>OX344724.1:1678875-3133875 GCA_947034835.1 Ballota nigra
AATAAATATTCAACATTCAATCATATCTAAAGCAAATGTGATAAAAGAATTATTCTCATAAACAAGTGTTTAATACATGAGTTATACAAAGTAAAAACATACTTTCTCGTATAACTCCAACAGGATCTAGATTTGGACTTATTCTAGGGGGAACTGCCAGACCAGAAGACTTCACCAGAGGACTACACCATAAGACTTCATCAGAGTAGATCAAGATCAGAGGCAGAAGATCTTCCCCAGACCAGACGAGTCTGGTGAATTAAAAGATGCTCAGAATCATCTCTAGATTCTATTGAGTAATCTGGTTCTTAATCGACTCTGGACCAGAGGACCTCTCATCTGGTGTCTGGTTCAGCCTACTCTGGAGAATCAGAGTTGGGAAATGGAACCATTTGACCGTTGGTAATTCAAATAAAGTCAACACTGATCGGATTGGAAAGTCAAAATGAAGATATCAATCTAAGGATCTCACCAACGCAATCAAACAATTAGGGAATTGATTGATTGAAGCTTCCATGTGTTTGCATGATTTTAATTGTCCAATAAAAACCTTACTTTAAAAAATTACTAAGTATGTTTCTTTAATCGCACTTCTATTCTGGATATTAAAATTGGATTAATTTGGCCTCCATAATTTATTTATATGTAAAGTCTTTTTGGAATACATTTCACCCTCGGATCGGCCAAAAAGACGGATTTCACATGAATAAATTCCGAAAGGATGATTGTGGATTATTACTAGTGGCGGTATTGACCCTCACCACGAGTGGCTTGCTCAAAGTGAAATAATAATCCTGTATTTAATTATGGTTATTACTTAGGCATAAGAAATTGATATTAACTTACTCCCCTCGGAGTCCCTGTCAATTTTTATGTGGTCAAAGTGGGAGCCAACTATTAATTTTGAATTAAGGATTTGTAACTTTCAAGTTTGTGATCCGCTTTAATGTGTTTAAATGTATAGACCACCCCTCGTGGCGCATATAAATTGTTTCGAGATGTTGGTTGATACATGCTTATTTTGTTTTAAGGTTTCAATATAATTGATGTGATCGAATTATGTGATAATTTCATATTTTTCTAGATATTGATATGAATGTATGTTTTATTCTCAGTTCATCATGTCGCAACCTTTTAATCCACTGTTTTGTATACTTAAAGATAACAAACTTGTTGGTGAGAACTTTGTTGATTGGAAACATAATCTTGATATTGTCCTAACTGCTCAACACCACAAATGGGTACTTACTACTCCTAAGCCCCAAGAGTCTGCCGAAGATGCGAGCAAGTCGGTCAAGAAAGAGCATAAGAGTTGGTTAGACTCCGATGATATGGCTAGGTGTACTATTCTGGCTTCAATGTCGGATGTGTTGCAACACCAACACCAACACATGGAGACCACCTCTGAGATAATGCTCAATCTTGAAGCGATGTTTAAACAACAGAACTGTACAGCTAGGCAAATCACCATACGAAAGATGTTTTCGTTGAAAATGGTGGAGCGTACGCCCGTAAGGGATTACGTTATCAAGATAATGGGTTATCTCAATAAGTTGGAGGTACTTGGTGCGGAATTTGATCTCCCTACTAAGGTCAATTTCGTTCTCCATTCTCTTCTGAAGAGCTTTGAGCAGTTTCAATTGAACTATCAAATGAATTAACAGATAAATAGTTTGCCCGAGCTCTTGCAAGTTTTGGTATCGGTGGAGACTATAATGGAACATCAAACTGTTGCTATGGTGGCAAACGGTCCGTCTACCTCTTCTGGTTCCAAGGGAGGGAAGAAGAGAAAGAGGACAAAAGGCCAGACCCAAGCGAATACAACCGTTGCGAAACCCAAGGTGAAAGGCGAAGGAGGTGGAAAAAAAGCTGCTAAGGGTAAGTGCTTCAATTGCAGTGAGAAGGGACATTGGAGGTCAACCTATTCTAAGCCTAAGAAGGTGGTAAAGAAAGGTAAGTCTCATACTTTAGTCGTTGAAACTTATGTTGCGGCGTATGCTACCCACGTTTGTGTAGTGGATACCGGGGTAACTGATCATATTTGTTTCACTCTTCAGGGGTTCCAGCTAACCCGACGACTTAGCAAGAATGAGATCCTCATCACTTTGGGTGATGCTACGAGAGTGGCAGCCGAAGCAATGGGAGTCGTGCACCTGTCTTTTGAAGATAGATTTTTAATTTTAAGAGATGTTTTATACGTTCTGAACTTTAGGAAGAATTTAATTTCAGTTTCTAAGTTATTTTTTGATGGATATTTAGTTACTTTTAATAAAGTTGTTACTGTTTCTTTTAAGAATGATATTATCTATCATGAAACGTTGGTAAACAATCTCTATATGATTAAGTGTGCACATCACTCCAATAATAAATCTAATAACACGTTGATCATTTCGAGTAATAAAAGAAAGCGTTCTTCGGAGATGAACGAAACACTTTTATGACATCTTAGACTAGGTCATATTAATCTAAAGCGAATAGAGAGATTGGTGAAAGACGGATCCTTGGAGTCATTCCAAGTCGAACCGTTTTCATCTTGTGAATCCTTTTTAGAGGGTAAAATGACCAAGAGGGCATTTGGAGCCAAGAGAAATAGAGCCACGGAAGTGTTAGAACTCGTTCATACCGATGTGTGTGGTCTAATGACGATCAAAGCGAGAATGGGGTATGAGTATTTTATCATCTTCATTGATGATTACTCGAGATATGGGTACATTTACCTTATGAGGCATAAGTCTGAAACTTTTGATAAGTTCAAGGAGTTTAAGGCCGAAGCTGAGAAACATAGGGAAAAGAGTATCAAGTTTCTATGATCAGATCATGGAGGTGAATACCTCAGCAATGAATTCTTGAACTACTTGTCGGACAAAGGGATCGTATCCCAGTTAACCGCACTGGGAACCACCCCTCAACAGCACGATGTGGCAGAATAAAGAAACCGGACTCTTTTAGAGATGGTCAGATCCATGATAAGTTATTCGGATTTACCCAAATCGTTTTGGGGTAACGCCTTGGAAACGGTGGCTTACAGTCTAAACTTGGTGCCATCCAAATCAATTCCTAAAACCCTAATGGAATTATGGACCGGGCACAAGCCCAGTCTAAGACATTTACAGATTTGGGGTTGTCCGACATACGTGCTAGACAAGGAAGCCGGTAAGTTGGATCCACATACGGAATTAAGGCTGTTTATTGGATACCCTGCGGGAACGAAAGGGTGTATGTTCTATAGTCCCAGGATCAAAAGATCGTGATTATACACACTTTAAGTTCTTGGAGGAAAACTATATGAACAATCGGAAGCCTAAAAGTGAAATTACCTTAGAAGAATTGAGAGGGCAAACCTTGATACCAAGTATACAAGATGATATACCACACGTCACACCTTCAAAACTGGAACCCCGTTGCAGTGGGAGGATTGCTAGGCAACCCGAGAAATTCATGGGAATAGGAGAATCTTTGGATTTAATTCCCGGTGATGAATCCAACCCATGGACATACGACGAGGCAATCTAAGACAAAGACGTGGAGTCATGGAAAATGGCAATGAAAGCCGAAATGGGTTCGATGGATCATAATCAAGTGTAGGAGTTGGTCGAACCATCCAATGGGGTAAAACCCATTGGATGCAAGTGGGTGTACAAGAGGAAAAGAGGACCGAATGGAAGGGTTGAGACCTTCAAAGCAACGCTAGTGGCCAAAGGGTATACTAAAAAAGAAGGGATCGATTATGAGGAGACCTTTTTGCCTATAGCTATGCTTAAGTTCATCCGTATTCTCTTGTCGATCGCTGCGCACCTAGATTACGAAATCTGGCAAATGGATGTCAAGACAACTTTCCTTAACGGAAGCCTTGATGGGTTAGATATCAATATGCAAAAGCCCAAAGGTTTCATTGAAAAAGGCCAAGAGCACCTCGTATGCAAGCTTAAGAGATCCATGTATGGACTTAAGCAAGCATCACGTACTTGGAACCAAAGTTTTTGATCAGTAATTAAGTCTTATGGGTTTGATCAAAACGAGTTCGAAAGTTGTGTGTATAAGAAGCGTGACGGAACTGTGGTGGTATTCTTAGTATTATACGTAGATGATATTCTACTCATTGGAAACAATGTAAAGGTATTGTCAGATGTAAAGGTATGACTGTCAAAACAATTTGATATGAAGGACTTAGGGGAAGCCGGTCACATCCTTGGGATCAAGATCACTCGCGATCGCAAGAAGAGGATATTGGGCTTATCGCAAGCTTCATACATTAACACTGTTTTGAAGCGTTTCAGCATGCAAGATTCCAAGAAAGATTTTGTACCTTTTAGGCACGAAATCCATCTATATAAAGAAATGAGCCCTAAGACGCAAGCGGAGATAGATGACATGAAAGGTATTCCATACGCTTCGGCCGTAGGAAGCCTTATGTATGTAATGTTGTGTACGAGATCGGATATCTTCTTTGCCGTGGGCATGGAGGCAAGATATTAAAGTAATCCGGGGAAAGACCATTAGACTGCCGTGAAGTGCATCTCGAGGTATCTGAAAAGAACTCGTGAGCGGATGTTGATTTACTAGTCAGATAGTCTTATCCCCGTGGGATATATGGACTCGGATTTCCAATCAGACATAGACTCAAGAAAGTCAACCTCAGGTAGTGTGTTTTGCATGGAAGGAGGAGCCATTTCATGGAGAAGCGTTAAGCAGAAATGCATCGCTGATTTGACCATGGAAGCCGAGTATGTAGCTGCTTGTGAAGCAGCGAAAGAGGCAGTTTGGTTCAAGAACTTCTTAGTGAACTTGGACGTTGTTCAGAATTTGCACCGACATGATCACTGTCTATTGTGACAATGCCAAAGCAGTTGCAAATTCAAAGGAACCGAGATCTCATAAGGCCAGCAAACACATAGAAAGAAAATACTATCTTATACGAGAAATCGTTAAGAGAGGAGATATAGAGGTGGCAAAGATAGCGTCGGGAGACAACCTAGCGGATCCTTTCACAAAGGGTCTGCCTCAGAGTACATTCGAGAGACATGTGGATGGAATGAGAGTCAAGACTATTGTCAATCTGCTTTAAGTATAAGTGGGAGGAATTATTAGGTTAGTGTAGGTTGACATGAGATGTCACGTAGAGCTACTACACTAGACATGCATGATGATGTATACTAAAAAGCAGACTTTAAGTATAAGTGGGAGATTGTTGGAGTTATACGTGAAAGTATGTTTTTACTTTGTATAACTCTTGTATTAAACACTTATTTATGAGAATAATTCTTTTATCACATTTGCTTTAGATATGATTGAATGTTGAATATTTATTGCTACCAGTTCATTATAAATAGTACATGTTACATTGTAGTTAATGTGGTGATACCCAATCACGGAATCACATTAACGGTTTCCTTGTAACTAAAAGTACAAATTCACGATCTAGGTGGAATTGAACAATCCGCCGTGAAAGGTCGATGTGTATATCTCAGATTGGCTTGTCTTGACCAAGAGATTGCACTAGCACATTTAGTATGTGTTGAAGAGGACCAACAGCGAGGATAAATTCTTCTGTTCTGAAATGTGAAGAATTAGACCTCAGTGGTTATTGATTTCTTAATCCCCGTCACTTAAATAGGACTGTGTGTGCTTAATGGTTACTGCTTTGGTTCATGTTGGGTGAGAAACATCGTGACTTCGAACTTTGTGTTTTGGGCAATAATATTAATCATACTACGGTTGCTAAGATTTAACACGGAGAAATGCGTGCGAGTACGGCTCGTGTGATTAGTCCCCTTGGTGGGCTCAGAAGTTTTATCGTACCAAATCTTGCAAGTGAAGAATCAGTTTCTTCGATATGGATAATAATGTTGAGCTGTCTTTACCCCAAGGTGAAATATATTAATTAATTTAGAGCTATTCGGAAGCATAATTAATTAATGGACTTGATAATCTTAAACGCGGGAAATAATAACCGGGAGCCCATATTATCGTAATATGGATTAAGATGGATAGTGCAATATTAATTTATTAGTGGTAATAATTAATATTAATGGGCTGAATTATATTGGGACTCAATATTGAAATTCAGAAGTCCATTAGGAGGTCCAATCTTAATTCTCCTTAAGGTTCCTCAAGTAGCCCATTAAGGAGCCCAATAATGATAAGATGATTAAAATAAAAAGTAAAATATTGTTGATTTTTCTTTGTGATTTTCGAAAATTGCATAATTAGGAGAGAAAAGATTTTGTTGAGTTTCTTGGAAAGATATTATGGAAGATAAGTATTTTTGGAATACAAGTTATCTCATATATTCAAAAAGATCCAAATCTTGATTCTACTCTTATTATTTTTGAAAATTGCATGATTAAATAGGAGGGTGAGATTTTTGTGGAATATTTTATTATGGGGAAAAGAATATATGAGATATATTCAAGATTTCTTAGAGACTAAGAAAATATTTTCTCCAGGCCCATATAATATACAAATTTTTGGCCACTACTCTTATAAATAGGGGATGATTATTTCATCCCCAAGTACATAATTCCATGTGTTGGAAAAATCAAGAGCAAATATATTTTTCTCTTTCCTTAGTTATTTAATTGCTTGAAAGCACTTCCCACCGGTGATCAAGCGATGCGAAAGGGAAATACTTGAGAAGGTCTTTTGGTTGGTAGCACGTCCCGTGATAATCAAAGGCCATATCTACAAGAGGTACGTAGCCACATAATCTCTTAGTTTTCCGCCATAGATTTTATGTGAATTAATTCAACTTGCATGATGATAAAATTATTGTTGGAATTATTATTATTTGAATTAATTAGGATTAATTCATGCTAGTAATAATTGAATTTAAATTCATATTTAATTATCATCCCGAATAGGTTCCGGGCACCCCTATTTTCCCAACAAGGTCAATATTGTCCGGAATGTTACAACATTTTCCGCAACATCATAATTCACCCTTTCTCCTAACACTAACTCCGAATGTTGCAATGTTGTCTTTAATGTCTAAACATGTAGAATGAAGACGTGACAGTTACCAAGTCAGGCGATTGCAGTTTAGAGTGAGTTAATTGAAGCTACAACATGAGCGGTTATCAAGATCATGGAGGCTTAGTGTTGGACGGTTCTACATCATGGAATACCATTATTTTATGTGTTCACATGCAAGATACAAATTCTATAAATACCTACGCATGAGACACAATCAAGTGAAGAGTTCGAGATATCTATTTTACATACAAAGTGTAGCTACCTTTGAATAGGTTAGTTGGTTTACACTATTAGAATTCTAGATCTTTTGATTGTATACCTCGGGTATATGATCTTGAAGTAAATTCCTACAATTGATTTTTACTTTGTATTTGTATCACTACTTGTTATAGTGAAGTCTCGCCATGAGGCATCATAGATTATTTAATAATAATCTATGAAAAAGTTTTGATATCCCGTTTGCAAATTTATTTTCTGTTTTTCAAAGTCTTCTGCTGTGTATATTGTCATTTTTGTTTCAACACCTTTGACAATATTTTGGAAAAACACCCGTGCACACCCTTCAGAACGTTAGTGAACATCTCTATACGACTAAGTGTGCACAACACTCATATAATGAATCTAATAACACGCCAATTATTCCGAGTAATAAAATGAAGCATTCTTCGAATATGAACGAAACACTTCTATGGCATTTTAGACTAGGTCATATTAATCTAAAGCGGATACAAAGGTTGGTGGGAGACGAATCCTTGGAATCTTACCAAGTCGAGTCGTTTCCAACATGGCAATCCTGTTTCGAGGATAAAATGACCAAGAGGGCATTTGGAGCCAAGGGGAATAGAGCAACAGAAGTGTTAGAACTCGTTCATACTGATGTGTGTGGTCCAATGACGATCAAAGCAAGAGGATAGTATGAGTATTTTGTCACATTTATTGACGATTACTCGAGATATGTGTACATTTACCTTATGAGGCATAAGTCTGAAACTTTTGATAAGTTCAAAGAGTATAAGGCCGAAGCCGAGAAGCATAGGGAAAATAGTATCAAGTTTCTATGATCTGATCGTGGAGGTGAATACCTCAGCGATGAGTTCTTGAACTACCTATCGGACGAAAGGATTTTATCCCAGTTGACCACACCGTGAACCCCTCAACAGAACGGTGTGGCAAAAATGAAGAAACCAGACTCTTTTAAAAATGGTCAGGTCCATGATGAGTTATTCAGATCTACCCAAGTCGTTTTGGGGAAACGCCTTGGAAACAGCGACTTACATTCTAAACTTGGTGCCATCCAAATCGGTTCCTAAAACCCCGGTAGAATTGTGGACCCGGTGCAAGCCTAGTTTGAAACACATGAGTATATAGGGGTGTCCAGCTTACGTGCTAGATAAGGAATCCGGTAATTAGATCCACGTTCAGAATTAAGGCTTTTTAAAGGATATCCCGCGGGAACGAAGGGGTGTATGTTCTATAGTCCCAAGGATCAAAAGACTGTGATCAGTACATACTTTAAATTCTTGGAAGAGGACTATATGAAAAATAGAAAGCCTAAAAGTGAAATTACCTTAGAAGAATTTTGAAGGCAAACCCCGATACCAAGTATACAAGATGATATGTCAATCCTCACACCTACACAACCGGAAATCCATCGTAGTGGGTTTGTTAGACAACCCGAGAGATGTTGGGAAAATAGGGTTGCCCAGAAACAATTCGGGATGAAATTTAAATACGAATTCAAATTCAATTATTACTAGCATGAGTTAATCCTAATTAATTCAAATAATAATTCCAACAACAATTTTATCATCATGCATGTTGAATTAATTCACATAAAATCTATGGCGGAAAACTAAGAGATTATGTGACTACGTACCTCTTGTAGATGTGGTCTTTGATAATAACGGGACTATCACGATCGTGCTATCAACCAAAAGACCTTCTCAAGTATGTCCCTTTCGCCTTGCTTGTTCACCGGTGGGAAGTGCTCACAAGCAATTAGAATAAACAAGGAAGAAAGAAAAAATATTGTTGCTGATTTTTTTTCAACGCTGTGAAACGGTAAACTGGAGATGAAATAATCATCTCCTATATATAGGACTAGGAATTTTGAAATTTGCATATGGAATAGGGGAGGGAAATTTTTTTTCTTGGCCTCCAAGAAATCTTGAATATATCTCATATATTCTTTTCTCCATAATAAAATATTCCATAAAAACCTCACCTCCGTAATATATGAGATTTTCGAAATTCATGGGAGAAATAAACTAGATTTGGATCTTCTTGAATTTATGAGATAATCTTGTATTCCAAGAATACATATCTTCCATAATATCTTTCCAAGAAAATCAATAAATCTTTTCTCTACCATATCTATAAATTTCGAAAATTATAAGCAAAAAATCAGCAATAATAATTTTCTTTTATTTTAATCACCTTATTATTATCGGGCTATTTAATGTGCTACTTGAGGGGCCTTTTGGAGAATTAAGATTGGACCTCCAATGGGCTTTTGAATTTCAATATTGAGCCCCAATATAATTCAGCCCATTAATATTAATTAGTACCACTAATAAATTAATATTGCACCATCCACTTAATCCATATTACGATAATATGGGCTCCCGGTTATTATTTCTCGCATTTAAGATTATCAAGTCCATTAATTAATTAAGCTTTTGAATAACTCTAAATTAATTAACATCTTTCACCTTGGAGTAAAGACAGCTCAACATTATTATCCGTACCGAAGAAACTAATTCTTCACTTGCAAGATTTGGTACGATTAAACTTCTGAGCCCACCAAGGGGACAAATCACACGAGCCGTACTCGCACGCATTTTTCCGTATTAAATCTTAGCAACCGTCGTATTATTAATATTACTGTCCAAAGCATAAGGTTCGAAATCACAATGATTCTCACCCAACTTGAATCAAAGCAGTAACCATTAAGCACACACGGTCCTATTTAAGTGACGAAGATTAAGAAATCAATAACCACTGAGATCTAATTCTTCACATTTCAAAACAGAAGAATTTATCCTCGCTGTAGGTCCTCTTCAACACATACTAAATGTGCTAGTGCAATCTCTTGGTCAAGATAAGCCAATCTGAGATGTACACATCGACCTTTCACGGCGGATTGTTCAATTCCACCTAGGTCGTGAATTTGTACGTCTAGTTACAAAGAAACCCGTTAATGTGATCTTCTATGATCCGGTATCACCACCTTAACTACAATGTAACACATACCACTTAAAATGAACTGGTTGCAATAAATATTCAACATTCAATTTTATCTAAAGCAAATGCGATAAAAGATTTATTCTCATAAACAAGTGTTCAATACATGAGTTATACAAAGTAAAAGCATACTTTCACGTATAACTCCAACAATCTCCCACTTATACTTAAAGTCTGCTTTTTAGTATACATCATCATGCATGTCTAGTGTAGTAGCTCTACGTGACATCTCATGTCAACCTACACTAACCTAATAATTCCTCCCACTTATACTTAAAGCAGATTGACAATAGTCTTGACTCCCATTTCATCCACATGTCTCTTGAATGTACTCTGAGGTAGACCCTTTGTGAATGGATATACTAGGTTTTCCTCCGACGTTTATCTTTGCCACCTCTTTATCTCCTCTCTTAATGATTTCTCGTATACGATGGTATTTTCTTTCAATGTGTTTGCTGGCCTTGTGGGCTCATGGTTCCCTTGAATTTGCAACTGCTCTGGCACAATGATTGTGATGGGAAAATTCGGAACAACGTCCAAGTCCACTAAGAAGTACTTGAGCCAAAGTGCTTCTTTCGCTGCTTCACAAGCAGTTACTTATTCGGTTTTCATGGTCGAATCGGCGATGCATTTCTGCTAATATCTTCTCCATGTCATGGCTCCTTCTCCCATGCAAAACACACTACCCGAGGTAGATATACTGGATTCTATATCTGATTGGAAATTTGAGTCCGTGCATCCCATGAGAATTCTCTCTGACTGTTAAATCAACATTCCATCGCTAGTTCTTTTCAGAAACTACATAATGCATTTAAGTGCAGTCCAATAAGCTTTCCCAGGGTTACTTTAATATCTTGCTATCATTCCTGAGGCAAAAACAGATATACGGTCTCGTACACAACATTACATACATAAGGCTTCCCACGCCCGAAGCGTACAGAACGCCTTTTATGTCATCTATCTCCATATGTGTCTTAGGACCTCTTTCTTTTGATAGATGGATTTCATGCCTAAAAGGTACAAAACCTTTCTTGGAATCTTGCATGCTGAAACTATAGGTGTGCGTGTGTTAGAAAGTAAAGATATTGTAACGGATGTTGGAATAATCGCTACGACAATCTGGAAAATCAGAATATATAACGTGTACAGCGGATGACTTAAACATACAATTGCAAGATGGAATACTTTTTAACACAAACTATATAAAATAGCTTGTGCTAGCCTTACAGCGAAACGTTCACTATAATAAGATTAGTGATACAAAAGTTGTGTGAAGAGTTAAATCGTTCACAATGGAAACAAGACTCGATATCACCTATCAAATCTAAATTGGCTAAGTGTATAACACTATACACCGTCAAAGTTGATCTCACTTTATATCTATGATCTCACTATCTATGGATATAGGTTCAACCGCAAGTTATACGAGAAGAACTCTACTTCTAAGTATAACATAAATATTGGAATAACTGCCCTATCACCTTTAAACTCAGGATCAACACTAGAGTAGGTGTACTCGTTTACTCCACACTTGGTACTGAAAACTTCGGCTTCTATTTATAGATGGAAGTCTTCAATCCAAAAATAACTTCTTCATGTAACCGCTCCATGATCTTCATGTAATCCCACATCCTTATCTTTATTCCTGATATTTCTTGATGCAACCGCCTGATCTAGATCATTTTAAAATGTCCTGGATAAGTCTGGATCGTGTAGGCCCTTGTAGATCCTTCTGGAAGCCGTAACCGCTCATGTTGCAACTAATACTTACAACATTCACTGCAACATTGAGTATTCCAGAAACTTGTAGATCCTTTTAGATCTTCATCCTGCATGTTAAAACATCTAAGACAACATTTGATCATAAAGTGCTGGTTAATGAGAAGAAAGGGCAAATTCATGTTATTTTAAAGTAAATAGTGAATACTTCACTACCAACAACATTAACAATCTCCCCCAATTTGACCTTTCTGCTACAACACACCTGATGTATATATTTTTCAATATATAAGTCAGTGATGTATGTACAATAGAGATCAACATCGTATTGCACATTTAGCTTTTCACACTCGTGTAACAAAACAACCAAAAAACAAGATGATCAACTGTAAGTTGAATCACCAAAATCAAGATGAAATAACAATAAGTTAATTTTACCAAAACAGAATGAACATTATCATAAATGCTCATCAAAATCAACAAAATGAGTAACATAATGTTTACCCATTCAAATTACAACTTCAAATAGAAATAACTGAAATAAATCCTATCTAATATAATAACTTAAAAACTAATATAATATTGTCTTTCAAAAAGTAAAAACTTCCTATCAGAGCAAATTTCTAATAGAGCAAACTTAATTAGAAACACAAATCAACCAAGAGTACTTAGAGGCATCACAACAGGAACTTGATATCACTGTATAAGATATACAGCTGCAGCTACAAGTATCTTGCACTAAGCTCTCCCATAAATTGTGCTTCCTCCAGTCTTTAAGACATCTCAAACTTTGGTAGAAATATCTGCTAGATCACCATACAGTTCTTCTTCCTCTGCTTCCTGGATATGAATTGTTGCAAGATTTGCAACAACATCTTCAGCAGCATCTGCACTTTTCCCAGCAGCATCAGGTCCAGTTGCAACAGCTTCATCAGCAACTGTCCTTCCTTCCTCAGCAACCTCAGCAGCATCATTCATCTCATGAATCTCAACTCCTCGAGCAGCAGCAACTGGTACTCCCCTTGTTGTGGCAGAAAGTAGGTTTTCCCAGTAGTTCTTCAGGAATTGCAGCTCATCAATAGAATCCTGCAAGTACTTCAGTTGAGTTTGAATAAACTCAGGTGAGATATTCAAAGAATGAGTTGTAGGAGCAGGAATGTTGCTAGGTATGTTCCCAGCATTTTGTGCAGCATCTTGTGCAGGAGCAGGAGCAGGATCAGGAACAAGTTGGTTTTGTTCTACATCTTCTTCATCAGCATCTTCCTGTAAAGATAAGTCTAATACTCTATTCCCAGACAACAAGTAATGAGATATGCCCATTAAACTTACTCTCCCCCTTAACAACTCATTCCTTCTATGGACAAAATTATGACTTCTCAAATAGCCATATATCAACACAGGATAAGGTAAGTTACCTTTCTCAGAGATCTTTCCAGTAAACTTCATCATGTGATGAAAAATAACCAATCCAAGATTGAAATTCTTCATCACACCTATCCTAGACATCAGAATAGCTTGATCCCTGGTCACTTTTGTTGAGTTGGTAGAAGGTATCCAATTATACACCACAAGTTTGTGTAAGACAGAATACAGTGAAGTCAAAGAAGCTGCAAGCATATTCTTCTTCCACTTGTTTACTCTACCCCCAGTCAGAACATTAATGATCTCATCCATGTGAGGAACCTCTTCTTCCTCAACATTCTTAACGTGCAAAAACTGATAAATCAACTTAGGAGTAAAAGTAACATTCCTATCCCTAAATCTCACAGAACCATACCATCTAGAATTTCTTCTAGCATGATTTTTCTTCAGACAAGCATAGAATTCATAAACCCAATTAGTAACAAAAGCATCAGCAAAGGTTACAACATACATTAAACTCATTTCTTCTAAGTATCTAACAAGATACTTAGATTCGAATTCATCAATGTTAATCTTTCTCTCAATTAACAGATTTCTTTTGCTTAACCTAGCTATCTTTTGTTCCAAGAATTCATCATCATCATCAGCACTAACTTGTTCTACAGAGTGTTCAGATTCATTACCTCTGTCAGAATCAGTTTTGGTCTTTTCTGAGCTACTCTCCGGACTACTATCATCATCTTCAGGTTCTGGTACTGCTGTGCTTGTTCCAGCACCACCAGCAGCATATTCAAACTTCATTTTTGTTCTCAGTTTATCTCTAACTCTCCTTCTTAGTTCGAAGATGGGTACATCACTTTTATCAGAAACTTCTTTCTCCTGGCTTTGAGAGTCACCAGATTCACTTTCAGTTGAGTCCTTTGGGCTTGACTCCTTGTTAGATTCAGAAAACACTTGAATAGGTCGTGTTGCAACATCTCCTTCATCATCCTTCTTCTTCCTTGCGGTTTCAGAGTAGTTCACCATTTTCTTTGCTCTTCCTGATCTCCTCCTTGATTGAACAGGACTTCTTTTCCTCTTTCCACCATTCTTCTTCACAGCTTTGGCTATTGGAGTAGGCTCAGAGTCCTCAGACATTGAAGAATCGATTTTTGGGTGATTCTTCTTTGTCTTCCTTTGGCATCTCCTCATCAGGGACTTCAGCATTAGGGCTTTCTTCCCTAGTTTCTTCAGCAACAGTCTCCTCAGCAATGTGAGCATCCTCCATGGTTTGATCACCTGTTTCAACATCTTTTGAAACATCAGCAGTAGGGTTTTTGGCTTGACTTGAGGATTGAGAAATTTCTGGTTGAGCAATCAAAGTAGTGGCTTCGATTTAAACAGTGGGAGAAGGTTGTTGAGTTTGATTCGGGTAAGAAACAACATCAACTTCAATCGAGCCAATGGTTAGCTTAGGAACCACATGACTTCCTTGAAGGCTCTGCACAATACCTCGTGCGATCGATTTAAGCTGATCGACAGTGGCTTCATTTGGAATGTAGATGTTTACAGGGAAAGCTTGAAAAGGGGTTAAAGTGGTAGGAGGTGTTGTTCTCGATGATGGAGCAACAGAGGCAGCATTTGGATTTTGGCTTGAGGCCATTTCTGCAAGAAGGTTTAGGTTTGAGTTTGAGGAGGTGGAGAGTTTGAGGGAGTTTTCGAATTGTGGGAGTTCTTCTTTTGATTTCCAGCCATTAAGTACTTAGTAAAATCAAGTAAAATAAAATTTAAGAGAAATAACACTATAAGCCCTAGAATGCGAACACACTAACTTCAACACTTATATGAAGGATATTTATAGGAGAAAGAGTACGGAAGTTACTTTTAGTTACCCACAAAAGAAAATTTTGGATTCATGACGAGAGGATTCTCCGCTCCCCCATGAAGAGACCGTGGGTTTCTCATAATCTAAAATCTGAATTTTAATTAAATAAAAATAAGAAAATATGCACGATATGAGTAAAAATAAAAACATGGGTTTTATCATGTGGAAATTAAAAACAAATCACTGAAAAATCGATTCATAATCTTGACTCAGAAAATAAATACGAACAACATATGATGTTGTATTCAAAATTGGAACACACACTTCAACATCGGCTTAACATCCAATGTCGCAATTTTTATCAAACAATTTTAGCACTTTTATTCACATTGATCCATCTTTTCAAGAGAGTGCATCGTAGCAGCGAACTCCGTTTCCCATATTTACTCAATGGATTTGTGATATATTGATGTTATACTAATCACCTTTTGAAAAGAAGACATCGTAGTAGCGAACTCCGTGTTCCATAGTTACTCAGTGAATTAGTTACATCTTGATGTGCTTTTTCAAAAACTAATTATACGTTTGAGAAGAGTGATTCCTCTTTATTTTTCCACAACAAACATACTTAGTCCAGATTTATTTTACAAAGAAATTATGAAACAAAAGACATGAATAAGCTTTAATTAGAACATGCATATACCCTGATGTTGTTATAGATATTTTAGCATACATAACAACATCCGCTTCATAGTTATTCAGATTGTGCACATACCAAGAGATTTCCTCAAGAATGAGAATCTCTCATGGTCTAATGCTTTAGTAAACACATCAGCAAATTGATTTTCAGTGGGTATGTATTCTAACATCACAATATTCTTTACTACAAGATCCCTTATGAAATGATGTCTAATACTTATATGTTTAGTAAGTGAGTGTTGAACTGGATTTTTTGAATTGTTGATAGCACTAGTGTTATCACAAAATACAGTTAAAGTTTCACTCTCTAAACCATAATCACTAAATATTTTACTCAACCAAAGAAGTTGTGTACAACAACTACCTGCTGCAATGTACTCAGACTCTGCAGTAGATTGTGATACACAATTCTGCTTCCTACTATGCCATGAAATCAAATTGTTACCCATATAAAAATAACCACCACTCGTGCTCTTTCTATCATCAATGTCTCCAGCCCAGTCAGCATCACTATATCCAACAAGTGCACTGCTTGAATCATTGGTATACCATATACCAAGATCAGTTGTACCGCCACATATCTTATGATTCTCTTGACTGCATTCAAATGTGACTCCTTGGGACAAGCTTGGTACCTAGAACAAACACAAACACTATACATGATATCAGGCCCGCTTGAGGTTAAGTACAGAAGACTACCTATCATGGATCTATACAAAGTTGGATCAACATCTTGACTAACAGTGTCCTTACACAACTTTTGTGTAGATCCCATAGGAGTTTTCATAACTTTTGAGCTTTCTAAACCAAACCTTTTCACTAAATTCTTTGCATACTTACTCTGAGAAAAGAAAATACCTTTATCAGTTTGTTTGATTTGAAGTCCTAGAAAGTAATTCAAATCGCATACCATGCTCATCTCAAATGTTGCTGTCATTGCTTCAACAAACTTGTTTAACATAATGTTACAAGTTGAACCAAAAACAATGTCATTGATTAGGCGTGAAATTGTCATGATTCGTCACTCGAAATGCCCTAGTTTTGGTCAATTTTGTTGAGTATTTAGAGTTATTTGAGTATCATTTTCATAAACTAATGAATTTGTCTCTTTGATGCTCATAGATGGATGAACATGGCTGTAGACACTCGAAATGCCCTAGTTTTGGTCATTTTCATGAGCCTGTAGACACTAACATTGCAGGTACTTCAGGAACAACTTCAGGTAAGAGAACATGGCTAGAGAGTCATCCCATTGACCAAGTCATTGGTGAACCAACTAAGGGAGTCAGGACCAGACGGTTTCATGGTGAGAGCGCATTGTTCTGTTGTTTTCTTTCTGAGCAAGAGCCTCAGAACATTGAAGAAGCTCTCACTGACTCGAACAGGATCATAGCCATACAAGAGGAGTTGAATCAGTCCACAAGGAATCAGGTTTGGGAACTAGTAGATAGACCTAGGAATCAAGGTGTTATTGGTACCAAGTGGGTCTTCAAGAATAAGAAGGATGAGAATGGTGTTGTAGTGATGAACAAAGCAAGATTGGTTGCAAAGGGGTATTGTCAGTCTGAAGGGATAGACTATGACGAGACTTTTGCTCCAGTGGCTAGGTTGGAAGCTATCAGGTTGTTCCTTACTTATGCAACATATAAGAAGTTTAAGGTGTATCAAATGGACGTCAAGAGTGCCTTCCTGAATGGTGTACTCAATGAAGAGGTATATGTTGAACAACCTCCCGGGTTTGAGGTTGGAGATAAAGTATACCATTTGAAGAAAGCACTCTATGGACTTAAGAAAGCACCAAGAGCTTGGTATGATACCCTCTCTCAATTCCTGACAGACCATAGGTTCAAGAAGGGAACCGTGGATAGGACATTGTTCAGGATCACTGAAGGTCATGATATTTTCTTGGTCCAGATTTATGTGGATGACATAATATTTGGATCACCAAATCATCAGCTATGTGAGACGTTCTCTAAGTTGATGACTGGTAAATTTGAGATGTCAATGATGGGAGAGATGAACTTCTTTTTAGGATTGCAGGTCAAACAGACTGATCAAGGGATCTTCATTAATCAGGTTAAGTATACAAGAGACTTGATTCAAAAGTTTGGTGTTCAGAACAACAATCCGGCAAGGATCCCAATGAACACAAATTGGAAGATGGATCCTGACACTGAAGGAACTTCAGTGAATCAGACTGAGTACCGAGGGCTGATAGGTTCTCTGTTGTATCTGACTGCAAGCAGGCCTGACATTACGTTTGCAGTTGGTGTGTGCGCTAGGTATCAGTCTGATCCCAAGAGGAGTCATTTGGAGGCTGCTAAGAGGATACTTAAGTTTTTGAATAGGACAGTTAATATGGGACTATGGTATCCTTCAAATGATAACCTAGAGCTAATAGGTTATTCAGATGCAGATTATGGAGGTTGTAGGATTGATAGGAAATCAACCTCAGGGACATGTCAGTTTTTGGGAAGTAAGTTGATCTCGTGGTTTAGTAAGAAATAGAATTCAGTGGAAACATCCACAACTGAGGCTAAGTATATGGCTGCAGGTAGTTGTTGTGCTCAGATTTTGTGGTTGAGACAACAATTGAGAGACTACCAAGTGTTTGCTAATGAGGTACCAATCTATTGTGATAACTATAGTGCTATAGCAATTACTCAGAACCCAGTGCTTCACACAAGGTGCAAGCATGTGGATATTGGCATCACTTCATTCGAGATCATGTGGAGAAGAAGGACATTTGGATGGAGAAAATTCACACTGACAGGCAGAGAGCTGACATCTTGACTAAGGCTTTGGCTGAAGCAAGATTTATGGAACTGTCAGTGGAGTTAGGTCTCTTAGATCCGGGAGAGCAGTTAGGATAGGATTTAGGGGGAACTCAGGCCAGACTCGACTCAGCGAGGTATCAGGGTGCTAAATGTCTCCCTGACAGGTATGAGTTCTATCCTGACTCTTGTGAATTTAAAGAGTCTCCCTGAGTCCTTCGTCCTGAAAATCTTTATTAAATGCATTACGTTTTCATTTAAAGCACGTCTTTTCATATCTAAACCCACTCGCATCGGAGCATTTAATGCTTCAGTTACTTTTTCATATACGTGTCCGTTTTATACGGAATATGACTGACATGGGGATATGATTGATACGAAGATTAATCCTGTCCCTTAATTTCAAAACTTTTCAAATTCAGGATTAATCCCAACCTCATGTTTGAGTAACTGACTAATTCATATCAATCTAGTCTGCCATTTGAGGATTTTACGTAAACACAAACGCACATTGCACACTGAGTATTCTCTTGCTCAAACAAAAATCTTTTGCAAAATCTTCTCTCAAATAAATCAAAACAAATGGCATTCTTGGATTCCAACTGGACAACTGACAAGCCTGAAGAAGTTATCAAGAACAGGTTGGTTAATATGGAGCACGTTATCACCATGGAGGGTGTGTGCCTTTCTGTGAAGGAGATTCTTCCAGTCTTCAAGTGGATCTCCAAAGCTGGGTTGGTGAACTATTTCACCCACAAGCCCATATCTGTGCTTCCAAAGACAGTGGTGGAGGCCTATTACAATTTGTTTCTACGCAAGGGTGAATTATTCACCAGGGTGACCGTGCTGATACCCTCTGGTGAGAAGGATGTTGATGGAGAGCCCTTCTACAACGTCGAGACACGGGACGTCAACTTGAGGAAGGCCATAAAGGAGGTGTATACACTTCCATGCTCTGGCATCAACCCTAAGACTTACAGGAGAACGCTGAAGGAGAACTCCTCGAGAAGTGGTCCAAGACTGGGTCTTCGGAGTTCAAGGCTCGTCAACACAAGGATACCCTGAAGTGTGAGTATAGGGCCTTGGTTGACTTGGTGTCAAAAATCATCATGGGCTCTACTGGCTCGCATGAGAAACTCAGTTAGCCCAAACTGAGGATCATGGGTGCTCTAGTTGATGGTGTGGAAGCCAACTGGGAGCAATTCTTCTTGGACCAGATCAATCAGGCTGCTGGAGACAAACTGAAGAAAGATACTGAGATGAAGCATATTTCAGTTGGAGCCATGCTTTCTTTTGGAATGAGGTTATCCATTCTCATCGCCCATGTGTGCAAGGGCTGTACGTTTGACTTGGAGGATAACATGTCCTCGAAGAAGATAATGTTCACCACATCTTGTGATACTTATGCGGTTCTTGGTCTCACTGACCTCAATGCTCCACCAAAGGGTCAGAGAAAGAAGCCTGTGGGCAAGGCCAAAAAGGTGGTCACGAACCTTATGGAGAGAGTGGATGAGCTCTTTGAGAATAGTAAGGAGGCTGAGGCCAGTGTAGCTGCGGAGTAGGCTGAAGTGAAGGAAGCTGAGGGGAGAGTCCAAGAGGAGAAGAGGACTAAGCTGAAGGTGGTCCTGAAAGAAAAGGCCACAACCAAGGGTGTTAGCAAAGGGACTGAGAAAGTCTCCAAGAAGGTCGTCTCTGAGGTTGAGGAGACTAACGATGAAGTCAGGTCCGTGGGAGAGGAAGGTGATAGGCCTTTGAAGAGGCTAAGGAGGGGACCCAAGAAATCCCCAGCCAAGGGTCTGAAGGAGGTGAGTTCTGAGAGGGAGAAGTCAAGCTCTCCACGAGCCTCTGACTTGGAGGTAGTGAGAGGAACAATCAAGACGGTTGAGCTTCTGCGGCCTGAGATTGTGTTTAACCCAACCCCTTCACCAAAACCCACTGAACCCACCCCACCATCCAACCCTGAACCCACACCCCAACAGCCAGATATACCCATCCCTGATGCCAACCCCACCCCATCTGAGTCAGTGCCATCAACCTCACAAACCACTGAGCCTGACAAGATCACTGAACCCACCATAGACCATCCAAACCCAGACTAGTCTTCTGAACCCAATTATCCTAACCCTGACAACTTCCCCGTATATCCCAATCCCAAAGACCGTCCAAAAACCTCTCAAGACGGAGATCAAGATGATGATTTCTTGGAGATGCAGGAGGAGGAGGAGAAGCTGGATGCCAACATGGTTGGTGGGATTTTGGAGAACAATTTGAGGGGGAACGCCACAGAATGGGCAGCCAAGTGTTGGCCTAATCTAAATAGGTACAGGGAGTTGTGTGCTAATGTTGTGGAGCTCAAGGTTTGGCTGGACTTCAAATAGTCAATCATGCAGGAGCAACACATGCTAGTGGACGCCAGGGGATGGAAGCACTGGGAGTTAGAAGATGTTGGAGTTATACGTGAAAGTGTGCTTTTACTTTGTATAACTCATGTATTGAAACACTTATTTATGAGAATAAATCTTTTATCACATTTGCTTTAGATATGATTGAATGTTGAATATTTATTGCAACCAGTTCATTATAAGTGGTACTTGTTACATTGTAGTTAATGTGGTGATACCCGATCACGGAAGATCACATTAACAGTTTCCTTGTAACTAAACGTACAAATTCACAACCTAGGTGGAATTGAACAATCCGCTGTGAAAGGTCGATGTGTACATCTCAGATTGGCTTGTCTTGACCAAGAGATTACACTAGCACATTTAGTATGTGGTAAAGAGGATCTACAGCAAGGATAAATTCTTCTGTTCTGAAATGTGAAGAATTAGACCTCAGTGGTTATTGATTTCTTAATCTCCGTCACTTAAATAGGACCGTGTGTTCTTAATGGTTACTGCTTTGATTCATGTTGGGTGAGAATCATCGTGCCTTTGAACTTTGTGTTTTGGGCAATAATATTAATCATACGACGGTTGCTAAGATTTAATACGGAGAAATGCGTGCGAGTACGGCTCGTGTGATTAGTCCTCTTGGTGGGCTCAGAAGTTTTATCGTACCAAATCTTGCAAGTGAAGAATCAGTTTCTTCGATACGGATAATAATGTTGAGCTGTCTTTACTCCAAGGCAATATAAATTAATTAATTAAGAGCTATTCAGAAGCTTAATTAATTAATGAACTTGATAATCTTAAACGCGGGAAATAATAACCGGGAGCCCATATTATCGTAATATGTATTAAGATGGATAGTACAATATTAATTTATTAGTGGTAACAATTAATATTAATGGGCTGAATTATATTGGGGTTCAATATTGAATTCAGAAGTCCATTAGGAGGTCCAATCTTAATTCTCCTTAAGGCCCCTCAAGTAGCCCATTAAGTAGCCCAATAATGATAAGGTGATTAAAATAAAAAGAAAATATATTGCTGATTTTTCAAGGCAATTTTCGAAAATAGTAAAATTAGGAAAGAAAATATTTTGTTGATTTTCTTGGAAAGATATTATGGAAGATAAGTATTCTTGGAATACAAGATTATCTCATATATTCACGAAGATCCAAATCTTGGATTCTTCTCCTATGTTTTTCAAAAAATTCAAGTATAATAGGAGGGTGAGATTTTTGTGGAATATTTTATTATGGAGAAAATAATATATGAGATATATTCAAGATTTCTTGGAGATTAATAAAAGATTTTCTCCAGGACCATAAAATACATGAAATTTTCGGCCAATTCATTATAAATAAGGGGTGATTATTTCATCCCCAAGTAAATAATTTCATGTGTTGGAAAAATCAGGAGGGTATATATTTTTCTTTTTCCTTAGTTATTTTAATTGCTTGAAAGCATTTCCCATCGGTGATCAAGCAAGACGAAAGGGAAATACTTGAGAAAGTCTTTGGGTTGGTAGCGCGTTCGTTATTATCCCGTGATTATTCAAAGGCCATATCTACGAGAGGTACGTAGTCACATAATCTCTTAATTTTTCCGCTATAGATTTTATGTGAATTAATTAAACTTGCATGATGATAAATTTGTTGTTGGGATTATTATTTGAATTAATTAGGATTAATTCATGCTAGTAATAATTGAATTTAAATTCGTATTTAAATTTCATCCCGAATAGATTCCGGGCACCCCTATTTTCCCAACAACTGGTATCAGAGCCACGGTTTGGCGCTCTAATCTTTAAATTGGAATTTAAATTGTTAGACATTAAATTGAAATTGGATAGTAGAATTGCTAGATCTTTTTTGCAGGTATCCAATTTTCATAGTTTTAATGTTTATATTTTTTCATGCATGTGAATTAATATTTTAATTCGATTCGTTCGAATTCATTTTTCTCGTGAGAAAATCTACGAGTAGATTAGTTATTTTTATTTTGATTTGATCATTGTAATTGACTAGTCTAGATCTAGTATTTATATTTTTTTGTAAATAAATTGTAACCGGATCAAGATGAAGACGAAAACGAAGAATTAAAGACGGTGTACCCGGACGATGCATACATGCGTGGCGCATGCATGGACGTAAAATCATGCACGGGGTGAAAAATGAGAACGAACGACGAAACCCAGTACACGGCGTGCGCGAGGCGCACGGTGCCGTGTACGACAGGTGCCGAAGCCGCATGGATGCGCACGAGACCAGGGCTCTCGGTGCTCAGCGCACAGTGGCCGTGGCCGAGAGGCGCGCATCCTACCTCTGTGGGTAGACGCGTGCCGTGGAATTTTTTTTCTCGTTCTTGATTTTTTGTGTGATTTCAAACGTCGTCTCGAACCCCAAACGGAGTTATTTTTGATGAAGTATTACTGTTCGAGTGGGGCCTTGTCGAGACGAACAACGAAAGCAACAAGGACAATTTCTCGCATCAAGACTTGAAGAAAATTAAATCGTGACAATTAGATTTGAGTGCTCCAATGTGTTTAATTTTTGTTTTGATGGATGTTTTATTTCCGTGCACCTATTATTTGTTAATATGTGTTTGCATGATTATTTTAAATTGTCAAAGAAAAACCTTACTTTTGAAAATTACTAAGTATATTTTTTTAATCGCAATTTTATTCCGGATATTAAAATTGGATTAATTTGGCCTCCATAATTTATTTATTTGTGAAGTCTTTTTGGAATACATTTTCCCCTCGGATCGGCCAAAAGGACGAATTTCACATGATTAAACCGAAAGGATGATTGTGGATTATTACTAGTGGCGGTATTGACCCTCACCACTAGTGGCTTGCTCAAAGCGAAATAATAATCCTGTATTTAATTATGGTTATTACTTAGGCATAAGAAATTGATATTAACTTACTCCCCTCAGAGTCTCTATCAATTTTTATGTGGTCAAAGTGGGAGCCAACTATTAATTTTGAATTAAGGATTTGTAACTTTCAAGTTTGTGATCCGCTTGAATGTATTTAAATGTATAGACCATCCCTCGTGGCACATTTAAATTGCTTCGAGAAGTTGGCTGATGCATGATTATATTGTTTTAAGGTTTCAATATAATTTATGTGATCGAATTATGTGATAATTTCGTATTTTTCTAGGTATTAATATAAATGTATGTTTTATTCTCTTTTCATCATGTCGCAATCTTTTAATCCATTGTTTAATATACATTAAGTTAACAAACTTTCTGGAGAGAATTATATCGATTGGAAATGTAATTTAAATTTTGTCCTTACTGCACAAAAATACAATTGGGTTATTCACGTTTATATACCCGGCAAGCCTAATGATAAGTCAAGCAATGGGAAAAGACAGTTTATGATTGGAAGCGTGACAATGAACACATGAAGTGCATCATCTTGACATCTCTGTCTGAGGATTTGAGGCATTTTCATGAAGATATTGTATTCGCTGTTGAAATCATGGAAAACTTTGAAGAGATGTCTTCACATCAGAAACCCATGACTAATCAGTTCACCAAACATGACTCGGTCAAGTTGGAAATGGTGGAGGGAATGCCCGTGAGGGAGCACGTTCTCGAGATTATGGCATACCTTAACAAGTTGGAAGTACTTGATGCGGATTTTGATGTCCATTCTAGGGTCGATTTCACACTCCATTCTCTACCGAAAAGCTTTGAGTAGTTTCATCTGAACTGTCAGATGAATGAACGGACAAGTCATTTGCCTGAGCTCTTGCAAGCTTAAGTTTCGGTGGAGGTGATAGTGGAGCACCAGTCTAGTGCTATGGTGGCTAATGGTCCATCTACCTCTTTTGGTCCCAATGGAGGGAAAAAGAGGAAGAGAACCAGAGGCCAGACCCAAGCAAATCCAATTTTTGCGAAAGTCAAAGCCAAGGTTAGCATCAAAGGGGAAGTGTTTTAACTGCGGTAAGAGAGGACATTGGAGGTCTGCCTGTTCCAAGCCTAAGAGGCTAGGAAAGTTAGGTAATTCACACGCCTTAGTCATCGAAACTTGTGAAGTGGTGTATGTAATACCCTAGGTTTTCATGATCTTATTTGCTTTATTAAATGCTTTATAAATCTTCATGAATCTATGTGACGCATTTACATTCAAATTTATGCAAAGGCACGTTTATATATTTTAATTACTCGATACTTACAATTAACGTATTATTTGCTCAATACATGCTTATTCTTGAGACTTTATAATTTTTATATGTTCTTTATTTTATGTCATAAAGTGTTTAATTTAGAATTTAATATATAGTCCTTAAGTATAGTAATTTTATTTCATAAGTTATAAGTTGTAAAATGAATGTTTCTTTAAGAAACGAATTGCGTATCAATTACTCGATATATTTTTATGATTGGTATATAGACTTTGTAATTTAATTAGAGCCTTAGAAGGGTTTAATTTTATTTCATAAGATAGTATAAGTAAATTTTATTAGAATTATCCAATAATCACAATTTCTACTTATTAAATTCATAGTATATATGTGTTATTTCTACAAAATACAATACTACTCTTGTACTCCTCATAATTTTTGGAAATTTAGGGAAATATTAGGAGAATTAGAGAAGCTTCAAGACTAAGATTAAGATAAGATAAAATAATTAGAAAGGAAAGTCAAAATTAGCAACTAACCTTAAGTTGCCATGTGTTTAACTTACTTAACCTCCAAGATTATCCAAATTCCTCCACAAGCTTCTTAAAATGTTGGTCAAGAGGGAGGTTGAGTAGCCTCCAAGCACTTCTTCTTCTATAAATAGGGAACCTTGCATGAAAAATTAAACATAAGAAAAAGTTTAAAGAAAATTTCACAAATACTACTACACTTATAGAAAGGAGGAGAAGAGATTTCTTATAGCTACCTATCTCTAAGTAAGCTTCTCTTCTTGATTGAGTAATTATTTAAGTGGTAGTATGAAGTTTATGCATGAGTTGTGAATTAAATGATAGGAAAATGAGTTTTGATGAGTAATTTGCATGTTATACATGTTTTACTTCATGTTTGAATGTTTAATTCAATTTCTTCATAAGTTATGACCAAAATCATGTTCATTATTTTATGATCTATTCTTTAGAAGTATAAATCATGAAATTATATGGTTTAAAGTGAGTTTAAGCTGATATGTTCTTCATGTATGCATAAAACCGAATTTCTGGACCAACTTTGGGGTAAATTTCATTTTGACCAATTCATTCGGTGGAAAATTCTGAAACTTTTATATGTGAAAATATACTTGTGAAAGAAATTAGGTTTCAAATTTAATAGCTTTTGGAGTAGTATTCGACGCATGGTGATTTTTCAAAGTTGAACTAGGGTTTTGGACTCTATAGCAAGAACAGTAAAAGTTTGCTATAATTTGAGAATAATCAGTTAGGTTTTTATAGAAAACCAAAGTATGTTGATAAAATACATGAAGTTAGAAGTTCATGGTTAAAATTTCAGGACTATTGGACTTATGGTTGATTTATGGTGAATTTTTAAAGTTAAGTGACCAGAATCAATAATAGTATGTTCGTCACGAAATATTTGATGTTTGGCAAAGAGTTTGAGAAGTCTGAAAATATAGTGATAAACTTTATTTAGTTGGAAATCTAATTTTAAAATTTCATAATTTTTGGACATACAGGTAATTTAATATGAATTTTAAAAATTAGGTGTGTAATCTGCCAAAATCGAATTTTTGTATGAAAGGTTCGAAATGGTCCGGTTACATTTTTTTTCAGTCGATATTTATTTATAACTTGCTATTTGATGATTTTAAACACTTAATTGATATTTGTGTTTTAATATACAATATTTGAGTATATGTTGAAATTGAATTCAAGTCTTACAATTTACAAAAGTGAAGAGATAAGTAACAATATTTTTATTTAAAAAATTTTACTTGTAGATACAAACCTGCAAGGTGGGGAATCACTTCGCTCTTCATCGAGTGTTATATTATTATTTAATTGCACTTATTAAACGTTGAATGTTAAATTTTGAGTCTGGCCCTCTATCGACTGGCCCCACATATAAGTCCAACTTTATGTTGGCAAGCATATAGTCCGGTCGTTTCGGCACCACGGGTTGGTCACGCCACCCAAGCATATACCGGTGAAATTCTGGAGGCTCACATATTATAAACCATTGATGTTTAGTTTGTGCAATTAACAAGAGGTATCCCACTAAGTGTTTTCAAGCACTTATCCCTTCCACTTTTAAATTTTTTACAGATGCTGTGGATCCGGACGTGGGCGAATGAACTCGGCGGGCTGTGAAGTTTCCTTAAAGACTTTATATTTTCCAGAATAATATTTCAAATTTTAGATTGTAAACTAAGCTACGAGCACACTTATTTACTACTTCCGTTGTGTAAATGTGTGGCGTGTGTATATTTTAATACAAAGTACTATTTTAGTGTCGTTCCTACTTGTGCCACATCATATTTTCCGTAATATATTAAGTGGGGACGTCACAATGTATGCTGTCCATTCGTGGATAGCGAATACGAGAGCCGCTAATCACATTTGTTTCATTTTTCATGGGTTCAAGCTAACCCGACGACTTAGCGGAGATGAGATCCCCATCACACCGGGCAATACTACGAGAAGTGGCAGCTGAAGCAATGGGAGAAGTGCGCCTATCTTTTGAAGATAGAGTTATGGTCTTGAGAGACGTTCTTCATGTTCCTAGTTTAGAAAGAACTCAACCTTCAGTTTCTAAACTGTTTTGAATAGATACTCAGTTTCTTTTAATAAGGATGTTATTATTTCTTGAAACGATGAGTTTATCTGTTCCGGAACATTGTTGGATGATCTTTATACCATTAATTGGGCACACCATGCATAATTTGAATCTAATAACACATCGACTATTTCAAGTTATAAAAGGAAGCGATCTTTCTGATATGAATGAAACACTTCTATGGCATCTTAGACTAGCTCATATTAATCTAAAGCGGATTGAAAGATTGGTGAAAGATGGATGCTTGGAATCATTCCAAGTCGAACCGTTTTCAACTTGTGAATCATGTTTAGAGGGTAAAATGACCAAGAGGGCATTTGGAGCCAAGGGGAATAGAGCCACGGAAGTGTTAGAACTCGTTCATATCGATGTATGTGGTCCAATGACGATCAAAGAGAGAATGGGGTATGAGTATTTTGTCACCTTCTTTGACGATTACTCGAGATATGGGTACATTTACCTTATGAGGCATACGTCTGAAACTTTTGACAAGTTCAAGGAGTTTAAGGCTGAAGCCAAGAAACATAGGGAAAAGAGTATCAAGTTTCTTCAATCAGATCGTGGAGGCGAATACCTCAGCGATGAATTCTTGAACTACTTATCGGACGAAGGGATCGTATCCCAGTTAACCGCACTGGGAACCCCTAAACAAAACGGTGTGGCGGAACGAAGGAACCAGACTCTTTTAAAAATGGTCAGATCCATGATGAGTTATTCGGATTTACCCAAGTCATTTTGGGGTAATGCCTTGGAAACGGCGGCTTACATTCTAAACTTGGTGCCATCCAAATCGGTTCCTAAAACCCCAATGGAATTGTGGACTGGGCGCAAGCCCAGTCTAAGACACTTGCAGATTTGGGGTTGTCCGACATACGTGCTAGACAAGGAAGCGGGTAAGTTGGATCCACCTTCGGAATTAAGGCTGTTTATAGGATACCCTGCGGGAACAAAAGGGTGTATGTTCTATAGTCCTAAGGATCAAAAGACCGTGATTAGTACACATTTTAAATTCTTGGAGGAAGACTATATGAACAATCGGAAGCCTAAAAGTGAAATTACATTAGAAGAATTGAGAGGGCAAACCTCGATACCAAGTATACAAGATGATATACCACACGTCACACCTTCACAACCGGAACCCCATCATAGTGGGAGGATTTCTAGGCAACCCAAGAGATTTATGGGAATAGAAGAATCTTTAGATTTAACTCCCGGTGGTGAATCGGACCCATGGACATACGACGAGGCAATCCAAGAAAAAGACGCGGAGTCATGGCAAATGGCAATGGAATCCGAGATAGGTTCGATGGATCATAATCAAGTGTGGGAGTTGGTCGAACCACCCAATGGGGTAGAACCCATAGGATGCAAGTGGGTGTACAAGAGGAAAAGAGGACCGGACGGAAGGGTTGAGACCTTCAAAGCAAGGCTAGTGGCCAAAGGGTATACTAAAAAAAAGGGATCAATTATGAGGAAACCTTTTCACCTGTAGCTATGCTTAAGTCCATCCGTATTTTTTTGTCGATTGTTGCGCACCTAGATTTCGAGATCTGGCAAATGGATGTCAAGACAACTTTCCTTAACGAAGGTCTTGACGGGTTAGATATCTATATGTAACAGCCCAAAGGTTTCTTTGAAAAAGGCCAAGAACACCTTGTAAGCAAGCTTAAGAGATCCATTTATGGACTTAAGCAAGCATCGCGTACTTGGAACCAGTGTTTTGATCAAGTGATTAAGTCTTATGGGTTTTGATCAAGTGATTAAGTCTTATGGGTTTTGATCAAAATGATTTCGAAAGTTGTGTGTATAAAAAGTTTGACAGAACTGCGGTGGTATTCTTAGTATTATACGTATATGATATTCTGCTAATTGGAAATAATGTAAAGGTATTTTCAGACGTAAGGGTATGGCTCTCAAATCAGTTTGATATGAAGGACTTAGGGAAAGCCGGTCACATCCTTGGGATCAAGATCACTCGAAATCACAAGAGAAGGATGTTGGGCTTATCGCAAGTTTCATACAAAGTCACTGTTTTGAAGTATTTCAGCATGCAAGATTCCAATAAAGGTTTTGTACCTTTTAGGCACGAAATCCATCTATCAAAAGAAAGAGGCCCTAAGACGCATATGGAGATAAATGACATGAAATACGTTCTGTACGCTTCGGGCGTAGGAAGCCTTATGTATGCAATGCTAAGTACGAGATCGGATATCTGCTTTTGCCTTGGTCATGATGGCAAGATATCAAAGTAACCCCGGGAAAGCTTATTGAACTGCAATTAAATGTATTATGTAGTTTCTGAAAAGAACTAGCGATGAAATGCTGATTTAACAGTCAGACAGTCTAATTCCCATGGGATGCACAGACTCAAATTTCCAATTAGATATAGAATCCAGAATATCTACCTCGGGTAGTGTGTTTTGCATGGGAGAAGGAACCATGACATGGAGAAGCGATTAGCAGAAAGAAGTAACTGCTTGTGAAGCAGCGAAAGAAGCAGTTTGGCTCAAGTACTTCTTAGTGGACTTGGACGTTGTTCCGAATTTTCCCAGCACAATCACTGTCCATTGTGATAATGTCGGAGTAGTTGCAAATTCAAGGGAACTGAGAACCCACAAGGCCAGCAAACACATTGAAAGAAAATACCATCTTATACGAGAAATCGTTAAGAGGGGAGATAAAGAGGTGGCAAAGACAAACGTCGGAGGAAAACCTAGTATATCCATTCACAAAGGGTCTGCCTCAGAGTACATTCGAGAGACATGTGGATGGAATGGGAGTCAAGACTATTGTCAATCTGCTTTAAGTATAAGTGGGAGAAATTATTAGGTTAGTGTAAGTTGACATGAGATGTCACGAAGAGCTACTACACTAGACATGCATGATGTATACTAAAAAGCAGACTTTAAGTATAAGTGGGAGATTGTTGGAGTTATACGTGAAAGTATGTTTTTACTTTACTTTGTATAACTCATGTATTGAAACACTTATTTATGAGAATAAATCTTTTATTACATTTGCTTTAGATATGATTGAATGTTGAATATTTATTGCAACCAGTTCATGATAAGTGGTACTTGTTACATTGTAGTTAATGTGGTGATACCCGATCACGGAAGATCACATTAACAGTTTCCTTATAACTAAATATAAAAATTTACGACCTCGGTGGAATTGAACAATCTACTGTGAAAGGTTGATGTGTACATCTCAGATTGGCTTGTCTTGACCAAGAGATTGCACTAGCACATTTAGTATGTGTTGAAGAGGACCTACAACGAGGATAAATTCTTCTGTTCTGAAATGTGAAGAATTAGACCTCAGTGGTTATTGATTTCTTAATCTCTGTCACTTAAATAGGATCGTGTGTGCTTAATAGTTACTGCTTTAATTCATGTTGGGTGAGAATCATCATGATTTCGAACTTTGTGTTTTGGGCAGTAATATTAATCATACGACGGTTGCTAAGATTTAGTACGGAGAAATGCGTGCGAGTATGGCTCGTGTGATTAGTCCCCTTGGTGGGCTCAGAAGTTTTATCGTACCAAATCTTGCAAGTGAAGAATCAGTTTCTTCGGTACGGATAATAATGTTGAGCTGTCTTTACTCCAAGGCGAAATATATTAATTAATTTAGAGCTATTCAGAAGCTTAATTAATTAACGAACTTGATAATCTTAAACGCGGGAAATAATAACCGAGAGCCCATATTATCGTAATATGGATTAAGATGGATAGTGCAATATTAATATATTAGTGGTAATAATTAATATTAATGGGCTGAATTATATTGGGGCTCAATATTGAAATCCAGAAGTCCATTAGTAGGTCCAATCTTAATTCTCCTTAAGGCCCCTCAAGTAGTCCATTAAGTAGCCCAATAATGATAAGGTGATTAAAATAAAAAGAAAATATATTGCAGATTTTTCAAGGCAATTTTCGAAAATAGTAAAATTAGGAAAGAAAAGATTTTGTTGATTTTCTTGGAAAGATATTATGGAAGATAAGTATTCTTGGAATACAAGATTATCCCATATATTCAAGAAGATCCAAATCTTGGATTCTTCTCCTATGTTTTTCTAAAAATTCAAGTATAATAAGAGGGTGAGATTTTTGTGGAATATTTTATTATGGAGAAAAGAATATATGAGATATATTCAAGATTTCATAGAGACTAAGAAAAGATTTTCTCCAGGCCCATAAAATACATGAAATTTTTGGCCACTTCATTATAAATAGGGGGTGATTATTTCATCCCCAAGTACATAATTTCATGTGTTGAAAATCAAGACACATATATTTTTCCTTTTCCTTAGTTATTTTAATTGCTTGAAAGCACTTCCCATCGGTGATCAAGCAAGGCGAAAGGGAAATACTTGAGAAGGTCTTTGGGTTGGTAGCGTGTTCGTTATTGTCCCGTGATTATTCAAAGGCCATATCTACAAGAGGTACGTAGTCACATAATCTCTTAGTTTTTCCGCCATATATTTTATGTGAATTAATTCAACTTGCATGATGATAAAATTGTTGTTGGAATTATTATTTGAATTAATTAGGATTAATTCATGCTAGTAATAATTAAATTTAAATTCGTATTTAAATTTTATCCAGAATAGATTCTGGGCACCCCTATTTTCCCAACAGAAGAAGTTGGGCTCTGTACATATTTTGGTCTCACTAGCTGGCTGCAGCTTCTAAATTTTGAAAATCTGAAGCAGCTGGTTACTGAGATGATGGCAAAGATGAAGGCTGATCTCAATACTAAGTCTGAGAGGGAGGATGATGCTCAAGGTGGAGCTTGTGAGAAGATGGTGGAGGAGACGGCTGGAGAAGTTGATGAGATGATTCCTGAGTCTCAAACTCAAGAGGAAGGTGTTAAAGACGTTGGTGCCAAGGGTGGACCAATGGCTGAGGATGTTGAGAACATCTCATCTGCCAATGACACATCAGTCAATGACGGGATTCCCTGCCCTGAGATAAAGGAGGATGATGTTGAGGCATCTAAGGAGACTCCTAGGTCTGAGGGACTTGTTCCCAAAGTTCAAGTTGGCTTAGCTGAGCCTGAGCAGACGGCTATGACCACTTCACAACTGCCTTCAGTGCATCCTGAAGAAGGGACTGACGATGCAGGGGCTTACAAGGAAAAACAGCCACTTACTGATGAGGCCAATGATGGAGATGAAGATGTACTTATCATGGGGGTCGGAAGAGCTGAGTTCACCAGTATTGTCGAAGTAAAGAGGGAAAAGACAACGGTGAACTTAGCTTAGCTTCAGGAGGAGGTGATGAGGCTCAGGGCTGAGAAAGAAGAAGATTCTAAGGCCCTGACTAAACACATCAAATGGACCAAGTCATCGTACAACACTCTTGCCAACAGGGAGTTGATACTGCTGAAGCGCACAATGGTGGATACGGCCAAATCAGTGAGGAGTGAGAGAAGGAGGACGAAGAAGATGCTGAGGCAGACTCTAAAGCAGCTTGAGAAGAGGGATGAGCTCAGAGAAGAAAAGCTAAATCTTGCTGTAGAGAGGCTTGCAGCTCAGGCTGGGGCGCTCTTTACTCAGGCTCTAAACGACTCAGCATCCAAGTTGGAGCTGGAGTCAGGGAAGTTAGCTCAGACTTCTCAAACTGCTGTTGAGGTTTTGGCTAAGGCCACTAATGAGTCGGCTAAGATACAGGCTGAGGCGAGCAGGGTCAGCGGTGAGTCCTTGAAGGTGGAGGAAAGGATCACCAAGGCTGAACAAAGTCTCCAACACAACATGGAGGTCTTTGAAAAGAAGCTGAAAGCTGCCATCAGTTCAGTGTCGTATGCTGGAACCGGGATAGCCACAGGAGTTGATATGTTGAAGGAGGGCGTGCAGGAAGTTCAATCATTATCTACCTTCGTCATCAACAGTGGAGCTGAAGTGTTCCCATCCCAGGCCAATAATGATGCCAAAAAGGGGGAAAAGAAGAGGAAAAGATCCCAGCCTGAGGCATCGGAGGCTAAGACTCAAGAAGAAATAGAAGTGGCGGACCCTAAGGCAAACCCTGAGGGGAATATTCTTTTTGTGCAAAAATCAGCCAGACTTGCTGAAGCCGTAGCGGAGGCTGAAGCCGCAGCGAAGAAAGTTAATGACCCTTCCAAGAAACTCCCTTCCAAACCAGTTGAGGCCATTCAGAAGTCACCCCCAGTCAATACAAGGAATAATCCCATCACATACTCTACGGAGACAGTGGCAGAACTTTGCGCTGAGGCATGGGGAACACCTTCTGAGAAGTCGGAGGCTGAGCGCAGGGTAGACATAGCTCAGAAAAAGAAGATGTGCATACTGGAAAAGAAGGTGGAGAAGCTGACTGATCTCACTGATCTGCACCAGCGTGAACTTGACGATGCTGTGGTCAGTCTGCTGAGAAGGAGGAGGAAGGCGAAGCCTGAGCTGGGAAAGTACAGAAAGAAGCCAACAGCTTGGAAGTCTACATTACTGCAAGTTAGGAGGCCGGAAACAGTTCAAAGGGAAGCTTATGTTGATAAGTTCATCTTAGAAACATTGAAGAAGTTCTGGATTGATGCAAGGGATGAGTTTGTCAAGTTGTGGTACGTAGTGAAGAAGTGGGGCGACTCTGAAGACATCAATGCCCACTTCACTGACTATATGATGGACAACCACCCTGAGTTGATTCAGAAGATCTTGGAAGAAGCTGAAGCAGCCCAAGTCCAAGTGAGAGCTCCTGAGTTCGTCGTTCGTCCACCCCCTCTTGTACCTGGAACTGGAAAGCACGATACAAAAGCCATCATAACTGTTTTTTTGAAGATTGCTAAGGCTGAAGGTTATGTGAATCAGGTTAAGAGAGTTAACGAGTTGAAGGTTAGAGTCTATGCTGGTTATGGACTCGAGCCTAAAATGAGATTAGTCTAGTGATTCACATCCTTTCTTGTAATAGATTAGATTCATTGTAACCAAGTCTATATCAATCAATGAAATCTATTACTTTGCCTACAGACAAAAAGTCATTGTCTTTTTTGCTGTTATTTAAATTCTGTACTTTATCAAGAATTGCTCTAACACTGACTTATCTTATAGATAGGACTTGTATTTCCTCTAAGTATTTTGAAGATCTTTTCAGTGTTTTGACATCATCAAAAAGGGGGAAATTGTTGGGACATTGTCAGTTTTGATTAAGATCCCAAAGCCCCTGAAAAGATGATTGGCCTTAGATTGTCTTAGTCAGGCTAGTCTTGGTTAGGTTCTTGTACTTTGTTATTTTACACTTCACAGGTACTCAGTGAGAGGAGAACTCACTGATGACAATCAAGACTAAGAGCCTGAAGACGAAGAGCACCAGGGTGAACTTATGACAGTCTTCTAAGATGGCTGAGTAAGTGTCAGTGATAAAAGAGTATGACCCTGAGGTCATTACTAACTCAGTCCTGAAGGGAACATGATGATGCTGAGTTAATGGGAAAGACTTGGAGTATAGCCAACCAATGCAAAAGGAATGTCAGCGTCAGGACAAGACTGTTGTGCTCGAGACAAAAAGAACTTAATAAGACAAGCCTGAAGCCTAGGAATAAGTTCTGACATTCTCACCAACCTGATGACATGGACCAATTCAGGAAGGACACGCACGTACGAACTCTGGCATGAAGACTGACTTCAGACTGCACATTCAACGGACAAGCATTAAATGTGCATTAAATGCAATTACCAAATCCATGCAAGAACGGCTGCTACATGGGAAATATGTCTGTTTGAACCACTCTACGTAGATGACTAGAAGGCTATTTATTCCAACAGATAGTTTTCAGTTCACCTATAAATACAGAAGGCCTTGAACCCATTCAAGGTTACGGGAAATTTCCAAGCCAAAAATTACTCAAACTCTAAAGCATTCAAACATTCAGCCTTCAGAAGAAGCACTCGAAACCAGTTAAATTTCCCAAGTGTTTCTTAGTTACTGAGAGTTATTCTGTACTCCAGAGAGCGTACTAGCATTATCTTAAGCTTAGAGTGATTATACAATCCTTAGAAAAACTTTGTCTTGTAAGGATAATCCAACCTAGTTGGAATCCAAACTGAAACCAAAACCCTAAGTTAGGTTTGTTGGTAGTAAGTTCAGTTAGTGAGTTAGTAAGGAGTTGTATAGGTCAGTGAGGAGTAGCTGATCTTGGTGCACCTTGGCACGTTAAAAACAAGAATCCCTTTAGTGGATTTCCTGTTAAATTAGGCTGTGGACGTAGGAGCTTGAGTCTCTGAACCACATTAAACTCTCTGTGTTCTTAGTGCTTTGATATTGTGCTTATTTGCTTATCTCTTAAGTCATTCATAGCATTTGGTTTTATCAGGCTTGAATCAATCAGCCTGATTATTAAACTGAACACTGCCCTACTAACCACCATTTCAGAAGTGAGTAATCAAGTTTTTCAGAAAGCAAAATAAACAAGACTTTAAACTATCAGGGCTCACGCATTTTCCCACTGAACTTGAATTGATAGTTAGCCAACTGACCCGCACTAAGTGTAGTCAGTGGGTATATTACCAGCTCTTAGTTCTTTATCACTCAGAGTAAAGGGGACTCAGTAAGGTTTAAATTAAAAAAATTGGTATACGTGTACCCCCCCATACACGTATTCATCAGTCTTGTACCGGGATAAACATTCAAGATTTCTTAGAGGCTAAGAAAAGATTTTCTTCACCCTATTCCAAGCCCAAAAATTTGGCTCCTACACGCTATGAATAGGGGATGATTATTTCATCCCCAAGTACATAATTCCATGTGTTGGAAAAATCAAGAGCAAATATATTTTTCTTTTTCCTTGTTATTTTAATTGTTCGTGAGCGCTTCCCACCGGCGAACGAATAAGGCGAAAGGGGATATACTTGAGAAGGTCTTTTGGTAGATAGCACGTTCGTGATTGCCCCGTTGTTATCAAAGCCCATATCTACAAAAGGTACGAGATTACGTGAATTCCTGGTTATTCTGCTTTAGGTTTTCATGTGAATTAATTTAATATGCATGATGATAAAATTATTGTTGGAATTATTATTTGAATTAATTAGAATTAATTCATGCTAGTAATAATTATATTTAGATTCATATTTAAATTTTATCCCGAATAGATCCGGGCACCCCTATTTTCCCAACACCCACAATGCTAGCAAACACATAGAAAAAAAGTACAATCTTATACGAGAAGTCGTTAAGAGAGGAGATATAGAGGTGGTAAAGATAGCATCGGAAGACAACCTAGCGGATTCATTCACAAAGGGTCTGTCTTAGAGTACATTCGAGAGATATATGGGTGGAATGGGTGTCAAGACTATTGCAATCTGCTTTAAGTATAAGTTGGAGGAATTATTAGGTTAGTGTAGGTTGACATGAGATATCACGTAGAACTACACTAGACATGTATGGAGTATACTAAAAAGCAGACTTTAAGTTTAAGTGGGAGATTGTTGGAGTTATACATGAAAGTATGTTTTTACTTTGTATAACTCATGTAATAAACACTTGTTTATGGGAATAATTCTTTTATCGCATTTTCTTTAAATATGAATGAATGTTAAATATTTATTGCAACCCGTTCAATATATATAGTATGAGTTACATTGTAGTTGATGTGGTGATACCCGATCACATAAGATCACATTGACAGTTACTTGTAACTAAACGTACAATTCACGACCCATGTGGAATTGAACAATCCACCGTGAAAGGTCGATGTGTAATTCTCAGATTGGCCTGTCTTGATCAAGAGATTGCACTAGCACAATTAGTATGTGTTGAAAAGGACCTACGTTGAGGATAAATTCTTATGTTCTGAAATATGAAGAATTAGACCTCAGTGGTTATTGATTTCTTAATCTCCGTCACTTTAATAGGACCGTGTGTGGTTAATAGTTATTACTTTGATTCATGTCGGATGAGAATCATCGTGACTTCAAACCTTGTGTTTTGGGCAGTAATATTAATCATACGACGGTTGCTAAGATTTAATACGGAGAAACGTGTGCGAGTACGGCTCGTTTGATTTGTTTTCTTGGTGGGCTCAGAAGTTATATCGTACCAAATCTTGCAAGTGAAGAATTAGTTTTTTCGGTACGAATAATAAAGTTGAGTTGCCTTTACTTCAAGGTAAAAGATATTAATTAATTTAGAGTTATTCAGAAGCTCAATTAATTAATGGACAAGATAACCTTAAACACGGGAAATAATAACCGGGAGCCCATATTATCAAAATATGGATTAAGATGGATAGTGCAATATTAATTATTAGTGGTATTAATTAATATTAATGGGTTGAATAACATTGTGGCTCAATATTGTAATTTAGAAGTCCATTGGAGGTCTTATCTTAATTCTCTTAAAGGCTTCTCAAGTAGCTCAATAATAATATGGTGATTAAAATAAAAGAAAATATAATTGGTGATTTTTTCCCTGTATTTTTTAAACATTATATAGGAGAGAGAAAAGATTTTGTTGATTTTCTTGGAAAGCTATTATGAAAGATATGTATTTTTGGAATACAATATTATCTCATTAATTCAAGAATATCCAAATCTTATTATTACTACTCTAAATTTTCAAAAATAATTATATGATAAAGAGGTTTGGGTTTTTGTGGAATATTTTATTATAGAGAAAATAATATATGAGATATATTCAAGATTTCTTATAGGCTAAGAAAATTTTTTTCTCCTATTTTAATAGGCCAAAATTTCGGTCACTACATCTTTTAAATAGGAGATGATTATTTCTTCCCCAACATCACAATTCGATGAGTTTGAAAAATCAAGAGCAATAATTATTTTCTTCTTTCCTTGTTATTTAAATTTATTCGTAAGAACTTCCCATCATTGAACGAATAAGGCGAAAGGGAAATACTTGAGAAAATTTTATGGTTGATAGGATTGTTATGCTTGTCTCGTTTATCTCAACTGGACGTCGCTTCAAGAGGTATATAATCACATAAATTCTTTATTTTTCCGTCGTAAATTTTTACGTGAATATATTTATATGCATGATTAATTTGTTGGTGGTATAATTATTATTTGAATTAATTTAAGATTAATCTTGCTAGTAATAATTAAATTTATATTTGTATTTAAATATCATCCCGAATAGATCCGGGCACCCTGATATTCCCAACATGTATTGGCCAAACTCGTCCCAAACCCGCCCCGTTGCCATCCCTAGACCACGACGATGGAGGACACACTACTACACATTTGGACTTAGACAACTATACTTAGACAGCTTTTAAAGAAACCGCTCTCCAAAACTTAGCTTGGAGAGCGGTTTTGTAAAATTATATTTAAAAAGAAAAAGGACAAAAAAGGATAGGGAGCGGTTTTGAACCGTTGTCCAAGGTTTAATCTTAGACAGCGGTTTAAAACCGTTGTGTAAGTAGTCAAATATTAGACAGCGGTTCAAAACCGCTGTCCAAGTGATACTTTGCAAAGCAGTTCAAAACCGCTGTCCAAGTGAAACCTTGGACAGCGGTTATTGCTTTAACCCCTTTAACCCTTGCTTTGCGATCCAGATCTAATATTCATCAATAGATCGAAGCTCTTTCCATACCCTCTCCTCCCCCACCCCTATGCAAGCCGCCCTGCCGCCGCCGTAGCTTTCTCTACCACCGACGTCTATGCAAACCTCCTCTGCCACCGCCACCTACGCAGGTCTCCTCCGCCACCGCCGCCTCCATCGACGCCTGACGCCTCAGGCCGACGCCTCAGGCCGCCGCCTCCTTAACACCGCCAGATCCGCGACGCCGCCTCTCCGATTTCGCGTTCCTTCTTCTCCGCCAGAACACGCCCTCCACCACAAAGCTTCCATAATTTTGTTAATTCAGGTCATCTCTATCTCTCTAAACTAAATAATTGAGGTTGCATACTTTTGTTTGTGTTGGTGTTTGTTTGTTTTGCATTAAAGCTCTTTCTTCTCATCTTTGTTTGAATAACGGAAATTTCTGGAAAATTGAGGGTTGATTTTGAGGTTGTAATGGCAGGGGAGTAGTATTTTTACATTCCATTTAATATATTTTATTGATGATCTTCCACGAATTTAATGATTTTGGAGAAATTTTGGGGTTGATTAAACGGTGTTGAGATTTTGGGTAATTGGATAGGGCTATTCTTGTTTTGTTTATTGATATGGATATTCTTTTTCTATGAATTAATAAAGCTGATGAATTAAGATATGGTTGTTCTTGTTTTGTTTATATTTATATGGCTATTTTTTTGGCATTCAAAGTTCAAAAAGACGTTCTCAAATTTGTTGCCTATATTTTCTCAACTATATTTTCTTCACTTGTATAAATATATTCTTTTGAATAAGTCCCTTGATAAGCACAAGATAAATATATCACGTACACAAATTTCTTTTTTACCAAAATTAGTATCATCTATTTTCTTTTATTATTTCATTTTTAAACCCATATCAAAGCTGGGAGACATAGATAATATATATTTGATCTCTTAATTTTCAAAACAAAAATTCTTTATTTTCATCCTATATTTTATACATGATCTTTTTGAAACCCCATGTATAATATTTGCAAGCCCACATTTTCATCCACGATTTTATATGTGGGAATACAAGTTAATATATTTATCCCAAAAATATCTCAACGATAATATATTTTCCCTCTCCTTGCCGTAAAAAACTCCAAAAGCGTCCCCGGAAAATGTGGCATCACTCTTCCATATGAAATCACCCCCGCAATTGATTGCAACAAGTAAATACTTTATGAATCTTTTTTATTAATTAATTTTCATATTCTTTTTTTTATTCTTAAGGTTTCAATTGTTATTTAATTAATAAAAATTAACTAATTAAATATATTAGTGTTTATAATCATTTAAGCTGTGATCTTTATAATTTAATACATAAATATATATTATATGATAATTTTAATAATGTATTTATAATTGATCTATTATATATAGACTCATAGTGAAAAGGCTTGTCATTGTCTAATTTTGATACTATGTTTTTTATTGAGGTCGCCAATTATAGCTCTACGAAAATTCTATTATTTTTTCTAGGTAAAAAACAAAAATTCTAATATTTGGTCCTCTATTTATACACTATATATGGATAAACTTATGTTACACAAGAAACATTTTAAAAATAATTTAGGGAAAGAAAGTGGAGTACTCAACTACTGCTCATGTTTAATAGACATGGTGATTAATTATCAAGTTATATATTGCCATATTTTTTATTTGGTTAAAATGATGCAAAAAAAAAAAGTGAAATTGCTCAGTTTTATGGTTAATTTAAATAACATGCAACTTTGAAATGTTGTTTCAGGGTGAAATCGAGACCCAGAATGATACAAATTTTCTATTGGTGCATGATCGATACCCGAACCAAAAATATTAGTGTTATGAATACACATTTAAGTAAATTTGATAGTATTGGTATTTTTCTAATTTTAGATGGAATTGTGAATGCATGTTAGGATTAATATGTTATAATTTTACATGAAATTGTTAGAATTTATTAGAACTTTATTGATTTATTTAAATTACTATTGATTGAATAAAAGTTCGTACAATATATCTAATTACATTTTTTATGTTTGTAGTTTGTATATCAATGTCCGCTCGCTTGCTACTCCACGAGCAGAATGGAGAAATGGAAATTAGATTGGACGGGGTATTTGTACAATCGATTCTTGTATTTTATTCCATTATAGGATAACTTTTGGTAGCATGCATGCAACTTATATATTAATTTGTGATGATATATATATTTCATATTTTTTATATATTTAATTGGTCTGTATGTTTATTTAATTGGTGCTTTGGTGTGTGTATATATATATATATATATATATATATATATATATATACATGGTAAGGTATATTATATTGGTTTATTATATACAGGTTTTATTAAAAAAATATATATATATATATATATATATATATATATTGTAACGCCCCAGTTTTCCAAAATATAGATTCGACATTTTAGAAAATCCGAGTCGTCACTTAGTGACCAAAAATCCGAACTAAAAACTTTCTTTTATATAGAATGCAAATAACAATTTCACACAGACAGCGGAAATACATAATTTTCGTTATAAAATGCGGCGGCCATTTATTTATTTTTAAAATTCTTGTGGAAGGATCTTTGTAAAAAGTTTGGCACAAAACAAATATTAAACATATACATCATACATAACTAATCATCGGGAGACCATGAGGTTGTTTGTCACCCCGACGTATGAATAATTTGTCATAGTAAAAGGTAATGGTGCATATAATTCTTTAGTATTAATTCCATAATATCACCGGACTCGTATCATACCTCCACTGGCTCGAGCTCCCCTTCATCATACCCTGAAATTTGTTTAAAATAAGGGGGTGAGATTTGAATTCTCAGTGTGGATGGTCTGCATGCTATTACACGAAAACAGCGGTACGCAAATCATATCATTTTAAAAAAAAAAACATTTTTCCTTTCATGTGTTCCATCATCATGGCGCATAGCTACAAAAGCCAGACCATTGCGTATCATTTGAGATATCATTCATCATATAGCCCGCAGGCTCTGTCCACCACAGCGCCTAGCTACATAAGCCAGACCATTACATATCATTTGAGATATTTTAGCTCGAAAGCTCTTTTCCACCATGGCGCCTAGCTACAAAAGCTAAACCATTACGTATCGTTTGAGATACCATATATCATGTAATAACCATGTGACTCGAAGGTCAAAACATTCGCATACACCAATAATCGTATAATATTCCAGGCAATGCATAAGAACCACCCACCTTAACTGCTTTTCTTTTTCGTAAAAATCCCCTGTTGCGTTCACCAGCAAATCCTCGTCACCTTAATAGCACTTAACCTAGCACAGTTTTGTTTACACTTTAATAAGATTTTACTTTTCATGTAATACTTTATATACTTAACTTAAGAGCATCTGTAGATATATTTTAGGCTTATCTTATTTTTCAACAGACAGAGCATATTGATCATATAACATTTCTCATTACTTTTCCAGGATTAAGGATATTAGATCTTCATTTTATTTTTCACATTCGAAGTTCTTCTGATACATTATTAATTCTTCTTACAACACATCAAACAAGTCTCTTAGTATTATTCAGATTGTTAATAATTTTTAGCGGGGACGTTAATCTCCTTTTGCTTGTCCTCTTAATATAAAGGACCTTATTCTCCTTTAAATTCTTTTAACACGGTTTTCTAAGCAATCAATCTTTCATGAAAACATGGATTCACACAGATGACAATTTTGCTCGCTTATCAACAATTGCCCCCTTGTCGATCAATAAATTGTGAGAATGACGAACGAGCAATTCTTGAGTTGGCAACCTTCAAGTGTCATTGGGGCGAGCAAGGTCATCAGGGGGCGAGCAACTTTTGATGGGCGGACAACATTGGTCTAGCAGGCTTGGGACAGTGACGGTTGGGATCCCAAGGTCTGGGTACGGCTCAAGGTGTGACGTGGGCGGAATGATTGCTGCCGCCCACGCGCACACGATCCCGAGGTGACGCGCCTTCCCGCTTTGTCGGGCAGGTGCTGCACGCGCCCAGAATTTGCACTTTAGTCCTTCGGTTTCTCAACTTGCTCGCCCGGTACCCCGTTTTTCCAAAGAGTATTTAAGGAAAAATTTCGCGATTTTTATCATTTTTACTGTATATCAAGCGCGAATCTCTCCTTCTTTCCTCTTTCAAATTTCCGGCGATCGATACCAGTTTCCGGCGACCTTCAAACGACGTCAAGGTAGTTTCTTCTCTGCTTTCTTCTTCTCTTTCTACTTCTCTTGCGTTGTGTGCGTTCCAGACTCACCAAAATCCCTACTCCGCCCCGGATAGTTCTGAACCGCCGTGATTCCCCTTGCCGGAATCTGTTAACATTCAAAACTTTTCCCTTAACTTATTGGATGGCGTCGCACTCTGAGACCGGTTCTTTTCCTCCCCGGAATCCTTAAAAATGGCCCGTCGAAGAGAATCTTCCTATAGTCAACCTGGAATCCGATCCCGAGGCGGCTTCGGTTGCACGCTCGGTCAATTCTATAGCTCGTCCCTCCGGAGAAAGAGAGGAGCGAGCAAATCCTGCTCGCTAGCTCTTGGAGAAAACAAGCTCGGACCTCCACGAAGACGAGGACGAAGAGGTCGAGGTACTTCAGCCGGTGAACCTTGACGAACTAACCTGGGCCTATCTAAAAGACATCAACTTCCCTGTGCCCAGACTGATCGAGCATCAGGTTCCAGTCGCGGTTGCTCGCCGTGTTGACTGGAATGAGTACGAAAAGGAGCACTCCAATCGCTTCGTCATTCCTGCTCGCGGAGTACGGATGCTTAAAGCGACCGAGTTCGCAGCGAGCTGTATCGTGTCCGCCATTACCGAGGAGGACTTGGCCGGGATTCGGAGGGATTACAAGATTCCCTTTGACATCCCGATGTATGCTCCTTTGGTGGACGACAGAGCTGATCGCTCACCACGCGGATTGACGGCGATCAACCTCGCCACCCTGAATGCTGGAGTTTCTTTGCCGTTGCATCCTTTGGTCGGCCAATTCCTACAAGACGTGAACTTGGCTATCACCCAACTTACTCCCGTTGGGTGGATAAATCTGATGGCTCTGATGGTGATGTTTGCCCTAGAGGGGTATCCCAATAGGTTGTCCGCCGAAGAAGTTGGCTACCTGATGACGATGACCGGCTGCACCGGGGAAGAGGCGGGCTGGTACTATCTGAATGCGCGACTAGGCCAGAAATTGGTTGAGGACATCCATGGGAAGGTGCGAGACTGGAAGCATGACTGGTTCTGGGTTGGAGGCGACTGGCGTGCTTCTGCTCGCTCTTCAGGGAGTTCTGAACGAATTGAGACCCCGGTGGAGTTTAGGGAATTAAAGCGTGAGTCTTACCTCTTCTATATCTTTGAAGTGGTTGGACTAATTTTAATTCCCTTTTTCCTTTGTTTCAGGTCCCAAGAACTTGGGGTGGCGAACTGTGAAGAATAGCATCAGCGATCAATTCCTGTTCGTTGCGTGTTTGATCGCTCTCCGTCGCCGAGAAGATCGCAGCATTGGCCATCTCTTCGCCGAGGATACACTGCGAGTTGCCCATCTCACAACTTATCCTCACCATCTTGAGGCTCTAGCTCGTATCCCAGAGGTAAGTATCTTTTCTTGTTGGGCGAACAGATCTGATCGGCATTATACTTAGTATTAACATGTTTTTTTATATCCTTTACAGATCAGCTCGCCACAGTTGCTCTTCACCCTTCCTTCTTTGAGCTCGACAACCGGGCCTGGGAGATGCTGACCAAAAAAGGACGCAAGAAATCGGATCCCCTCTCAAAGATTATCGCCCTTGCGGCCAAGGGAGGAAAAGGCGACCCAAGGTAAACCGGAAGGCCGAGCTCGGCACAACCACCCGCTCTAGTGGCCAGTCCGCCTAAGACCTTAGTTCCGAGGACGAAGAGTCTTCTTCGTGGAGACGGCACTCCCGTCTCCGATACTGAGAAGGCGGCCAAACGAGCGAAGACGGCTCAAGAGAAAGTGACGGTGGCTGTCCGGCCATCCGAAGGCGATAGCGAGCAAACTCCCTCCGTGGAGCGTCTCGGCGAGCAAGCTCTGGTCGTCACTGTTCGGGAAGGGTCCGGCCCTTCATCTGACCCCACCTACCTCGGATGGGACAAGGGTCGTCTTGATAGGTACAACTTTGCTCGCCCAGAACACTTAGCATTTTCTTTTTCATCATTTTCATCCATTTTTTTTACTAACTAAATATTTCTTTTCAGCTACTCGCCCGAGCAGTATCCAGGGCGATCTAACGTAGTGCATCGTTTCGCCTGCTCAAAGGTGCCGACCAACCTGCGTGAAATCCCGGACTCTTTTGTTCGCCGCACCTCTGAGGTCGTTGTGTTGGGAAAATAGGGGTGCCCGGAATCTATTCGGGATGAAATTTTAAATACGAATTTAAATACAATTATTACTAGCATGAATTAATCCTAATTAATTCAAATAATAATTCCAACAACTAATTATCATCATGCATGTTAAATTAATTTCACATATTTAACTAGGCGGAATAAACAAGTAAATATGCGATTAACGTACCTCTTGTAGAATTGGCCTTTGGATATACGGGACAATTATAATCTCGATCTATCAACCCAAAGCCTTCTCAAGTATTTTCCTTTTCACCTCACTTGATCGCCGGTGGGAGACGCTTTCAAGTAATTTAATAAAATAAGGAAAAAGAAAAATATCCATGCTTCTTGATTTTTCCAACACATGTAATTATGTACTTGGGGATGAAATAATCACCCCCTATTTATAAGAGTAGTGACCGAAATTTGTAGAGATTTTATGGGCCTGGAGAAAATCTTTTCTTAGTCTCTAAGAAATCTTGAATATATCTCATATATTCTTTTCTCCATAATAAAATATTCCACAAAAATCTCACTCTCCTAATTAAGGGTAATTTTCGAAAATATCATGTAGAGATCCTAAGATTTGGATCTTCTTGAATATATGAGATATTCTTGTATTCCAAGAATACATATCTTCCATAATATCTTTTCAAGAAAATCAACAAAATCTTCTCTCTCCTTGAATTACTTATTTTCGAAAATATGAAGAAAAATCAGCAAAATATTATCTTTTTATTTTAATCACCTTATCATTATTGGGCTACTTGAGGGGCCTTAAGGAGAATTAAGATTGGACCTCCTAATGGACTTCTGAATTTCAATATTGAGCCCCAATATAATTCAATCCATTAATATTAAGTATTACCACTAATAAATTAATATTGCACTATCCATCTTAATCCATATTACGATAATATGGGCTCCCGGTTATTATTTCCCGCGTTTAAGATTATCAAGTCCATTAATTAATCAAGCTTCCGAATAGCTCTAAATTAATTAACATCTTTCACCTTGGAGTAAAGACAGCTCAACATTATTATTCGTACCGAAGAAACTAATTCTTCACTTGCAAGATTTGGTACAATAAAACTTCTGAGCCCACTAAGGGGACTAATCACATGAGCCGTACTCGCACGCGTTTCTCCGTATTAAATCTTAGCAACCGTCGTATGATTAATATTACTGCCCAAGACACAAAGTTCAAAGTCACAATGATTCTCACCCAACATGAATCAAAGCAGTAACTATTAAGCACACACGGTCCTATTTAAGTGACGGAGATTAAGAAATCAACAACCACTGAGGTCTAATTCTTCACCTTTCAGAACAGAAGAATTTATCCTCGCTGTAGGACCTTTTCAACACATACTAAATGTGCTAGTGCAATCTCTTAGTCAAGACAGACCAATTTGAGCCTTACACATCGACCTTTCACGGCGGATTGTTCAATTCCACCTAGGTCGTGAAAATGTACGTTTAGTTACAAGTAGACTGTTAATGTTGTCTTCCGTGATCGGGTATCACCACATTAACTACTATGTAACACGTACTATATATTGAACGGTTTGCAATAGAAATTCAACATTCAATCATAACTAAAGCAAATGCGATAAAAGAATTATTCACATAAAACGAGTGTTTGATACACGAGTTATACAAAGTAAAAGCATACTTTCACGTATAACTCCAACACGTTGCTCGTAGCTGGACCAAGGAGCTAAACGAGACCGTCAAGACACAGGCGTCTCGCGATAATGGCCGTTTGTGTCTTGTCGAGGCGGGCAACACCTTGGCGGCTGTGCAACGTTTGGTCGACCAGGTTGAGGACCTCGAGAAGGACTCACGCCAGCATGCGGCCACGGTCAGCCGTATTGCCAAAGAACGTGATGATGCTAAGGCAGGGGCGAAGAAAATCATCGCCAACCTCAAGAACAAAGCAAAAGCTCATCAAATAAGCGAGCAGCGTGCTCTGGACCTACACGTCAAAGTCTCCGAAGAGCTGAAGGTCAAGATGGCCGAGGTCGAGCAGATGCGGGCTGAACTTGCTCACGCTCAGCAGCAGAAAGAGGTCGCAGAGAAATTCGCGACTGAGGCGACGGCCAAAATTGCGGACCTTGAATCGCAGCTCGCCAACTCCATTACCCAAGAGGAACTTATTCCTAAGATGGAGGTGAGCTCGATTCTGGGATATGTGACTGGCTATGCAGAGAGCATCCGTATCGCACATGAGTTTAAAGCTGTTGCAGTCGTCGAAGAGATCGGCAAGGAGTTGTGCAACTTTGTTGAATCGAACCCTCCTGCCCCGGGCACAACTCTCCAGATCGGCGACCTGCCTGAATATGGGGTCAAGCTTGACTTCATTGGTCCAGAGATAATTATCACAAGTCCTCCAGAGGACGAGGAGGATGAGGAGGGCGATACTGCCGAGGGCGAGCAAATCCTGCCGGCTGGTCAAAATGAAAGAGCTCTCAAAGAGCAAGCTGACACAGAGGGTTTAATCGCCGAGCTAACCCAAGTGGTCCCAGTCGACCCTGCCCTCAAAGGCTCTCCTCTTGAAGATCCCAAAGATGACAACATCTCTCCACCTGCCGGGCAAGGATCTTAGCGGGCAGGATTAGATAGGGACTTGTACTCTTTCACTTCTTTTTTGTTGTTGTAGTTGTTCGTCTTTTTTGTAATTTTTGGGCGATCACGCCTTATCTTTAATGAATATATTTTGCTCAATTGCTTGTCCTTTTGTCTTTCATTAATTGTTCTTTGAATCTTTTTCTATGCTTCAACAATCTTAATGTAGTTGGGCCTTGTTCCTTAAGAACTTTTTGGTCTTAGGATTTGATGGGCTTTTGGCCTTTGGCTATGTCCATTTAAAAACGAACAGCCTTTAATGGGCTTGGTTGTATAATCAACTTGCGCCTTGAGCTCACATTTCTATTTTGAACGAACAACTTAATATTGAACAAAAAATTACAAGTATCAAACGCGACCAAGAATGTAACCCTGCACTAGCTAGGTTGGACTTGCTCGACAAAAACAATGTTAAGTCCAATTATTAAAAAACATAATTTACATCAAGCGTCAAAGCTGCTCGACTACTATACAATTTGTCAAGACATCTTTAAACTCTTAAGAGGAAATAAAATCATATAAGATACTGACATCCCAGCACGCGACCAGACTTGACCCAATTCAACTTTGTTCGACCATTTATACTTGGTGAAAATTTCAAAAAATTAGGCAAGTTTTTGGATCCATCTTGTATCTCTGCCACTCCAGTTCGCCCAATGGACTTAGTAGCTCGCCCAACTCAACTTCACTCTTTCATAAGGCAAAACTGGTCGCCTATTGAAAGTATTTTCTTAGGTTAGCTGCATTCCAGGAATATTGGACCGAGTTGCCATCTAAGTCCTCTATGTCATATGCTCCATTGGGTAACCTGTCTGTTACCCTGTACGGGCCCTCCCAAGTCGGGCCAAATATGCCTGGAGGTGGGGCAAGTTTTTTTCTTAGAACAAGGTCACCAACTTCGAATTTTCTTATCTTGACTTGGGAATTATAATAATGCTCTGCTCTTTGCTTGTACGTAGCATTCTTTAGCTCAGCATGTTGTCTCCTTTCTTCGAGTAAATCTGTTTCTGTGGCCAAAGCAGAATGATTTGCTTGTTCATCAAAGTTGGTCGTCCTGACTGTGTTGGTCTTTAATTCAATTGGTATCACCGCCTCTGTTCCGAATGACATTGCAAAAGGTGTTTCTCCGGTGCTTAACTTGGGAGAAACCCTATATGCCCACAGGACTTCTGGGAGTTTTTCTGACCAGCTACTTTTGCTTTCTACCAGACGTATTTTCAATGTATGCTTGATGATTTTATTTACGGCTTCAACTTGCCCGTTTGACTGGGGATGGTAGGGAGTCGAATAGTGTTTTCTGATCCCCCATTTTGCACAGAAGTCTCTCAACTCATTTCCATCAAACTGCGAGCCATTATCTGTCACAATTGTTCGTGGAATTCCAAAGCGACAGATGATGTTCTGCCATATGAAGTTGATCATGTTTTCCTGTGTAATCTTTACCATGGCTTTCGCTTCTGCCTACTTTGTATAATAGTCGACTGCTATGACGGCAAATCGAACATTTCCATCTCCTACCGGGAAAGGACCAATAATGTCAATTCCCCATCTTGCAAATGGCCATGGACTGTAAACCGATACAAGCTCCTGGGCCGGGGCATGAATACTTGGAGCAAAAACCTGGCACTGGCGGCAAACTTTGGCTAACTGGATTGCATCTTTCCGTAAGGTTGGCCAATAATAACCTTGCCTTACAGTTTTGTAGGCCAAAGCTTGCCCCCCAGTGTGATTTCCACAAACTCCAGAATGTATATCCTCCAGGACTGTCCTTCCTTGCCCCCTAGTCAAACACTTGAGTAGCGGGAGTGAAAAGCCTCTTTTGTAAAGCTGTTCATCTACCAGGGTATATCTGGTTACTTGTTTCTTGATTCTTTCAGCTTCAAACGAGTTGCTTGGTAACTCCCCGTCTTTCAAGTATTTGGCTATTGGAGTTCTCCAATCTTCATCGTTGTTGTGTTCGACTACTTGGTTTATCTCGTAGTCCATTGTTGATGGTTGGACTTTTCTGGTAATGACAATGTCCGTCAGATCTACTGGCCCATTGCTTGTTTCTAATCTTGCTAGGGCGTCAGCTTGTGTGTTGCTCGTTCGTGGTATCTGCTGGATAAACACTTGGTCTAACAGAGATACCAAGTGAGTAAGTATTCGTTGATACTCGATCATTTGCTCGTCTCTAGCCTCATATTCACCTCGTACTTGGCTTACAATGAGTTGGGAGTCTCCGAAAATCTGGAGTTGTCTTACTCCAACTGCTAGTGACAAGTGAAGACCTGCAATGAGGGCCTCGTACTCAGCTTCATTGTTGGTGGCCATGAATTCAAATCTGACTGCTGAAGTGAATACTTGCCGATCGGGACTGATGAGCACTATTCCTGCCCCCGAGGCCAGATTCGTTGACGAACCATCCACGTAAAGATGCCATGGGTGATCCAACCCTCTCGTTGGATTTTGAGTGAAGGTTAGTTCAACTATAAAGTCGGCTAACGCTTGTCCCTTAATCGCGGTTCGAGGTGCATAAGTCACGCCAAACTGGCTTATCTCTATGGACCATTTCAAAAGACGGCCAGCGGTGTCGGGTCGGTGTAATATTTGTCTGAGTGGGAAAGTTGTCAATACTTCGACTTGATGATCGAAAAAGTATGGTCTTAACTTCCTGATACTCATGACAAGAGCATACGCCAGTTTTTCAGTTGGTGAGTACTTCACCTCAGCATCATGTAGAGCCTGGCTGACATAGTAGATTGGCAGGTGAAATTTGCCATCCGCCCGAACTAACACCGAACTTATGGTCGTGTCAGACGTTGCCAGGTATAGATATAATTTTTCACCAGGGATTGGTTTTGACAGAATTTTTACATCTCCTAGATACTCTTTCAATTGATCAAAGGCTTTCTGGCAGCTTTCCGTCCAGGAAAAGTTGCCCTTTTTGATGGCCTCAAAGAATGGACGGCACTTGTCCCCTGATCGTGATATGAACCTGTTTAAAGCGGCCAGGCATCCGGTCAACCTTTGCACCTCTTTAACAGAACGTGGTGGCTCCATATCGACGATCGCCTTTACTTTTGTTGGATTAGCTTCGATTCCGCGTTTGCTGACCAGATGGCCCAAGAATTTCCCGGAGTGCACTCCAAAACTACTTTTCTTTGGATTTAACTTCATATTGTATTTTCGGAGTATGTCAAATACCTGGGAAAGATGATGGAGGTCATCTTCCTTCTGTGTACTCTTGACGACTATGTCGTCGACGTACACTTCCACCATTTTGCCAATATGTTCGTCAAACATCTTGTTGACTAGCCTCTGGTATGTTGCTCCAGCATTGATTAAACCAAACGGCATCCTCTTCCAACATAACAAATTTTTGTTAGTATAAAAGGCCGTATTTTCTTGGTCGTCTGGGTGCATTGGAGTCTGGTGGTATCCTGCGAAGGCATCCATGAATGTGAACATTTCGTGACCGGCAGTACTGTCCACCAGTTGATCGATGTGCGGGAGCGGAAAGTTATCCTTCTGGCATGCTGCATAAAGATCTGTAAAATCTATGCATAGCCTCCAGGTTCCGTTTGGCTTTCGTACTAGGACAGGATTTGCAACCCACTATGGACATAATGCTTGTTTAATTAAATCATTGTCCAGCAACTTTTTGACTTCTTCGTTTAGTGCTTGATACTTGTCTGGTCCATATTTTCGTCGTTTCTGGTGGACAGGTTTTCGGACCGGGTTGATATTCAACCTGTGACAAGCATCCTTCGAATCGATTCCCACCATATCAGCATGGGACCATGCGAAGACGTCTAAGTTAGCCTTCAGAAAGTCCGTAATGCGGGTTCTGTAAGGCTCGGGAAGTTCAAATCCGATGTAAAGTTCAAGACCATCACGCTCGGGATCAATCTTGATAGCCTCCAATTCTTCAACTAGAGTTGCCCGTCATTTTTGCCCCTTCCATCGAGGGTCCACTATTGGTCCTTCCGGACTTAGCTCATCCTCGACGTCCATAGGTTCAACACCCAACCGGGGGTCAAAATCGTCCGCGGGTTCTGGGTTAGACTCGGCCACCAAAGTCGGACTCCCCTGGCTATCATTTGGGCACAAACCGTCGGCCACGGGGAGTATCATTGCTTCTGGCAGGTTTTGCTCGCCATCCTGCAGCATTTGGTCGCCCGTGGGCGAGAATTGGTCGTCAATGTCCATCTTATCATTTTGAGCTCCAAGAATGTCCTCCAAGATTGAGGGTTCGTTTTCAAGTTGACTGGTTGACGCCTCCATCATAGATAATTGTCCTTGTCTTGACTGAATTTGCAGAAGACATTCTCGAGCTTTTCTCTGGTCTCCTTTTACCGTGCCAACTCCACTTGCTGTTGGGAATTTTATGCAATAATGGTAAGTTGAACACGCGGCCCTAAATTCATTTAAGAAAGGTCGACCCAGGAATCCGTTGTATGTTGACTCTTGATCAACGACCAAGAAATCCACCATTCTTGCGATATTCTTCTCAGGCTCTTTAACCGTCACAAGTTGCACAGCGAAAGTTACTATTCCCAACAGGATCGTCACAGCATTTCCGAACCCCAGAATACGGTGGTTTGTGTCTCTGATGTAGCCTGCATAATCTCCCATTTGATTAAGCGTCTTTTTAAAAAGGACATTAGTGTAGGCTCCAGTATCCACCAGCAATCTATGCACCCTCGTTTCCATAATCTTGGCACATATCATAAGCGAATCGTTGTGAGGGGTCAGTACTCCTTCCAAATCTCTGTCGGTAAAAGTTAATTCCGGTGTTTGCATGGTAGGTGGAATGACCCCCATTTCTTGTACATGTCCGATCGCTCGTAACTCTACTTTTCTTTTCCGATTAGAAATTTATGGTCGTCCATCAGAATAACCACCTATGGGTCCTGCAGGTTCCATCATCTGGATGTCTGGAACTAGTCCCCCGGCTGGCGCCTGAGCTAGTCGCCCAGCTCGATTCCGATGAGGTGCCTGTTCGTGGTCTTCTTCATCAGAATCTTCGTCTCTGTTTCTTTTGCCGGGCTATCTTTTAACGAACTCGGATAGCTTTCCCTCTTCGTAAAAACGCCACAACTGCTTCAGCAAGTCACGACATTCGCTTGTAAAGTGTCCCACGCTCTGGTGGTAGGCACAATATTTATTCTGGTTCAACTTGCTCGTATCCTGACGTATCTTACGAGGAGGTGTTAGCAATTCTTTGTCTCGGACATTATTATAAACTGTATCAATTGATACGGTAAGAATGTGGTTCAGTTTATCCTTCAGCTCCGTTCCTTCAGTAAATGCCTTCATGTTCTTTGGAGCTCGATAACCAGTTCCAGGTTTCTTTGCACCCTCTTTCTGTTCTCCTTTGTCTCCCATGTCTTTTTGCAGGGCTTCATGCATGGAGACAAAAACGCCTGCCCGATCCCAAAACTCGGCATATGTCTTCGGGCATCTTAAGTGCACATCTTTCCAGAGTTCAGTGCCCTTCTTGAGTCCAGCTAGGACGGCCACAATCTTGGTGTCTTCACTGACAGACTCTCCTTCTAACAAGACCTTGTCGAATCTTTCCAAATACGATCGGTCCGACTCGTCGTCAGTTTGTTTCAAGTCGGATAACCGATGTCTCTGGGATAGATAAGACCCGGCCGTAGAGAAATGGGATAAGAACTCTTTGCCCAGCTGGGCAAACGAATGAATTGAAGCTGGTGGCAAAGCTGAAAACCATTTATGGACACGATCCCCGAGAGTTAAAGGAAAGTTGCGGCATTGTGTTGCGTCACTTGCCCCCATTGATACCATATAATTGGTATACTTCATCAGATGCACCGGGGGATCCGCCGTGCCCTCGTATTGGATACTTGCTGGAAACTGGATTTTTTGCTGAATTAGAGCCTTCAGAATCACCATAGATAGAGGTGAGACTGGAAGAGTTGTATTCTCGTATCCTCTCTGTTGATCTAGCTGGCCCTGCATGCTCTCTATTGCCTTCCTCATGGAGGCGAGCTCCTCCAAGGATCCCCCCTGACTCTGAAGCTGTCCGGCGAGCAGAGGCGCACAGCCGTCTGTACGCTCCAGTCCCTCATTGGGGGCGGGAACCCCTTGGATTGGCCTCCTAGGATTGGGCTCTGCATTTGGGCCAAGGCGACCAAAAGCTGACCTGGTCAGCCTGTCATGGACTGATTGGCGAGCAGGTACTACAGCTGGGCGAGCTGCTCCAGTTGTGGGATGGACTTCCATGATTCCCCGGCCTCGACGACCCAATCTTTCAAGAGCACTTTGGCGTGTGCCCTGACTCCTTGCCATGACCGGATTCTGAGTTGAACCTCCCTAACTGGCGGCCTCAACGTTCAACTTTTCTTTGCCTTTGGCCTTACGAGCTTGGGCGCTATCAGCCTCATTCACATGATCCCCCCTAGCCTTTTCATGTTCGCGAGTCTTTGTGGGGCTACACCTTGCTCGCACATATGAAGGGCCAGGTTGGGCATGTTGTCTTTGTAAAGCCTGGAGCATGGCAATTGTGCGCGTCAATTCGTCGGGGTTGCGGGCAATGGCGTCCAATTCCGGTGGTATTAACTGGCGAGCAACATCAGTTTGATTTTCTTGGTTGTTTCTGCTCGCCCCTGCTCGCCCACCAACTTGGGACATTCGGGAGTGTGAATCCCGGGTTATATGTTGTGAGCGTTGTGTCTCTCGTGATTGAGGCATGTTCACAGAAGATATCCAGTATTGTTCTTGATGTTCTTGAATTTTTCTTCAAAAGTTCAAATCTTGTTCTTTAATCTTGGGGTAATCTTCTCGTACTCAACGATTCGAAGGTTCGAACCCTCCTTCTAGCGCCAATTTATTGACGATCAGTTCTAATCTTGAAGATTAATGGCTGTTTTAGGTGGTTAATTGATCATCAAACAATTACGTGTGATTGATCACTAACGTAATTAGTGAATACGAATTTTTGGGTTTAGGTGAATTAGTATCGTGCGAAAGCTTACGTATTTAAGTTCGATCGTGAGTTAATCGAGCTACTTTAGATTCGTAATCAAAGTTTGGACGTGTATAATAATTTGTGCTTGTTTTATTTGCTGAAAAAATCTAAGTATTTATAGACAATTGCCTAGCAGGAGGTGTCGTGACTTTTGGCCTACCAGGCTTGCATGCTCGACACCTGGCCTTTGACTAATTTGACCTTATCTTAACTAAATTCTATCCTTATCTTGATGCACTTGCTCGCAGTCAAGAGCTGCTCGTCATATTGGACTTGTCCTGGAGGAGTCTTTAGTTTGATTTTGTTGGTCTCTTGTCTTACTTGGTTGCTATCTTGGCATTGTAGTCGGATCTGGTCGGCGTGACGCTAATTGAGCTCATCATGTAGCTTTTGATCTGATTTTGTTCGCCTACCCGTCTCGTTGTAGTGTGCAGATTCTGCTCGCTAGATATCTTAGGTGAACCTTAAAGCTAAAGTTGCTCGCCTAGTTCGTCTTGCTTAGCGAGCAGGTTCGGCTCGTCAGATCCCTTATTTCATCCCGGTTTAACTTTGTCTTAACCGTGGGTGTTTTGAGCTAATCCTAACCGCCCAGATGACGATTTTGCTCGCTTATCAACAAATAGTATAAATCCTAATTTATTTGGTTCGGGGTATTACATCCTACCCTCCTTAAAAGAAATTTTGTCCTCGAAATTTGACTTGTTCTTCCTAAACATTCCATACTTCATATAGTTCGTCTCCTCAAGAAATATTGTGATTCTTACTTTCACAATCCTTTAGCCAAAAATATATTAACACTCAAACCTTAATACTCAAATCATATTTCCCTCATATGTCACTAAAACTCAACGTCTCATCCACTGTGTCTCCCTTTGTTCACTAGGTTAAGTGTCTCATATATCGTGAAGGTCTCATATAAACCTCATGTTTCAATGGGAACTTAATGGCATTCGACCCCACTAGGTCATCATCAATTTACATTTTACGCATCCCAAAATATTCTTCAATTTCCTAATACTCCACACCAATGAACCATGCCCATAACTTTTCTCGTCTTTTTATTCTCGAGCAGTCCTAGACTATCTATCCTTCATGTCGCTCTTCATCCTTTTAGTATCTTAGTATGATAGCAAACTTTTCGAGCACTGATAAAATACCTGATTGTTGGAATCCTCAAGATAATTGGTATGTCCTATCACCTCAAAAGACACTACTTGTACAACTTGTATCGTCTTTAATGAAATCTGAATGTTAACTATAAGATGCTATTCCTTCTGTCCTTCAGTTGGGCTTCAAATCATTCTTAAATTGGTCAAATTTGTCCTAAATACTTGGTAGTGGATATTGATCCGTGATGGTTTGTTGATCCTTCATACGGTAAATTCATAACTTAGTTTGTAAGACATAAATCTTTTCTTATGAGCTAAACTAGGTACCCTCTTAGTGCTGTGTTAGCCCAGATGAATTTCTCATATAATAACCCTTGTAGTAGTATTAGCTTATTAGTAAGACTTTATCTATCAATCTAAAGTCCTCCTCGATAAATTCTTAGGAAAGGTTAGGGTATATCTCTCATGATCATCATTAGGTCTAGTGATATTTTCCTCAGATAATGACTAAATGTCCTTGATAATTTATTTTCTATGTGATCCTTGTGCCTTCCATGATGGAGGGGACTCATATTTCCTATTTAGGCTAGGTTCTACGGATTACAAGATGCCGGTCTCCAAAAATCTCGGATAAAAGGTTTTACCACCTGATTAATACTTTGTCCTTGGTAAACTTTGTAAGTCCTAAAGTCAAAACCATCCACCATCCTTATTTTCATGCTAAGTGATCTCGTTTTCTATTCCCAAAGTTCATTTCTTGCTTTACGCATCTTATAATCATCTTATGCTTTGATAACTAATATATTCCTAAGATTGTACCAGAATCTTAATGTTAAGGTCAAGTTCGATCCCTATTTATTGTCCCTTAAATTCATCCTTACTCCTATACTAAATCTTGGATCACAGTACCCATAGACGTAATACTCGCACTTAAACTTTCTTCTTCTATATCCTCTATCCCAAAGGTTCCTCAAATTCTTAGACCCAGGGAGTAGAATGTTACTTTCTTAAACAACCAACTAGGTTCAACCTGACAGGAGAATTTAAAATAGGTTACTTTATATAGGTATGAAAACAAAATCAGAATCCAATCAATGTGACAACATTATGTGTAGCACCAATCAATAGGGGCAACTAAAGGTGGGCGCACGCTGCTGCAGTCAACGGCCGACGATTGGCTCAACTATAGTAGTCGGAAACCACACATATGTCATTGAACAAGGACTAGATAAAATTAACAGATAGAATACATAATACGTAAAAGTGCTTTTATAATATATTAAAATAGGTTCGGGAAAATAACTCCCTTGCAAAATAATATATTGAAATAAGAAGACCCAAAGTAAGATAAATACTTAAGCGTCCATATCCAGGGGTAAAATCTAAAAGGTTAAAAGAAGTAAATAGATTAATCATACAATATTAGGAAAGGATAAGCATTCGACGTTCTATTGGTGCATACATATAATTTAATAATTCAACAATTCGTAAAAACACTTTTCAAAACACTTACATAAGAAAATCATACCTCGGGGTGCTCGGCCGTAGGAGTGGATACGTTCCGATGGTCATTTCATATCCACCATATAAATTAAAAGTTGAAAATGATATTTCATTGGAAAAAGGGCAAAGATTTCTTTAAAATATATCGAAATTCGAAAGTAAGATAAGTTTTGGCCAAAGATTTTAACCGCGCTCTGATACCACCTGTAACGCCCCAGTTTTCCAAAATATAGATTCGACATTTTAGAAAATCCGAGTCGTCACTTAGTGACCAAAAATCCGAACTAAAAACTTTCTTTTATATAGAATGCAAATAACAACTTCACACAAACAGCGGAAATACATAATTTTCGTTATAAAATGCGGCGGCCATTTATTTATTTTTAAAATTCTTGTGGAAGGATCTTTATAAAAAGTTTGGCACAAAACAAATGTTAAACATAAACATCATACATAACTAATCATCGGGAGACCATGAGGTTGTTTGTCACCCCGACGTATGAATAATTTGTCATAGTAAAAGGTAATGGTGCATATAATTCTTTAGTATTAATTCCATAATATCACCGGACTCGTATCACACCTCCACTGGCTCGAGCTCCCCTTCATCATACCCTGAAATTTGTTTAAAATAAGGGGGTGAGATTTGAATTCTCAGTGTGGATGGTCTGCATGCTATTACACAAAAACAGCGGTACGCAAATCATATCATTTTTAAAAAAATATATTTTTCCTTTCATGTGTTCCATCATCATGGCGCATAGCTAGAAAAGCCAGACCATTACGTATCACTTGAGATATCATTCATTATATAGCCCGCAGGCTCTGTCCACCACAGCGCCTAGCTACATAAGCCAGACCATTACATATCATTTGAGATATTTTAGCTCGAAAGCTCTTTTCCACCATGGCGCCTAGCTACAAAATCCAGACCATTACGTATCGTTTGAGATACCATATATCATGTAATAACCATGTGACTCGAAGGTCAAAACATTCGCATACACCAATAATCGTATAATATTCCAGGCAATGCATAAGAACCACCCACCTTAACTGCTTTTCTTTTTCGTAAAAATCCCCTGTTGCGTTCACCAGCAAATCCTCGTCACCGTAATAGCACTTAACCTAGCACAGTTTTTTTTACACTTTAATAAGATTTTACTTTTCATGTAATACTTTATATATTTAACTTAAGAGCATTTGTAGATATATTTTAGGCTTATCTTATTTTTCAACAGACAGGGCATATTGATCATATAACATTTCTCATTACTTTTCCAGGATTGAGGATATTAGATCTTCATTTTATTTTTCACATTCGAAGTTCTTCTGATACATTATTAATTCTTCTTACAACACATCAAACAAGTCTCTTAGTATTATTTAGATTTTTAATAATTTTTAGTGGGGACGTTAATCTCCTTTTGCTTGTCCTCTTAATATAAAGGACCTTATTCTCCTTTAAATTCTTTTAACACGGTTTTCTAAGCAATCAATCTTTCATGAAAACATGGATTCACACATTCTCATATGAATTAGTTATCAATGTCTTAGAAATATTTTTAAAGTTTATACGCGTTGGATCGATAATGACTTGTACTTTATTTAGTGCTTCATCGCTTATAGAGTTTACCAAAAGCTTTTAATGGAATGCATGTTTACTTAGAACATAAATTCTTATCTAGGCATGTTAGTATACTTGAAGCACTTTGGAGTTTTATAAGACTTCCTCATTCTTTCCTCTTTAAGGACTCACATATAAACATATAGTCCTTACTTTAAACTAACACCAAACAACACATCATTCACATGTATTCACATAATACTTGAGTGTCTTAGATTAATGCATATCATGTTTATCAATTTAAACAAGGAGAAAGTCCATTCTTAAGTCGAAACAAGGAAAACAATTTGAGGAAATCGCATCCGAAGATGAGCAGTTTGCTCCTTCGGATGTTCGTCCCCTAAGTTTAACCACTTTTGAAAAATACTAAAATATATCCGATCATCATAAAATTTATACAGTATGTACCTTTTAGAGTTTACTACACATATAAAATTTATTTCATGTCATTTGGTTTAAGAAAATATGAGTTCTAGGTTCATTTTCAAAACATGACAGTTTCTTCCCGAAACTTACAGTGTGTGTGCAGTGTTAAAAATAATTTTGGTAAAAATATTTATACTTATTCAAAAATCATAGAAAAATACATACAGATAGCTAACTTCATATAGTATTTTATCATAATTTTTATAAAATCCAAAATTGACTCGAAAGGTACATTATAGCCCATGAAATTGAAAAAATCTAGCAGTTTCGTCACACTTTCTTTAAAAATCCATAACTTATCAAAGAAAATTTCGAATTGACTCAAACCAATGGAAAATGAAAGCTAACTTGATCTACTTTCATGAGGTATAAAAACCTTTTCAAAATACGTAACATTTCAAGTTCGAAAATTCGTACAGAAACATAATGACACTGTTCACAGTGTGCTAGTTGTGCATAGTTTCTCTTGTATTTCCTATTTCACAACTCTCATGCCACTAACATTTAAACACCTTAATACACATCATTAAAGAGTCCATTTATCATATATTTTAACATCCAAAGACAAGATAGTCCTAAGGTTTCATGGTTTCTATGTAGCAACAAAACAGTGACATTTCAAGAAAAACATTCATATTAGCTATGTTTTGAGTTGAAGGGTTTTACAACCTTTGTAGACTTGTCTTCTTAATCTAGAGGGCCTTATTAGCTCTTCAATCCTTTAATTCTTGATGTGGATGGGGCTCCTTGAAATAAATTCTTGGTTTTGAGCTAAAACAAAATAAGAGTTGGAGTTAGAAGATGAAGATAATACTTTTATGAACTTTGAAAGAGAGAGGGAGAAGAATTGCTCATTTTTGCTTGGAGATGGCTTCAAAACTTCACACCAACACTTAAGGAAGCTTGGGGCTTTAGATTGAAGTCCTTCTATGGTTGGAAATGGGAGAAGAAAAGCTTATTCTCCCTTGAAATGAGAATGGCCTAAATGGAGGGGAAGAAGAGGGTGTTTGCTTATGTTTTCCTTTTGTTTCTTTATCAGTCAATTAGAGGGGGTTTCAAGGTTATTATATATAGGGAAAAGGGGTGTGTTGACTGTCCATTAGGGTATGGGGGGAGAGAGGTATAGGCTTTAGGGGTATGGGAGGGTATGGTGTGTGTTTGATATTAAAATAATGGGGTATGGGGTGTGATTTGAGGGAAGGAGGAGAAGGGCAGGTTTGACTGCCTTTTTCCGCAGCTAGGACGTCCATGTGGGCCCCAGGGGTTGTCCAAATGGTTCTCTTGGTATTTTTGGACGCGATATAGTTTTTGGTGTTGAAATCAGGTGTTTTTCGGGCTGGTTTTGGGCTCCGAAACTCAATATTTTTGCTCGTTTTGTTATCCGAAAGTTAAGATTTTTATTTTACTTTGTAAAACTGATATTTAATTTTATTTTGTCAGTTGTGTCTTGGGTTGGGTTCGTATTTATTTATTGGATTCGAAATTCGGGGTTTTTAGGGTTTTTCGTTCGACTTTTGGCGACAAAAGTATAATTTTGTTTGAGAATTTCCCAACAAGTTAAAGGCCTCAAATTTAATATTCTATGATTCATTTTACTTACTTTGTCTGTCTGTATAAATTCGTTTCGTAGTTACAGTGCTAGGAGTGCTCCCGGTTCCGATTTTTGACCAACCGTTGCGTAGAAATCGATTTGTAAAACTCATTGCTATTAAAAGTATAATGAATCAACAAAAATAAAATAATCAAAACATAATAATAATATTAATAGTATAAATCCTAATTTATTTGGTTCGGGGTATTACATATATAATAGGTGAAATTCGAAAATAATAAAAAAAAAAACAAAGACATCTTAAGAAACGCTATCCAAGAGAAAATTTGAAATATTAAAGAAAACAAAAAAAAAATAAAGACAAAAGAGGACTTTGGATAGCGGTTCAAAACCGCTATCTAAGAAGAATTTTTAAAGAGCGGTTCAAAACTGCTGTGTTAGTGTGAATTTAAGACAAACTGTCTAAGAGCCAACTGCTCTTACATAGCTGTTTCTTGGAAAGCATTTTTAACCGCTTTCTAAAGGGAAAATCAACTGCTTTCTAAGGCCTAATTTGTACTAGTGGTACACAGGATAGGAAGACAATTAAGAATAGCTTTACTAGCTTCCAAATCAAAACCTTTCAATTGCCCAGTGAAGTTCGTTCCGCCTCCTTCTCCAATCATTGAAAAGTTAGGGCTCGAAAAGGACCTGCAATGTTGATTATGAATATTGTTAATTTTATTTTAGATTTTATTTTCATGTTTAATTATGTTTAAAAGATTTTTAGTTAAAATATAAAATGTTATTATGGCGATGCAGTGTGATTGCAATATGCACAGTTCATTTTTTTTTTCTTCGGATTAATAAAATATATATTTTCATAACTTTTACAAACTGTATATCAAATTATTTGTATACATTAATCATTCACAATAATACTTAATAACTTTAATTTTAAAATAACTGAAACATCTTTTATACTAAAAAATGAAGAGATTTATCATTGTATACATATATATTTATATAATATATCAAAGATATATTCAACATATTTAAAAATATATTTTATAAGCAATTATTATAAAAATATATTTAAAATACATTATTATAAAATATATCCTATATATTTAATAAGCAATTATTTGTCAATATCAAGTTAATAAATATATATCTTAATAATTTCTACAAACTGTATATCACATAATTTGTATATATTGTTCTTTCACCATAATATATAATAACTATTATTTAAAAATAATTTAAATTTCTTTTATATTACAAAATAGAGAGATTTATCGTATATATATCTCAAAGATATGTCCAACATATTTTATATTATTTTTAATATTTATTATAAACAATTAAATATCAATAATTATAATAAAATATATTTTAAAAATATAAACCAACAAAACGAATAATACTCAATTTATTTACAATTTTGGCAGGAAAATTCAATGGTTCCGAAATATAGGCCGGTTAGCGTTAATATATATATATGCGGAAATAATCATATGCCCACCGTGGGCACAATATAATATATCCACCGCGAATGTGATAATGACACATAAGCAGTGGGTCCACTATAATTTTAATGATAGATTGTATCTGCTTATGTGTCATTATCACATTCGCGGTGGGTATATTATATCGTGTCCACTAGTGGACATGAGATCATTTCTGATATATATATATATATATATATTTTTTTTTTAGAGCCCATATAGGCTCGACGCTAGAGAAAATAGGTATATACACAGGAAAAGGAGGAAGAAGAAACACGTATAAACGGAGATAAAAAGGACATCACGAAAAATACAACAAGAGACGGATACAGACGGAGAAACAATATACAAAATTGGGAAGAAACTCGAACAAGAAACGGGAATTTAAAGCGATTAGGAACATACCGGAGAAGATGTACAGGGTACGCAGGGAAGGTGTACAGACTTGGCACACACACAGGTGAGGATATACAAGAGGATGGGATGTATTAGGTATATTATGCCTGGTAACTGGGAAAAAAGGAATCGGACAAGGAAGGAGAATTAGTAGAACTTTTTTTTTTTTTTTGTGGTAATGGGGGATTTTATTGATTGTTGTTTTCTATATCTTCTTTGTACAATGGAGGGGCTGCCTTTTATAGGCAGAAAAAAGGAACATAAAAGTACTACGTGGACTTCTATAATCCATACAAAAACAAGTGGAAACAAGACGTTATCGTGTCAATATTTACATCGCTAAAGATTTCTAAACGTGTACTAATATTGTTCTAGTTTGTTGAGCTGTCCCAATCTTCTAGATGTCTCGGTGGGTGTCTGGTACTGTGAAATCTGTACTGTTATCGGAGTCTTTCTCCATTTGTGAGAACTGTTCGTCTTAATTGATGATGTACTGTTCTTCAAATAATTCTCCTTCTCCACTGAAGGGGAGAAGCATTCGCCAGTTTGTGGTGGCAAAAATCTGTACGAAATGTCCTTCTCCGAGGAGTTTGAAGTTCTGCCAGTCCCACTTCCAGTGTGCGAATTGGTGTTTTGAGCTTTGAGCATATTTGTAAATCGTGTTTAGCTCTAATCTGGTGAAATCGTACGGACTAGCTTCCAGGTTTCGGAGAGTATCTTCTTCGGAGATAACCACCCTTTTCCGGGATGGTCGATAGGAGGTCTGTACAACTTCTGGGAGTGTTGAGAAAATTTTGCAGAAGAATTTCCTCTTCATTGACCAATTGGGGATATTTCCGCAGATGAGGAGGAATTTTTCCCCAAACCTTTCGAAGAGTGTATTAATTTTTTCTTCGGAATGGAATTCCAGGAAATCAAGCATTCCATTATGATAGAACTGTATTATTTCCTCAATGGGTAAATCTGTTTTATTAAGATCAATCTGCAGTTTAAAGAACCCAGGAATTCCCAAAGGAGATCCTGGTTCTTCCGGTATTGGTCCCCATGACGTATGGGTCTGTACAACCTTGATGTGTTTGAACTGTAATTCTCCGAAGTGGATCTGGAGGATCCTTTTTTGGAGATCAATTAGGACCTGTGGGAATTGTGTGATAACTTTGTTTGAAATAATCTGTTCTAACTCTGGAACCTTTTCAAAGATGGGTTTCATAACCTGTGATAGTGGGAGATCCAGCAGTCGAGCTTTGAAGGCTTCATGACTGGATGATGGAATAATCTTTTCTAACCTTTCTTCATTCAATTCATTAATTTGTCTATTAAGCTTTGTTACCATTTTTTCTAGGATACTAATAGTGTTATCCTTATAGCTTACAGTATTATTACTCTGTATTAACTGTGTCTGTAGCTCAATGACTTGTTTTTCCAGAGAAGCGATTTTTTCATTTTGTTTATCTATGACTTCTGTGGGATGTTCTTTCACCATTTCTGTGTATGTTTTAACTTCTTCTGGCTCAATATAGAAATTTATCCCTATTTCATTCCTAGCATATTTAATTGCTTCTTCAAAGGTCTCGTATCCCTTATAAGAGGGATTCCTGATCTGGGTAACCTGTCTAACTGTATTAAAATTGTGGAAAATTCCAATTTTAGTCCCTCTGAAAACTACATAGTATCTATACCTTGGTTTATAGGAATAATTTTCTTTTTTATTATTTTCGAAATATGAGCAGAGGGCATTAAGAACCTGTACTTTGAAAGAAGTGGCATTGGGCAGTGTTTTGAGGTGCCAGATATTGTCTAAAAGACACTGTTGTTCTCGTGTGGTACCGTGTTCAACTAAAGGGTGAAACTTCTTATCATTTTCTGTGCAAATAGGTAAGAGCACTGTGCCAAACTGTAAGTATCGATCAGTATTACTGGAGGATCAACTGGTGCTGGATTCTGGAGCTTTGCTAACCGTTGGTTCCATCGAGCCACAACTGGTGCAGCTACTTTCTGTATTAATTTTCTCCTTACTGGTGGGTCGTATGATTTTACGATCCATTCCCTGTATTTAGAAATTTATTAATATTTCTAACCAGTAAATCGGCTATACTGTTATCAGTTCCCTTAATGTGTTCGAAATTAATTTTGTACCCATTTCCTTGGATCAGATTTTGCAAATTGATCCACCTGATCCGATTTACTTTTTTTCTATTATCATTTCTTAAGAACTTCACAATAGCTTCACAATCTGTTCTTACCGTAAATTCATTGTTTAAAAATATCCTAAATTTTTCTAAAGCATTTATTAGAGCTTGGATTTCAAGATCTAACGATGACCAATTTTTTCCTATTTTTCCAAAATTTCCGCTGAAATAAGACGCTATTCTTTCCTCACTTCTTGGACTGTATTTATTAGGTTTGCAGAGCATTACTGCTCCCCATCCTTCTGTGCTTCTGTCACATTCAATAATAATGTAATCACTTACTAAAGGTAATTCTAGTAGTTTAATCTTTTTTACTTCTTCCTTTATCTTCTTTATTAGTGAGACATCTTCCTGATTGAAGTGTCTTTGACCATTCTTAGTTGTTTTGCTGTATAAGGGTCCCGCTAATTTACTCAGGTTGGGAATAAATTTTCTAGCATAATTCAGTAATCCTAAGAAGGCCTGTATTTGTTTTAACCCTTCTAATCTATCGGGGAATTGTAAAATCTTTTCCGAAATATGAGGCTGTAGCTCTATTCTGCCATTTCCAATTTCTAATCCTAGAAATGAAAATTTTCTTTTGAAGAGTTCCATTTTTCGTTTGCTCACTACAATTCCATTTTTTCTTATTTCGTCAAAAACGATTTTTAAATGACCTTCATGTTCTTTAATATTATTACTTGCTACAAGGATGTCATCAATATAGACCAAGCAAAAATCATATTTAAGAAATATATTGTCCATAAATCTTTGGAAAACTGAGGGAGCATTCTTTAGACCAAAGCTGAGAACATTCCATTCGAAATGTCCTTCGGAACATGTGAATGATGTCCAAGGTTTGAACCAATCTTCTAATCTAAGTTGGTTATAACCCGATTTTAGATCAAATTTACTGAAAACTTTTTTATCTTGTATTAAGTTGATCAAGCTGTCTTTATTGGGGATATTATACCCATCATCAACCGTGTTATCATTTAACCTTTTATAATTATACACGATCCTAGCTTTTCCTCGTTTTATTTCCCCATGGTTTCGTACTATGAAGGCTGCCGACCTATGCGGACTTTCAGACCTTCTAATCAGTTTTTGATCTAACATTTCAGGAATTTGTTTTTTAAATTCTTCTTTATCTAAGGGGCTATATTCGATATTTGCTGTGATAATCCTAATGTCAGGGTTTTTTATTTTTATTTTACAAATATATTCGACCTTTGATTTCCTAATGTTTTCACCTATTAATCCCAATTTTTCCAATGTTTGAATTATGGGATAATTTTGGCTCTTTCTTATGTCAGGCCCTTTTTCTAGTTCATGACTTAAAAAATTTCCTAAATTCATTAGACTTTCATTTTCTATGTAATTTATGCGGTTGCTATTTTCCTTGTAAAAATCTAACTGGCCTAGTCCACCACGCTTTCGGGCGAACTCTGATGTGTACTTATACCTGTTAGTTGTAAAACTATAAACTTGTTTACTTAGAGTAATATTATTTTTATTAATGGTTATACTTCCATTTAAATTGGTTATGAAATTCAAACCTAAAAGGAAGTCCTTTGATTTAATGGATTTTGGATTTATTAAAACCTGAGGTAATTCGTATTTATAACTATAGTTTCCAGCAAAATCTAGAAATTGTATTCCCAAAGGATCAAGATAGTGAGTGATAGGTATAGTTCTGTTTTCAACGGTTCTAGTTACCAAACTGTAGTTTAATTTTTTATGGAATTTTTCTGGAACTAGATCATACCCTATTAAACTTTTAGTACTGCCTGTGTCTAATAATGTTTCCAATTCAAGGAAATCATTGTTATTAATCCAAACTTTGCACCTTAAGGTTATTAAACTGGAATTCCCTGTTTCATTATTACTTAAATTATTTAGTAAAATATTTTTTTCCATATTTTCAGACAACTTATTTAATTCCTCTATGTTGTTACTATCTTTTCCTAAAGTTTCTTTCCCTTTAGAAAACTTATTTTCTAATATTTCTAGTCTCAAATTATGCTGAGTAATATGAGTTTCTAAGTTTGTTATTTTTATATTGGCTAAATCGATAGCCAACTCATGTTACTCAATTTTTTCTTTATAAATTTCATTATGTGAACTGGGAGCATTAACACTTCCTTCTAAATCCGTAGGAATATTAAATAATTTATTAATACAAATAAAACATATTTCTTTGAAACATTTATTACACTGATATCTTCTATTAATGGCAGGGAAAAATTTACAATTGAAACAATTAACATGATTGTTACCTTTAAAACGTATCCATTCATGGATACACTCGATTTCGGTATTGTTCATGTAGGTGTAAGTAATTTTTGTTGAACTTTCCTCAGTTTCACTACAAATACTATAAACTGAATCATTATCTGAGTTAGAGCCCACTTCTTCTATTTCGAATTCTCCTAGTTGTTCAATGAGATTTGATTTTTCTAAATTTCTGTGTTTATTTGGACACCTGTTTGTTAAGTGCCTTTCATCTCCACAAATGAAACATTTACAACTCCATTTATGGGGTTTTCTAACATATCTATTTCTGTTGTCGTATCTGTTATTTCTATTATATGAAGTACTTTTTCTAAGATATTTCTTTTTATGAGGTTTTTCATAATAACCATAAGCTTGAGGTGTATAAATTGCAGTTTTACAAAAAGCCCAAGCTTGTTTTTTAATTTGTTCTTGGATGGTTGCTTCCTTACATTTTTCTTCTAGTTTGGTGAAGACGAATGTAATCCTAGGTCCTAAACCTAGTCCTTCTGTGTTTTCTAATCTTTTCCATTCGTTATGGAGATTTCTTCCTAAATCTCCTGGTAATTTAACAAAATACTTATCACATAATTCGTCATCCATGGCCTTCCCTGTCTGTGAAAGTAATCTAGCAAAATCCGTAGTAAATTCCTTGATAAATTTGAAATCAGAAATACTGAGTTGTTCTAAATTCCTAACAGCCGTATCTTGAATAAAAGTATTATCCTTAGAAGGATCAACTCCTATCAAGAGCGTTCTTATTTGACTAGTGAAATTATAAGGATTATCTCCTAAAGATTTTATTATATTGATTTCTTCAGGATTTTTTGCTTTTTTACTCTGCCAGAAACCTAACGCAATGGGTCCTAGAGTAGTTTCTAAATAAGAGAACATATCAATGTCCGCTTTTTTATTAGTCTCACAATTTCTTACTATTGTTTGTTCCCAGACTAGAATGTCATCAGTCCATAACTGCGGACTTTGCTGTTCTAGCAAGAGCATATCTGAACTATATAATCTTCCTATGGGTAATCTACCACCTTTTCCCCTTGAGCTTGACTCACCTTCGTATTTAATTGATGTAGGAACCCAAAGCTGCCTACCATAACTTTCCAAACTTCCTTGTCCTGCTTCTACAAATTCTGGTTTTAACCTTTTTTTACTATCTATCATGGTTTGATCCATGAAACTTGTCTCACTTTTGTAGAAATCAGAGATCATGCATTTTCCTTTTGTTATATCATTAACAAGAGGTAAATTAAAATACTTTTCTAACTCAGTATAAGCTTGTTCATAAGTCATACCTATATCTGTCATACATTCTATTAACATATCATCGACTTGTTCTTGTATGTTCATTTCTGTAAATTTTCTATTTAGAACCTGATCGATCGAGGTTTTGGTTTCCTCAATTTTATAACCTGTCTCAATCTCAGTGTCAGAAATATCGTCCTCTATGTCAGAAATGGAACCCTAAAAAAGACTATATCCGATTAAATCATACTCTTCATTTTCAGTTTCAGTGTCATAAATGGGTTATGTGTCGTAACCCACTTTTTCTTCAATATTTACCATATAACTAACCGTTTCTTCTTCACTATTTTCTTTCTCTTCGAAATTAGTAAATCTTAAACTCATAGTGGACTCAGAGTTTTCATAAATTATGCTTCTCTGAGGGACTATAACCTGAGTACTAATGTTTTTGAAATCATCCAAGTTCCATTCTAATCCTGCTAAATTTTCTGGATTAATTTTTACTGGCTCTATCATTTTAATACTCTTGCTGGAAATATTTTCTACTATGCCATCAATATTTATTTTGAAATTCATTCCGGATCTATTACTAGCTTTACCTAATATTCCAATACTGATTACTAAGTTGTTTCCGTCAAAGTCTTCATAACCTTTTGACTTTAACCCTACTTTAAAAATTTTTAAATCACTAATATCTTTTAAGATCGAGGGAGCACAGTAAAATAGAGCACTATTTTGGCTCATATCCACTTCCATTCCGGAAATGATAGCCTTCTTCAAATCTACTTTCCAGGATTTATCTAAAATTACTGTTAGGACTTTTGTTCCTAATTCTTTTCTTCCTAGGCCCTTAATTCCAATTATGATGAGACCGATATGTACAAATCTTTTACCTGGTTTCTTAATCTTCTGAATCGTATCTGGAGAAAATAAATCTATGGTTTGGGATTTATCTGTAACTCTTAGAACCTCTTCTCTACTACTTCTTATGAGAACTGTCCTAATATTTAGAGCACCGGTCTGATAGAGGATTCTATGATTTAAAATACTGATTTGATTATTATTGTATAAATCTAGATTTTGATCCACATCAATTTCCTCATCTAGTTGTACGATATTTTGATTTTGTCGGGTACTTGAACCCCTTTGCATCATTCGACTTATAAAAGAATCTGAGGAAATAATATCATTAATATTTGAAGTACTTTGTCTAGTTTCTTGTAAAGTTCTTGAAGTTCCTGAAAACGGCAAATTATTCATTTTTCTTTAGGTTTCCAAAATTTATAAGCTTGCGGAGTAGAACCTTTTCTTGGCCTTTCGGTACTAATATGAAAGTTTTCAAAAGCCTTGGTAAGTTTATCAATTTCAGAAATTTTTTCCTTTTCAAAAACTGAAATCGACTTGCTGATTTTATCCCAAATTCTGTTAACCTCTTCAATTGAAACTTTTAAGTTTTTCAAACCTTTGTTCTCAGCAATAATCTGATTATTTTGATCTTTAATAAAATCTAGGTTTTCCAAAATCTTTTTGTTAATTATAGAATTTTCAAAAACACCTCTTTTTAGTTCCTCTAACTTTTTAGAAAATTCTTTTTTATCATTATCTAAACTTATACCTAAATTTATTAATAAATCAATTATGACGTTTAAATGATTATTGTCACTATGTAAAATATGTTTAAAACTTCCTTAAAAAAAGCACGTTAGTTTATATTTTTCGACTGAATTTTGAACAAAACAACGTTTTGGAAAGATTTCGAGGTCGAGATAGTCAATACGCTTTGTAGGTTGAGAATCAATAATTTTGAGAAAAGTCCTATCCTTAGATCTTCATTACCAAGCTATTATAAACCGTCATACATCCCATGAGAAGAAATTAGCAAAAAAAAAAAAAAATTCCTAAGTAAGCTCAGGAAACATACACATCTTAATCCTCAAAGTATCAAGAACATTCCTTGATTTCTTATCCTTCACCTTGGCGGGTTCTCAGTAAAAATAGGTATATGCCATCATTAGCTACCTCAACACACTGAGCCTGTCCAAGTCTTTTAGGCCTCAAAATCTTAGAAGGCTCTGATACCAGGAGAGGTGGAGGTGTGTATATTTTTAGAGCCCACATAGGCTCGACGCTAGAGAAAATAGGTATATACACAGGAAAAGGAGGAAGAAGAAACACGTATAAACGGAGATAAAAAGGACATCACGAAAAATACAAAATAAGAGACGGATACAGACGGAGAAACAATATACAAAATTGGGAAGAAACTCGAAGAAGAAACGGGAATTTAAAGCGATTAGGAACATACCGGAGAAGATGTACAGGGTACGCAGGGAAGATGTACAGACTTGGCACACACACAGATGAGGATATACAAGAGGATGGGATGTATTAGGTATATTATGCCTGGTAACTGGGAAAAAAGGAATCGGACAAGGAAGGAGAATTATTAGAACATTTTTTTTTTGTGGCAATGGGGGATTTTATTGATTGTTTTTTTCTATATCTTCTTTGTACAATGGAGGGGCTGCCTTTTATAGGCAGAAAAAAGGAACAGAAAAGTACTACGTGGACTTCTATAATCCATACAAAAACAAGTGGAAACAAGACGTTATCGTGTCAATATTTACATCGCTAAAGATTTCTAAACGTGTACTAATACTGTTCTAGTTTGTTGAGCTGTCCCAATCTTCTAGATGTCTCGGTGGGTGTCTGGTACTGTGAAATCTGTACTGTTATCGGAGTCTTCCTCCAGTTGTGAGAACGGTTCGTCTAAATTGATGATGTACTCTTCAAATAATTCTCCTTCTCCACTGAAGGGGAGAAGCATTCGCCAGTTTGTGGTGGCAAAAATCTGTACAAAATGTCCTTCTCCGAGGAGTTTGAAGTTCTGCCAGTCCCACTTCCAGTGTGCGAATTGGTGTTTTGAGCTTTGGGCATATTTGTAAACCGTGTTTAGCTCTAATCTGGTGAAATCGTACGGACTAGCTTCCAGGTTTCGGAGAGTATCTTCTTCGGAGATAACCACCCTTTTCCGGGATGGTCGATAGGAGGTCTGTACAACTTCTGGGAGTGTTGAGAAAATTTTGCAGAAGAATTTCCTCTTCATTGACCAATTGGGGATATTTTCGCAGATGAGGAGGAATTTTTCCCCAAACCTTTCGAAGAGTGTATTAATTTTTTCTTCGGAATGGAATTCCAGGAAATCAAGCATTCCATTATGATAGAACTGTATTATTTCCTCAATGGGTAAATCTGTTTTATTAAGATCAATCTGCAGTTTAAAGAACCCAAGAATTCCCAAAGGAGATCCTGGTTCTTCCGGTATTTGTCCCCATGACGTATGGGTCTGTACAACCTTGATGTGTTTGAACTGTAATTCTCCGAAGTGGATCTGGAGGATCCTTTTTTGGAGATCAATTAGGACATGTGGGAATTGTGTGATTACTTTGTTTGAAATAATCTGTTCTAACTCAGGAACCTTTTCAAAGATGGGTTTCATAACCTGTGATAGTGGGAGATCCAGCAGTCGAGCTTTGAAGGCTTCATGACTGGATGATGGAATAATCTTTTCTAACCTTTCTTCATTCGATTCATTAATTTGTCTATTAAGCTTTGTTACCATTTTTTCTAGGATACTAATAGTGTTATCCTTATAGCTTACAGTATTATTACTCTGTATTAACTGTGTCTGTAGCTCAATGACTTGTTTTTCCAGAGAAGCGATTTTTTCATTTTGTTTATCTATGACTTCTGTGGGATGTTCTTTCACCATTTCTGTGTATGTTTTAACTTCTTCTGGCTCAATATAGAAATTTATCCCTATTTCATTCCTAGCATATTTAATTGCTTCTTCAAAGGTCTCGTATCCCTTATAAGAGGGATTCCTGATCTGGGTAACCTGTCTAACTGTATTAAAATTGTGGAAAATTCCAATTTTAGTCCCTCTGAAAACTACATAGTATCTATACCTTGGTTTATAGGAATAATTTTCTTTTTTATTATTTTCGAAATATGAGCAGAGGGCATTAAGAACCTGTACTTTGAAAGAAGTGGCATTGGGCAGTGTTTTGAGGTGCCAGATATTGTCTAAAAGACACTGTTGTTCTCGTGTGGTACCGTGTTCAACTAAAGGGCGAAACTTCTTATCATTTTCTGTGCAAATAGGTAAGAGCACTGTGCCAAACTGTAAGTATCGATCAGTATTACTGGAGGATCGACTGGTGCTGGATTCTGGAGCTTTGCTAACCTTTGGTTCCATCGAGCCACAACTGGTGCAGCTACTTTCTGTATTAATTTTCTCCTTACTGGTGGGTCGTATGATTTTACGATCCATTCCCTGTATTTAGAAATTTGTTAATATTTCTTGACAGTAAATCGGCTATACTGTTATCAGTTCCCTTAATGTGTTCAAAATTGATTCTGTACCCATTTCCTTGGATCAGATTTTGCAAATTGATCCACCTGATCCGATTTACTTTTTTGCTATTATCATTTCTTAAGAACTTCACAATAGCTTCACATTCTGTTCTTACCGTAAATTCATTGTTTAAAAATATCCTAAATTCTTCTAAAGCATTTATTAGAGATTGGATTTCGAGATCTAACGATGTCCAATTTTTTCCTATTTTTCCAAAATTTCCGCTGAAATAAGACGCTATTCTTTCCTCACTTCTTGGACTGTATTTATTAGGTTTGCAGAGTCTTACTGCTCCCCATCCTTCTTTGCTTCCGTCACATTCAATAATAATGTAATCACTTATTAAAGGTAATTCTAGTGGTTTAATCTTTTTTACTTCTTCCTTTATCTTCTTTATTAGTGAGACATCTTCCTGATTGAAGTGTCTTTGACCATTCTTAGTTGTTTTGCTGTATAAGGGTCCCGCTAATTTACTCAGGTTGGAAATAAATTTTCTAGCATAATTCAGTAATCCTAAGAAGGCCTGTATTTGTTTTAACCCTTCTAATCTATCGGGGAATTGTAAAATCTTTTCCGAAATATGAGGCTGTAGCTCTATTCTGCCATTTCCAATTTCTAATCCTAGAAATGAAATTTTTCTTTTGAAGAGTTCCATTTTTCGTTTGCTCACTACAATTCCATTTTCTCTTATTTCGTCAAAAACGATTTTTAAATGACCTTCATGTTCTTTAATATTATTACTTGCTACAAGGATGTCATCAATATAGACCAAGCAAAAATCATATTTAAGGAATATATTGTCCATAAATCTTTGGAAAACTGAGGGAGCATTCTTTAGACCAAAGCTGAGAACATTCCATTCGAAATGTCCTTCGGAACATGTGAATGCTGTCCAAGGTTTGAATCAATCTTCTAATCTAAGCTGGTTATAACCCGATTTTAGATCAAATTTACTGAAAACTTTTTTATCTTGTATTAAGTTGATCAAGCTGTCTTTATTGGGGATATTATACCCATCATCAACTGTGTTATCATTTAACCTTTTATAATTATACACGATCCTAGCTTTTCCTCGTTTTATTTCCCCATGGTTTCGTACTATGAAGGCTGCCGACCTATGCGGACTTTCAGACCTTCTAATCAGTTTTTGATTTTACATTTCAGGAATTTGTTTTTTAAATTCATCTTTATCTAAGGGGCTATATTTGATATTTGCTGTGATAATCCTAATGTCAGGGTTTTTTATTTTTATTTTACAAATGTATTCGACCTTTGATTTCCTAATGTCTTCACCTATTAATCCCAATTTTTCCAATGTTTGAATTATGGGATAATTTCGGCTATTTCTTATGTCAGGCCCTTTTTCTAGTTCATGACTTAAAAAATTTCCTAAATTCATCAGACTTTCATTTTCTATATATATATAATATAGATATAGATATTGATATTAATTTAATAAACTAAAAATAAAAATATTAGTTAATTATATTTGATTTTGAATTTTTTTTAGTTAAAATATAAATTTATGCTTGGATTTGAAATATATATTTCGAAATACGATATGTATATCCGAAAATATATCACGTCGTTGGTTTGATTCTCCCTAAAAATAGGCAAATACCATCCATTGGAATGAAAATTAAATTAATGTATCATCATCATTGTCATTAAATATTCTTATATAATAGAAATAGAAATTTATCATAATATATATTTTAAGAGTGAGTTTTATAAGAAAATGCTTCATAATAAGTTTATTATGAAATAATTTTAGAGTATCATTATATTTTATTAGGAATATCATTAAACTTGTCAGTCAGACTAATGATACCCCTGATGAGATTAATGATACTTTAAAATATTTCATAATAAGTTTATCATAAACTATTTTTATATAATATTTTGCCATATTTTAAAGATATATTCAACATATTTTATATTATTTTTAATATTTATTATAAAAAATTAAATATCAATAATTATAATAAAATATATTTTAAAGATATATACCAACAAAACGAATAATACTCAATTTATCTACAATTTTGGCGGGAAAATTCAATGGTTCAGAAATATAGGCCGGTTAGCGTTAATATATATATATATATATATATATATATATATATATAAATATAGATATAGATATTGATATTAATTTAATAAACTAAAAAAGATATTAGTTAATTATATTTGATTTTGAATTGTTTTTTTTAGTTAAAATATAAATTTATGCTTGGATTTGAAATATATATTTTGAAATACGATATGTATATCCAAAAATATATCATGTCGTTGGTTTGATTCTCCCTAAAAATAGGCAAATACCATCTATTGGAATGAAAATATATCCGAAATATATATATATATATATAATATAGATATAGATATTGATTATTAATTTAATAACACTACAAAAAAGACGGAGATTAGCGACGGAAATTTTGCGACGGCCAAATATCCGTCGCAAATTCACTGAATTTGCGACGGATTTTACTAAGCCGTCGAAAAAAATGAAATTTTGCGACGACTAAGGATGGCCGTCGCAAAGTTTTGTAATTTGCGATGGAAAAGCCGTCGCAAACACTATGGCCCACCGCCTTCGTCTTGAAACGACTACATTTGCGACGGAAGGGTTGTCGCAAATTTCAACTTTGAGTTTGCGACGGTCCATTCCGTCGCAAAATATACCCGTTTAAAGGTGATCGTTCATGAAGCGACCCGTTTGACTGATTTGCGACGGATAAGGTCGTCGCAAATTTTAACTTTGAGTTTGCGACGGACCAAAGCCGTCGCAAATCTTACATTTATATCCGCGACCTTTCGGGAAACGGTCCTTTGACTGTTTTGCGATGGAATTTCCGTCGCAAATACGAACCGTTTTTACGCGTCTTCTCGGGAAATGGTGCGTTGACTGATTTGCGACGGAAAAGCCGTCGCAAATCAGTAAAAACGACGTCGTTTTGTCTTTGACAGGCGAAATTTGCGACGGATAGGCGTCCGTCGCAAATTTTTTTACAATTATAAATACTCTCCTCGCGAAGCAGACGGATCCTGCGAGAAAAAGGAAGAAGATGAGGAAAACGAAAGGAAAAGGAAGGAGAAGTCGGGAAAAGGAAGGCGTCCGTCCCCACCGAGTTTTCGTTTCGATATTTTCTACAAATAAACCGTAAGTTTTCTTCATTTTTACCGTTTAAAATTTAATTTTAAAGCATGTTTAGAGAATTGATTTTAGTTGAATTGTTTGAATTATATTAGTAATAAATTGATTTTAGTTGAATTAGTTTATCGAATTTTAATTTAAATCATTTTTAAATTTTTGTTAATTAAGTTTAGAATTGAATTAGTTGAATTGTTTGAATTATATTAGAAATGAATTGATTTTAGTTGAATTAGTTGATCTAATTTAATTAGTAGATCGAATTTTAATTTAATTTTAAAGCATGTTTAATTTTTGTTAAGTTTAGAATTGAATTAGTTGAATTGTTTGAATTATATTAGAAATGAATTGATTTTACTTGAATTAGTTGATCTAATTTAATTAGTAGATCGAATTTTAATTTAATTTAAATTTGCATGTTTAATTTTTGTTAAGTTTATAATTGAATTAGTTGAATTGTTTGAATTATATTAGAAATGAATTGATTTTAGTTGAATTAGTTGATCTAATTTAATTAGTAGATCGAATTTTAATTTAATTTTAAAGCATGTTTAATTTTTGTTAAGTTTATAATTGAATTAGTTGAATTGTTTGAATTATATTAGAAATGAATTGATTTTAGTTGAATTAGTTGATCTAATTTAATTAGTAGATCGAATTTTAATTTAATTTTAAAGCATGTTTAATTTTTGTTAAGTTTAGAATTGAATTAGTTGAATTGTTTGAATTATATTAGAAATGAATTGATTTTAGTTGAATTAGTTGATCTAATTTAATTAGTAGATCGAATTTTAATTTAAATTTAAAGCATGTTTAATTTTTGTTAAGTTTATAATTGAATTAGTTGAATTGTTAAATTATTACAGATGAACCCAGGTCAAGATAATTTTCTCATTGTCATCATAGTCGACAACAAGTAAGTATTTTTTAATGAATTATGTATACTTTTAATTATATATATATATATATATATATATATATATTAATATAATTAACTTGATTTTTTAATTTTGTTGTCACAGACTGCTTCCAGCCCATGAGACTAGCTTAATCGTCTCACAAATCATTAGGATGGGACAATTTGAGTATGGTGCCCACTCGTGGAGTCAAGTGTCCGAGCAAAAGAGGATGGAGTACTTTGATGACTTCAAGGTATAAAAAATTTATTTATTATGATTTTAATTTAACTTTTAATTTTTTAATTTATTCGTTAATATTCTATTTTTAATTTATTTGCAGAGGCGGTGCGTTTGGGACCCTGCCAACGATAGTATTATGTACCAATTGTTCTGTGCGAAAGCGCAAGAACGGTACAAAGATATTATCTACGGCCTGAAGAAGCGGTGGGAGCGTGGGGATCGGGTGGAGTTGGGTCGAGCACCAGACGGACGATCGATGGGATGGTTTGGTGGATCACTGGAACAGTGAACCATCATTCTGATGAAGAACAATTTATTTATATTTTTTGAACAATTTATTTATGTTTTTTGAACTATTTATTTATGTTTTTTGAACAATTTATTTATATTTTTTGAACAATTTTTGGTAAAGACATTCCCGGTTACAAGGTTTCCGCCATTATTACAGAGATAATGAGGGATAATTTAGAGTAGAACGCAATGAAGTTCAAACTCGTCTCGTCGCAGCGGAAGCAGTAATACTTGGATGGGTTTTGGGTATATATATGCAAATATTTATAAACAATTAGTTGGTTAAAAATATTTGCATATATATACCCGAAACTCATCCAAGTAGTACTGCTTCCGCTGCGACGAGACGAGTTTGAACTTCATTGCGTTCTCCTCTAGATTATCTCTCAATATCTCTGTAATAATGGTGGAAACCTTGTGACCGGGAATGATGCTACAAATAGTATTTCAACAAAATATTACTAATTCAGTGTTAGTTAGCATAATTACTTGTAGCAAACATATACATGATCTTAGATGAATTAATTTGGTGAATTTTGAAAAAAAAAATGAGTCAATTTGGATACATATACAATTAATTGCGTACAAATGAACGAATTATAAATTTAAGCGGGAGTCGAAATAAATAATTTTACAGAAATAATAAAAATTAAATGGCCCCAATATTTATAAAAACAAGTTAGAAACGAAAATGAATTAATTTGGTGAATTGTAGAAAAAAAATGAGTCAATTTGGATACATATACAATTAATTGCGTACAAATGAACGAATTATAAATTTAAGCGAGAGTCGAAATAAATAATTTTACAAAAATAATAAAAATTAAATGGCCCCAATATTTATAAAAACAAGTTAGAAACGAAAATGAATTAATTTGGTGAATTGTAGAAAAAAAATGAGTCAATTTGGATACATATACAATTAATTGCGTACAAATGAATGAATTATAAATTTAAGCGAGAGTCGAAATAAATAATTTTACAGAAATAATAAAAATTAAATGGCCCCAATATTTATAAAAACAAGTTAGAAACGAAAATGAATTAATTTGGTGAATTGTAGAAAAAAAAAAGAGTCAATTTGGATACATATACAATTAATTGCGTACAAATGAACGAATTATAAATTTAAGCGGGAGTCGAAATAAATAATTTTACAGAAATAATAAAAATTAAATGGCCCCAATATTTATAAAAATAAGTTAGAAACGAAAATGAATTAATTTGGTGATTGTAGAAAAAAAAAATGAATCAATTTGGATACATATACAATTAATTGCGTACAAATGAACGAATTATAAATTTAAGCGGGAGTCGAAATAAATAATTTTACAGAAATAATAAAAATTAAATGGCCCCAATATTTATAAAAACAAGTTAGAAACGAAAATGAATTAATTTGGTGAATTGTAGAAAAAAAATGAGTCAATTTGGATACATATACAATTAATTGCGTACAAATGAACGAATTATAAAATTATGCATTGTCGAAATAAATAATTTTACAAAATAAAAAAAATAGTTGGGCAAAATATTTTAATAAACAACTTAGATACGAAAAGAAATTAATTTGGTGAATTATAAAAAAAAATGACTTAATTTGAATACATATACAATTAATTGCATAAAAATAAACGAAAGTAGCTTGTGTCCTAGTGGCGCGCGCCCCCTCCTCTTGCACAAGAGGTCCCGTGTTCGATTCCCATTGGACGCAAAAAATGGATTAATTGTTCAAGGCCTAATAAGACTAATATAGAAGGTGGGCCGCATATAAAAAGGAATGGGCCGGTTGGCCCAGTGGTCCGCGCCCGCCCCGGTCGCCTCGGGTGCCCTGGCACGAACCACGCGAGCCACTTTTTTTTTTGTATAGGCTCGGTAATTTGCGACGGCCATATTCCGTCGCAAATATAGAATTTTGCGACGGAAAATAGCCCGTCGCAAATTATAACAGGAAAAAATAAAAAAATATATATAAAAACATTTGCGACGAGATTTGGCCGTCGCAAATTCTGTTAACCCGAACGGGTCTGACCCGACCGATTTGCGACGAACTACAGTCCGTCGCAAATTCTGTGTGACCCGGCCGGGTCTGACCCGCCACTTTTGTGACGGATTTATCCGTCGGTAATTTGCGACGGACGCTGAAATCCGTCGCAAAAATTAGCTACGGGTGTTTTAAGGACGGATTCGTGTCCGTCGCAGAATCCGTCGTAAAACACTGTTTGCGACGGATTTTCCGTCGCAAATTCCGTCGCAGAACAGTGTTTTTTTTGTAGTGTAAACTAAAAATAAAAATATTAGTTAATATATTTGATTTTGAATTTATTTTAGTTAAAATATAAATTTATGCTTGGATTTGAAATATATATTTCGAAATACGATATGCATATCCGAAAACACATCATGCCGTTGGGCCGATTCTCCCTAAAAATACGCAACACTATCCATTCGAATCAAAATTAATGTTTATATAATAGAAATACGTAGGTCCGTGCAAACTAAATGGCAAGGGCAATGGCTAAAGCAGTTTGTCAAGAACAAAAGGGGGGAATTCCTCCCGAGGTACTTGCCCTAGAAATATTCCCTCGTCTTTCAGCTAGGGACCTCCAAATTGTGAAAAGTGTTTGCAAAGATTGGCTCAAACTGATTAGCAGCCCCGATTTTGTTAGGTTTCATTTGATCTACTCCAGTGCTCGAATTCGAGTTCTGACGGCACATTTCATTTCTTCAACCCGAAATCACTTATACGAGTACACCGACTATTACAATTACAGAAACACCACCAAAGTTCCTTACCCGCCACAATTACCCAGGCGCGTTTCCACCAAAATTGTGGGCTCCGCGGACGGTCTAGTATGTTTGCTGGACCGAGGCTATGACAGACAACATTATAAAACCGCAATATACAATCCAAGCACTGGAAAATGTATGTCGGTACGGCTTTGGCCGGCGGGTTTAAACGCTTTGACCGGCCTCTGGTTCTGGTGGTTCGGCAAGTTTCCCTCAGGAGAATACGTTTTGGTCATTGTGATGTGGGCCCCGGCGTCACGTGTGGATATCGAAGCCTATAAGTTTACTCCCACCCACTTTAAACGCATTCACTCCCTCGCCATTGACCATTTCCAATATGAAATGTTCTGGTGCCGTCGTATGGAGCAGAGAGGGACCCACGTTGGCCGAGTCGTACATTGGCCTATTCATCAGACTCGCTACACGATTCTCGCATACAATATCGTCAGCAACACTCACTCTGAGATTCCACCTCCCGCACAGTGTGATTTCAGACTGGGAGTTGTAGACGGATGCTTGTTTGCAACCCTTAAGAATATGGCTAAGGGAGTGTTTGAGTTACGGATAATGAAAAAAGGATCCTGGACCAGATACGGTAACATTGAAATTGATGGAATCAGAGTTTTGTCTCCTTTGGGGGTATTCTCGAATGGTGATATGGTGTTGCAGGCTGATGACTCCATGTTGATCAAGTATAACTTGAATGAGGATGAGGTAACACTTCTTATGGAATATAACCGCCCTAGATATGCACCAATCTTGTGTGCTGATACTTTGGTGTCTCCGCCGCAATATGTCTGACGGGTTACTTCTTATTTGCATATTTTCAGAGTTTAATAAAAACAAATCTTTAGTATTTTGTTATCAAATTTTAATTTATTATTCTATTTGGTTTTAGTTTGCATTAACTCGTGTAAGCTTTCAATTAACTCAAGGAATTTCTTCTCAACAATAGACGTGAAGAAACCCTCAGCACGTTTGTAATTCGAAACTTTATTCCTATTAATCCCTATCTTTTAAGATTTTATAAATAGTATATTCTCAGGGTATAAGAATATTTATATAAATGTTTATTCACGTTCCTTCATTCCAATTTTTTTTTCCTAAAAGTATTATCCCAATTATCTCATAATCGGTTTGAAAAGGTCATCAAGTCTCATTAGACTTTCAAAATAAAATCTTGTACGTGGGAGATTTCTGATCATCCTTATCCCACAATTTTCTCAACTAAATACTTTCTTCATATCTTAAATATACGGTCGTATTTGCGAAAATAAAAAAAATACAGAAAAAGAAAATCTCTCTTTCACCAGTTCCTCAAACTAAAATTTTAGTTTCCTCCAAGAGTTTTGATCTACTCTCCAAATTGCTACGGTGTTACGTCCTCTCTAGATTCAGAAGTTACTTTTTTTGGCGTTTTCTACCTCAACGGGTCGAAGTAACAATTCTTTCCTCTAATTTATTTTTATATATATTGGTGAAAGTAGATTTTATAACCATTTATACACTTTAATTATATATAAAATGGTGATGTCGAAAAAATAATGAGTAGGAATTGATTATATGATTGCGTGTCTTATGCTCAGAAAGCGGTGCACAAATTGAGATTAATACATGACTCGTAGATTATCTTATTTTCTAGGTACCACTAGGCCTTATGCTAAAGTAGCTTTGATTTTCTTTTATTAATTGTGTTAGTGTGGTTGTTTTTATTTATCAAGGATCCAAATAGAATTTAATATACACGAGAACTAGTTTGGAGTAATATGGCTTCGCATGGGCTAGGAAATAATTATTTGGAATCTAAGTCTTAAAAGTGAAGATTTAATTAATTATTTAATGTTATAAGATTTACTAAGGTAAAAGTTAATGTATAATTTCAATATTTAGTCAGTAGGCGAATTTGTGGATGCAGCAATAAGAAATAATATCTTTGGTTTAATTACCAATTAAACTGATTATAAGAATTTTAATGTAGGAATTTGATTAATGAAATTAAGAATCTATATGGCCAGTTGAGTGGTGTATTAAATTTTCCATGTTAGTCAGCAAGTATTGAGTGCCTTACTTGATCATGATTAAATTAATAATTACTCCTACTAAATATTACTTATAAAAGATGTTGATGCCTTGGGAACTTCGAGCACCTCTGTAGGCATACCAATTATTCATATTAAGTTAAATAGCTACATTGATAGTTCAATTAGCTAGTAAGCTAATTTCAGAATACAAATATTTATTATGTAGACCACGTGGGTTACCAAGGCTAGTTTATTTGAGGCTTCTGCTTATCACATCTCGCATTTATATTTGAGGTGGAGTTTCAATTGCTTTTACTCTACAGTGGTTAGTAGAGTTTATTTGCATGTGTTATTCTTTATTTAATGTTTTAAATAATTATTTGAGTTGCATGCTATGTGAACATTTTCCATGTTATATGTGACAATGTTATATTAGTGGGAAAGTATAGGTGGCAAAGTATATTAGTGGGAAAGTATAGGTGGCAAAGTAAATTAGTGGGAAAGTATAGGTGGCAAAGTATATGTGGCAAAGTGTATGTGTTAAAGTTGACAAAGTACATGTGGCAGAGTTGGCAAAGTATATGTGACAAATGTGAATAATATTTGCTATGTGAATATTATTTGTTATGCTATGTTTACTTAATTAATTATTTTTAGCATTAAGTTTTGAATAACTTGGCTTCACTGAGTGTGCTTGCATGCTCACCCCAATAATTTACTATTTCAGGCTGAGGAGTTGGGCGGCGAGGAGTAGTGATGGATGTCGCGCGTACTATTATTAAATTTAGTTTCTTTAAAGACTTTACATTTTATTATTTTTAAATTAATTGCTTCATTGGTACTGCGGTTGCTAAGTGTTTTGACACTTTTTTTTTTTAGTTTTTATTTGATGATTACATTTTATTAATTGAAAGTTTTATATCTCTCTTATAGTTAAAGTCACGCCACTTTTCTTAATTATGAAATGGTTTAAAAAAATAGTTTTAAATTTGGGGCGTGACAGAGTGGTATCAGAGCAGGTTTACGTTTTTGTAGACTTGTTAAAGTAAATCTTTTATATTTAAAAGTTTTTTTTAAAAAAAATTATTTAAGGATATTCAGTAACGAGGTTAAAAGGGATCAATTTTAAAAGTTAAGGTCGTCCATCACCTACTCACCGCTCCAGCTCGTCAAGGTATATGTTATTAGTGTTTATTACATTCCAAGTTGCCATGTCAAATATTTCATGATATTATATTATGTTATTGTGAATGTTATATGTGCCATATCACAATTGTGATATTAATTATGCATAAGTATCCATGCATATTTTTACATTATATTGTTTAGAGTCACTTAAAAAAATTATTATGTACATGTTATGAGAAGGTGTAAAATATTCTAGAGTTATCCTAGGTTATGGAGGAGAACAACCAAATGGGTGAGGTGAACCAAAATAACCATGGGGTCCCAAACATTCAAAACCACGCTGCAATTGTGGGGCAGTTTCGCAAGTATAAGCCACCCACCTTTAATGGGCGGGATGGACCTGCTGCTATTGAGGAATGGTTTCGAGCTCTCGAACGTATTTTTCGACTTGTGGGATGCACGGCCCAGCAACGTGTGACTTGTGCTGAGTTTCAACTAGTGGAGGATGCCGACCATTGGTGGGAAGGCTATTGGAGAACCAGGCAGGAGGCGGATCGTAATGCACTTACATGGGACAACTTCAAGGATATAGTCATGGAGAGGTTCTTTTCCGATACGTATCGAGAGCAAATAGAGTCTAAGTTCTTTTATTTCCAGCAGAGAAATTTAATCATTGAGGAGTATGAAAGAGAATTTAGTCGGTTAGCTCGCTTTGCTCCTGACATGGTGAATACTGAACGTAAAAAAGCTCAGAAATTTAAGAAGGGACTACGACCCGAGATACGTAACATCCTTGCTGTTTGTGGGGACATTCCATTCAGTGACTTGGTAAAGAAAGCAGGGGAGATTGCAGAGAGCCAGCGAACTGAGTACACCAACCGAAGGCCAACTGAAAACTGGGGAAAGCGGAAATGGGATGGACAGACTCAAAACAACAACAATCACAATTTGAATAAGCAAGCAAGATTCCAAGGCAACCATGCACCCCCACGACCACAGAATAACTCCACACCAAACAGATTTCCTAGAGCAACGGGTGCAAATACTCAATCCATCAAGCCACTGTGCGCAACTTGTGGAATGAATCATGCAGGAGAGTGTCTCGCAGGTCAAGGGAAATGTTTCAGGTGCAAACAACCAGGTCACACAGCTCTTTATTGTCCTAACTACAGGGGTCAAAGTTCAGTACCAACAGGGAATGCACGTGTATTTTCTATGGCTAGCCAGGAAGATGAGGGACGTCAAGATCCAGAAATTATGACAGGTATGCTGCTACTTAATGGAGTGCCAGTATTAGCTTTGTTTGATACCGGTGCCACACATTCTTTCATTTCTACAAATTGTTGTGCTAAGATTGGTTGCCAAGAAACCATTAAAGTTGATTCACTAGATGCTAGTATCCCAGCTGATAAGATAATTGTTGTGGATAAGGTAGTTAAGAGGGTAAACTTTAATATTTGTGATAGAAGTCTAGATGCTAAGTTGTATGTTATGGAATTACGCCATTTTGACGTAATTTTGGGCATGGATTGGATGACTAAATACCGAGCAAGAATCGACTGCCATAAGAAAGAAGTGGTGCTAAAGTTACCAAACGAGGAGGAATTAGTAGTCTTTGGTACAAAGACGGTACCAAGCCCAAAGTAATATCTGCAATGAAGGCCTTAAAGATGTTGAAGAAGGCGGATTGTCAGGGGTATCTGGTCAATGTGATGGGAGCGACCCAGGAGGCAAAGATTGAGGACGTGCCAGTGGTTCGTGATTACCAGGATGTCTTCCCAGAGGATTTACCCGACTTACCACCCGTATGACAAGTGGAGTTTACGATAGATTTGCTGCCAGGATCAGCTCCTGTATCGAAGGCACCGTACCGAATGGCGCCAAAGGAATTAGAAGAACTCAAAGTGCAACTGCAAGAGCTATTAGACAAGAAGTTTATTCAACCAAGTGTTTCACCTTGGGGTTCACCTGTTCTTTTCGTGAAGAAGAAGGATGGAACGATGAGGATGTGCATAGATTATCAGGAATTGAATCGACTTACCATCAAGAATAAATACCCTTTGCCACGAATATAAGATTTGTTCGATCAATTGAAAGGAGCTTGTATTTTCTCCAAGATTGATTTGCGATCTGGGTATCACCAATTGAGGATCAAGGAGAGTGACATATCGAAGACGGCTTTCAGAACTCGATATGGTCATTATGAGTTTGTAGTGATGCCTTTTGGATTAAGCAATGCTCCTACCGTATTCATGGACTTAATGAACCGAGTTTTCCATCCGTTCTTAGATCAGTTTGTCATTGTTTTCATTGACGATATATTGATCTACTCGAAGGATGAAGATCAATATAAGGAGCACTTGGGTGCGGTTTTAGAGGTACTTCGCAAGGAGAAATTATATGCGAAGTTCAAGAAATGCGAGTTTTGGTTGGATCGAGTGGCTTTCCTTGGTCACGTAGTTGCTGCCAAAGGGATAGAAGTCGATCCGGCAAAGGTGGAGGCAATCAGTGAGTGGAAAACACCTACTAATGTGAATGAGGTCCGCAGTTTCTTAGGATTGGCGGGGTACTATCGGAGATTTATCGAAGGTTTCTCAAAAATTTATTTGCCAATGACTCAGTTGATGAGAAAGGGAGTGAAGTTCGTTTGGACGGAGAAGTGCGAGGAGAGCTTTCAAGAATTGAAAAGAAGATTGATCGTGGCACCTGTGCTAACAATTCCGGATGTGACTGACGGATTTGTTATCTATAGTGACGCATCAAAACAAGGTTTAGAGTGCGTGTTGATGCAGCACGGTAAGGTAGTTGCTTATGCTTCAAGGCAATTAAAGGTTCACGAGTTGAATTACCCTACATACGACTTGGAACTCGCTGCTGTGGTTCATGCGTTGAAGATTTGGAGGCATTACCTCTATGGTACGAGGTGCGAGATTTATACGGACTATAAAAGTCTAAAATATCTCTTCACACAGAAGGAGTTGAATATGAGGCAACGAAGATGACTCAAATTGGTAAAAGACTACAATTGCTCAATTAACTATCACCCTGGCAAGGCAAATGTGGTAGCGGATGCGTTGAGTTGCAAGACGCATGGAGAGTTGTCGTGTTTGTTGACTCAGCAAGAAGAGTTAGTGAGGGATTTTGCAAAGCTGAAGCTAGAAGTTGTAAAACCACCAAGGGACGTAGAGGCAATTGTGGCAGCAATGGTGGTTCAACCCTTGTTGCGAGATAAAATTAGGGAAGCACAAGATAAGGATGCCTTTTTGAGAAAGATGAAGAAGTGTGTACAAGATGGGAATGCAAAAGGGTTCATGTTAGTGCCCGATGGTGCACTCATTTTTGAAGGACGATTGTGTGTGCCAAAAGACGAGGAGTTGAGAAAAGAGATCTTAGAAGAAGCTCATCGAACACCGTATACAGCTCATCCCGGAGGAACGAAGATGTATCGGGATTTGAAGACAATATTTTGGTGGAGGAACATGAAGGGTAGTATTGGGGCATATGTAGAAAGATGTTTGACATGCCAACAAGTAAAAGCTGAACATCAACGACCCTCGGGACTTTTAAGACCGCTTGACATCCCGGAGTGGAAGTGGGAGCACATCTCGATGGATTTCGTTGTGGGTTTACCACCATCATCTAGAGGAAACCGGGCGGTTTGGGTTATTGTTGATAGATTGACGAAGTCTGCACACTTTCTTCCAATCAAGATGACGTTTGGGATGGATCAATTTGCACATTTGTATGTTCGAGAAATTGTGAGGCTCCATGGGGTTCCTGTCTCAATTGTGTCGGACCGAGATACAAGATTCACTTCTAAGTTTTGGAGAAGTTTACAAGAGGCAATGTGGACTAAATTAAACTTTAGCACAACATTCCACCCGCAAACAGATGGACAGTCTGAACGAACGATACAAATTTTGGAGGATATGTTGAGAGCGTGTGTGATGGATCTTGGTGGAAACTGGGAGTCTTACTTACCACTTGTTGAATTTTCTTACAACAATAGTTATCAAGCGACGATTGGTATGTCTCCTTATGAAGTATTGTATGGGAGGAAGTGTAGATCTCATGTGTATTGGGATGAAGTTGGTGAAAAGAGAATATTGGGACCAAAAACAGTTGAGCAAACGGTTGAGGTGATACGGAAGATCCGAGAAAGAATTAAAGCAACCCAAGATAGACAGAAGTCGTATGCCGATAGACGAAGAATACATTTGGAGTTCACTCAAGGTGAGAAGGTGTTTCTGAAGGTTTCGCCCACGAAGGGAGTTATTAGATTCGGCGTTACGGGGAAACTTAGACCAAGATATATTGGTCCTTTTGAGATACTAGAACGGGTTGGCGATCTTGCTTACAGACTTGCTTTACCGCCAGCTCTTACTGCCGTGCACAATGTTTTTCACATGTCCATGTTGAGGAAGTATGTTCATGACCCAAGCCACATCGTTAACTATTCTTCCTTGGAGATCAATAAAGACATGACTTATGAGGAAGTGTCAGAAGAAGTGTTGGAGCGAAAGATTCACAAACTAAGAAATAGGGAAGTTATGCTTATCAAAGTTCGGTGGAGCCGATATGGAAGTGATGAAGCCACGTGGGAATGCGAGGACGAGATAAAAGAGAGATATCCAGATTTCCTTGTTAGTGGTACGTTTTAAATTTCGAGGACGAATTTTGTTTTTAAAGGGGGGTAGGATGTAACACCCTATAAATTATCAAACTAGGATATTTAGTTTATTTGATACTACTAAATTTTAAATTTAAACTCTATTTATTATTAGGAATTAATTCAAATATTTTAAAATTATATCCCAATAATCTCTCTCCATATTTTCTACAGCAGAATTTAGCCACGTTCGTAATTCGAAACTTTATTTCTATTAATCCCTATCTTTTAAGATTTTATAAATAGTATATTCTCAGGGTATAAGAATATTTATATAAATGTTTATTCACGTTCCTTCATTCCAAATTTTTTTCCTAAAAGTATTACCCCAATTATCTCATAATCGGGTTGAAAAGGTCATCAAGTCTCATTAGACTTTCAAAATAAAATCTTGTACGTGGGAGATTTCTGATCATCCTTATCCCACAATTTTCTCAACTAAATACTTTCTTCATATCTTAAATATACGGTCGTATTTGCGAAAAAAAAAAAAAACACAGAAAAAGAAAATCTCTCTTTCACCAGTTCCTCAAACTAAAATTTTAGTTTCCTCCAAGAGTTTTGATCTACTCTCCAAATTGCTACGTGTTACGTCCTCTCTAGATTCAGAATTTACTTTTTTTGGCGTTTTCTACCTCAACGGGTCGAAGTAACAATTCTTTCCTCTAATTTATTTTTATATATATTGGTGAAAGTAGATTTTATAACCATTTATACACTTTAATTATATATAAAATGGTGGTGTCGAAAAAATAATGAGTAGGAATTGATTATATGATTGCGTGTCTTATGCTCAGAAAGCGGTGCACAAATTGAGATTAATACATGACTCGTAGATTATCTTATTTTCTAGGTACCACTAGGCCTTATGCTAAAGTAGCTTTGATTTTCTTTTATTAATTGTGTTAGTGTGGTTGTTTTTATTTATCAAGGATCCAAATAGAATTTAATATACACGAGAACTAGTTTGGAGTAATATGGCTTCGCATGGGCTAGTAAATAATTATTTGGAATCTAAGTCTTAATAGTGAATATTTAATTAATTATTTAATGTTAAAAGATTTACTAAGGTAAAAGTTAATGTATAATTTCAATATTTAGTCAGTAGGCGAATTTGTGGATGCAGCAATAAGAAATAATATCTTTGGTTTAATTACCAATTAAACTGATTATAAGAATTTTAATGTAGGAATTTGATTCATGAAATTAAGAATCTATATGGCCAGTTGAGTGGTGTATTAAATTTTCCATGTTAGTCAGCAAGTATTGAGTGCCTTACTTGATCATGATTAAATTAATAATTACTCCTACTAAATATTACTTATAAAAGATGTTGATGCCTTGGGAACTTCGAGCACCTCTGTAGGCATACCAATTATTCATATTAAGTTAAATAGCTACATTGATAGTTCAATTAGCTAGTAAGCTAATTTCAGAATACAAATATTTATTATGTAGACCACGTGGGTTACCAAGGCTAGTTTATTTGAGGCTTCTGCTTATCACATCTCGCATTCATATTTGAGGTGGGGTTTCAATTGCTTATACTATACAGTGGTTAATAGAGTTTATTTGCATGTGTTATTCTTTATTTAATGTTTTAAATAATTATTTGAGTTGCATGCTATGTGAACATTTTCCATGTTATATGTGACAATGTTATATTAGTGGGAAAATATAGGTGGCAAAGTATATTAGTGGGAAAGTATATGTGGCAAAATATATTAGTGGGAAAGTATCGGTGGCAAAGTAAATTAGTGGGAAAGTATAGGTGGCAAAGTATACTTGTGGCAAAGTATATGTGGCAAAGTGTATGTGGCAAAGTTAACAAAGTACATGTGGCAGAGTTGGCAAAGTATATGTGACAAATGTGAATATTATTTGCTATGTGAATATTATTTGTTATGCTATGTTTACTTAATTACATATTTTTAGCATTAAGTTTTGAATAACTTGGCTTCACTGAGTGTGCTTGCATGCTCACCCCAATAATTTACTATTTCAGGCTGAGGATTATTAAATATAGTTTCTTTAAAGACTTTACATTTTATTATTTTTAAATTAATTGCTTCATTGGTACTGCGGTTGCTAAGTGTTTTGACACTTTTTTTTTAGTTTTTATTTGATGATTACATTTTATTAATTGAAAGTTTTATATCTCTCTTATAGTTAAAGTCACGCCACTTTTCTTAATTATGAAATGGTTTAAAAAAAATAGTTTTAAATTTGGGGCGTGACAATTTTACTCTCATTCCAGAAAGATATGGTTTCTAGGTCAAGACATCATTTATATATAGTAGTGATCCAGCTGTCACCATCTCGCTAAGTATGGAACCAGAGGTCTTCAGGTCCACTGAGCATATTGCAATTCAGCTGGTTTCACACCAAACATGTGGTCCTTAAATTGTCATCCCGAATACCTACTATCCTTCTTTTGTAATCACCCCTAAGTTCTTGGTCTTAAAAAAATTATTTCCCAATTTAATACATATTGCATTTTACACTGCGATATTAGCTTATAAAGGTCATATTATCATCAAAAATCTATGTAATGACATAAATTTCATAAAGAAAATTTGTGTTGGGTAATTGAAATTTGAAAATTAAAATATTTGATATATAGATTATATTCTCTACATACTTTTTCATTATTAGTAAAAAAAATAGTGTAGGACTCTTGTAAACGAGTTCACGTTAAATTTCTTATTCTAGTATGACTATTATGCATATTTACTTTTAATGTTTAAAAAATGCTTGATTTTTAAATAGAATATGTAGTGTGTTTTTTTTTTTGTGTGAAAAAAATATACTCGCCTAGCCTCGCTTGGTACTCGCTAATGAAGAATGTTTTTAGAGATAAATTATTTTATGGTGCCTAAGTTTTATTTTTAGCCTTACTTTTTGGAGTGTTTCTTTTATATTCACTTTAGGGATTTTTTTTTTTTGCGCCATTTTAGGGTTTCTTGGTTAAACTAAATTTTGAACGCAGATATTTCCCACCCCATAATTTGTCACCCCCCTCTTCAGTTCACGATTGTTTCGTTCAGATCACCACCCGTATTTTTCCAAAATTGCCCATCCTCCTTGTTCAGTCCTTTTTAATTTTTTAAGCTCACCCCCTCATTTCCATAGAAAGAATAGGCGCGAAAATATCCCTACTATCCCAACCCTCTCGCTCCGCAGTGACATCCGCGACCGCTGCCGTACGTGGCCACCACGACCGCCACCGCCACCGCCACCGTGAGCCCTCCGCAACCGCCACCGTGAGCTGCCATGACCCGCAGCCGTGAGCCACCGTCAAAGAAGGGTGCTGCCATGGATGAAAGTTAGTTTTTCAATATTTCAATTTTTCAATTCTAGGGTTTATGTGTGTTATTGTTGGTATATATTAGAGTTTATTTGTGTAATTATAAACGTAATAGAGTACATAATCTTTGTTTTTGGATGAAAATGAACAAAAATTGCAAAAAAAAAAAAAGAAATCAGAAGTCGATGGCCCTTTATTCGACACTGGTTGTTCGAACAAAACACTATGTTCGAACAATAGTGTCGAACAAAGGGGAAATATTTTGTTAACGTTTTCGAACAAAGCCTGATAAAAGAGATTAACACAATAATTAATTAATTTCTACCAATTAAATCATGGGAAAGTAGATTAAATATATATTGGGGTAGTAGTGTTGACTCATTTCTTAGTGGCCCGGTCAACTTTCTTGGCTCATTCTCTAATGGTGTTTTTAGGTCTTTCCCTCCACTGCCCCTTTGATATTTGTGGAGTATAATTAGTATTTATATATGTCGTCATATATGGTGCACAAATTAGGGAAATGATTATATCTAAATTTAAATATTTATACTACTAAACACAACAAAGATGGTTGCAATCTATATATTTTGATTATATGCAACCAACATGAGCAGCTTATTAATTTTTTTTGCTTATTAATTTTTTTTGTTTGTTAATAATATAAAATAGAAAATATACAGTGATGAGATTAACCTTGATGAAAGAACTTGAGCTCTCGGGGAAAGTAAAGAGGTAAAGGAGGAATGGAATGGATGAAAAGGGTCATCATTATTTTGACATGCTTCCACTGTTTGAGCATTTTCATTTCCACTTGTCTAGGAAACTGACTCATTTAACGTCGGTGATGAATGCTTCCTATAATTAACAACCAAACATATAATTAGTGGAGTGGAGTATTAATCAATAAATAGCTGTAAAAAAAAAGGTATATTAATTAATAAATTGTGAAGTGTTAGGTCACCATCTGCCTTTAAAAAATTACAAATACAACTTAAATTTGGAACAATAAATAAATTTTCTCAAGAAAATTGCTGCAATTTATCAAATTGGTTAAACTTAGGGGGTTGATTTAAGATAACAGATTTAATGCAATTTCAGTTTATTCTGTTTTTTAGCACATGGGAGATTTATAAAAATAATTTGTGTTTACCTTCAAGTTTCGGCTTGCATGTTGAACGTCTAATTATGTTGCTACTTGAGTTGTTTACCTTTTATGAAATTGTTTTTTAACAACACTCATGAACTTGTCAGTTGTAATAGGAAAAAAGAAGACTCGACCTACCGCCTCTTATAGAAAGAAAAAACAAGAAGAACTCTTGAGCAAAGTCGCAATAAGTGAACCGGAGTTGGAAAGGGAACAAGATAATCCTTTATATCCGCAAAGTGATGATCCAGAGCATCCGCATAATACCTGGGGAGCCGATAGGTTTTCTACGGATAGTGTTGAAGAGGAAGATGAGGGAAGTAAAGAGGAGGGAGGCAGAGAGGATGACGGAGGCGAAGAGGATAAGGAAGAGAGAGAGGATGGGGGAGGGGAAAAATAATTCGCAATTACCACAACCTCTACTTCTCCCCGGATTCGAAACTCATGTTGCAAGTTTTATATATAATGGAACTGAGCGGGATGTTTTGAAGTGTCATAGTCACGTTAGTAAACTTATAGGTTGGGTTATAGATGCAGAAAATGATGTTCGTCACCGGAAGGGTATGTTTAAAAAATCCAACTTGCTTTCACTTAGAAAAGCTTCGTACAAGAATCCGAACAAGAACTTGATCACGACTTTTGTCGAGCGATGGCATCCGGAGATGAATAGTTTTCATTTCACTTTTGGTGAAATGACTATCACTCTTGACGATGTCTTCTGCATTACTGGTCTTCGAGTTGATGGTATTCCTGTGCAGTGTACTCGTGATGAAAAGCAAAAAGGAATTACTGATTTGATGGAGTTCTTGGGTCTAACAGAGGCTGAAGCGAGAAAAGCTCTTGAGGGTGCATGTGGCTCATCTGTGAAACTTACTTGGTTGAAAGAGACCTTTTCCCCGATGGTGGTATCTCACGATGATCAAAAGGTTACATATGCTGCTAGAGCATACGTGTTGTACACGTTTGGAACCACTTTATTTGCTGATAAGAGTGGTACTCGTGTAAACACCTCATGGTTGCAGTACACGAAAGATATGCTAAGTTTGAGGATTACGCTTGGGGAACTGTTGCATTGGCTTATCTATATAGACAATTGTGGGAAGCTTCGGAATTCAAAGTGCGTCAGATTGGTGGTTACGTGACGTTGAAGGAGGTATAATTTTTTTATTTAGTCATATTGGTGGTATATATATATATTTATATGACTTATTTGACTTGTTTAATCTTCAGGCTTGGATTTATGATCACTTTCCAACTTTGATTTTGCCTCCAAAGAATCTTGGATTTACCTTAGGCCTACCTCTATCATGTCAGTACGCACCCGAAGCACATACAGGTCCATGTACCGACCGCGTCGGAGGCTTCAGAGAGAATATATATGTGTTTCTACCAACAATGGTAAGAATTTAATGATTTAATTTTTTTTAGAAATATCTTGATATTAATGCATGTGCTTAATTATTTTAACAGGTGACATGGAATCCATATGGCCTGTTGGTCCCACTCGATAGATTAATTGCAGAAGCTTTAATGTTAAGTCTTAACAAAGTCTTTTTATAAGAGCAGTTTAATAAGATAATATAAAGAAAGCAGTAAATGGACAAGATATATAGTGGTTCAGATTTGAAGATCCTACGTCCACTCTCCCTTGTTCAAAGGGGCCTTACTACCAACCAACCAACTTACCTACTGGAATTGTGAAGTACCAGTTCCTTCTTACAACGTCTTTAGATCTAACTTCGATCTAAAGCTTATAGCCTTCAACCTTTTCTTAACAGATGAACAGGTTGAGATTCAACAACTCCTTGAATGAGTGAATATGAATATGAACAAAGTAAGAGTGTTAAAGCTTGATTAACAAGAGGCTTGGATATAACTTCGTGCGCGTGTAAACTCTCTAGAGCCTTTCTTCAAAGCTGCACTCTTGTATTTATAGAGATGATTAGGGTTTGGCAGTTGGAGAGCTAATCTAATCAGATCTTTAATTAAGGAAGCTTCCAATCAATCAATTCCCTAATTGATTGATTGGGTTGGTGAGATCCTTGGATTGATTGACTTCAAATACTTTCCAATCCGATCTTGTTGACTTGATTTGAATCACCAATGATCAAAATGCTTCCAATGCCTAACTCTGATTTTTCCAGAGAAGGCAGGACCAGACACCAGGCAACCCCGATGTCTTCTGGTCCTGAGTCGGCTAAGAAACAGAATGCTCAGTAGAATCAGGAGATGATTCTGAGCATCTTTTGTTTCACCAGACTCGTCTGGTCTGGGTAAGGTCCTCTGCCTCTGGTCAGTCTCCTCTGATGAAGTCTTCTGGTGGAGTCCTCTGGTGAAGTCCTCTGGTGGGTTCTTCTGGTGACTCTTCTGGTGAAGTCTTCTGGTCTGGCAGTTCCCCCTAGACTAAGTCCTAATCTATTTCCTCATCTGGCTAACAGATCCAGATGGTCCTATTACATATTCTGGTTTGTTTTAACTCATCAAAACTATACAACATTTATCCTAACAATTTCCCCCTTTTTAATGGAGTTAAAACACTACCAGAACTGATCAAAACATAAGACATATAAGCATGAAAACAATAAAGGATAAGACCTTAAAATAGATCTTATCAGGCAAACAAGAAGACAACAAGAAGTTGTCTTTAAGACAGAGAAGATATAACTTTCATTAATAATAAGGACAAAAAGATTACAGATTACATAGAATATCAGGTCCTAGTCTATGCATATCTTCTGTTCTCCTTGGGCACCAGAAACCAGTCAAGGAATATGTCTTGAATGGCCTTGAGCTCAGCAGAAGATGTTGGGTTGAAATTCACCAACACCTTGGTCTTGAACAGTTTCTTCAATTCTGTCCAATCAACCCGGTCCCCAATCATTGGAGTGTTGAGATAATGGAACTCTGGGGCAGTCACCTCCAGGTTGAACTCGATTGTGGAATCCATAAGCTGCTTGTACAAGTCTGCATCATAAGCTTTCATCCAGGAGTGTAAGGTTCTGTTGATAAGCGTGTCATCCTCTGGTGCAGGCCTCTGGATATAGTGCTGAATGAACCACAACATCTTGGCCTCCTTCCACTTTTCAATCAAAGGAACAGGCACAGTAGAGTCAAAAGACCCTTCTGTCCTGAGTGCAAGATGTCCATACCTCAATAGGAGCCTTTCTCCTCTGGCTGGATCCACTAGCACTAGGAGTGATACCAGCTTCTCTGGTTTTCTTATTTTACCTTCAAACATATCTGAGCCTCTACTCTTCATCTATGTTCTTCCTTATTCTTGCTTGCCTCTCCTCTGGCATCTCTTCTTTAAATCTCTTCTTTGCTTCTTCAACAACTTCTTCAAGGAAGCTCTTCTTCACCTTCCTGATCTTCCTCTTGGCAGGGCTAGGAATAGAGACTGGATCCTGCTCTGCATCAAGAGTCTCCTCTTCTGCTGCCAGCTGCTTTGCCATAGTAAGAGACTTTAACTCTTCTTTCTTCTTCTTCTGCAGCTCAGCATGTGCCAAGATGTTCTCTAGCAGATCCAGATGAACACCATGGCTGAAGAGGGTCTCATTCGTGGTCCTCACCAGATCAGTTTTGGCCTTCTCTTCCCCCTTTTTAACTTCATCAACAAGGGGCTGCACTACCTGCCGAATGAGATCAGGCAAGGCAATGGAGGAGGAAGAGTGAAGATCATGCAGCTGCTTGACCTCCTCCAGGTAAGCTTTAGTCTCAGCCACCAGACGCTTCTTCTTCGCCAACATCTCCTGGAGGGAATCTTTGAGTTTGGCAGTCTCCAGCATTTGAGAGGCCATCTCCACCTTGAGCACAAAAACTGGTCGCAGCTGGTCTAGAACATAGTGTTGTAGCTGTTTCTGGCTCTCATGGACATCCATCTTCAGATAGAGGCAATCAGACTTGAATGCGGCCTTAGCAGAGGCAAATGTAGCCTTAATCTGCTTCAAGAACTTCCTCATCTCGTCCTTGATCTGGTGCTCAACCAGAGCAGGCGCCAAATGCTGCATTGCCTTCGAGAAGCGCCCTATCTGCATGATCTGTTCATTGAAGAACATCTTCATCTTCTGCAGCACAGCAGGGGTCACATCAAAGTCCTCCTCGTCTGAATATAGCTCTAGAGGAAAAGAGAAGTGAGGGCCGAAGGTGTAAGAGGGGCCCTCTGGGGAGATCATCACCCCTTTCTGGATCAGTAGTGTGCGAATCAACACTTTCGCCGTCTCTGGGGTCTCAAGCTCGGCTGGATTCTGGATGTTGAGCTTTTTCTTTAGATCTATCTCCCAGGCAGTGAATGCAGAGGGGGTTATCTCATCCAACAAAAGCATCAGATCCTCTACATCCTCCAGTCTGGCCTTGCTCCAGACCTTGGCATCCGTCAGATCAGCCAAGAGGGGTAAGTGCTCCAACAAAATTGGGAAGTGCTCTCTTATGAGATTGGGGAGGGGTAGGAATATGTGAGGTAGATGTGGAGGGAATGGGAAGTTCTGCACCAGAGGAGGTAGAAGGCACCTCTGGTACAGAGGCTGAGGGAGAGGGATTTGTGGGAATGGGTGTTTGTGAAGGAGGGGGAGAGGGTGTTTGGGTAGGAATGGAGGAAGAGGTGAATATGGGAGTGTCAGGTATGGTCTGCTCTGGTGAAGTGATGGGGGCACCAGGAGCAGGGGAGGGGATTTGTGTTTGATTATCTGGGGAGAGGTAGTAGGGGTAACAAGGTTAACAAGGGAAGGGTTAGGAGGGTTTACCTCAGCTGAGTCAACATCAGCTGGTACAGGGAGCTCTGGAGCAGTGACATCTTCCATCAGCAGAGAGGCCTCTTCAATAGCCTGTTCCAGGGCATCCCCAAGATCAGAACCAGAGTCAGGATCCTGAAGGATGGCTCTCTTAGCTTTGGACTTCTTCTTTAGAGGTTCAACATCCTCTACTTCTTCTTCCTCTTCCTCTGATGGCTCATCCACCAGAAGGGTTTTCTTGGCTCCCCTTGAAGTCCTTGGCCTTTTAGCAGATGCCTTTCCAGCAACATCTTCCTGCCTTTGTCTTTTCTTGGCTGCTCCTGCCTTCTTTGCAGCCTCATCTCAATCACCCTTCTTCTTCAAAGCAGCTTGAAGGGGAATCTGGTCATCATCAGATGAGCCAGAAAATACCAATGTTGAAGAACCAGTAGCTTCAGCCTTCTTCTTCTGGCTCTTCTTGGTCTTCTGCCCCCTTAGCAGGCGAAGGCACTGCTTGGAGAGGAGGGGCAGGGATGGCTTGTTCTCCATCAGAGTCGGTATGGCCATGGAGAGGGCCATTCTTGGAGAACAAGATCTTGGATTTGTGGAATCCCTTGCACCAAGAGTTTTTCCACTTCTTCTCTGGAAGCAAAGAGTCCAGAATCAGAGCCAGTTTCGTTACCAACGAAACATTTGCAGTCATACAGAACTGCAACTCCCCAGGCTTGGATGGGCAAGCCTCCTTCTTCACCTTCATTCTGTTCTTTCTCAACACGTCCCAAAAGAACTCAGCCCAGTTGCATTGAACACCATCATACAATGCCCTCATAACACACATACGTCCATTGAAAATGGCATCCGTACTGTGATTCTCACACATCAATACCTTCACAACAATATCGAACAACACCTTATACTTCTGCCTCAAATGCTTGTCCAGAAATCCCTTCGTCAAATTCTGGCAAGAAGATCTGGCAAAGATCTTGAAGGATTCAACAATTTCTCCTTCCTTGTACGTCAACAGATCTACCCCTTCTGCCAAGATATTCTCAAACAATCTGCAGAAGTCGTGCTTGGAAAACACCACATCATCCTGGTCTATCTTGGATGATATATGATCGTCGTGAATCTTCATGCGAACCAGGAACTGGGCAGCATAACCATCCAAGGTGCAAAAATTCTTCGAAACGGTTGAAATCAACTTCTCCACCCCTGCATTCTGGAGCAACACCAGAATGGCCAACGCCGCCGAATTCCTGGTGGTGTAAAAGTCAACCACCATCTCTGTCTTCAACTTCTTCATCACATAGTCATGATCGAAATTGAACTTAGGAGCCATGTCTGAAAATTTTAAGAGAGAGAGAGAGAGAGAAACTTGCAAAGAGGGGTTAGGGTTTGAGAGTAAGAAAACGTGAAAAGACAAATTGAGAATTTTTTAGTTTAAATAAGGAAAAGACGCATGGCTGAAAAATTTAATAAAGTGTGAACGCGTGTAAAATCTCAAATATAATTTAGGGAACAAAATCAATTTTAGAAATGATTGACATATTGCACAGTTATTAAATCTGGCGGCCAAGATTAAAAGGCAAGATATAGATTTAATATGGTGCGTATGCATGGTCATTGGGACTGGGATCTAGGGAGTTTTGTGGCAATCAAGGTAAAAAAGCGAAATGATTGTCTAGGCCCTCTACCCTAGTCTTAAATACACCCTGAAGATGAAATGTTTTGAGTGTATTTACTATTTTGAAAAGTGTATCCCAATGATCAGAGGCCAGACTAGTAAACATATACCTCTCACCTGGTGTTGTAACCAGATGATACCTTGGATAGTCTGGTGATACATCTCATCTGATGGAAACCCATCTGGTGCTGGTCAGAAAAGACTCCAGATTTTTCTTGAATCTGACTCTGCACCTCATCTGGGATGGATGCATTTCATCTGGTACGTACCTCGCCTGGTACGTACCTCATCTGGAGATGTAACGTCCCTGGTATATCTATCATGTAGGCATGGTAGTATAGAAATAATTAAGTATGTAAAATTGAAATAAAGATACTTCTCCTCTGTTCCCCCTAAACCAATTCTGTCACTGGATCCAATAAACCTAACTCAAAAGCTAACTCTCTGAATCTTGTTTCAGCCAAAGGTTTTGTGAGAATATCTGCTCTCTGCTTCTCTGTTGCAATCTTTTCCATCCTTATATATCCCTTCTCAACATGGTCTCTTATGAAGTGATGCCTTATATCAACATGCTTGCATCTGGTGTGAAGAACTGGATTCTGGGTGATTGCAATTGCACTGTTGCTATCACAAAATATTGGAATATCCTTAGTCCTAATCTGGTAATCCCTTAGCTGTTGACTAATCCAGAGTAGTTGTGAACAACAGCTACCTGCAGCCATGTACTCTGCCTCTGTTGTTGATCTAGCAACTGAAGTCTATTTCTTAGAAAACCAAGATACCAATTTATTCCATAAAAATTGGCATGTTCCACTTGTAGACTTCCTATCTATTCTGCACCCACCATAATCTGAATCCGAATAACCACTTAACTCTAAGTTGTCATCTGCAGGATACCATAACCCCAAATTCACTGTTCCCTTAAGATATTTCAATATCTTCCTAGCTGCTTCCAAGTGACTTTTCTTAGGATTAGCTTGAAATCTGGCACACACACCTACGGAAAAGTAATATCTGGTCTGCTTGCAGTCAGGTACAAAATAGAACCAATGAGTGCTTTGTACTGAGTCTGGTCCACACTCTCTCCTGACTCATCTGGATCCATGTTGAAATTTGTCATCATAGGGATCTTAGCTGCTTTGCTAGATCCTACTCCAAATTTCTATAACATGTTTCTGATGTACTTTGTTTAGTTTATGAAAATTCCCTTCTCTGATTGCTTAACCTGCAAACCTAAGAAATAATTCATCTCACCCATCATGGACATTTCAATCTGGCTCTGCATGAGTTCACCAAACATCTCACACAGCTTCTTGTTAGGGAATCCAAATATAATGTCATCAACATATATCTGGCCCAGAAGGATGTCCTTTCCTTCTTCTTTCCTAAACAAGGTCCTGTCAATATTTCCCTTAGTAAAACCATTGTCCAGAAGAAATTGAGATAGAGTGTCATACCATGCTCTGGGTGCCTGCTTCAGCCCATAAAGAGCCTTCTTAAGCTTAAACACCTTGTCACCTTGTTCAAAACTAGGAGGTTGTCACTACAAGAAATAACACCTATAACTACACAAATCTTGATACATTATTTTTTAATTGTCGTTACATCCATTCTATTGCTACATAGGTTCTCCAATTACCTATAACTACACTATTGTAATATTTATTAGTACATTATCTAATAATTGTCATAATAAAGCCCTACCACGACACAATAACTAGTGTATTAACAACCTTCGTGCTTATCTAAATAAATAATACCTTTATACTAATATAATTTAATATAAATGTGGAGAAACATAATTTAAAAATACCAGCAGCTATTATATTAAAACTTAAATTACGATTCTTTTTTATTTGAAGATTCTAATACTTTAGTAATTTTAAATTAGAGTATATATAGAGTGAAATTGGTTCAATAATGAATTATTGAAGGGTATTAGTTTTTTCACTAAAGAGTACTTATTGTTTTCACTGATAAGTACTAGTTGTTTTCACTGAAAAGTCTTAGTTTGTTTTCAGTGAAAACAACTAATACCCTATAGTGAAAACATCTAATACTTTTTAATGAAACAACAAATACCCTTCAATAATTCATGTATGAAAAAATTTCACTCTATATTTTATCTTTAAATTAATATAAGTAGCCAAAACATAACATGAACATCTCGATCTGGAGAAAAAAAGTAACTAAGAAATAAAATATAATATAAATTAGATACTACCACTAACTTAAATATTTTTTTATTTAAGACAAAGTATAGAGTGAAAATGATTCATACATGAATCATTAATGGGTATTAGTTATTTTCACTAAAGTGTATTAATTATTTTCACTGAAAGGTATTAGTTGTTTTCACTGAAAAGTATAGGTTGTTTATTGAAAATAAACTAAGACTTTTTAGTGAAGTCAATTAATACTCTTCAATGAAAATAAGTAACACTCTTTAGTAAAAATAACTAATACCCTTCAACGACTCATATATGAGCTAATTTCACTCAATACATACTCTTAAATTAATTCTCACATATTTAAATATTTTATAACTACTATACTCGGGAAAGACAAAGTACAGAGAGATAATGGTCCGTACATTAATCATTAAAGGGTATTAGTTGTTTTCACTGAAAAATATTAGTTGTTTATTAAAAATAAGCTAACACTCATTAGTAAAGTCAATTAATACTCTTTAGTGAAAACAACTAATACGCTTTAGTGAAAACATTAATGTCCTTTAATTATTCATATATGAGTCAATTTCACTCTATACATACTCTTAAACTAATTCTCGCATATTTGTATTTTTGATAATTATTATACTCGGTAAAGACAAAGTATAGAGTGAAATTGACTCATATATGAATCATAGAAGGGTATTAGTTGTTGTCACTAGGGAGTATTAATTATTTTCACTTAAGGGTATTAGTTGTTTTCACTAAAAAGTATAAGTTGTTTATTGAAAATAAACTATGACTCTTTAGTTAAGTCAATTAATACTCTTCAGTGAAAAAAATTAATATTCTTTAGTGAAAACAACTAATATCATTCAACGATTCATATTAGAGCCAATTTCACTCTATACGTACTCTTAAATTAATTCATGCATATTTATATTTTTGATAACTATTATAATCGACAAAGTATATAGTGAAAATAGTTCATACATGAATCATTGAAATGTATTAGTTGTTTTCACTAAAGAGTATTAGCTATTTTCACTAACAAGTATTAGTTATTCTCAGTGAAGAGTATTAGTTATTCAGTGGAAATAAACTAAGACCCTTTAGTGAAAATAACTAATACTCTCAAGTGCAAATAACTAATACAATTTAATGAAAATAATTAATACCCTTCAATGATTCATGTATGAACTAATTTTACTATATACATATTCCTCGGTAAAATCTAATTCAAAACATTTTTTATTAAAAAACAAAGTATAGAGCGAAAATGGTTCATATATGAACCATTGAAGGGTATTCATTATTTTACTAAAAATATTAGTTATTTTCATTGAAGAGTATGAGTTGTTTTCACTAAAGAGCGTTAGTTGTTTAATTAAAACAAACTAATACTTTTCAGTAAAAACAACTCATATCATTCAGTGAAAAGAACTAATACTATTTAATAAAAATAACTAATACTCTTCAATAATTAATATATTTACCAATTTCACCTATACACACTCTTATCAAAATTGTTTCATAAAGAATGGATAATTCCTTTTCATCGTAATATTTGTAGAAATAAAATTAAAATACAAATAAAAAGAAATACTGTACAAAAGCCAAAACATCTCCAAATTTGTACAATATAACACGCTTCAACACTAGGAAATTAAAAACAAAACAAAAAATCTGAAATAAGAAACAACGCGCGAGAACGAATTTATCAAAGCGGGAGAAGAGAGCAAAACCTAGATTCTTTTCTCTAGCAGTTTTCAATTTATCATAGTATCCATTCAAAAGGTTCTATTCCTCTTGCACACAGTAGCATTGAAACGGTGAAAGGGACGGAGAAAATCATAGTAGAGCCCAAGTAAGTATTCGCACCAAATTAATTTATTTCAATTGATTGATTTTCTTGTTTTAGGGCAGAATTCATTGTTTGTAGAAATAGCCGACGAGGTATGAAATATTTCATTTCTCTCTCGTTAATTTATTCCGTCAAGGCAATTTTTCCAGATGATCTCCCAGTCCATTTTCTTCGGGTGTAAATATTATGGAAATTAATGTTAGAAAATGTAGGGGTGTGTGGGTGTATTTCGAAACACTGTATGATATAGGAAAATAAACACGAAACGAATTCGTGATAAAACCGAGTCTAGGAATAACCTATTCCCGCAAGACTAAATACGCCCGTATAGTGCTTACGGTGAATGCGTACAAGTCTCCAAAGGTAAAACGGTTTATCGATTCACACTGGTAGCACCACCAAGTATGAATTTCCAGCGAACTAAATCGGAATTATGAGCGTAAAAGGAATTCTGGACGAAAAGGATTTCGGGAATTTTTTGGGTTCGTAAGTAAGTTCGAAAGAATGGACGAAATGGGATATATATAGGTGGAAAATCGACCCATCTGAAGGTTGCTGGAGTGGAGTACGTGGTGATCATGGACCACCCACGTTCTGTAGTGGGGAGAAACGCAGTTTCTCATTCTTGGGAAGTAATACGGAATATTCCAGATACTCTGGAGTGTATTAATCAAATTCGTAGATGTATTAAACAAGTTCGTGGGCCAACCCAATTCTAAATGGGCCAACCGAAGTGGGACGACCCAAGTTCATATGGGCCACCCGAACCGATTGGATCCAAAAAGGTATTGAACCATTTTATATTTTTGGTACTAAAAAAATATAGGTAAGGCCCCAAAGCCCAATTGCCAAGAACCACGAACCCGGACCCGGACCCGGTCCCGGGCGAGGCGGGGCACGCGCGCGCGCGCTCGTTTGTGGTCCATGGTTAGGGTCCCCATGTGTTGGGAAAATAGGGGTGCCCGGAATCTATTCAGGATGAAATTTAAATACGAATTTAAATACAATTATTACTACCATGAATTAATCCTAATTAATTCAAATAATAATTCCAACAACTAATTTTCATCATGCATGTTGAATTAATTTCACATATTAACTATGGTGGAATAAACAAGTAAATGTGTGATTAACGTACCTCTTGTAGAATTGGCCTTTGGATATACGGGACAATTACGATCTCGCTCTATCGACCCAAAAACCTTCTCAAGTATTTCCCTTTCACCTCACTTGATCACCGGTGGGAGATGCTTTCAAGTAATTTAATAAACTAAGGAAAAAAAAATATCTATGCTTCTTGATTTTTCCAACACATGGAATTATGTACTTGGGGATGAAATAATCATCCCCTATTTATAGGCAAGGTGACCGAAATTTTAAGGAATATTGGGCCTTGGAAAAAATCTTTTCTTAGACTCTAAGAAATCTTGAATATATCTCATATATTCTTTTCTCCAAAATAAAATATTCCACAAAAATCTCACACTCCTAATAAGCCTTAAATTTTCGAAAATTTCAATAAAGATCCTAAGATTTGGATCTTCTTGAATATATGAGATATTCTTGTATTCCAAGAATACATATCTTCCATAATATCTTTCCAAGAAAATCAACAAAATCTTCTCTTTTCTTGAATGCTTATTTTCGAAAAATACATGAAAAAATCAGCAATATATTTTCTTTTTATTTTAATCACCTTATCATTATTGGACTACTTAATGGCCTACTTGAGGGGCCTTTAAGGAGAATTAAGATTGGACCTCCTAATGGACTTCTGAATTTCAATATTAAGCCCCAATATAATTCAATCCATTAATATTAATTATTACCACTAATAAATTAATATTGCACTATCCATCTTAATCCATATTACGATAGTATGGGCTCCCGGTTATTATTTCCCGCGTTTAAAATTATCAAGTCCATTAATTAATCAAGCTTCTGAATAGCTCTAAATTAATTAATATATTTCACCTTGGAGTAAAGACAGCTCAACATTATTATTCGTACCGAAGAAACTAATTCTTCACTTGCAAGATTTAGTACAATAAAACTTCTGAGCCCACCAAGGGGACTAATCACACGAGCCGTACTCGCACGCGTTTCTCCGTATTAAATCTTAGCAACCGTCGTATGATTAATATTACTGCCCAAGACACAAAGTTCGAAGTCGCAATGATTCTCACCCAACATGAATCAAAGCAGTAACCATTAAGAACACACGGTCCTATTTAAGTGACGGAGATTAAGAAATCAACAACCACTGAGGTCTAATTCTTCACCTTTCAGAACAGAAGAATTTATCCTCGCTGTAGGTCCTCTTCAACACATACTAAATGTGCTAGTGCAATCTCTTAGTCAAGATAGACCAATCTGAGCCTTACACATCGACCTTTCACGGCGGATTGTTCAATTCCACCTAGGTCGTGAAAATGCACGTTTAGTTACAAGTAACTGTTAATGTTGTCTTCCGTGATCGGGTATCACCACATTAACTACAATGTAACATGTACTATATATTGAACGGTTTGCAATAGAAATTCAACATTCAATCATAACTAAAGCAAATGTGATAAAAGAATTATTCTCATAAAACGAGTGTTTGATACACGAGTTATACAAAGTAAAAGCATACTTTCACGTATAACTCCAACAATCTCCCACTTATACTTAAAGTCTGCTTTTAGTATACATCATGCATGTCTTAGTGTAGTAGCTCTACGTGACATCTCATGTCAACCTACACTAACCTAATAATTCCTCCCACTTATACTTAAAGCAGATTGGCAATAGTCTTGACTCCCATTCCATCCACATGTCTCTCGAATGTACTCAGAGGCAGACCCTTTGTGAATAGATATACTAGGTTGTCCTCCGACATTTACCTTTGCCACCTCTTTATCTCCTCTCTTAACGATTTCTCGTATAAGATGGTGTTTTCTTTCAATGTGTTTGCTGGCCTTGTGGGCTCTCGGTTCCCTTGAATTTGCAACTGCTCCGACATTGTCACAAAAGACAGTTATCTTGTTGGGCAAATTCGGAACAACGTCCAAGTCCACTAAGAAGTACTTGAGCCAAACCGCTTCTTTCGCTACTTCACAAGCAACTACTTATTCGGCTTCCATGGTCGAATCTACGATGCATTTCTGCAAATCGCTTCTCCATGTCATGGCTCCTTCTCCCATGCAAAACACACTATCCGAGGTAGGTATTTTGGAGTCTATGTCTGATTGGAAATATGAGTCCGTGTATCCCATGGGAATTAGATTGTCTGATTGTTAAATCAGCATTCCATACCAAGTTCTTTTCAAAAACTAAAGAACGCATTTAATTGCAATCTAATATGCTTTCCCGGGGTTACTTTGATATCTTGCCATCATGCCCACGACAAAAGCAGATATCCGGTCTCGTACACAACATTGCATACATAAGACTTCCTACGTCCGAAACGTACGGAACGTCTTTCATATCATCTATCTTCACTTGGTCTTAGGGCATATTTCTTTAGATAGATGAATTCCGTGCCTAAAAGGTACAAAACCTTTCTTGGAATCTTGCATGCTGAAATGCTTCAAAACAGTGGCTTTGTATGAAACTTGCGATAAACCCAACATCCTCCTCTTGCGATCTAGAGTGAACTTGATCCCAAGGATGTGACCGGCTTTCCCTAAGTCCTTCATATCAAACTGATTTGACAGCCATACCCTTGCGTCTGACAATATCTTTACATTGTTTCCAATGAGCAGAATATCGTCTACGTATAATACTAAGAATACCACTGCAGTTCCATCACACCTTTTAAACACACAACTTTCGAACTTATTTTGATCACAAACCCATAAGACTTAATCACTTGATCAAAACACTGGTTCCAAGTACGCAATGCTTGCTTAAGTCCATAAATGGATCTCTTAAGCTTGCATACGAGGTGCTCTTGGCCTTTTTCAACGAAACCTTTGGGCTGTTGCATATAGATCCTATCAAGACTTCCGTTAAGGAAAGCTGTCTTGACATCCATTTGCTAGATCTCGTAATCTAAGTGCGCAGCGATCGACAAGAGAATACGGATGGACTTAAGCATAGCTACAGGCCACAGGCCACAAGCCTTGCTTTGAAGGTCTCTACGCTTCCGTCCGGTCCTCTTTTCCTCTTGTACACCCACTTGCATCCAATGGGCTGTACCCCACTAGGTGGATCGACCAACTCCCACACTTGATTATGATCCATTGAACCCATCTCGGTTTCCATTGCGGTTTGCCACGCCTCCGCGTCTTTGTCTTGGATTGCCTCATCGTACGTCCATGGGTCTAATTCATCTCTGGGAATCAAATTCGAAGATTCTCCAATTCCCATGAATCTCTCGAGTTGCCTTGCAATCCTCTCACTACGACGGGGTTCCGATTGTGAAGGTATGACGTGTGGTACATCATCTTGTATACTTGGTATAGGAGTTTGCCCTCTTAACTCGTCTAAGGTAATCTCACTTCTGGGCTTTCTTTTGTTCATATAGTCTTCCTCCAAGAATTTAAAGTGTGAACTAATCACGGTCTTTTGATGCTTGGGACTATAGAACATACACCCTTTCGTTTCCGCATGGTATCCTATAAATAGCCTTAATTCCGAACGTGGATCCAACTTATCGGCTTTCTCGTCTAGCACGTATGCCGGACAACCCCAAATCCGCAAGTGTCTTAGACTGGGCTCGGCCCGGTCCACAATTCTATTAGGGTTTTAGGAACCGATTTGGATGTTACCAAGTTTAGAATGTAAGCCGCCGTTTCCAAGGTATTACCCCAAAACGACTTGGGTAAATCCGAATAACTCATCATGGATCTGACCATTTCTAAAAGAGTCTGCTTCCTTCGTTCCGCCATACCGTTCTATTGAGGGATTCCCGGTACGGTCAACAGGGATACAATCCCTTCGTCTGATAGGTAGTTCAAGAATTCATTGCTAAGGTATTCGCCTCCACGAACAAATCGTAGAAACTTGATACTTCTTTCCCTATGCATCATAAGGTAGATGTATCCATATCTCGAGTAATCATTGAAAAAGACAATTTACTCATACCCCTTCTTGCTATGATCGTCATTGAACTACACATATCGGTATGAACGAGTTCTAACACTTCCGTGGTTCTATTCCCCTTGGCTCCAAATGCCCTCTTGGTCATTTTACCCTCTAAACAGGATTCACAAGTTGGAAACGGTTCGACTTGGAATGATTCCAAGGATCCGTCTTTCACCAATCTCTCTATCCGCTTTAGATTAATATGACCTAGTCTAAGATGCCATATAAGTGTTTCGTTCATCTCCGAAGAACGCTTTCTTTTATTACTCGAAATAATCGATGTGTTATTAGATTCATTTTTGTAAGTGGTGTGCCCAAAAAAATGGTATAAAGATCATCCATTGAAGTTCCGGAACAGATAAACTCATCGTTTCAAAAAATAATAACATTATTATTAAAAGAAACTGAGTATCTATTCAAACAGTTTAGAAACTGAAGGTTGAGTTCTTTCTAAACTAGGAACATGAGGAACGTCTCTCAAGACCATAACTCTATCTTCACAAGATAGGCGCACTTCTCCCACTGCTTCAGCTGCCACTCTCGTAGCATTACCCAATGTGATGGGGATCTCACTTCCGTTAAGTCGTCGAGTTAGCTTAAACCCATGAAACAAATGTGATTAGTAGCTCTCGTATCCACTTTCCACGAATAGACAACATACGCCACTTCACAAGTTTCGACGACTAAGGTGTGAATTACCTAACTTTCCTAGCCTCTTAGGTTTGGAACAGGCAGACCTCCATTGTCCTCTCTCACCACAACTAAAACACTTCCCCTTCGATGCTAGCCTTTGCATTTGCCTTTCGCAACAATTGGGTTTGCTTGGATCCGGCCTTTGGTTCTCTTCCTCTTTTTCTCTCCCTTGGGACCAAAAGAGGTAGACGGACCATTAGCCACCATAGCACTAGACTGGTGCTCCATTTTCACCTCCACCGAAACTAAAGCTTGCAAGAGCTCGGGCAAATGATTTGTCCGTTCATTCATCTGACAGTTCAGACGAAACTGCTCAAAGCTTCTCGGTAGAGAATGGTATATGAAATCAATCAAAATCCGCACCAAGTACTTCCAACTTGTCAAGGTATGCCATTATCTTGAGAACGTGCTCCCTCACGGGCGTTCCCTCCACCATTTTCAACTTGACCGAGTCATGTTTGGTGAACTGATTAGTCATGGGTTTGATGTGAAGACATCTCTTCAAGGTGTTCCATGATTTCAACAGCGGATACAATGTCTCCATGAACGCGCCTCAAATCCTCAGACAGAGATGTCAAGATGATGCACTTTATGTGTTCATTGTCACGCTTCCAATCATAAACTGCCTCTTCCCATTGCTTGACTTATCAATAGGCTTGCCGGGTATATTAACATAAATAACCCAATTGTGTTTTCGTGCAGTAAGGACAAATTTTAAAAAAAATTCCAATCGATATAAATCACTCCAAAAAGTTTATTAACTTTAAGTATATTAAACAGTGGATTAAAAGGTTGCGACATGATGAAATGAGAATAAAACATACATTCATATCAATATCTAGAAAAATATGAAATTATCACATAATTCGATCACATCAATTATATTGAAACCTTAAAATAATATAATCATGCATCAGCCAACATCTCGAAACAATTTAAATGCGCCACGAGGGGTGGTCTATACATTTAAATACATTCAAGCGGATCACAAACTTAAAAGTTACAAATCCTTAATTTAAAATTAATAGTTGGCTCCCACTTTGACCACATAGAAATTGACAGGGACTCCGTGGGGAGTAAGTTAATATCAATTTCATATGCCTAAGTAGTAACCATAATTAAATACAGGATTATTATTTCGCTTTGAGCAAGCCACTCGTGGTGAGGGTCAATACCGCCACTAGTAATAATCCACAATCATCCTTTCGGAATTTATTCATGTGAAATCCGTTCTTTTGGCCGATCCGAGGGGGAAATGTATTCCAAAAGAACTTCACAAATAAATAAATTATGGAGGTCAAAATAATACAATTTTAATATCCGGAATAAAATTGCGATTATATAAACATACTTAGTAATTTTCGAAAGTAAGGTTTTTCTTGGACAATTAAATTCATGCAAACACATATTAACAAATAATAATAGGTGCACGAAATAAAACATCCATCAAAACAAAATTAAACACATTGGAGCACTCAAATCCAATTGTCACGGTTTAATTTCTTCACGTCTTGATGCGAAAAATCGTCCTTGTTGCTTTCCGACGTTCGTCTCGACATGCTCTCACTCGAAAAGCAACACTTCATCAAAAACAACATCGTTTGGGGTTCGGGATGACGTTTAAAGTGACACATAAAAAAAACACGAACCAAAAAATTCCTCGGCCCGAGATAAGGCGCGCGTCGGCCCACGAAGTGGGCCCGCGCGCCTCCCGGCCCAAAAAGCGCCGAAGCACTGCAGGAAGCGCGCCGAAGCGCAGCCCCGAGGCGCAACCAAGGCGCACCCGAGGCGCTGCACAGAGGCGCACCCGAGGCGCACCAGGCCGTGCCCGAGGCGCGTGCGCGCGGCGCCGGCCTCCCGTCGCGCCCGGGTCGTGCGCCGTGCACCCCGTGCGCCGTTTTTTGCCGTTCGTCTCCGTTTTCTTCACCCCTTGCATGATTTTACGTCCATACACGCGCCACGCTTGTATGCGTCGTCCGGGTACGCCGTTTTTAATTCTTCGTTCTTCGTCACGATCCGGTTACAATTTATTTTTACAAAAAAAATAAATACTAGATCTAGACTAGTCTATTACAATGATCGAATCAAAATAAAAATAACTAATCTACTCGTGGATTTTCTCACGAGAAAAACGGATTCAAACGAATCGAATTAAAAATAATTAATTCACACGCATGAAATTAACAACATTAAAACCATGACAATTGAATACCTGCAAAAAAGATCTAGCAATTCTACTATCCAATTTCAATTTAATGTTTAACAATTTAAATTCCAATTTAAAGATCAGAGCCCGAAACCGTGGCTCTGATACCAGTTGTTGGGAAAATAGGGGTGCCCGGAATCTATTCGGGATGAAATTTAAATACGAATTTAAATACAATTATTACTAGCATGAATTAATCCTAATTAATTTAAATAATAATTCCAACAACTAATTTTCATCATGCATGTTGAATTAATTTCACATATTAACTATGGCGGAATAAACAAGTAAATATGTGATTAACGTACCTCTTGTAGAATTGGCCTTTGGATATACGGGACAATTACGATCTCGCTCTATCGACCCAAAAACCTTCTCAAGTATTTTCCTTTCACCTCACTTGATCACCGGTGGGAGATGCTTTCAAGTAATTTAATAAACTAAGGAAAAATAAAAATATCTATGCTTCTTGATTTTTCCAACACATGGAATTATGTATTTGGGGATGAAATAATCATCCCCTATTTATAGGCAAGGTGACCGAAATTTTAAGGAATATTGGGCCTTGGAAAAAATCTTTTCTTAGACTCTAAGAAATCTTGAATATATCTCATATATTCTTTTCTCCAAAATAAAATATTCCACAAAAATCTCACACTCCTAATAAGCCTTATATTTTTGAAAATTTCAATAAAGATCCTAAGATTTGGATCTTCTTGAATATATGAGATATTCTTGTATTCCAAGAATACATATCTTCCATAATATCTTTCCAAGAAAATCAACAAAATCTTCTCTTTTCTTGAATGCTTATTTTCGAAAAATACATGAAAAAATAAGCAATATATTTTCTTTTTATTTTAATCACCTTATCATTATTGGACTACTTAATGGGCTACTTGAGGGGCCTTTAAGGAGAATTAAGATTGGACCTCCTAATGGACTTCTGAATTTCAATATTGAGCCCCAATATAATTCAATCCATTAATATTAATTATTACCACTAATAAATTAATATTGCACTATCCATCTTAATCCATATTACGATAGTATGGGCTCCCGGTTATTATTTCCCGCGTTTAAGATTATCAAGTCCATTAATTAATCAAGCTTCTGAATAGCTCTAAATTAATTAATATATTTCACCTTGGAGTAAAGACAGCTCAACATTATTATTCGTACCGAAGAAACTAATTCTTCACTTGCAAGATTTAGTACAATAAAACTTCTGAGCCCACCAAGGGGACTAATCACACGAGCCGTACTCGCACGCGTTTCTCCGTATTAAATCTTAGCAATCGTCGTATGATTAATATTACTGCCCAAGACACAAAGTTCGAAGTCGCAATGATTCTCACCCAACATGAATCAAAGCAGTAACCATTAAGCACACACGGTCCTATTTAAGTGACGGAGATTAAGAAATCAACAACCACTGAGGTCTAATTCTTCACCTTTCAGAACAGAAGAATTTATCCTCGCTGTAGGTCCTCTTCAACACATACTAAATGTGCTAGTGCAATCTCTTAGTCAAGATAGACCAATCTGAGCCTTACACATTGACCTTTCACGGCGGATTGTTCAATTCCACCTAGGTCGTGAAAATGTACGTTTAGTTACAAGTAAACTGTTAATGTTGTCTTCCGTGATCGGGTATCACCACATTAACTACAATGTAACATGTACTATATATTGAACGGTTTGCAATAGAAATTCAACATTCAATCATAACTAAAGCAAATGTGATAAAAGAATTATTCTTATAAAACGAGTGTTTGATACACGAGTTATACAAAGTAAAAGCATACTTTCACGTATAACTCCAACACCATGTCCCAATTTAGAGAACATGAATACTTTCCTACTTATATACAAGGCAATCTTCTTGTAATTTTCCAATGTGGGATGGAACTTCATTTTCCATTTCCCATGAATTTATTCAACACAAATGATTAATACTACAACTTTCCAAATTAATTTCTCACTCACCGGAAATCGGTTTTGAGGTATTAAATATACCACGCTCATCTACTCCGCGAGTAGAACAACATTGTTAATTTTATTTTCTCAAAAACTAACGTTTTTACTCCTAAAAAATTTTGTCAAAGTCAGGGTATGAAACCTTTATTAAAACCAATTTCCAACAATTAAATGGATCATTTTTATAATTGCGGCATCGAATCATTTTTTTGTGGTGTAGATCTTGCAGGAGAAGTTGTTTTGATTGATGTTATTTCTGGGGCTTATTTCAGTAGTGTCGCTGCGGCTAATTCTGTCGATTGACCCATTCCACCCAATTTCTAAACGCCTAAAATCTGGTAACTCCACTCAATACATATGTTTTATCCAAGTAATTCCGTTGTGCTTGGAGGATTTTGGTGCAATATAAAGCTAGTGATTACCTTGTAGAAGTCTTGGTTTTTGCTGAGAGTACCTCCACCTCAACGATGAATGATTCAACAATGGGTGACAATTAGACTACTTATGCAGTACAATTATCAAGTTCTACATTTTGATTATTTTCTAACTTTATGGGTGTTGGTCACTATATTTTAAAGGTAAAATAAATCACCCATGAAGTGTTAGCATAGATATGTTAAAAAAATATCAATTGATCATGTAGTGCAGCAGTAGTTGACTTCATAAAATGAGAATGTCGGATTTATGTTATTTCAATTTAGACAAAGTTGCCTTTGATTAAACTATGGGGCAGTGCCTCTTTGAAAGAAAGGTGTAAACAAGATGAAATAGTTTGTGAAAGGAGGAGAAGTTCTGTCATTTGTTTGACAAAATCCATTTGAAATTGGTCATGAAACTTATTGTCAAGGTTTTGAGTATGCATTAATTAACGATAAGAAATTTCTTTGCAATACACCAAAGGTTGTAATAGCTAATAACTATAAAAAGAAGGTTCGGGGAAATGAAAGAAAGGGTTAGAGAGTGGGCTTGTGTTTTTCTAGTTTATTTATTTCCTTGTCAGTTTGATTCTATTGATCTAGGAAATTAACAATGTTAGATAGAAATCTAAGAGTCTTGTGATTCTATCAAAGAAAAAACGTGTATGATACCTTCTCATGGCATTAGAAAATACAAATTAGCACTCACCCCTACCAAAGTGTTAATGTGTCAATGTCCAAGTTATACCCCATTCATTGTCTCATGTCATGAGACGGTCTCACACAAGACTTACTCTTCTATCAAAATGATCATGAAATACTACAAGTAGCTTGTCATAAGGATGCTACTAATAGGGAAAACTAAGTAACATGTTGAGCTTTCTGATTTATTTAAGCATTATATTTTCAAATATGAATTGTCTTGTAAATAAATTTTCTTGGATGTCCTTTTCTATGATGGGTTATATATATATATATATCAAGCTAATATTTTTAGAATCCAGAAAGTGTATATGATCTTTGCAAAGAGGTAAGTGGTTTTATTGGTATGCTCTGGTTACTGTTATGGACTGGTGCTTATTTTTGCCATCATTTAGTTGGTTTCATGATGCTTTAGTTCTATGAATGTTGTCTTGTACGGGGAGTATTTCTTGTACTCCAAACTTGACTTGATGAATCAAATTGTTGTTTCGGATAGAAAATAAAATAAAATAAAATATTGTATGTTATGTTGTTTGTTTAAAAGTTCTCTCTACATATATTCTTGGAACTAAATGATGATGTTTGAGACTGAGTTAGTCTTGATCATTATTTTCTATTACTTTAATGCTTTCACTTGTACACTTTTATTTTGTGATTCATCAACGTTTTGTAACATTTGAAAACATGTCTATGGCAATTAAAATTTATGTGTTGAATTGTCTCATACATCAAGTTTAAATTATTGTGTGGCCAATGGATTTGAGTATGAGCTATTCTATTATCTTGATTTTATGTCCTTTTTAAGTACCCTATAGTTTAAAATTGCAATCTTTGGGAGTTCTTTCTTTTATTCATTTGTGTTAGGTTGGTATTCGGTACATTTTTATTTGTTAGCTAATAAGATTGACATGTTACATTATTATTCATATAATTGATTAGAATCTTGTCTTATGGCGAACTTGTGATCTTTTAGAAAAAAAAATCAATAACTAGATTGCTATATGATCCATTTTGCATCAATTCTGTTTTTACTAGACAAGACAATTGACACTTCTGTTACTGCCTTACTGGTAATCTATTGTTACCCTTTTCTGCTTTTACCGAATTTTACATTAGATTTCTTCCATTTTTAAAACCTTTGTTAAAGCACATGTCATGTTATAATTGCAGGTTGGTGCCTCAGAAAAATTCAAGAAAATTGAGCTTCTAAGGTTTTAAGAATGCATGGTGCTCATTCTCTTGGAGTTTCTCCCTGTCTTTTTTCTCCAACAACTCTTTTTTTGTTCTGATGTCGCATTTGATTAGATTGCAAAGGTTTTGTTAAGGCGTCTTATGTATATTTAGGTTTTGTTAAGATGTCTTTGTAAATTTTGGATGATGATACTATGATAGGATAATTTGTTTAGATGAATTGAGAATGTTCTAGGCATTTTGTTTATAAATTATCAATTTAAGACATATGTGTATTCGTTGAATTTTGTAAATTTTTTTATTGATTGAATTGCCTTCTGAGAACGAACATAATAATATTTACAAATTTATTATATTTATATAATTATTAATATTATAATTATTATTGGTATTTAGTGATTTCAAATATGGAATCTGCTATTATGGTAAATGGTAAATGATGTGGAATTAATTAAGATATAATATAAAATTAATATTATAATTTATAATATATATATATATATATATGTAAATATATATTATAATTTTTATTAATGTAATGACATTTTTGTGTGTCATATTAGGGATGTACGGAAAATATATGTGTAGTCATAGTTTACATTTTAGTAAATTTATAAGTGTAGTGATAATCTCCTATCTATTGTTACATTAGTTTAGACGACACTAACAACAAATGTGGGGATAGATTAAGTGTAGTGAGAGGTAATTTATCACTACATTTTTAAATGTCATTTTAAGTAATTTTTCTTGTAGTGTGTTCCACATACACTTCCTCAATGAGAATCCCATTAAGAAAGGCAGATTTCACATCCATCTGGTATACTTTGAACTTCATGTGAGCAGCATATGCTAGAAACAATCTAATGGCTTCTAGTCTGGCAACATGAGCAAATGTTTCATCATAGTCTATTCATTCAGACTGAGAATATCCCTGAGCCACTAGCCTTGCCTTGTTCCTAGTAATGACATCATTCTCATCTTTCTTATTCTTGAAAACCCACTTAGTGCCTATCACCTTTTGATGTCTTGGTCTGTCTACCAGCTCCCAAACATCCTGTCTGGTGAATTGATTCAACTCCTCCTGCATAGCAACAATCCAATTTGAATCCTTTAGTGCCTCCTTGATGTTCTTGGGCTCAATCAAGTCTGGACACCCTTAGCTGCATCTCCAATTATCAAGTCACTGGGGTGATCAACCAGGGTCCTCCTTCCCGTGGTCTTACCTGATTGACCATCTGCTGTAGTACCTTGGTGATTATCACCAACTACAGAAGAGCTTCCCCCTACAGGAGTTCCAACCTCTTCTGGTTCTGCTCCTTATGAAGGCTTCTGCTTCAGAGAACCAGAAGATATGTCAACATCTGAATCTGAATCTGAATCAAGAATAGGTGGATTGACTTTGATAACTCTGGGAGTAGTCTGATTCTGTGTCTCATCTGGAGACTTAAAGTCCACCTTGGACTCAAAAGCAGATTCATCAAAAGCAACATGAGGTGTTTCCTCCACACAAAGTGAATTCCTATTAAAGACTCTTAATGCTTTACTAGTGCTGGAATATCCTAAAAATATTCCATCTGCCACTTTAGCATCAAAAGTTTTTAATTTGGATTTCCCATTGTCATGGATGAAACACTTACATAAAAAAACATAAAAATATGAAACAGATGGGGTTTTACCTTTCCATATTTCATATGGAGTCTTACTATATCTGTGGGCAATTAGGCATCTGTTCTGAGTTTAACAGGATGTATTGATGGCTTCTGCCCAAAATCTATGTGGTGTGTTGTATTCTGCTAGAAGAGTCCTTGCAGCTTCCTTGAGGGTTTCGTTCCTCCTTTCTGCTACTCCATTCTGTTGGGGTGTTCTGGCAGCAGATGTCTCATGAAAAATTCCATGGTCCTTGCAGTACTCTGCAATATGTGAATTCAAAAACTTTGTCCCTTTGTCACTTTTGATCCTCACTATGCTATGGTTCTGCTTATTCTGAATCTACTTGAAGAACTCTGGCAACTTAGTGATGGTTTCATTTTTCTTAAACAAGAACACTACCCAAGTGTATCTTGAAAAGTTATCCACTATCACTAAGGTGTAATTCCTTCCACTGAAACTAAGAGGAGAAATAGGTCCATGTGAAGTAGTTGAAGTACTCTGGTTGTGGTTGTGCTCTGGACATCCTTAAAGGAAGTCTTGGGTTGTTTACCCTTCTGGCATGAACCACAAATCTGATCCTTCTTAAACACCTCATTAGGAAGACCTCGAATTAGACCTTTTCTGGCAATCTTGTTCAGTGTTTTGAAGTTCAAATGACACAATCTCTTGGGCCAAACCCAGCTGGTCTCTGCAGACCCTTTTGCAACCAGACAAGCATTTCTTGGGCAACTGCTAAAATCTGCAAGATACTCAAGCCTATAAGCAAGATATCATTATAATCAGAAGAAAAGACAGTGCATGAATCACTAGAAAACTTCACTGAGTATCCCTTGTCACAGAATTGAGATACTGAAAGCAGATTATGCTTGAGTCCTTCAACGTAGGGCTGGGTCGGTACGGTATACCGTACCGAAAATTGCATACCGTATACCGTACCGAAAAATTCGGTATGGCATTTTACCATACCGATACCGTACCGAACTTTTCGGTATACCAAAAATCGTTATACCGAAAAATTGGTATGCCTAATTATGTATACCGTACCGTACCGAATGTTATTTGATATACCGAATCTTAATACGGTATCGATATACACAATTTCATACCGAAATACCGAAATATACCGATTTATACCGATATTTTGACCATGCCGAAATACCGACATACCGATTTATACCGACCATACCGAAATTAAGCAATTTTAAACAAAAATCATGCCTTCATATAAAAAAAATACATGCCTTACAAATAATCTAATACGACACTTTAGTTCAAAACAACAATACGACATGCCTCAAGCAGCTTCAATTCAAAACAACAATACCATCAACCATGTCTAGTTAACAATTCAAAATAACATAATTATCACCCAAATAACACGAGTACTTCAAGTCTTCAACAATGTCTTAACAATTCAAAATAACAAGTAGTCACATGAGTACTTCAAATCTTCAACCAATTACCAATGCACCTGGTCAATTTGTGAGCACTTCTGAAATGTAAAAACAAAACCAAATAAGTAAATATCCAAAAAGCTAGTAAATGATTTATATAGCACCCAAACCATTACTTACTTCAAAGTTAAACAGTAGACAAAGTAGTGGATGTCGGGGCAACAGGTCTTGAATGGTCTTGAATGGCATTTGCAGCTAGAAAACACAAAGTATTAATTATTAATACTTGAACTAAATTAATAAAAAGAACTTGTACTTAATAAAAATAACTTACTCTTTTCAATTTCTTCAATCTCCTTATATAAATCAAGGTCATCGTCAGTTGGATCTCTATAAATGTTGAACTCCTCTGCTCTGAGCCAATCATTACTGCATACCAACGCCTCCACCATTTTTGGATTCAGACTACTTCTAAAGGGATCAACAACTCTTTTGCCCAAACTAAAAGCAGACTCACTAGCAACTGTTGAACTTGGTACTGCAAACACATCTTTGGCAATCATTGAAAGGATTGGGTACTTAGATTCTTTTCCTTTCCACCACTCCAAAAGACTAAAAGATGGATTAAATCTTTTTTCAATTTCATCCGCTAGGTACCTATCCACTTCATTAGATATCACTTGTAATTGCTCAAGTTCATTTTGTGCATCCGCCTTACTGAACAATTCATCACAAAGACCACCACTAACACCACTAGTAGTACCATCTTGCCCATCACACTCTATCTCCATATTTTGTTTCTCAACATTCAAGTTATCATTGACTCCCTTGTACTCCAACCACAAACCCACCAATTTCTTTTTAACCTTTTCAACAAACTCTTGAACCACGGTACTAGTACCCCCCAATTTCTTGACACTTTGATGATTTGAAGCTTGTTTCTCGGATCCAAAATATTAGCAATGAAAATCAAAATATTCATATTCTTCCAGTCCCCCCAATACTTGTTAAATTTCAATTTCATCGCACTTGCCACCTTTTGAAGAGTCAAATCTGAACAATCACTGCTCCCTTTCTCAATCTCAAGTTGTAGTGCAACAATTGATTGATAAATTAATTGAGAGGTAGGAGTCTTTGATGCACTTAACTCCAAAGTGGCATCATAAAACTTTTTCAAAAAATGAACAAATGCTTTTGCATTCTCCCAATCCTCTTCTTTTGGAGGCCCTACCCTTTCTTTACCCTCATCTTTTTCATTAAAATAATTCATAAAAGGGTACCACTCTTCACCCATCCTCTCAAACACCCTTCTGTATTTCAATGCAGCATCAAGCATTTTGTAAGTTGAATTCCACCTAGTTTTCACATCCATAGGTACTGTTGACGTACTAGCAAACTTTGCTAGCACGGCAAACTCTCTAAATTTATTCAACCTAGAGGGAGAGGAATGAATGAAAACAACTGCATTTCTTATGGCTTTGATCGAAGCATTAAGCTCTTTCAAACCATCCTTAACAACTAGGTTGAGAATATGACATGCACACCTCAAATGCAAGTATTTTCCTTCAAACAACAAAGTATTTTCACTTTTCATTCTTTTCTTTAAATAATCAACTGCGGTATCATTAGAAGAAGCATTATCAACAACAATTGAAAAAACTTTTTCTATTCCCCATTCTCTTAGACAAACCTCAACCATCTTGCCAATTTCTTCTCCTACGTGACTAGTGATTTTTGTGAAGTTAATTATTCTTTTATGCAACCTCCAATCACTATCCAAAAAGTGAGCTGTGATGACCATGTAATTTATGTTCTGAATGGATGTCCAAGTATCAGTTGTGATACTTACCCTTTGGCCATTAATCATACTTTTTATTTTGGCTTTCTCAGTTAAAAACAATTCATAAACCATACTAGCAACTTTTTTTCTATTCAGAATTCTAAATCTTGGTTGTAGTTCATGCACAAAACCTTTTAACCCCTTCCCCTCAACAACCCGAAAAGACATTTCATCAACAATCACAAATTCTGTAAGCTTCAATTCACACCGTTTTTTATTAAATGCATGAGAACCCAAGGAGCTTACCTGTCCCATAGTCTCACTTGTCAATACGGTTTGACCTTTCTCTGTCCCACTCCCATGGTATAATGGACTTGACTCGCACCTCTTCTCCAAGTGGTTTTTTAGACCACTAGTACTTCCGAATTTCATAGGGATCTCCACCTTACAATATTTGCATATTGCTAGTTGTTGTGTAGTCCCATTTTCCAGCTTCCTTGATACTTTCTCACAGTGCTCCCAATATGGACTCCTATGCTTTGGATGTACAGGAGGTTTTCGTTCTCCACTGGTTCGTGCCCGTTTCCAACTTGTAGTTTCATCCTTTGTTTCAAAGTCTATTGTGTTAGGTGTTTCACATGGACTTGGCAATGAATGAGAAGATTCGGATTCCATTTGTAAATCTGAAAATAGTTAAAAATAAAATTAGCTTCTCCACATCCAAATCAATCAAAAATGAATGTGAATAATTATCTCAACACTAATTATCCTCATCCCACGGAGGGAGTATTTTTTCCTGGGTAAAATATAGTGTCTGATAAGAAATTGTAATGTGAATAATTATGGAATTGTTTAGTGTCTAAAAAATAAATTTATAATGACATGAAAATGCAGATAATAAATAGAAATAATTTGAATTCACACAATATTTGAGCAGCTGAGCTATAATATGAGATCATGTCACAATTTTGACAAAAGGGTGAGTTTGGATTTAATATAGCCGAATTTTTCTTGAATATATTTACGAATAGCTGGAGATGTGATTAGGCGTGAAATTGTCATGATTCGTAGCTAGAAACGCCCTAGTTTTGGTCAAATTTATTGAGTTTTTAGAGCCAAATGAGTACTATTTCTATACATTGATGAATTTGTCTCTTTGATACTCATAGGTGAATCGAGGACAAAAAACGGAGTTCGTAGGACTTTGAATCGACTCAAACGGATGCCCGGATGAGAAGATATCAAAGAAATACGATTGGTATTAGTACGTGTGAAGAAAAGTGTTAGTTGCAAAGGAAGGGAAGCCCACTCGAGGGAAATTGCTCGAGCGCCCCGCTCGAGCTAAGGGCTCGAGCGCATAAAAACATACAGAACATTTTGGGCGCTCGAGGGGCACTGCTCGAGCGCCTCGCTCGACCTCAGGAACCGCTCGACCAAGAGAGCTCGAGCGCCCCGCTCGAGCACCAGATCCGCTCGACCACAACAGCTCGAGCGACCCGCTCGAGCGGGTCTGCTCGAGCGCTTCCAAGGCATTTTCTCCAACTTACGTTTTTCGGCCCACGAGTTCACGAATCGGCCCGTTGCCTATATATATCTCTTCCAAACACATTTTGAAGGATCCCGGAACGCACTACATCACTTTTACATAGAATTTTTAGAGAGAGAAGGAAGAGAAGAGACGAGCAAGTTAAATTTTACATTTTTGAGGTTTTTGCTTACAAATTCACGTTACGATTTCACGTTTTAGTTTCGTTTCTTAATATCTTTTGTTCTTGAATACGTTGAGACCTCGTTTTGCCAATTAATTTCAGTTTATTCTTTTATATCTTAAAACCCTAGTTTATGTTCGATCTTTTCTTCGTTTTAATTACCATGTTCATGTTCGTCACTTGTGTAATTGTTATTGTTTACGTTAAATCTATGTCTAGCTAAAACCCTTGCATGCTTAGGGTAGGATGAACTCGTAGAAGTAGGTAGTGGGTACGTAATTAGAGTAACTTGTGACGTTAGGTTTTAATTCTCTTGGTTAATGAATTCTTAAAATTAATCTAGACTTCGCTCTTGAATTTCATTCGAAAGGTGTTAGAGAGAGGACGACCGTATCACTCTTTAACCACGAGTAGACTTAACGAGAGAGTTTAGGAAAGGTTAATTCATCTACCGGTTTAGCGAAGGAGGACGACCGCATCACCTTAGTTAAATTAGGGTCTCATTAATTAAGCACAATCTAGTAACTTGTTAGTAGATTCGTGAAGTCGAGTGTTAGGGTAAAGTATTAGGGTTTAGAATCTTGAGCTTTCACCTTGCATTCTTAGACTTAGGTTAATTCTTGTGTGTCACAATTATTTTGATTATGTACCTGCTCCGTTAGTATACGTAGGGATTTCTATCTTAAGCATCACCATCTCATATTTGAAAACACACCTTTTGTTATTTCGTTTAATTTTCCTTTTGCATTCGTAGGATAATTTAGTTAAGTTTAATTAATCTTTCCAAAAAATTCCAAAAACAATACACTCATATTAATTACGACGTGTAGATCTTCAGGGATCTATTCGCATATACACTGTCCCTTGGGTTCGATATACTTGGTCGTTATACTTGCTAATACTACAGTGAACCCGTTCGCTTGCGGGTGAGCGACTAGTAGAAGCTAGTTTATTCGCTTCAAGTCAATGGCGTCGTTGCCGGGGATGGCGTTATATACTTTTTGAATAGGACTTGTCGATAGCTTAGTAGTTAGTAGTGAGTGCTTATTTTCTGTTTTTATTTCTTATTATTATTTTTATTTATTCGGCAGTTGCATTTTGATCCCTCTGCTAGTGTGTCAGGTTTATGAAAACACGCTCACAAGGCAATACGAGCGAAGAGAGAATACCGGTGGACCCTGAGACAATAGCTAGAAGGAACCGAGCTTTCTTGAGAAGGATGAATGCCGCCGACTTAGGGAAGGAACCAATGGATATCAATAATGAGTTGGACGATGCTGCAAACGATTTTAATCAGGCAGTAGACCGGGTTGATGGCTCTGGAGGGAGTGGTGGTCAGAATCAAGACCAGTTCGTGGATAGTCAAAGCCAGAACCCGGGTGCACAAAATGTAAACAATCCAACTCAGAATCTTGTCCAAAATCCTCTGAACAACCCTGCTTACCCATAAAACCCAAATAACCCTTTCAACAACCCAGTCTACCAACATTACCCATACCCACCATACCCTTATCCACCATACTCGTATCCTCCACCTCCTGTCTACAACCAACCTCCTGTGTACCAACAACCTCCAGTTCAACACATACCAGCACCACCTGTCGCTCCTCAGCCTGTGCCCCAGAACGCAGATCAGAATATGGCAATTCGGGGCAGGTTCACGGCACAACCGCAGAGGTACTACGATGGAGTGGCTTTACCACCTGTGGAGGCGAATAACTTTTCAATTTCCCCAGGAATTCTCAAGCTGCTTATTGAGAATCAATTCAAGGGGGAGGTTGGGAAGGAGAACCCTCACACTCACTTGAGGAGTTTCCTCATGATAGCATCTACTTTCAATTACAATGGCATGTCTGAAGATGCCAAAAGGCTCAGGTTGTTCCCATTCTCTCTAACGGGAATAGCCAAGGAATGGTACGATAACACGCTCCCACGGGGAGGTGTTAACACATGGGCCGAGCTCGAGCGTCTGTTCCTCGAGCGATTCTACCCTCCATCGAGAACGATTAAAGCGAGAATTGAGATCTCTTCCTTTCGCCAGAAGTCTGGAGAGGATTTACGCCAGGCGTGGGAGAGATACTCAAATATGTTGATCGAGTGCCCGTAGCACGGGTACAACGAGGGAGACATTATGGCGTTCTTCTACAGTGGAGCCAGCAAGGCTGGCCAAGCCCACCTAGATGCATGTGCAAGTGGAGCTTTTCTGAACCAAGGGGTAGCAAGGTGTAGAGAGATCGTGGACAATATTGTCACGAATGCTGGTGCATGGAACGAGGACCCAGAATTTCAGAGGGTATGCAAGTTGGAGGAGAATGAGGGTACGAGGAAGCTGTTGATGGCTATGATGGAGAAGATCAGCAACCTTGAGATGGGGCAGAACTTGGTTGGAGGGAATGTAGCAGCAAGCGAGAAAGTGGACCCACCCACGAATCAGCAAGAAGAGGCCAACTATATGGGAAGGCCTAATTACCCACAAGGGGGGTATCCACAAGGTGGAAACCAGTATGGAAGACCTTCTTATGGTCAACCATTTGTCCCTCCAGGCCCACAGCCGCCTCAAAATCAATGGAGGAACACACAAGGGTGTCAAGGAGGCCAGCAACCTCCTCAAAACACATGGAGGAAAAATGAAATTTTTTCTTATGCTAACCCAAAAGCTGGTATTACTGTTCCTGCAGGTGTTGATCCGGGGTCTAAACCTCCTGGTGGAGAGGGCGGTGCATCAACCGAGGAGATGTTGAGAGCGATCCTTCAGAAGGTGGAGGAAGGTAGCAAGCGATTGTCCTCTTTGGAGTACGATGTGAAGGAGTTGCATAAGAAAGGCGATCATCGAGATCAAGAACTCCAGAAGAGAGACATCGAGTGGAATCGAGTTCAGCAAGAGAACAACAGAAGATTCAATTCCATCGAGTACCAAATTAGTCAGATCGCAAAGTCTCAGCCAAGAGAGCCTGGCAAGTATCCTTCAATGCCCGAGGATAACCCAAAGGAACATTGCAAGGCTATTGAGTTGAGAAGTGGGACCAAATATGATGGTCCCGAGATGCCTGCTGATTCTGAGACGCTCAAAGAAGAAGTTGAGACAGAAGGGATAGAGTCTCAAAGTGATGGAGTTGAGGTTGAGAAGGAAGGAGTTAAGATGAAAATTGATGATAAGAGTCAAGATATGGATGAGACCCAAAAAAGCAAAGTGCCTGATGAGGAGATTGAGGAGATTGAGAGAATTCCAAAGTGGAAAAAGGCAAAGGAAGCAAGGGAGAAAGTGAAAGAAACTGAGAAAGATGAATGGGGGGTACCCAAATCTATGATACATGTCCCGTATCCACAACGCTTCATGAAAAAGAAGCTTGATGAGAAGTTTGCTAAATTCCTTGATGTTTTTAAAAAGTTACATATTAACATTCCTTTTTATGATGCTTTGGAACAGATGCCGAACTACGCCAAGTTCCTGAAGGACTTGATTGCGAAGAGACGGAGAATAGATGGACCCGAGCTAGTGCACTTGAACCACGAGGTGAGTGCTATGGTGCACAAGGCGCTTCCGCCTAAGCTGAAGGATCCCGGGAGCTTCGTCATTCTTTGCGATATCGGGAACGGGATCAAGAAAGGAGCTTTGTGTGATCTCGGGGCGAGCATTAATCTGATGCCTCTTTCGTTGTTCAAGAAGTTGGAAGGAGTTGAGCTTCAACCCACGATGATGACACTCCAGCTTGCTGATAGGTCCATTACGAGACCTCAAGGAGTAGTGGAGAATGTTCTAGTAACGGTGGAGAATCACGTTTTCCCGCTGACTTCGTAGTACTCGAGATGGAAGAGGATGAGCATGTCCCGCTGATTTTGGGAAGACCGTTTCTAGCTACTGCCGGGATGGTGCTTGATGTAGCGAATGGGAAAATCACGGTCAAAGTTGATGATCAAGAAGTGAAGATAGCTATCTACGAAGCTATGAAATACCCCATGGGAGATGAGAGTTGCCACTTCATTGACATCACGGATGCTTGTGTTGAAGACACACTTCTAGACCCTTGCTCTTTCTATGTTCATCAGTTTGATTATCCTATTCTTGACGATCTGTCTTATGATTCTTATGATCTTGATTATTTTGACAGCTTGAAAGACAATGAAGACGTCAAGTTCTTGGAATTGAAGAAAGTGGAGGATGAAGATGACTTGGAAGCCGAGGAGTCAACTTTCGAGAAGATGTTCGATAAGGCGCCACCATTGGAGGCGAAGAAGGAGTTGAAGCCACTGCCCGACCACCTCAAGTACGCGTACTTGGATGAGACCGACAAATATCCGGTAATTGTATCTGCCCTTTTATCTGATGATCAGCTTGAGAGACTTTTAGTGGTGCTTCGTAAGCACAAATCTGCTAGAGGATGGTCGATCGCGGATATTAAGGGAATTAACCCCTCGATTTGCATGCATAGGATTAGATTAGAAGAGGGTAGAAAACCGATAGTGCAAAATCAGCGTAGAGTTAATCCGGTCATTCAAGAGGTGATACATAAGGAAGTGTTGAAGTTGTTAGATAGCAACATGATTTTTGCTATTTCTGATAGTCCATGGGTGAGTCTGTTACACGTAGTTGCTAAGAAGGGGGGTACCACAGTGATTAAGACGGATTCTAATGAATTGGTAGCCACTAGATTAGTGACAGATTGGCGTGTATGTGTGGATTATAGGGAGTTGAACAAGGCAACGTGTAAGGATCACTTTCCTTTACCGTTCCTTGATCAAATGATAGATCGATTAGGTGGTTTTGAGTATTACTGTTTCTTAGATGGGTACTCGGGGTATAATCAGATCATGATAGCCCCCGAGGATCAAGAGAAAACCATCTTCACCTGCTATTATGGGACTTTTGCTTTTAGGAGGATGCCGTTTGGGTTGTGTAACGCACCCGCCACCTTTCAAAGGTGTATGATGGCGATTTTTCATGGCTTGATTGAGAGGATTATGGAGGTTTTCATGGACGACTTCTCCGTTTACGGGGAGTCGTTTGATAAATGTCTAATCAATCTTGAAGTTGTGTTGAGCAGGTGTGAAGAGACGGACTTGGTGCTTAATTGGGAGAAGTGTCACTTCATGGTAAGAGAGGGTATTGTTCTTGGACATCATGTGTCCTCGAAAGGTATCCAAGTGGACAAGGCAAAAGTGATTGCTATCGAGAAGCTTCCACCACCTTCGACCGAGAAGGGGATTCGGTCATTCTTAGGACACGTGGGTTTTTATAGACGTTTCATAAAAGACTTTTCACAAATAGCTAAACCCCTTTCGCGGCTTCTTGAAAAAGAAGTCGCCTTTGAGTTTACTAATGAGTGTTTAGTGGCTTTTAACAGGTTGAAAGAAGCGTTGGTGAATGCCCCGATACTTGTCACACCGGATTGGTCTAGCCCGTTCGTGCTAATGTGTGATGCTAGCGATTATGCGATGGGGGTTGCTTTGGGGCAAATTCGTGAGAAGCGTTTTCACGCTATTTATTATGCCTCGAAGATGCTAAATTCTGCTCAAGTGAATTACACTACGACCGAAAAGGAGCTATTAGCGGTCGTGTATGCTTTTGATAAATTTCGACCCTACCTAGTAGGGACGAAAACAATTGTATATACGGACCACGCGGCGATTCGGTACCTTATGAGTAAGAAGGATGCAAAGCCCCGTCTCATTCGTTGGATCTTGTTGCTCCAGGAGTTTGATGTAGAGATTCGAGACAAGAAGGGATGCGAGAACGTGATAGCCGATCACCTTTCAAGATTGGGCTCACCAAGGAGAACACCGTGGAGGATCGAGAGGTGAATGATGAATTCCCTGATGAGAAGCTCTTTGGCTTAGGAGACATCACTGTGTATAGAGTTGAGGGGAAGGCACCTTGGTTTGCAGATTATGCTAACTATTTAGCAAGTGGTGAGTTCCCCGTTGAGATAGACTCGGTGCATCGGAAGGCATTTTTGAAGAAGGTTCGGGAGTTCATTTGGGATGACCCCTACTTGTTCAAAAGAGGGATAGATCACGTGTTGAGAAGGTGTGTGCCAGAAGAGGAGTGGAGTGATATCATAAGGCATTGTCACGCCTTGCCATGTGGAGGACATTTGGGTGGAGAGAAGACCGGAAGGAAAGTCCTCCAATCTGGTTTTTATTGGCCAACTCTATTGAGAGATTGCATGGAATGGGTTAAGAGGTGTGAGAAGTGCCAACGATTTGGCTCCATTACTAAGAGGGACGAGATGCCTATGCACGTGTTCATGGAAGTCGAGATATTCGACGTATGGGGGGACTGATTTCATGGGTCCATTTCCTCCTAGCAATGGATTCTTGTACATTCTCGTATGCGTTGATTATGTCTCGAAGTGGATTGAAGCTGTCCCAACTCGAGTGAATGATTCCCGAGTGGTCATCGAGTTCTTGAGAAAGAACATCTTTGCAAGATATGGAGTTCCAAGAGCTTTGGTAAGTGATGGGGGAAGTCATTTCGTGAATAAATGGATGGAAAAGCTGCTGTCCAAATACGAGGTAAGTCATCGAATCTCTACTGCTTATCATCCTCAATCTAACGGTCTTGCAGAGGTTTCCAACCGTCAAATCAAGGAGATCCTTGAGAAGACGGTGAGCATAAGTAGGAAAGATTGGGCGATGAAGTTGGATGATGCACTTTGGGCATATAGGACAGCTTTCAAAACTCCTCTTGGTATGTCTCCATATCAATTGGTTTTTGGAAAGGCATGTCACTTGCCCGTGGAGTTGGAGCACAAGGCATATTGGGCGATCAAGAAGCTGAATTTTGATAGTGCCTTGGTTGGTGAGAGGAGGTTACTCCAATTGCATGAGTTGGAGGAGTTTCGAGACAGTGCCTACGAGAATGCCCGAATTTTCAAAGAGAAGACGAAGAAGTGGCATGATGCACGATTGAAGAAGAAGGAATTCAAGGTGGGTGATCAAGTCCTCGTATTCAATTCGAGGATGAAGCTGTTTGGTGGAAAGCTAAAGTCCAAGTGGAACGGGCCGTATATTGTGAAGGGAGTGCACAAGAGTGGATTCCTTGAAGTCGAGAAGGACGATGGACAGAAATTCATGGTGAACGGGCATCGAGTGAAGAAATTCTTTAACTTCTCTTATGAGAGTAAGGGAGGTATTTTAGAGTCTCAAGTCCCGTGAGCTCCGTTGAGCTCGGTCCGGCATTAGGACCTTAAAACTAGCGCTTAATGGGAGGCAACCCATTTTACTTGCTTTTATGTGTTTTGTTTATTTTTCGTAGTTTTTGGGAATCGTAAGTGTTAACTTTGTTTGTGAGAATTTTGATGTAGGCTTGTTTCGTGGAGTGTAGTTCTGAGAAAGAGAGCTTAAGGAGGAAAGTCATGAAGTGAGCATGTTTCAAGTAGGAAAGCATTCGATTCTTGGAGTTAGAGGTAACCGAACCCCAAACGTCGACCTCTTTGCGAAGTCGAAGTTTGGGGGGGGTGATGTTTCTTTTCGTTCATTATGTTGCATTGGTAGTGAGTCGAGTTCATACGAATTTTGTGTACTTACTCGTACGTACTCATTCGTTTCAAACTTTGTTATCGCGTAGCAAGAACAAAGTTTGGGGGGGTGTATATTCGTACTTTGGGTTCGTACACGAAAATTCTATGAAAAATTGGTCAAATTTTTCGAAAATATCGATGCATGAGGGTCGTTGGATCGAATTAAGTGTGAGGGCATAAGTTCGACTTGAAGTGGATTGGTGAATTGCACGTTAGGAAGAGACCCCAACTCCTCGGTCGAATGAGCGACCTGACTTAAATCGAGGAGTTCTCAGGTTAGTTTATGCTCAAATATGTGTGATGAATGTGTCGAGCGCATTTGGTATGCAAAAAATTAAGTGTTGAGCTCGAAATTTGAAAGTGGAAGGAGGAACCGCTCGAGCCACTTTGCTCGAGCGCCCCGCTCGAGCTAAGGGCTCGAGCGCATCAAAACATACAGAACATTTTGGGCGCTCGAGGGGCATTGCTCGAGCGCCTCGCTCGACCTCAGAAACCGCTCGACCACTTTGTTCGAGCGCCCCGCTCGAGCGGGTCTGCTCGAGCGGTTAGCGGGTTTTGCCCTGCGTCGCCCACTCTATAAATACCCATTTCCACACGAATTCACACACTTTCACACACTAGAAGGGGCGATATTGGGCGATTTCGGGCAATTTCGATCCATTCTCACGGATTACTCCCGTATTCCTTCGATTTCTTTGCATATTTCGCATACTCCCTCAAGAAAGGTACGTAAATTCTCTCTTTTGTCTTTCAATTCATAGTTTTATGCAAGATTTAGGTATGAATTGAAGAACTAGGGTTAATGAATTCGAAATTTGGGGATTTTTGCATATTCCATTGATTCTTTGTTCCTTGTTGATGAATGTTGATAGTATGCTATGGGTTTGCTAAATTTTCCTTCAATTTCGTGATTGAATGTGTAGGATTAGTGAATCCTTAGAGTGAGAAAATAGGAATTTGAGAAAATGAGATGAGTTTTGCAATTTGAGATGAAATTGTTGTGAATAGAGATTGATTGAGCATGAATAGGTAGGAGTTGAGTCTTGAGCATGTAAAGTACACACTTTTTGGGTATTGTTACTTCATGATAGACTCGATTGTTGGCATTGTTGAGTGTGAATGATGAATTGTTTGGAATTTACTTGAGGGCTTTGAGATGAATGAATATGACTTGAATTGAGTGAGTGGACTCAAGTTGAGATTGTTAGAAAAGGGACATTTTGAGTACTACTTGAGATATATGGAATCCTATGTTATGAATGAATTGAAAATGCTCTATTGTGTCTCAGGTACTATGGCTCCGAAAAGGAATGAGGACCGAATCATGAGCAATGCTGAGTTGGAAGAGTTAACGAACGAGCTTAGGACAAAGGGATTGCTCCCTTCGAGATGGGACAATTTGGACTTCGAGGATAGCTGGAGATATGTTGCTTATAGATGGAGTTTGGTCACCGGAAGGGTGGTGAAAACCCGTAGGCCAGTGGTGCAATTTATGCAAGACGTAGGGATCGAAGAGGAAATCAGGAGGATATTTACGAGGAACAACATGGATGAGTTCCTCGAGATATTGCTCACGATGGACACCCACGCTGATTTGACCGAGGAGTTCCTGGCCACCATAGAGAAGAAGAATGAGAACGCTTTCAAGTTCAAATACAGAAACGAGTGGCAGCACTGTGAGATCAAAGATGTGAACTTAGCACTTGGACTCCCGGCTCTACCAAGGCCCAACCGGATATCGAAGTCGTACAATGCGAATGGATTTTGGAAAGACATCACGGGAAGGATGGTCGGTGAGTACAAGGGACAGATTGCTCGAGCCTCTGCGATCCGGAACCCAGTGATTAGGTATTTGGAGCGAATTTTGGGAAATACCATCTACGCCCGTTCTGAGACGGGGACCGTGACGAGCAATCGGCTCTACGGTATGTGGTGTCTCCTTTATCAGAAGGATCACGACTTTGGACGGGACTTCGTAGAGCACAACTACGAGGCGGCATTCAAGCTCGGGGCCAAGACCTCAAAGGTGAGAGGAGGAGGTCTAATCTCAGTGTTCATGAAGCACTTGGGATGTGTGTCATGTGTAGCTCCTGTCCCCGGCAGGGATTTAGACTTTGATCAGCTGCGCCACACGTTGATGTTCGAGCACTGGATGGGCAGTTTCTGTATTCGATTCGCGGAAGATACTCTATTCCCTCTCCCACATGATAAGCTCGTGACGTTGAAGAGGAAGAAGATTGCAAATCTGGGGATGAACGGAGAGAGGCACTTGGCTTTGAGCGCCAAATTCACTCATGAGGTGGACAGCCGAGGGCTCCGAGATGGGAAGCCTACGAAGAGAAGCCGAGGTGAAGGGACGAGCGGTGCCGGATCAAGTGGAGTAGCAGACCTCCAAGAAGAAGAAGAGAAAGAATATGAGGCAGGCGAAGATGCGGGCGAAGCTGCAGGTGAGGAGCCGCAAGAGATGGAAGTGGAGTCACCGGGGGTGCAGTCGCCTAGGCAGGGGTCTCCCTCACGCGAGAAATGGACACAGATGGGAAACATGATGCGGACGCTCCAAAGTGACGTAGCCTACTTGCGTGAGACGCAAGATAGGCTAGATACGAGGACAGCAAGAATGGAGGATCAGTTTTCAGACATGCATCGATGGATGGAGTCGCTGTTCGTATCGCACTTGGGGGCTGATCATCAAAACTACCGGCCACCACCACCTCCAGATGCTTGAGAGTCCTGGGATGCCCCCAATTTTCTTTTCCTTTTCCTTTATCTTTTCTTTTTCATTTCTTTTCTTATTTATTTCTATTTTTGAGTGTGAATTGTAGTGTTTGCGTGGAGTGCATGTTCTATGGGATTGTATTGGAAGTCTTTTAACTTATAAGGGATTCGTTTCGATTTGCTCTGATTGTTGATTGATGATTTCATGCTTACCAACTCTTCTAGACTGCTTATTATTGATTCTTGAGTATGACTCAGTGAGGAGAGTTGAGTTGTGAGAGTGAGTTGAAAATTCCTTTGTGTGAGTATGTGAGTTTGAGCTGATTAGGGAGAGAACGTGTATGCTTATGAGTTTTCTTTTGAGTACTTGTGTGATAAGAGTGAGAATTCACTAGGACTAGCATGGATGTGAAAGCCGTGAGCTTTTGAGCCTTATGAGATTTTGATGCATTAATTAATCTCTTCGTTTGTGAGTGGATCGTCACCTTAGAGGATGCTAGAACTTGTGGATGTTCTTGCTTCTTGATTGTGTCTAGTTTGATATGCCGAATAGGATCTTAGGCCATCTTTGATTTAATTGAGTCACTTAGCCAAAATTTTCCTTACCAATGACATTGATCCCTTGTTAGCCCCTTTGAGCCTAAAGCCTATTTTATTTGCTAGCACATATGAACACTATTCCGATTCCTAAGCCTTTTGTCCCAATTTGAGTGGAGAATAGGAAAGTGTGAATGTGAAGGGAGTGAATTGAGTTGAAAAAGGAAAAGGTTGTTTGTTGAGTGAATATGAGAAGAAGGTGTAATGAAGTTTTGAGTGTGGGAAAAAGAAAAAAATTGAGAATGAGCAAAAGAAAAAATGAGCTCATGTGTTTGTGCGAAGAGAAAAAAAAAGGGGGGAGTGAAGTGATTGAAAAAAAGAAGTGAAAGAGTGAGAAAGAAAAAAAATTTTGAAGTATTGAGAGTATGGAATTGAAAGGGTGTTGATTGAACATGTTTGAAGTATTCTGTTCCTAATGTCGAAGTGCCAAAGTTTGATTTTCTATTCTCCATTCACTTTAGTCACTTTACCTTATATTGTTATCCCACCTGTCCAAAGAGCCTACATTACAACCTTGAGAAAAGTCCTTTTTGATTCGGCATTGATTTCTAGAGTACGGTCGAAGTTAAGAGCACTTACAAGCCTATGGCTGCCAATTTGTGTGATTGATTGTTTGAGTGAGTCCCTTGATCATTGTTATACACTTGTGAGGGAGCGAAACACATCGTTGAGTGCACATCCATGCTTGATCTTGGTGTTCCTTGTTATTGTTGCATGAGTACGATAAAAGAAAGTGAGTGAGTATACGGGTGATTGACTTTTGAAGCTTGAGTTCATTAGCTTGCATGATTGATTTTTTTTACTCATCCCTAACAATTTCACTTGACTTATTATTTCATTGCTTGGGGATAAGCAATATGGTACGTTTGGGGGGGGGGTTGATTAGGCGTGAAATTGTCATGATTCGTAGCTAGAAACGCCCTAGTTTTGATCGAATTTATTGAGTTTTTAGAGCCAAATGAGTACTATTTCTATACATTGATGAATTTGTCTCTTTGATACTCATAGGTGAATCGAGGACGAAAAATGGAGTTCGTAGGACTTTGAATCGACTCAAACGGATGCCCGGATGAGAAGATATCGAAGAAATACGATTGGTATTAGTACGTGTGAAGAAAAGTGTTAGTTGCAAAGGAAGGGAAGCCCACTCGAGGGAAATTGCTCGAGCGCCCCGCTCGAGCTAAGGGCTCGAGCGCATAAAAACATACATAACATTTTGGGCGCTCGAGGGGCACTGCTCGAGCGCCTCGCTCGACCTCAGGAACCGCTCGACCAAGAGAGCTCGAGCGCCCCGCTCGAGCACCAGATCCGCTCGACCACAACAGCTCGAGCGACCCGCTCGAGCGGGTCTGCTCGAGCGCTTCCAAGACATTTTCTCCAACTTACGTTTTTCGGCCCACGAGTTCACGAATCGGCCCGTTGCCTATATATATCTCTTCCAAATACGTTTTGAAGGATCCCGGAACGCACTACATCACTTTTACATAGAATTTTTAGAGAGAGAAGGAAGAGAAGAGACGAGCAAGTTAAATTTTACGTTTTTGAGGTTTTTGCTTACGAATTCACGTTACGATTTCACGTTTTAGTTTCGTTTCTTAATATCTTTTGTTCTTGAATACGTTGAGACCTCGTTTTGCCAATTAATTTCAGTTTATTCTTTTATATCTTAAAACCCTAGTTTATGTTCGATCTTTTCTTCGTTTTAATTACCATGTTCATGTTCGTCACTTGTGTAATTGTTATTGTTTACGTTAAATCTATGTCTAGCTAAAACCCTTGCATGCTTAGGGTAGGATGAACTCGTAGAAGTAGGTAGTGGGTACGTAATTAGAGTAACTTGTGACGTTAGGTTTTAATTCTCTTGGTTAATGAATTCTTAAAATTAATCTAGACTTCGCTCTTGAATTTCGTTCGAAAGGTGTTAGAGAGAGGACGGTCGTATCACTCTTTAACCACGAGTAGACTTAACGAGAGAGTTTAGGAAAGGTTAATTCATCTACCGGTTTAGCGAAGGAGGACGACCGCATCACCTTAGTTAAATTAGGGTCTCATTAATTAAGCACAATCTAGTAACTTGTTAGTAGATTCGTGAAGTCGAGTGTTAGGGTAAAGTATTAGGGTTTAGAATCTTGAGCTTTCACCTTGCATTCTTAGACTTAGGTTAATTCTTGTGTGTCACAATTATTTTGATTATGTACCTGCTCCGTTAGTATACGTAGGGATTCCTATCTTAAGCATCACCATCTCATATTTGAAAACACACCTTTTGTTATTTCGTTTAATTTTCCTTTTGCATTCGTAGGATAATTTAGTTAAGTTTAATTAATCTTTCCAAAAAAAATCCAAAAATAATACACTCATATTAATTACGACGCGTAGATCTTCAGGGATCTATTCACATATACACTGTCCCTTGGGTTCGATATACTTGGTCGTTATACTTGCTAATACTACAGTGAACCCGTTCGCTTGCGGGTGAGCGACTAGTAGAAGCTAGAATTTAGAAGGACTAACCGACGAATAGGGGCCTTCGATTAGCGGCGGCAGAGCTTCGATTAGCAGCGGTGGGCCTTCATCGTAGCAGTGGCGGAGCTTCGATTAGCGCCGATGGAGCTTCGATTAGCAGCGGCGGTTCGAAGATAGCCTGTGATTGGTCGTGAATTTGGCGGAGGTGAATCTCGATTGGGGAGGCTTAGATCGGCGGTGATTGGCGGTGATTGGCGGCCGCGATGGTTTCTGCCGCGTATGGAGGGCAAAAGGGAGAGAGGCGCGCTGCGTGTGGTGTGTGTGAATAAAGAGAAGACGTGAATGATGATAGATTTGAAAATTAGGGTTTCAAAGTAAAAGATTAATTAACAAAAATAAATATTCAACAACACTATTGAGTATTCAGTATTCATACGGTATGTTAATAATTTTTCGGTATATGTGTGGTATTTCGGTATATGTGTGGTATTTCGATATATGTGCGGTATTTCGGTATATACCGAAATACCAAAAATTCAAGATATTTATACCGTTACCATACCGAATATGTTCAGTACGGTATCATACCGTACCGAAATTATCTGTATACCAAAATTTCCGATATTTTCAATATTTTTCGGTACGATATGCGCAGTATTTCGGTATTTCGATATTTTTCCCCACCCTTACTTCAACGTAGTAGACTTCATCTACAGATACGCCATTAAAAGTCAACTTTCCAACGCCTCTGGTGACTCCATAATTGTTGTCACCAAACATCACTCTTGGCCCATTCAGTGGCTTGAAATCTTGGAGATGATCTTTCTGGAATGTCATGTGCTTAGAACATCCACTATCAATGTACCAGACATAGTTGCTTAAAAGTCCTTTCTCCAATGGGCTCTTATCCTCCTGCAGAGAAATCAATTAGGTCCCCTACTAGTGCTGGGTCCTGATTGGTTAGTTGCAGGTTTTGTAGGAATCCAAAGATAAAGATCATCCCTTGCTGGATGAGGAGATCTTATCTTCCTTCCAAATCTATCTACCAGTACATGTCCTCTGACAATTACATATTGAGCTACTGGTTTGATAAGAACACATTTCCTATACACAGGTCTGGTGTATCTTACCTCAAATCTGGCCCTTGGGATGGCCTGCCTCAAAGACATGGTCTTAAAGGTCTGGTTGTAAGGGTACATCCTAGAAGAACCATCTCTGGTGTCATAACTACCCAGATCAGTTAGTTTTCTGTAGATGGGTCTGGAAGACCTCCACTGGGTCTAAAAATTGGATCTATTCTGATGATGAAATTCCTTCTGAGTGTTTCTGTTCTGGAATCTTCTTTGAGCAAACCTCCTTTGAGATCCCTGATTCTGATTGAGGTTCTCTGGTTTAGTATATCTCCTCTGATATCTCCTATTCTGATTAGGCTTCCTCTTAGGATTTCCTTTTTGAGGGCCCCTAATTTGTTTTGGTTCCACTCTTTTAGGATTCCTCTGAGGTCCCTTAATCCATTTAGGAATCTGAACAGAACCATCAATCGTCATAGGTTCTCCTATCTAACGTTTATGCTCTAAAATATCCTCTTCCAGTTCAGTTAACTCATTAGGAGCATCATCTGTATGGTCAGCAGAGCAGTCTTTGTTCCAGTTATGGTTTTTAACTACTTTGTACCCTTTTCCATTAGGATCCTTTTCATCCCAGATTTCTACCACTTCACCAGATCTTTCAGACAACTTGTCTTTATTGTAGAAAAATTTAGTAGATCTGGTAGTAATTTCAGAATATCCTAAACCACTCTTACCATTTACCCTTTGAGAAGATCCTTGTATAATGGACACAACAGTTGGAGCTTCTCTGGTCTTATGTACTTCCTTAATAGGTTGTTCAACTTGCTTACCCTTGATAAGATATTGATATTTGGCTTTGAGTTCATTGAACTCTTCCACCTGAGAGTTCTTTTCTTTCATGAGCTGTTCTACCAGAGTATCTCTTTCTGTGACCTTTTCTTGAAGTTCTGAGACTTCTTTAGAATGGTCTTTCATGAGTTCTCTGGCAGATTTTTGCTCATTTGATAAAGATTGAACTTCAGCTCTAAGCCTACCATTTTTTTTCAAGCTTTTGGCAAAGTTGAAAACAATTTTGGAGATCTGATAGCATTTGTTGCATATCAGACTCTCTGGAAGCACCAGATGAATGAGAGGATTCAGTATATTTGGAATTAGATAAGCATAAGGTAGTTTCATTTACCTCAGTTATGTCTGCCATAAGACATACATCATTATCATATCCGAAATCTGAAGAAGAAGAACTGGAACTAGTATCCTCCTCCTCTGCTTCTGCCAGTAGAGCTCTCTTGTCTGCATATCTCATATCTCTCTTGAGTCTTTTCTCTTCTCTTTCTCTAGCAGTAAGTTGAGGACAATCATAACTGTAGTAGCCTGGCTTGTTGCAAGTATAGCATGTGTTGTCTCCTCTGGGACTGGGGCTTGGATCTCTCCTCCTCTGGTTGTACTCTGATCTGGCTGGACTATTTTCTCTCCTCTGGTAATCTGATATGCCAGAGCTGCCATCTATCCTCCTCTCTGGAGTTCTGAATCTGGTCTCCCTTGAGTCTCCAGATGTCTTTTCTTTATCTGCAGGCTTGAAAAAACTCTTCCTGTCTCTGGTAGATTTCTTCCAGTGCTTTTTGTACCTGCCATACTTAGAACTCATTTTATCAAGTTTACGAGTTAGAAGTGCTACCTGCTCCTTGAGACTTAAGTCATCTGCAGCAGACTCCTGGAGCTTGTCATCTGTCTTGATAGTTGAGGAGAAGGCAACTCCTTTCTGACCAGAAGAGGAAACCTCTTCTGTTTGATCTTCTTCTTTTAGACCATACTCATATGCCTTAAGATCAGATAGCAGAAGATGTGATCCAGAGTGTTGAGATCCTTGTTGTCTTTAATCACAGTCACTTTGATTCTCCACCTATTGGTTAGTGAACGCAATATTTTACTATTAATCTCTTTCTCAGAATAGGTCTTACCTAAGGCACTAGCCTTGTTGAGGAGATTTGTGAGATGCATGTCCAGCTGGTCAATGGTCTCGTCTGGTTTCATTTTGAAAGTGTCAAACGAGTGTTGAACAGCTTGGAGTTTATTATCCTTAATCTTCTCTGTTCCCTCACAGAGCAATGCCAATTTGTCCCACATCTCCTTGGTCGTGGCACATGTTCTGACCTTTTCAATCACCTCCTTTGTGAGAGTGTTGATAATTTCAGTCCTAGCCACCTGGTCCAGGTTGTATAGTTTTCTCTCATCGTTGTTGAGCTCGTCCCTTTTCTTGAGGATCTTTTCTCTGGGAACTCTGTCCTCAGCAGCTTTCTGGGCAGTTTCACTAGTTTCTTCTCTGAACTCTGACCTGCCATCATCAATGGGAGTCCAGTAAAATTGAATTGGGCCACTTTCTACCACATCTAACATGCGGTGGTGTATAGCTCCAAGATGACTACTCATCATGAAGCTCCAGTGGCTATAATCCTCGAAAGAGAATTCTGGTAACTTATGGCTCTTGTAAGAAGATTTTGATGACATTTTTTTTCGAAAAGGATTTAACAAAAATTTTAACCAAAAACAATAAAGAGCAATGGATCTACCCGGTGACCACCAAAAAGCTTTACAAAGCAGTGGTCTTGGACACACTGCTCTGATACCACTTGTTGGTCCCACTCGATAGATTAATTGCGGAAGCTTTAATGTTAAGTCTTAACAAAGTCTTTTTATAAGAGCAGTTGAATAAGATAATATAAAGAAAGCAGTAAATGGACAAGATATATAGTGGTTCGGATTTGAAGATCCTACGTCCACTCTCCCTTGTTCAAAGGGGCCTTACTACCAACCAACCAACTTACGTACTAGAATTGTGAAGTACCAGTTCCTTCTTACCACGCCTTTAGATCTAACTTTGATCTAAAGCTTATAGCCTTCAACCTTTTCTTAACAGATGAACAGGTTGAGATTCAACAACTCCTTGAATGAGTGAATATGAATATGAACAAAGTAAGAGTGCTAAAGCTTAATTAACAAGAGGCTTGGATATAACTTTGTGCGCGTGTAAACTCTCTAGAGCCTTTCTTCAAAGCTGCACTCTTGTATTTATAGAGATGATTAGGGTTTAGCCGTTGGAGAGCTAATCTAATCAGATCTTTAATTAAGGAAGCTTCCAATCAATCATTTCCCTAATTGATTGATTGGGTTGGTGAGATCCTTGGATTGATTGACTTCAAATAATTTCCAATCCGATCTTGTTGACTTGATTTGATTCACCAACGGTCAAAATGCTTCCAATGTCTAACTCTGATTCTTCTAGAGAAGGCAGGACCAGACACCAGGCAACCCCGATGTCTTCTGGTCCAGAGTCGGTTAAGAAACAAAATGCTCAGTAGAATCAGGAGATGATTCTGAGCATCTTTTATTTCACCAGATTCGTCTGGTCCGGACTTGTCTAGTCTGGGGAAGGTCCTCTGCCTCTGGTCAGTCTCCTCTGATGAAGTCTTCTGGTGGAGTCCTCTGGTGGGTTCTTCTGGTGACTCTTCTAGTGAAGTCTTCTGGTCTGGCAGTTCCCCCTAGACTAAGTCCTAATCTATTTCCTCATCTGGCTAACAGATCCAGATGGCCCTATTACATCTTCTGGTTTAGTTTAACTTATCAAAACTATACAACATTTATCCTAACATGGCCCATTTAGAGATTTTTATCAGTTTCAGCAGGTGTCGTTTTTTCATGGGTGTATTGTATGTGATAAAATTATTGAGCCATACATGCCAGATAGAGTGCTTAGGCAGTTCGGCACTTGCATCTAAAATTAAGAAGAGGAGTCGTTCGTTGAAACCAAAACAAGATTGGAATATAATGGCGGATTATTATACTACGTGGGATACACACGTACTTGCCAAAGAATGACTTGGTGAAAAGTGCAAATATCCTTGGCAAAGCACTTATTGCTATGTAGAATGGTTTGTTGGTCAAGGTCATCCAATTGTGTCATATCCAAAGACTTTAACGCTTCAAGCTCCTGAACCTGTGGGTTATACCAAATCTTGGGAGAGGATTGATGCTGCAATATTCGAGCTAACTAATCTAGTGGAAAGGTATCGGGCAGATGAAGCATTCAACATAGATGATGCAGTGCAAAAAGTGATACATGTCATCACTATTCTTAATGGACCGGAAGGTGCAGGTTCATCATCACGTGCAGGACCAGGACGAACAAGAGGAATGACTAGGTCTAGAGGCAGAGCTAGAGGCAGGGGTGGTAGACGTGTGTGATATCTTAAGAATTGTTGTTTTTGTTATGTTTATGGTGCACTAAATTTGTTAGGAATTATAGTTTTTGTTATGTTTATAGTGCACTTGATTTGTTAGTAAATATGGTTTTTGTTATGTTACGAATTATGGTGCACTAGATTTGTTAGGAATTATGGTTTTTGTTATGCTTAGGGTGCAATGTATTTGTTAGGAAATATTATTTTTGTTATGTTATGAATTATGGTGCAATGGATTTGTTAGGAATTATTGTTTTTGTAATGTTTATGGTGCATTGGATTTGTTATGTTTAAGAAGTATGGTTATGATGTGTTGGTATTTTGGAACATTTATATAGTGTTTGACATTATTTTTCAAACAATTGGCCAAAGTTTGAATTTTTTTATCAAACAGTACGTAAGACTATCCAACATGACACTGTTTGACATTTTTTTTCAAACAATTGGCCAAATTTCGAAAAAAAAAGTCAAACAGTAAGGTATGACTATCGAACATGACAATGTTTGATATTTTTTTTCAAACAATTGGCCAAAGTTCGAATATTTTTATCAAACAGTACGTAAGACTATCCAACATAACAATGTTTGACATTTTTATCAAACAATTGGCTGGAGTTCAAAATTTTTTATCAAACAGTACGTAAGATTATCCACTATGACAATGTTTGACTTTTTTTATCAAACAATTGGCCGGAGTTCGAATTTTTTTATCAAACAGTACGTAAGACTATCCAATGTGACAATGTTTGACATTTTTTTTTTCAAACAATTGGCCGAAGTTCGAAATTTTTTATCAAACAGTACGTAAGACTATCCAACGTGTTTGATTTTTTTTTTTTTTGAACAATGGACAATTGTTTGGAAAAAAAAAAAAAGTCAAACACTAGACAAATTTTCTAGATCATACAATTTCACAAATCAAAAATCATATTTGCGCCAAAAATCATATCCAAAAGGCACCACTATCTCTAATATTAATCAAAGTGGTTGCTAAACCCAAAAGGCACCACTATATGTAACATTGATCAAACCTATGCTAAACCCAAAAGACACCACTATCTCTAATATTGATCAAACCTATGCTAAATCAATAGTATCATTGTCATCATCTTCCACTTTCTTGAAACTGAAAGTTGTCTGCCATCCATTAGCAATCGGTGAGTGGAAATTTATCCATGAAGTGACTATGGGAGGTAAGGTGACTCCAGCACCAAGTGTCACCTGCACTATAACACTCATATGAATAATAAAATCATAATATTTAAACTTTTAAAAAATATAAAACGACCTGAATACCTGCACAAAGTGGTGGTTGTTAATCAACGCCATACAAATACATCGACGGCGTGTAGGCATTTCAGTCCTATACGAAAGGAATGACAGTGAAATCTGTTGGCTTATCATAACATACACAACATTATACATCGATGCAACCAAGTGGCCCATATACGGCAACGTGAACCAGTTTTCTTTATCCGCAGTATCAGTAAAGCAGTTGAGAGCTTTCATCGTGATTGGAACTAGATTTGGGACATGGAAAACCTTCTCGTATAAAAAGATATTGTGGGTCGACTCATTCATCAAATCCTGACGAACACGTGGCCATGCACCCTCACCAAATCCCAAAAGACCTGCGATTGCTCTAAATCCACAATGACCATCACCCTTCACATTTTGAACATGAACAACGTACTCTTGGAAATCCACAGGAAGTAATGTTATCATACATGTTGATGAACTGGATCGAGCACTTCTCTGAATCTGTAGACATGTAATGTATAATATTATACTAAAACATTACAAAACACACTCCTTCTTCTGAACTAAAATGAGAAATTCTTACCGGTTGCTTTTTACGGAATAACTTCTTCTGAAACTTTGGTGATGGGGCAGTCTGATTGACGTTATAAAACACACTCTCAGACTGGGGGTTGCAAATTCCAACTTGGGATTGAATATGCTCAAACAGTCTTGGATCTCGCTTTGTGGATTTTTCAAATTCTTTTTTCTTCACTGCTTTTTTTTTCTCTATTTTGGGCGGCCACATGGGTCGATCCGCACTATTGGTTCAACCAAGTTAGTTGTTGCAGGATTTTCCATTTCCCGCGTATCCCTTAGTTAGATCAGTCTTCGAGTCTCATCAAATGTGTCATACACTTTCGCCATATCAAGAACAGCGTCATCAAAATGAAGGTCGGTGGCTTCCTTCACATTATTTTTTAAAACTAGATCCATGTCCAACTTCCTCCAAAAAGCATCAACAACATTCAGGGGTATTGGTTTGTCTGCATACACGTATTCTTCTGTCTCATGTGCACACGATAAACCATACACGGTTCTCAATATATGCTTGCAATTGCTTTTATCAAAATCGGGTTCTTTCACAACTTTAACTTCCATTAATAACTTATCCAAAGCATAAATAGAGATCAGACCTCATAAATTGTTATAAATTCTTGACAAGAACTTATGTTTAGCAACATTCAAACTTTTCTCGAGCGAGGCCTTAATAGTTGTATAACATGCTTCATACAAAGTATCACACTTCACCCACATGGTCTCAAAATTCCCTAAAGAGTTTCCAAGCATTCTCTTCAAACCAGCGTGATGACTCTCAACCCTGAATATTAATATATATATATATATATATATATATATATATATATATATATATATATATATATATATATATATATATACGGAATAAGTAATCAACTCATTTATTTAAAAAAATGAAAAATTGCAATGATTGATTAAAAGTACCTGTTTGTGGTGGTATTTCCAAAGTGCATCAATTGGTTTGTCCATGCCTTCACGAACCTCTCTTTGTATGGATTCAACCATTGATTCATCACATAGTCCACCGGCTTTGGAAGGAAATTAGAACGAAGGACTTCAACGGCTTCTTCATACCCTGTCTCACTATCAGCATACATAACAACATTTACTTGCTTCAGAAATATCTCCCATTTTTTTGTTGAGTCGAAGTTCGGTTTGCACTTAGCTAATATAATTTTTCAATGTGCCAAGTACACAGTAGGTGCTTACAATCCGGAAATCTAGAGTCAGCATTCATTAAGGCCAACTCTCTATCTGTAACAATAACAGATGGCATACAAGCTTCACCCAATATATCTTTCAGTACGCCCAAAGCCCAATTGTAGTTCTCCTCTTTCTCGGCCAACAAGTATACAAATGCAACAGAAAAAGTCAACCCAGTTGATGTGACACCAACTATCTCCAAATAGGACAATCTGTACCTATTTGTCTTGTAGATACAATCAATCAACAGTACTTTGGGAAAAGCACGCACTAACTTGATAGACATGGGGTGTGAAAAGAATAACTCCTTCAAAGTGTTCATCTCCGAGCATCTTCTAGCACAATGAAAGTAATTGTTCTCAACAAATTGACTCATCAAGTACTGCAATTGTGATCGCCCACAATATTGATTAACCTTGTGCTTCCTCCTTGCATTGTAGATTGTCTGAATTGTAGAAGTATTGGTATCATTCTTCGTCTTCAACGCTTTCAATACTAACTTTGGTGGAGCATGACATTTTGACAAATCAATCACAAGCGCCTCCTCCATAGTAGATAGGCGGCCGACATAAGAATGACCCTCGAAATAATTATTTATCGGATGGTTGTGAGTACCGCACTTGACCTCGAGAGTCCATTCAAATGGAACTTTCTCTGTCCCTTTCAATAAAAATGGGCAACCACACTTTTTTGTACATGTATCCTTTGAAGATGGTTCTTGATCAACCTTCTTCCTTTTCTTCATATTTTCAATCCCAGGCTCTACCTTTCTTTTCGGCTTCCGATACACACCCTCATGATCACAAGCCAATAATACACGAGGCTTCTTTTTACCCAATCCACTATTTGAATGCCTAATTGATATAACAATCTTATTTTCAGTAGCAACTCGACGTACCCAATCAATAACTGCATCACGGGAAGGAAAATAGTATTTGTTCGTGAAATAAGAGGTGTAATCCATAACTATTTCATGATCCATTGTCGCATTGCCCTCGTTTTCATCATGTAATCCATCATTCTCCTTTTCTCCATCATGATTTATCTCATATTCATCGTTGTTGAAGTTCTGTCATGCAAACATTTGAAAAGGCATGAGTAACAGGGTGTTCGAAAAAAATTCCCAAACAAAATGCCTTTGTTCGGATAAATTTTTCAAACAATATGCCATTGTTCGGAAATAGTTGTCAAACAAGTTGTTCGAATTATTTTGCCGAACAAAAGTACATTGTTCGAACAAAAAATTGGAACATGATGTTCGAACATATTTACTCGAGTTTTGGCTAATGTTTGACACAAATTTTTTAACTTTATGCATATGTTCGACAAAACAGAGCTGAACACGAACCGAAATAAAAAATATATAAAAAATGCGCGAAACTATATTTTCCAACATATATTTGTTCCTACACAATCTTATACTACTAAAACAACACCAATAGGCATAAAAACAAGCCAATAGACATAAATAAATACAAACATCATCCAAATAGGTTTAATATTTAATCCTAACCTTAAAAAAGTTAAAGATAACTTACAATTGTGTGAATTGATGATTGATTTTCTGCCATTGGAAGCCAAAACTCTTAGTTATGAGTGTGATTTCTCCTCTTCCTACAAGAAGTTCTTGTTTGGTTTGGAATTTACATCTCACTAACACCAAGAACAATGTTAGAAGCCCTCAAGATCGTTATGACGGTTGTAATTCCGATAAGATTGAAAGGGGGTGAACTGATCGTATTTGTCTATCTAAAATTTGCCTAAGGTACTTAAGTCTTTTCAATTGTGTTTTCAAATAAAAGAAAAAATAGGGGGGGTGAACAAATTAAAAAAGGGGGTAAATATCCGCGTCCCTAAACTTTTCATCCCCAAAAACACCCCCTACTGACCAAAACTGCCCCATTTGGCTAAAAAAGAATTTGTTTATTGATCTTTCATCGTCTTTTTATTTCTCACATCTCTGTTTCTCTCCTGCTCCTTAACTCACTATTTCTCCTACCAAAAATCCGATAAATATCCATCTACACATGCCATAAACTATGTTTCACCACCACGACGGGCGGGCGGCGCGACGTGTCGCCAGGAAAATTCTAGAAGGATCTATCAATCATAGTGGGGCAAGGGCAGGGGGTGGAGCAACGACTGTTTATTTTCTCGGTTTGTTACGACATTCAATCGATTAACGATGCAACTTCCTCTGAGGTCAGTGGTTGTCTCGGTTGCAGGTGCATTATTTTCATTCGCTCTAATTCCCAATCGTTCAAGTGTTATTTAAAAGGGTGTATGTATATTTCGAAACACTGAAGGATAAAAGAAAGGAAACACGAAATGAATTCGTAATGTAAACCGAGTCTAGGAATAACCTATTCCCGCAAGACTAAATACGCCCGTATAGTGCTTACGGTATAATGAGTACAAGTCTCCAAAGGTAAAACGGTTTATGAATTCACACCGATAGCACCACCGAGTATGAATTTTAAGCGAACTAAATCGGAATTATAAGCTAACGGGAATTCTGCAGCGAAAGGCTTTTCAAAAATTTGGGTTCCTCAAGTGTGTTCGAAAGAAATTGACGAAATGGGATATATATAGGCGGAAATCCGACTCATCTGAAGGTTGCTGGAGTGGAGTACGTGGTGATCATGGATCACCCACGTTCTGTAGTGAAGAGAAACGCAGTTTCTCATTCTTTGGAAGCAAGACTGAATATTCCAGATACTATGGAGTGTATTAATCAAATTCGTAGATGTATTAAACAAGTTCGTGGGCCGACCCAATTCTAAATGGGCCAACCGAAGTGGGCCGACTCAAGTTCATGTGGGCCACCCGAACCGATTGGATCCAAAAAGGTATTGGGCCATTTTATATTTTTGGTACTCTAAAAATATATGTAAGGCCCCAAAGCCTAATTGCCAAGAACCACGAACCACGGGCCCGGGCCCGTGGGCTCGGGCGGGGCGGGGCGCGCGCGCGTGTGGTCCATGGTTAGGTTCCCCATGTCCCAATTTAAAGAACATGAATATTTTCCTACTTATATACAAGACAACCTTCTTGTAATTTTCCAATGTGGGATGAAACTTTATTTTCCATTTCCCATGGATTTATTCAACACAAATGAATAATACTACAACTTCCCAAATTAATTTCTCACTCACCGGAAATCGGTTTTGAGATATTAAATATACCACGCTCATCTACTCCGCGAGTAGAACAACATCGTTAATTTTATTTTCCCAAAAACTAACGTTTTTACTCCTAAAAAAATTGGTCAAAGTCAGGGTATGAAACCTTCATTAAAACCAATTTCCAACAATCCCCCACATGAGTGAGAATTACACATATACAGAGTCAAGTTTCTTCGTTCAGCTCATTTGAGACCTCTTTGCTTCCGGATAAGTAACCAATAGTTTTGAACTTTCCGTAGCCCGACACCATCGGGTATACCGACGGCTTAGTGGACACGATGCCTTGAACTAATCCTCCATAGCGTATACCTTACAGATAGTGCAGACACAAATTAGTCTCGATTCCGATTTGTTCTCACATTTTTGTCCATTTTGGCCCTGGACGCCCTTTGTATTCATAAATGTTTGGTCGAAGTGGCCCTCACTTCTCATTTATATAGGTGATCTCCTTTTGAGTATCCCGTCATACTCAGTCCCACATGGACTTATAGGAATCATTAAAAGTCGATGACTTATCCTTTACCACAACTCACGGGTTCACTAACACTTGACACAGTGCTGTCAGGAACGGTCATGATTTTCAAGTGTTGTACAACTAACATTCACAGCTTAGTTTTCCCATTTGAACCAAGTTCTTGGGATCTCCAGTCATCATGGTTGGGTTACCACTGTTTCAGTTTTATTTGTGGATTTCAGACCCATTCCCTCTATCAGCTTATTCATTTGATCTCGGTTCAAGCTCTTCGTGAGCGGATCCGCTATGTTATCAATTGATCATACATGATCAATTTTTATAATACCAGTTGAGATCAAATGTCTAATGGATTTATGTCGACGACGAATATGTCTCAACTTTTCGTTGTACATACTGCTCAAATCTCTACCAATAGCAGCTTGACAGTCACAATGTACCATTACAGATGGTACTGGTTTGTTCCAACAAGGAATGTCTTCTAAGAAGTTATGAAGTCATTCAGCTTCTTCACCAGCTTGATCCAAAGCGATGAATTCAGATTCCATTGTGGAACGGGTAATACACGTTTGCTTTGTGGATTTCCACGATACAGCAGCTCCTCTAATAGTAAATACGTATCCACTAGTTGAGAATGAGTCTTTACTATCGGATATCCAATTATCATCACTGTACCCTTCAAGTACAGCTGGATGTTGCGTGTAGTGTAGCCCAAAGTCAAGAGTATACTTCAAGTATCTCAAGACTCTTTTCAGAGCCTTCCAATGTTCGTGACTTGGATTGCTCGTGTACCTGCTTAGTTTGTTCACAGACATGCAAGATCAGGACGTGTGCAATTTGTAATGTACATCACGCTTCCAATGATCCTTGCATACTCTAACTGATTCACAGGCTCACCTCGGTTCTTCTTCAGATGAACATTCGGGTCTAATGGTGTTTTAGCAGGTGGATCATCAAATGCTTTGAATTTCTTCAAGACTTTCTCAAGATAATGAGATTGTGTTAAAGAAATTCCATTTGAAGTTCTTTCGATCTTGATTCCTAGAATCACGTCTGCTAAACCCATATCTTTCATGTCAAAATTTCTTTTTAACATATTTTTCGTATTAACGATCACATTTGAATTGTTACCTATGATTAACATGTCATCAATATATAAGAATACGATATAAATCCATTTGGTGTATCTTTCACATACACACATTTGTCACATTCGTTAATTCGAAATTCATTTGACAACATAATATTGTCAAATTTCAAATGCCATTGTACAGGAGCTTGCTTAAGTCCATACAACGACCGAACGAGTTTACAAACCTTTTTCTCGCTCCCGGGTACAACATAACCCTTTGTTTGATCCATGTATATCTCAGCATCCATCTCTCCATTAAGAAAAGCAGTCTTTACATCCATTTGGTGTATTTTGAGATTACGCAAAGCAGCAATCTCGATAAGTACACGAATGGATGTAATCCTTGTAACCGGAGAGTAGGTGTCAAAGGAATCACGTCCTCTCTTTGTTTAAAACTCTTTGCAACCAAACGGGCTTTATACTTGTCAATAGATCCATCTGCTTTGTACTTTCTTTTAAGGATCCACTTACATCCTAAGGTCTTGCAACCTTTAGGGAGGTCAACCAACTCCCATGTATGATTTTGCAGAATTGAATCATATTCACTGTTTATTGCTTCTTTCCAGAGAGATGCATCTGGTCTGGAAAGAGCTTCTTCGATAGTCCTAGGTTCTTCTTCTAATACATACGTGATGAAGTCTGGACCATAGGTCTTATCAATTCTAGCTCATTTACTGCGTCTTGGTTCTTCACTCTGCTGAGTGGAAGGACCTGCAGCTTTACTTGATTCTTCATGAGTTCGTTTATTTGAACTCACCTCTTCTTTGTCCCTACACGGGAACACATTTTCAAAGAACACAGCATTCCTTGATTCTATTGTAGTACCTACTGTCATATCGGGTATTTCTAATTTATGAATCAAGAACCGATAGGCACTACTATTGAAGGCGTATCCTATAAAGATCCCATCGACCGTCTTAGGTCCGATTTTCACTTGTTTAGGAAGTGGCACTTCAACTTTAGCCAAATACCCCCACACTTTGAGGTATTTGTATGAAGGTTTGCGATTTTTCCACAACTCATAAGGTATCTTATCTTGAGTCTTAAGTGGAATTTTATTTAAAATGTGGTTAGCTGACAGAATGGTTTCCCCCCACATGTTCTAAGGTAAACCTGAACTGATTAACATTGCGTTCATCATCTCTTTCAAGGTTCGGTTTTTCCTCTCCGCAATACCATTCGATTGAGGTGAGTAAGGAGTTGTTGTTTGATGTATGATACCGGATTCGGCACATAATTGTTCAAACGGAGCCACATACTCTCCACCTCTATCACTACGAATTGCTTTAATTGTAGTGTTCATTTGATTCTCTACTTCACTTTTATAATTTTTAAAAGCTTCAATAGCTTCATCTTTACTTCGTAGCAAGTAAACGTAGCAGAATCTTGTGTTATCATCAATAAAAGTAATAAAATACTTTTTTCCACCTCTAGTTTGCACAAACTTTAAGTCACACACATCAGTGTGAATTAATTCTAGAGGAGTAGTGTTCCTTTCAACTGACTTAAATGGTAATTTAGTCATCTTTGCTTCTACACAAATTTCACATCTTTTGGATGTATCAACATTCTCAATTTTAAGTAAATCTAAATTTACTAAACGTTTTATAGATTTTAGATTAACATGTCCTAATCTAAAATGCCATAAAGAGGAACACTCAACGATATAAGCAGAAGTAGAAGCATTTTCATTGATAATAGTATTTTTGCCATCACGGCTTACAGTCATGACAAACATCATAAAAAGGCCCTTCTCGAGGTAACCTTTTCCTAGAAAGATGCCAAACTTGCTAAGTACAACGCCGTTTGACTCAAACACTAGTTTAAACTGACTACTAACTAAAAGAGACCCCGAAATCAGATTCTTCCGGATGTCTGGGACATGCAGTACGTCCTTCAGTTTCAGCTCCTTTTCCGAAGTCAGTTTGATTACCACCATTCCGACACCAGCCACTTCAGACGAGGCTTGGTTCCCCATGTAGAGCTTTCTCCCCTCAGCAGGAGAATAAGTGGAGAAAGCAGACTTCTCCGAACAAACATGGCAAGTGGCACCAGTGTCCACGAACCAACTTTTCTTGTTGTCCACCAAGTTGACCTCGGTCACCACAGCGGACATGTCCATCTCCGTAAGCTCACGTTCAGAAACATTCACGGAGTTCTTCTTCCCTTTGTCTTCTTTCTTGGGCTGACGACAATCAGCTGCCCGATGGTTGGGTTTGCCACAGTTGTAGCACTTCCCGCTGAACTTCTTCGGGGCAGGAGCAGCAGCAACAGCCTTGCTTTTGCCCTTGTCGTCTTGACGCTTCCTTTTCTTTGATGGTTCACCTTTCTCCATCAGGTTAGCTTTGGCCTCGATGAAAGCAGGCGAGCCCCTCTTTTCCCTTTTCTTGTTATCCTCCTCGATCCGGAGTCGGGTAACAAGGTCCTCCATCGTCACTTGCTTTCGCTTGTGCTTGAGGTAGGACTTGAACTCCTTCCAAGAAGGAGGAAGTCTGTCAATCATAGTAGCCACCTGAGAGGCTTCAGGAAGCTCCATCCCTTGCACTGCAATATTGTGGAAGATCACTTGCAGTTTCTGTACTTGCTCGACAACAGATTTGTTATCCTCCATCTTGAAGTCATACAAGGTAGAGACGACGAACTTGCTAGTCCCCGTGTCTTCAGTCTTGTACTTTTTCTCCAAGGACTCCCATAGAGCTTTGGAAGTCGGGTACTCATCGTACACATCACAGAGGGCATCAGACAGCCCATTCAAAATGTAGTATTTGCAGAGATAGTTATCGTGGATCCAAGTGTCATAAGCGATCCTTGTCTCACGAGTAGCATCATCAGCAGGAGCACTCGGACTGTCCTCCTTGATGTATTTCACTAAAGAGATGGTGGTCAAATAGAAGTGCATCTTCTTTTGCCACCTTTTAAAGTCACTGTCCGAAAACTTTTCGGGTTTCTCTCCTTTCACTACCACCGGCCTAACAGCCCCTTGAAGGGAGGCCTGGTTGGTAGCCAAAAGTGGATTGACTCCGGTATTTCCTACAAAAGGATTGCCGCCAACATTTCCCACGAAGGGATTAGCACTTGAGCTTCCCACAAAGGGATTAGTGCTAGAATTTCCCACAAAGGGATTAGCATTTCCCACGAAGGAATTGCCATTGGCTTGGTTCTTCATCCATTCAGCAAAAAAGTTGCCAAAATTCTCAAACTCGAAAGGAGGGATTGTAGTTGGATTACCTGAGGTGATTTCCTTGGTAGGATCAGGATTACCAACCTTATTAGTGTCGAAAGGATCACCCTTAGCCGGTGAAGACACGTCCATCTCGTTGTCAGAGTTATGGTTCGACATATCAGTGTATCGAAATAAGAAAGACATTTAGTCTTGCGATTGTTATTTAAAAGGGTGTATGTATATTTCGAAACACTGAAGGATAAAAGAAAGGAAACACGAAACAAATTCGTGATGTAAACCGAGTCTAGGAATAACTATTCCCGCAAGACTAAATAAGCCCGTATAGTGCTTACGATATAATGCGTACAAGTCTCCAAAGGTAAAACGGTTTATCAATTCACACCGGTAGCACCACCGAGTGCGAATTTTAAGCGAACTAAATCGGAATTATGAGCTAACGGGAATTCTGCAGTGAAAGGCTTTTCGGAAATTTGAGTTCGTCAAGTGTGTTCGAAAGAAATAGACGAAATGGGATATATATAGGCGGAAATCCAACCCATCTGAAGGTTGCTGGAGTGGAGTACGTGGTGATCATGGATCACCCACGTTCTGTAGTGGAGAGAAACGCAGTTTCTCATTCTTGGGAAGCAAGACGGAATATTCCAGATACTCTGGAGTGTATTAATCAAATTCGTAGGTGTATTAAACAAATTCGTGGGCCGACCCAATTCTAAATGGGCCGACTCAAGTTCATGTGGGCCACCCGAACCGATTGGATCCAAAAAGGTATTGGGCCATTTTATATTTTTGGTACTCTAAAAATATAGGTAGGCCCCAAAGCCCAATTGCCAAGAACCATGAACCCGGGCCCGGAGCGGGGCGGGGCGGGGCGCGCGTGTGTGTGGTCCATGGTTAGGGTCCCCATGTCCCAATTTAAAGAACATGAATACTTTCCTACTTATATACAAGTCAACCTTTTTGTAATTTTCCAATGTGGGATGCAACTTTATTTTCCATTTCTCATGGATTTATTCAACACAAATGAATAATACTACATCTTCCAAAATTAATTTCTCACTCACCGGAAATCGATTTTGAGATATTAGATATACCACGCTCATCTACTCCGCGAGTAGAACAACATCGTTAATTTTATTTTCCCAAAAACTAACATTTTTACTCCTCAAAAAATTGGCAAAGTCAGGGTATGAAATCTTCATTAAAACCAATTTCCAACATCAAGTTCAAACTAATATTTTATAATCGACTAAATCAAGGCTTTTGATGGATGCAAATTGATATTCCTAATGTTATCATTTTTAATCCTAAATATCTGATCGATCCAAGCGAACTTGATTTAACATTAATAATCGTATGTGATGTTAGATTCCTTGAAATGCTTGAACAAGCAAATTGAAGATTCAAACTATTAATTTCAAAATTTGGGGGAAATTAGCAGTATAATGATTTTTTGCAAATTTCTTTGAATGGGTTATCTTATTTAGCGAATATAAGTGATGGGTGCATAAGGGATTTTGGTGAAATGAAGAAATGAATAGAGAAATTACCAGCTTTCTTTCTTGGTATTTCTCTGTTTCTTTAGCAAGGTTCAGTGAATATTCTCACTGGAGGCTAGATTTTGTGTTTGGTATATGCATGTATGATGTCCATAGCTGGTGAATTAATTGTTGTAACATATATGCTCAATTTTATTTTACCTATGTCTGCTCAGCTCCATTAATCTACTAATTTTAATTTGTACTATCTCCGTCTCAAACTCGTTTGCTACATCTACTTTTGACAAAAAAATAATAATACTTTTTAATATTATATTCTCCATACACTAATAACCAAAATCATCTACTTTTTCACTTTATTACTTTATCACTTTAAATACTATAAACAACTCTTTTCTTAATATCCGTACAAACAGTAAATAGAAAGTTGTGTTTGGGACGGAGGGAGTATTACTTATTGAAAACTCAGATTTTTTATGCTAGCAGGCACTCTTTCTGTGGATTCAATTTGATGCTAAAAAATGTGATTAAATTGAAAATGTAATCTATTGCATAAATTTGGATACTCTTTGAATTTTGTGATGTTTCTAAAGACCTATGCGATTGATAGAGTTGTACTTAGAAGGATTTGTCTCTCTAATCGGCTATTGTAGTGAGGGAAGGGTAATGATACTTGTTTATTAGTACATGGCTCGTGGAACACTGGGTGACCACCCCTACAACCTTGCAAGGAGATGCATTGATGCTTCTCCTCTCAATTGGAAGCAACGCCTAAATATCTGCATTAAAGCGGCTCGAGGACTAGCCTATCTTCATACAGGACACAGACTCATACATCGTGATGTAAAGACCTCTAACATTCTGCTTGATGACAATTTTGTAGCTAAGGTCTCAGATTTTGGCTTGGCCAAAGTTGAAGACAGAAGCAAGTTACAGGGCCATGTGAGCAGTAGCACAAAGGTTAAGGGGACATTCGGTTACCTCGACCCATATTATTTCACCACCCGTAAACTAACAAGAAAAAGTGACATGTATGCTTTCGGAGTGGTGTTGTTGGAAGTATTATGTGGGAGAGTCGGGGGTTCTAGATGAGGAACGGTTGCTGACCATGTGGGCTCGAGATAAGATTAGAAAGGGGGGAGTTGATCAGATTGTAACTTTGAGCCTGAGAGATGGAATTTCACCAAATAGCCTGAAGACGTATATGGGGTCCGCCGAAAGATGCTTGGACGATGAACCAAAGAATCGGCCCACAATGTCACAAGTAGTGCTGCAGCTCGAGTTTGCACTTGAGCAACAGGACAACAAAAATTTAAGATTGGATGAGGCAGCAATTTTATCCTATGATATCCATCCTTTAAATGGAAGCTATGGAACAATTACAATATTGCCAACTACGGGCTTTATAGATATGCAAAATCTCACACTTTCTCTGGATAGCATTGTGAAAGTATCCATATCAATTTGAGTATTTTTTAATTGATGCGTTTTCCTTGTATATGCGATGCAAGAATCAAAGGAAGATCTTGAAATGTTTTGCTTGATTAATATTTGCTTCTAATATATATGTGCTATGTTAGAAATGCAATGCAAATGAAGCTTGTACGACTTTTTTTGCTTGGTGGTATAAATTTAATAAAATCGGAAGTCGACTTAGGGCTAAATTTTACGGCAAATCTATCTTGGGCTCTATATTCATATATCTAAGTTTTACTCCTAAAGAACCTCTTATTTGATTATTAGTTGATGACAACCTTTTCTGCAGGTCTTTATCCTGCTGTCTATCTGGGATTTATGGGATTTTTGGGATTTTAGCAAAAACATAAGCAGATTCTTTTGATTTGATTTGTGTACTTTCCTAAAGCATATTCACCACTGCCATATTTAACACACAGAAGGGGCTGAAAAAGGTATGTATGTATGTGGGCAGTTTTTGATTTTTTTATACTCTAATGGGCTTCTCTCCTTAATTCAAAAGAAGAGTTTGAATAATTTATTGGGAATATTTTCCTCTTTGATTTGTGGGCTTCTATTGTAAATTGAAAACATAGCAATCTAAAATGGGAATTTGTTCAGTATATGACAGATCAAGGCCATGGTTACCTTATTGATTGTTATTTTAAAAGTAGGATAGTGGTAATTTCTGGAAAGAAAGAAAAAAATAGCTGATTTAATTCCATCTCTAATCTTTCAAGTCATAATCTATTTCAGAGTAGTGGCTAGTTTTTAATTGAAATTAAAGAGTTCTTGTGATGGATCAGCTCTGTCTATGCTTAAGGTACTGCAAAACACAAACTGAAATCCTAAATTTCACAATCTCAGTAAAAAAAACAATGCTACCTGGGATTTGTGGGATTTTAGCAGGTTCTCTATACCACTCGAATGTTTTCCGTGTACGCAGGATGAAGGTTGCACCTAATCTTATCTATTTTTCTTTCTGCTTTTTAATTCTCCTTGGCTGACCATCTTGATCATCCATATACATTTAGAATTCTGTTCATGACTCTTCATCTAAGTTTGGGAGATAACCAAATAAATCTTCTATTGAACATCTCAATATCTAATGTTGATTATAGCACACATCCTCTGCCAAAGTAGTTCTTGTGGGTGTATAAAGAGGGAATCAAGCCAGTTTATAAGGTTGTCTTTTTTCTCTGGAAAATACTTTTAGCATTGACTTGGGGGCGTTGTCTTATGAACTCATTTACTTTGCAGTTTTAACAGTATTAAATAGCTTATGTATGGATATGATCGTCCAAAATTATTCGTCTATAACTGACTAAGCCTGTACTTGTCTGTTTCAGTTTCCCGAGGCTATTGACTGTCTTGGCCATCTACGGGGAGTACATCACCAACGGGATCATCGAGAAATGTAGTAGGAGGTACACCAAGAAATGTTTTAGGAAATACACCATCTTATGCAGGTCGCCAGGTGGAGGTTAGTTCTAGTGTAGCTTGTAAATTTACATGAATTTTATGTACTCGTGGTGGCTCTTTTGTTTCTTTATATAATTCAACACATTGCTGATTCTCTGTTATTTAGTGGTTGTCCCTGTTTCTTCTTCTACGCGCTCCCTCCTTGTTGGGTAAACATAAAAAATTATTGTTTACCTTTCACCAGCGGAAGTAATCTACAACAATTAGATTTCACGTATCTGCTTTATTGTCCACTCGTACACAGCCTCTCTACGAGTCCACGTATCTAATTGTGATTCTTAGATAAAAAAAATACAATATAGGAATTGTATTTCTTTGATTCACAATGTAAATGTCATATTTATATTTCTGGAGTAAATGAATTTTCTGGGAGAAATATCATATTGCCAACCCCTCTCTCGTATATCTCTCATATATATAGGGAGAGGTGGTTTTCAAGATTTTGAATTTGAAGTTATCCAAATATAACTCCCACCCAATATTTTCATAGGTGTAATTATATATATATATATATATATATTATTTATTAAATCAAATAATAAATAATACTTTCATCTCCCACTCACACATGAAACTTTGAGTCTCAAGTTCATCTACTTCAATTTCCATACTGACAAATAAATTGTGTGACCTTCGAGAATACGATTTTTTTCAGCTACACAACGTGTTGATGATGAATAGAAATTCAACTAGTTTTACATGATAGAATCAATACTCGTTATACCCTAGAACTCTTTTATTTTAACATTCAATCGACACATCTCTTTAACTTTTGTAATCATGAGAGCATAGTCGATCTTTGAATTGTCTATGTGTATATAATCAAGTTCTCAACTTGATTGACCGGTCATTTAACACAATAGAACATGTTAAACTAAGAAATTCTTCCTTTTCATACAAAATATATCAAGGCTCCTACTATAGCAACTTTCCTAGACATGTATCGCATTGCTATAAAATCATAGCTACTAGTAACATGCTAAAGTAGCATCACTATAGTAAAGACTTAAAATATAGTTAAAAGTCTTAAGGGTACTTGAAAGAGGTTTGGATGAACCTCAAGGTCTCATAAAATGAGAAATGCAAGAATTAAATTTCTCATTTCCTTATGGTCAATTTTAGCACATGTGGTATGAAACACATGCAATGGTGTTTTAACTTCTCAAAATAAAAGTGTGTGTCTTTTATTAAATTAACATCATGTAAATTATTGTTCAAGTGGGTTTTCCAGAAAAATCACACTTAACATGATCTATAGTCCAAGGAATTCGATAATCCATCTTTATAACAAATTTTAATAGATCGTGGTAAAATATCTATTACGATTATTAATCAGAATTAAATTATCTCATATTCGCACATTCCTTGATGGCAAACGTGATTGCTCGTATGAGTGAGTCAATCTACTTGCAGACACACTATTATATGAAACATCATATAATTCATAATACATGAACAATTATATTAACAACTTACAATATTAACATTTTTCATCACTTTACACTTCATTGCATCAAATCCTATGCAAACCCATACCCTTAACATGTCCTAAGCATCTCTGGTAATAGTTTTGGTAAAAGGATCTGCTAACATCAATCGAGTAGAAATGTACTTAAGAATCACTCTCTTCTTTTCTATAATATCTTTAACAAAGTTATACTTTGTGTCAATATGTTTGGTCTTTTCATGATTCTTGGGGTCTTTCGTGTAAGCAATTGATGCTTGATTCTCACAATGAATTGTTAGAGCTCCCACTGAGGTGTTTACAACTCCCAAGTGTTTCACGAATCTCCTAAGCTAAATTGTCTCTTGTACTGCAGATGCACTTGCCACAAATTTAGCTTCCATTGTGGATAGTGCAATACAAGTTTGCTTTTTGCTACACCATGAGATTGTTCCATTATTGAGCAAGAAAACATAACCAGAAGTTGATTTACGCTCATCTAAATCACCACTCCAGTCCGCATCCGTATAACCAATAAGAGTTGACTTATTTCCTTGATAACAAAGATAATAATATGCAGTCCCTTTTAGATATCTGAAAATCTTTTTACGGTTGACCAATGTCTTTTCCCTGGATTAGATTGATACCTGCTAACTATTGGAGTTATACGTGAAAGTATGCTTTTACTTTGTATAACTCATGTATTGAACACTTGGTTATGAGAATAATTCTTTTATCGCATACGCTTTAGATATGATTGAATGTTGAATATTTATTGCAAAGCGTTCAATATATAGTACGAGTTACATTGTAGTTAACATGGTGATACTAGATCACAGAAGATCACATTAACAGTTTTCCTTGTAACTAAACATACAAATTCACGACCCAGGTGGAATTAAACAATCCGTCGTGAAAGAATGATGTGTATATCTCAGATTGGCCTGTCTTGACCAAGAGATTGCACTAGCACATTTAGTATGTGTTGAAGAGGACTTACAACGAGGATGAATTCTTCTGTTCTGATATGTGAAGAATTAGACCTCAGTGGTTATTGATTTCTTAATCTCCGTCACTTAAATAGGAATGTGTGTGCTTAATGGTTACAACTTTGATTCATGTTGGGTGCGAATCATCGTGACTTCAAACCTTGTGCTTTGGGCAGTAATATTAATCATACGACGGTTGCTAAGATTTAATACGAAGAAACGCGTGCGAGTACGGCTTGTGTGATTTGTCCCCTTGGTGGGCTCAGAAGTTTTACCGTACCAAATCTTGCAAGTGAAGAATTAGTTTCTTCGGTACGGATAATAATGTTGAGCTGTCTTTACTCCAAGGTGAAAGATATTAATTAATTTAGAGCTATTCAGAAGCTCAATTAATTAATGAACTAGATAATCTTAAACGTGGGAAATAATAACCGGGAGCCCATATTATCATAATATGAATTAAGATGGATAGTGCAGTATTAATTTATTAGTGGTAATAATTAATATTAATGGACTGAATTGTATTGGGGCTCAATATTGAAATTTAGAAGTCCATTTGGAGGTCCAATCTTAATTCTCCTAAAGGCACCTCAAGTAGCCCATTACGTAGCCCAATAACGATAAGGTGATTAAAATAAAAAGAAAATATATTTGCTGATTTTTCTTGTATTTTTCGAAAATAAGGAGATTTAGGAAAGAAAAGAACTTGTTGATTTTCTTGGAAAGATATTGTGCAAGATATGTATTCTTGGAATACAAGATTATCTCATAAATTCAAGAAGATCCAAATCTTGTGATTCTTGCCTAATATTTTCGAAAATATCATTATAATGAAGAGGTTGAGATTTTTGTGGAATATTTCATTATGCAGAAAAGAATATATGAAGTATATTCAAGATTTCTTAGATACTAAGAAAAAAAAATTCCTACGTTATTCTACATAAAAAAATCGGTTACTTCATCTTATAAATAGCCCCAAGTACATAATTTTATGTGTTGGAAAAATCAAGAGCAAAATTATTTTCCTTTTTCCTTAGTTATTTTAATTACTTGAAAGCACTTCCCACCGGTGATCAAGTAAGGCGAAAGGGACATATAATTGAGAAGGTTTTTGGGTTGATAGCACGTTCGTGATTGTCCCGTGTTTTTCAAAGGCCATATCTTCAATAGGTACGTAATCACATAAATTCCTAGATATTCCGCCGTAGGTTTTTTGTGAATTAATTCAACATGCATGATGATAAAATTGTTGTTGGAATTATTATTTGAATTAATTAGAATTAATTCATGCTAGTAATAATTGTATTTAAATTCGTATTTAAATTTCATCCCGAATAGGTCCGAGCACCCCTAATAAATTTTCCCAACACTAACTAGACCAACGACATAACAAATGTCTGGACGTGTACACATCATTGCATACATCAGACTTCCAATGGCGTTCGCGTATAACACTCTAGACATTTCGTTCTTTTCTTCTTGAGTCTTAGGACACATATCACGGCTCAATGACTAACCTTTAACCACAGGAGTATCCCCGGGCTTACATTTATCCATTTTGAATCGTTCTAGAAGTTTCATTACATATGTCTCTTGAGACAAACCAAGTAACCTTTTATAACGATCTCTAAAGATTTTTACACCAAGAATGTATTCTGCCTCGCCCATATATTTCATTTCAAAAATTAGAAGATTTTAATGGTTTCAAGATACTCTTTATCATTTCCAGCTAATAGTATATCATCTACGTATAGAGAAAGAAAAACAAAATTATCATTGGATCGTTTAACATAAACACAGTGGTCTTCGTTTAACATAAGGAAATCATATGAGATCACAGTTGTGTGAAATCTCAAGTTCCACTGCCTAGAGCCTTGTTTAAGTCCATAAATCAACCTTTTTAATTTACAGACTTTATCCTCCTGACCTTGAACAATAAATCCTACAGGCTGAGACATGTAGATTACTTTGTTCAATTCTCTATTGAGAAAAGTTGTTTTAACTTCCAGTTGATGTAATTCTAAATTCATACTGGCTACCATAGCTAGTAGTAGGCGAATCGAGGCAAATCTCACAACGGGCGAAAAAGTTTCTTCATAGTGTATACCCTCTTGTTGGGTGAAACCTTTTGCCACCAGACGAGCTTTGTACCTCTCTATTAACCCATCAACCTTTCTTTTTATTTTTAGAATCCATTTATTCCCAATTGCTTTTTGTCCATTAGGAAGATCTACAAGTTCCTAGACTTGATTTGATCTCATAGACTCCATTTCTTCTTCCATTGCTTTTTTCCATTTTTCTTTTACTGGACAAGTTAAAGTCTCTTTAACATATCTAGGCTCATCCTCGTCGACTGGAAACTCTTCCACATTTTCTAGAGAGACAAAGAAGGCATGACCTTCTATATCATAATGCCTTTTGGGCACAAGTTTCCTAATGCTTTTCTGAGGTTGATGTTTTGTAGAATCTTCATTAGAATAAGGCATTTCCATCAAGATCCATTTGATCTTCAACAGGTAAACACTTATCAAGATCAACATTATTAGTTAAACCACTCCGACTTGGATCAGATATAGTGTGGTTTTCATCAATCTCATAAATGGGTTCAACATTTCGAATGCCACATTTATTAGGAAATTCATTTTCTAGAAAAATTACATTACGTGATTCTATTTCAGTCACACTTCTATCTCCTTGATTCCCAATTAATACGTATCCCTTAGATTGATCACAATATATAACAAAAAGATACATGTCTTCCCTCTTAGACCCAACTTCCCATACTGACTCAAAGAGTCATGTACATAAGCTGCAGATCCCTAGGTTCTAAGGTTACTGAGGTCAAGTTTTCTTCCCGTCTAAAGTTCGTACGGAGTTGAAGTGATTGACTTTGAAGGCACTCGATTTAACACATAAGCCGCAGTTAATAACGCATCTCCCCAAAATGAGATAGGTAATTTGGCTTGTGCCATCATGGACCTTGTCATCTCCAACAATGTCATATTTCTTCTTTCAACAACACCATTTTGTTGAGGTGTGTAAGGAATTATCAATTGTCGAATGATGCCTTTTTCATTACACAGTTCCTTAAGCTGGTCAGACAAGTATTCACATCCTCTGTCAGTTCTTAAAACTTTGACAGTTCTGTCTCTTTGATTCTCAACCTCATTAAGGTATCGTTTAAAGCAATCCAAAGCCTCAAATTTGAGAGAAATCAAATAGACATAACCGAAACGTGAATAATCATCAATAAAAGTAATGAAGTAAGAAGCTCCATGATGTGCCCTTACATTAATAGGACCACATATATCAGAATGGATCAATTGCAACGGAAATTTAGCTCTAATTGCTTTACCAAATGGTTTTCTAGTCATTTTACCAGCAAGACAATGTTCACATTTTTATAATTCAACTTTAGAAGATGAACTTAAAAACCCCTCTTTTATAAGTCGATTCATCCGATATTGCCCAATATGACCTAATCTAGCATGTCAAATGTCATTGTCTACACAAGCATTACTAGATGAACAAGCATTTAGAAAACATGAACGGTCTTCATAGTAACTAAAAGTTGTTCTATTACAATTCAACACCATAAAACCATTATAGATATGTCCAGTACCAGTACACACATCATTCAAACTAATAATAACCATATTTTTAGAAAACAACAAACTATATCCCAAACTAAGTAGAACAGAAACAGAAATTAGATTCCTAGTAATATCCGGAGCATAAAAGACATCATGCAGGATTAAAGCACGTCCATTGTCCAGCTCAAGTATACAGGTCCCAATGCCTTTAACTTCAACTTGAGCATTATTTCCTACATAGATCCATCTTGTTCCTCTTGGAACACGATGAAAATCTACATATGCTCCTCTATCTCGAGTTACGTGGTCTGTCGCCCCTGAGTCTATAATCCACAAAAGATAAGATTCAGTTAGTAAATCAGTATTTGAGACATAAACCAAACTCAAATGTGAATCATTATGAAATACCTTGTCCGCCTTGGGCTCAGGGCATTCACGAGCAAAATGTCCAAGCTTAAGATTCAGTTAGTAAAACAGTACTTTTGCTTTTATCTTTCTTTTTCTTGTTCTTTTTCTTCTTATTCTTTTCACTGGGATTAGTAGGAGGACCACTAGCAGGTTTTCCAGTTTGAGGTTGTTTACCCTTCTTCCCTTTCTTCCAGTTTCTCTTGAGTTTAAAGCCTGAAGCTTGTTTTGAACTGGATTCAGTAAGGTGAACACTCGAAGATGGCTTTGAAGCTTCAAGCCTCTCATCTTTCAGCTCAACGGGTCGAGCTGCATCAGCGAAAGTCTAAATACTCTCATTGTGGTCAAATTGACCTTCAAGTGTTCCCATTTGTCAGGAAGAGAACGAATTAGGGCTTGAATTTATTGTTCCTCAGAGAGAACGTGACCAGCTGTCTTCAGCTCGCGTATCATATTAGACATCTCACGTATGTGCTGTCTAATAGTGTGTTCGACCTTTTTCTTGTAAGTGTCAAACTTGATAGTGAGCTGTCTCAGTCACGTAACTGATGTTCCTCCATACTTTTTTCGAAGATATACCTATATATCATGGGCAGTCGGATGTGCTTCGCACTCGGGAATCATATCATCAATCACCGAACTGACTAGTATACCTCTAGCTGTGGAATTTTTCTTTTTCCACATAAGGCATATTTCTTGGTCCCTTCTCCCTTGGTTTCCAGTTCCTGCCCCAGGATCATCCATGACATAGTTTATGACGTCAATTGCATCCTGTTTCTCAAGGACGTACGAAATCTTATGAAGCCATGTGTCATAGTTAGCACCATTTAGTTTTTCACCCTTGTTAAGTTCAACAATGATTGTTTTTTATGCCATTTGTCTAGTCATTGCAAGAAGTGATTCATAATAAATATTGTAAGTAAAAAAAATGTATTATAAAATTTTACGTTAAGCAAGTTTGAAATCTTAAATTTGCAAACACAAGACATGATTTCGAAAAATAACTTGTAGCTATCTCAAAAAAAATTCAACTCCTTAACATAAAAGTCTTACTACTTCTAGCAACCCATAACAGCATAACTAAAATTTACCATATACCAATCATGAAATAACATGCTAATATCAAAACGTTTCTTCACAAACACTCATAAAAGCATATTTCATGTCATATTACAAGCACTTTTATAAAACACTACTATAAGTTTGCATATTCACATATTACAAATACAACAAAGTATAAATCCACCGAAATACACTAAGTATAGTAATAATGTCTAGTAAGAGACCAAGGAGTTTTCCTAGACCTTAAGTAGGCTTCATTTCGACTATTAACAGCTACACTAGTACCAACATTAATAATAGTCTTAGCAAAAGGATCAATATGAGGATTTCTCACCCGACCGTTTCTTTGACTTTTCAGTCTAAAAAATCAGATCTCCGAATACCTCTCATCCTTAAGCATGCCGTTCTTATAGCTTGTTTTCTAGCTTCATCTTCCGACTCTTTAGCAATGTCTTTCATAATCTGAAAACCCGTAGCCCTCACTTTGTACTCTGATTTCTTTTTCCAAAAAACCTCTTGAAGGTTTATTGGAAGAGTTCTAGCCCAAATTTTAGGACTACTAATTTCAGATCTTAAATTTCTCGGAAGCAGTCTTTTGAAAATCAATTGATGATATAATTTGGCCAGACAAACTTCATGCTCTTTTAAAGTGTGGGAAGGTAACATCTTATAAGTCCTAAACTTATGAAGAACTTCATATTTAGTTCGGATATCATTAGTATGAACTGTCCTCACGTGAGCAGACATACCTAAAATGTCCAAATAAATGTTAGTCAAACTTATAACACATGAATGTAAAGCTTATTTAGATGCTAAGCACAAGTATCTCAAGTGTCATAAGCTAATTCAGAAGTGAAACAAGTTCAACGTCAGCTCCCACTTAAATAATGAGCTAATATATAAACATTTCAAGTCCAATGTGACATATTTATTCATTTTACCAATCCATAAATAAAAAATTAAAATGGTAAAATCATAAAAAATTATCTTATAAACATTGATGGACCAAAAAATGTCTCAAAAAGTGTGCATAGGTGCAAAAACGGACAAATTATACGCTGCCACGCGTCTGTACGGTGAAAACACACAGGTACTCGCCTTCACGCGCGGACACGCGCTGCCATTAAGACAGGCGTGTGAAAGTCACGCGCGGCCGGGTCTCCGCCACCTCCGGCACGTGAGTCTCCGCGCCGCCTGTCCTTGCTGGAATCTGGCCGGAGCGCTACCGGTCGCTGCCGTGCCAGCCCCGGAGCGCCACCGTGTCGGCGCCTGAGAGTCGTCGTGTCGGCGCCGGAGAGCCCATCCGGTTTGGGTTAAACCGGTTTAGCCCATCCAGTTCTGTTTGAACTTGGTTTAGCCGATTCGGTTCGGTCCAATACCGGTTTAACCGATTCGGTTAGGTTCAGACCTGTTTAACAGGTTCGGTTCGATTCAGCGGTTAAGTGGACCAAGTCAACAAGAGTTGTTGACTGAGTTTAAATCAGTTTTATTAATTTTCAAAAATTATTTTTTGGTCCTTATGAAAAATCAAATTCTAAAAATTTATTTTTTTAGTTCCTGAAAACTTGCCAATTCGACCCAAAGACGAAAATACTTTTAAAAATCATAACTTTGTCGTTACTATGCCAAAAAATTACGAATTTTATATTTTCAGAATCCTCATTTAATGAACTTTCTGATAATATCAACAAATTAACAAGATTCATAAAAAATCGTAATTAACAAGTGAACTATCTGTTTCCAATAAAAACTTTAATTGAGAAAACGATAAGGCCCAAAAATTAAAACCAATACATCATCACTTCTATAATATGCATATAAAGTAAAAAAAATTAGCCTCTTTCAACCGTCTCATTTCTATTTTTGATACATCATAATGACATTTAATCATGCTTGAACAAATTGTATAGGAAAAACATGCTTCACATAAAACATGCCTTTAAGAAAAAATGTACAATCCTAAATATGTCATTCTATCATCAGATCATGAAAAAATACGGAAACCCAATATAATGGCTCTGATACCATTGTTGGGTAAACATATGAAATTATTGTTTATCTTTCACCAGCAGAAGTAATATACAACAATTGGGCGTATCTGTTTTATTGTCCACTCGTACACAGCTTCTCCACGAGTCCCACGTATCTAACTGTGATTCTTAGATAAAAAAATATAATATAGGAATTGTATTTCTTTGATTCACAACGTAAATTCCATATTTATATTTCTGGAGTAAATGAGTTTTCTGGGAGAAATATCATATTGACAACCCCTCTCCCGTGTCATATCTCTCATATATATAAGGAGAGGTGGTTTCCAAGATTTTGAATTTGGAGTTATCCAAATATAACTCCCACCCAATATTTTCATGTGTGTAATTATATATATATCATACATATATAATAGAGCCAGGATTCCCATATATAGTTTTGGCTCCAAAATATCTCGGTCGTTGATCTTTATTTTATCTTCCATTGTGTGCCGTTGGATCTGTTATTGCATTTGATATGGTATGATTTTTAATTTCTTTGTTTATATTTAATATTCTTTTTAATGTGTGTATTTATATATATATATTTTTTTTTTTTTTTGCTTTGTTCTCCTACTTTAATTGCCTTCCGTTACAGTTTGGTAGCCTATATATAGGTTTGTAAGTTTGCTGTTGATATACAGGATTGTTCGTCTATAATTTTTTTTCTTTTTCTTTCGTTACTTGCAGGTTTGTTGTACGAAATTGGTGTTCGTCTTTGTTCTGCTATTCATCGTTTAACGGTGGTGTCCTGATTCATTTTTTGTGGTTGTTGTTCTTCGGCTTAAAAATTTTGTTGTTTTCATCCGTTTGTATTTTTGTATAATTTAGTTAAGTTTTTTCTAGAATTATTGTATTACTTTTGTAAAATATTGTATCGATGTTATTTCAAATACAACTGCATTCTTTTTTTATTATACGTAGTGTGGGATGTTTAATTATTTCCTTTGTCAAATAGCATAGGTGTGTTGTAGAATGTTGTAAGTCATCTGAATGTAGTTATATATATATATATATATATATATATATATATATATATATATATATATATATATATATATAAATATCTAAATAAAATCTACCTATTAATGAATCAACCATTTCTGAGTTCATAATTAAATCTATTTTAATAGTATTTATTCATATATATGCATTAGTATCTAAACAAAATCTACGTATTAATAAATCAACCATTTCTGAGTTCATAATTAAATCTAATTTAATAGTAATTCTTCAATACATGTTTACTATCTTTTTCGATCATAGCTCATGGTTATATATTTTTTTTTTTATTGACTTATCATATTTCCATGATATTTATTCATGATTTTTATGTTAGTTAACATATTTTGAAATTTCCTTTTAGTGCTAATGTCACTTAAGTTTTTTTAGTCCATTCCACTTTACCATATTTTGTGTTTAATTGGTTTATGAAACCATATATTAATCTGATTTATGAAACCATAAATTGTTAGCTTTACTGAATTATATCATAGTATAATTATAATTTATTGTTTTATTAGATTAATGTGTTGTTAAAAAAAAAATATCATCAGTATCATATATTATTTTATGAAACCATATATTAATCTGTATTACAGAATTATATCATAGTAGAATTATAATTGATTATTTTATTAGATTAATGTGTTATTCGAAAAAATGTCATCAATATCGTATATTGTGATATAATTATAATGTATTACATTACACTTATATGTTAATACATTAGTGGAATTTTTCGATTTACTGATCGAGTTATTCGCTTTGTTTGAGTATTATTTTTTAATTGTTAATAGAATTATTAAGTTCGGTTGAATTATTTAGGATAACATGATTATTTTGGTTACAGATTTATTTAGTACATGGTAGATGGAATAATCAAATCTATTTAGTATACAATACATATATAGTAAGTATTCATTATATGTTTACTGTCTTTTTTTCATTTTAGCCCATGGTGTTACGTGTGTATATATATGTATATATATATATATATATTTTATATATATATATAATTTTTTTTTATTTGATTATATAATTTCTTTTTTCTTTTGGCCCTACGTTTTTATTCCATTGTTTCTATGAGATGTGGTATCTATGTTTTTTTATTTCAGGGAATAGACATAATTTTATTCAATATGTTATATATGTTTATTATATTTTCTTGAGTTATTATATTTTCTTGATATTTATCCATTATTTTTATGAGATAAAATATGAAGGTAACGTAACGTTGTATACGTCGATATCTTCATAAATTAATAATCAACGTACATGAATTTGTTTTTTTTTTATAAGTATCCTACAAAAAAATTTAGATTATTAATATTTTGAATTTCTTTAGAGATTTCATTCTTTGTCTTGTGATTAAAATGCGATTTTTAAAATGTAATGTATTTTTGTTATTTCTTCATTTTTTAAAACGGTTAATTCACAATTCAAATAAAATATTTTTGATTTGTTAGTATTGTTTTTGTGTTTGAAATCTTCATTATTTATCTGATGATTAAAATGTGAATATCAGATTTGTATATACAATGTAATTAAAAAAATCAACTTATTTTTTTTTCATAATGAATTTTATTTAATAGTTAATATGTCATATTCTTTTTTTCGAGATTCTTATTATTATGATTTATTTGTGAGGAATAAAATGTATATTATTTATTATTTTTTCCCCACGTCCTCTTTGTAGGTTTTCATGGAGTTCCGTAACTGTATTACTTATTTAATTTAGTGGACATGATTTGAGAAAGTTAACTTATTATTTTTGTGATTGAAATACTGTTTTTTTAAATTGTAAATGTGTGTTTTTTTTACGAAAAACATTACTTCGTTTCTTATAAAAAATATTCCTCTGATTATGTTAATTGGGTTTTTCTATGGTCAGGAAGGCTTTCGCCCTTTCTGGTGTCAGTAAACCAATAAAAACTTGACAAATCATTTAATTTCGCCATTTGCAATCTAACTTCGCCTTGATGAAAATAATTATCTTTTTATGGAAAATTTTATAAAATTACTAAAATATCCTTATAGTATTTTAATTTAAATTTTTTTTTATAATAATTAAACAAAATTAAATTAGAGTTTCTAAAAATTATTTTAATTTTGAAATCAAAAGAAAACACAAATTTCATTCTAATTCATCTCCAAATTAGTTTTGACCCCTTCTCTTCTTCTTCATTTTCTTTTCGTCTGTCATTCTTCTTTTATTATCGTCCTTTTTTCTTTCTTATTCTTCTTCTTAAAAACAAACTGAACCTACGGTGATCTCTATTATGCTATGTAGTCAAAATTTTTTTTTCAATTTTGACTCTCTAAATATTGTAACTTCCCATCACTCCACTAAATTCAAACGGTTTCTTATTACAGAAAACAATTCGATAATGGTCGGCTCTGGAAAATAGTCACACTCGTCATCTTCTTCGTTGGATCTGTTTTGATACGGAAGTGAAACTGCCATACCTTTTGCCGGAGTTATCAGCAGGGCTGATGTTTTTTTTTTCTTTTCTTTTTTTGTTGAGGAAAAATACCAGAGATGATGATTTTCAATATTAGGATAGAATTGAAACAACATGAAAATAGAAGTGTAGAAAAAAATTGTTAGATCAAATTTTGTTTACACGAAATAACCACCATGCTTGATGCTTCTTCCAAATCGATTTACCTATATTAAGTTATGATCTGATTGATTGGATAAACTTAAAGAAATTCCTAAAATAGATAAAATCAATTGATTAATTCAAAGAAGATACGTGATAAGAATTAACCTTGCAGGCTTTCATGGTAGCTATGGACGCCAAGCATGAAATTATAAAATTAAATAAATTTAATTTAATCCTTGCCATAAGAAACTTGTTTCTTTTTGTTATCAATGCCTAAAAAAAATATTTATCATTAGATTTATCATAAGAAACATAGTGAATTGATTCGCGGATATCAGATTCAAGGCATGAATTTATTTGTAATTTTAATGGTATGTAAAAGAGTTATATTGAAATTTAAAATGTTAATTAATTAATGTTTATAAATTATTTTAAAGTAAAAAGGGTATTTTTGTAATTTTATATTAATTAATTTAATTTACTAATATGGCGATCTAGTGCGATTGCCATATACAGAGTGCAAACGCTTTAATGCAAAGTGCAATCCGTTGAAAAAAAATATTATACGTTGGATCAAAGATCCAACGATAATCAAAGGGTTTACTGACGTCAGGAAGGGCGAAAGCCTTACTGACCGTAGAAAAGCCCATGTTAATTCTATAATCTATACTCGATTTTTCATCTATCATTAAGTAATGTGATTAGTGAATATTTTAGAAAACTCATTTATACAAATTATACATAATTCGTTTTACTTTCCTAGGACAATTGTAAATTAGGATTTTTTAGAAATTATTAATTTTTGATGATGTCACTTCAGTGTGTCGAATCTTTTGTTTAAGAAGCTAATTTATACATAATTACACATAATCCATTTTAACTTCCTTAGACCATTGTAAATTAAGTGTGTCAATTGAGCGTGTCCAAAACTTATTTTATGAAACTAATTTATGCATAATTCGTTTTACTTACCATACGACTACTGTAAATTATTGTGATTATTGATTAGGCGTGAAATTGTTATGTTTTGGTGCCCGATTTGCCCATGTTTTGAGCATTTTTTATGAGTGTTTGGAGTCAATTGGGTATTATTTCTATAAACTGATTAATTTGTCTTTTTTGCTTTCATAGAAGGATAGAGGGAGAAAAGAGGAGTTAGTAGGACTTTGAATCGGCCAAAACGGACTCCCGGTTGAGGAGATATGAAGATTTTATGAATATGTGTACAGCTGCCGAAAAGTGCTCGAGCTCAATTGGTCGTGCACTGTGCACGAGTGGAACCAGGTCGTGCACTTAGTGCTCGACCTATACTCGAGAAAATGCGTATTTTGGCCCAAAAATGCCCAAATTCGATCCCAAGCCTATTTATACCTTTTTCCAAGCATATCAACACATACGAACACATATTTTTACATACTTTGAGCGAGGAGAAAGCTTGGGAAGGAGTTTTGAAGAATTTTACACCGTGTAATCGAGGTTTTTAACATACGAATTCTTAGATTAATTAATTCTTTTGAACCGATTAGTTTTAATTCTTTATTTCTTGAGTTCTTGAGACGATTAAACCTAGTAGTTTTACGATCTTATGTGATATCGGGAATGGAGTAAAGAAGGGAGCCTTATGTGACCTTGGAGCGAGCATCAATCTTATGCCCTTGTCATTATCAAGAAGCTGGATGGCGGAGAACTTCAGCCGACAATGATGACGCTCTCAACTTTGACCATACTCTAGAATCCATGCTGAATAAAAAAGGACTTTCTCAAGGTTGTAATGTAGACTCTTTGGACAGGTGGGGTAACTATATAGGATAAGTGACTCAAATGAATGGAGAATAGAAAATCAAATTTCAATATTTCGAGACGAGGAACAGAACACTTCAAACATCTTCATGCAATACGCTTTCAACTCCACTACTCTCAACACTTCAATTTTTTTTCTAACTCATTTCATTTTTTCAATCACCATATTTTTTTATCTTTCACACATACATATGAGCTCAATTTTTTCTTTTGCTCATTCTCAAATTTTTGGTCTTCCCCACAACTCAAAACTTCATCACACCCTTCTTTTATCACAACTCAACCATCATAATTCCCTTTCTCAACTCAACTCAATCCCTCCTCATTCACACTTTTCCTATTCTCCACTCAAATTGGGACAAAAAGAATTTAGGAATTTGGATAAGTGTTAAAATGTGCTAGCAAATAAAATAGGCTAAAACTCAAACAGGCTAACAAGTGATAAATGTCATTGGTAGGGAAAATTTAGCTAAGTGACTCAATCAAATCAAAGATGGTCTAAGATCACATTCGGCATATCAAACTAGACACAATCAAGAAGTGAGAGCACATACAAGTTCTAGCATCCTCTAAGGTGACGATCCACTCATAAACGAAGAGATCAATTCATGCATCTTAATCTCAAAAGGCTCAAATCTCACGGCTTTCACATCCATGCTAGTCCTAGTGAATTCTCACTCTCATCACACAAGTACTCTAAAGGAAAGTTTGCAAGCATACGAGTTCCCTTTCAAATCAACTCTAACTCCTACACTCACACAATTCTGACTCTAACTCAACTTCACAACTCACCAACTCATACTTCACACTCAAAGATAGCAATCAACAAGCATAAGATGATTGATAGACATGAAATATGTAGTAGCACATCAAAGCAATATCAGCTCAAGGAGCATCTCAAGGAACAATATATAATCAAACTCAACGCAAAGAGAGGGTGTGCACCTGTGCATATGTCATAAAACACATAAATACTCCACCCCCAAACTTCGACCTTGTGAAACGGTCTAAGTTTGGGGTTGTGGGTTACCTCATCCAAATAATTCAGCTTATCTCAACAACGTAGCACACTCTCTTGCTTGAGTTCCTCCCTTTTGAATAACTACATGATACCTTTACTCCCTCGAGACAAGCCTACGAACAACTCTCTCAAATACGAGGTTAGAACATACGACTCAAAACAACACCCTAATAACATAAAACACTCAAAAGCAAATAAAAATGGGTTGCCTCCCATAAAACGCTATTTTTAAGGTCCTCATGTCGGACCGAGCTCAAAGGAGCTTATGGGACATGATACTCAAATTTACCTCCCTTACTCTCATAAGAGTGGTGGTTGAATTCCTTTCCTTGATGTCCCTTCATCATGAGTTCCTTTGCTTCCTTCTCATCCCCAAGTGGTAAGGGTCTCAACTTCTTCTCACCTTTATCTGGAGGAGTCTTACTAAGCAATTTCTTGAGTTTGAACTTTTTCTTCTCAACTCCTCCTTTCTCTTCTCCTTTGGCCACATCTACCCCTTTCACTTCCGAACTGACTTCCTCCATAGGGTACTTCATGGCCTCGTATAGGGAAATCTTCACCTCTTGATCATAAACTTTCAACGTGATATTCTCATTCACCACATCTAACACCATCCCATCCGTAGCTAAGAAAGGCCTTCCCAAGATCAAAGGCACGTGCTCATCTTCCTCCATGTCTAGCACCACAAAATCGGCTGGAAAAATATGATCTCCAACTTTTACGAGGACGCCTTCAACTACACCTGAAACACATTTTTGAGTGCACATCCATGTTTGATTTTGATGGTTCCTTCTATTATTGCATAAGTATGATGAAGGGTGTGAGTTTGTATACGTGTGAACGATCTTTGAAGCTTGAGCTCGATTACTTGCATGATTTGGTTCTTGATTCATTTCTAACAATTTCACTTGACTTATTATTTCGTTTCTTGAGGACAAGCAACATGGTAAGTTTGGGGGGTTGATTAGGCGTGAAATTGTTATGTTTTGGTGCCCGATTTGCCTATGTTTTTTAGTGTTTTTTATGAGTATTTGGAGTCAATTGAGTATCATTTCTATAAACTGATGAATTTTTCTCTTTGGATTTCATAGATGGATAGAGGGTGAAAAGAAGAGTTTGTAGGACTTTGAATCAGCCAAAACGGACTCCGGGTTGAGGAGATATGAAGATTTTATGAACATGTGTACAGCTGCCGAAAAGTGCTCGAGCTCAATTGGTCGTGCACCCAGTGCACGAGTGGTCGTGCACTGTGCACGAGTGGAATCAGTTCGTGCACTTAGTGCTCGACCTATACTCGAGCAAATGTGTATTTTGGCCCAAAAATACCTAAATTCAATCTCAAGCCTATTTATACCATTTTCCAAGCATATCAACACATACGAACACATATTTTTACATACTTTGAGCGAGGAGAAAGTTTGGGAAGGAGTTTTGAAGAATTTTACACCGTGTAATCGAGGTTTTTAGCATACGAATTCTTAGATTAATTAATTCTTTTGAACCGATTAGTTTTATTTCTTTATTTCTTGAGTTCTTGAGACGATTAAACCTAGTTTTTCAGATTTATATAGATTTCTTTGGAGACTTTAATTTGTTCTTTTGTTTATGTTCTTAATTTTGTTAGTTAATTCAACTATGCATATGTTTATTGTTCTTGTAATTGATTTTATTATTCAAACCACCATGTTAGGCTAGAACCCTTGCATGCTTAGGATGGGATGAACTCGTAGAAGTAGGACGTTGGTACATAATTAGGGTAACATGTGATGTTTAGTTTTAATTCTCTTAATTAATGAACGCTTAAAATATATTCCGAATTTACCTTTGAATTTCGTACAAAAAGTTTTAGAGAGAGGACGACCTTATCACTCTTTAACAACTAGTAGGCATAACGAGAGGGTTTAGAAGGGGTTAATTCATCTGCCGGTTTATCTAGGGAGGACAACCGCGTCACCTTAGTTAAATTAGGGTCTCTTTAATTAAGCACAATCTATTAACTTGTTTAGTGGATTAGTGAAGTCGATTGATAGGATAAAGTATTAGGGTTTAATTCTTGAGCTTTTTATCTTACAATCTTATACTTAGGTTATTTCTTGCACATCACGATTATTTTGATTATGTACCGGCTTCGTTAGTATACGTAGGGATTCCTATCTTGAGCATCACCATCTCATATTTGCATACACTTAGTTATTTATTCCGTTTAATTCAGTTATTAGAATATAGAGTAGTTTATTATAATTTTCAATTCCTAAACGTACACTCATATTAACTACGACGCGTAGATCTTCAGGCGTCTATTCGCATACTTACCTTCCCTTGGGTTCGATACTACTTGGTCCCTATACTTGCCAATACTACAGAGATCACATACTCTTGTGGGGTAACTTCTAGTAAAAGCTAGTAAAGTTCGGTTCAAGTCAATTATCTATGGGATTATCAAAATATAATATATTTTCATTATTTAATCGTTTTTTAAAACGGTTAATTCAAAATTCAAATAAAATATTTTTAATTTTATAATATTTATACTGTTTTTGAAGTCTTCATTATTTATTGAAGATTAAATGGTAAAAATCAGGTTGTATATAGGATGTAATTAAAAAACATCAACTTATTTTTTGTTCATAATTATTTTTATTTTAATATATGTATGATTATATTTTTATTTGTTTGCGAAGGAATAAAATGTGTATTGTTTTTTTTCCCTATATGTTATTTGTAGGTTTTCATGGACTTCTGTACCTGTATTTCTAATGTAATTAAGTAGACGTAATTTGAGGATGTTAACCTTTTTTTTTTTTATTGAAATTACAGTTTTTAAATTTGTAAATTTGTCTATTATTTGGCCAAAAAAATTTGCTTCGTTCATTAATTAGAACTTTTCCTCTAATGATGTCAATTCCACAATCTATTCTCTGTTTTTCATCTAACATTAAGTGTTGTGTTGACTGATTAGTTTAGGAAACTGATTTAGACAAATTATACATAATTCATTTTACTTTCATAGGATAATTGTAATTTAGGATTTTTTTTGAAATTATTAATTTGTGTTGATGTCACTTCAGTGTGTAAGACTATTGTAAACTAAGAATGTCACTTAATTATTTCTAGAATTTATTCTAGGAAACTAATTTATACATAATTATACAATATAAGGTGTTGGGATATGTTTTAGTTTTGATGATTTTCCAAAACAACATGTAATAGGTTTGAAAGCAGTCAGGATTGTATCTTTTGTTTCAGGTCAGGCTAGGTTAGCTCTCAGTAGAATAGGCTGTCAGTTGAGAAGAACCCAGTTGAGGGAACACTCAGTTGAGGGGGAACTCAGCAGCATAGCCTGAGGATATTAAGATGACACCAAGAAGATCTAACTGAAGCCATGCTAGTGACCTAAACCTGAAGAAAAGCCTGAAGGATGTCCCACTGAGTGTAAACCGGGCTGGTCTAAGCTAACTCGGGTGGACCACTCAGTGAAGAGCATGATCAAGAGGATCAGTGCTGCACCAAGTAGGCCCTGAAGGAGTCAGACTACTGTGGTCAGGGAAGTTTGTCATTCAGCCTTATGACAAACTTCTTGGAGTGATCTTCAAACAGTCTCTGAAGGACAACTACACTGAAGACGTTTAGTCCACTGAAGATCATCAGTTAGTGAAGGAGGAAACTACCTAAAGTCAGCGGGTCTTGGTCAACCCACTGAGTCAAAGATCCGTTGGATCCAGCCCACGTGGACCAATCAGCACAAGGCAGCAACTCTGACACTGACAAGGCCGCATTCCAAGAAAAGTGGTTGAAACCATTAATTGTATGGATTCAAATGTAATTCCATCCAACGGTTACATTTGAATCCACACTATAAATACAAGCTCATAGCTGCGTATTGAAGTGTGTGTGTAGTAAGAAAAATCAACACCTACGAGCTGTAAGAGTGTGAGTGTTTAGTGCATTATTTTGGGAGTTATAAGGAGGCACGATTCACATTTTTATACATTGAACTTTAGAGTTCATAGATATACACAAATGAGTGTTCAGCTTGTAACTCATAGCTTAGAGAGGTTTTCCTAATCTTAGCTTTAGGCTAACTCATTGTAAAAGAAAACTTCACCTAATTGGAGAAACCCAAACCGAAACCAAAACCCTCTTGTTAGGTTTGTTGGGAGTAAGTTGTCAGTAAGTTTGGAAGGAGGGGCAGCCCAGGGAGTAGCGTGAGTCCAGTTGTAAGTGCACCTTGGCACGTTAAAAACAAGAATCCCAGTTAGTAGATTTCCTGTTAGATCAGGCCGTGGATGTAAGAGCTTGACTCTCTGAACCACGTTAAACTGAGCGTACTTATCTTTAAAAGTATTTACTAAAGTGTTGTGAAAATCTGCTCACTGAGAGCATTGTTAAAAAGGAAACTTTGGTTAAATATTCAGGTCAGGGAGAATTCATCTCACTGATCAGTTCAGGCAACGCACTCGAGAGTTCAGCATCTCGAGTCACTGCGTTACTTAGAGTATGAGTCTCCAAGTCTTCACTGACTTGGTAGCTCAGGCTCTGAGTAATGCAGTGACTTGAAGTGTAACCTCTCGAGTCACTGTGTTGCTAAGAGCATGAGCCTTCCAGTCTTCTCACTGACTGGGTAGCTCAGCCTCTTAGCAATGCAGTGACTTGAGTTTTATTCACTCTTGCTGACCTCCCTGAGGAAAAGTTTAAAAAAAAATTTACTCCTGAATTCCCATTTTGGCATTCGAAAAACGGGACCATCATAAGGACATTACCTACGCCAGGACCATTTTAAATTAATGCTTTGTGCCCATTTTTTTTATAATTGAAGGACAACTTTATTACGTTAACTTCAAGTTGATTCTTCACGATATGGCTGTTCGGTTGGGGTATTTATGTGCTGTGTATGAGACTGAGGATAAGAGTTTTGGGTGTTTTCCAGTATTCCACTCCATTATCTATCTTCACAGTTCGTTTGATGTTTTTGATATACATGGTGATGGATGTGGTTCTTTTGATGAGGCTGAAAATGATGCGGCCTACCGAGGAATTAAGTATCTCCAAAACTTACATTCTATCAAGGTTGTTGATGTTACGTCCTATTAGTGTTGAAATCTTTAGAATGTCAAAATAAAGAAGTAGTTATTTTGTAATTTGATCATTCCGCTTCGGGTTATGAATAATAATGAGTATTTTGTTATTTGAGTAATTTTTTTTTCGGTTTATTTTGGTCATTTAATTTAATTTTTACTGTTTTTTTTTTCTGTATGTGGGTAATATTTATTGTTTTTTATAGCATCATTTGGGTACATTTTATGGTTTAAATGATTAAATTCTTAATTTAATTTGTTCTTTAATATTTCGTTAATATTCAGCTCTTTCTAATCTTGGGTATTTTAATGAGAGAAATGCTAAGTTGAATGTCAATATCTTACATATTTCGCATATCTAATGTTTTAACTTCACTAATTAAATTATATTGTTGGATTATTGTATATATTTTTTTAGGCATGTATTTGGATGGTTAATAATTTTTACTATTTAATATGAATAGTGATTTTTTTTTTTTGTTAAGATCACGCCATTAAGTTATTATCTTTCATCTTTTTTGGGAAAATTTACTATTTATAAAATTAAACGTGTTGTAACACTAAATAGTAAATTTTATGGTACCATTTTACATTTTCCACGAATATCTTATAGTTTAAATATATTGTATAACCTTTCTCGGTATAACCTAACAATATAGTTTTATGAAACCATTAATTAATTGGTATTGAAAAGAAATATTACAATTCTAATATTATTTATTTATTTTTAGTTTATTTAATTATCTAATGTTTGTTTTTTTTAAGTTAAATGTTATGTGAATAATATCATTATTTTCCGTTTTTGAAATATAATCTCGATGTATGAGAAATTTTAGTATTTGTTTATAATTTTAATATTTTCGGACTTTCACAATTTTCAGAAATTGTTTAGTATTTAAAAAAAAAACGTTTACTATTGATTGAGTATAAGATCTTAGTTATATCATCATTATTGTTTTGTTTTTATTCTGTTAAAAAAATTTGTAATTATTTGCACTGAAGGTTTTGGAAACGGTTTTTTTAATCCATCCTTATAAATCGACCTTAATTTACCGTGATTGTTTTATTTGTTTTTACCTTTTGGGTTGGTTGAGGTGTTTTTAAGTTTTGAATGTTATTTTTTTTAATTATTTGCCAGTTTATATTGATGTTGGATGCTTGCTTTTGATATCCGATGTTATTTTTGGTTTTCTTAAGAACATTTATTAATATAAATAATATATATATATATATATTATTCAATAATCCAGAAATTACTATTGTAGTCGATGAATGATACTTATTGATATTTTTTAAAAGATTTGTTTCTAAAAAAGTTCTTAATAGATTTGTGTATCTGATAATAATTGATAAATTAATCTTTTGTTTGTACATATAACAATTTTAAATATTTATTTTTACATATAACAATTGATTTCAGAAGTTTTGTTCTATATATTATTAAGATTGTGTTTTTTTATAATGGTATCGAAATAAAAATTAGTTGGTGTGTATATTATTCAGATAAAGATATAAAGAAATATTATTAATCAATGTTTATTCGTGACGCATCTATAACTTAATTTGTTCCGATTGTGTGCGGTTTAAAAGCTATATGGATGTATTTTTTTTTATTTATTGCTTCAATTTTCTATAAATATATTGGTTTTGTAAGTGTAATATATGTCTGTTGCGTTTTTTGTTTGGGCCTAATGCATTAGTTATTTGTGAAATATTTCTTTTGGGACTTGCTATTGGGTTTTAAAGATTGTTTTGCGTCAATTGCATTTCTTATATAATTTGAATATTTTCTAAATTGTTAATGAGCAAAAAAATATTCTGCTAACATTATCTTTCGAGTTATATTTTTATGACTGTAATTTTTTATTTTGTATACTTTTATAAATCCAAATCGCTTTCCTGACTTTTCTTTTGTTTGTTACAGAAATGCAATATGTTAGATCATCTAATGTACTAATATATGCTTTCGATTTCTAACCCATAAATTATGGATAGTATGTTTTCAATTATTGTTTTTCTTGGTTTTATTTTATTAATTATTTTTGGTAAATATTTGATTCTTTTTGGTAAATATTAGATATATAGTATTTTGTTAATTAATTAGTATATGGTAATATTTTTTTTGGTCAAACCCGTAATGGATGTATTTTTTTATATTTAATTTTCTTTTTTCCAGTATTCTTATTGGTCTATACTGCCGGTGATTCATTCATATTGAGTTAAACGGTGCTCTGTATTCTTATTATTCCCGGTTGCTTTTTTACTAGTGCTTTTCTTCTTCGGCGGTTTTCGTTTACTCCATTGGTATCTATACTCTTATTCTACTGTCTTTCATAATCCATTTTTTTATTCTACTTTGTGTCGAAATAATATACACTATTTTACATCCTTTTGCTTCACTTCCATATTTACAAACATTGTTATTTTATCAGATTAATGTTGTTTCGAGTATTTTATTTGATATTGTTTGAATTTATGCGTGGAATGTTCTCTATTTCTTTATAACACCCGTTTTTTTATGCGTTCTTTTTTTATATCTGATTTATTAATCCCTTTGGATTTTAAATTAATATTTTTCGATTTTTTTTATGGTTTGTTGTCTGTTTTCAGTTTTGCAGTTTCTTTATTGTCGTCATGGTTGTTACTAATCGTGGATCTGTTGGAATATGTGCGTATTGTATCTTATACTTTTTCTATATTTATTCTTATTTTGTTGCATGTGGTTTTTGCTGATATTTTTTTCATTGTATTTGTAGGTGAAGATGTTGTTGTTTCGTGCAGAGACATTCAACTTTATGTTAACACTGTTTATTATAGTAGGAGATTCAGGTTTGTTTTGCAATTTAAGAAGAATCGGGATCCTGAATTTATAGTAAGCATTTAAATTGCTATGTGTTGGTGTATTATATTTTATTAACTATCCTGGCTGATGGTTGTCTTATTTTTCAAATTTTAGGAACTGCCATTGGAATTCTTTAATTGGTTTATCAGTTCTGGGAATTGTTCGATTCTTATTGTAAACCAGCGTTCACTATCTGTTTCTTGGGATCGAAAACATTGGCTCTGTGTACTAATTTTTTAAAACAAGTGGTTATTACACTTTGGCTCTGGTTTTAAAAAATTATATGGTGTCGGTTCTGGTGATCTTATTTTATTTTTTTTGAGTTGGTCTTTGGTTCTTCTTATCGTTTTGTTATATTTGATTATTCTGGTGGTTATATTAAGGATGGTTTTGGTGAACCTTTGGTCAATACTCCTGCCAATCTTTTGGGTAATAACTTTTTTTTTATTTTACACAGTTGATATGTGGTTGTATAGTTTTTTTTTTTGTATGTACTATCTGCTTATTTATTCTTTTGTCGTGTCATTATATAGGATTGGACCGCTTCAATCGCATTGTTCCTGAATTTGTTGTTGATTTCTCTAAAAATCTGGTAATTATTATGTTTTCATAACTTAATTTAGTGTTATTGATTGTCTTGGTTTGTGCACTAAATCTCTGTTGGTATTGTATTATGTTTGCTAAAATGACTTTTTTTTTCAATGTTCTTTATTTTCTGTTTTATAATTTTCTAATTACGTTTTCTAGGTAACCCCAAGTTTCATAGTTGCATTATTTGGGTGCACTCTTCCGGCAAGATTCTCCTTGGTGTGTAGAGATGGCAAGCAATGCATCTGTCTGTATTCATGTTTGGATGTTGGGCTGCAGTTGGAAGTAGTTAAAACCTGGTTTTGTGATACATCGTATTATGATAGAGTTAAATATTTGACTTTTTTATTCAATGGTGTCGACACTTTCTATGTTGGTGTTTACTTGGAGAATAATTGTGAGATTGGTTCTGGTTTTCTTCCACAAAATGATGGTAACTAAATTTTATGTAATCATTTTTTTCATTTATATTACATTCAAGTGTGCAATTTTTTTATATGGTTTTATTTTTTTACAGCCTACTTTTTTGTCGTAGGTGTTGGTTGCAGTTTATTGGTGAATCGTCGTTCCGGAGCATCAGCTGGTTCTAATGATCCTTTTTTGACAATCGGAAATACATCTACAATTATTGGGGTTTGTATATACAGTTTTGTTTTTTATTTTCTCCATTTTGCTTTTTTGATATTTCACTGATTTATTTTTATTGTATTTATTGTTGGGTTTATCTATTCTATGTAGGATGTTTAGAATGTAGTTAATGAAATTACACTCAAATTCACTAGAGTTTTGACTTCGTCTGATATAAAGAAAGGGAAATTGGTTAGTTTTTTTTTTTTTTGGTTTTTTTTCAATTAATCATTTTATTTGATGATATGTTTTTTATTTTTTCTTATTTTTATTTTAGCCTATACCTTTGGTCTTTTGGCGAAAATACATCAAGAAGTTCTACAAGTTTTATCCTGATGTTGAGGTTAGATGTGATGACAAGTCGTGGATTGTTTCTTTCAAGGAAGAGTGTGGTCGTTCAATGATATCTGCTGGTTTTAGGAATTTGGCTTTGGATTTGGCACTTCGTGTTGGTTCTTCTGTTACTGTTTCTGTTGTTGAGTGTAGTCCATTTGTCATTGAAATGTCTGTAGTTGTTTAGGTATGTTATCCGGTGTGTACTTATACTATGATTTACTTTTCATGACTCATATTTTGCGTGTTTTCCTTGGTATTTTCGATTTATTATTATATTTGAATGTTAAAGTCTGTGATATCTAGCGTCTAATTTCATTTGTTGATTGCATGGATTGAAATCTTATATGTTAAATTAGAAAAATAAAAACTTTTTTTTTTGTGCATGCAGTGTTGCTTATGTAATTTTTTTTTTTTTACATATTTGGTGATGCTAAGTATTTAAATACATTTTCTTTTTATAATAATTTTTTCTTTATATATTTATTTTCATACATTTAAAAATGTTCACAATATTTTTTCTTAATACTCGCAGTAATATATATGTTTTGCCCAAATGAATAATTTTGTAAATTTTTTTTTTTTGTTGGTTTATACTGATGTGGTCATCAACGATGCTTGGTTAGTGCTTTATTTTTTAATTGTTTTTTTCTCTAAACACTATAGTACTGTATTGATCATATTGTTTATGTTTGTATCTGTTTGAATTTGATTTGTCGTTTATGCATTTAGTGTTGTTTCTAATTTTTTTATATTGGAGTATAGTATTGGGTCTTTGAATCTGTTTTTATTGATAGCAATATGATTTTATTGAATTCAAATATTCATACTAATTCAATGACTGTATAAGGTGTTAAGTACTTTTGTTGTGTGAAAAAGCTTGGATCAAGTAATGTCGAACATTGTGTTAAATTTTCAAAAATATATTTCAAACATGGTGTAAGTGAAAATACATGTAATTTTCTTAGTGATTATTTTGAAATTCAAAAAATGTGTATATGTTTTAGTGTTTAACAAAAAAACATTAATTCAAATAACTGTGTCCATTAATTTTGATAATGACCCATATATTTTTTTTATTTTTTTAATTTCTGGATCCTTATTCTTTTTATAATGTGGAATCTACAAACCATTATTCCATTGTGTATGTCATTGTTCAATTTTTATAATATACATATGTGTATTATTTTATTTTTTCTGTTAAAAAATATGTGTGTTTTTTGTAAATCTATATCTATATAATAGAGCTAAGATGTCCTTATTTAGATTTGGGCGCCAATTTGCCTCATCCGTCGATCTGATTTTGTCAATTTCGTCCCGATCGTTGGATTGTTTTTATTGTTTTATATAGTATGTTATTTAGTATTGGTCATTATTATTTTTAATAATCATCAATCACATACCTTTTTGGTGTTATATATTCATGGATTGTGCCACCGTTTCTGTTTTTTGTATCTATATATAGGTGCCTAGATCGTTCCATTCATCCATCGTCGGTTTGTTTCTCTTGGTATTGTTCATAACTTTTTTTTTTGCATTGCTTTTCTCGACAGTGTTTGTGGTGGTGGCACCTTCGATGTTGTCGAATCTGGGTCGAGAATGTTGCCTTGATCGTGCTTTCGGATGTGTGAACTACCTTTTTCTTGGATCCGGAAAATTGTGTTGATTTTTATTATAGTTGTTGTATTTTAGTCGCCGAATAAAAAAGTTTGTTGAATAGATAGATATTGGTGTTTATATATTTTGTTTCTGTATAAACCATTTAGTTCTCATCGGTTATCAGTGAAAAAGTTTAGATTTGGGCTGACAACATATAGCAATATTCGGTTAATTTACGTCATTGAAGGAGAATTAGTCCACATACTTCGTATGTAATTTGTATATCAGTTGTTAGCGAAACTGCCCGATTTTATGAGATTTATTTCCTTTCATTTTGGCATATTCCACTTTTTTTTTTTATGGTAATCACTAATTATTTTATATTTTTGTAAATGAATTATATTATATACATGATGTTTCATATTTATTTACGAATTACAGGATTATATTTCTTATAAAATGAAATAATGTCTTTAAAAATATGTAATTTAATATAATTTCTGTTTTGATAACATATAGCAATATTCACTTATTTTACGTAATTGAAGAAGAATAAGTCCACATACTCGCTAATTGGTATCTCAGTTGCTTTCGAAACTGCCCGATTTTATGATAGTTATTTCCTTAAATTTTGGCATATTTCAATTTTTTTGTTATCTAATCACTAATTATTTTATATTTTAATAAATGGATTATATTATATACATGGTGTTTCCTGTCTATTTACAAATTACAGGCTCATATTTCCTATAAAATGAAATAATGGCTTTAAATTTATGTAATTTATTGTAATTATTTACGAATTATATATTCCCATTTTTTTTTCATTTTTCCATGCCTAAATCTTCTTGAATTAAAATTACATATTGATCTCATAGTTCAAATGCTTTAGATTAGAATCCGCATCTATGTAATATTGATCCGGAAATTACATATTGATTTCCCTGCCTAATTCTTCTAGAAAAAAAAAAGTTCTAACAATGTTGATCCGGAAAAAAAAAATCTGCATCTATGTAATCCATGCTACTGATTTGATTAGAATTATTTAAATTTCCTTATTTTATTAACAGTTGTTATTATATATCCATTATAAATTGATTTGTTATAGTATTAGACGAGATTATAAGTTGTTGGTTTTGACCAATTCTTTAATCAAATTAATGATCAAATTAATTAGTTATTTTATTTTGATTAGATTAATTAGTTTTTTTTATTCATATGTATGTATAATTCATATAAAAAAGTTGGTAATATTGACCATTACTAGATTTTTAAAATTTTAGAATGCGCCTTTCATGATTTAGAGGTTGGTTATGCTATTATAATTAGTTAATGATTCATTTTAATAATAACAAATATATATATATATATATATATATATATATATTCTTTAGTTTTTTTTTTTTTGGTTGTGTATCCTAGGGTGACAGAACCATATCATTTAGAGAAGTACAAGAATGAAATTGTTAAGGCAAGGTTTACACTATTAGAAATTTGGAATAATGTCAATTCAAGATATGAAAGATGGTAAAACTATCAATTTAATACCTAAAAGATTTTTCCTATCAATTTAGGGCTTAAAACATAGAAAATTATCAATCCAAGACCTGAAAGATAGAACCTATTAATTTAAGACTAAAAAATATTAAGACTATGTTTGACATATTATAATTTATATTCTTATTTTATTTATATACATTATTATTTTTTCAGTAATTTTATTGTTACTTATTTTTTCAATCACATGAAATTAATATATATTTATATTTTTAAAAATATGATTTATAAAAAATATTATCGGATAACAAAAAATTATTAAAGACCAAACACGATCTTAAAATGAGTAAGTCTTAAATTAATAATTTTATCTTTCAGGTCCTGAATCGATAGTTTTCAATCTTTTAGGCATTGAATCTATAGGAAAAATCTTGCAGGCCTTAAATTGATAATTTTCCTATCTTTCAGGCTCTGAATTGATAAAACTCCTAGAAATTTTCTTGTGACCGCTAATAAGTATGGTTTTAAGACAACAACTACTAATTATAAGATACAGTTTATTGCAAATACTTGAGTTTTTCAAGTTGCAGATACTGAATTCCTATGCAACCTGTATTTGGTTAATGATTTTTCTCAGTTAACGGTTGATTCTGATATTGATGAAAATCTTTTTATTGGTACATTATTGGCCTTTTTAATTTTCATTTTTTTATTTAAAAAATATATAAAAACTTTTTTATTTGGGTTTATATTCTATCTGTCTCTATTAAAAGTTGTTAGAATTTTCGATATCAGTGAAATTGTTGAACGAGACGTTTCTTCAAAACCTACAAAATTGTTGGATCTTATATATATATATATATATATTTAATCTTGAATTTTTTATACTCTTTTTAATTTTATTATAATAAAAGAAAAAAACATAGGGGTTTGAGACTGAAGGTTTCACTTTGGGATATTTCATTGATGAATTGGGGAAAGTTGAGAATTTTGGTTGTAATCTACCTCCTATTCTTATGTTTCAAATGTTCCGGGCCAAAATTTTTAATGGTATGTTTGTATGTCTATTCATTTTTTAATTAATATATAATAAATATATATATATTTATATATTTTTCAATAAATAACATAATATCAATTTCTCTTGGTCTTGTTTAAAATTTTCATTCTGATATATGTACATCTTCATTTAATTTTTTAGGTAATGTGTCAATCTTTAATACCTTCAACACTTCCAAGATTGTGTTTGGGGATGATATTAAGGAAATTGTTGATATGAGAAAAAGGTATAATTTTATATTATATTGATCATGTTATAAATTTATTAACTTTATGTTTACTTTTACTTTTGTCTTTAGATTTAGCGCTAATTCGAAAGATAAACAAGTATGTTCGTCTTTTTCGTGGTCATCTTAGTGGTACATCTACAACGGTAGGCACGATTGATTTGGATGTAAAAACCATTCATTATGTAATACCCCATCCCGTTTTATACCTTTTATATTTCTTAGAACCCTTATTTTTTATTTTCTTAATCTTTGTTTCTTTTTATTTTATTTATTTTGTGTGCTTTGGTGTAATTTAAATATATATACCCTTTTACAAATTCCTAAATTCGTAGAAAGAATCGAATCTTTCAAAGCGAATAAAGGGCTACGAGAAATTAAATATTCAAAGATTAAAAATCAGGATTTCGATCCGTTTAATTTATTGAGAATAATTAAAATACAATAAAATATTATTTGAGTCTTAAAACTGTATTAATTTTCAATTCGGGATTTATCTCGTGAACCAAACGATCCCTAACCGTATCAATTGGGATCGAAAATATCAGAATTAGAGTGGATTAATTTTCATCCACATAAATTACTTCCTTTTAGAATTAAATTAATTAGGTATTAATCCCACCCACATATTAATTTCCTCCTTTATAATTAATCTTTTAAGAAATAAATTTTCATTAATTATCCCTTTCTCTCTCCTCCAAGAAACAAAAACGCGTACATCATTTCTTCCTCTTCATTTTTTCCAAATTTGCTCTCATCTCTCTTCTCTCGTCTATCTCTCTCTCGTCCTCTTCTTTATTTCCGACGGACGACCGCCGTGTTCCGCCTCAAGCCGCCCGCCTCCTCCTCTTCCGTCAACTGCCGAGCGACAGCCCAACCACCACCAGCGACCGTCGCGCCGCTTCTTCCTCCCTTTCCGCCAAGCTCGCCACCGTGCCCTCTCCCAGCCGCGCCGCTGTCCTCCGTCCTCTCCCTTCGCGTCGCGACGCTCACCGCCGGCTACCGCCTCTCAGACGCCGCGCGACGCGCCGCCCAGCTCCGTCCGCGACCACCGTCGCGTCGCCCCTACGCCGCCGCCCTGCTCCGCCTCCGAGCGAAGCCGCCGCCGCGATGTTTTTCTCTTCCGCCGCTTTTCCGATCGACGGCCGCCGCTTCAGCGACATGTCTCTTCTTCTCCATTCGAAGCAAGGCCGACTCTGTCAATCCCCTCCTCTATGTGAGTCTCAATTTCTTTTTCGATTCGTTCAATTTCAATTTCAGTATCCTCGATTAAATCCCCTTATCAATTCATCCGAAAATTCTTTCAATTTCACTCAGTTTCAAATTAATTACCCTTACAAACAATAGACTCATGTTTTGCCTCTTTTCGTGTAATCGAGACGATGTCGCCTCCGTCGCCTTTCCGATGAACCATGAAGGACGAATAGCTGCTGCCCGTAATTTTGGAAAACCGAAACTACGCCGTTAGGCCGTCCAATTTAGTTGACGAGTCCCCGAACTACGCCGTTAGGCTGCCCGATTTGGGACTCGTAAGACTGCTCGTCTTTTCTCTTTATTTTTTCGTAGTATTTGGATTAGGAACGAACTGTTTTAACTTCGAGTTGTTTAGATTTTTGGAGAGATTGGAATATTCATCTTTTGGAGCCTGTGAGCTCGTAGATGGACTTTGTTGTTATTGGGATTTTCGTACTGTTTTGATTAGCTGCTGTTGAATTAGTTGATTAGTACTATTGACTAGGTTATTTGGTATTATTGAATTAAGCTGTTTAGTATTCTTGGGTTAGATGTTTAGTATTATTAGTTTAGTTGGTTAGTATTATTGAATTTGGTATTTAGTATTGTTAGTTTGGTGGGTTTAGTATGGTTGGTATTGAAGTTTGGTATTATTGTATTTAGTTGTTTAATATTATTGAATTAGTTTGGTTTGGTTAGCTGTTGATATGGTGTTGAAATTAGTTTGTTTTAATATTAGTTGAGTTTTTGGAGACAAACGGAAACTCGTCTTCCCCTTGTGCGACTGTTAGAAAATTAGGAACGAAAAGATAAGTCGTTTAATATTTAAAATTTAATAACAAATGAAAAGAGTATTTTTGGGAAAATTAGTATTATTCTTTTGTTTAGAAAGTGTCACTAATCAATTTTAGAAGTGTTACTAAAGTTATAAAAGAAAAGTACTTTTTATAAACTTCTTAGAAAGTCTAAGTTTATTAATAAGTTTTAATAAAGGGTTTTTATTTATAAAATATGATTAATTATATTCAAGATTTCTTTTAAAATGAGAAATATAATCCTTAAGAAAGAAAAACCTTTTCTTTAATTTTATTAATATTTTTCTAAGTAAATTCTTATTTTCTAAGTAATTCCAAGATGAATTCTTATATTTTCTTCCTTAATGGGCCTTTATTTAGGGACACCCCCTAAATTCAGCAAATACACCCCCCTGTTACACCACAGAAATCAGTAAATACACCATCCTGTAACACCACTGCTTTCAGTAAATACACCCCCCTGTTACACCCCTGCTTTCAGTAAATATACCCCCTGTTACACTACTGAATTTAGTAAATACACCCCCCTAATACACCTCCTCTTAAAAAGGGGTGTACTTATCAAAAGATTGTTTTTGTAGTAATCGAAATAGTCATACCACAAGTATACTAGTAAATACACTCCCTCAATACACTCACCTTTCTAGAAGTGGTGTATTTACCAAAATAGGGTGTGACCTTTAAGCAAGTCCTTTTTGAGTTTATAAGACCACAACTTTCTCGATTCTCGTAACACAAACTCTCAAGTTTTCCTAAACACTTTCAAAAGTCAATCTTTTAATCAGAATACTCCTTATTAGGATTCTGTACTTTTCGGGACACGCACCGAGGACTCGACCCTCTGCCTACACATCATTCTCGGGACTCGAAACAATCAGGTGGGTGATGATCCGTTGATTGATCTGCTATTAATAACGTCATGCCGGTATTTTTTGAACTCGACTAAATCAAATCAAAAGTATCTAATCCAACATAAATGTAACACCTATCTATATAATTGTTTGGATTATGTGATATAACTACATATGTTATATTAGCCTGTTGTTTTGTGAATCGATCACCACTGCATGAGTAAACACCTTACGTGAGCATGAATCAGTTCAGTCATCAGTCAAGTATTTTTCTCAGTGAAGTTTGTTGTATCAGTTTTATGGGAATTCAGTAAGTACGGAGTTGTGATTTGGGTATTGTTTTCCGACCTCCGGGGACGCTGTCGTTGGACGCCCTCGGAATCAAGGTTGTTGATTATTTTCCGGTCTCCGGGGACGCTGTCGTTGGACGCCCTCAGAATCAAGGCTGTTGATGGTTGGAGTTGAAAAGGATAACTATGATGGAAGGGGAATGATTGTACGTTTATGGTTTGATAGTTGTGATAATATGTGATATGACTTTGGGCTTTGCCCTAACGTGAATCAACTTGTGCTATTTCAATTATATTATGCGAAGTATGCTTAAATGCCGTTTAAACTTTATAATCTTATATATATCAACTGATTAAATAAATTAAATACTTTATTAACGAGTATAATTTAATATATATTTCGGATTTACCAATCCCATGATGTTGCAATCACCCATATGTGAGAATTTAATTCTCACGCCCCTTTTCCCTAAACCCCTTGCAGATTATGATTTCGTGGAGCAAGGACAGTAATAGAGACGACACGGAGTTCCCCACTTAAATAAAACGTTACTGATAATACTATGTTTTATGTACACATATATGTGTGTGAGATACTTATTAAAATTATTCTATTCATTTCTTCCGCTGCATAAAAACTCATCATCTCTCATTTCCGTTATATTTCCTTCAAAAATTTTATAGTTCGGACTTTTGATCACAATAACACTTCGAATTCGATATAATTAATATATATTGGGTTCGGGGCGTTACACATTAGATTCTTGAGAATAACACGGTTGGTTATAATTTATTTTTTATATAAACGTATTTTTTTATGATTCAATCCTAAACATTGGAATTAATTTATTAATTTTATAAATATTGTAGATTGGGACATTCTGGATTTGCGAGAAAATTATTGAATTAGACTCATATGACAACTGGTGGTTTTATTCATGCAAGAAGTGTTCCAGGAAAGTCATTAAGGAGAATGAAAAATTTGAATGTTTGAAGTGTGGAATTAAGAATGCTCCATTTGTTATAAAGTAATTTGAATTTATCTTTTCTATTTGAATATTTTGTAGTCTTATTAGTTCTTGAATTTACAATTTATTTAAAAAACTTACACTTGTGTAAACTTATATATTAATATTTGTTGAATATTTCTAAATATGGATTACGTGCGATTGTTATTGATGGTACAAGTGATATGACTCTCAATCTATGGGATAATATATGTTGTGAGCTTATACAAAAGAGAGCCTATGATCTTTTGGAATTTGGAAATAATGTAAGTTTATATTTGTAAAATTTATACATATTTGTTTAGTTTTTTTAATTCAATAATGCATTTGAAATACCTAACTATTTTTTTTTAAATTTTGTACATTTCGATTTTTTTTTGTAATTTTAGATATTATGTGTTTAAAATATATATGCAGGGTGGTTATTCGTATATTCCAAATGAGATTCAGGACCTTGTGGAGCGTACCCTTTTGTTTAGAATTCAGATAAGACCAGATGATATTGCACGCCGTACTGTAGTATTCAATGTGGTGAAGGTGCATACAAATTCATCTTTGATCACCAAATATTCCTTTTTTGATGATATTGATCATGTAATAGTTTCTTATATAAGTATATAATATTATTTTATTTGATTTTGTTACTATTTTAATATAATATTATAGAAGAGGACTGTAAAGGTGTTTTTCCTTTGCTATATTCAATGGTTTTGATGGATGTATGAAGGAAAATATTTGTGAGCCTTTGCTCAACTATCTAGCTGTGGTAATGGGTATGTATTTTTAAAATGATTTAAACTATAGGTAATTTTTTTAGTTGCTATTTGTACAATAACATTAATAGTTTATTCTAATATAAACTTTATTTACTTTTCATAACAGGTATTGTCAAGTTACATGAGATTTTTCCTGAATTTTTTATTGAATGCTCTAACAATTTTGTAAGTATTATTGTGTTAGAGTATTAAAAAAGAAATAAATGTTAAGATTAATTTTTTTTATTTTTTTATTAGGTCATTCCAGCCAAATTTATCCACTTATTTGGGAATACTCTTCCCAATTGCTTCTTTCTGAAAGCAAGGTTTGGAAATTAGTATATGAGCATATGCACATTGAGTGAAAACAGTATTCAATTGAAAGTAAAAAAATTCTAGCATAAAGAATTCAGTTGTTATAATAAAGTTAAATGTCTAACTTTATTATACGATGATGTTCAAATCTTTTATGTCAATTTTTTTATGGACAATAATTATGAACTTGCTACGTGGTCTCCCTATGTTAATCATGGTAATTTTACAATCTATTTTGTTACTATTTGTTATGTATGTAATTTATTAAAATTTTGTTAATATTATATATATATATATATAATATAACATTGTTCTATTTCAGTTAGGTTTCCTGGAGATTATTTGTCTCAGATCTCAGTGAGCTGTCATAAATCAGAGTTTATGTATAGCTTGGTATGTATTCATTATATTTTGTGTCATAAATATGTACACCTGTTAAATTCTTAAAAATTATATATAAATGTTGTGAAAAAGTATATTTTATAAATTGATTTTTTTTAACATTGCAGAATCTTCCAAGTAATGCAGATAATGTTTTTGGATGTATTAGTCATACTATACAGTTAAAGAGTGCGGTAACTGGAGAAATTTTTAATGTTCGTTATGTTCATCGTTCTATAGAAACCAGTCGCGGGTGTTCTAATTTTATGTGTCTCTGTGACAAATGGAGTTCTGTGGCATTGAACGTTTCTTTGAAGAGAACTGACACAATCTGTTTCTACAAGGAGGCCAATGAAGAAAATGAAACATCCCATGTTTTTGTTTTTTATCTTTTGAGAATAATTTTGTGAGGGGTTAGTTATAGTTGAATTGTTATGTTTTTTTTTAGTCAATGTAATTTTAATTATTTTGTGTTTCATGTATGAATAGTAGATGTCAGGTTAAGATCCATAGTTTGACATTTTTGTTAAATTTCTAAGCATATGGTATTTTAATTTTATTTTGAAATGGTGTTTTGTTGATGTTCTGAATTACATATGCAATGTATTAACAAAATTAAAAATTTTAATGTTTCACGGTCAAATGTGTAGTGTATGAATTATTATCATATTAGTAGTATTTTTTTTGTATAGTATTATTAATTATTATTTATTGTGTAGTATCCTTATAAATTATATACACAGTACGATATGATATGTATAAAATGTATTTTAGGTTATTAGTAAAATGTTGTTTTTGACACATGATGGGAGTCCTTATCTAATTGTGAAAATACTATGTGTTTGTGTTTGCTCTATCTAATTGTTTGTAACGCCCCGAACCCAATATATATTAATTATATCGAATTCGAAGTGTTATTGTGATCAAAAGTCCGAACTATAAAATTTTTGAAGGAAATATAACGGAAATGAGAGATGATGAGTTTTATACAGCGGAAGAAATGAATAGAATAAATTTAATATGTATATCACACACATATATGTGTACATAAAGCATAGTATTATCAGTAACGTTTTATTTAAGTGGGGAACTCCGTGTCGTCTCTATTACTGTCCTTGCTCCACGAAATCATAACCTGCAAGGGGTTAGGGAAATGGGGCGTGAGAATTGGATTCTCACATATGGGTGATTTGCAACATCATGGGATTGGTAAATCCGAAATATATTAAGTTATACTCATTGATAAAGTATTTAATTTATTTAAACAGTTGATGCATATAAAAGATTATAAAGGTTTAAACGGTAATTAAGCATATTTCGCATGATATAATCGAAATAGCACAAGTTGGTTCACATTAGGGCAAAGCCCAAAGTCATATCACATATTATCACAATTGTCACACCATAAACGTACAATCATTCCCCTTCCATCATAGTGATCCTTTTCAACTCCAACCATCAACAGCCTTGATTCCGAGGGCGTCAACGACAGCTGTCCCCGGAGACTGGAAAAATAATCAACGACCTTGATTCCGAGGGCGTCAAACGACAGCTGTCCCCGGAGGCCGGAAAAATAATCAACGACCTTGATTCCGAGGGCGTCAAACGACAGCTGTCCCCGGAGGCCGGAAAACAATACCCAAATCACAACTCCGTACTTACTGAATTTCCATAAAACTGATACAACAACTTTACTGAGAAAATACTTGACTGATAACTGAACAGATTCATGCTCACGTAAGGTGTTTACTCATGCAATGGTGATCGATTCACAAAACAACAGGCTAATATATAACATATGTAGTTATATCACATAATCCAAACAGTTATATAGATAGGTGTTACATTTATGTTGGATTAGATACTTTTGATTTGATTTAGTCGAGTTCAGAAAATACCGGCACGACGTTATTAATAGCAGATCAATCAACAGATCATCACCCACCTGTTAACTCCGGGTCCCGTGAATAATGTACAAACAGATGGTCGGAAACCTCGTGCGCGTTCCAACTAGTATCGAATCCTAGTAGGAAGATATTTAATTAAAAGTTGACCTTTGAAAACGTTTAGGAAAACTTGAGAGTTTGTGTTACGAGAATTGAGAAAGTTGTGGTCTTATAAACTCAAAAAGGACTTGCTTAAGGGTCACACCTTATTTTGGTAAATACACCACTTCTAAAAAGGTGAGTGTAATGAGGGAGTGTATTTACTAGAATACTTGTGGTATGACTGTTTCGATTACTACAAAAACAATCTTTTGATAAGTACACCACTTTTTAAGAGGAGGTGTATTAGGGGGGTGTATTTACTGAAAGCAGTGGTGTAACAGGACGGTGTATTTACTGATTTTAGGGGTGTAACAGGGGGGTGTATTTACTGATTTCAGGGGTGTAACAGGGGGGTGTATTTACTGATTTCAGGGATGTAACAGGGGGGTGTATTTACTGATTTCAGTGGTGTCCTTAACAAAGGCCCTTTAAGGAAGAAAAATATAAGAATTCATCTTGGAATTACCTAGGAAAATAAGAAATTTCTTAGAAAAAATATTAATAAAATTAAAGAAAAGGTTTTTCTTTCATAAGAATTTTATTCCTCATTTTAAAAGAAATCTTGAATATAATTAATCATATTTTATAAATAAAAACCCTTTATAAAATTAAAAGTATATTCATAATAATGTTTTTCTTGAAAAATAAAGAAAAGAAAGTTACTTAAATAATATATTAATATAATAAAAGTTTCAAGTTTAAAATTTATTCTTTCTAAAATCTATATTTCATTTTAAAAGAACTTTTGGATATAATTTATAAATACCCCCTTTATTAAACTTATTAATAAACTTAGACTTTCTAAGAAGTTTATAAAAAATACTTTTCTTTTCTAATATTAGTAACACTTCTAAAATTGATTAGTGACACTTTCTAAACAAAAGAAATATACTATTTTCCACTTTTTCATTTGTTACTAAATTTTGAATATAAAACGACTTATATTTTCGTTTCTAATTTTCTAACAGTCGCACAAGGGGAAGACGAGTTTCCGTTTGTCTCCAAAAACTCAACTAATACTAAAACAAACTAATTTCATCACTTTTCAACTAATTCAACAATATTAGACAACTAAATACAATAATACCAAACTACAAACCAACCATACTAAACCCACCAAACTAACAATACTAAATACCAAAATCAATAATACTAACCAACTAAACTAATAATACTAAACACCTAAACCAACAATACTAAACAGCTATTCCAATGATACTAAACAACCTATTCAATACAACCATTAAGCTAACAACTTAACTCATTCGAACAATAGAATTTTAGCAATAATAAAGTCCATCTACAAGCTCTTAATCCAAAATAAGTATCTTAATTTTACAAGGTTCAACATCGCGGGTAAATAACAATTCGATCTCTATCCAAACAACTACGAGAATTAGAGAGGGGTTAGCGATTCTTACGAGTCCGGTTCGGGGTGGTAAACGAACGGCCTAACGGCGTCCTAAAAGAAATCGGTTATTCGTCGGATTATTTGGGCAGCATAACGGCGTCGTTCGAGGTCTCCAAAAATTTCGGCAGCAGCAACCGGTTTAACGGCGTCAAATAACACGAAAGAATGAATTCGTGAGTTTCAACGAGGAATCAAATAGAGAAATTGAAGTTTAAGAAAATTGGGGAAAATATTGAAATCGAATTCAAATTAACGAATTTCAATCGAAGATATTGAAATGAAATAGAGACTTACTGAGAATCAAGAGGCGACGGCATCGCGGCGGCGCTGGAGGGCAAAACAGCGGCGGCGCGGCGGCGCTTTGGGGAGGAGGCGGCGTCGCACGGCGGCGTTCGGAGGGGAAGAAGAGGCGCGACGGCGGCGGCGCTCGGTTTCGCGCCTGGAGGAGAAGGAGCGACGCGGCGGCTGTGCGATGAAGGAGGAGGAAAGGCGGAGGCGTCGCGGCTGACGGGCTGAAGGCGCGGCGGCTGTGCGCTGAGAAGGAGTACAGAGGCGGTGGAGGCGGAAAGGAGGAAGAGGCGTGGCTGGGTTGATCGGAGAAGGAAGAAAGAAAGGGGGAAGAGGCATGCGGCTAAGAGAGAGAGAGAGAGATTGGGGAAAAACTTGAATGAGGAGGAAGACCCGTATGTATGCGTTTTTGTTTCTTGGAGGAGAGAGAAAGGGATAATTGATGAATTTATTAAAAGATTAATTATAAAGGAGGAAATAAATATGTGGGTGAGGTTTATTTCTCAATTTAATTTAATTCAAAATGAAAAGTAATTTATGTGGATGAAATTAATCCCTTTTAATTCAGATATTTTCGATCCCACTTGATACGGTTTAGGGATCGTTTGGTTCACGAGATTAATCCCGATTTGGAAATTAATACAGTTTTAAGATTCGAATAATATTTTATTGTATTTTAATTATTCTCAATAAATTATACGGATCGAAATCCTGATTTTTAATCTTTGAATATTTAATTAATTTTCTCGTAGTCCTTTATTCGTTTGAAAGATTTAATTCTTTCTACGAATTTAGGAATTTGTAAAAAGGGTATATATTTAAATTACACAAATAGCACTCAAAATAATAAAATAAAAAGAAACAAGGATTAAGAAAATAAAATAAGGGTTCTAGGAATATAAAAGGTATAAAACGGGACGGGGTATTACATCCTCACCCCCTTAACAGAATTTCGCCCCCGAAATTCAGCTTCTAGGTATTACTTAGGTACTGAGGGTATTTGGTTAGAACTTCATCCTCTATTCCCAAGTTGTTTCTTCTTTCTCGTGCCGGCTCCACTGGACTAGAACTAATGGTATTTCTTGATTCCTCAATAAGTGTAACTTCCTTCCTAGGATAGTAACTGGAACTCCTTCATAAGTCAGGTCACAACTTAAACCTAAATCTATACGACTAATAACAGGGTTTGGATCGTTTATGTACTTCCCGAGTGTAGATATGTGGAACACATCATGCACTCGTGATAACTCTGGTGGTAGTGCTAAGCGATAAGCCACATCCCCGATTCTATTCAGGATGTCAAATGGCCCATTGTATCGCGACTTTAGCTTACTTCTTTTACCAAAACGGATTAGACCTTTCATTGGTGCCACTCGGAGAAATACTTTATCGCCAATGTCGAATTGTAAATCTTTTCTCCTAGCGTCCACATATGATTTCTGACGGTCTTGAGCCGTTTTGATTCTTCCTTTAATCTTTGCGACTATCTCAACCGATCTTTCAACTAGTTCGGGTTTGAGAATCTTTCGAATTCCGACTTCATCCCGACAAACTGGTGATCTACACCTTTTCCCGTAACATGCTTCGTACGGTGCCGTTCGTATTGTCGCCTGATAACTGTTGTTATATGCGAACTCTACAAATGGCAGGTGGCTCTTCCAACTTCCTGCAAGTTCTAGAGCGCAAGCTCTCAGCATACCTTCGAGTGTCTGGATAGTTCTTTCCGATTGTCCGTCAGTCTGCGAGTGGTATGCGGTGCTGAATTTCAATTCAGTACCCAAGGCTCGTTACAGACTTCCCTAGAACTTAGAGGTAAAACGGGGTCTCTATCGGACACTATCGAGACTGGTACACCGTGCAGTCTAACTACCTCTGATATGTATAGTTGGGCGAGCTTGTCCAACGTATACGTCATTATAACAGGGATAGAGTGGGCAGTTATCGTAAGTCTATCTACGATAACCCAAATGGCATCGTGATTCTTCACCGTTTTCGGGAATCCGGTGACAAAATCCATAGTGATGTTCTCCCATTTCCACTCTGGCATCTCCAGAGGATGCAACAACTCTAGAGGTCATTGGTGATTTGCTTTAACTCGTTGGCAGGTTAAACAGCTCCTGACGAATTGAGCTATCGATCTTTTCATACCCTTCACCAAAAGTTTCCTTCCAGTCCCCGATACATTATCGTCTATCCGGGGTGAATGGTGTATGGAGTGTTATGTGCCTCTTTCAGAATTTCATTCCTCATTCCTTCATCCTTAGACACACAGATTCTGTTATCGAACATCAAAGCTCACTTAGTACTCAATACGAACCTCTAAATGGTTCCTTCCTCAGCGCACTTACGTAATCTTCTCAAGAATTTATCGTTCTTTTGCGCTCCTAGGATTCTTTCTCGTAAGGTCGGTTATAGGGTGAACGCGTAAACCATGGTATCTGCACAATACTGTGTGGAGAAATTCTAGGTTTAGGATGAACTGATACTATATCTTACTCCACTCAAAGTAGTTTTGTCTAACTACTTACTCTAAAACTTTTGGTCCAAAAAGAGTGGCTTAGTGGAGAGGTTTAGTTTTTGAAAGCTTTCTCATTAGTTAAACCCAAAATAACTTCTCGGTTTTCTTGGTCGACTAAGTTTGTTGTCACTCTACCTGATTTAAGACTTAGAAGGTTTTCTAATCCTCAAGCATGCAAACTTTTCTTCCTACATAGTTGCAAATTTTCCTTTACTTCAGAGTCTACTATGTATCCCATAGATAAAAAATCAATTGTCCTTTCTTTTTCAACTAAACTATTCCCATAACATATAAATGTTAATCTTAACACGTAAGACTTAAGATCACGTCTAGCTTACTCATTCCACAAAAAGGCTCTACTTAAGCTTAAAATCTTATGTTATCCCAAAAGAAAGTAACTATGCCCATGTTTCATATTCCTTCATATGCATAAAACTAGCTCGCTTTCAATAACGTCTAACTACTCAACTCAAGAACGTGCAGTTCAGTTTCCATTTGATGTTCATCCAAGTCTATCTCCAATCAATTCACTCGGCTTTAGGTTCTCATTGTATTCCTCAAAGTTCACTTTCACTTAAGGTCTATTTTTCTATACTCTATATCCTCAAGTTTTCTTAAATTCTTAGACACAAGGGAGTGAGATGCTCTAGTACTAATCGATACATAAGCAGTTGATCCAAAATTCACACTTGCTGAATTTGGAATAAAACTTCTCTCGTCTTATTGTCCTTAAGACTGCTTTGAGATGTTCTTCGTGTTGCTCTTTGCTCTTAGAGTACACGAGTATGTCGTCGATGAAGACGATGACGAATTAGTCCAGGTACGGATGAAACACTCTATTTATCAGATCCATGAAAATTATCGGAGCGTTTGTTACTCTGAAAGGCATCATGGTGAACTCGTAATGTCCATATCAAGTCCGAAATGCTGTCTTCGGGATATTCTCGCTCTTGACCTTTAGCTGGTGGTAACCAGACCTTAGATCGATCTTTGAGAATACCGTAGCATTCTTCAACTGGTCGAACAAGTCTTCTATCCTTGGAGAAGGATATTTGTTCTTAATGATCAGTTGATTGAGACCTCGATAGTCTATACACATACGGAAAGTTCCATCTTTCTTCTTTACGAACAACACGGGTGTTTCCCCATGGTGATGCACTAGGCTTGATGAACTTCTTTTCAAGCAAGCATTGCAGTTGTTCCTTTAGTTCTTCTAATGCCTTTGGCGCCATTCAATAGGGTGCTTTAGATACTGGTGCTGCCCCAGGTATCAAGTCGATGGAGAACTCTATCTGACGATCAGGAGGTAACCCGATTAATTCCTCGGGAAACACGTCAAGATATCCATCCACAATTGGCACCTTGATGCGCAACTTGTCGTCTTTCTCTCCTGCTGAGATGTGGACGAGGTAAGCTTGGCATTTCTCCTTTCATAATATTACTGCAGCTTAGATTGCTGATATTACTCGGGTTTCCTTCTTGGTCTTGAGTTCACGAAATGTGAAGTGTTGACCATTACGGGTTTCGAGGTCGATCTCTCATTCTGCGCATTCTATTATCGCTTCGTCCTTTGTTAAACAATTAAAGCCTAAGATTATACCAAAGATTTTCATCTTAAAGATGTGAAGATCGGACTCTATCAGGTGGTCGCTTAGCGTTAGGGGTAAACCTCAAATTCGGTCCTTAATTTCCATAGTAGTTCCAGACATTTCTTAGCGCGGCCTGCTGAGGTGGCTTAGGTTCAGCTTGAGAAGGTAGGTTCTGTCCTATAGGATTCACTGATATAGGAACGGGGTTAACGCGGGGTCGTCCACGTCTATGTCCTGGTGCCATTCTAAAGGTGGTTCTGATCGAAAAAGAATAATATTGATACGATATGTATAGGTGCGAGAAAGTTATAAAAACATAATCGGACTAACCAAAATTAACACACAACGTTCACTGAAACACGTGTGGTACATAATTCACCAGCTGCGCATTGGGGCCCCAATGGTACAGTGCTCACATTCGCACAGTATTCTAGGAACAACTAATGTGTCATTAAGTGATAATCAGATAAAATATGACATTTAATATATAAAGCAAGTAAAACACATTGACAAGTAGTGAGCACATAATAAGTATATAAATATCTAAAAAGTTTTGGTCCTACGGAGGTCAGTCTCCTTACATTACGTCATAGAATACAAAAGGTTTCTAGGTAATAATTCTAACGTACCGTATCCTTGCATCAGTACGGACCACAAGTTACAAAAGGAGTGGGTTAAAGCCATGCTGCTATGGTCTAAGTAAAACTGTCATACGTCTGACTACTACTATATGTCAGGAAAAAGGTGGCACATCTATGTTGTACGTATTTGTGACTGCATCAAAAGGATAATTGTTTAAAAGGATTTAATCACTCTGACTGATCACTACTATCAAACGGAAATACCCATCGCCGACTTCTTTCTAGGTATGTCTCCAAGTGAATGTGGGGTCTTTGTACTGGGTCTTCTATTCTCGTCCGTTCGAGTAGTTTTACAGCGATAGGACGGAGAACAACTCAGTAACCCTTCTGGCAGAACGAATCACGACTGTCAAATATGTCTCGTCGTGGGATATTTGAGTGGCTATTGCCTTTGCACGCAGTCTCTTAAACTGGGTTATAAACACACTGATAGATTCTAAGGTTAGCTAAGTGTCTTCTAATTATCGGGATACAACTATCTTAGGTGGATTCTTATATGGAAAGGGATTCCTAGTCAAAATTTTAGTTATTCAGAAACATTATTTAAACAATTTAGGCACATAGTTCAAATAATCATATAACATCATTTATGAAGTTTATAAATTTATACAAATATATTTATTTCTATCTTTCACTAATTATCTGCATTTCAATAGTATTATAAACGACATTTCGGGGTTCTTTCTACACCTCGTAGGTGTTGTTTCGAGTTCGCGATCTTTTGATTGGAGTTTTGTTATGAAAGTCAAGTTGTCGTAATATCACAAACTTTAAGGTAATAAAATAAGAACATACCTTCGAGGAGCTTCTGACGGTAATAGGAGACACATTTCCCCTCAAGTGATTTAATTAGTGATCTATACTTATGTGATAAGAAAATTTTAATAAAGGAAAAAGAATTTTGGCTTGATGAAAATAATGATTTGGGTTTTGGTCCGAAAGTTTTGAACATAAGCTCTGATACCACCTGTAACGCCCCGAACCCAATATATATTAATTATATCGAATTCGAAGTGTTATTGTGATCAAAAGTCCGAACTATAAAATTTTTGAAGGAAATATAACGGAAATGAGAGATGATGAGTTTTATACAGCGGAAGAAATGAATAGAATAAATTTAATATGTATATCACACACATATATGTGTACATAAAGCATAGTATTATCAGTAACGTTTTATTTAAGTGGGGAACTCCGTGTCGTCTCTATTACTGTCCTTGCTCCACGAAATCATAACCTGCAAGGGGTTAGGGAAATGGGGCGTGAGAATTGGATTCTCACATATGGGTGATTTGCAACATCATGGGATTGGTAAATCCGAAATATATTAAGTTATACTCATTGATAAAGTATTTAATTTATTTAAACAGTTGATGCATATAAAAGATTATAAAGGTTTAAACGGTAATTAAGCATATTTCGCATGATATAATCGAAATAGCACAAGTTGGTTCACATTAGGGCAAAGCCCAAAGTCATATCACATATTATCACAATTGTCACACCATAAACGTACAATCATTCCCCTTCCATCATAGTGATCCTTTTCAACTCCAACCATCAACAACCTTGATTCCGAGGGCGTCAACGACAGCTGTCCCCGGAGACTGGAAAAATAATCAACGACCTTGATTCCGAGGGCGTCAAACGACAGCTGTCCCCGGAGGCCGGAAAAATAATCAACGACCTTGATTCCGAGGGCGTCAAACGACAGCTGTCCCCGGAGGCCGAAAAACAATACCCAAATCACAACTCCGTACTTACTGAATTTCCATAAAACTGATACAACAACTTTACTGAGAAAATACTTGACTGATAACTGAACAGATTCATGCTCACGTAAGGTTTTTACTCATGCAGTGGTGATCGATTCACAAAACAACAGGCTAATATATAACATATGTAGTTATATCACATAATCCAAACAGTTATATAGATAGGTGTTACATTTATGTTGGATTAGATACTTTTGATTTGATTTAGTCGAGTTCAGAAAATACCGGCACGACGTTATTAATAGCAGATCAATCAACAGATCATCACCCACCTGTTAACTCCGGGTCCCGTGAATAATGTACAAACAGATGGTCGGAAACCTCGTGCGCGTTCCAACTAGTATCGAATCCTAGTAGGAAGATATTTAATTAAAAGTTGACCTTCGAAAACGTTTAGGAAAACTTGAGAGTTTGTGTTACGAGAATTGAGAAAGTTGTGGTCTTATAAACTCAAAAAGGACTTGCTTAAGGGTCACACCTTATTTTGGTAAATACACCACTTCTAAAAAGGTGAGTGTAATGAGGGAGTGTATTTACTAGAATACTTGTGGTATGACTATTTCGATTACTACAAAAACAATCTTTTGATAAGTACACCACTTTTTAAGAGGAGGTGTATTAGGGGGGTGTATTTACTGAAAGCAGTGGTGTAACAGGACGGTGTATTTACTGATTTTAGGGGTGTAACAGGGGGGTGTATTTACTGATTTCAGGGGTGTAACAGGGGGGTGTATTTACTGATTTCAGGGATGTAACAGGGGGGTGTATTTACTGATTTCAGTGGTGTCCTTAACAAAGGCCCTTTAAGGAAGAAAAATATAAGAATTCATCTTGGAATTACTTAGGAAAATAAGAAATTTCTTAGAAAAAATATTAATAAAATTAAAGAAAAGGTTTTTCTTTCATAAGAATTTTATTCCTCATTTTAAAAGAAATCTTGAATATAATTAATCATATTTTATAAATAAAAACCCTTTATAAAATTAAAAGTATATTCATAATAATATTTTTCTTGAAAAATAAAGAAAAGAAAGTTACTTAAATAATATATTAATATAATAAAAGTTTCAAGTTTAAAATTTATTCTTTCTAAAATCTATATTTCATTTTAAAAGAACTTTTGGATATAATTTATAAATACCCCCTTTATTAAACTTATTAATAAACTTAGACTTTCTAAGAAGTTTATAAAAAGTACTTTTCTTTTCTAATATTAGTAACACTTCTAAAATTGATTAGTGACACTTTCTAAACAAAAGAAATATACTATTTTCCACTTTTTCATTTGTTACTAAATTTTGAATATAAAACGACTTATATTTTCGTTTCTAATTTTCTAACAGTCGCACAAGGGGAAGACGAGTTTCCGTTTGTCTCCAAAAACTCAACTAATACTAAAACAAACTAATTTCATCACTTTTCAACTAATTCAACAATATTAGACAACTAAATACAATAATACCAAACTACAAACCAACCATACTAAACCCACCAAACTAACAATACTAAATACCAAAATCAATAATACTAACCAACTAAACTAATAATACTAAACACCTAAACCAACAATACTAAACAGCTATTCCAATGATACTAAACAACCTATTCAATACAACCATTAAGCTAACAACTTAACTCATTCGAACAATAGAATTTTAGCAATAATAAAGTCCATCTACAAGCTCTTAATCCAAAATAAGTATCTTAATTTTACAAGGTTCAACATCGCGGGTAAATAACAATTCGATCTCTATCCAAACAACTACGAGAATTAGAGAGGGGTTAACGATTCTTACGAGTCCGGTTCGGGGTGGTAAACGAACGGCCTAACGGCGTCCTAAAAGAAATCGGTTATTCGTCGGATTATTTGGGCAGCATAACGGCGTCGTTCGAGGTCTCCAAAAATTTCGGCAGCAGCAACCGGTTTAACGGCGTCAAATAACACGGAAGAATGAATTCGTGAGTTTCAACGAGGAATCAAATAGAGAAATTGAAGTTTAAGAAAATTGGGGAAAATATTGAAATCGAATTCAAATTAACGAATTTCAATCGAAGATATTGAAATGAAATAGAGACTTACTGAGAATCAAGAGGCGACGGCATCGCGGCGGCGCTGGAGGGCAAAACAGCGGCGGCGCGGCGGCGCTTTGGGGAGGAGGCGGCGTCGCACGGCGGCGTTCGGAGGGGAAGAAGAGGCGCGATGGCGGCGCTCGGTTTCGCGCCTGGAGGAGAAGGAGCGACGCGGCGGCTGTGCGATGAAGGAGGAGGAAAGGCGGAGGCGTCACGGCTGACGGGCTGAAGGCGCGGCGGCTGTGCGCTGAGAAGGAGTACAGAGGCGGTGGAGGCGGAAAGGAGGAAGAGGCGTGGCTGGGTTGATCGGAGAAGGAAGAAAGAAAGGGGGAAGAGGCATGCGACTAAGAGAGAGAGAGAGATTGGGGAAAAACTTGAATGAGGAGGAAGACCCGTATGTATGCGTTTTTGTTTCTTGGAGGAGAGAGAAAGGGATAATTGATGAATTTATTAAAAGATTAATTATAAAGGAGGAAATAAATATGTGGGTGAGGTTTATTTCTCAATTTAATTTAATTCAAAATGAAAAGTAATTTATGTGGATGAAATTAATCCCTTTTAATTCAGATATTTTCGATCCCACTTGATACGGTTTAGGGATCGTTTGGTTCACGAGATTAATCCCGATTTGGAAATTAATACAGTTTTAAGATTCGAATAATATTTTATTGTATTTTAATTATTCTCAATAAATTATACGGATCGAAATCCTGATTTTTAATCTTTGAATATTTAATTAATTTTCTCGTAGTCCTTTATTCGTTTGAAAGATTTAATTCTTTCTACGAATTTAGGAATTTGTAAAAAGGGTATATATTTAAATTACACAAATAACACTCAAAATAATAAAATAAAAAGAAACAAGGATTAAGAAAATAAAATAAGGGTTCTAGGAATATAAAAGGTATAAAACGGGACGGGGTATTACAGTCTAATTGTTTTATTAATTTAACTAAGCATAAAAGTTACATTTTAGTAATTAAAAAATTTCAATCAACTAATTCACATCTACGTGTTAAGGCACAGGGCATGAACAATTAAAAATGAATAGATTGTGCCTCAAACAATTGCATGCAATTTATAGAGCCTTGAAAGTAAATAGATTTTACCTTGGTCAATTACGTACATACACTTTTGACTTTTAAAGCTGAATAGTAGGTATGTTTGAAAATGGTGTGCAGTTTATATAACTTATTCATCATCCGTCTCTTATCCATGATTTTGTTTCTACTCTATTGAGTGTATCTGATGTTGTACATTTGACTTTTATCAGACTTCTTTAAAAATTTAATTTTATAGAATTACCAATTCAGATTGGTGAATTCATTATACAAATCACAAAAAAACTTTGTTTCAAGGAGAAATTTTACTACAGACTTTTTTATGTTTCGCTATGTTTTAATAAATAAAAAACACTTTTACTTATATTAATTACTTATCTAATTTAATATTTCTATTTTTTTTTTCTTTTGGTAAACTGTTCGGGAATGTCCTTCGTAATTCATATAAAAAATACATGGATATTTTTTACAATACTTAAACTTTCATTTTTTAAACTGTCGAATTAACATGCAAATGAAGTTTTAGAATCCGGGTATTTCCTGTGTTATAAAAAAAATCCATATTCGACTATTTCTAGAATAAAATAAAGAGACATGACAGACATGATAACTGTACAAAAGCGATTACTACACTTACCGTATTTACTCTGTTCATCATATCTTCGGAGTGTATGTGTTTATGTTAAATCGTTTTTCCTCAGTTTTTGCATCTTAAAACATTCAGTGAAGTCTTTCTTTGTTAATTGTGCTTAGTGCCGTAGTTGAACCTCTTAAGTAAAAAAACAAATATTAGTTTTGATAAACAATTATTTGGGTTAAAAAAGGATCAAACGAAGTTACTTATAATGCTCAGGATGAAATCAATACCTTAATCTATGGACCCACTTTCCATCAGATGACACATAAAAAGTACAAATATTCTTGATCAAAAGGGATTTGGCTAATTGACCAGTGGATTGTTTTCCCTGCAATTTTAATCGATCATGCAGGTAAATCATTAGTATAATTTATATAATCGGATGACTAATCTATCTATGAATTTGACAAATTACCAGATCAATATGCTGTTTTTTAAAGAGAAATTAATACCTTAATATTCCAATCCATTTTCGTTAAATAACAAAACAAAGGTCCAGCTTTTATGCGTAAATATGAATTTGCGGTCTTCCTCCACTTTAATTCAACATGCAATTGAACCAGTAGAACATTATGAATTATGGATAAATCGTTGAATGGGTAAGTTATTAGATTTTTGCATTGTGTTTTCGATTGAACAGTATAAATTAGATACAAAACCAAAATTTGAAACAGAGTTAGAAACGTGCTAACCTTCTGAATCGAATGTGTATGTTTCACTGTGTGTTGAATTGAAGGATGATTGTAATGATATTTTGTATGTACTATTTCTACTTGATTGATTTCTAATAACTTTGTAAATATCGATTTGGGCAGAGCTATGAATGAGATGGAGTGCACAATTCTAAATTGGATTCAATATAATTGTTATTTTGAGTGGAGAACAAGATGGTGCTACGTGTCAAAAAATTTGAAAGCAAATGATTTATTCAATTGATAGAGGACAAAAGTCGCCAATTTATTAAATGAAAAAAAATTACGAATTGTTAATCTATTTTCAACAACAGGTTCAGTGTGGTTATTTCTTCGAGAAAACCATAACTTATCTTGTGTCCAATTTACGTCCCAAAAAATTTAACTATTCAATTTTGGTTCCATAACTTATTTAGTTGTCCAATTTTGGTCACAATTTCACCGGAAAAGTCAAAACGACGTCATTTTATGTCACGTGTGGCTCACGCGTCTGCCAAAAATTGGGGATTTATGTTACCCATGCTGACGTGGCGCTGACTGTATTTTTTCTTTATTGTTAATTAATTATTTTTATTCAATATTTATTTCCACCTCATTAAATAATTAATAAAATTAATTTTAAATAAGATATCAACTTAATACCCATTCAAACTTACAGATTTACTAAGCCAATTCAAATCAATATTTTCAAAATTAAAAAAAAAATAGGGAAGATTGAAATCGGATTTCAAGAAGGGTATCTAAAAGTCTGCCTTTGAAATGACGATGTGAATTCTTTGTTCAGGTAATTCAATTTCTCTTATTTTATGTATTATTTATTTAGAAAATGTGAGTTTGAATTGGTTTAGAAAAACCGTAACTTTGAATTGGTATTGAATGATATCTTATTTAAAATTAATTTTATTAATTATTTAATGAGGTGGAAACAAATATTGAATAAAAAAAATTAATAAAAAAAATACAGTCAGCGCCACGTCAGCATGAGCAACAAAATTCCCAAATTTTGGTCGGAACGTGGGTCACGCGTGACATAAAACGACATTGTTTTGGCTTTTCCGGTGAAATTGGGACCAAAATCGGACAACTAAATAAGTTATGGGACCAAAGTTGAATAGTTAAATTTTTTGGGACGTAAATTGGACACATGATAAGTTATGGGATAAAAAAACTTTTTTCTCTTATTTTTTTAGAAGAGTAATATAATTATTTATTGCATTATATTACTCAATGTAGTATTATTTAACTTCTCGGTAGTGTTTATTTTTTTATGAAATCTCGATATTATATGACCAAGACATATATTAATCTGAACTTTACAATTCACTTTTTACTTTAGTCAAATTTTATCTTTAAGTGTAAATAATAAAAATTAATTAATGAACGTGCTATTCACCATATGTATAATATAATTATTTGTTGTCAGAAAAAAAATTAACCGCCAATATTATGGGTTGTATAAAATATACGTGTTTAAATTTAATACTTACAATAAATTTTAAATTTTTACAATATTCACTTTACCATTTGAGAAATAAATCTTATATTAAAATATTGAAAGAGTGTATGAAAGCTTTTAGCAGGAGTATGTTTGATATTGGTCATAAACCAAAATTTAGTTATAATATTTTAAATAAAATTAATTGTAGTTGTTTATAATTATATTAATAATTTGAGTTATTATTATAATTAAAAGAATTGTAACAAATTTGGTCCGTGCGAAGCACGGGTAGTATTATTACTAGTGTAGTTTAAAGGTTAAGTGTTTACTTTATTGGTTCTTTTTATATATTTGTATGTAATAACATACCGAAAACTACATATATAAAGTATATGAATGTGTGATGGTCCCGTTTTCGAAGGGCAAAATGGGAATTCATGAGCAATTTTTTTTTTTAAACCTTCTTACTCAGGGAGTTCAGCGAGAGTGAATAATTCTCAAGTCACTACTCTGCTTAGAGGCTGAGCTATCAAGTCAGTGGAGACTTGGAGGCTCATGCTCTAAGCAAGGCAGTGACTCGAGATTCTGAACTCTCGAGTGCGTTGCCTGAACTGGTCAGTGAGAGGATCCTCCCTGACCTGAATGTTTACTAAAGATTTCTTTTAGCAATGCTCTCAGTGAGCAGATTTTCACAACACTTTAGTAAATACTTTTAAAGAAACGAACGCTCAGTTTAACGTGGTTCAGAGACTCAAGCTCCTACATCCACGGCCTGATTTAACAGGAAATCCACTGACTGGGATTCTTGTTTTTAACGTGCCAAGGTGCACTTAAAACTGGACTCAAGCCACTCCCTAGGCTGCCCCTCCTTACAAACTCACTGACAACTTACTCCCAACAACCCTAACAAGAGGGTTTTAGTTTCGGTTTGGTTTCTCCAACTAGGTAAGGTTTTCCTTTACAATGTGTTAGCCTAAAGCTAGGATTAGGAAAACCTCTCTAAGCTATGAGTTACAAGCTGAACACTCTTTTGTGTATATCTAAGAACTATATAGTTCAGTGTACAAGATGTGAATCGTGCCTCCTTATAACTCCCAATAAAATGCACTAAACACTCACACCTTCACAGCTCGTAGGTGTTGATTTTTCTCCTCTCACATACAACACACTTGAATACGCAGCTATGAGCTTGTATTTATAGTGTGGATTCAAATGTAACCGTTGGATGAAATTACATTTGAATCCATACAATTAATGGTTTCAACCACTTTTCTTGGAATGCGGCATTGTCAGTGTCAGAGTTGTTGCCTTGTGCTGATTGGTCCACGTGGGCTGAATCCAACGGATCTTTGACTCAGTGGGTTGACCAAGACCCAACTGACTTTAGGTAGCTTCCTCTTTCACTGACTGATGATCTTCAGTGGACTGAACGTCTTCAGTGTGGTTGTCCTTCAGAGACTATTTGAAGATCACTCCAAGAAGTTTGTCATAAGGCTGAATGACAAACTTCCCTGACCACAGTAGTCTGACTCCTTCAGGACCTACTTGGTGCAGCACTGATCCTCTAGATCATGCTCTTCACTGAGTGGTCCGCATGACTTAGCTTAGATCAGCCTGGCTTACACTCAGTGGGACATCCTTCAGGCTTGTCTTCAGATTCAGGTTTCTGGCTTGGCTTCAGTCAGTTCTTCTTGGTGTCATCTTGATATCCTCAGGCTGTGTTGCAGAGTTCCCCCCCTCGCTGAGTTCCACCTCAACTGAACAGCCTATTCTACTGAGAGCTAACCTAGCCTGACCTGAAACAAAAGATACTATCCTGACTGCTTTCAAACCTATTGCATGTTGTTTTGGAAAATCATCAAAACTAAATCATATCCCAACAATTTCCCCCTTTTTGATGATTCCAAAACTTCTAACCAAATGATTTTCTATTACAAGAATAATGTCAGAACACAAGTAATAGTTTGAAATATGCAGGAATTCTCATAGTTTAAAACATTTATGATCTGTTCGGTAGACCATTTTTCTTAACAAAACTGGATCAGTGGTCATGTGAACAACCCGCTCTGATACCAATTGATGGTCCCATTTTCGAAGGGCAAAATGGGAATTCAGGAGCAAATTTTTTTTTAAACTTTCTTACTCAGGGAGTTCAGCGAGAGTGAATAATTCTCAAGTCATTGCTCTGCTTAGAGGCTGAGCTATCAAGTCAGTGGAGACTTGGAGGCTCATGCTCTAAGCAAGGCAGTGACTCGAGATTCTGAACTCTCGAGTGCGTTGCCTGAACTGGTCAGTGAGAGGATCCTCCCTGACCTGAATGTTTACTAAAGATTTCTTTTAGCAATGCTCTCAGTGAGCAGATTTTCACAACACTTTAGTAAATACTTTTAAAGAAATGAACTCTCAGTTTAACGTGGTTCAGAGACTCAAGCTCCTACGTCCACGGCCTGATTTAACAGGAAATCCACTGACTGGGATTCTTATTTTTAACGTGCCAAGGTGCACTTACAACTGGTCTCACGCCACTCCCTGGGCTGCCCCTCCTTACAAACTCACTGACAACTTACTCCCAACAAACCTAACAAGAGGGTTTTGGTTTCGGTTTGGTTTCTCCAACTAGGTGAGGTTTTCCTTTACAATGTGTTAGCCTAAAGCTAGGATTAGGAAAACCTCTCTAAGCTATGAGTTACAAGATGAAAACTCTTTTGTGTATATCTAAGAACTCTATAGTTCAGTGTACAAGATGTGAATCGTGCCTCCTTATAACTCCCAATAAAATGCACTAAACACTCACACCTTCACAGCTCGTAGGTGTTGATTTTTCTCCTCTCACATACAACACACTTGAATATGCAGCTATGAGCTTGTATTTATAATGTGGATTCAAATGTAACCGTTGGATGAAATTACATTTGAATCCATACAATTAATGGTTTCAACCACTTTTCTTGGAATGCGGCCTTGTCAGTGTCAGAGTTGCTGCCTTGTGCTGATTGGTCCACGTGGGCTGAATCCAAAGGATCTTTGACTCAGTGGGTTGACCAAGACCCAACTGACTTTAGGTAGCTTCCTCCTTCACTGACTGATGAACTTCAGTGGACTGAACGTCTTCAGTTTGGTTGTCCTTTAGAGACTGTTTGAAGATCACTCCAAGAAGTTTGTCATAAGGCTGAATGACAAACTTCCCTGACCACAGTAGTCTGACTCCTTCATGACCTACTTGGTGCAGCACTGATCCTCTAGATCATGCTCTTCACTGAGTGGTCCGCCTGACTTAGCTTAGATCAGACTAGCTTACACTCAGTGGGACATCCTTCAGGCTTCTCTTCAGATTCAGGTTTCTGGCTTGGCTTCAGTCAGTTCTTCTTGGTGTCATCTTGATATCCTCAGGCTGTGTTGCAGAGTTCCCCCTCAACTGAACAGTCTATTCTACTGAGAGCTAACATAGCCTGACCTGAAACAAAAGATACTATCCTGACTGCTTTCAAACCTATTGCATGTTGTTTTGGAAAATCATCAAAACTAAATCATATCCCAGCAATGTGTTTATAGTTATTTCGTACTTTTGGTGTTATTTATTTTTGGTATACCTAAAATAATGTGTCTTATTAAATATAAATTAATACATCTCAAATAAATTTAATATGAAACCAGTAGTACTTATTATTTATATTTTTTCATTCGGTTTATATCCACATACGCATACCTTATTAGTAAATAAAATCCTCATTTTATTAGAGATTTTTGCCTTTTAAATTTTAAAATTTATCCAGATTTATTTAGAATTTTTTTCATTTGTATGTAGATATTTTCTAGAATTCCTGTATAATTTATTTTATTTATAATTTGACCTGATTTGTAAAACATATATTTGAAGTACCCTATTTTTTTGTGAGAGTTGGAATACTTGAATGATAGTGTATCTTTTTCAAATCTTTCTATTAAATTCCTATGTAAGATAATTATTCTTGCAGCTTTATTAGTATTTGTGAATCTTTTTATTTATTGGCACATTCTTCGGTGTTGTCATCATTGTGTATTGTACACATTTATTATTTAGCATTTAAGAAAATTACTTATAGACTTAATATTCATAATTAGACAATTTCATAATTAATTTAGTATTAATTTAATCTGAATCTTTATTTTATATAATTATTATATAAAAAATTGGGCGGTATTTGGGTTGTATATGTTATTTATTTTTTTAATTGTATTTTATCGTTATAAGTTGTTATAGAGGTATTATTATGTCAATTCTGCAAAATTCATTACAATTTATAGATGTACATATTATATAGATGTTTAATAGCATGTTCATTATTTATGTTTTTAAATAAAATAAATAGTTGGTTTTCTTTTGTCGATTTTTTATAAAACTGTATTTTCTAATTTAGTTTATTTTTAGATAGTAATGTTGTTCTAAAATTAATAATAATAGTTGATTTGCATTGTTACATCTTAATTATATTTTCCATAGTTTTTTTTTACATGTGCTTTTTAAATTTTATTATATGTTTTTAATTGAGGTACATTTCTTACGGTGTCATTGCTGATATTAAGCCACAACTGTATGCTATTTCTATATAAATGTGTGTGTTTACTATGTATATATACCGCATTGAAATTTTACTTTCCTCATCAAAATTCTTAATTTTGTTGGTTTGTGTTCTTTTTTTTTTATGTTGTTAATTTTTTTTCTGTAGACAATTAATATATAGTAAACTTTTATATGTTCATGGTTTTTTTTTTGTATCTTATATGATTATTTTGTTGAAGGTTTTGTTTACCATTACGTTATGTCGTCCATTATTTCCACGGTGAAGCAGATTGTTTCTGATGGCTCGCTTTTGTCTCTGAAGTTACGCTGCACTATAATTTATAATGGTGATGGATATTTTGTTAGGTCTGGTTATGTTAACAGTTTGGAATGTGTTTTCCACGATTCACAAGTATTAAAAATTTACATTCATTTTCCCTTAGTTTATTCATTTTTTTTATTTTTATGACAATTTTGTTTGTTATTTTATAAAAAAGGTTAATCGGATACATGTTTCCATCTCACCGTCTTATGTTCATAAGGTTGAGAACATTTTATACGAGGGTGGTGTATATTTCTTGTGTAATGTTGCTGCTCTTGAGGATGTGTCTTATTTCAAGACTACACGTAATAAGCTCAAGCTAATGTTTACATCTAAGAGTAGTTAGGTTGGAGTAAGTTGCAAAGATTTTCCTATGAGTATCTTTAATTTCAGGAAATATTCATCTCTGTGTGTAGATGGTTGGTTGTTCGATAATGTTTTAGTAGGTAAATTCTCCAAAATAGGATGCATGTTTTTTTTTCTGATTTAATACTTATAAATTTAAGGTTGATTGATTTAATTATTGTTCAAAAAAATTAATTCAGATGTTATCGGCATCGTATATTCAATTGGATCGGTTATTAGATGGACTCACTCTAATCCTGGGAATGTTGTGGAACTTATTGTACATGATATAATGTATGTATTACCATTTATTTATTAATTTTGTTTTTTTTCCCGTATAATGTTTTAAATTTATATTATTTTTTTGTAATTGGTTTTATGATGATAATTTTTTTCTCTATTGTTTATAGGGGAAATCGTATAAAAGTGTATGTTTGGGATGAATTCATAACACAGTTGAAGGATATTCATGACTCGTTGTTTTTTAAATCTCCTGTTCTTATTTTCCAATTATTTCGTTCAAAAAGTTATACAATAGTGCGTATTTATTATTTATATATATATATATATATATATATATATATATATATATTTCTGTTTGGGTGTGGCTGTTTTTTTTATTGAATTTTATATATAAATTTTGTTCGTGTTGTCATTACCATTGTATTTATATAATTCAAATTTATTGTTGTGTCATGTTAAATAGTTTGAATTTAATTGTTTATATTATGGGTTGTGTACACTTTCTTTATGTATGATATTTAATCAACTATATTCTTTTCTTATTTGATATATCATTCTATTATTTTTCATTTAAAATGAAATTTTGATTTTTGTATTCCAGATGAGATTTGTTTGTCGACCGTTATTAAAGGTTCGAGGGTTCTAACGAGTTATTCTCTTGGTGATGTATCTGAAGTGAATAATTGGTATTTTAATTTTATCCTCTTTTTTATTTATTTATTTATTTATTGTTGTTGCATTAGTTGGTCATATTTTATTTCTATTTTTGGATAAATATTCTTAAACATTTATTTTTACTTTGTAGGGTATCTCTATGTAATGGTGTTGACATGGTTTTCAACTTCTCAATTGATGAATGGGTTTCAACTTTTAATAATTACGAGGGTTCTTCTGATGAAATTTCAGTCACATTGTTAGTTACTGTTAGATGGTCTTTGGATGTGAGTTCTTTTATTTATTATTTTTATTTTAATTTGCCCTATTTTTTACATTTAATATAATTTGCTCTTAATGTATTATTCTACATGTTATCAATCTTTTTTATTTTTTAAATTTGTAGTTTGGTCCATATTGGATTTTTGGAAGAATTGTGGAATTGGTTTCATATTCAAAGTGGTGGTATGTGTAACGCCCCGAACCCAATATATATTAATTATATCGAATTCGAAGTGTTATTGTGATCAAAAGTCCGAACTATAAAATTTTTGAAGGAATATAACGGAAATGAGAGATGATGAGTTTTTATGCAGCGGAAGAAAATGAATAGAATAATATTAGTAAGTATCTCACACATATATATGTGTACATGAAGCATAGTATTATCAGTAACATTTTATTTAAGTGGGGAACTCCGTGTCGTCTCTATTACTGTCCTTGCTCCACGAAATCATAATCTGCAAGGGGTTAGGAAAATGGGGCGTGAAAATTGAATTCTCACATATGGGTGATTTGCAACATCATGGGATTGGTAAATCCGAAATATATTAAGTTATACTCATTGATAAAGTGTTTATTTTATTTAATCAGTTTCATATAAAATTTAAACAGCATTTAAACATATTTCGCATAATAAAATTGAAAGAGCACAAGTTGGTTCACATTAAGGAAAAGCCCAAAGTCATATCACATATTATCACAACTGTCAAACCATAAACGTACAATCATTCTACTTCCATCATAGTTACTCTTTTCAATTCCAACCATCAACAACCTTGATTCCGAGGGCGTCCAACGACAGCTGACCCCGGAGACCGGAAAAATAATCAACGACCTTGATTCCGAGGGCGTCCAACCACAGCTGACCCCGGAGGTCGGAAAAATAATCAACGACCTTGATTCCGAGGGCGTCCAACGACAGCTGACCCCGGAGGTCGGAAATCAATACCCAAATCACAACTCCGTACTTACTGATTTTCCATAAACTGATACAACAACTTCATTGAGAAAAATACTTGACTGATAACTGAACTGATTCATGCTCACGTAAGGTGTTTACTCATGCAGTGGTGATCGATTCACAAAACAACAGGCTAATATATAACATATGTAGTTATATCACATAATCCAAACAGTTATATAGATAGGTGTTACAATTATGTTGGATTAGATACTTTTGATTTGATTTAGTCGAGTTCAGAAAATACCGGCACGACGTTATTAATAGCAGATCAATCAACGGATCATCACCCACCTGATTGTTCTGAGTCCTGAGAATATTGTGTATGCAGACGGTCGAGTCCTTCGTGCGTGTCCCGAAAAGTACAGAATCCTAATAAGGAGTATTCCGATTAAAAGATTGACTTTTGAATCGTTTAGGAAAAACTTGAGAGTTTGTGTTACGAGAATCGAGAAAGTTGTGGTCTTATAAACTCAAAAAGACTTGCTTAAGGGTCACACTCTATTTTGGTAAATACACCACTTCTAGAAAGGTGAGTGTATTTAGGGAGTGTATTTACTAGTATACTTGTGGTATGACTATTTGGATTACTACGAAAATAATCTTTTGATAAGTACACCCATTTTTAAGAGGAGGTGTATTATGGGGTGAATTTACTGAAAGCAGTGGTGTAACAGGGGGGTGTATTTACTGAATTCAGTGGTGTCCTTAATAAAGGCCCTTTAAGGAAAAATATAATTATTAAACTTGGAATTACTTAGAAAAAAAATAAGAAATTTCTTAGAAAAATATTAATAAAATTAAAGAAAATGTTTTTCTTTCTTAAGAATTCTATTTTTCATTTTTAAAAGAAATCTTGAATATAATTAATCATATTTTATAAGTAAAACTTCTCTTATTAAAACTTATTAAAGACTTTGGCTTTTCTAAGACAAATTATAAAAAGTACTTTTCTTTTCTAATATTAATAACACTTCTAAAGTTGATTAGTGACACTTTCTAAACAAAAGAATTATATTAATTTTTCCAAGAAACTATTTTGATATTAGCTTTGGATGTTTAAAGAACTTATCTCGTGTTTCTAATTTTTCTAACAGTCGCACAAGGGGAAGACGAGTTTCCATTTGTCTCCAAAAACTCAACTAATACTAAAACAAACTAATTTCATCACCATATCATCATCTAACCAAACTAAACTAATTCATCCATCTAATAATATCATCCAACCAAAACAATAATACTTAACTCCTAAACCAACAATACTAAATAGTTATTCCAAAGATACTAAACATCTTAATTCACTAATATTCACCAACTAAGCCAACAACACTAATTTGTCAAATCAATAACACCAACTAGCTTAACCAATAGTATCAAACAACAAATTCAATAATACTAATCTTAAAATACCAATCAATAGTACTAATCAACTAAATTAACAATATTAAACAATAAACCCAATACTACCAAGCCTAACAACTAACACTAAATAACAAATTCAATAATATTAATACCAACAACATCAAAATCCATCTATAAGCTCACAGGCTTCAAATCTAAAAACTATCATTCTAAACTTACAAAATTAACGAACTAAAATTGATCAATTCCTATCTCAACTAGTACAAGAATTTGAAATAAAGTTAGCAACCTTACGAGTCCCAATTTGGGCAGCCTAACGGCGTTCGATTAAGGATTCGGTTATTCGTCGGATTAATTTGAGCAGCGTAACGGCGTGATTTTGAATTTTCCGAAATCAAAACGGGCAGCAGTTCGACTGGGCTTCATCGGAAAGGGCGAAGGATCGATTAAAAGCGAAAGGAAATGAAATTTGTGAGATTAAATTGAAAGGAGTGTTTAAATTGAAACGAATCGAAACGAACAAGATTCGAGACTCACTCAAACATCGAGGCGGACGGCGGCGGCGTTCCGATCGAAGAACAGCGGCGGCTGGCTTCAATCGAGAGGAAGGACAGAGGCACGACGGGCTGGAGCACGGCGGCGTGGTGCACGGCTGAAAGGAGAGGCGGCGCCGGCGATTGGAGGGCGGCGGCGAGAGGCGATTCGCGGCGGCTCCGTGGAGGACAGAGGCGGGCTCGCGTCTGGGTAGGCGGAGGGCTTCGGCCGGAGGCTGGGAACAGAGCACGGCGGCGCTCCGCGATGGCCCAGGAGGGGTGAGGCGGCGCTCGCGGCTTCCGGGCGAGGAGCGACGGCGGGCGGAGAGGATGGCGCGCGACGGCGCTTCGTCGCGGTCGAAGGGGGGAAGAGGCGCGACGGTCGCTGGTGGTGGTTGGGCTGTCGCTCGGCGGTGCGACGGCGATGGAGAGAGAGAGAGAGAGGCGGCGTTGGCTGGGGACGGCGGCAGCGCGACGGAGAGTGATTTCCGTTGGGGAGGGAGAGAGAGAAATTGCTGGGGTTGATTTTGAAGAGATAGAGTGAAAATTGAAAATTGAAGAAAAAAAACGTCTTCTAAACTGATAAGGAGAGGAAGAGGATATTTGCTAGAATTTAATTTTTTAATTAATTAATTTAAGAGGAAAGAAATAAACATGTGGGTGGAAATATTTCTTATATTAATTTAATTTAAAAAGAAAAGTAAATTATGTGGTTAGGATTAATCCCCCTTAATTCTGATATTTTTGATCCCACTAGATACGGTTTAGGGATCGTTTGGCTCACGAGTTAAACTCCGATTTAATAATTAATACAGTTTTAAAGTTCGAATAATATTTTAAAGTATTTTAATTATTCTCAATAAATTAAACGGATCGAAATCCTAATTTTAAACTTGAATTAATTAATTTCTCGTAGTCCTTTATTCGTTTGAAAGATTCGATTCTTTCTATGAATTTAGGAATTTGTAAAAGGGTATATATTTAAATTACACAAAAGCACACAAAATAATAAAATAAAAAGAAACAAAGATAAGAAAATAAAATAAGGGTTCTAAGAATATAAAAGGTATAAAACGGGACGGGGTATTACAGTATGAATCGTGTAGTTTTTGTGGGAATGAGGTCCATGATTATTTTGGAAAAAATTTCTGTGGAACTTGCGAGACTAATGATGTCATTGTTATAGCCAGGTATTTTTTTCTTGCGATTTTTTTTCTATTTTACTTTTTTTTTTACTCTGTTTGGGTTAGTTTATATTTGAATTTTGTATTTTATATGTTTAGTTGTATTAATTTTTTATTTGCAGGTATGAACTGCATGTTGTTTTTGATGATGGTTCGGATATAATTACACTTTTGCTGCCGGATAAAATATGTGATCAATTAATTGGGAAGGAAGCTTTTGAGTTGGTAAATATGTATAGATCGGTAAGTTTTATTTTTTATATATTTGTTTGTTTTTTTTAAATGTTTTTTATTTAAATTTTTGCCAAGATCATTTCTTATGATTTTTTTTTTTATGTAGGATGAGGTTCGCGTAATTCCTATTGAAATTCAGGATTTGCATGAAAGATCATTACTATTTTTTATTGATGTAAATATTGATGTTTGTCCAGTCCATCTCGATAGATTTCGTGTTGTGATGGTTAATACAGATTCCAACAACGCTTTGAAGTATGCATCACTCCATAGTGATAGTCATATTCCAGTTGTTTTTCTTTTTCATTATTTTTTATTTATCTTTCCTTATTTTATATCAATTTTTTTTTCAGATATTGATATTTCTTTTATGGACCTGTGTTTTTGTGTTCTTTTGTTATCTTTATTCAGGTTTGTGATCGTGTCGATGATATGGATGTCATCATGGAGATATCAAATATCAAAATCAATGATGAATAATTTCATTGTTTTTACCACCTTTTGTTCTTTACCCTTTTTCCTTCACTGTTCTAATAATATTGAAACTCATTTGTGTTGTTTTATTTCTTTTTCCTCATCAACTGTGGTTAAATGAGGCCTTATTGTTTAAAAGTACTGTGTTTTAGACATCGTAATATTATGTGGATTAATTTATTTTGCATTTTATTTTATTTAGAGGTATTATATGAATTCACTATTGGTTCTATATATTTTATGGTTTAATTTGGAATTCATTATTTTATGTTTTGTTATTCTTTCCATAAATTGAATTGTTCGTACCAACTTAAGGATAATTGTAAAGGTTTTTGTTTCTACTATATTATATTGATAATTTAAATTATATCTAACAATTATAGATTCAAATGAATGCCAAATAATGTAATATAAATTATTATTCCACTATTGTCTTTATATATTTGTGCAATCGATTCACTGTAAGGTCATAATTGTAGAAATTGTATAAATAAATATAACAATTTCATGTATTTAAAAATATATATATATAATTACACATACAAATAGATGTTCAAATGATTTAAGATATGTTATTTTTTATTTTCTTGCTCGATAACGGTTAACGTTGGATAATAATTTAGAGGTTACTGAAAGTTGTAATTAATAAATAAAAAAGCATTTGTTCCAATGTAAATTATTCTTTTACTTTATTTAAAGATGTTTTTTTTAAAGGCGGGATCTTTTTGTACATTAGATTTTATTTTTTATTCAAGAAATTATTATGTGATTAATTGATATTTTTAGTAATATATTATGTAGTAGTTATTTCATCACGTAATGTCTTTTTCAAAGTACTTTATACATATATTGAATATTATTTTGTGATAATTGGTTTACATTTTTAATTTAAATTATTTTTGTTACATTTAAATATTTTGTTGGTTTTTGTACCCTGATTATTTATCAGTGTGGACTCAATAAATAACTGGGTCTTTATGCTTGAAATTCATCTTTCTGCATTATATACAGTTTTGTTTTTTGTTTTTTATTTAAAAAAAGAATCAAAGTCGGTTCTTATTTTTTTTCTTGATCTTATTATCATCCATATATTATAAAGACAACACACAGTGAATATTGCATATACATTGAAAGGGAGTTTATTAATATTTTTTTTATATTTTTGTATACAAAATTTATTTTCTGAAAAAAAAAAGTTAAATTCTTTGTTTTTTGTTGTAATTGAAAATTTTAAAATTTATAGATTTCTATAAATACATTATCATCGTTTTATTCTAATTTGACCAGATTTATTCAATTATAATTAAATTGCCGAAAATAGTGGAGTATATTGGAATTGTGGTTTGATTCTGCATATCTATTTTCAGATCTTTTGGGCAAATTCAAAGGTCAGATAATAATTGCTATTGTATTGATATGGGCAGTTGCAACATTAAATCATTTTTAATTGGCTCTTTCTTTGGTTGAGTCAGTCTTGTGTTAAGAAGTTTTTTTTAAAATATATTAGACAATGACTTGAACAAAAAATATACTAACTTCTACTAGTAGATTCCCCGCAAGCGTACGGGTTCACTGTAGTATGAGTAAGTATAGCGACCAAGTATTATCGAACCCAAGGGAAGGTGGGTATGCGAATAGATCCCTGAAGATCTACGCGTCGTAGTTAATATGAGTGGATGTTTTTTAATTTTTGAATAAATAATTCTAAACTAAAATAAACTAAGTAAAACTAAAGAACAAAAGAAACGAATTAACTAAGGTTTGTACTCAAATAAGTGATGGTGATGCTTAGGATAGGAATCCCTACGTATACTAACGGAGCAGGTATATAATCAAAATAATTGTGATGCACAAGAAATAACCTAAGTTAAAGATTGTAAGATGAAAGCTCAAGATCTAAAACCCTAATACTTTATCCTAGCAATAGACTTCACTAATCTACTAACAAGTTAATAGATTGTGCTTAATTAAAAAGACCTTAATTTAACTAATGGTGATGCGGTCGTCCTCCTTAGATAAACCGGTAGATTAATTAACCCTTTCTAAACCCTCTTATTAAGTCTACTCGTTGTTAAAGAGTGATAAGGCCGTCCTCTCTCTAACACTTTTTGAATGAAAATCAAGAATAAAGTTAAGATTGATTTAAAAAATTCATTAATTAAGAGAATTAAAACCTAACGTCACGAATTACCCTAATTACGTACCCACAACCTACTTTTACGAGTTCATCCTGCCCCAAGCATACAAGGGTTTTAGCTAGACATGGGTTTTACGTAAACAAGAACAATTGAAGAAGCAACGAACATGAACATAACAATTATAACAAATAAATTATCAAACATAAACTAGGGTTTAAAGAAACTAAGGCCAAGAACTGAATTTAAATTAAGAAAATGAAGTCTCAAAGTATTAACGAACAAAGGTCTAAAGAAACGAAATTAAAAAGCAAAATCGTACTATGAATTCGTAAAGAAAACCTCAAAAACGTTAATCTAAAGCTTGCTCGTCTCCTTCTCTCTAAAAACAAACTCTAAAAGTAATATGGTATCAAGTGGTATGTCGTGGTCTCTAAAAAAATGAGCTCAGGACGAGTATATATAAGTATCGGGCCGAATCGGGATCTCATGGGCCGAAAATAAGCATTCGGGGCCACATCTTGGAAGCGCTCGAGCTGTCCCGCTCGAGCGGAGGTGCTCGAGCGTAGTAGTCGAATGGAACAGGTGGTCGAGCGGAGGCGCTCGAGCGAAGAAAACTCTCTGTAAGTCAGGGGCGCTCGAGCTGACGAGCTCGAGCGGAGGCGCTTGAGGGGCAGTGCTCGAGCGGAGAAAACTTTCTGGAAGATATTGGCGCTCGACCGGCTTTGCTCGAGCAATGGTGCTCGAGTGTATAGCTCGAATGGGCCTCCTCTCCTCTCAACTAACACTTTTCTTCTCACGCACTAATACCAATCGTATTTCTTCGATATCTTCTCATCCGGGCATCCGTTTGAGTCGATTCAAAGTCCTACGAACTCCGTTTTTCACCCTTGATTCACCTATGAGCATCAAAGAGGCAAATTCATAAAGGTATAGAAATAGTACTCAATTGACTCTAAATACTCGACTAAATCGACCAAAATTGGGGTATTTCCAATGATGAATCATGATAATTTCACGCCTAATTAGACAACTAATTTTCTGCTTAGGTTTCGTATTACTTTCTTTGTCGCTAAATTCCAAAATTTGCTTTCTTCCTTTTCAGAAGTTCAATAGGTATTAAAATTGTTTGTTTAATGTTAAATTGTTTTTAGCGGTGCTTCCATAGTTTTGTTCTTCCTCTCTCTGTTTTTTTTTTACAAACTAATATTCTTAGTTATAAGTTTTATCTGAGTAGTTTGTATATTTTTCATTAATTTTTGCATCTCTGAAAAATTATGTATGATTTTTTTAAGAAAAACTTGCTGACGTTTACCGTAGGGTTGATCCTGTTTTGGACGTTGCTTTTTATACATCATGGATCCGAACAATGGCCGGAGTATGTTTTATGAGTACAAGTATATAAAAAAAATTTGATGTTCTTATTTTTTCTCTTTATTTCTACTGATTTAGTTTTAATTTCTTTTTTGTACAGGGAGTGATGTTCTTGTGCCTCTTGAATATGTTCAAGATTATATTATGGATGTCTGTTTTGATGATAAATTTAGGTTTTATCTTTGCTTTAGAAAAGCTAGAGAACCTGAGCTTATTGTAAGTAATTTATTTTCCTTAATTTTGACTTTATAATTTTTTAATTAATTAATTATGATGTTGTGTTGTTTCTATTTTTTTTCCACGACTAGCCGTTACCCGTGAGTTTTCGACACAAAATTTAGTGGCACATCACCGAATCAAGTCTTCGTATTGAGGCAACGTTCCCTGTGTGATTTCTATATACGAGATCATGAGGCTCGCGTTGTTGTTTCTGATGAGGAGTGGTTTTTCAGCTTTGATATTGATAAAAAGAATTTCTACGATATTCATTGTCATGATATAATTTGCTTTGAGGAGATAGGTAATACCATGTTTTCCATTGTTATATTCGATTGGATTGGTGGTTTCATTAAGAAGGATTTTGGTCCTCCATTGCCTTATTTTCCTGCTACAATAATTGGTATGTGGATCTAATCTATTTTTTTTTTAAATTTTATCTCTTTTAAATTATATATTTTTTACATGTGTTGATATTAAAATTATTTTTAATCATTTTAGATGTTCGTATGGTTAATATGTTCATTCCTGAATTTATTGTCGAGTTCTCTGATACTATTGTAAGTATTTATATTTAGACTTTTAATATTTTTAGTTAATTCTATGGTATGATTTTGATTAATTTTAATATTTTTCTTTTCTGTTGTTTTTTTTTTTTTTTTAGATTATTCCGGCTTTGATTGTGGCACTTTTTGGTAGATCTCTTCCAAAACATGAGTCTATTCTGGTCACCAGGGATGGAAGTCATCATTACTGTCCTTATGTTATTATATCAACTGGTCTTAAGCTAATTGTGGAGAAATTTTGGTTTTCTAGCATGGTTTTCCTTGATAGGGTTAAATTTTTAACTCTAATATTTGATGGTACTGGGAAATTCTCTGTTAGTGCTTACATGGATGACAATCTTGAGTTTGCTTCGTTTATCTATGCACTTAGTGAAGGTAAGTATATATATATTTATTTTACAGTTTTGTTTTTGTATTAGAATATTTCGTTTTTATCTTTCATTTAACTGTATTTAAAGTTTATTTCTTTCCCATTTTTTAGTGTTATTTTTATTATTTATTTAGATCTTTTGGGTATTATTGTAGGTATGTTTTCAGTCAATCGTGAAGTGTCCCGTTGTGTTATTGATGGAGTTCCTGGTGGTTCTCCTGTTTGTCATTCACGTGATGAAGTTCCTGTGGTTTCTTCTGTTACTCAATCCCGTGGTGATATTTTGAAAGATTATGGCTTGAATTTTTCAAATATTGGGATTTTTTCTGAGTCGGATCAAAAAGAGATAATTTGTTGGAGTAAAAGTATTAGAATGAGTAGTCCTGACTTCCGAGTTTCTCTTCAGAAAATTATTGATGATGGAATCCCATTGATAACAGTTGGTCAAGGTGGAATACCTAAAATTAGGAGATCACCTGGTGCTCGACCTGTTGGTGATCGAATTTAATCGGATGGATTAGTGGATGTTTAGTTCGGTTTAGGACCACCAAACAAGAACGTGTGATTGATTACCACCGTAAATGGTAAATCGAGGGTTCGAGTAATGAAATTGTAAATACGAAAGTCAAAATCGTATTAATTTCGCATGTGTGCACGTTTAGGTGTGTTTGTGTGTGTTTTAGGAGTATTTGTGAATTTGAACTTATATTTCTTAGCTAGAGAACAACTATTTATAGAGACTAGCAAGCATGAGGTGTCCAAAACTCTTGAACTTCCTAGCTTGCATGCTTGACAAGTGTCTTTTGACCTTGTTTAACCTTATCTAAGCTGAATCTTAGTTACAAAGTCTTCTTTGGTTTTATCTCAGACTCATTGTTGTTCGCCCAGGTCGGTTTAACTGGCCCATGGTGGTCTTTTTGTCAAAGTTGTTCGCCTTTTGTGGTTATGGCTCAGAAGTTGTTCGCTTGTACATCTTGTTGAGATTGATTTAGGAATCTTAGTCCTATGTCCGTCATCATACTCCTCTTAGGCTAGTGGATGTGTTACCTTTTAACAATGCTGTTCCTCTGTCGAAATGTTCATAACTGGTTTCGGGTCTTAAAACCCGTTCGCCGATAAGTTGTTCGTCGACGGAGTTGTTCGTCACTTTATACACCACTCTGATTGATTTGTGCACCCCAACCTTGATTTTCTTTGTTAAGTCACTGATGCCTGTTCGCACAATAATGATTGATGTTCGCCTATCAACAATTGCCCCCTATCCTGATTAGATGTTGCCCCGACCGAGTTACTTTGTGGCGAGCAACTATAGTTAGGATATTTAACTGGTAAGGATTTGGACGAACAACCCTTAAATCTGACGAACAACTCCAGGCTCGCCGTTTAGTCTTCCCAAGATCTGGGGGAGTATCCAAGGATGACGTGGGTGGCATGATTGCGTGCCGCCCACGCGCGAGCATTCCCTAGGCCACGCACCTCAATATTTGCACGCCAGTCCTCGGATTTACGATATTGCTCGAAAAAGACCCCATTTTTCTTCAATTAAGTCCATATTTTGAGGAAAATTACACTTCGTACCCCGTTTTTCCTTGGGGTATAAATAGGAGTGGGAAATGAAAATTTTCCCGCTTCTTCACTCTTTGCTACAGTACTCCGACAATTCCCACCATTTCCGGCGACTTCGAGCTTTCCGGCGTTGTTTTTCCGGCATTCGACTTCAAAATTTTACACCAAGGTAGTCATTTCAACATTTTTTCTCTTTTTTCTTCCTATATTTTCTCTTTCTATTTGTTCTATCACCACCGTGGGGAATTTACGACGGTATCGTCCGCCCAGAATTACCGCCGTACACTCATTTTTCTTAAAATTGTTCCTAAATTTCAAACTCCTCCACTAAACTAATGTCCTCGCACTCGAGCAACCATAATTCGGAGGAGAGGCTAGATCCCCTATTCCCGATCGTGTCGTTCGTCGAACAACCACCGTTTGAAATTTCCTCAGAAATGCCTCCCGACGTGGATTCAGTAGTCCGGTCTACGGAGGACATAGGTGCTCGCTAGTCTGACGAAGAGGCTGGGGAGGCCACGAGCAGCACTTCCGACTAGCAATCTCCCTCCGGCTCTGAATCTGAGGAAGATCTGGAGTTTGACGAGCTCACTCCTAAATTCTTGGAGGGGATAGGGTTCCCAGGTCAAAAAATGCTCGAAAACGAGATTCCTTCGGGAGTTGCTCGCCCATTTGAATGGCGAGCATATTCTGCTACGTACGCGAACAACTTTCCTCGCCCCTCACGTCAAGTATTAGATTTGGTGAGGACTGAGTACCAGGCGAGCAGAATTCGAAGTGTTGTTCGCAAGGACGAGCTTAATCTCATCCAGGAAGCATATCAAATTCCCCATGACATCTTCATGTGGGCTCCTAAAAGGAATGAGAGAGCTGATCGGCCTCCCCCAGGGTGTACGATGATCAATATTGACACACTAATTGCGGGGTTGAGGTTGCCGCTGCCTCCCGTTGTTGGTCGTTTTCTAGAGGCGACCAACTTAGCCATCACCCAAATAACTCCCATTGGGTGGATGAACTTGCTCGGTATTATGGGTTTGTTCGCCCTGGAGGGGTACGTTGACCGCATCACCGCTGAAGAGGTCAACTACCTGATGACCATCACCAAGTGTCCGAGGGGTGAGGAGGGGTACTATTACTTGAAAGCCCGGACCTGATTGAAACTGGTGGAAGGGGTGCCGAACAAGATTCAGAATTGGAAGGAGCATTTCTTCTTCATCGGGGGCGATTGGCGAGCATCTTCTGGCCCACATGGCGGTGCTGGGCACATATTTGAACCCACCACTTATGGAAAAACTAAACGTAAGGCCATCTTTGCTCGTCCTTATGTAAAGTTCTAATTTAAATTTTTTTGTTTGCTCGCAGGTCCCCGATTGCTCAAGTGGAACTCTGAAGAGGAAGTGGTCGGCTCATAATTCCTTTATACGTCGTGTTTGGTCGCTCTCCGGGATAGATCCGAGAGGACAATAGAGTACGTGAACCGAGTAAAGTGCAAATAAGCTGCTCGTCTATTCACGTACCCCCATCATCTGGAAGCTCAGGCCGAGGTGCCCCCAAGTATATCAAAAATTTCTTTCAATTGAGAACTTGTTCGTCTTCCACATTCTGAACTTGCTCGTCTAAATAATAATAATGATTTTCTTTTCTTCTTTTCTCTGTTTTTTTAAGCCGAGCAAGTCACAGTCGTCGTCCCTCCTAGCTTTGCTCTCCTAGAACAAAGAGTGTTCAAAATGGCGCCACTAAAAGGACGAAGGATGAAAGGAGATCCCTCATCCAGAGTGTTGGCAATGACCAACATGGCTTCTACCACCGAGCAAACTCAAAGAACAGCTCTCCAGCCGAGCTCGTCGCCTACTCCGGCCCCTGCCTCCTCTCCTCACGGTTCCAAAAGACTGAGGAAAGGAGATGGCACGTACGTATCTCAGCCACCTCCCACTGCCGACAAAGGGAAATCGAAGGTGGGAGGATTTTCTGGTCGCCAGCCGTCCAAAGAAATTGGTCGCCACACTCCTGCCGACAAGGAGAAAAGTGGCAAGAGCAAGGATAGTTACACCCCTCCTCGCGGACCTGAGAACATCACCTACCTCGGGTGGGACGGAGCCAAATTTACCGAGTAAGGATCCTTCTTCAAACTCTTCAAAGAACTTAATAAGTTAGAAATTAACTAAGTCTCAAAGCTTTTTTGTTCACAGGTACCGGCCTAATGATCACCCTGGGCGAGCAGACATGATCCACCAGTACGCATGCTCGAAGACCCTGGCGAACATTCGTGACATCCCAGATGATCATGTTCGTCGGGCGACTGAACTGGTTGCTCGCGCCTGGTCAAGGCTGTTGAACAAGACTGTTCTCACTCAAGGGGCCATTGATAATTTCCATCTATCAATGGTCCAGGCCGCCAACTCCCTCTTGTCCACCCAGCGAGGAATGGCCCAGGTGGTGGAGCTAGAGGAAACTGCTCGTCATCATGTTGCATCTGTTCGCCAGCTCACGTAGGAAAAGGAAAAACTGGCGAACAACTTCAATGGCCAGATTGCTCGGCTCAAAGACCAACTGAAATTGGCCGATGAGGTTGAGAAGAAGCACGTCGAGGACTATCAGCTTCTCTCTGGAGAGCTTAAGGAGAAGAAAGCCGAGCTACTCTCTTCCCAGGCTGAGTTGGAGGAAGAGAGGGGGAAGGAAGAGGAGGTAGAGAATGAACTTGCTCGCCTAAAAGAGCAAATGACCGGGATGGCCACGAGGGAGAAAATCGAGCAAGAATTCTAAGTCCGGAGTGACCCTATAACCAACTTGGGCTATATCTGCATGTATGCCGATTGCATCCGCATGGCCCACTCCTTTAAAGTTTCGGACTCGCCGAGCTGGGCAAGGATCTTGCCGAATTCATTGAGCACTACCCCTCTCCCAACGGTATCGAGCTTCAACTGGGGAATATGGTGGACTATGGGATCAAGCTTGACAAGATTGACCCAAGTATCATCATCACTCGTCCACCTGCCCTCGTCGATGATGAGCAGGATGCTGCCGCTAAGGGCGAACAAGGTGTTACTGCCGAGCAAACTGTCCAAGAGTAGGAGCAGAAAGCGGCTGAAGACATGGCGCGGGATATGATCGTCGATCCCCTAGTCGATCAAACTTCTGACCTTCCTCCTGGTGAGCAGTAGTAGGCCTAGGACTTAGGCATTTTTCTGTCTTTATCTTGTAATAGTTGCTCGTTATTTTTTGTAGTTGCTTGTAATACTTAAAGCCTTTTATTAATTGTTAGGATAAAAGTTGTATAGTTTTGATGAGTTAAAACAAACCAGAAGTTGTAATAGGACCATCTGGACCTGTTAGCCAGATGATGATCTAGATTAGGACTTAGTCTAGGGGGAACTGCCAGACCAGAAGACTTCACCAGAAGAGTCACCAGAAGACCCCACCAGAGGACTTCACCAGAGGACTCCACCAGAAGACTTCACCAGATGAGATCTGACCAGAGGCAGAGGACTCTTCCCAGACCAGACGAGTCCAGATCAGACGAGTCTGGTAGAACAAAAGATGCTCAGTTTGATCCCCTGTTTCTACTGAGTATTCTGGTTGTTAACCAGATCAGGACCAGAAGACACCGAGGTTGCCTGGTGTCTGGTCTTGCCTTCTCTGGAGAGAATCAGAGTTAGGCAGAGGAAGCATTTGACCGTTGGTGATTCAAATCAAGTCAACAAGATCGGATTGGAAAGTATTTGAAGATAATCAATCCAAGGATCCCACCAACCCAATCAATCAATTAGGGAATTGATTGATTGAGGCTTCCTTAAATAGAGGATCTGATTGGATTAGCTCTCCAACGGCTAACCCTAATCTCCTCTATAAATACAAGAGTGAAATCACAAGAAAAAGCTCTAGAGAGACTCTACGCGCATAAGTCACAATCCAAGCTTTTGATAATCACTCTAGCACTCTTATTGTTCACATTATATATCTACTCTTAAGGAGTTGTTGGACCTCAACCTGTTCATCTATAAGATAAGGTTGAAGGCTGTTGATCTTTAGATTGAAGTTAAATCTAAAGAGTTTGTAAAAAGGAACTGGTACTTCACAATTCCAGTAAGTAAGTTGGCTGTTGGTTGGATAGTGAGACCCCTTTGATCAAGGGAGAGTGGACGTAGGATATTCAGATCCGAACAACTATATATCCGGTCTTATTTAATATTTTCTGCATTTAAATTCTTGTTTTTCATAGTCTGCTCTTGTAAAAGGAAGTTGCCTAAGACATTTAACTTAAGCTTCCGCAATTTATCAATCTAGTGGGACCAACATTAATGAACGTCTTCTTTTGTTCGCTCAATCTTCTTCTTATATGTTAATTGCCTTTACATTTCTGTTGAATGCTTTTGCAATTATAACATATAATGTTGGGCTTTGTTCGATTTTGAACTTTGTCTTTAATATAATATGGGTTTTGCCTTAAGTTCTGTTCATCTTAAAAAACGAACAACCTTTAAGTGACCTTGGTCCTTTTAAATGGACTTGTACCTTGAGCTTTGAACTTCTCTTTTAATCGAACAACTATATTTACTTTGTAAAAAATTTACAAGTGTTGCAAGTCTGCTCGTCAATAACATATACAATTTGACGAACAACTTCGAACGCTAACTAAAACATGCTCGCTTATAGTATTTTTGCCGAGCAACATTGTCTATAAAACAAAAAATATGAAATAGTACGACTATACAATGTGCCGAACAACTTTTGAATCTATACTTAGCGAAATTTTCAAAAAAATTAGGCAAGTTTTTGGTTTGCCTTACTCGGTTCACTTGCCCCCAAGACATTTGTTCGCCCAACAATTGTGATTTGAACTTGTTCGACTTATTGATAGTACTTCTTTAGCTGTATGGCATTCCAGGAGTATTGGGCCAGCTTGCCTTCCATATCTTCGATATCGTATACGCCATTAAGGAACTTATCCGTTATACGATACGGGCCCTCCCAAGTTGGTCCCAATACACCTGGAGGTTGGGCGAGCAACTTTCTCAGAACCAAATCTCTAACTCTGAATTCCCTGATTTTAACATGGGAATTGTAATAGCGTTCTGCTCGCTGCTTATAGGTAGCATTCTTTAGCTCGGCACTTAATCTTTTTTCTTCGAGCAAATCCATTTCAGTAGCTAAAGCAGAGTTGTTCGCCTGTTCATCAAAGTTGGTCGTCCTGATTGTGTTAGTCTTTAATTCGACTGGTATCATGGTTTCTGTTCCAAAAGCCATTGTAAAAGGTGTTTCTCCAGTGCTTGACCTGGGAGAAACTCTATATGCCCACAAGACTTCCGGAAGTTCTTCAGACCAACTATTTTTGCTCTCCGCCAACCACACTTTTAGCGTGTGCTTGATGATTTTGTTCACGACTTCGACTTGTCCATTTTATTGGGGATGATAGGGCGTAGAATAATGTTTTTTTATCCTCCACTTCATACAGAAGTCTCTCAACTCTTTCCCATCAAATTGCAGACCATTGTCTGTCACAATGGTTTGTGGAACCCTAAAACGACAGACAATGTTCTTCCAAATGAAGTTGATCATTTTCTGTTGCGTAATCTTTACCATGGCCTCTGCTTCTGCCCATTTCGTATAATAGTCGACTGCCACGATGAAAAATCGAACATTTCCAACTCCTACTGGGAAAGGACCGATAATGTCCATCCCTCATCTCGCAAATAGCCATGGGCTGTAAACTGATATGAGCTCTTGGGCCGGGGTATGAATGTTCGGGGCAAAAATCTGGCATTTATGGCAAGTCTTTGCTTTCTTGATTGCATCCTGACGTAAAGTCGGTCAATAATAGCCTTGTCTGATAGTCTTGTATGCTAAGGCTTGCCCCCCAGTGTGATTTCCACATACTCCAGCGTGTACTTCTTCAGGTACTGCTCATCCTTGCTGTTGGAGTTATACGTGAAAGTGTGTTTTTACTTTGTATAACTCATGTATTGAGCACTTATTTATGAGAATAAATCTTTTATCGCATTTGCTTTAGATATAATTGAATGCTGAATATTTATTGCAACCAGTTCATTATAAGTGGTATGTATTACATTGTAGTTAATGTGGTGATACCAGATCACGGAAGATCACATTAACGGGTTTCCTTGTAACTAGACGTACAAATTCACGACCTAGGTGGAATTGAACAATCCGCCGTGAAAGGTCGATGTGTACATCTCAGATTGGCTTGTCTTGACCAAGAGATTGCACTAGCACATTTAGTATGTGTTGAAGAGGACATACAGCGAGTATAAATTCTTCTGTTCTGAATGTGAAGAATTAGACCTCAGTGGTTATTGATTTCTTAATCTCCGTCACTTAAATAGGACCGTGTGTGCTTAATGGTTACTGCTTTGATTCATGTTGGGTGAGAATCATCGTGACTTCGAACCTTGTGCTTTGGGCAGTAATATTAATCATACGATGGTTGCTAAGATTTAATACGGAGAAACGCGTGTGAGTACGGCTCGTGTGATTTGTCCTCTTGGTGGGCTTAGAAGTTTTATCGTACCAAATCTTGCAAGTGAAGAATTAGTTTCTTCGGTAAGGATAATAATGTTGAGCTGTCGTTACTCCAAGGTGAAAGATGTTAATTAATTTAGAGCTATTCAGAAGCTTAATTAATTAATGGACTTGATAATCTTAAATGCGGAAAATAATAACCGGGAGCCCATATTATCGTAATATGGATTAAGATGGATAGTGCAATATTAATTTATTAGTGGTACTAATTAATATTAATGGGCTGAATTATATTGGGGCTCAATAAGCCCATTGGAGGTCCAATCTTAATTCTCCCAAAGGCCCCTCAAGTAGCCCGATAATAATAAGGTGATTAAAATAAAAGAAAATTATTATTGCTGCTTTTTTGCTTATTATTTTCAAATTTTATAGATATGGTAGAGAAAAGATTTGTTGATTTTCTTGGAAAGATATTATCGAAGATATGTATTCTTGGAAGACAAGATTATCTCATAAATTCAAGAAGATCCAAATCTAGTTTATTTCTCCCATGAATTTCGAAAATCTCATATATTAGGGAGGTGAGATTTTTATGGAATATTTTATTATGGAGAAAAGAATATATGAGATATATTCAAGACTTCTTGGAGGCCAAGAAAAAGATTTTCTCTCCCCTATTCCATATGCAAATTTCGAAATTTCTAGTCCTATATATAGGAGATGATTATTTCATCTCCAGTTTACAGTTTCACAGCGTTGAAAAAAAATCAGCAACAATTTTTTTTCTTTCTTCCTTGTTATTCTAATAACTTGTGAGCACTTCCCACCGGTGAACAAGCAAGGCGAAAGGGACATACTTGAGAAGGTCTTTTGGTTGATAGTACGATCGTGATAGTCCCGTTGTTATCAAAGACCACATCTACAAGAGGTATTTAGTCACATAATCTCTTAGTTTTCCGCCATAGATTTTATGTGAATTAATTCAACATACATGATGATAAAATTGTTGTTGGAATTATTATTTGAATTAATTAAAATTAATTCATGCTAGTAATAATTGAATTTAAATTCGTATTTAATTATCATCCCGAATAGATTCCGGGCACCCTTATTTTCCCAACAACTGGTACCAGAGCCACGGTTTCGGGCTCTGATCTTTGAATTGAAATTTAAATTGTTTAACATTAAATTGAAATTGGATAGTAGAATTGCTAGATCTTTTTTGCAGGTATCCAATTGTCATGGTTTTAATATTTTTTTTTCATGCGTGTGAATTAATTTTTTTTAATTCGATTCGTTCGAATTCATTTTTCTCGTGAGAAAATTCACGAGTAGATTAGTTGTTTTTATTTTTGATTTGATCATTGTAATAGACTAGTCTAGATCTAGTTTTTTATTTATTTTTGTAAATAAATTGTAACCAGATCGAGATGAAGACGGAAACGAAGAATTAAAGACGATGTACCCGGACGATGCAAGTATGCGTGGCGCGTGCATGGACGTAGGATTATGCACGGGGTGGAAAACAATGACGAACAGTGAAACCCGATGCACAGCGTGCGCAAGGCGCACGATGCCGTGCACGACGGGTGCCCGACGCTGCACGGGCGCACGCGCGAGGCTGTGCCTCTCGGTGCTCGGCGCCTCGGCAGCCGTGGCCGAGAGGCGCGAGGCCCACCTCCGTGGGTCAATGCGCGCTGGATCTCGGGCCGTGGCATTTTTTTTCTCTCGTTCTTATTTTTTGGTGTGATTCCAAACGTCGTCCCAAACCCCAAACAAAGTTATTTTTGATGAAGTGTTGCAGTTCGAGGGGGAGCATGTCGAGACGAACGATGTAAAGCAACAAGGATGATTTCTCGTATCAAAATGTGAAGAAATTAAACCGTGACAATTGGATTTGAGTGCTCCAATGTGTTAAATTTTGTTTTGATGGATGTTTAATTTCGTGCACTTATTATTATTTGTTAATATGTGTTTGTATGATTTTAATTGTCCAAGAAATACCTTACTTTCGAAAATTACTAAGTATGTTTCTTTAATCCCAATTTTATTCCGGATATTAAAATTGGATTAATTTGGCCTCCATAATTTTTTTTTGTGAAGTCTTTTTGGAATACATTTCCCCCTCGGATCGGCCAAAAAGATGGATTTCACATGAATACATTCCGAAAGGATGATTGTGGATTATTACTAGTGGCGGTATTGACCCTCACCACGAGTGGCTTGCTCAAAGCGAAATAATAATCCTGTATTGAATTATGGTTATTACTTAGGCATAAGAAATTGATATTAACTTACTCTCCTCGGAGTCCCTATCAATTTTTATGTGGTCAAAGTGGTAGCCAACTATTAATTTTGAATTAAGGATTTGTAACTTTCAAGTTTGTGATCCACTTGAATGTGTTTAAATGTATAGACCATCCCTCGTGGCGCATTTAAATTGTTTCGAGATGTTAGCTGATGCATGATTATATTGTTTTAAGGTTTCAATATAATTGATGTGATCGAATTATGTGATAATTTCGTATTTTTCTAGATATTAATATGAATGTATGTTTTATTCTCATTTCATCATGTCGCAACCTTTTAATCCACTGTTTAATATACTTTAAGTTAACAAACTTTCTGGAGAGAATTATATCGATTGGAAATGTAATTTAAATTTTGTCCTTACTGCACAAAAACACAATTGGGTTATTCACGTTAATATACCCGGCAAGCCTAATGATAAGTCAAGCAATGGGAAAAGGCAGTTTATGATTGGAAGCGTGACAATGAACACATGAAGTGCATCATCTTGACATCTCTGTCTGAGGATTTGAGGCATATTCATGAAGACATTGTATCCGCTGTTGAAATCATGGAAAACCTTGAAGAGATGTCTTCACATCAGAAACCCATGACTAATTAGTTCACCAAACATGACTCGGTCAAGTTGGAAGTGGTGGAGGGAATGCCCGTGAGGGAGCACGTTCTCGAGATTATGGCATACCTTAACAAGTTGGAAGTACTTGGTGCATATTTTGATGTCCATTCTCAGGTCGATTTCATACTCCATTCTCTTCCGAAAAGCTTTGAGCAGTTTCAACTGAACTGTCAGATGAATGAACGGACAAGTCATTTGCCCGAGCTCTTGCAAGCTTTAGTTTCGGTGGAGGTGATAATGGAGCACCAGTCTAGTGTTATGGTGGTTAATGGTCCGTCTACCTCTTTTGGTCCCAAGGGAGGGAAAAAGAGGAAGAGAACCAAAGGTCGGACCCAAGCAAATCCAATTGTTGTGAAAGGCAAAGCCAAGGCTAGTATCAAAGGGGAAGTGTTTTAACTGCGGTAAGAGAGGACATTGGAGGTCTGCCTGTTCCAAGCCTAAGAGGCTAGGAAAGTTAGGTAATTCACACGCCTTAGTCGTCGAAACTTGTGAAGTGGCATATGCTGTCCATTTGTGGATAGTAGATACGAGAGCCGCTGATCACATTTATTTCATTTTGCATGGGTTCAAGCTAACCCGACGACATAGCGGAGGTGAGATCCCCATCACACCGGGCAATGCTACGAGAAGCGGCAGCTGAAGCAGTGGGAGAAGTGCACCTATCTTTTGAAGATATAGTTATGGTCTTGAAAGACGTTCTTCATGTTCCAAGTTTAGAAAGAACTCAACCTTCAGTTTCTAAACTGTTTTGAATAGATACTCAGTTTTTTTTAATAAGGATGTTATTATTTCTTGAAACGATGAGTTTATCTATTTTGGAACATTGTTGGATGATCTTTATACCATTAATTGGGAACACCACGCATAAATTAAATCTAATAACACATCGACTATTTCAAGTTATAAAAGGAAGTGTTCGTTCTGATATGAACGAAACACTTCTATGGCATCTTAGATTAGGTCTTATTAATCTAATGTGAATACAAAGATTGGTGAAAGACGGATCCTTGGAGTTTCTTCAAGTCGAGCCGTTTCCAACTTGCGAATTCTGTTTAGAGGGTAAAATGACCTAGAGGGCATTTGGAGCCAAGGGGAAAGGAGCCACAGAAGTGTTGGAACTCGTTCATACCGATATGGGTGGTCCAATGACGATCATAGCTTGAAGGGGGTATGAGTATTTTGTGACTTTTATTGACGATTACTCGGGATATGGATACATCTAATTTATGTTGCATAGGGAAAGAAGTATCAAGTTTCTACGATCCGATCGTGGAGGCAAATACCTCAGCAATGAATTCTTGAACTAGCTATCGGACGAAGGGATCGTATCCCAGTTAACCGCACCGGGAACCCCTAAAAAAACAGTGTGGCGAAATGAAGGAACCGGACTCTTATTCAGATTTACCAAAATAGTTTTGGGGTAATGCCTTGGAAACAGCGGCTTACATTCTAAACTTGGTGCCATCCAAATCGCTTCATAAAACCCCGATAGAATTATGGACTGAGCGCAAGCCCAGTCTGAGATACATTCGGATATGGGGGTGTCCGGCATACGTGCTAGACAAGGAAGGCAGTAAATTGGATCCATGTTTAGAATTAAGGCTGTTTAAAGGATATCCCATGGGAACGAAAGGATGTATGTTCTATAGTCCCAAGAATCAAAAGACCGTGTTTTGTACACTCTTTAAATTTTTGGAGGAAGCCTATATGAACAAAAGAAAGCCCAGGAGTGAGATTATCTTAGACGAACTCCTATACCAAGTATACAAGATGATATACCAATCATTACACCTTCACAATCGGAACCCCGTCATAGTGGGAGGGTTGTCAGACAACCCGAGAGATTCATGGGAATAGGAGAATCTTCGGATTCGATTCCCAGTGATGAATCAGACCCATGGACTTATGATGAGGCAATCCAAGATAAAGGCGCAGATTCATGGCAGACCGCAATGGAAGTCGAGATAGGTTCGATGGATCATAATCAAGTGTGGGAGTTGGTCGAACCAACCAATGGGGTAGAACCCATTGGATACAAGTGGGTATACAAGAGGAAAAGAGGACCGGACGGAAGGATTGAGACCTTCAAGGCAAGGCTAGTGGCAAAAGGGTACACTCAGAAAGAAGGGATCGATTATGAGGAGAACTTTTTTGCCTGTAGCTATGCTTAAGTCCATCCGTATTCTCTTGTCGATCGCTGCGCACCTAGATTACGAGATCTGGCAAATGGATGTCAAGACATCTTTCCTTAACGGAAGTCTTGACGGGTTAGATATCTATATGCGACAACCCGAAGGTTTTATTGCGAAAGGCCAAGAGAATCTCATATGCAAGCTCAAGAGATCCATTTATGGACTTAAGCAAGCATCACGTACTTGGAACCAGTGTTTTGATCAAGTTATTAAGTCTTATGGGTTTGATCAAAATGAGTTCGAGAGTTGTGTGTATAAAAGGTGTGATGGAACTGCGGTGGTATTCTTAGTATTATGCGTAGACGATATTCTGCTCATTGGAAACAATATAAAGGTATTATCAGACGTAAGGGTATGTCTGTCAAATCAGTTTGATATGAAGGAGTTAGGGAAAGCCGGTCAAATCCTTGGGATCAAGATCACTCAAGATCGCAAGAGAAGGATGTTGGGCTTATCGCAAGTTTCATACAAAGATACTATTTTGAAGCATTTCAGCATGCAAGATTCCAAGAAAGGTTTTGTACCTTTTAGGTACGGAATCCATCTATCAAAAGAAAGAGGCCCTAAGATACATATGGAGATAGATGACATGAAAGGCATTCCGTATGCTTCGGGCGTAGGAAACCTTATGTATGCAATGTTGTGTATGAGACTGGATATCTGCTTTTGCCTCGGGTATGATGGCAAGATATCAAAGTAACCCCGGGAAAGCTTATTGGACTGCAATTAAATGCATTCTGTAGTTTCTGATAAGAACTAGCGATGGAATGCTGATTTAAGAGTCAGACAGTCTAATTCCCATGGGATGTACGGACTCAAATTTCCAATCAGATATAGAATCCAGAATATCTACCTCGGGTAGTGTGTTTTGCATGGGAGAAGGAGCCATGACATGGAGAAGCGATTATCAGAAATGCATCGCCGATTCGACTATGAAAACCAAATAATTAACTGATTGTGAAGCAGCGAAAGAAGCGATTTGGCTCATGTATTTCTTAGTGGACTTGGACGTTGTTCCGAATTTGCCCATTACAATTATTGTGTCGAAGCAGTTGCAAATTCAAGGGAACCGAGAGCCCACAAAGCCAGCAAACACATTGAGAGAAAATACCATCTTATACGAGAAATCGTTAAGAGAGGAGATAAAGAGGTGGCAAAGATAAACGTCGGAGGACAACCTAGTATATCCATTCACAAAGGGACTGCCTCAAAGTACACTCAAGAGACATGTGGATGGTATGGGAGTCAAGACTATTGCCAATTTGCTTTAAGTATAAGTGGGAGGAATTATTAGGTTAGTGTAGGTTGACATAAGATGTTAGGATAAAAGTGTTAATTTTGATGAGTTAAAACAAACCAGGTAATGTAATAGGATCATCTGGACCTATTAGCCAGATGAGGAACTAGATTAGGACATAGTCTAGGGGAACTGCCAGACCAGAAGACTTCACCAGAAGAGTCACCAGAAGACCTACCAGAAGACCTTCCAGAGGACTTCACCAGAGGACTCCACCAGAAGACTTCACCAGATTAGACTCCCCAGAGGCAGAGAACTTTCCTCAGACCAGACGAGTCCGGACCAGACGAGTCTGGTGAACCAAAAGATGCTCAAAATCATCTCTTGATTCTACTGAGTATTCTGGTTCTTGACCAGATCCAGACCAGAAGACACTGAGGTTACCTGGTACCTGGTCCTGCCTTCTCTGGAGAGAATCAGAGTTAGGCATTGGAAGCACTTGACCGTTGGTGATTTAAATCAAGTCAACAAGATCAGCATTGGAAATTTTTGAAGTCAATCAATCCAAGGATCCCACCAACCCAATCAATCAATTAGGGGGTGTTTACTTAAGGATGGAGGTGGATGGAGCACATCCGGATGGAGAAAAAAAGTGGATGGAGCAAATCCTGTGAATAGTAAATTTGTGTTTACTTTGTGTTGGATGTGGTAGGGGTGGATGGAGCTTTATGTCAAATCAATACTTTTAAGTGATGATGATGTATTATTTTATTATTGTTAGTTAGTGAGGTAATGATTGAATGATTATGTAATATTATGGTATGAATAATTAAAAAAATTATAATTTTTATAAATTATTTAACTTGATAAAAAATAATATAGAAGTTTTATATATATCATGTATTGTAAATATATATTTTATAAATAATTAGAAAAATTAATATTCATACGTATATTTGTGTGTACCTATAACATTATAATTTTATTTATTATGGTATGAATAATTAAAAAAATTAATATTATTTATTATGGTATGAATAATTAAAAAAATTATAATTTTCATAAATTATTTTACTTGATACTCTATCACGCCCCAATTTTCATAATAGTAAATTTGACGAAATACCAATAATAATTCTTCAAATAAAAAGGCGTGAACTAAATATTTACTTAAAAATAAGACATGTAATTTTTATTTCGAAAGATTAATACTTAACAAACAGCGGAAGACTTGATTATATATTAGCTTTTTTAAACTAATTTAATTTAAATGTTAAATGTACCAAAATATGATTAGCTCCTAAGAACTTAACTAGAAAAATATTGGATAAATAAATAACTTGTTTTTTTTAATTATAATTGCTTGAGAATAAGTTAATCAAGCTTCTAATTATTATTCTTCATTTAAAATTATTTTCCTATTACTGTTGTGAGCTTGAGATGTTGTATAGGTGGCTATATTCATAGACCATGTTTATATATTAAGTACGCACATTTTTAGAAATATTTATTTTGGAGTCATATTATGATAAACCAGTACGAAAGTTTGGGACTTGTTCTAATAGTTTTAAGTTCAGGGTTAATTCCAATTATTTTTTGAGAAGATTAAATTATCTATATCGAAATTTTATATATATTATGTATTGTAAATATATATATTATTTAAAATAATGTAATAAAATTAACATTTATACGTATATTTGTGTACCTATAACAATTTAATATAATAATTTTAAATATATTCCTCATTTAAATTTAGCAGCAAGGTTAAACAAAATAAATTATCCAGTACATATAACTATTCTCAAGTGTCTTAAAATCATATCTAGAGTATTCCTTGATTTTGCCACATAGAATTTGCAATTGCATATCTACGCTGCCCTTGTTCATCGATGTATTCCCTTGTTGCATTTCTTGCAATCAATACACAAATTTTATTTTATATAAATAATTGTCCAAATTAATATTTTAAGTAAACAAAATATTACTCTCTCCGTTTCAAAGGACGCTTTACACTTACTATTTTTTCATATTTAAGCGAGCAATTTTTTTTATTAATATTTAAAATCATAAAATAATTTTTAAGGAGGAGACAAAATATGGTGCATAGAATAAGTGGAAAAATAGATAAATTATATATATAATTAATGTGGAAGATATAATATTATTTTATTATTGTTAGTTAGTAAAATAATAATTAGATATAAGAAAAGTAGGAGAGAGGATGAGTTTGTGTAAGAAAAAGTTGTGATGTGATAGTTTTAGGGGTGTAGATGTATAATAGGGGTGGATGTGTATATGGATGGAGAATGGGATGTGCAAATCCAAAAAGTGACTGGGATGGGGGGAAGTTCATCCCCCATCCGGATGTGTCCAGCGCAAAGTAAACACCCCCTTAGGGAATTGATTGATTGAAAGCTTCCCTAAATAGAGGATCTGATTAGATTAGCTCTCCAACGGCTATACCCTAATCACCTCTATAAATACAAGAGTGCAGTTTCAAAGAAAGGCTCTAGAGATTCTCACGCGCAAGAAGTCAATTCAAGCCTTTATTTGATCACTCTTAAGCACTCTTATTGCTCTTATTTTACATATATACTCTTAAAGGAGTTGTTGGATCTCAACCTGTTCATCTCTAAGAAAAGGTTGAAGGCTGTAGACTTTAGATCGAAGTTAGATCTACAGAGATTGTAAGAAGGAACTGGTACTTCACAATTCCAGTACGTAAGTGGTTTGTTGGTTGGTTAGTGAGACCCCTTTTGATCAAAGGGAGAGTGGACGTAGGACTTGTTGTCCGAACCACTATAAATATGGTCCATTTACTGCTTTCCTCATTTCTGTCTTAATTTTATTCTTAATGCTCTTATAAAAGATCTTGATAAAAAGACATAATCCTTAAAGCTTCCGCAATTAATCTACTTAGTGGGACAAACAAGTGGTATCAGAGCAGTGTGTCCAAAGACCACTGCTTTGTAAAGCTTTTTGGTGGTCACCGAGCAGATCCATTGCTCTTTGTTGTGTTTGATCAAATTTCTTGTTAAATTTTTTTTTTGTAAAAATGTCTTCAAAATCTTCATATAAGAGCCGCAAGTTACCAGAATTCTCATTTGAGGATTACAGCCACTGGAGCTTCATGATGAGTAATCATCTTGGAGCTATCCATCACCACATGTTAGATGTGGTAGAGAGTAGTCCAGCCAGAACAGAGTACAACCAGAGGAGGAGAGATCCAAGTCCAAGTCCCAGAGGAGATACCACCTGTTACACCTGCAACAAGCCTGATCACTATAGCTATGATTGTTCTCAATTGACTCCTAGAGAAAGAGAAGAGAAAACACTCAAGAAAGATAGGAGATATGCAGACAAGAGAGCACTACTGGCAGAAGCAGAGGAGGATGATACTAGTTCCAGTTCTTCTTCTTCTGATTTCGGATCTGATGATGATGTATGTCTTATGGCAGACATCACTGAGGTGAATGAACCTACCCTATGCTTATCTAATTCCAAATATATTGAATCATGTCATTCATCTGGTAACTCCAGAGAGTCTGATATGCAACAAATGCTATCAGATCTCCAAAATTGTGTTCAACTATGTCAAAAACTTGAGAAAGAAAATGGTAGGCTCAGAGCTGAAGTCCAATCCCTATCTCATGAGCAAAAATCCACCAGAGAACTCATGAAAGATCATTCCAAAGAAGTCTCTTAACTTCAGGATAAGATCACAGAAAGAGATACTCTGGTAGATCAACTCATGAAGGAAAAGAACTCTCAGGAAGATGAGTTCAATGAACTTAGAGCCAAATACCAGACTCTTGTCAAGGGAAAACAAGTTGAGCAAACCATAGAAGAGATACCCATGCCCAGAGAAGCTCCTAAGATACCATCTGTTGTATCCATTATATCAGAGTCTTCTCAACGCATTAATGATAAGAGTGGTTTAGGATATTCTGGAATTACTACCAAATCTCATAAATATCTTTACAACAAAGATAAGTCTGTAAGATCTGGTGAATTGGTAGAAATCTGGGATAAAAAAGACTCAACTGGTAATGGTTACAAAGTAGTTCATAATCCTGGTTGGAAAAGGAACCACTCTGCTAATCTCATAGAATATGGTCGAGAAGAGTTGACTGTCCTGGAAGAAAGAATCCTAGAGATTAAACGTCAACAAGGGGAACCTTTGAAGTTTGATGGATCTGTTAACAATAAATCTCAAAGAGTAGAGCTTAATCAGATTGGAGGACCCTAGAGGAATCCTCAAAGAGGGAAACCTAACCAAATTAGGGGACCTCAGAGGAGACACTCAAGAAGGGGGAATTCCAATCAGAATAGGAACTATCAGAGATGGAATAATGTTCAACAAAATCAGGTACCCCAGAGACGGTTTTCTCAGAGGAATCAATTCCAGAACAGATACACTCAGAGGAACTATAACCACCAGAAAAGGTCCAGTTTTCATCAAGACCAGAGACCCATCTATAGAAAACCAACTGATCTGGGTAGTTATGACACCAGAGATGGTTCTTCTAGGATGTACCCTTACAACCAGACCTTTAAGACCATGTCTTTAATGCAGGCCATTCCAAAGGCCAGATTTGAGAAAAGATACACCAGACCTGTTTATAAGAAAGGTGTTATGATCAGACCAGTAGCTCAATATGTCATTGTAAGAGGACATGTGCTGGTAGATACATTTGGAAGGAAGATAAGACCTCCTCATCCAGCAAGGGATGATCTTTATCTTTGGATTCCTACAAAACCTGCAACTAACCAATCAGGACCCAGCTCTAGTAGGGGACCTAATTGATTTCTCTGCAGGATGATAAGAGCCCATTGGAGAAAGGACTTTCAAGCAAACATATGTGGTATATTGATAGTGGATGTTCCAAGCATATGACATTCCAGAAAGATCATCTCCAGGATTTCAAGCCATTGAATGGGCCAAGAGTGATGTTTGGTGACAATAACTATGGAGTCACCAGAGGTGTTGGAAAGTTGACCTTTAATGGTGTATCTGTAGATGAAGTCTACTATGTTGAAGGACTCAAGCATAATCTGTTTTCTGATTATAATGATATTCTGCTTATAGGCTTGAGGAAGGGTAACATTTATCTTGTAGATTTTAGCAGTTGCCCAAGAAATGCTTGCCTAGTTGCTAAAGGATCTGCAGAAGATAGCTGGTTATGACACAAGAGATTGAGCCATCTTAACTTCAAAACACTGAATAATATTGCCAGGAAAGGTCTTATTCGAGGTCTTCCTAATGAAGTGTTTAAGAAGGATCGGGTTTGTGGTTTATGCCAGAAGGGTAAACAACCCAAGACCTCCTTTAAGGATGTCCAGAGCACAACCACAACCAGAGTACTTCAACTACTTCACATGGACCTGTTTGGACCTGTTTCTCCTCTTAGTTTCAGTGGAAGGAAGTACACCTTGGTGATAGTAGATGACTTTTCAAGATACACTTGGGTAGTGCTCTTGTTTAAGAAAAATGAAACTATCACTAAGCTGCCAAAATTCTTCAAGCAGATTCTGAATGAGCAGAACCAGAGCATAGTCAGGATCAGAAGTGACAAAGGGACAGAGTTTCTGAATTCACACATTGCAGAGTATTGCAAGGAACATGGAATTTTTCATGAGACATCTGCTGCCAGAACACCCCAACAAAATGGAGTAGCAGAAAGGAGGAATAGAACCCTAAAGGAAGCTGCAAGGACTCTTCTAGCAGAGTACAACACACCACAAAGGTTTTGGGCAGAAGCTATCAACACAGCCTGTTATACCCAGAACAGATGCCTAATTGCCCAGAGACATAGTAAGACTCCATATGAGGTAAAGCAAACAGAGAAGGGAATTTTCATCAATCAGGCGAAGTACATCAGAAACATGTTAGAGAAATTTGGAATAGGATCTAGCAAAGCAGCCAAGATCCCTATGATGACAAATTTCAACATGGATCCAGATGAGTCTAGAGAGAGTGTGGACCAGACTCAGTACAAAGCACTTATTGGTTCTCTTCTGTACTTGACAGCAAGCAGACCAGATATAACCTTTGCAGTTGGTGTGTGTGCCATATTTCAAGCTAATCCTAAGAAAAGTCATCTGGAAGCAGCTAGGAAGATATTGAAGTATCTTAAAGGGACAATGAACTTGGGGTTATGGTATCCTGCAGATGACAATTTATAGTTAAGTGGTTATTCAGATTCAGACTATGGTGGGTGCAGAATAGATAGGAAATCTACAAGTGGAACTTGCCAATTTTTAGGGAATAAATTGGTATCTTGGTTTTCTAAGAAGCAGACTTCAGTTGCTACATCAACAACAGAAGCAGAGTATATGGCCGCAGGCAGCTGTTGTTCACAACTACTCTGGATTAGTCAACAGTTAAGGGACTACCAGATTAGAGCTAAGGATATTCCAATATTCTGTAATAGTAATAGTGCAATAGCAATCACCCAGGACCCAGTTCTTCATACCAGATGCAAACATGTTGATATAAGGCATCACTTTATCAGAGATCAAGTTGAGAAGGGAGATATAAGGATGGAAAAGATTGCAACAGAGAAGCAGAGAGCAGATATCCTGACTAAGCCTCTGGCTGAAACCAGATTCAGAGAGTTAACTTTTGAGTTAGGACTTTTGGATCCATAGACGGATTTGGCTTAGGGGGAACATCAGAGAAGTATCCTTTGTTTCATTTTGATACATAATTGTTATGTTTTTCACACTAACATGCCTACAGGTTAGATATACTAGGGAAGCTACATCTCCAGATGGGTTATGTACCAGATGAGGTGTGTACCAGGTGAGGTACATCCCAGATGAGGTGCAGTAACCGATTCCAGAACCAGATGAGGTTCTATCAGATGAGATGTAACACCAGACTAGCCGTGGTCTCATCTGGTTACAATACCAGGTGACAGGTATGTATTTACTTCTCTGGCCTCTGATCATTGGGATACACTTTCAAAATTAGTAAATACACTTAAAACGTTTCAACTTTGGGGTGTATTTAATACTAGGGTAGAGGGCCTAGGCAATCATTTCACTTTTTCTCTTGACTGCCACAAAACCTCCCTCGATCCCAGTCCCAATGACCATGCCCACGCACTATACTAAATCTGTAACTTGCCTTTTAATCTTGGCCGTCGGATTAAATTACTGTGCAATATGTCAGTCAATTCTAAAATTGATTTTGTTCCCTTAATTAAAATTTACAATTACACGCGTTCACACTTCATTAATTGATCAAGCCACGCGTCTTGCCGTATTTAAATCAAACCTTTCTTCAATCTGTCCTTTCACGTTTCCTTACTTTCAAATCCCTAACCTCTCTCTCTGCAAGTTCTCTCTCTCTCTCTATCACAGAAATGGCACCCAAATGCAATTTCAACCCTGAGAACGTATGCAAGAAACTAAAGTCAGAAATGGTGGTGGACTTCTATTCCACCAAGAATCCGGCGGCGTTGAAGATTCTGGAATTGTTGAGGAAGTCTGGAGTGGAGGAATTAATCTCCAAAGTCCCCAAGGATCTGCGCACCTTGGATGGGTATGCTGCCCAGTTTTTGGTCAGGATGAAGATCCACGATGACCACATCTCCTCCAAGCTTGACAAGGAGGATGTCGTCTTCTCGAAGCACGACTTTTGCAGACTTTTTGGGAATCTTTCTTCAGAAGGTGTGGACCCTTTGAAGTACAAGGAAGGAGAAGCATTGGAGTCGTTCAAGCTATTTGCCAGATATTCTTGCCAGAATTTGACGAAGGGTTTTCTGGATAAGCACTTGAGACAAAGGTACAAGGTTTTATTTGACATTGTTGTCAAAGTTCTGATGTGTAAGAGCCATAGCACAGATGCCATCTTCACTGGCAGGCTCTGTGTTATGAGGGCTATTTTGGATGGTGTCTGGGTCGCGCTGTCGAGGCGCGCCAAATTACAATAAATAAATAACCCTCAATTACTCTACTAACTCGTAGTAGTGGCAAGCAAGGGGTCGATCCACGGGGAACGTAGAAATCAAAATTATGCCATTTGAGATGATTAATGGGACAAACAAATAAGGGGGGAGTTTGGAATGATTTTTCTAAAACTACTGAAGAAATAAATTAAATAAACTAAGCAAATAAATAAAACAATATAAATTCAATTAATTAACGATTTCCAATTCGCGGTTCATTCACCACTTGGTCTTGACTATGCTAACCAAACATATTATTCGCTCAACTTTTCCCACGGATTAATGACCCTCGATAAACAACAAGCTCTATTCACCGATTTTATCCCTTAATATTATTCTATTGAAACAAGCTCTCCAAAGAACCTTTCTAACCAAACAGTCTAGATACGATCTAAATTTAATTTGGTAGAAGCATTAAACCCTAGGATAAAGATCAAACAAATTCCCAAACACGCAAGCTCGGTTCGAAAGAATTCGATTTATATCACCCTAGTAAATATTACTAGTTGCTACCAATTGTCATATAATCGCAACAATTACGGATTACGAAATATGAACTAGCAAACATGCACGAAATAATTAACCTAGGTGATCAAGCTAAATTAATTACTCAAGCAATTAAACAGTGAAAATAGATGATATAAATAATCCGGGGTAAAAGTCTCACGAATAATACGGGGTTCAATTAACAATCATCAAAACACAAGTTTAGAAATCCCCGGAATTGAAATAAACAAAACTAACTAGAAGTGGTGGTCAAAATCTCCATGGGAATTCTCCTTCGATGCTCTCGTCCTATTCCCGCAAGTCTACTGCGTAAATCCCTTCATGAATTGGTTGTGTGTGTGATGGCCGGCTTAATTAGTTGAGTGAATCCCTCTGGAGGCAGTATCCCCTCCTATTCTCTTCGGCTATATGGTATATATATATATATGGCTGCTTCCTTTTTCTCCACCGCCTTCATAGCCAAGGATATGGGCTGGAATTATATAATTATTTCCTGATGGGCTAATCAATTGGGCCTTGAGATGGGCTGAAAGTGGGCTGCTATATTGGGCCAGATTTTCGCGCAAAATTCGCGAGTGTAATTAGGCTGCTGCGCACTAATTTTGTTTCGTCCATATCTTGAGCTCCCGATCTCGAATTGACTCGATTCTTTTTTTGTTGCGATCCTATTTTCAAGAAGCTTCACATGGTTCAAGTCTGATCTCCATTACCCATCTGTATCAGCCTCAGTAATTTTTATCCTCTCACTCAAAATATTCCAAAATATCCTGAAATTCATAGAAAAATATAAAATCAATGCCTCGAGACCATAATGACATAAGTCGAATAATTACGAGCAAAATATAGAATTGTTGTTATTAAACAACGAATTAAAGCACACAATTTACTCAATAATTACGACTTATCAAATCCCCCCACACTTAAATCCTTGCTTGTCCTCAAGCAATCAAATAAATTAAAGCAAAATGAATCAAGTCTCATACACTAGAGAGTTCAAGACAATAACAATACCAAGAGAAAACAAGTGATCATAACTCAAGTGTGATAAAAGAAAATATGACGCCTCACCAACTTCTAACAACTTCATCAGACTCAAATGCACAAAGATTCAATACCCTCACAATGGATATCACTCTTTTTCGTTCAAGTGTATATGAAGGGTATCTAAAACACTCATGTCAAATCTTAATGTGCTATTACCATATGCTTGCTCAAAAATCAAATCTCCACCACTAAAAGGAGCGAAGCTCATGCAAAAATCAAAAGGTCTTTCATTTGGTTGTAACGTGGCTTGGAATAAAGGTAGGATAAAGGGAAAAAATATGAGGCTTGTTAGTCAAGATCAGTTGTGGAATAAATGCATAACACACCTAAAAAAAAATCGATCATCTCCCTTCTTTTGCAATAACAACTCGTCACCCCAAGTCACAATTCTCCATAGTAAGAAAATATTTCCAATTGACAGCATAAATTTCACAAGCACCCATGCCAATGGATCATCATTCAAATTTTTTTTTCAGCCCTTTTTTTTTTCTCTTTTGCTGGAATTCATTTTCTCTTTTCAGCACTTCTCAAACGTTCTTTTCAACACCACTTTCCACCTTCACAACACTTCCACTCATCACAAGACCCAAGTCATTATGCATATAATTCACAATCAAATCTCAACAAAGGGTACAAATGGATGAGTCTTCAACAAAATATGGATAATGGCTAAATAGTGTGCTTAATCAAAGAAACGGTTTAGGCTCAACTTGGCTTCTAAGGATAAATGTAAAAAGGTGGGAATATATAAGCCAAAATGGGTAATCCTAGATGCCTTTATCACTTTAATGCATGGTTCACAAACGTGGTCCCAAAATGCCTAAGAGAGCAAGTTCTAGAATAAACACACCAAGATCGACCACACAAAAAGAAAAATGAGCATATATACGATGAATTGCTCCTAGGCTCAAAAGCTCACAAAAAAGGGTTTTTTGCAACAAATCTTGTGCATTTTTATCTAAATCCATCACTAAAAATTAGCAATGCGACCATAATTCCAAAAAATCAACACAAAAATCAATCACACGTGTCTCACTTGTCATGCCATATTGCTCAAACTAACAGTGCACAAAACTCAACTACAACTACTAATACCCAATAACCCCACATGATTATGTCTTGCAAAGTCAAATCCCCCCACACTTAAAGCGTTGCTTGACCTCAAGCAACAACAAAATATCAAAAAAATAAAAATAAGGAGGATGTGCAGGACATGGAAAGAAGTCACCTGGGTTTAATGGATTGCTTGCTGACTAGGGCGGCCGCCATCCTTAAGAACTCAAGAAGCTGTAGACAAAAACATGAAGAAATCCACGAAGAAGACAACCACAAAATAAAAAAATAAAAAAAAAAGTACGAAAATTAAAAATAATACGGGCTGCCTCCCGTAGAGCGCTTTTGTTTAACGTCTTTTAGCTCGACGACCAACCTCCCTTTCTTCACGTAATAGGGGTGAAGTAATCCTTTCGATCAAATGCTAGTATCTTCTGACGAACAGTGCTTCCACCCATCATGATCTTCTCATTCTCAGTTAGCCTTCGAAAGTTGGTGAGGAACTCCATTAAGAACATAACATATCCCGCAACTTGTTTTATCGGCTCAAACAGAGATACATAAAGTTCATCCATCTCATATTTCACTTCAGCTTCTTTGGCATTAGGGGATGCAGATTTTGTTTGTCCAGTTTGAACTTCTTGAACAAAGTTCACGACACCAACATCGTCTAAGACAACTTCAACCCCATTTTCAGAATATTTCTCCATTGCTAGTGGTTCCAATCTGGAAGGAAAAGGCAGAATATGAGCATAATATGAGTTAAAAATTGAAGCATTAACTTTTTTGTTACTCATTTCCGGATTCTGGTCCACACTGGACGATCCAGTGTCAGCCTGTTTCGAATTCTCCTCTTCTTTTTCAACAATTAGGGTCGACGAAACGGGCTTTTTAACCGCCTCCAGCTGCTTTCCACTCCTCAACGTGACAGCATTCACGTTCCTAGGGTTGACTTCAGTTTGGGAGGGCAGTTTCCCACTAGAGTGAGCCTCCAATTTGCCAACAGTAGTGGCAAGCTGACTCATTTGCATCTCCAAGTTCATGATTGTAGATGTGGTGTTTAGCTGGAACTGCTGCATATTGTGCTGAATGTTCTGCTGAAACTGCAAAGATTGGGTAGTGAGCATCTTGATCAATTCCTCTGTAGAATGTCCAGAGCTCTCTGTGGGTGGCTCGATATGGTACTGCCCTCTCCGTGGTTGTGACCAAGTGTTATCATTCTCCTCCAAATGTTGGGGTTTAGCTCCACCTACAACAAATTTTCTCACAAAAGAGGTCACCGCAGTTAGTTTATCACTAATGGACGAATCACTTACCTCATGATTAAATTGTTGAGAATTTGCCGCCAGGTTTGCAATGAGATTTCTCGCTTGGGTTGGGGTTTTATCAAAGAGGGCTCCTCCACTTGCTGCATCTATCAAGCCTCGATCTGCGAGGGTCAACCCATCATAAAAGTACTGGATCAGGAGCTGATCAGAGATCTGATGTTGTGGACAGCTTGCCACCAACTTGTTAAATCGCTCCCAATACTCCCAAAGAATCTCCCCTTGGGATTGCATCACACCACATATATCCTTGCGTATGCTCGCTACTCGAGAGGCTGGGAAGTACTTTTGCAAGAACAACTGCTCCATCTGAGCCCAAGTAGTGACCGTCGCGGAAGGTAAATCGTATAGCCATTCCTTTGCTGAATCCTTCACTGAGAATGGGAAGGCCTTCAATTTCACTAGCTCCTCCGTCACATCTTTAGGCCTCATGTGTGAGCAGACGACATGGAACTCCTTCAAGAATGTGTATGGATCCTCACCTGCAAGACCATGAAACACAGGCAACAAGCGAATTAAACTAGATTTAAGCTCAAAATCATCACCGTCAGTTGGGTAAACTATACAAAACCAATTTAGTGGAAGTTGTGAGTTTGCCACCCTTGGAATGCTTTTCTATTTTCATTCACTTTCTCCCCCTGTGGGAAAGGTTAGATCGACGATTTCTATTCATAAAGGGACATTGAAATGGATCCAGTTCCATCTTATATAGTGAGAAAACTGAGCTCAATTGCTCGCGCCTGGTGGAATTGCTGCCATAACACTGAGCACCTGAGAAAATACCAATAACACGTGAAACCGAACAAATAAATGACACAAAGAACTAAACAGAAACAAGCTGCAAAAACTCGCTGCTATAGTGACACTGGACAGCCCAGTGTCAGAATTGCAGAAATTGTGCAACTGACACGCTAAACGGGGGATTACGGAGAAAGAAAAAAAAATAACAGAAAAATTAGCCCCACTAAACACACTCAATAAACACAAAAATAATTTCGCACCGTTCCCCGGCAACGGCGCCAAAATTTGGGTCGCGCTGTCGAGGCGCGCCAAATTACAATAAATAAATAACCCTCAATTACTCTACTAACTCGTAGTAGTGGCAAGCAAGGGGTCGATCCACGGGGAACGTAGAAATCAAAATTATGCCTTTTGAGATGATTAATGGGACAAACAAATAAGGGGGGAGTTTGGAATGATTTTTCTAAAACTACTAAAGAAATAAATTAAATAAACTAAGCAAATAAATAAAACAATATAAATTCAATTAATTAACGATTTCCAATTCGCGGTTCATTCACCACTTGGTCTTGACTATGCTAACCAAACATATTATTCGCTCAACTTTTCCCACGGATTTATGACCCTCGATAAACAACAAGCTCTGTTCACCAGTTTTATCCCTTAATATTATTCTATTGAAACAAGCTCTCCAAAGAACCTTTCTAACCAAACAGTCTAGATACGATCTAAATTTAATTTGGTAGAAGCATTAAACCCTAGGATAAAGATCAAACAAATTCCCAAACACGCAAGCTCGGTTCGAAAGAATTCGATTTATATCACCCTAGTAAATATTACTAGTTGCTACCAATTGTCATATAATCGCAACAATTATGGATTACGAAATATGAACTAGCAAACATGCACGAAATAATTAACCTAGGTGATCAAGCTAAATTAATTACTCAAGCAATTAAACAGTGAAAATAGATGATATAAATAATCCGGGGTAAAAGTCTCACGAATAATACGGGGTTCAATTAACAATCATCAAAACACAAGTTTAGAAATCCCCGGAATTGAAATAAACAAAACTAACTAGAAGTGGTGGTCAAAATCTCCATGGGAATTCTCCTTCGATGCTCTCGTCCTATTCCCGCAAGTCTACTGCGTAAATCCCTTCATGAATTGGTTGTGTGTGTGATGGCCGGCTTAATTAGTTGAGTGAATCCCTCTGGAGGCAGTATCCCCTCCTATTCTCTTCGGCTATATGGTATATATATATATATGGCTGCTTTCTTTTTCTCCACCGCCTTCATAGCCAAGGATATGGGCTGGAATTATATAATTATTTCCTGATGGGCTGAAAGTGGGCTGCTATATTGGGCCAGATTTTCGCCCAAAATTCGCGAGTGTAAATAGGCTGCTGCGCACTAATTTTGTTTCGTCCATATCTTGAGCTCCCGATCTCGAATTGACTCGATTCTTTTTTTGTTGCGATCCTCTTTTCAAGAAGCTTCACATGGTTCAAGTCTCATCTCCATTACCCATCTGTATCAGCCTCAGTAATTTTTCTCCTCTCACTCAAAATATTCCAAAATATCCTGAAATTCATAGAAAAATATAAAATCAATGCCTCAAGACCATAATGACATAAGTCGAATAATTACGAGCAAAATATAGAATTTTTGTTATTAAACAACGAATTAAAGCACACAATTTACTCAATAATTACGACTTATCAGTGTCCAATGCATATGGGCCGAGTTCTTCTGGGGAGTATTGAGGAAGAACAAGTTGAAAGTGCAGAAGGAGGAGTGTCCCAGCCTGCCTGGAGAGTAGCAGTATTTCTTCAATGCCAACATGTCTCTTGGCACCAAGTTTACTCTGATCTTGGACTTCATCTTCCCAGAGAAGAAGTGGAAGGAATCATGGTGCAAGGGCTTTCACAAGTCCAAGATCCTCTTCTCCAGAGGCAGATTCAACAATATGTCCTGGACCAGGTGAGGCCTGTATCAGTGCTGAAAGTAGAGATGGCCTCTCAGATGCTGCAGACTGCAAAGCTTAAAGACTCCCTCCAGGAGATGCTCGAGAAGCCAGGCAACTCTGTGATCTTCACTCTTCCTCCTCCACTGCCTTGCCTGATCTCATAAGGCAGGTAGTGCAGCCCCTAATTGATGAAGTTAAAAAGGGGGAAGAGAAGGCCAGAACTGATCTAGAGAAGACCTCTCTGGAGACTGTCTTTAGCCATGGGGCTCGTCTAGACCTGCTGGAGAATACTTTGGCCCAGGCGGAGCTGCAGAAGAAGAAGAAGGAAGAGTTGAAATCTCTTTCCATGGCAAAGCAGCTGGCAGCTGAAGAGGAGAACCTTGAGGCAGGGCAGGATCCAGCCTCTATCCCTGGCCCTGCTAAGAGGATGATCAGGAAGGTGAAGAAAAGCTTCCTTGAAGAAGTTGTTGAGGAAGTAGAGAAAAGATTCAAAGAGGAGACACCAGAAGAGAAACAAGCAAGAATAAGGAAGAACATAGATGAAGAGCAGAGGCTCCGATATGTTAGGAGGCAAAACAAGAAAGCCAGAGAAGCTGGTATTACTCCTGGTGCCAGTGGATCCAGCCAGAGGAGGAAGGCTCCTGTTGAAGTGATGGAGATTCTGCCACTCAGGACAGAAGGGTCTTTTGACTCTACTGTGCCTGTTCCTCTCATTGAGAAGTGGAGAGAAGCCAAGACTCTGTGGTTTATCCAGCACTACATCCAGAGGCCCCCTCCAGAGGATGATGCGCTTATCAACAGAACCTTCTACTCTTGGATGAAGGCTTATGATGCAGATCTCTACAAGCAGCTGATGGATTCCACCATAGAATTCAATCTGGAAGACACTGCCCCAGAGTTTCACTATCTCAACACACCTATGCTTGGGGACCAGATTGATTGGATAGAGTTGAAGAAGCTGTTCAAGACCAAGGTGTTGGTGAATTTCACTCCAACATCTTCTACGGAGTTGAAGGCAGTTCAAGACAGATTCCTTGACTGGTTTCTGGTGCCAAAGGAGAACAGAAGATATGCATAGTTTAGGACTCTGAAATGAAATGTAACTTGTAATCTTTTGTCCTCTATTATTAATGAAAAGTCATATCTTCTCGGTTCAAAAGACAACCTCTTGTTGTCTTCTTGTTTGCTAGATAAGATCTATTCTAAGGTCTTATCATTTTATTATTTTCATGCTTAAGTATTTTATTTTTGATCAGTTCTGGTTAAGTTTTAACTCCATCAAAAAGGGGGAAATTGTTAGGATAAAAGTGTTAGTTTTGATGAGTTAAAACAAATAAGATAATGTAATAGGATCATCTGGACCTGTTAGCCAGATGAGGAACTAGATTAGGACTTAGTCTAGAGGAACTGCCAGACCAGAAGACTTCACCAGAAGAGTCACCAGAAGACCTACCAGAAGACCTTCCAGAGGACTTCACCAGAGGACTCCACCAGAAGACTTCACCAGATTAGACTGCCCAGTGGCAGAGAACTTTCCCCAGACCAGACGAGTCTGGTGAACCAAAAAAAATGCTCAAAATCATCTCTTGATTCTACTGAGTATTCTGGTTCTTGACCAAATCCAGACCAGAAGACACTAAGGTTACCTGGTACCTGGTCCTGCCTTCTCTGGAGAGAATCAGAATTAGGCATTGGAAGCACTTGACCATTGGTGATTTAAATCAAGTCAACAAGATCAGGATTGGAAAGTTTTGAAGTCAATCAATCCAAGGATCCCACCAATCCAATCAATCAATTAGGGAATTGATTGATTGAAAGCTTCCCTAAATAGAGGATCTGATTAGATTAGCTCTCCAACGGCTATACCCTAATCACCTCTATAAATACAAGAGTGTAGTTTCAAAGAAAGGCACTAGATATTCTCACGCGCAAGAAGTCAATTCAAGCCTTTATTTTATCACTCTTAAGCACTCTTATTGCTCTTATTTTACGTATATACTCTTAAAGGAGTTGTTGGATCTCAACCTGTTCATCTCTAAGAAAAGGTTGAAGGCTGTAGACTTTAGATCGAAGTTAGATCTATAGAGATTGTAAGAAGGAACTGGTACTTCACAATTCCAGTACGTAAGTGGTTTGTTGGTTGGTTAGTGAGACCCCTTTTGATCATAGGGAGAGTGGACGTAGGACTTGTTGTCTGAACCACTATAAATCTGGTCCATTTACTGCTTTCCACATTTCTGTCTTAATTTTATTCTTAGTGCTCTTATAAAAGATCTTGATAAAAAGACAGAATCCTTAAAGCTTCCGCAATTAATCTACTTAGTGGGACCAACATAAGATGTCACGTAGAACTACACTAGACATGCATGATGTATACTAAAAAGCAGACTTTAAGTATAAGTGGGAGATTGTTGGAGTTATACATGAAAGTATGCTTTTACTTTGTATAACTCATGTATTGAACACTTGTTTATGAGAATAAATATTTTATCGCATTTGCTTTAGATATAAATATTTATTGCAACAGTTCATTATAAGTGGTATGTATTACAATGTAGTTAATGTGGTGATACCAGATCACGGAAGATCACATTAACGGGTTTTCTTGTAACTAGACGTACAAATTCACGACCTAGGTGGAATTGAACAATCCGCCGTGAAAGGTCGATGTGTACATCTCAGACTGGCTTGTCTTGACCAAGAAATTGCACTAGCACATTTAGTATGTGTTGAAGAGGACCTACAGCGAGGATAAATTCTTATGTTCTGAAATGTGAAGAATTAGACCTCAGTGGTTATTGATTTCTTAATCTCCGTCACTTAAATAGGACCGTGTGTGCTTAATGGTTACTGCTTTGATTCATGTTGGGTGAGAATCATCGTGACTTCGAACCTTGTGCTTTGGGTAGTAATATTAATCATACGACGGTTGCTAAGATTTAATACGGAGAAACGCATGCGAGTACGGCTCGTGTGATTTGTCCCCTTGGTGGGCTCAGAAATTTTATCGTACCAAATCTTGCAAGTGAAGAATTAGTTTCTTCGGTACCGATAATAATGTTGAGTTGTCTTTACTCCAAGGTGAAAGATGTTAATTAATTTAGAGCTATTCAGAAGCTTAATTAATTAATGGACTTGATAATCTTAAACGCGGGAAATAATAACCGGGAGCCCATATTATCGTAATATGGATTAAGATGGATAGTGCAATATTAATTTATTATTGGTACTAATTAATATTAATGGGCTGAATTATATTGGGGCTCAATATTGAAATTCAGAAGCCCATTGGAGGTCCAATCATAATTCTCCTAAAAGCCCCTCATGTAGCCCATTAAGTAGCCCGATAATAATAAGGTGATTAAAATAAAAGAAAATTATTATTGCTGATTTTTTGCTTATAATTTTCGAATTTTATAGATATGGTAGAGAAAAGATTTGTTGATTTTCTTGGAAAGACATTATGGAAGATATGTATTCTTGGAAAACAAGATTATCTCATAAATTCAAGAAGATCCAAATCTAGTTTATTTCTACCATGAATTTCAAAAATCTCATATATTAGGGAGGTGAGATTTTTATGGAATATTTTATTATGGAGAAAAGAATATATGAGATATATTCAAGATTTCTTGGAGGCCAAGAAAAAGATTTTATCTCCCCTTTTCCATATGCAAATTTCGAAATTCCTAGTCCTATATATAGGAGATGATTATTTCCTCTCCATTTTACAGTTTCACAGCGTTGAAAAAAAATCAGCAACAATTTTTTTTTCTTTCTTCCTTGTTATTCTAATTGCTTGAGAAGGTCTTTTGGTTGATAGTACAATCGTGATAATCCCGTTGACAAAGGCCACATCTATAATAGGTATTTAGTCACATAATCTCTTAGTTTTCCGCCATAGATTTTATGTGAATTAATTCAACATGCATGATGATAAAATTGTTGTTGGAATTATTATTTGAATTAATTAGCATTAATTCATGCTAGTAATAATTAAATTTAAATTCGTATTTAATTATCATCCCGAATAGATTTCGGGTACCCTTATTTTCCCAACACTTGCCCCCTAGGCAAACATTTTAGAAGTGGGATTGATATTCCCCTTTTGTAAAGTTGCTCGCCTACTAGAGTATATCTGGCGGCTTGCTTTGTTAGCTTGGCTGCTTCAAAAGAGTTGTTTGGTTTTACGTCACTTTTCAAATATTTACTATATTTGTTCTCCAGTCCTCTTCTTCACTTGCTTGTTCGTCAAGTTGGTTGATATTATAACTCCTTGTTGATGGGTTGTTCATCTTGGTGATTACAATGTCTGCCAACTTTGCAGGCCCTTCACTTGTTGCTAGTCTGGCCAACACATCTGCTTGAGTGTTGCTTCCTTGGAATTTGTTCAATGAAGACTTGATCTAACAAGGACATCAGATGAGCAACAATCCGCTGATACTCGATCATGTGATCGTCCTTTGCCTTGTATTCACCCCGGACTTGGTTCACAATCAGTTGTGAGTTGCCAAATATTTGTAACCGTCTGACACCTACTGCAAGGGATAGGTGGAGACCAGCTATGAGAGCTTCATACTCGACTTCGTTGTTGGTTGCCATGAAACCAAATCTGATCGCCGAGGTGAATACTTGTCTGTCTGGGCTTATCAGGACTACTCCTGCCCCCGAGGCTATATTGGTTGAAGATCCGTCAACGTAAAGATGTCAGTGGTGATCAAGTCCTCTCATCGGATTTGGTAGGAAAGTTAGTTCGACTATAAAGTCGGCCAGAGCTTGCTCTTTGATCACTGTTCGAGGAGCATAGGTTACCCCAAACTGGCTAATCTCTAGTGACCATCTTAATAAACGACCAGCTGTGTCGGGGCGATGGAGAATTTGTCTGAGTGGGAAAGTTGTTAGCACTTCAACTTGATGGTCAACAAAATATGGTCGTAACTTTCTTATACTCATGACAAGTGCGTACACCAGCTTTTTGGTTGGAGAATATTTCATCTCCACTTCGTGCAAAGCTTGGCTGACGTAGTAGATTGGCTGGTGAAACTTGCTGTCTTCCCGCACCAGAACAAAATTGATTGCCACTTCTGACGCAGCCAAGTATAAATAGAGTTTTTCTCCTGGGGATGGCTTTTGATAGAATTTTAACATCTCCTAGGTAGTCTTTAAGTTGGTCAAACGCCTTTTGACAGTTATTAGTCCATGTGAACTTTCCTTTCTTGATGGCCTCAAAGAATGGATGACATTTATCTCCTGATCTGGATATGAACCAGTTCAATGCGGCGAGGCATCCGGTGAGTCTCTGCACTTCTTTTACAGAGCGTGGTGGTTGCATATCCATGATAGCTTTGACTTTTGTTGGATTGGCCTCAATCCCCCGTTGGCTAAAGATGGCCCAAGAACTTTCCCGAGTGAACTCCAAAGTTGCTCTTCTTCGGATTCAGCTTCATGTTGTAATGTCGAAGAATTTCGAACACTTGGGTCAAATGTTGGAGATGGTCTTCCTTCCGGGGACTCTTGACTACGATATCGTCTACGTAGACTTCTACCGTATCTCCAATTTGTTCGTCGAACATCTTGTTCACCAATCTCTGATACGTTGCCCCAGCATTGATGAGGCCGAACGGCATTTTTTTCCAACACAACAAGTTTTTGTTCGTATAAAATGTTGTATTTTCTTGATCGTCTGGATGCATTGGGATTTGATGGTACCCGGCAAAGGCATCCATGAACGTTAGCATCTCGTGACCCGCCGTGCTGTCCACCAATTGATCAATATGGGGGAGAGGAAAGTTGTCCTTCGGGTATGCTATATTCAGATCTGTAAAGTCTATGCATAGCCTCCAGGTCCCGTTTGGTTTCTTCACAAGGACGGGGTTTGCTACCCATTGTGGACAAAGTGCTTGTCGGATCAGATCGTTGTCTAACAACTTCTTCACCTCCTCATTCAAGGCTTGGTATTTATCTGGGCCATACTTTCTTCACTTTTGATGGACTGGCCTTCTGGCTTGATTGATGTTAAGCTTATGGCAAGCATGCTTCGGATCTATTCCCACCATGTCTGCATGAGACCAAGTAAAAACATCTAGATTCTTGCTGATGAATTCTTTCATTCGGGATCTGTAAGGCTCAGGGAGCTCAGATCCTATGTATAATTTAAGATCTTCATTTTCAGGATTAACTTTGAACGCCTCCAGTTCTTCAACCGGAGTTTCTCGTCATTTTTGTCCTTTCCAACGGGGATCAAGTATTGGTTCCTCAGGGTTGACATCATTTTCGATGTTCATGGGCTCTGCTCCCAGGCGGGGTTCTAGATCGTCTGTTGGTTCTGACCCGTTGTTGTTAGTCAACATCTGGCCCTCCAGGTCACCTATTGAATGTTGCTCGTCACCACCCCTTTATTGTTTGTTAGATTGAGGTTCCCCGTGGGTGGTGATGAGTTGCTCGTCCAACATTTGCTCGTCACAATGTTGTTCGTCCGTGTCCATATGGTCTTCCTCCGTGTCCATCAGGTTCTCCAGTATTGATGGTTCATCAACAGGGTAGCTTGTGGTGGCTTCCATCATGGATATTTGTGCGTGTCTTGCTTGCAGTTGCAGGAGACATTCACGAGCCTTTCTCTGGTCTCCCTTGACTGTGCCTGCCCCACTTGCTATTGGGAACTTTAAGTAATAGTGGTAAGTAGAACATGCAACCTTGAATTCATTTAAAAAAGGTCGACCAAGAAACCCGTTATAAGTGGATTCCTGGTCTACGACCAAGAAATCTACCATTCTCGTGATATTTTTCTCGGGTTCCTCGGTCGTTACAAGTTGTACTGACAGAGTAATTATTCCCAGAGGGACTGTTATAGCATTTTCGAAACCTAAAATACGATGGTTTGTCTCTCGGATGTAGCCTGCATAATCCCCCAGTCGATCAAGTGTCTTCTTGAAGAGAATGTTAGTGTATACCCCCGTGTCCACCAACAATCTATGCACTCTGGTTCCCATGATCTTGGCACAAATCACAAGTGAATCATTGTGGGGGGTCAAAACTCCTTCCAAATCTTTTTCAGTAAAAGTCAATTCCACCGTCTGCATGATGGACGGTTTAACCCCCATTTTTTGTACTTGATCAATTGCTCACAATAGGGCTTTTCTCTTTCGGTTGGAAATTGGTGGTCGTCCATCAAAACACCCTCCCGCAGATCCTGCAGGTTCCATCATGTCTAAATCCTCTAATGGACGAGCAGCAACGGGGGGAACTGGTCGCCCGGGCTTATAATTCCGTGGAGGTTGGTCGTCACTTTCATCCCCCCGGTTGTTCTCCCAGCCTCTCTTCCCGGGTTGCCTTTTGACAAAGTCGGAGAGCTTTGCTTTCTCATAAAACCTCCAAAGTTGTTTGAGCAAATCTCTACACTCGCTAGTAAAGTGCCCCACGCTTTGATGGTAGGCACAATACTTGTTAGTGTTGAGTTTGTCAGTATCTTGGCGGATTCTCCGTGGAGGGGAGAGCAACTCTTTCTGTAACAACCCAAAAACTCCATAAGCAGATTATTTTTATATATGAAAATATTGGTATAATTATTGAAGAATAAGAAAAAAATAAATTACATGATATAAAATGGTATACTTTATCGTATCACTAATCAATTTATTTTATTATATGACTAATATTTGGAGATAATAAAATTATTGTGGGCTTAGAACTAGATGGCATTTTCCCTTAAAACTTGATTAGGGAAGAAGCCCACATTAAAGATAAGTTAAGGGCCTTTTAGGGCCCAGTAAGGAAGGAACCCTAGCTTTGAGGGACACTATAAATAAGGGTTAGCAGCCTATTATGCACACTTTCAGCATTTCACTTATAGGGTAAGTCTCCTCTCACACACACACATCTTGCACACACAAACTCACACACACACAAAAAATGTTCGAACTTCCAATCACTTTCTGGCAAATTTTCCGGTGTCTGATCAATGATCAGCTAGTACCATATGAAAGCTGACATTAAGAGCTTTCCGGAACATCTTCCTGTGTACCAATCGGAACTCTGGATCTCCGGTTATCGCCTGTCAAAGTTGGGGGGATGCTATTATAGGCGGACCAACTTTTAAATACCATAACTCTATTTTCGTTGGTTCAAATATTTTGATTTTAGATTTACTGGAAAGCTGCTGTTATAAGCTTTCCAAAACATCTTTTCTTTTACAATTTGAAGTTTTAGAACTCTAGTTATGATAGATCGAAGTTGGAGGGATGCTATTTAGGTGGACCATCTTCTACAGCTCATAACTCTTTGCTCATTTATCTAAATCTTTTGCTTTTAGTCTTGTTCGAAAGCTGGTGTCGAAATATTTTCAGAACATCTTCCTTTTTTCAAATCGGAGTTGTATAACTCCAGTTATGCATGGTCAAAGTTTCGAAAATGAGTTCTTAGATTTATCTTCTCTCACGTCACTTCAATTTTTTTCTCTCTCCCGTTTTCTGTTCACATCTTCCACACTGCCGCCACCTATGATAGTTGTTGGTGTTATCTAAGTTTCTGATGGTGGTGGTGGTACAAGAGGAGACGTGGAAGTAATAGTTACATTTTATTTTATTTTAAATTCCTTAGAACTTCTAATGTACCTAAAAAGTTCGTTTTTCATCCGTTTTAGACGAAATCAGTGGCGTTTTATCACAAATTTTGTAAGCTACTGTTTTTCCATAAAAATTATAATATATCAGTTCATATAGGCTTGAGGGCAGCCCCAAAACTTGAACAAAATGTATATTATCTTAGTACAAATTCATTCTTTTAATATTTTGACTCATACTTTCACAATTTTTAGTTCATCGTCTCATTCACACTCACCAATTACATTATTATTATCACTCATATAGTGAATACTAAGACATAGAATTTTTATGGTAGGAATTGCGGATCAAGAAGTAGAAAGAGTTTTGGTACTAGGTGGAGACGATACGGCCTAACCCGTGCAAACAACTAGGTGGGGTAACTCTTAGTGGATCTTTCATTGTCTACTTTTTTATCGTATGATTTATTGTTTTAGAAGTCATATGTGAATTGTCGTATATGATGTGTTGAAATGTGAAATTTATGCTTTATGGATATGCAAATGATTACATGTATGCATGATCAAATGTGAAGATGTATGCTTTATAGATACATGATTATCTATATATATGCATGCTCTAAGGACAAGATGTATGATATACGGTTGAGTCCGTACAATGTGTATGATATACGGTGGAGACCGTACAATGTGTATGATATGAGGATAATACTGTAATAGCTATGATAAGATCACGGGTAAAACCGTACAAGATTTGATCGAAAGATCACTTTTAGGTCGCTCCCGAACAAGATGCTCGAGCGGGGTAAAGCGTGCCCCAACAAGATTGATGTGCATTTATATATGTATTGCATACTAAGTATAAACTATATATATTAACACATGATGTTGAACATGCTCTATGATTGTTGAGATTTGAATGACACAATTCAAGTTAACTTTATGTGGACTTGATGGTATAATTTGTTATTAAACATATTTATAATTGTCTTTAATTATGGTATAAGATGATTCATGTACGTGACTTTTATTTCAATACTTTGTATGATTTTTGAGTGTGCAATCGAGTGAACCCACTGAGTATTTTCGAACGCTCACCCCTTCCCTTTTCAGGTGAGAATGAGTGGGAGGATTGAAGACGCGTGAGCCCTCGATCTCGAAAGTGCAACACTCTTTAGTTATGCTTTGAACTTGGAATTTTTGCTGTCTATTCAAATTATTTTGTTTACTATTGTAAATTTTCTTTAAGAGCATATTATATTATTATTTCCGCTGCTACTAATTTAATGAGTAATAACATTCCCTTACATTGATTCATATTTTAAAAAAAATCATTTTTATTTTTATTTTAATTTTGGGAGTGTTACAACTTGGTATCAGAGCATGTCTACTTTTCTGGAGACTTGCTCACTAGTACTTTTGTTAAAATATCTTTTGAAAGTTGAAAGTTCTTACGAAATTACACTTCGAGACGAAACTCACATCTAACTTTAGTCCACCGCTTAAAAATTGTTACGTTTAAACTCATATATATTGTATATGGTGATTGGTCTGACATGAATATGTTTTTATGTTATGTTGTGAGTGAATATGTAGTTGAAGTTTGAACAATTTTGAGATAAAGTAGGACTCATGCTCTACTTTAGAGATTTTAAGAACAATAGATGCTAGAGGCCATGTAAGTCTTACTGCCCATGTGATGTCACTATAAACTGATATACCATTGCTTGATCATTGTCACTGAGCCGCTGACCACGGCAGCGTGGGCTCGTGAAATTGAGGTCGCATGCGTGTATTGGTAGTAGTGCATCTATGGTAGGTTCAGATTAACGAACTTTAATTATCAGGTTATAGAATATTATTTAAGTTTATTAACTTTATTATATTATAAAACTCATGAGACATTAATGAGTCCAACCTAGAGCACGGATTTTGATAATTTATTTCGAATAAATTAGGTAAGAACGATACACTTCATATCACATCTTCTTCTGCTTTTTAGAGAATAAAACTCTTTGATGTTATATAAATTTGTATGAGAAACAAATTACAATATGTCTTCCTCTATTGTTCACCACCTTTCAACAGTTTTAACCACCAAACTTTAGTAGGCAAAAAAATAAAAAAGCGTAACACTTCACCCACTTGGAGCGTACGATAAGTCTCATCTGTTGTTTTCCAACTAACTGAGGGCCCGAATTTCAGCTAAGGTAGGAGTCATGTGACTTGGAATGACTTCAAGGAGGTGGTCATACGAACTAATTGTCAGACTCTTATTGCAAGGAGGTAAAAAATCTATTTATCTCGAGTAAGGGACAAAAAAAGTGATGGAGTACAAGCATAAATTTACCTAACTATTGTGCTATGTCACCCCAATGGTAGACTTTAAGGAAAGGAAAGTTCATCGTTTTGAAAGGGGGTTAATACCAGAATTTGGTTGTGTCCTCGTCGGACAAGGAGCTATAACAAATGGTGAAGTGGTTGAGCGGGCTCATGGAATTGCTTCTAGAACTGAGGCTAGACAACACTAATAAGAAACCTACTGAAGCTTCTAGTAGGAAGAGGTGGGAAAATCCACGATAGACTAACAATAAACTAGCTAGGGTTGAAGGAAAATATTTGCCCAATACTACTAAGGACACCCCCAATTTTCCTAAGTGTGGGAGGCATCACAAGGGTGAGTATCTGTTAAGGACTAATATATGTTACCGACTTAGGATGCCAGGTCATATTGCTTACGACTGTCCTCAAACAAAAGGTCCTGATGCTGGTGAAGGAAAATAAATTCCAAGAAAGCCCAATGTTGGAAAGACCAGGAAAAATGACAATGACTAGAGGAGAAACAGTTAAGAAACCTGGAACCATGACAGGAATGTTACCCGTTTTAAGTTTACCTGCTCGTACACTTTTTGAAATAGGAGCAACACACTTTTTTATATCTACTAAGTTGTATGAACTTTTAAGGAGCAAGGACCTCAACGTTATCAATGCTAGTTTAGAATAGTAGACCTCCTGATAGGGTTATCATAATTGATAAATTGTGTAAGAACGTCGAAATTGACTTTGGAAATAGAGTCTTATGGGTTGATCTACACGTCATTGAAATGAAAGATTTTGGATGTGGATTGGCTCCAAACCACCCACGTTACAATCAAGTGTCTTGAGAAAAAAAAATATCATTTCTGATACCGGGGAAAGAAGAGTTTATATTCTTTGGGGTAAACGTTGTGGTTATGCCTCTAACTATGTCAGCAATGAAGGCAGTCAAATTGATAAGAAGGTAAGGCATAGAAGCTTACTTGCTGTATATGTCAAACACCAAGCCGCTAGTGATGTCCTTGGACGTCATTAGAGAGAGAGTACAAGGACATTTTCCCTGAAGACATGTCAGGTTTACCCCCGAACCGACAAGTGGAGTTTACAATCGACCTTCTCCCTGAAACTGCACCTATATTAAAAGCACCCTACCGCATTGCGCCCAAGGAATTTCAAGAGTTAAAGGTTCAACTACAAGAGCTTCTTGATAAAGGATTCATGCGATAAAGTGTATATCTATGGGAAACTCTAATATTGTTTATCAAGAAGAAGGACTAGACATTTAGAATGTGCTTTGACTACCGTGAGTTGAACAAACTCACAATATAGAACAAATATATGCTCACTTGGATTAAAGACCTTTTTGACCAGCTTAAAGAATCAAGTGTGTAAAAAAAAAAATTATATTTGGGTTGCCACCAATTGATTATTAAGAAGGAAGGTATACCTAAATTACTTTTATGATGCGTCATGAGCACTATGAGTTTGTGATCATGCCCTACGGGCTTAGTAATGCACCCGTGGTATTTATGGATCTCAAGGAATGCCTAAGGATCACATTGGATACTCTTCATGAGAAGATATTTGTTTAGCCTTATTTAGGAAGTATGAAATTTGGTTGGATAAAATATTTCCTTTTTTTTTTGTCATACTATAAAGACATGGAAGTAGATCCAACCAAGGTAAATGTAGTTACTGCTTGGAGGACGTTAACTAACATACGGAAAGTTCATAGTTTCGTTGGTTTAACCATATATTAAGGAGGGTTCATTAGGAAGTTTGCAAGGATTCTAGTATCCCTGACTTGTCTTACCCAAACGGGAGTTTGTTTTAGTAGACGAATAAGTGTGAGAATAGTTTACAAGAGCTTAAAGAAAGGTTAGTTATGGTTGTCGGCCTAGCTATACCTGATGGTATTAACGGATTCGTTATTTATAGTGATGCTTATAAACTTAGGCTCGGTTGTTTTTTTATGCAACATAGAAGGGTGATGGCATATGCCTTGAGACAATTAAAGATTCATGAGAAAAATTACCCTACACGTGATTTAGAATTTACTGCAGTTGTTCAAGTCTTGAAAATATGGCGACATTACCTTTACGGTGGGAGATGCGTAATATACACCACTCATAAGAGTCTCAAATACTTATTCGAGCAAAAAGAGTTGAACATGAGAAAGAGAAGGTTGCTAGAATTTGTTAAAGATGACGACTGACCTATCTTGTATCACCCTGGGAAAAGCTAATGTAGTAACTAACGCTCTTAGTCGTGAGGATAGGGGAAATGTAGTTTGCTTATTGACCATCCAAGAGCAGTTGATAACAAAATTTAGCTAGATGAAGTTGAAAGTCATAATACCACCTGCAAACACCAACACCATCATAGCAGCCTTAGTAACGAAGCCTACATTACAAGAAAGGATCATTGAGGCTCAAAGTAGAGATGCATTTTTAGAGAAAATGAGGAATAAGGTCATCGGTGGTGCCACGAAGATTTTTAACATAGACATTGATGGGGCACTATTGTATGGAAGGAGAATCTGTGTTCCGAAGGATGAGGATATTCGTAGAGAGATCCTAGAAAAAGCACACATACTCCATACACAGTCCACCCGGGACAACCATACAATTTGGGTTATTATCGATCGTTTGACTAAGTCGGCTCACTTCCTACCAATTAAGATGACTTATAATATGGATAACTAGCTCATAGATATCTTGAAGAGGTGTTGAAACTTCATGGAGTCCCTGTGTCGATAGTTTTTATCGTGACTGGAGGTTCACATCACAATTCTGGCAAAGTTTGCATAGGGCTATGGGAACTAAGCTCAACTTCAGCACCGCTTTCCATCCACAATCGGATGGCCAGTCAGAAAGGACTATACAAACATTAGAAGATATGTTAAGGGCAATTGTTTTAGGTGTTGAAGGAAAGTTGGAGGATTACTTGCCCCTAGTGGAATTTGCATACAACAACAACTTCCAGGCAACTATAGGGATGACACCTTATGAAACACTCCATGGGAGAAACTCTAGATCATCATTGTATTGGAATGAGGTTGGAGAAAAGAGAATCCTAGGACCCGAACTTATCGAAAGAACTGTTGAGGCTATAGATAAAATTAGGGCAAGGATCAAGACAACTCAGGATAGACAAAAATCCTATGCTGACCAAAGACGGAAGGATTTAGAGTTCGTAGTTGGAGAAAAAGTTTTTCTAAAAGTGTCACCCATTAGCAAGGTTGAAAAAATCGGTAACGGTAGAAATATCGAGACCTTAAATTTGTGGAAATATCGATGGATATTTCGATATCGATCGATATCGGTAAATTTAAGAAATAATTAAAATTTAATAACAAATTTTTAATACATAAATTTAACAATAAAAATAGAGCAAATTTTACATTTGTGATATTAATCGATATTTATCGAAATTACCGATATATTTTTGATATTTCTCGATATTTTTTCGATATTTCCCGATATTTTTCGACATTTTCTCAATATTTTACCAATATTATGTTCAAATTTTACAAAAGTACAATTGAAATTGATTATTATATACTGATATTTATCGTTATTACAAATTTTTTTTACGGATATTATGGAAATATCGTTACCCCCAATATCGATATCGGTAACCATGAAAAATAGATATATTGAGGATATATCGGAGATATATCCGGATATTTTCATCCTTGCCCATTAGAGGTGTTATCCGTTTTGGGAAAAAGGGAAAATTGCGACCAAGATTCATTGGACCATACGAGATCTTAGAACGAGTCGGGGTAGTTTCTTATCGTCTTGCATTACCACCAGACCTATCTGGAGTGCACAATGTTTTTCACGTTTTCATGTTGAGAAAGTATGTCTTTAATTCGAGCCACGTAATCCACCATGAAGAACTCGAAGTCAAGAAAGATTTGTCTTACGAGGAATCACCAATTGCCATACTAGAGCATAAGATAAATATAAAAAAAAACTTTGTAATCGTGAAATTCGTCTACTCAAAATTCAGTGGAATCATCATAACAAGGATGAGGTCACTTGGGAACTCGAGAGCGAAATCACTACAAAGTAGCCTAATTTATTGCAACAAGGTAAATTTCTGAATTTCGAGGACGAAATTTTGTTTAGGGGGGAAGGGTGTAACAACCCAAAAACTCCATAAGCAGATTATTTTTATATATGAAAATATTGGTATAATTATTGAAGAATAAGAAAAAAAAATTACATGATACAAAATGGTATACTTTATCTTATCACTAATCAATTTATTTTATTATATGACTAATGTTTGGAGATAATAAAATTATTGTGGGCTTAGAACTAGATGACATTTTCCCTTAAAACTTGATTAGGGAAGAAGCCCACATTAAAGATAAGTTAAGGGTCTTTTAGGGCCCAGTAAGGAAGGAACCCTAGCCTTGAGGGACACTATAAATAAGGGTTAGCAGCCACTTTTGCACACTTTCAGCATTTCACTTATAGGGTAAGTCTCCTCTCACACACACAAATCTTGCACACACAAACTCACACACATACAAAAAATATTCGAACTTCCAGTCACTTTCCGGAAAATTTTCCGGTGTCTGATCAATGATCAGATAGTACCATATGAAAGCTGACATTAAGAGCTTTCTGGAACATCTTCATGTCTCTCAATCGTAGTTCTGGATCTCCGGTTAACGCCAGTCAAAGTTGGGGGGATGCTATTGTAGGCGGACCAACTTCTAAATACCATAACTCTATTTTCGTAGGTTCAAATCTTTTTATTTTAGATTTACTAGAAAGCTGCTGTTATAAGCTTTCCAAAACATCTTTTCTTTTACAATTTGAAGTTTTAGAACTCTAGTTATGATAGATCGAAGTTGGAAGGATGCTATTTAGGTGGACCATCTTCTACAGCTCATAACTCTTTGCTCGTTAATCTAAATCTTTTGCTTTTAGTCTTGTTTGAAAGCTGGAGTCGAAATCTTTCCAGAACATCTTCCTTTTTTCAAATCGGAGTTGTATAACTCCAGTTATGCATGGTCAAAGTTTCGAAAATGAGTTCTTACATTTATCTTCTCTCACGTCACTTCAATTTTTTTCTCTCTCCCGTTTTCTGTTCACATCCTCCACACTGCCGCCACCTATGATAGTTGTTGGTGTTATCTAAGTTTCTGGTGGTGGTGGTGGTACAAGAGGAGACGTGGAAGTAATAGTTACATTTTATTTTATTTTAAATTCCTTAGAACTTCTAATGTACCTAAAAAGTTCATTTTTCATCAGTTTTAGACGAAATCAGTGGTGTTTTATCACAAATTTTGTAAGCTACTATTTTTCCATAAAAATTATAATATATCAGTTCATATAGGCTTGAGGGCAGCCCCAAAACTTGAACAAAATGTATATTATCTTAGTACAAATTCATTCTTTTAATATTTTGACTCATACTTTCACAATTTCTAGTTCATCGTCTCATTCACACTCACCAATTACATTATTATTATCACTCATATAGTGAATACTAAGACATAAAATTTTTATAGTAGGAATTGCGGATCAAGAAATAGAAAGAGTTTTGGTACTAGGTGGAGACGATACGGCTTAACCCGTGCAAACAACTAGTTGGGGTAACTCTTAGTGGATCTTTCATTGTCTACTTTTCTATCATATGATTTATTATTTTAAATGTCATATGTGAATTGTCGTATATGATGTGTTGAAATGTGAAATTTATGCTTTATGGATATGCAAATGATTACATGTATGCATGATCAAATGTGAAGATGTATGCTTTATAGATACATGATTATCTATATATATGCATGCTCTAAGGACAAGATGTATGATATACGGTTGAGTCTGTACAATGTGTATGATATACGGTGGAGACTTTACAATGTGTATGATATGTGGATAATACTGTAATAGCTATGATAAGATCATGGGTAAAACCGTACAAGATTTGATCGAAAGATCACTTTCGGGTCGCTCCCGAACAAGATGCTCGAGCGGGGTAAAGCGTGCCCCAACAAGATTGATGTGCATTTATATATATTGCATACTAAGTACAAACTATATATATTAACACATGTTGTTGAACATGCTCTATGATTGTTGAGACTTGAATGACACAATTCGAGTTAACTTTATGGGGACTTGATGGTATAATTTGTTATTAAACATGTTTATAATTGTCTTTAATTATGGTATAAGATGATTCATGTACGTGACTTTTATTTCAATACTTTGTATGATTTTTGAGTGGGTGTTGGGATATTTTTAGTTTTGATGATTTTCCAAAACCACTTGTAATAGGTTTGGAAAGCAGTCAGGATAGTATCTTTTGTTTCAGGTCAGGCAAGGTTAGCTCTTAGTAGAATAGGTTGTCAAGAAAGTTGAGGGAACACTCAGTTGAGGGGGAACTCAGCGAGGGGGAACTCAGCAACACAGCCTGAAGATATCAAGATGACACCTAGAAGAACTGACTAAAGCCATGTTTGTAACCTGAGCCAGAAGAGAAGCCTGAAGGATGTCCCACTGAGTGTAAACCGGGCTGATCTAAGCTAAGTCAGGTGGACCACTCAGTGAAGAGCATGATCAGGAGAATCAGTGCTGCACCAAGTAGGATCCTGAAGGAGTCAGGCTACTATGGTCAAGGAAGTTTGTCATTCAGCCTTATGACAAACTTCTTGGAGTGATCTTCAAACAGTCTATGAAGGACAACTGCACTAAAGACGTTCAGTCCACTGAAGATCATCAGTCAGTGAAGGAGGAAGCTACCTAAAGTCAGTGGGTCTCGGTCAACCCACTGAGTCAAAGATCCGTTGGATCCAGTCCACGTGGACCAATCAGCACAAGGCAGCAACTCTGACACTGACAAGGCCGTATTCCAAGAAAAGTGGTTGAAACCACTAATTGTATGGATTCAAATGTAATTTCATCCAACGGTTACATTTGAATCCACACTATATATACAAGCTCATAGCTTCGTTTTAGTGTGTGCGTAAAAAGAAAAACAAACACCTACAAGCTGTGAGGGTGTGTGAGTTGTTAGGGAGTCATAAGGAAGTATTTCACACCCACGACACTGATCATTAGGTTTTCACTTATACTCATTGAGTGTCAAGCTTGTAACTCTTAGCTTAGAGAGGTTTTCCCAATCTTAGCTTGAGGCTAATACATTGTAAGGGAAAACCTCACCTAGTTGGAGAAACCAAACTGAAACCAAAACCCTCTAGTTAGGTTTGTTGGTTGAAGTTAGTTAGTAAGGAGAGGCAGCCCAGGGAGTGGCGTGAGTCCAGTTGTAAGTGCACCTTGGCACGTTAAAAACAAGAATCCCAGTTAGTGGATTTCCTGTTAAATCAGGCCGTGGATGTAAGAGCTTGAGTCTCTGAACCACTTTAAACTGAGTGTTTGTTTCATTTAAAGTATTTGCTAAAGTGTTGTGAAAATCTTCTCACTGAGAGTATTGTTAAAAAGGAAACTTTGGTTAAGCTTTCAGGTCAAGGAGAATCCTCTCACTGACTAGTTCAGGCAACGCACTCGAGAGTTCAGTATCTCGAGTCACTGCCTTGCTTAGAGCATGAGCCTCCAAGCCTTCACACTGACTTGGTAGCTCAGCCTCTAAGCAGAGCAGTGACTTGAAGTGTAATCTCTCGAGTCACTGAACTGTTCAGAGCATGAGTCTCCAAGCTCACACTAACTTGGTAGCCCAGCCTCTGAGCAGAGCAGTGACTTGAGAACTCTTCACTCTTGCTGAACTCTCTGAGGAAAAGGTTTAAAAAAAAAATTTGCTCCTGAATTCCCATTTTTATTTTTTGAAATTGGGACCATTAGTGGGCAATCGAGTGAACCCACTGAGTGTTTTCGAATGCTCACCCCTTCCCTTTTCAGGTGAGAATGAGCGGGAGGATTGAAGATGACGTGAACCCTCGATCTTGAAAGTGCAACACTCTTTAGTTATGCTTTGAACTTGGAATTTTTGTTGTCTATTCAATTTATTTTGTTTACTATTGTAAATTTTCTTTAAGAGTATATTATATTATTATTTCCGCTGCTACTAATTTAATGAGTAATAACATTCCCTTACATTGATTCATATTTAAAAAAAATTATTGTTATTTTAATTTTAATTTTGTGAGCGTTACACTTTCTCCTTGACATTTTCGTACACAGTATCGACTGACACTGTTAGCACCTGGTTCAGTTTTTCTTTCAGCTCCGTCCCTTCAGTGAATACCTTCATGTTCTTCGGGACTCTATAGCCTGTCCCACCGGGTTTTTTGTTGTTCTCCTTGGGATCAGCTTTGTTCTCTCCCAAGTTTGCCTGCAGGGCTTTGTGCATGGAAACGAATATGCCGGCTTGATTCCTGAATTCGGCATAGCTCTTCGGGCACTTCAGACGTACCTATTTCCACAACTTCAACCCTTTCTTCAACCCGTCCATAACGACGACGATTTTTATATCTTCGCTTACTGGTTCCCCTTCCAACAGCACTTTGTCAAATCTTTCCATAAATGCCCGGTCTGACTCGTCGTCATTTTGCTTTAGGTCCGACAACCGGTGTTTTTGGGACAAATATGATCTTGCCGTTGAGAAGTGGTAGAGGAACTCTCGACTTAGTTGGATAAACGAGTGGATGGATGCTGGTGGCATTGCGGAAAACCACTTGTGTACTCGGTCTCCCAAAGTCAAGGGGAAGTTCCGGCACTGGGTGGCATCACTGGCTCCCACAGAGACCATGTAATCTGAATACTTCGTTAAATGGACTTCGGGATCAGCAATGCCATCATATTTTATGCTTGCTGGAAATTGGATCTTTTTCTGAATCGGGGCCTTCAAAATGATAGATGATAAGGGAGAGGATGGCAAGTTGGTCGTCCCCATCCCTTTCTGTTGATCCAATTGCCCCTGCATGCTCTCCACAACCTTTCTCAGGCTTGACAACTCATCCAAAGATGCCCGTTGGCTTGGAGGCTGTTCGGCGAGCAAAGGCACAAACCTTTCTGCTCGTCGCAGTCCCTCGCTCGGAACGGGTATATCCTGGAGCTATTTCCTAGGGTTTCTCGCTGCGTTAGGCCCTAGGCGCCTGAAAGCAGACTGGGAGAGTCTTTCATGAACTGATGGGCGAGGTTGCTCAAACGTTGCTCGCCCATCACCTGCTCCTTGGCGAGTAACTTTTTCTTGATTTTGGGGTTGACCAAGCCTATCCTGGGCGCTGGAACGAGTTGTTCCATAGCTTGACATTGTTGCTCGCCTATGTGCAGACTCAGCCTGACCCTCTCTTTGTTCGGCCACCTTGGCTTTGCCCTTATCTCGCCTGACTTGGGTACTGTCTACCTCACATTGTTCGTCCCTAACAGATCTGGCTCTAACAACATGGGTTTGGCCCTGGACCTTACTTGTGAAGGTCTATTTTGTTCTTGCTATTTTTGAATAGCTTGGAGAGCAGCAATGGTTTTAGCCAGTTCGTTAGGGTTGTTCGCTAGGGCCTCCATTTTTGGTGGGATGTTATGTGTTACGGCCGTATGTCGTGATCTGTTTGCATGTCTAGGTTCACGATCTTGATGGCCTGCTGATGAAGCCCGAGTGGGAGATGCTCTCCTTGACAAACGTGAACCTTGTGTTTCCTTGGATTGAAGCATTTTAAATTGAATTATCTTCAAATTTTATATTGAAGAACACCAAGAACACCTTTGCTTGAATCTTCAAGGATTTCTTGAGGATTTCTCCAAATCTTCAAGTTTTTAAACTTGAAGTTCTTAACTAATCACACTTAATCGGAGGTTCGAACCCTTCTTCTAGCGCCAAATTGTTGGTGATCGAATTTAATCGGATGGATTAGTAGTTGTTTAGTTCGGTTTAGGATCACCAAATAAGAATGTGTGATTGATTACCACCGTAAATGATAAATCGAGGGTTCGGGTAATGAAATCGTAAATACGAAAGTCGAAATCGTATTAATTTCGTATGTGTGCACGTTTGGGTGTGTTTGTGTGTTTTAGGAGTATTTGTGAATTTGAACTTATATTTCTTAGCTGGAGAACAACTATTTATAGAGACTAACAAGTAGTAGGTGTCCAAAACTCTTGAACTTTCTAGCTTGCATGCTTGACAAGTGTCCTTTGACCTTGTTTAACCCTATCTAAGCTGAATCTTAGTTACAAAGTCTTCTTTGGTCTTATCTCGGACTCATTGTTGTTCACCTAGGTCGGTTTAACTGGCCCATGGTGGTCTTTTGGTCAAAGTTGTTCGTCTTTTGTGGTTATGGCTCAGAAGTTGTTCGCTTGTACATCTTATTGAGATTGGTTTAGGAATCTTAGTCCTATGTTCGTCGTCATACTCCTCTTAGGCTGATGGATGTCTTACCTTTTAACAATGTTGTTCGTCATCCGCGATATGTCAAAATGTTCATAGCTGGTTTCGGGTCTTAATAAATTGTTCGTCGACGGAGTTGTTCGTCACTTTATACACCACTCTGATTGATTTGTGCACCCCAACCTTGACTTTCTTTGTTAAGTCACTGATGCCTGTTCGCACAATAATAATTAATGTTCGTCTATCAACATGACCTGTGGTAATAACATAGTTTTGTTTTTTTTAAATTTGTTCAATATATAATATTTTCATCATTATATTATATTTAAGTTGCTTTATTGAATTATTAACTATTTTGTGTACTTATGTTTCTTCATTTTTTGTTCTATTTTTTTCAGGGATCTTATGTGAGTTGTTCAAAGCCCCTCTATTGTTTGAAACATTCCAATATCATCTTCTATGAGTAAGATATATATCCATGATGTTGCTGATGTTCGTGAGGTAATATGACTCTTTATTAGTTTTTTTTATGGTATATTATGTGTATTTTTTATTTAATTTTTGAGAATTTTTTTTTAAAAAATAATAGTAATATACTTGTGTTATACCTATTGTGTAATGGTTTATTTAGTTGTATGTATATTTTTTTTATTTTTGTACTTATGTCTTTTTGGTTATCTATGGTTCACTTGAATGTTTATATCTGTCTTGTATAGAATACTCCTGCAATGATTGAGAGTATGATTCGAGAATTTGTTCGGCGTCTTCAGTCATCCGATATTAAAAAATGCAGACTGGTGAGAATTTTTTTTTTGTTTTTTTTTTATTTGCAGTAATATAATTGGTTTTCATCATGTCTAATTTATTAGATATTTTATTTTTGTTATTTTAATGATCATTTGATCTTATTTTTTTTCACGTTATAAATGACAGCCTATACCATCTAGCTTTTGGGACAAGCATATCAAGAACGACTATAAATTTTACCCTGATTTTGAAGTTAGATGTGAAGATAGAAGCTTTACTGTTTGTTTCAAGAATGAAGGTCGTCGTTTCCTCATTTCGTCTGACTTTAGTAAGATAATTAAAGACATGGGTCTTGCAGAAGGCACTTTACTTCGTGTGAAGATCCTTCAGTCCCAGCCTTTTGTTCTCCAACTATCTATTGATTGATCTACAAAATTAATCCTGACTTTTTATGTTAGTTTTTTTATCCATCTGAATTATGTTTTAATATGTGAGTGAACTGTGATATTGGTATCTTCCACTATAATACAGTTTTAAAATAGTCTAAGTTTTTTTTTTTAGTTCTATATTTGTAATTCCAATTTTTATGTGATATATTTATTTTTCTTTTGTATATTTTTTTTATACCTAAATTTTTATTTTACAAAATCACTTAAAACGGATGTTATATTATTCTGAATAAAGTTGTTGGTATTGGGTTATTTATAATCAGTTTTGAGCAATAACCTATTGTTATATTTCTTATTATTTATTGTAATGCTTGTGTTGCTATCAATGCTTTGTAAGATTGTCTTTGTTAACTGGTGAATATATATTATTTTATCTTATGAAATTTTGTGTATTTGTTTTAATATACTAATATGTGTAGTTAGTCGTATGAAATTAGAGTACATGGGTAACAACCATTTAGTTGTGTATCGGTATATATATGTTTTCTTATATTTCATATTGTAATTATTTATACAAGCACTGATAGATTAGAATAATGTTCTGATATTATAAATTTATGTAACATAATGTGTTAAAGTCATTGTTAACTGATTTGTTTGAATAAAATTTAAATCATTTCAGATGATTAATTATATTAAAAAAAATTCTTTTTATTAATAGTTATATTTTAATACATCACTAATTTAAAGTATATATTTTTTTAATAAAAAAATTTTCTTTATTTTTTCACATATATATAGTTTCTATTCTATTGTAACTTTATTTTCAAGAAATTGGATGCTGGTTTGCTTGGTCATGTTTAATATGTTCTAAAACTTTTAAGTTTTTTTTTTTTGTTATATAAGTTATGTTCTATGTGGGTATAATGTTAATGTAATACACTTTATTGTTACGTTTATGTATTAATAATGATTTTTTAATATATTTTATGTTTTAATAATAAATAATTATATATTTTGATTATAGTCTCAGTTGTTTGTTTATATTGTTTATCATCCTTTACTTTATTTTTACGTCATATTTTTCTACCTCTTATTAGATTGTCTTATGTAAATTGTGGATAGTGTTGTTTATTGATGAATTATTTCCATTCTTATTGCATTTAATTGATTACACATATCCCTTGCAATACGTCCGTCTTTTAATGTTTTTATTTAATTATTTGCTTGATGTGTTCAGTATACTATATTCTTGGTTGATGTGCCACTATTATATATAGGGTCTATTCATTTGTGTAGTATCCAACTAAGTCAGTAATTTTCATAATATATTGTATAATTTTCGTGGTACTTAGATTAATTAGATAATTGTGATGAAACTGTTTTCTGAGGAGACGTTATTTTCAGATTTGTGTCGTTTGAAAGAATCTTTTGATGATGATAGGAAATTGCTCACATGTGTGTTTATATTTTCACATTTTCAGTTTTTTTTTTCCTTTTGTTGTTGTTATAATTTTTTTCATTTTTTTCTTTTTGTAGTTGGAGATCTATATACTCAGTATGATGGATTGAATTTGTTCAGGGAAATTTTTTATTCACCGAATAATTTGATTTTTTTATTCAGTATGTACCGAGTAGTGTTGTTTCTGTCGAATATATGATGGTATGATTTATTTTTGTTATTATTATAGTTTAGTATAATTTATTTGTCTTTTTAATTTTTTTTTTCATTTTCAGTATATACCTCATGAAATTGTTTTATCAAGAGACATTTCTTTCAACTCAAGATACATTTTTGTTAACCAAAGTGGCAAGACGTGGAATATCAAGACAAAAATTATTGAAGATAATTTGTATCTCGCTGAAGGTTGGAGAGATGTTGAACAGTACTACTCTTTGTGTGTTGGTGATTACATAACATTTTCTGAAAAAAAAATTCGAATAACATGTATTTCAAAGTTTACCATCGTAATGGTATTCTTAAGGATGTTGGCAATCCCAGTCTTATATGCCATAAATTTCATTTATATGGTTAGTGTTGTATTTTAAATTTTATATCGTTTAATTTATATGTTATAGTTTTAATTTTAATTCATTTAATAATAATTTATTTTTTCAGGTGAATTAAGAAGAAATTATTTTATATCTGATTATTTCCAAGTATTCAGTAAGAATTTGGTAGGTAGTATTTTTATGTTAAAGCAATTTCTTGGCGTATTTATATGTAAATATACTAAATTATTTTCTTTGGTTTCCAATATAGGTTATTCCTCGAATGTGGGTTGATATTAATGGTGGTAGTTTTCCTGATTATTTATATTTGCAAAAACCTGATGAAAAATTTAGGAAGATTGAAGTAAAGTATTTGAATCCGATATTTTATACTTTTGGTGATGGATGGGATTCATTTGTTGCTGATAATGATGTTGGAAATGACCATTATGTTTTTACTTTCTATGATGGTCTTTGTACTATTTGGATCAAAATATATTCTACAGATGGTTATTTGATTTCAAAGTTTATAAGTGAAGGGAGGAATATATGCTTAGGTTAGTAAATTTACAAGTTTTTTTTATCTTCCTATTTTTTTGTATGTATATAATCTTTTTATTTATGTTGTTTTTCCTTTTTATATTATTTCAGGAAGGAAAAAAGGTAGATTTCATTCTACTGTAATACCCCGTCCCGTTTTATACCTTTTATATTCCTAGAACCCTTATTTTATATTTTTATCTTTGTTTCTTTTTATTTTATTATTTTGAGTGCTATTTGTGTAATTTAAATATATACTTTTTTTTACAAATTCCTAAATTCGTAGGAAGAATTAAATCTTTCAACGCGAATAAAGGACTACGAGAAATTAAATATTCAAAGATTAAAAATTAGGATTTCGATCCGTTTAATTTATTGAGAATAATTAAAATGCAGTAAAATATTAATTGAGTTTTAAAACTGTATTAATTCTCAAATCGGGATTAATCTCGTGAACCAAACGATCCCTAAACCGTATCAAGTGGGAACAAAAATATCAGAATTAAAGGAGTTAATTTCTGGCCACATAAATTATTTTTCTTTTAAATTAATTTTAATTAGAGCAATTTATCTCACCCACAAAATTACTCCTCCCTTTTAAATTAATTAATTAAGAAATTGAAAACTTAAAATATCTCTTCTCTCCTCCAAAAAAAAACAAGACGCGTACATCTTATCTCCACTCTTCATTTTTTTTCCCCAAAAATTTCACTCGTCTCTCTCTCTCTTCAAACTGGCGACCACCGCCTCTCCTCGTCTCCTCCATCCGCCTCTTCGCTCAGCCGACCGCCTCTTCAAACCACCGCCGCGGCCCAGCACCAGCGCCGCTGCACGTCTCTCTCCGCCGCTCGAATCCAGACGCCGCCGTCCTCTGTTCGAAGCAGGCCACCGCCGCCGCGCCGTCCACCGTCGCAACCCAGCCGCAAGGCCATCTCCATCATCTCCCGATCGAAGCTCAACCCCCGCTTCTCTTCTCTCTTTTCCGGCCACCGCGTTGCCCGCCTCCTCCTTTTCCGTCAAGCTCGTCGCCGTGCTCTGTTCCCAGACGCCGTCGAAGCCGGCCACCGCCCAGCACCGCGAGCCGCCTCTGTCCTCCTCCAGCGGTGCGACGCCTCCCCTCTCAGCTCCGAGCGCCGCCGCCTAAGCGCCTCTTCTTTCGAGCACCGCCGTCACACCACCGAGCGCCGCCACCATCCGTCCTTTGATTCTTTTAAGTGAGTCCCTTTTCTATTCATTTTACGGATGGTTCAAATTCACAACTTCTTCAATTAAATTCCCGACTCACGTTTTGCCTCTGTTCGTGTAATCGAGTCGCTGTCGCCGTCTCCGTCCTTTTCCGATGAAGCCGTAAGACGAACTGCTGCTTGTTTAATTTTGGAGAAATCGAAACGACGCTGTTAGGCTGTCCAAATAACCCGACGAGTCTCCGAACTACGCCGTTAGGCTGCCCGATTTGGGACTCGTAAGGTTGCTAACCTTATTTCAAATTCTTGTATTAGTTGAGATAGGAATTGATCAATTTTAGTTCGTTGTTGAGACTTTGAGAGTTAAGAATATTCATTTTTGGATTGGAGCCTGTGAGCTTGTTATTGATCTTGTAGATGGACTGTTGGTGTTGTTGGTATTAGTATTATTGAAATTGTTATATAGTGTTAGTTGTTAGGCTTGGTAGTATTGGGTTTGTTGATTAATATTGTTGAATATGTTGTTTAGTGTCATTGGAATAGCTGTTTAGTATTCTTGGTTTTGGTATTTAGTATTGTTAGTTTGGTGGGTTTAGTATGGTTGGTTTTGTAGTTTGGTATTATTGTATTTAGTTGTCTAATATTATTGAATTAGTTTGGTTTGGTTAGCTGATGTATGGTGATGAAATTAGTTTGTTTCAGTGTTAATTGAGTTTTCATAGACAAAGGGAAACTCGTCTTCTCCTCGTACCCCTGTTAGAAAATTAGAAACAAAAAGAGAAGTCGTTTAATATTCAAAATTTAGTAAACAAATGAAAAAAGTAGAAAATAGTATTATTCTTTTGTTTAGAAAGTGTCACTAATCAATTTTAGAAGTATCACTAATATTATAAAAGAAAAGTACTTTTTATAAACTTCTTAGAAAGTCTAAGTTTATTAATAAGTTTTAATAAAAGAAATTTATTTATAAAGAATGATTAATTATATTCAAGAATCCTTTTAAAATGAGAAATATAATTCTTAAGAAAGAAAAACCTTTTCTTTAATTTTATTAATATTTTTCTAAGTAATTCCATGTATTAATAATTATTTTCTTCCTTAAAGGGCCTTTGTTAAGGACACCCCTGAATTCAGTAAATACACCCCCTGTTACACCCTGGATTCAGTAAATACACCCCCCTGTTACACCACTTCTTTTAGTAAATACACCCCCTAATACACCTCCTCTTAAAAAGGGGTGTACTTATCAATTTGAAATCAACCTTTGAAAACTTTAGTTTTCAATAGTTTTCTAAAGACAATGATCTACTCAATCCTCGAGTTTCACACTCTTAAGCTTTTCAAATTCAAAAGTCAATCTTTTAATCGGAATACTCCTTATTAGGATTATGTACTTTTCGGAACACGCACGAAGGACTCGACTGTCTGCCTACCCAATATTCCCGGAACTCAGAACAATCAGGTGGGTGATGATCGGTTGATTGATCTGCTAATAATACGTTGTGCTGGTATACTCTGAACTCGACTAAATCAATTTAAAACAATTAATCCAACATAAATGTAACACCTATTATATAACTGCTTGAATTATGTGATATAATTATATATACCTTATATGGATGGTTTGTGTTTGTTGATTATATGAACTGATGATGACTGCATGGTAATAAGGACATTTTGTGAGCATGAATCTTTTGAGTATGAATTATGTGTATTCTCCCCATGTTTTGAAATGATAGTTTTTGTGAGGAAAAGGAAAGCTGGTAATTATTCTTGCGGAATGACGCGTATGGCCATGAGTGACAATAAGTCAGATTCATGGTCACTGGTAATTATTTTGTGGAATGACACGTACGGCCATGAGTGATAATAGATCAGATTCATGGTCGCTGATATTATTTGTGGTGACCATGAGTGATAATAATTATTCAGATTCATGGTCACATGATTTGTTGGTGAGAAATGGTTTGGTGGAGATTCACAATGTGTTGGAAATGATTTTGGCAGATTCGGTCGTTACTTGGGAATGATTGTGGGCTTTGCCCCTTAACGTGAACCAACTTGTGATATTTCAATTATATGATTTGAAACCCTGTTATGCCCAATTAATTATTACGTGAGCTTGTTACTTTTGTGATATATGTTATTCATACTCATATGACAACTGCTTAAATACATTAAATACTTTATCAATGAGTATAATTTAATATACTTCGGATTTACCAATCCCATAACGTTGCAAATCACCCATACGTGAGAATTCAAATCTCACGCTCCCTTTTTACAACCCTTGCAGATTATGAGTTCGTGGAGCAAGGACAGTAATAGAGACGACACGGAGTTCCCCACTTAAATAAAATGATACTATTGATAATAAACTTTATATATGTGTGTGAGATATACTTACTAAAATTATCTTTATTCATTTCTTCCGCTGCATAAAAACTCATCATCTCTCATTTCCGTTATATTTCCTTCAAAAATTTTATAGTTCGGACTTTTGATCACAATAACACTTCGAATTCGATATAATTAATATATATTGGGTTCGGGGCGTTACAGGTGGTATCAGAGCTTATGTTCAAAACTTTCGGACCAAAACCCAAATCATTGTTTTCACCAAACCAGAATTCTCTTTCTTTATTTAATTTTCTTATCATGTAAGTATAGATCACTAATTAAATCACTTGAGGGGAAATGTGTCTCCTATTACCGACAGAAGCTCCTCGAAGGTATGTTCTTATTTTATTGCCTTAAAGTTTGTGATATTACGACACCTTGACTTTCATAACAAAACTCCAATCAAAAAATCGCGAACTCGAAACAACACCTACGAGGTGTAGAAAGAACCCCGAAATGTCGTTTATATTACTATTGAAATGTAGATAATTGGTGAAAGATAGAAATAAATATATTTGTGTAAAGTTATAAACTTCATAAATGATGTTATATGATTATTTGAACTATGTGCCTTAATTGTTTAAATTATGTTTCTGAATAACTAAAATTTTGACTAGGAATTTCCTTCCCATATAAGAATCCACATAAGGTAGTTATATCCCGATAATTAGAAGACACTTAGCTAACCTTAGAATCTATCAGTGTGTTTATGACCCAGTTCACGAGACTGCGTACAAAGGCAATAGCCACTCCAATATCCCACAACGAGACTTATTTGACAGCCGTGATTCATTTTGCCAGAAGGGTTACTGAGTTGCTCTCCGTCCTATCACTGTAAGACTATTCGAATGGACGAGGATAGAAGACCCAGTACAAAGGCCCCACATTCACTTAGAGACATACCTAGAAAGAAGTCGGCGATGGGTATTCCCGTTTGATAATAGTGATCAGTCAGAGTGATCAAATCCTTTTAAACAGTTATCCTTTTGGTGTAGTCACAAATACATACAACATAGATGTGCCACTCTTTCCTGACATATAGTAGTAGTCAGATGTATGATCGTTTCACTTAGACCATAGCAGCGTAGCTTTAACCCACTCCTTTTGTCGCTCGTGGTCCGTACTGATGCAAGGATACGGTGCGTTAGAATTATTACCTAGAAGCCTTTTGTATTCTATGACGTCATGTAAAGAGACTGACCTCCGTAAGACCAAAACTTTTTAGATATATATATACTTATTATGTGCTCACTACTTGTCAATGTGTTTTACTTGCTTTATATATTAAATGTCATATTTTATCTGATTATCACTTAATGACACATTACTAGTTCCTAGAATACTGTGCGAATGTGAGCACTGTACCATTGGGGCCCCAATGCGCAGCTGGTGAATTACGTACCACACGTGTTTTCAGTGAACGTTGTGTGTTAATTTTGGTTAGTCCGATTATGTTTTTATAACTTTCTCGCACCTATACATATCGTAAAAATATTATTCTTTTCCGATCAGAACCACCTTTAGAATGACACCAGAATGTAGACGTGGACGACCCCGCGTTAACCCCATTCCTGTATCAGTGAATCCTATAGGACAGAACCCACCTTCTCAAGCTGAACCTAAGCCACCTCAGCAGGCCGCGCTAAGAAATGTCTGGAACTATTATGGAAATTAAGGACCGAATTTGAGGTTTACCCCTAACGCTAAGCGATCACTTAGTAGAGTCCGACCTTCACATCCTTAAGATGAAAACCTTTGACATAATCTTAGGCTTTGACTGTTTAATAAAGGACGAAGCGATAATAGAATGCGCAGGACGAGAGATCGACCTCGAAACTCATAATAGTCAACGCTTCACATTTTGTGAAATCAAGACTAAGAAGGAAACCCGAGTAATATCAGCAATCCAAGCTGCAGTAACATTACGAAAGGAGAAATGCCAAACTTACCTCGTCCACATCTCAGCAGGAGAGAAAGACGACAAGTTGCGCATCAAGGTGCCAATTGTGGATGGATATCTTGACGTGTTTCCCAAGGAAGTAATCGGGTTACCTCCCGATCGTCAGATAGAGTTCTCCATCGACTTGATACCTGGGGCAGCACTAGTATCTAAAACACCCTATTGAATGGCGCCAAAGGCATTAGAAGAACTGAAGGAACAACTGCAATGCTTGCTTGAAAAGAAGTTCATCAGGCATAGTGCATTACCATGGGGAACACCCGTGTTGTTCGTAAAGAAGAAAGATGGAACTTTCCGTATGTGCATAGACTATCGAGGTCTCAATCAACTGACCACTAAGAACAAATATCCTCTTCCAAGGATAGAAGACTTGTTCGACCAGTTGAAGAATGCTACGGTATTCTCAAAGATCGATCTGAGGTCTGGTTACCACCAGCTAAAGGTCAAGAGCGAGAATATTCCGAAGACAACATTCCGAACTCGGTATGAACATTACGAGTTCACCATGATGCCTTTCAGAGTAACAAACGCTCCGATAATTTTCATGGATATGATGAATAGAGTGTTTCATCCGTACCTGGACTAATTCGTCATCGTTTTCATCGACGACATTCTTGTGTACTCTAAGGACAAAGAGCAACACGAAGAACATCTCAAGGCAGTCTTAAGGATAATGAGATGAGAGAAGTTGTATTCCAAATTTAGCAAGTGTGAATTTTGGATCAACTGCTTATGTATCGATTAGTACTAGAGCATCTCACTCCCTTGTGTCTAAGAATTTAAGAAAATTTGAGGATATAGAGTATAGAAGAATAGACCTTAAGTGAAAGTGAACTTTTGAGGAATACAATGAGAACCTAGAGCCGAGTGAATTGATTGGAGATAGACTTGGATGGACATCAAATAGAAACTGAACTGCACGTTCTTAAGTTGAGTAGCTAGACGTTATTGAAAACGAACTAGTTTTATGCATAAGAAGGAATATGAAACTTGGGCATAGTTACTTTCTTTTGGGATAACATAAGATTTTAAGCTTAAGTAGAGCCTTTTTTGTGGAATGAGTAAGCTAGACGTGATCTTAAGTCTTACGTGTTAAGAATTAACATTTATATGTTATGGGAATACTTTAGTTGAAAAAGAAAGGACAATTGATTTTTATCTATGGGATACATAGTAGACTTCGAAGTAAAGGAAAAATTGCAACTATGTGGGAAGAAAAGTTTGCATGTTTGAGGACTATAAAACCTTTTAAGTCTCAGATCTGGTAGGGTGACAACAAACTTAGTTGACTAAGAAAACCGAGAAGTTATTTTGGGTTTAACTAATGGAGGACCTTTCAGAAATCAAACCTCCCCACTAAGGTTTACCACCCCTTTTGAACCAGAAGTTTTAGAGTAAGTAGTTAGACAAGACCTTTTTGAGTGGAGTAAGATATAGTACCAGTTCATCCTAAACCTAGAACTTTCCACACAGTATTGTGCAGATCACCAATGACCTCTAGGGTTGTTGCATCCTCTGGAGATGCCAGAGTGGAAATGAGAGGACATCACTATGGATTTTGTCATCGAATTTCCGAAAACGGTGAAAAATCACGATGCCATTTAGGTAATCGTAGACAGACTTACGATAACTGCCCACTCTATCCCTGTTATAATGACGTATACGTTGGACAAGCTCGCCTAACTATACATAGCAGAAGTAGTCAGACTGCATGGTGTACCAGTCTCGATAGTGTCCGATAGAGACTTCTGTTTTACCTCTAAGTTCTGGGGAAGTCTGCAATGAGCCTTAGGGACTGAATTGAAATTCAGCATCACATACCACCCGCAGACTGACGGGCAATCGGAAAGAACTATCCAGACACTCGAAGGTATGCTGAGAGCTTGCGCTCTAGATCTTGCAGGAAGTTGGAAGAGCCACCTGCCATTTGTAGAGTTCGCATATAACAACAGTTATCAGGCGACATTACAAACGGCACCGTACGAAGTACTTTATGGGAAAAGGTGTAGATCACCAGTTTGTTGGGATGAAGTCGGAATTCGAAAGATTCTCGAACCCGAACTAGTTGAAAGATCGGTTGAGATAGTCGCAAAGATTAAAGAAAGAATCAAAGCGGCTCAAGACCGTCAGAAATCATATGCGGACGCTAGGAGAAGAGATTTACAATTCGACATTGGCGATAAAGTATTTCTCCTAGTGGCACCAATGAAAGGTCTAATCCGTTTTGGTAAAAGAGGTAAGCTAAAGTCGCGATACAATGGGCCATTTGACATCCTGAATCGAATCGGGGATGTGGCTTATCGCTTACCACCAGAGTTATCACGAGTGCATGATGTGTTCCACATATCTACACTCAAGAAGTACATAAGCGATCAAAAACCTGTTATTAGTCGTATAGATTTAGGTTTAAGCTGTGACCTGACTTATGAAGAAGTTCCAGTTACTATCCTAGGAAGGAGGTTACACTTATTAAGAATCAAGAGATACCATTAGTTCTAGTCCAGTGGAGCCGACACGAGAAAGAAGAAACAACTTGGAAAATAGAGGATGAAGTCCTAACCAAATACCCTCAATGCTTAAGCAATACCTAGAAGCTGAATTTCGGGGGCGAAATTCTGTTAAGGGGGTGAGGATGTAATACCCCGTCCCGTTTTATACCTTTTATATTCCTAGAACCCTTATTTTATATTTTTATCTTTGTTTCTTTTTATTTTATTATTTTGAGTGCTATTTGTGTAATTTAAATATATACTTTTTTTTACAAATTCCTAAATTCGTAGGAAGAATTAAATCTTTCAACGCGAATAAAGGACTAAAGAAATTAAATATTCAAAGATTAAAAATTAGGATTTCGATCCGTTTAATTTATTGAGAATAATTAAAATGCAGTAAAATATTAATTGAGTTTTAAAACTGTATTAATTCTCAAATCGGGATTAATCTCGTGAACCAAACGATCCCTAAACCGTATCAAGTGGGAACAAAAATATCAGAATTAAAGGGGTTAATTTCTGGCCACATAAATTATTTTTCTTTTAAATTAATTTTAATTAGAGCAATTTATCTCACCCACAAAATTACTCCTCCCTTTTAAATTAATTAATTAAGAAATTGAAAACTTAAAATATCTCTTCTCTCCTCCAAAAAAAAACAAGACGCGTACATCTTATCTCCACTCTTCATTTTTTTCCCCAAAAATTTCACTCGTCTCTCTCTCTCTTCAAACTGGCGACCACCGCCTCTCCTCGTCTCCTCCATCCGCCTCTTCGCTCAGCCGACCGCCTCTTCGAACCACCGCCGCGGCCCAGCACCAGCGCCGCTGCACGTCTCTCTCCGCCGCTCGAATCCAGACGCCGCCGTCCTCTGTTCGAAGCAGGCCACCGCCGCCGCGCCGTCCACCGTCGCAACCCAGCCGCGAGGCCATCTCCATCATCTCCCGATCGAAGCTCAACCCCCGCTTCTCTTCTCTTTTTTCCGGCCGCCGCGTTGCCCGCCTCCTCCTTTTCCGTCAAGCTCGCCGCCGTGCTCTGTTCCCAGACGCCGTCGAAGCCGGCCACCGCCCAGCACCGCGAGCCGCCTCTGTCCTCCTCCAGCCGTGCGACGCCTCCCCTCTCAGCTCCGAGCGCCGCCGCCTAAGCGCCTCTTCTTTCGAGCACCGCCGTCACACCACCGAGCGCCGCCACCATCCGTCCTTTGATTCTTTTAAGTGAGTCCCTTTTCTATTCATTTTACGGATGGTTCAAATTCACAACTTCTTCAATTAAATTCCCGACTCACGTTTTGCCTCTGTTCGTGTAATCGAGTCGCTGTCGCCGTCTCCGTCCTTTTCCGATGAAGCCGTAAGACGAACTGCTGCTTTGTTTAATTTTGGAGAAATCGAAACGACGCCGTTAGGCTGTCCAAATAACCCGACGAGTCTCCGAACTACGCCGTTTGGCTGCCCGATTTGGGACTCGTAAGGTTGCTAACCTTATTTCAAATTCTTGTATTAGTTGAGATAGGAATTGATCAATTTTAGTTCGTTGTTGAGACTTTGAGAATTAAGAATATTCATTTTTGGATTGGAGCCTGTGAGCTTGTTATTGATCTTGTAGATGGACTGTTGGTGTTGTTGGTATTAGTATTATTGAAATTGTTATATAGTGTTAGTTGTTAGGCTTGGTAGTATTGGGTTTGTTGATTAATATTGTTGAATATGTTGTTTAGTGTCATTGGAATAGCTGTTTAGTATTCTTGGTTTTGGTATTTAGTATTGTTAGTTTGGTGGGTTTAGTATGGTTGGTTTTGTAATTTGGTATTATTGTATTTAGTTGTCTAATATTATTGAATTAGTTTGGTTTGGTTAGCTGATGTGTGGTGATGAAATTAGTTTGTTTCAGTGTTAATTGAGTTTTCATAGACAAAGGGAAACTCGTCTTCTCCTCGTACCCCTGTTAGAAAATTAGAAACAAAAAGAGAAGTCGTTTAATATTCAAAATTTAGTAAACAAATGAAAAAGTAGAAAATAGTATTATTCTTTTGTTTAGAAAGTGTCACTAATCAATTTTAGAAGTATCACTAATATTATAAAAGAAAAGTACTTTTTATAAACTTCTTAGAAAGTCTAAGTTTATTAATAAGTTTTAATAAAGGAAATTTATTTATAAAGAATGATTAATTATATTCAAGAATCCTTTTAAAATGAGAAATAGAATTCTTAAGAAAGAAAAACCTTTTCTTTAATTTTATTAATATTTTTCTAAGTAATTCCAAGTATTAATAATTATTTTCTTCCTTAAAGGGCCTTTGTTAAGGACACCCCTGAATTCAGTAAATACACCCTCTGTTACACCCTGGATTCAGTAAATACACCCCCCTGTTACATCACTTCTTTTAGTAAATACACCCCCTAATACACCTCCTCTTAAAAAGGGGTGTACTTATCAATTTGAAATCAACCTTTGAAAACTTTAGTTTTCAATAGTTTTCTAAAGACAATGATCTACTCAATCCTCGAGTTTCACACTCTTAAGCTTTTCAAATTCAAAAGTCAATCTTTTAATCGGAATACTCCTTATTAGGATTCTGTACTTTTCGGAACACGCACGAAGGACTCGACTGTCTGCCTACCCAATATTCCCGGAACTCAGAACAATCAGGTGGGTGATGATCGGTTGATTGATCTGCTAATAATACGTTGTGCTGGTATACTCTGAACTCGACTAAATCAATTTAAAACAATTAATCCAACATAAATGTAACACCTATTATATAACTGCTTGAATTATGTGATATAATTATATATACCTTATATGGATGGTTTGTGTTTGTTGATTATATGAACTGATGATGACTGCATGGTAATAAGGACATTTTGTGAGCATGAATCTTTTGAGTATGAATTATGTGTATTCTCCCCATGTTTTGAAATGATAGTTTTTGTGAGGAAAAGGAAAGCTGGTAATTATTCTTGCGGAATGACGCGTATGGCCATGAGTGACAATAAGTCAGATTCATGGTCACTGGTAATTATTTTGTGGAATGACACGTACGGCCATGAGTGATAATAGATCAGATTCATGGTCGCTGATATTATTTGTGGTGACCATGAGTGATAATAATTATTCAGATTCATGGTCACATGATTTGTTGGTGAGAAATGGTTTGGTGGAGATTCACAATGTGTTGGAAATGATTTTGGCAGATTCGGTCGTTACTTGGGAATGATTGTGGGCTTTGCCCCTTAACGTGAACCAACTTGTGATATTTCAATTATATGATTTGAAACCCTGTTATGCCCAATTAATTATTACGTGAGCTTGTTACTTTTGTGATATATGTTATTCATACTCATATGACAACTGCTTAAATACATTAAATACTTTATCAATGAGTATAATTTAATATACTTCGCATTTACCAATCCCATAACGTTGCAAATCACCCATACGTGAGAATTCAAATCTCACGCCCCCTTTTTACAACCCTTGCAGATTATGAGTTCGTGGAGCAAGGACAGTAATAGAGACGACACGGAGTTCCCCACTTAAATAAAATGATACTATTGATAATAAACTTTATATATGTGTGTGAGATATACTTACTAAAATTATCTTTATTCATTTCTTCCGCTGCATAAAAACTCATCATCTCTCATTTCCGTTATATTTCCTTCAAAAATTTTATAGTTCGGACTTTTGATCACAATAACACTTCGAATTCGATATAATTAATATATATTGGGTTCGGGGCGTTACATCTACTGCATCGCGATTTGTCTCTTCTGTATATGATTTTGTTTCTTTCACGCATTTGATTAGTAGATCAAATATTCACAAGGGTAGATTGGTACGTATTTTTTTTTGTTATTGATCAGTATTTTATTATATATTTATATAATCAATGATTAATTTACATCATATTTAAATCAATGTATGTATTTACTGTTATGTATATTAATATATATCTTTTTTTTCTTTGTTTTGCAGACTATTCCTAAGGGCATTTGGAAAAGTCATGCTGTATTTGGTATTGCATCTCACATGTTTTCGTTGTTAATTGTTGGTGATCGAACTTGGAAGGTTGGTGTCAGAAAAGAGAAGAGCGGATATATATTTCAATCTGGATTTAGAAAGTTTTTTATTCATAATACTATTGTAGCTGGATGTGTTTGTACTTTTAGAATTGTAAAATCTGATGATTTGAAGTTTGAAGTTTTACTATTTCAATAATGGTTGTACGCATTACATTTTCAGTATCCGGTGTTATTGATTACACTTTTTAATAATAATTTTTGTATTATATACATCCTTCTTTAGATCTGTATATTTTTTTTGTTTGGAGTTATATTATATATTAATGTAATAATTACCTTATACTCTAAATTGTTTAATGGTAATATTAAAAAAATAAGTTTCATGTCTCATAAAAAAATATCTAATAGTTGTATACAAGCGCGTTGCTCTTTATTCTGTAATCAATCGTAAAACATAATTTTTATTTATTACATATATCGTAGTTTTATACTTATACGTACATATTTTGACTTTGTGTTATACTATATATTTTTGTTTTGAAACTTTATTGGTTTCATATATTAGATTTTTTTTATGTATTTTGTTAATTTATTTTGTAACTGTCTTAATGTTAATTGGTCTTTTAACATAAATTATTTTGTTATTTTTTATTTATATAATTTTTTTTAGTTTAACATAAATTATTTGTTATACTTTTATTACTGGATAATTATAAAATAGTTTTTTTTTTGTCCAAGTGATGTATGCTATTATTATTTATATCAAAGTTATAGTTGTTCGTGTATTGTTATATTCTCATATAAGTGTTATTTATTTATTTATTTATTATTTATTAAAAACAATATTGCAAACTCGATTTTATCTTCAACTACTATTTAGTAAAAGTAATTTTAAATTTTCGGTTTGTTTATGGTTAGTGTATCATATATATTATTATACCTATGATTACTGTTACAATAATTAAATCTGTATGAAATAAATAATAGTCAACTACATGTTTATTATTTAATTATATACATTGATAACTTATATTTATTATGGAATAGTATTTCACATTTAATTTATTAGATTGCATTCTTTGGTTACCATCTTCGTGGAATGAATGTCTCACTGCATTTTGTAATATAACTTAGCATTAATGTTTATTATATCTTCCTATCTTATGTAATCTTGGAAGTTGACTCTGGTAAAAATAAAAGAATTGTCATTTAGGTATTATTGCTTTGATCCATGATTTAACGTCCAGATGCAGGTTAGTATTACATATTATTATGCATGTATAGTTATTGGTAAATATAATATTCTTTTGGATTATTTTTTCAACTATCATATTTTTTTATATTTTTATATATTCAATCTAATGTTATTTTTTTTATTTGTCCATAATTTTTGTCTATGTTAAATATTTTAGACTTTGTTTCATTTAATTTTCTTTTTATTGTGTTGTATGATATATTATCGGATTCTACAATGTAATACTTGTGTTAATTTCTCACTATTTTTATTTCTTATGTGTCTTGTGCCAAGTATGTATCTTTTGATTTTAGTTACGTTCTGTTTTATTATTAAATTGTTATTTTGTTATTATTAATTTTGTCTTGATGTATTAGGAATTTGTTGAACAATGAGGAAGTTAAAAGGATCGTTAGTTATCAATAATGGGCAAGCTTCGTCAGATGAAAATCCTTCAGGTATTTAATTGCATTAAAAAAAAATTCTTTTTCTTTTACATTTTTTATAGTATATTTCAGTGTTAAGAAATATTACATTTTTTTTCAGATTTTTGTAACTGTTTAATTTTTTTATTAAATGTTTGATTAGGAAATGAAAATTATATGCTGATGAAGAAGCCTGAAAATCATTCACCGTCAATATTTCGATATGTTTTTGGAGATAGTTTTGATGATTCAACCAATTGCTTAGATTTCTGCTGCCAGGAACTGGACTATAGTCGTGGTATGTAGTTTAATAATGTTATATCATGTATCGTTGCATGGCATTGTTGTTCTTAAAATTTATTATTTTATTTATGTTTAGTTTAATAATTTTTATCTTATTTGAATTGTAGTTGGTGGTGCGAGGTGTCCGTATAACGATAACTATGATATTGGAGGTCCTTCTAATCCTACTAACGTTTGTAGAGATCCTGTACATGTTGATGAATTAAGATCCAGGGTGTAACGCCCCGAACCCAGAATATATTAATTATATCGGATTCGAAGTGTTATTGTGATCAAAAGTCTGAACTATAAAATTTTTGAAGGGAATATAACTGAATTGATAGAGAAGTTTCATGCAGCGAATAAGTGGGAAGAAATATTATAACATAAGTGTATTTGTATATATATAAAGATGGATAGAGGGTTCTGTATCTTCAGAATAATACACACTGAGTTTGGATAATTGAAACACACGGTAAGAGTATCGTCTTGCATGGTAGTAGCGATAAAATTTATTTGGGAAATAGAAATAATAGGCATCATTGTATTATTAATAATATTTTAAGCAAATGGGAAACTTTGTGCCTTCTGTGTCACTGTCCTTGCTCCCCGTAATTGTAATCTGCAAGGGGTTAGGAAAAAGGGGCGTGAGAATTGAATTCTCACATATGGGTGATTGCAACATCATGGGATTGGTAAATCCGAAATACATTAAGTTATACTCATTAATAAAGTGTTTATTTTATTTAATCAGTTGACATATATAAGATTATAAAGTTTAAACGGCATTTAAGCATATTTCGCATAATATAATTGAAATAGCACAAGTTGATTCACATTAGGGCAAAACCCGAATCATATCACATATTATCACAAACTGACAAACCATAAACGTACGACCATTCCACTTCCATAAAAGTATCCCTTTTCAACTCCAACCAATCAACAAAGTTACCCTTTTCAACTCCAACCAAAACTTACTTTATCCAACCACACAAACTAACATCATCCAACCATAACATCCCTCAAAATAAGAGAGTATCAATGGCCTTATTCCCAGTGCGTCCAACGACAGCTGACCGGGGACCAGATCTACTTGATCAACAACCTTGATTCCGAGGGCGTCCCCGACAGCGGCCCCGGAGGTCGGATTTAAAACTCGATCCCGACTCCGTACATACTGACTTTCCACAAAACTGACTCAATAAACTTTACAAAGAATAAATACTTGACTGACAACTGAACTGATTCATGCTCATAAAAGGTGTTTACTCATGCAGTGATGATCGATTCACAAAACAACAGGCTAATATATAACATATATAGTTATATCACATAATCCAAACAGTTATATAGATAGGTGTTACATTTATGTTGGATTAGATATTTTTGATTTGATTTAATCGAGTTCAGAAAATACCGGCACGACGTTATTATTAGCAGATCAATCAACAGATCATCACCCACCTGATTGTTCTGAGTTCCGGGAATATTGTGTAGGCAGACAGTCGAGTCCTTCGTGTGTGTCCCGAAAAGTACAGAATCCTAATAAGGAGTATTTTGATTAAAAGATTGACTTTTGAATTTGAAAAGCTTAAGAGTGTGAAACTCGAGGATTGAGTAGATTGTTGTCTTTAGAAAACTATTGAAAACTAAAATTTTCAAAAGGTTGATTTCCAATTGATAAGTACACCCCTTTTTAAGAGGAGGTGCATCAGGGGGGTGTATTTACTAAATTCAGTGGTGTCCTTAATAAAGGCCTTTTAAGGAAAAACAAACTTATTAAACTTGGAATTACTTAAAAAAAAAGATTATTACTTAGAAAAATTAATAAAATTAAAGAAAAGGTTTTTTCTTTCTTAAGAACTTTATTTCTTATTTTCTTTTAAAGAATTTATTAATTTTTTTCCAAGAAAACTCTTTTACTAAACAGGATATTTTTAAAAGACTTATCTTTTGGCTCTTAAATTCTAATAGTCGCATAAGGGGAAGACGAGTTTCCATTTGTCTATGGATTCAAAACAAAAGTGTTTTACCCTTGAAAAAACAACATAACACTAAAACAGTGATACTAAACATCCACAAGAATAATACTAGTCCACTAAGTCAAAGATACCATACATCTAAAACAACAATACTTCATCATTCAAACACTAATACTAAAACACTAATCCAAAGTCCAACTCATAGCTATTGAAGGAAAGAAACAGGGGAAAAATAACTATCCAAATCCTACTTCTAAAGAGTGATACAAGAGGGCAAAATAACAATACTAAACAAGTCAACTAACAATACTAAACCATCTAACCAACTAACAGTAAGTTTTTCTTTCATTTCCAAGTTCCAAACTTCTAACAAATTAACAAAATAACCCAGAATCTACCCATTGAAGAAAAATGAGGTAGAAACCTTACGATTCCGGTTCGAGGTGTTAAACGGGCGGCCTAACGGCGTCGATTAGGATATCGGTAATTCGTTCGAAGAATTGGGCAGCCTAACGGCATCGTTCGGGAATTTGGAAAAGTGAATTGGGCAGCCTAACGGCGTCGGTTGGAATTTCCAGAAATTCGGCAACAGCAACCGGTTCAACGGCGTCAAATTGAACGGAAAATTAAACGAAATAAGGTCTCGGTTAGAAATTGGAATAATTCGGTAATTGAAATCGAATTAAACGGGATGAAATTTGAAGAAAAGAGGAAAGATTTCATCTTACTGGAGGTTGAGGAGGAGGCGGCGACGGCGGAGCTAGCTTCGGCCTCGAGGCGGCGGCGCTACTGGTTGCGGCGGCGTCGCTCGGCTTCGCACGGTGAGAGAGAGCGAGAGCGACGGAGGGCAGGGGAGGCTGGAGCAGCGGCGGATTCGCGTGGGGGAGCTTCGGCCTGGGACACGGCGGTGCTCGGCGGCCGTCGTGGAGGAGGTGGGCGGAGCTTCGGCTGAGCGGCAACGGCGGCGAGCGGGGGAGGCGTCGCGGCGGCCTGCGTCTGGAGAAGGGAAGAAAGAGAGGTGTCGCGGTGGCCTGGAAGAGTGAGGCGTGAGGGGAGACGGCGGAGGACGTCGCCGGAAAGCCGAAGGTGGAGGAGAAAATTTGAGAGAAAAAAATTGAGAGAGAAAGAGGCGTGAGGAAATTTTGAGAAAGGAAAACTGAAAGTGTGCGTGAATGAAAAAAAATGAGGAGAGAGAGTGAGATTCCTTCTTTTTATACTCATTCCTTTCCAATACTTATCTACTCCCTCCAATTCTTATCCAAAAGTCGATATTTTCGTTCCCAACTGATACGGTTTAGGGGTCGTTTGGTTCACGACTGTAATCCCGATTCGGAAATTAATACAGTTTTAATAGTCAATTAATATTTTAATGTATTTTGATTTTTCTCAATAAATTAAACGGATCGAAATCCTTAATTTAATTTGAATATTTAATTTCTCGTAGTCCTTTATTCGTTTGAAAGAATTCGATTTCTTTCTTCGAATTTAGGAATTTATAAAAAGGGGTTTATATATTTAAATACACAAATAACACACAAAATAATTAAAATTAAAAGAAACAAAGAAAAGAAAATAAAATAAGGTTTCTAAATAAAGAAAAAGGGAATAGAACGGGAAGGGGTATTACATCCTCACCCCCTTAACAGAATTTCGCCCCCGAAATTCATCTCTTAGGTCTTACTTAAGCATTGAGGGTATTTGGCTAGGACTTCATCTTCTCTTTCCCAAGTCGTTTCTTCTTTCCCGTGTCGGCTCCACTGAACTAGAACTAAAGGTATCTCTCGATTCCTTAACAAGTGTAACTTTCTTCCCAAGATAGTTACTGGAACTTCTTCGTAAGTCAGGTCACTGCTTAGACCTAATTCTACGTGATTAATAACATGATTTGGATCACTCACGTATTTCCTGAGTGTAGATATGTGGAACACATTATGCACTCGTGATAATTCCGGTGGTAAAACTATGCAATAAGCTACATCCTCGATTCTGTTCAGGATGTCGAATGGTCCAATGTATCGCGGCTTTAGCTTACCTCCTTTCCCAAAACGGATTAGACCTTTCATTGGTGCAACTTTGAGAAATACTTTCTCGCCAATGTCAAATTGTAAATCCCTTCTTCGGGTGTCTGCATAAGACTTCTGACGGTCCTGGGCCATCTTGATCCTCTCTTTAATCTTTGCGACTATCTCAGCCGATCTTTCGACTAATTCGGGTCCGAGAATCTCTCGAATCCCGACTTCGTCCCAACAAACTGGCGATCTACACCTCTTCCCGTAGAGTGCTTCGTACGGCGCCATTTGTATTGTTGCTTGATAACTGTTGTTATATGCAAACTCTACCAATGGTAGGTGGTTTTCCCAACTTCCTTCAAGATCTAGAGCGCAAGCTCTGAGCATATCTTCAAGCGTCTGAATGGTTCTTTCCGATTGCCCATCAGTCTGTGGGTGGTACGCGGTGCTGAACTTCAATTCAGTACCTAAGGCTCGTTGCAGACTTCCCCAGAACTTGGAAGTAAAACGGGGGTCTCTATCGGATACTATTGAAACTGGTACTCCGTGCAGTCTGACTATCTCTGCTATGTATAGTTGGGCAAGCTTGTCTAACGTATACGTCATTCTAATGGGGATAAAATGGGCAGTTTTTGTATGTCTATCTACGATAACCCAAATGGCATCGTGATTCTTCACCGTTTTCGGAAAATCGGTGACAAAATCCATAGTGATGTCCTCCCATTTCCACTCTGGCATCTCCAGAGGGTGCAACAACCCTGGAGGTCGTTGGTGATCTGCTTTAACTCGTTGGCAGGTTAAACAACTCCTGACGAATTGAGCTATCGATCTCTTCATACCTCTCCACCAAAAGTTCTCTTTCAATCCCCGGTACATTTTCGTCTCTCCGGGGTGAACGGTGTAAGGAGTGTTGTGTGCCTCTTTCATAATTTCGTTCCTAATTCCGTCATCCTTAGGCACACAGATTCTGTTATCGAACATTAAAGCTCCATCAGTACCCAACACGAACCTCTGAATGGTTCCTTCCTCAGCGCGCTTACGCATTCCTCTCAAGAATTTATCGTCCTTTTGCGCTGCTAGGATCCTTTCTCGTAAGGTCGGTTGTAAGGTGAACGCGTAAACCATGGAATCTGCACAACACTGTGTGGAAAATTCCAAGTTTAAACGAGAGAGTTCTCCTATTAGTGGTAATTGTGTGGTCGGAACGACGCTTAGTTTTGTATCTTCCTTTCTACTCAAAGCGTCTGCCACTACGTTTGCCTTTCCAGGGTGATAGTGGATAGTGCAATCGTAATCTTTTACCAATTCGAGCCATCTTCTCTGACGCATGTTCAATTCCTTCTGCGTGAAGAAGTATTTCAGGCTCTTATGGTCAGTGTAGATCTCACACTTTCCCCCATATAAGTAGTGTCTCCAAATTTTCAACGCGTGAACTACTGCGGCCAGTTCTAAGTTGTGTGTTGGGTAGTTTTGTTCGTGGTCTTTAAGTTGCCGAGATCCATAAGCTACAACTTTCTTATTCTGCATCAAAACACAACCCAAGCCTGATGAAGAAGCGTCTGTGTAAATGACGAATCCTTCCGATCCATCTGGGATGGTTAACACAGGCGACATGGTTAGCCTCTTCTTTAGCTCTTGGAAGTTTTCTTCACAAGTTGAATCCCAAGTAAACTTCTCAGTTTTCTTAGTCAGTTTCGTCAGCGCTTTCGCAATGCTGGAAAAGTCTTGTATGAACCTGCGGTAGTACCCTACAAACCCAAGAAAACTCCGAATTTCATTGACGTTAGTAGGTGCCTTCCAGTTCATGATGGCTTCTACCTTTGCTGGGTCCACTTCAATCCCTTTTGCGGAGATTATATGTCCTAAAAACATAACACGATCGATCCAAAATTCACACTTGCTGAATTTGGCATACAACTTCTCTCGTCTCATTGTCTCTAAGACTGCTTTGAGATGTTCTTCGTGTTGCTCTTAGAGTATACGAGTATGTCGTCGATGAAGACAATGACGAATTGATCCAGGTACGGATAAAATACTCTATTCATCAGATCCATGAAGATCGCTGGAGCATTCGTTACTCCAAAGGGCATCACGGTGAACTCGTAATGTCCATACCGAGTTCGGAATGCTGTCTTCGGGATATCCTCGCCCTTGACCTTTAGCTGGTGATAACCAGACCTCAGATCGATCTTTGAGAATATGGTAGCATTCTTTAACTGATCAAACAAGTCTTCTATCCTTGGAAGAGGATATTTGTTCTTAATGGTCAGTTGATTGAGACCTCGGTAGTCTATGCACATACGGAAAGTTCCATCTTTCTTTTTCACGAACAACACGGGTGCTCCCCATGGTGATGCACTAGGTCTGATGAACTTCTTTTCAAGCAAACCTTGCAGTTGTTCTTTCAGTTCTCCTAACTCTTTTGGTGCCATTTGATAGGGTGCTTTAGATACTGGTGCTGCCCCAGGTATCAAGTCGATGGAGAACTCTATCTGACGATCGGGAGGTAACCCGTTTAATTCCTCGGGGAATACGTCAAGATATCCATCCACAATTGGCACTTTGATGCGTAACTTATCGTCTATCTCTCCTGCTGAGATGTGAACGAGGTAAGCTTGGCATTTCTCTTTTCGTAATATTGCAGCAGCTTGGATTGCTGATATTACTCGGGTTTCCTTCTTGGTCTTGATTTCACGAAACGCGAAGCGTTGGCCATCACGAGTCTCGAGGTCGATCTCGCGTTCGGCGCATTTTATTATCGCTTTGTTTCTCGTTAACCAGTCAATACCTAAGATTATGTCAAAGGTTTTCATCTTAAGGACGTGAAGGTCGGACTCTATCAAGTGATTGTTTAGCGTTAGAGGTAAACCTCTAATTTGACCCTCAATTTCCATAGTAGTTCCAGATGGAATACTAACATTTAAAACTTTTCCTTTTTCCTCGACTAATCCTAACTTTCTTTTAAAGTTATCAGATATAAAGGAATGAGATGCTCCAGTATCAAACAATACATACGCAGGTTTTTCAAGTACAAAGACAGTACCTGCTAGCGTCTCATGCTGCTCAAGCTGAGCTGGTCCTTTCAGGCGGAGTTGTTCTCCACTGCTTTCCCCTTCCTCTAGGATAGCATTCACGTGGCCTGGCCTTCTTTGACCTTGGTTGGGCGGACCTCTGACTGGGGGTCCCGCCTGGCGGTTGTTAGGTGCAGGCAGCTGACGAGCCTGATAATTGTTTGCCTGCTGAGGGCGGTACTGAGCATTATTAACCGGTTGACGGTTGCTGCTCGGTGGCTGAATACATTCATTGGACTTGTGCCCTGGTTGATGGCAACGAAAACAAATTACTCCTCCCTGACTACAGGGTCCCCAGTGTCTCCTTCCACACCTTTGACAGTTCTGGTTGGCTCGAGGGCCAACAAAGTTATTTCCCTTGGATTGCAGAACTGGATTCCTTTTAAAGTGTGGCTGCCAATTCCGATTGACAGGGACAGTAGTCGGAGTCTGTTTGTACTCCAAATTTTGACTGATCGAAACCATCAATGCTCGATGGAAAACTTCTCCATAATTTGGCACCTGAAGGCCAATTATAATTCCTGCTATCTCGGGCCTCAAACCCTGCTCGAACCTGCGAGCTTTCCTTTCATCGTCACCCACCAGATGTGGGGCATAACGAGACAGTTGATTGAACCTTCTCTCGTACTCTATCACTGAGAGAGTTCCCTATCGAAGGTTGACGAATTCCTATTCTTTCCGATCCCTCAGGACTCGTGGAAAGTATAGATCCAATATAGCTTTCTTAAAGTCCTCCCAAGTAAGGACATGTCTAGCTTCTTCGTCCATAGTTCGTTCATAAGACTCCCACCATTTGGCTGCATCCTCCATTAGTTGGAACTGGGCACAGGAGACTTTCTGTGCATCAGCCAGTGCCATGTGTCTGAAGATACGTTCCAATCCCGATATCCACTCCTCAACTTCAAAGGGATCTTCTTTCCCATCCAGCCTAGGTGGCTGCATTCGTCGAAAGCGTTCCACAAAGTCATTCGCCCTGGGCACTATCTGAGGTATAGGCCCGTACAACGGCGGAGGAGGTGGTGGAGCTTGCTGCTGAATGTAGTTCTGAAGAGAGATCAGTATTTCTCTCGCAATATCATTTTCTGGCGCGGCCTGTTGAGGCGGCTCAGGTTCAGCCTGAAGGGGTGGGTCTTGTTCTATCGGATCCACGGGTTCAGGGATAGGGTTCACGCGGGGTCGTCCACGTTTACGTCCGGGTGCCATTCTAAAGGTAGGTCTGATCGTAAAAGAATAATATTGTTACGATATGTATAGGTATGAGAAAATTATAAAAACATAACCGAATTAACCAAATCAACACAATGCTAGCACTGAAACACGTGTGGTACATAATTCACCGCTTCGCATTGGGGCCCTCAATGGTACAGTGCTCACATTCGCACAGTATTCTAGGAACCAGTGATGTGTCATTAAGCGATAATCAGATAAAATATATGACAGTCAATATATAAAGCAAGTAAAACACATTGACAAGCAGTGAGCACATAATAAGTATGTATATATATAAAAAGTTTTGGTTCTACGGAGTCAGTCTCCTTACATTACGTCATGGAATGCAAAAGGGTTCTAGGTAATGCTATAGCATCGTGTCCTCACATCAATATGGACCACGAGCGACAAAAGGAGGGGTTAGAGCTACGCTGCAATGGCCTATAAGGAAAACGACCACGCAAAATGACTACTACTATATGTCAAGCGGCTACCACCTATACTATATATATGCATCTACTACTATATACAAGGTCTGGGAGTCCAACTAGTCGTTAACTTCTGACTCTGGCGGGGAATCTATCTCTACCTCTGGCTCGTCTCTCTCTGGTTCGTCTGCCTCGACCTCTGCTACCCCCGGCTCAATCCCTTCTGGCTCAATCACAGGAGGTGCGGCTTCCCCAAAGCCGAAAGGTCCCTCCCCAGCCAGTCCACTCGCTATCCAGTAGGCGATGGAGTTATCCCGTTGCACGAGAGCTGCATCCAAGTACAGCATGGACCTCCTGAGAGTGGTACGGGAGAACTCTTCTTGAGAGTTTGCGGCAGCCCTTGATGCGGCGGCTGAGACTCGGGCAAGTACGGCGTCCTCGTGAAGAGCTCCGGACATGGAAAAATCACTCCGAGAAATCCCGGCAGCCTGTCGGGACAGGGTGTGGTGATCATCGCGTACCGAATCACCCTATGAGCTTCCACCCAGTAGGCGACTAGGTGAACCTGAGGTCCCTGCTCTGGGTCGTCCACCCTCATACGGTCTAACAGTCCGGCAGCGATGGGGCGGAAAATCTCGATCACTCTTCCCGCGAATCGGGTCGCAGCTGCGAAGTCGGTCTCAATGTGAGGCTCTGGGGCAGTCCTTGCCCTTTCGCGTGACTCTAAAAAGCGGGCAGTGAAGGCATCAATGGTCTCTACTTCTAACTGCTCAATCTCTAAGTACTGGGCCACATCCATCTTAGGCTTCCTATAGGGAAAGGAAAGTTCTAGTCAAATTTTAGTTTAAAAGGAAAAAAATAACCGTAAAGTAAACATTTAAAGCATGTAATCAAAGAAATCACATAATATCATTTATGAAGTTCACAAATTATTCGAGCATTCTTATCAATTATTCGAGTTTCAAAAGCAACTTAGACTAGATTTTGTAGTTCCTCCTTCATAGCACGAACATTATTTTGAGTTATCGTAACCTTTTTGATCGGGTAATATTATGAAGTCAAGCAGTTGTGAATTTAAAGGCCTTTAAACAAATTTATAAAAGTAGTAACGTACCTTCGAGGAGCTTATAGACAGTAACTAGAGACACGTTTCCCCCAAGAAATTTAATGTCTTAATACTTAATTGATAATAAATAAATTTAGTACGAAGGAAAACAAGGATTTGGGGTAGGGTCCGAAAGTTTTTGAACCTAGGCTTTGATACCACCTGTAACGCCCCGAACCCAGAATATATTAATTATATCGGATTCGAAGTGTTATTGTGATCAAAAGTCTGAACTATAAAATTTTTGAAGGGAATATAACTGAATTGAGAGAGAAGTTTCATGCAGTGGATAAGTGGGAATAAATATTATAACGTAAGTGTATTTGTATATATATAAAGATGGATAGAGGGTTCTGTATCTTCAGAATAATACACACTGAGTTTGGATAATTGAAACATACGGTAAGAGTATCGTCTTGCATGGTAGTAGCGATAACATTTATTTGGGAAATAGAAATAATAGGCATCATTGTATTATTAATAATATTTTAAGCAAATGGGAAACTTTATGCCTTCTGTGTCACTGTCCTTGCTCCCCGTAATTGTAATCTGCAAGGGGTTAGGAAAAAGGGGCGTGAGAATTGAATTCTCACATATGGGTGATTGCAACATCATGGGATTGGTAAATCCGAAATACATTAAGTTATACTCATTAATAAAGTGTTTATTGTATTTAATCAGTTGACATATATAAGATTATAAAGTTTAAACGGCATTTAAGCATATTTCGCATAATATAATTGAAATAGCACAAGTTGATTCACATTAGGGCAAAGCCCGAATCATATCACATATTATCACAAACTGACAAACCATAAACGTACGACCATTCCACTTCCATAAAAGTATCCATTTTCAACTCCAACCAATCAACAAAGTTACCCTTTTCAACTCCAACCAAAACTTACTTCATCCAACCACACAAACTCACATCATCCAACCATAACATCCCTCAAAATAAGCAAGTATCAATGGCCTTATTCCCAGTGCGTCCAACGACAGCTGACCGGGGACCAGATCTACTTGATCAACAACCTTGATTCCGAGGGCGTCCCCGACAGCGGCCCCGGAGGTCGGATTTAAAACTCGATCCCGACTCCGTACATACTGACTTTCCACAAAACCGACTCAATAAACTTTACAAAGAATAAATACTTGACTGACAACTGAACTGATGCATGCTCATAAAAGGTGTTTACTCATGCAGTGATGATCGATTCACAAAACAACAGGCTAATATATAACATATATAGTTATATCACATAATCCAAACAGTTATATAGATAGGTGTTACATTTATGTTGGATTAGATATTTTTGATTTGATTTAATCGAGTTCAGAAAATACCGGCACGACGTTATTATTAGCAGATCAATCAACACATCATCACCCACCTGATTGTTCTGAGTTTCGGGAATATTGTGTAGGCAGACAGTCGAGTCCTTCGTACGTGTCCCGAAAAGTACAGAATCCTAATAAGGAGTATTTTGATTAAAAGATTGACTTTTGAATTTGAAAAGCTTAAGAGTGTGAAACTCGAGGATTGAGTAGATTGTTGTCTTTAGAAAACTATTGAAAACTAAAGTTTTCAAAGGTTGATTTCCAATTGATAAGTACACCCCTTTTTAAGAGGAGGTGCATCAGGGGGTGTATTTACTAAATTCAGTGGTGTCCTTAATAAAGGCCTTTTAAGGAAAAACAAACTTATTAAACTTGGAATTACTTAAAAAAAAATATTATTACTTAGAAAAATTAATAAAATTAAAGAAAAGGTTTTTTCTTTCTTAAGAACTTTATTTCTTATTTTCTTTTAAAGAATTTATTAATTTTTTTCCAAGAAAACTCTTTTACTAAAAAGGATATTTTTAAAAGACTTATCTTTTGGCTCTTAAATTCTAATAGTCGCATAAGGGGAAGACGAGTTTCCCTTTGTCTATGGATTCAAAACAAAAGTGTTTTACCCTTGAAAAAACAACATAACACTAAAACAGTGATACTAAACATCCACAAGAATAATACTAGTCCACTAAGTCAAAGATACCATACATCTAAAACAACAATACTTCATCATTCAAACACTAATACTAAAACACTAATCCAAAGTCCAACTCATAGCTATTGAAGGAAAGAAACAGGGGAAAAATAACTATCCAAATCCTACTTCTAAAGAGTGATACAAGAGGGCAAAATAACAATACTAAACAAGTCAACTAACAATACTAAACCATCTAACCAACTAACAGTAAGTTTTTCTTTCATTTCCAAGTTCCAAACTTCTAACAAATTAACAAAATAACCCAGAATCTACCCATTGAAGAAAAATGAGGTAGAAACCTTACGATTCCGGTTCGAGGTGTTAAACGGGCGGCCTAACGGCGTCGATTAGGATATCGGTAATTCGTTCGAAGAATTGGGCAGCCTAACGGCATCGTTCGGGAATTTGGAAAAGTGAATTGGGCAGCCTAACGGCGTCGGTTGGAATTTCCAGAAATTCGGCAACAGCAACCGGTTCAACGGCGTCAAATTGAACGGAAAATTAAACGAAATAAGGTCTCGGTTAGAAATTGGAATAATTCGGTAATTGAAATCGAATTAAACGGGATGAAATTTGAAGAAAAGAGGAAAGATTTCATCTTACTGGAGGTTGAGGAGGAGGCGGCGACGGCGGAGCTAGCTTCGGCCTCGAGGCGGCGGCGCTACTGGTTGCGGCGGCGTCGCTCGGCTTCGCACGGTGAGAGAGAGCGAGAGCGACGGAGGGCAGGGGAGGCTGGAGCAGCGGCGGATTCGCGTGGGGGAGCTTCGGCCTGGGACACGGCGGTGCTCGGCGGCCATCGCGGAGGAGGTGGGCGGAGCTTCGGCTGAGCGGCAACGGCGGCGAGCGGGGGAGGCGTCGCGGCGGCCTGCGTCTGGAGAAGGGAAGAAAGAGAGGTATCGCGGTGGCCTGGAAGAGGGAGGCGTGAGGGGAGACGGCGGAGGACGTCGCCGGAAAGCCGAAGGTGGAGGAGAAAATTTGAGAGAAAAAAATTGAGAGAGAAAGAGGCGTGAGGAAATTTTGAGAAAGGAAAACTGAAAGTGTGCGTGAATGAAAAAAAAATGAGGAGAGAGAGTGAGATTCCTTCTTTTTATACTCATTCCTTTCCAATACTTATCTACTCCCTCCAATTCTTATCCAAAAGTCGATATTTTCGTTCCCAACTGATACGGTTTAGGGGTCGTTTGGTTCACGAATGTAATCCCGATTCTGAAATTAATACAGTTTTAATACTCAATTAATATTTTAATGTATTTTGATTTTTCTCAATAAATTAAACGGATCGAAATCCTTAATTTAATTTGAATATTTAATTTCTCGTAGTCCTTTATTCGTTTGAAAGAATTCGATTTCTTTCTTCGAATTTAGGAATTTATAAAAAAGGGTTTATATATTTAAATACACAAATAACACACAAAATAATTAAAATTAAAAGAAACAAAGAAAAGAAAAGAAAATAAGGTTTCTAAATAAAGAAAAAGGGTATAGAATTGGACGGGGTATTGCACAGGGAGCCTATATTTCATGATGTTTTATCTTCAGATGATGATGGTAATTGCATGAATGAGCCGCATTCTGATGATTCATTTTCATATGATTATGATGTTGACTGTAAGTTTTTTTTATTATTATTTAATAACTTTTTTAATATTCTTATATTTTTTATCACTTTTTTTTTTTGTAGATATTGAATACTGGGATATTGGTGATCCAGTTCACCAGTGCTTATTTTGCGGCGCTATTTTTTGGCTTAAAGAGCATTTGAAGTCTCACAGAGTTAGTTTAGCCCCTAAATTTTCCTTGTGTTGTATGCAAGGTAAAATTCAATTGCCTATGATGCTTCAACCACCATTGCTTCTTCGGGAATTGATATGGGGCAATAGTGATAGAAGCAAACATTTTTTGGATAACATTCGATCGTTTAACAATATGTTTTGTTTTACATCGTTGGGTGGTACTATTGATAGAAGCCTGAATAGAGGCAACTCTCCTTCTATTTTTCGTTTGCATGGGCAAAATTATCATAAGTTGGGTAATTTGCTTCCTTCTGGTCAAGATGGACCTGCTTATGCTCTATATATATGATACAAATAATGAAGTCTACAATAGGATCCGCTCTGTGAGGTATTGGTATATTTTATGTTTTTTTTAATATCTTTTTTAAAGATTGTTGTAATAATGTATTATATTTTAATGTATTTTTTTTTTAGGTCTGAGGCTAGGATAAATACGATTCAGGCTGTAATCGTTTCTGATTTGAAGGAAATGTTGGATGTTAACAATGTTTTGGTGCAAAGGTTTAGAACAGCAAGAGACAAGTTCAGTGCTGGTCATCGTACGGTTACTATGAAATTGATTGGTAATATGTGTTATTTACTGGTGATTATGACGGTTCTACTGGTTTGCGTGATATAATTATTGAAACTCATTCGGATGAACTGCATCGCATAACTGAATTGAATCCTTCGTACCTTGCTCTACAATATCCTATTCTTTTTCCTTATTGTGAAGATGGATATCATGACGATATACTATTTTCTCAATCTGCAGCCGGGAGGGTTGGAAAGAGAACTGGTATTAGTGGTCATGAATTTTTTACTTTTCGGCTACAAGAGCGGAATAGGGAGCCACCTACATTGTCGTCTTGCAGAAGGTTTGTTGGTGATCGAATTTAATCGGATAGTTTAGTGGCTGTTTAGTTCGGTTTAGGACCACCAAACAAGAACGTGTGATTGATTACTACCGTAAATGGTAAATCGAGGGTTCGGGTAATGAAATCGTAAATACAAAAGTCAAAATCGTACTAATTTAGTATGTGTGCACGTTTATGTGTGTTTGTGTGTGTTTTAGGAGTATTTGTGAATTTGAACTTGTATTTCTTAGTTGGAGAACAACTATTTATAGAGACTAACAAGTAGGAGGTGTCCAAGACTCTTGGACTTCCTAGCTTGCATGCTAGACAAGTGTCCTTTGACCTTTTTTGACCTTATCTAAGCTGAATCTTAGTTACAAAGTCTTCTTTGGTCTTATCTCGGACTTCAACATTGTTCGTCCAGGTCGGCTTGATTAATCCAGTATGGCCTTTCAATAAAAGTTGTTCGCCTTTTATGGATTTGGCTTGGAAGTTGTTCGCACATGTGTCATGTTGATATATGCTTTGGAATCTTGGTTCTTTGTTCGTCCATACACACTTCTAAGGCTGGTAATTACACCACCCTTTGTTAATGTTTGTTCGTCACCAGTGACTTGGTGGAGGGTTCATATTTGGTCTCGGGTTTCAAAACCTGCTCGCCGATATGTTGTTCGACGGTGAAGTTGTTCGTCACTTCATACACCATCTGGATTAATTAGTGCACTCCCCTTTGATTGTTTCTCTTGGTAATTGCTTTTAATCCTGAGTTTTCATCTTCATAATCGTAATTTAGGCCTTAAACCTTGTTCGTCCATCATTAATAGTTGTTCGCCTATCAACAATTGCCCCCTATCCTGGCTAGATGTTGCTTCAGACGATCAACTTTGTGGCGAGCAACTATAGTTAGGATATTGCTTTGATGTAGATTTGGACGAACAACTTCTCTTTGGCGAGCAAAACCTTGGCCATCGTTTCGTCTTCCCACAATCTGGGGGATGTATGAGGATGACATAGGCGACATGATTAAGTGCCGCCCACGCGCGACCAATTTCGAGGCCACGCGCCCCTATATTTATCTATAGGCCCTTTGACTTTCATTCTTGCTAAAAAAAGACCCCGTTTTCTTTCAATTTAGTCCCAAAATTATACGAGAATCACAGGTTTTACCCCGTTTGTCCATAAAGTATAAATAGGAGTGGGAAATGAATTTTTCCCACTCTTCTTCATTTGCTACAGAGAAAATTCCGGCGAGAACCTCTATTTCCGGCGAATCCAAGCTTTTCTGGCATTGTTTCACTCGATTTCCGGCCTTCAATTCATTCTCAAGGTAGTTTGTTACATAATTCTTGTTTTTTCTTTCTATTTCTTTTCCCTTCTAAGAATTGCACCATCACCACCGCGCGGGAATTTTCTCCGCCGTCGTCCTTCAGGAGCCACCACCGGGATCCTTCCAATCACTTCTAAAAACCCTCAATTTCCTTATTTTAAATTACATGTCCTCCCATTCGAGCAACCATAGTTCCGAGGAAACCCTAGATCCCCTTTTTCCCATAGTTATATACGAAAACCAGCCTCCTTTCGAAATTTCATCGGCGTCGACCCCTAACGTTGACTCCGTTGTTCGATCTGTGGAGGACACCGGTGCTCGCCCATCCGGAGGGGAGGTGGTTGTTGTTGCGAGCAGAGATTCTGATGAGGGTTCTTCGTCCAGTTCTGAATCGGAAGAGGACCCTGAATTTGACGAACTCACTCGTGAGTTTTTGGAGGGGATAAACTTTCCACCTCCAAAGATGCTGGAAAACGAGATCCCAGTTGGAGTTGCTCGGCCTTTCGAATGGCGAGCATATGCGGAGGAATATGCGAATAACTTTACTCGCCCACAACAACAAGTGATGGACTTGGTGAAGACCGATTTCCAGGCGAGCAAGATCAAAAGTGTTGTTCTCAAGGAGGATCTTGACTCGATCCGAGAGACCTACAAGATTTCTTACTATATTCATATGTGGGCCCCTAGGAGAAAGGAGAGAGTTGATCGCCCACCTCAAGGATGTACTACGATTAACATTGATACGTTGATCGCTGGTTTGAAGCTGCCACTGCCACCAATTGTTGGTCGCTTTCTAGAGGCGACCAACCTTGCTATTACCCAGATCACGCCGATTGGGTGGATGAACCTGCTCGGTTCAGTGTGCTTGTTCGCCCTGGAAGGATATGTTGATTGCATCACTACGGAGGAGATCAACTATCTCATGACGATCACTAAGTGCCCCATAGGCGAGGAAGGATATTACTACCTCAAGGCCCGGACTGGACTTAAGATGGTAGAAGGGGTGCCGAATAAGATCCGGGACTGGAAGCAACACTTTTTTTCATTGAGGGTGATTGGCGAGCATCTTCCGGTCCACACGGTGGCATTGGGCGAATAAACTCTCCCGCTTCTTATGGAACAATTAAGCGTAAGTTTATCCCTGTCCGTTTTTTAAACTGTATTGTTCTAATTTAACTTTTCTTGTTTGCTCGCAGGCCCTCGATTGCTAAAGTGGAACACTGAGGAAGAGGAGATTGGCACATAATTTCTTTTCACTTCCTGTGTGGTCGGCTTGCTAAATAAAGCGGATAGGACCATCTAATACTTGAGCAAGGAGAAGTGTCAGAGAGCTGCTCGCCTACTCACATACCCCCACCACCTAGAGGCCCAAGTTGAGGTGCCCCCAGGTACGAAAATTTACTAACTTATATAAGTCTTCTTGTTCGGCAATGAGGAAAATAAGAACTTGCTCGCACACTTCACATTCTGACTTTACTTCTTTTTTCTTTTCTTTTTTTTAGCCGAGCAAGTTACTGTAGCAGTTCCCTCTTGCTTTGGTCTCCTTGAACAGAGGGTGCACGGGATGCCTCCACCTAAAGGGAGGAAGATAAAGGGGGATCCCCCTTCCAAAGTACTTGCGATGACGAACAAACCCAAGGGGGCCAAAGTTCCTCGGCAGGCGGCACCCTCAGGTCATGCTCGGCCAGCTCCTCCTCCCATTTACCCTCCTCATAGGGGGAAATGCTTAAAAAGGGGTGATGGGACCCCAGTGGCGCAAGATGTTCCCGGTGGCGTCAAGGGGAAAGAAAAGGTGAGCAAGAGTCTATGTCGTCCCGAAGAAAAAGTTGCTCGTCGCTCCTCAGTCGAGCCTACTGAGAAGATGGGCAAAGCTGGAAAGGATGTCACACCATCCCATGGCCCAGAGGACATCACTCTCCTCGGTTGGGACGATCGTAAATTTTCCGAGTAAGTATTCACTCTTTTTTGCCGAACAAGATTCATTTTTCTTTTACAAATTTTTCTAAGTGTAGTGTACTTTCTTGTTCGCAGATACCGGCCTGAAGACCATCCTGGGCGAGAAAATATTGTCCATCAGTATGCCTGTTTGAAAACTCCCATTAACATTAGGGAGATCCCGGGCGATCATGTTCGCAGGGCGACAGAGTTGGTCGCCCGAGCCTGGACAAGACCCATGGAGAAGACTATCTCCATGCAAGGACTAGCTGATAATTTCCATCTCTCGATGATGCATCACGCCAACGGCCTTGTCACTGCACAAAAGGTGATGGCCCAGCTGGCCGAGCAAGAAGAAGATGTTCGCCGGTATGCAAGCACTGCTCGGCAACTCACAGAGGAAAAGGATCGCATGATCAACACTTACGAGGCCAAGCTTTCTCTCTTAAACAATCATCTCTCTCTCAGCCTCAATTCTGAGAAAAAACATCTTGAGGACATCCAAGGCCTGTCCGCTGAGCTGAAATGTAAGGAAGCCTTGCTCGATGAAGGGGGAAAAAGATTGGCTGCCGCCGAACAAAAAATTGTAGAGCTCAAAATTGAAAATGCTCGCCTCAATGAGATCAATGGCAGCATGTATACTAGCGAGCAGTTGGAGGCTGAGCTACAAGTTCGATCCACTCCCATCTCAAACTTAGGTTATATTTGTGCCTATGCCGACTGTATCCGAATGGCCCATGCATACGACCATCCGAACATGGTTGAGGAGATGGGAAAGGACCTTACTGAGTTCGTTGGGTCCTATCCCCCACCCAACAATATCAAAATTCAACTGGGGGATATGGAAGATTATGGGGTCAAGATTGACCAACTTGATCCCAATATCATCATTACTCGGCCTCCCCTTTCTCTTGACGAAAGCGAGCCGGCAGCAGAAGGCGAGCAGGATACGGCTGAGAAGGAGAAGAAGGATGTTGAGGATCTTGCGAGCACAATGATAGTCGAACCTCATGCCGACCAAGCTCAAGATCCTCCACAGGGCAAGCAACATTAAATTTAGGACTTAGTCTTTTCTTCTTCTTCTTTTTGTAATAGTTGCTCGGTAGGCTCTTCTTTGTAGTTGTTCGCTTTTATAGTACTTAACCTTTATACTATTTTTTAGGCTCGATGCCTTTTATTTAATGAATGTCTTTCTTATTTGCTCCTCTTCTTATATATGTTAATTGCCTTTACATTTTTGTTAGTGCTTTTGCAATTATAACATATAATTTTGGGCTATGTTCGATTTGAATTTTGCCTTAATGGAATTTGGGTTTAGCCTTAGGTTTTATTCATCTTAAAAGACGAACAACCTTTAATTGGCTTTGGTCCTCAGAATGGACTTGTACCTCGAGCTTTAGACTGTTTTTCTCCAGACGAACAACTATATCTACATTGTGAAAAATTACAAGTGTTGTAAGATTGTTCATCACTAACATATACAAATTGACGAACAACTTTGAACACTAACCAAAAAATGCTCGCTCATAGTATTTTTGCCGAGCAACTTTATCTAAAAAACATAAGATACGAAATAGCACGACTATACATTGTGTCGAACAACTTTTCCTTTTATACTTAGCAAAATTTTCAAAAAATTAGGCAAGTTTTTGGGTTGCCTTACTTGGTTCACTTGTCCCCCAAGACATTTGTTCGCCAAACAATTGTGAATTGAACTTGTTCAACTTATTGATAGTACTTCTTTAGATGTACAGCGTTCCAGGAGTATTGGGCCGGCTTGCCTTCCATATCTTCGATATCGTATACACCGTTAAGAAATTTATCTGTAATACGATACGGGCCCTCCCAAGTTGGTCCCAATACACCTGGAGGTTGGGCGAGCAACTTTCTTAGAACCAAATCTCCAACTCTGAATTCCCTAACCTTGACATGGGAATTATAGTAGCATTCGGCTCGCTGTTTATAGGTAGCATTTTTTAGCTCGGCACTTAACCTTTTTTTCTCGAGCAAATCCATTTCAGTAGCTAGAGCAGAGTTGTTCGCTTATTCATCAAAGTTGGTCGTCCTGATTGTGTTGGTCTTTAATTCAATTGGTATCACAGCTTCTGTTCCGAAAGCCATTGCAAAAGGTGTTTCTCCGGTGCTCGACCTGGGAGAAACTCTATATGCCCACAAAACTTCTGAAAGTTCTTCAGACCAACTGTTTTTGCTCTCCGCCAGCGCACTTTTATTGTGTGCTTGATAATCTTGTTCACGGCTTCGACTTGTCCATTTGACTGGGGATGATAAGGCATAGAATAATATTTCTTGATCCCCCACTTCGTACAGAAGTCTCTAACCTCTTTCCCATCAAACTACGGACTATTGTCTGTCACGATGGTTTGTGGTACCCCAAAACGACAGACAATGTTCTTCCATATGAAGTTGATCATTTTTTGCTGTGTAATTTTTATCATGGCCTCTGCTTCTGCCCATTTCGTATAATAGTCGACTGCCACGATGGCAAATCAAACATTTCCAACTCCTGTTGGGAAGGGACCAATAATGTCCATCCCCCATCTTGCAAATGGCCACGGGTTGTAAACTGATATGAGCTCTTGAGCCGCAGTATCAATGTTCGGGGCAAAAATTTGACATTGATGACAAATTTTTGCTTTCTTGATTGCGTCCTGATGTAAAGTCGGCCAATAATAACCCTGTCTGATAGTCTTGTATGCCAAGGCTTGCCCCCCAGTGTGATTTCCAAATACTCCGGCATGTATTTTTCGAGTATTGCTCGTCCTTGCCCCCTAGGCAAATATTTGAGAAGTGGGATTGATATTCCCCTTTTGTAAAGTTGTTCGCCCACCAGAGTATATCTGGCGGCTTACTTTGTTAGCTTGGTAGCTTCAAAAGAGTTGTTTGGTTTTTCCCCACTTTTAAAATATTTGACTATACTTGTTCTCCAGTCTTCTTCTTCACTTGCTTGTTCGTCCAGTTGGTTGACATTATAACTTGTTGTTGATGGGTCGTTCATCTTGGTGATTACAATGTCTGCCAACTCTGCAGGCCCTTCACTTGTTGCTAGTCGGGCCAACGCATCTGGTTGAGTGTTGCTTGTCCTTGGAATTTGTTCAATGAAGACTTGATCTAAAAAGGACATCAGGTGAGCAACAATCAGCTGATACTCGATCATGTGATCGTCCTTTGCCTCATATTCACCTCGGACTTGGTTCACAATCAGTAGTGAGTCGCCGAATATTTGTAACCGTCTGACACCTACTGCAAGGGATAGGTGGAGACCAGCTATGAGAGCTTGATACTTGTCTTCGTTGTTGGTTGCCATGAAACCAAATCTGATCGCCGAGGTGAATACTTGTCTGTCTGGGCTTATCAGGACTACTCCTGCCCCTGAAGCTATATTGGTTGAAGATCCGTCAACGTAAAGATGCCAGGGGTGATCAAGTCCTCTCGTCGGATCTGGTGGGAAAGTTAGTTCGACTATAAAGTTGGCCAGAGCTTGCCCTTTGATCGTTGTTCGAGGAGCATAAGTTATCCCAAACTGGCTAATCTCTAGTGACCATCTTAATAAATGACCAGCTGTGTCGGGGCGATGGAGAATTTTCTGAGTGGGAAAGTTGTTAGCACTTCAACTTGATGGTCAAAGAAATACGGTCGTAACTTTCTTACACTCATGACAAGTGCATACTCCAGCTTTTCGGTTGGAGAATATTTGATCTCTGCTTCGTGCAAAGCTTGGCTAACGTAGTAGATTGGCTGGTGAAACTTGCCGTCTTCCCGCACCAGAACAGAGCTGATTGCCACTTCTGACACTGCTAAGTATAGATAGAGCTTTTCTCCTGGGGTGGGTTTTGATAGAATTTTAACATCTCCCAGGTAGTCTTTAAGTTGGTCAAACACCTTTTGACAGTTGTTAGTCCATGTGAACTTTCCTTTCTTGATGGCCTCAAAGAATGGACGACATTTATCTCCTGATCTGGATATGAACCGGTTCAATGCTGCTAGGCATCCGGTGAGTCTCTGCACTTCTTTTACCGAGCGTGATGGTTGCATATCCATGATAGCTTTGACTTTTGTTGGATTGGCCTCAATCCCCCGTTGGCTAACAAGATGGCCCAGGAACTTTTCCGAGTGAACTCCAAAGCTGCTCTTCTTCGGATTCAGTAAAGTCGGCCAATAATAGCCCTGTCTGATAATCTTGTACGTCAAGGCTTGCCCCCCAGTGTGATTTCCACATACTCCGGCATGTATTTCTTCGAGTATTGCTCGTCCTTTCCCCCTAGGCAAACATTTGAAAAGTGGGATTGATATTCCCCTTTTGTAAAGTTGTTCGCCCACTAGAGTATATCTGGTGGCTTGCTTTGTTAGCTTGGCAGCTTCAAAAGAGTTGATTCGTTTTTCCCCACTTTTCAAATATTTGACATACTTGTTCTCCAGTCTTCTTCTTCACTTGCTTGTTCGTCCAGTTGGTTGACATTATAACTTTTTGTTGACGGGTCGTTCATCTTGGTGATTACAATGTCTGCCAACTCTGTAGGCCCTTCACTTGTTGCTAGTCGAGCCAACGCATCTGCTTGAGTGTTGCTTGTCCTTGGAATTTGTTCAATGTAGACTTGATCTAACAAGTACATCAGGTGAGCAACAATCCACTGATACTCGATCATGTGATCGTCCTTTGCCTCGTATTCACCTCGGACTTGGTTCACAATCAGTAGTGAGTCACCGAATATTTGTAACCGCCTGACACCTACTGCAAGGGATAGATGGAGACCAGCTATGAGAGCTTCATACTCGGCTTCGTTGTTGGTTGCCATGAAACCAAATCTGATCGCCGAGGTGAATACTTGTCTGTATGGGCTTATCCGGACTACTCCTGCCCCTGAAGCTATATTGGTTGAAGATCCGTCAACGTAAAGATGCCAGGGGTGATCAAGTCCTCTCGTCGGATCTTGTGGGAATGTTAGTTCGACTATAAAGTCGGCCAGAGCTTGCCCTTTAATCGTTGTTCGAGGAGCATAAGTTACCCCAAACTGGCTAATCTCTAGTGACCATCTTAATAAATGACCAGCTGTGTCGGGGCGATGGAGAATTTATCTGAGTGGGAAAGTTGTTAGCACTTCAACTTGATGGTCAAAGAAATACGGTCGTAACTTTCTTACACTCATGAAAAGTGTGTACGCCAGCTTTTCGGTTGGAGAATATTTGATCTCTGCATCGTGCAAAGCTTAGCTAACGTAGTAGATTGGCTGGTGAAACTTGCCATCTTCCCGCACCAGAACAGAGCTGATTGCCACTTCTGACGCTGCCAAGTATATATAGAGCTTTTCTCCTGGTGTGGGTTTTGATAGAATTTTAACATCTCCCAGGTAGTCTTTAAGTTGGTCAAACGTCTTTTGATAGTTGTTAGTCCATGTGAACTTTCCTTTCTTGATGGCCTTAAAGAATTGACGACATTTATCTCTTGGTCTGGATATGAACCGGTTCAATGCTGCTAGGCATCCGGTGAGTCTCTGCACTTCTTTTATCGAACGTGGTGGTTGCATATCCATGATAGCTTTGACTTTTGTTGGATTGGCCTCAATCCCCCGTTGGCTAACAAGATGGCCCAAGAACTTTCCCGAGTGAACTCCAAAGTTGCTCTTCTTCAGATTCAACTTCATGTTGTAATGTCAGAGAATTTCGAACACTTGGGTCAAATGTTGGAGATGGTCTTCCTTCTGGGGACTCTTGACTACGATATCGTCTACATAGACTTCTACCGTATCTCCAATTTGTTGGTCGAACATCTTGTTCACCAGTCTCTGATACGTTGCCCCAACATTGATGAGGCAACACAACAAGTTTTTGTTCGTATAAAATGCTGTGTTTTCTTGATCGTCTGGATGCATTGGGATTTGATGGTACCCGACAAAGGCATCCATGAACGTTAACATTTTGTGACCCGCCGTGCTGTCCACCAATTGATTAATATGGGGGAGAGGAAAGTTGTCCTTCGGGCATGCTGCATTCAGATCTGTAAAGTCTATGCATAGCCTCCAGGTCCTATTTGGTTTCTTCACAAGGACGGGGTTTGCTACCCATTGTGGACAGAGTGCTTGTCGGATCAGATCGTTGTCTAACAACTTCTTCACCTTCTCATTCAAGGCTTGGTATTTATCTGGGCCATACTTTCTTCGTTTTTGATGGACTGGCCTTCTGGCTTGATTGATGTTAAGCTTATGGCAAGCATGCTTCGAATCTATTCCCACCATGTCTGCATGAGACCAAGCAAAAACATCTAGATTCTTGCTGAGAAACTCTTTCATTCGGGATCTATAAGGCTCTGGGAGCTCAGATCCTATATATAATTCAAGATCTTCGTTTTCATGATTAACTTTGAACGCCTCCAGTTCTTCAACCGGAGTTGCTTGTCGTTTTTGTCCTTTCCAAAGGGGATCAAGTATTGGTTCCTCAGGGTTGACATCATTTTCGATGTTCATGGGCTCTGCTTCCAAGCGGGGCTCTAGATCATCTGTTGGTTATGACCCATTGTTGTTAGTCAGCATCCGGCCCTCCAAGTCACGTATTGAATGTTGCTCGTCAGATGGAAATTCCCCATGGGTGGTGATGAGTTGTTCATCCAACACTTGCTCGTCAGAGTGTTGTTCGTCGTATCCATATGGTCTTCCTCCGTGTCCATCAAATTCTCTAGTATTGATGGTTCATCAATAGGGTAGCTTGTGGTGGCTTCCATCATGGATACTTGTGCGTGTCTAGCTTGTAGTTGCAGGAGTCACTCACGAGCCTTTCTCTGGTCTCCCTTGACTGTTCCTGCTCCACTTGTTGTTGGGAACTTTAAGTAATAGTGGTAAGTTGAACATGCAGCCTTGAATTCATTTAAAAAAGGTCGACCAAGAAACCCGTTATAAGTTGATTCCTAGTCTACGACCAAGAAATCTACCATTCTTGTAATATTTTTCTCGGGTTCCTCGACCGTTACAAGTTGTACCGACAGAGTAATTATTCCCAGAGGGACTGTTATAGCATTTTCGAAACCTAAAATACGATGGTTTGTGTCTCGGATGTAATCTACGTAATCCCCCAGTCGATCAAGTATCTTCTTGAAGAGAATGTTGGTGTATGCCCCCGTGTCCACCAACAATCTATGCACTCTGGTCCCTATGATCTTGGCACAAATCACGAGCGAATCATTGTGGGGGGTTAAAACTCCTTCTAAATCTTTTTCAGTAAAAGTCAATTCCGCCGTCTGCATGATGGACGGTTTTACCCCCATTTCTTGCACTTGATCAATTGCCCGTAATTCGGCCTTTCTTTTTTTGTTGGAAATTGGTGGTCCACTACAAGAAAAAAGAGGTTTTACAACGGTTCAAAACCATTGTCTCTCTAAAAAAATAGCCGATGTAGAAGATCACGTTGTAGTAGGTGGGTATAAATAGACGACGGTCAACTAACCGTCGTATTTCCTCAATTACTACAACGGTTAAGAACAGTTGTGTATCACTAATCAAATATGTTGTTGTAGCATAATAATTTCATAAATATTGGGATAGACAACAGTGCTCAACCGTTGTTGTTCTCTAATACATACAATGTCTTATAACCGTTGTCTTTCTTTAAAAAAGTAGTTGTCGTACCATATATTTTTTTAAAATTTCAAGGAAAGACAATGGTTATTAACCGTTGTCTGTTCATGTTAACTACATCGTATTTGGACCGTTGTCTTTCCATTAAAATACGCATAGATATTTCATAAATTTCTTGGATAGACAACAGTTATAAACAATTATCTTTTTATATTTACTACATCAGTTTTGCACCTTTGTCTTTCCTAAATATGAGCTATATTGTATTTTTTATATTTCAATTACGTAAATATATAGTAAAACCTGTAATAAATTTTCAAGACAAAATTTAAGCAAAAATAACCATAATACTATCAACATTCATTCCAAATACTACACAATCATTGTATAATAGATGTTCATAAAAGTGTTCCACACCATCAACAAAATTCCATAAATATGAGTTTACAAAAGTTTAAACTACTAATTAAATGAATGCCTTAACATTCAATTACAAAAATTTCAACCAACTTGTGCATTTTTCTTCTGTTCCCCAGCAATATTCATGCACCCTTTTCGTAGCTCGTGATCACTACATTGAAAAATTAATAATATTTTAGCAAACATACAAATCAAATTAATCTTCATATTGAAATAAATTATTTCCACAAAACAATAAGGTGTAGCTACGCCTCTATTGTTTCAATCATTTCTATTAAACCATTGCAGCTACACAATTTTCATATTGAAAGAAATTAATTCCAAGAAAAAAACTAAGTAGCAGCTAAACAAACCTCGATCTATTCATAAGAAAGCATCATCCTTCTTAGTTGTATGAATATGCAAGCAACAGAACATTAATATCTATAATATAACATAATAAACAATCCTGATAGTGCTCACCTCATTGACCTAGAGGCCTTCTGCATTTGCAATATGTGATAACCTTTTTGCTATCTGTCATTCCCATGAAATATATAATTGGTTAACAAACAGTGATAACTTTATGCTTATTTCAGCAAAAAAGAAATAAAATTTGCAATCCGTCAATAGCCACTAGATTTCCATGTCAGTAAGAAATAAACTCTTAAATATCAAATTATGGAATACTAGCTTTAGGGACAAGATACAGGTTACATTCACCAACTATACTAGCAACTGGATGAACTGGATAAGCAATTTGAACTGGATTATTGAGCTAATACGATGACCATTAACATAAAATTATTACAGAGCTAATAATAATAACCCTCACAGAATGCTCAAATGGTTCCAACTCAAAGTAGAACTAGCTCATGTTTTCTTGGCACAAGTACAGATTCTGGCATTTGCATTATAGAAATATAATGGATGCAAAATACTGTGATATGTTGTCCCACTAGAAAATAGAAATCTAAATAGTTTCTTCTTAAAAAAAGAAATATTACTGAAGCATCAATTTGAAGACTGACTCCCATAATACTCAAAACATCTAATATCATGTCCAATATGCTATAAACAAAAGGCAAGATTTCCAGCACATTTGATCATTCGCGCGTTCCATTAGTGATCCAACAGTGATTCAAAAGGTCATAATACAAGGCAGTTTAGCATCAGCGTATAGACTGGCTTAGTCCAAAAGCGAGGGAACTTAAAACTAAAGCATAACATTATTTGAATATACACAAGTTTAGAAGTAACTTATGCAGTAACAGTCCAGCATGTTATCCACTAGAATGCCTGATGCATATTAATCACCACACAAGAAAAAGAGTAAAGTCACAATAGAGGTAGCAGAACATACGCAAAATGGGAGCCTCTACAACAATAGCACCAATATCTTGCCTTCTTTAATGTAAACAGACTAAAATAGAAATATATACAAGCCTGTATTTTAGGAGGACTAAGTGAAATGAAATAGATTTAGGGGCCTCATTTTCCTGCTGCATTTTGCTATCATCTTGAGGATTTCAGCTGGCTCTTTATCGGAAGCTTGCTCGAGATAACTTTATGAACAACCTAGTTGATAACATCAAAAAGGCATCATGATTAGATCGAGAGTGAATTAAGTTTAATGTATGATTCAAAAACATGGAAAATGGCTGTTTTGGTTTTATTGCTTCCTATTAAACTCATTTTTCTTTGTTGCATTGCATTTTTTGTTCTTTACATTTGAATGTGGTTTCTTGGTTTAGGCAAGGAGATGAAAGAGTAAAAGACCATACCTGTAAATTTAGCTTTTGTCTCGTATTGAGCAGTGCAAGTCGATGATTCTTTTCTAATTCGAGACTTGTGCATGCTTTAGTCTACTATAAAACTAGCATCACTTAGATGTTAATACTATACTCCAAGGACTTACAGAGTGTGTTAATGAGTGATTCTTTTGTTTTTCTTTTCTGCTCAGCATAATGAGCACGTGTTATATCCTTTTGGGTGATTTTTCTATCATTAATTATGCATATTTAATCAATTTTCGGTTGTAAATCCAATTTATAAACAGAATGGCTTCTGATACTTTTACAATCTTCGCAAGATAAAATGCTTCTTTTTCCTACTATTCTTTGTACACTGAATGATGATATCATGCTCATTTGGAAGTTATTGCTACACTAGTCTTCTTCTAACAAACCTTCCACGCCCTTAAATATCAAAAAACCCACTAATCCTAGAAATATATATGCATGTACGAATTGTTCACACAAGTTAATTTTTTAAATTAGGACAGGACACAAACACACCCATAGCAAGTGAACATAAAAGAGAAAGAGAGGTAGAGGGAGGGCAATAATTATGGATATACACATGTATATATAGTTCCTCAAAAAATAGTTTTCCGATTTAGTCTCGTCTCTACATAAATTCATTTAAAAGTACTTCGACCTGGAATTAAAACTTTAATAATTTAAATCTAAACATATTACAACATTTAGGACTCAAATGTATGGTTTAATCAAAACAAATTGCTATATGTATTGTTTTCTTAAGCATGCGAGAACAATTCATAAAACTTAGAAATTCTTAATAAAATACTTATGCTTTGAAATAAATCCTAATAATTAACACTCAAGCACTTCAATACATGAAGAATCAGGATATACCACTGCACAATAAAAACTAAAAGCCTAAGTCACATTTTTTCTAAATTTTTCAAAACAGTCCTATGTATTTCCCAGATTCAGTCCCTTGACTTAAAAATTCCAAATAAAATATTTATAGTTTGAAATAAAATCTCAAAATTCACAGAAATGTACTACAACATGTAAAGAACAAGAATGTACCAAGTATTTACAGAAAATTATGGCCTAAGGCCTCGGCTTCCTAAGAACTATATAATGTGGAGAAATATGTCACATAAACTTGTTTAATTTTTAACTCCTAGTTGGTGATTCCAAGAAATACCATCTTTTAATATATCATAATACACTTGACATTGAAGAAAATCATTACAAGTTCCTGATTATAAATCATCCAAAAATAAGGGATATCTATGTTCAAAGATACAACTTTAGTTTTAGCCATATCTAGTACATACCAACATCACATATTTTAAACCATCATTCTAATCATATTTCCAATAAAAATCGTCAATATTCTTTATCCAAGTTCACACATCAGCCGAGAGTTCTAAAGGGTGACACAACCGTTTCTAATTCATTTTAAGCGTGAAGGCTGCACAACAATTTATCAAACAAGAAGAGTAAAAGAAGAGGGGTCTTCACATAGCAATATTTCACTAATGCTCATTACACATGTTTTCTCATCACACCACATATCACCATTTAAAACCATATACATATGCACATCATCCACACACCTCACACACATCTCTCACACTCAGGCAATAATATCAACAAATATTAAGAATGTTAATATACTAGCTAGACAACACACTTACACATCCGCACTTCTTTTTCTCTATATTCACACACATATACATTAATCACATACAAATATACAGTTTTAGAACACCACCAATAAATAGCAAAAGGGGCGAGAAAGGGTGATGTCTTACAGATGGATAGCTCGCACCGAAAAGCCTTATGAGTGACGAGAAAAAACAGAATGGGTGCATCGATGAGTTTGGCACCTGCAATTGATGACTCTAGCACCTCCTCGGATTCTGAGCGAGAACGAGAGAGAGCGTGAGAGAGGGAGAGAGAGAGTATGCTTACCTAGGGCTTGTCGACCTCAACCCATCCTTCAGTGGTAACGGGAGTCGTTAGGGCTTGTGGAAGAGAAATTGTGGAACCTATAGCTTGTGAAGGTGAATTCTGGCACACCGGCGTGAAGGATTGCAACACAGAAGATGAGCAATGAGGGTTCACTGGGATAAGATGAGCGTGAGGAATGAAATTGCTTGAATGAAATTAAGTTGTTTAAAAATTAAGTTCGGCAGTTCCCTTAATTCAGTTCCCTTAATTGCTTGAATGAAGGGGACGTGGACGGTGGAGGATTGAGACAGTGGTGGACGGAGGAGGATGGTGGTGCACGGTTGAGGAGCGCGCGCGGGAGACTGCTGGGACGAACTAGGGCACGGTGTGGAGAGCTGAAATTTTTTCTAAGTTTTTTCCATAAGTGCACGGTGGGAGGATGTAATTGTTAATAAAGTGTCAATAAAAAAAAAATAGAAATGTTATTTCAAAGATATAATTGTAAAAGTATAATTGCATATATATGTATTTGTAAAAGTGTTAACTGAATAATTTTAAAAGTGTCATTACCAATGATAAATTGTTATTCTTATTTTTTTTAGGTGTATTTGTAAAAGTGTTACTTCAATTTACTAAAAGTGTCATTCCAAATAAATAAAGTGTTATTCCTACCAATTAAAAGTGTTTATTTTTAGAAGATAATAGTTTTTGTTTTAAAATTGTGGAAAGACAATACTTAAAAAACGTTGTCGTAAGAATTCATTGAAAAAAGGTGCACATCTTTTTTCATTTTACGAATTGGAAATACAACGGTGTATAACCGTTGTATATGCCCAGTTTTTCGGGCATTTAACAATGCGGAACTAACGATTAACTACAACGGTGTATAACCGTTGTATATTCCCGGTTTTTCGGGCATTAACAATGCGGAACTAACGACTAACTACAACGGTGTATAACCGTTGTATATGCCCTATTTTTCGGGCATTAACAATGCGGAACTACAACGGCTGACCATACCCGTCGTATATCATCAAATGTCTGATATGAAAGACAACGGTTATACTTTATGCAACACGTTTTTTACTTTATACAACGTTTTTTTCCGGAACCGTTGTCTATCCACTGTCGTAAAAGCTCATTTTTCTTGTAGTGGTCGTCCATCAGAACACCCTCCCGCAGATCCTGCAGGTTCCATCATGTATAAATCCTCTAATGGACGAGCAGCAACGGGGGGAACTGGTCGCCCGGGCTTATTATTCCGTGGAGGTTGGTCATCACTTTCATCCCCCAGGCTGTTCTCCCGGCCTCTCTTCCCGGGTTGCCTTTTGACAAAATCGGAGAGCTTTCCTTCCTCGTAAAACCGCCAAAGTTGTTTGAGCAAATCTCTACACTCACTAGTAAAGTGTCCCACGCTTTGATGGTAGGCACAATACTTGTTATGGTTGAGTTTGCCAGTGTCTTGGAGGATTCTTCGTGGAGGGGAGAGCAACTCTTTCTCCTTGACATTTTCGTACACAGTATCGACTGACACTGTTAGCACCTGGTTCAGTTTTTCTTTCAGCTCCGTCCCTTCAGTGAATGCCTTCATGTTCTTCGGGACTCTATAGCCTGTCCCGCCGGGTTTTTTGTTGTTCTAATTGGGATCAGCTTTGTTTTCTCCCAAGTTTGCCTGCAGGGCTTCGTGCATGGAAACGAATATACCGGCTTGATTCCTGAATTCGACATAGCTCTTCGGGCACTTCAGACGTACCTCTTTCCACAACTTCGACCCTTTCTTCAACCCGGCCATAACATCGACGATTTTTGTATCTTCGCTTACCGGTTCCCCTTCCAGCAACACTTTGTCAAATCTTTCCATAAATGCCCGGTCCGACTCATCATCATTATGCTTTAGGTCAGACAACCAGTGTTTTTGGGACAAATATGATCCTGCCGTTGAGAAGTGGGAGAGGAACTCTCGACTTAGTTGGACAAACGAGTGGATGGATGCTGGTGGCATTGCGGAAAACCACTTGTGTACTCGGTCCCCCAAAGTCAAGGGGAAGTTCCGGCATTGGGTGGCATCACTGGCTCCCACAGAGACCATATAATCTGAATACTTCGTTAAATGGACTTGGGGATCAGCAATGCCATCGTATTGTATGCTTGCTGGAAATTGGATCTTTTTCTGAATCGGGGCCTTCAAAATGATAGATGATAAGGGAGAGGATGGCAAGCTGGTCGTCCCCATCCCTCTTTGTTGATCCAATTGCCCCTGCATGCTCTCCACAGCCTTTCTTAGGCTTGACAACTCATCCAAAGATGCCCCCTGGCTTGGAGGCTGTTCGGCAAGTAAAGGCACAAGCCTTTCTACTCGTCGCAGTCCCTCACTCGGAGCGGGCATGTCCTGGAGCTGGTTCCTAGGGTTGCTCGCCGCGTTTGGCCTTAAGCACCTGAAAACAGACTGGGGAGTCTTTCATGAACCGATGGGCGAGGTTGTTCAAATGTTGCTCGCCCATCACCTGCTCCTTGGCGAGCAACTTTCTCTTAATTTTGGGGTTGACCAAGCCTATCCTGGGCACTGGAACGAGTTATTCCATGGCTTGACATTGTTGCTCGCCCATGTGCAGATTCAGCCTGACCCTCTCTTGGTTCAGCCATCTTGGCTTTGCCCTTATCTCGCCTGACTTGGGCACTGTCTACCTCACGTTGCTCACCCCTAACAGATTTGGCTCTAACAATCTCCATGGGTTTAGCCCTAGACCTTACTTGTGAAGGTCTACTTTGTTCTTGCTATTTTTGAATAGCTTGGAGAGCAGCAATGTTTTTAGCCAGTTCGGTAGGGTTGTTCGCTAGGGCCTCCATTTCTGGTGGGATGTTATGTGTTACGGCCGTATGTCGTGATCTGTTTGCATGTCTAGGTTCACGATCTTAATGGCCTGCTGATGATGCCCGAGTGGGAGATGCTCTCCTTGACAAGCACGAACCTTGTGTTTCCTTGGATTGAGGCATTTTAAGTTGAATTATCTTCAAATTCTATATTAAAGAACACCAAGAACACTTTCTCTTGAATCTTCAAGGATTTCTTCAAATCTTCAAGTTTTCAAACTTGAAGTTCTTGACTAATCACACTTAATCGGAGGTTCGAACCCTTCTTCTAGCGCCAAATTGTTGGTGATCGAATTTAATCGGATGGTTTAGTGGTTGTTTAGTTTAGTTTAGGACCACCAAACAAGAACGTGTAATTGATTATCACCGTAAATGGTAAATCGAGGGTTCGGGTAATGAAATCGTAAATACGAAAGTCAAAATCGTACTAATTTGTATGTGTGCACGTTTAGGTGTGTTTGTGTGTGTTTTAAGAGTATTTGTGAATTTGAACTTGTATTTCTTAGCTGGAGAACAACTATTTATAGAGACTAACAAGTAGGAGGTGTCCAAGACTCTTGGACTTCCTAGCTTGCATGCTAGACAAGTGTCCTTTGACCTTTTTTTACCTTATCTAAGCTGAATCTTAGTTACAAAGTCTTCTTTGGTCTTATCTCGGACTTCAATATTGTTCGTCCAGGTCGGCTTGATTAATCCAGTATGGCCTTTCAATAAAAGTTGTTCGCCTTTTATGGATTTGGCTTGGAAGTTGTTCGCACATGTGTCATGTTGAAATATGCTTTGGAATCTTGGTTTTTTGTTCATCCATACACACTTCTTAGGCTGGTAATTACACCATCCTTTGTTAATGTTTGTTCGTCACCAGTGACTTGGTGGAGGGTTCATATCTGGTCTCGGGTTTCAAAACCTGCTCGCCGATATGTTGTTCGACGGTGAAGTTGTTCGTCACTTCATACACCACGTGGATTAATTAGTGCACTTCCCTTTGATTGTTTCTCTTGGTAATTGCTTTTAATCCTGAGTTTTCTTCTTCATAATCGTCAGTTAGGCCTTAAACCTTTTTCGCCCATCATTAATAGTTGTTCGCCTATCAACAAGGTTGACTCGGCAATTCATTGTAGATGCATATACAATGGTAGAATCTGCACGACTTTTATACATAAAGAATCATCAGAAGGAGCTTCACATGTATGAAGGTCTGGAGGATACTTATATTAGTGGTGAGAGGGAAGGCAGAGCTGTTGGACAACGTATTATATTACCTCATTTTACTGGTGGTCCACGGTATATGATGCAAAACTATCAAGATGCAATGGCTATTTGTCGTTGGACTGGTTATCCACAACTGTTCATAATTATTACTTGCAACTCAAAGTGGTCTGAGATTGTTCGTTACATAGCTTTTAAAGGTCATAATCATGAGGATCGTCCAGATATTGTTTGTCGTATCTTTAAGGTTAAATTGGATGGACTTCTTCGAGATATTCGTTAAGAAAAGATATTTGGAAATGTCAAGTTAGGTATATATGTATTTGAATTTTTATTTTTACATTTATTATGGATTTTGGTTTATTACTTCATTGTTATTTTTTTTCAGTTTTGTATACTGTGGAGTTTCAGAAACGTGGCTTACTGTAATACCCCGTCCCGTTTTATACCTTTTATTTTGCTAGAAACCTTATTTTATATTATTATCTTATTTCTTTTAATTTTATTATTTTTGTGTGCTATTGTGTAGTTTAAATATATACCCTTTTATAAATTCCTAAATTCGGAGAAAGGAATCGAATCTTTCAAACGAATAAAGGACTACGAGAAATTAAATATTCAAGGGTTTAAAATTAGGATTTCGATCCGTATAATTTATCGAGAATAATTCAAATACAATAAAATGTTAATTGAGTCTTAAAACTGTATTAATTATTAAATAAGGAGTAAACTCATGAATCAAACAATCTCTGAACCGTATCAAGAAGGAACGAAAATATCATAATTAAAAGGATTAATCCCTAGCCACATAAATTACTTTTCTTTTTTAATTAAATTAATTAAAGTATTAATCTCACCCACATGCTTATTCTTCCTTTTAAAATTAATTAATTAAGAAATTAAATTTCAATAAATATCCCATTCATCTCTCTCATTTCCAAAAATGCGTATGACTCATTCAGAACAAATATCCCAATTCAGTTTCCAAAAAATCAACCCATCTCGTTCTAGACGCCGATCGCCTCTCCACCGTCGCCTCGCCTCCCCTTCTCCGATCAACGCCGAGCGCAGCCGCCTCCATCTTCGTCACAGCACCGCCGCGCACAAGCCCAGCTGTCGCCTTCACCGTCGGGCTCGACGCCGACCCCTGCCTCGCGAGCGATGCTGCCCAGACGACCGCCGCCGCTCTCTCGTGCCGCCTTGCTCCAGCCGTCGCGCCTCTGTCCTCTTCGCCCAGAAGCTGTCGCGCCGCCTCCCTCCTTCGGCTTCGATCAACGCTGCCAACCGCCATCCTCGCGATGCCTCTCTCAGCCAAGCGACGCCCCGCGCCACTACCCCAGCCTCGAATCGCCTCGCGTTGCCCCCTTTTCTCCGTTGTACGCCGTCGCTTCTCAAGCCGATTAGCGCCGCCGTGCTCCTAATTTTGGTGAGTTTCATTTTATCGTTCTCCCGATTCATTCACTGATTCAGTCCTTTGATTTCAATTTCTCACAATTTCTTGTTTCGATTAAATCAATTGAAGACTCACAATAATTCCTCTTCATGTGTAATCGAGGTGCTTTTGTCCTCGTTGCTTTTCCGGTGAAATTGAAGAACGTATTGCTGCCTGTTTAATTTTCGGAAAATCCAGAACTACTCCATTATGCTGCCCGATTTGGGACTCAGTAAGGTTGCTAACCTTATTTCTATTTCTCGTTGTAGTTGGAATAGGATTTGAGCAGTTTTAATTTCCACGAGACCTTGTAAGATCGATATAGTTATTTTTGGTTTGGAACCTGTAATCTTTTAGATGGACTCTAGTTGTTGAATTAAGCTATTTGGAATTATTGAATTAGTTGGTTAGTATTATGGGGTTAATTGTTTTGTATTACTGTTATAGCTGGTTAGTATTATTGAATTGGTTAGTTTGGTAGATGGAATTGTGCTAATGTTTTGTTATTAGTGTTATTGGGATAACAGTTTAGTATTGTGGGTTTAGGTGTTTAGTATTATTGGTTTTATTGATTAGTATTGTTGAATGGACTATTTAGTAGTATTGGAAATGTTTGAATTAGTATCCTTGGTTTATCTGTTGAATTAGCTTGGTTCGCCTAATCCCGGTTCGAATAAGAAAACCTTATTCTTATTTCCTTGGGAGATTAGACTAATACCATTAGATTTTAAAAGTAGTATTTTTGGTTATCAAAATTGTCAAATTCTTTGAGTTGGAAAAAGGAGAGAAAAAGATAAGTTTTTATATCCAAGTTAGTAAACAAATGAAAATAGTATTTTCAAAAATTATATAATTCTTTTATTTTTAAAAGTATCACTAATCAACTTTGAAAGTATTACTAATCATAGGATATATATATATATATATATATATATATTATTTTAATATTTAAAATATGGAAATCTCTACAAATCAAATAAATAGTAATGAGAAGAAATATATATTTATATATTATTTTTAGTTTTGATTTTATAATACAAACTTCTTCAAATCAAAGTTTACTAATAAGTTTAATAAATGGGTTTTTACTTATAAAATATAAATTATATTCAAGAGTTTCTTTAAAATAAGAAATCGAAATGTTAGAAAGAAAGACCTATTTTTATTATATTAATGTTATTTTAAATAAATTTCTTCTTATTTTTGAGAAAATATTATATATTATCTGTAATACCCCGTCCCGTTTTATACCTTTTATTTTGCTAGAAACCTAATTTTATATTATTATCTTGTTTCTTTTAATTTTATTATTTTTGTGTGATGCTGTGTAATTTAAATTTATACCCTATTTCAAATTCCCGAATTCAAAGAAAGGAATCGAATCTTTCAAACGAATAAAGGACTACGAGTAATTAAATATTCAAGTTTGAATTAAGGAGTTCGGTCCGTATAAAATATTGAGAATAATTAAAATACAATAAAATATTAATTAAATTTGAAAACTATATTAATTATTAAATAGGGATTAAACTCGCGAACCAAACAATCCCTAAACCGTATCAGGCAGGAACGAAAATATCAGAATTAAAGGGATTAATCCATAACCACAAAAATTACTTTTTCTTTTTAAATTAATTAATTAGAAAAAAAATCCCAGCCATATTAATTCCTTCCTTTAAAATTAAATCAAATAACAAATTAAATTTCCAATCAAATATCCCCTTCTCTCTCTCCCTCATCTCACACATACGCGTATTCCTAGTGCTGTTATTCGAGCCGAGCGAGCTCGAGTACTTGATACTCGAGCTCGACTCGAGCTCTCGTTCGAGTCGAGCCGAGCTCGACTCGAGCGAGCTCGACTCGGTAACATTAACGAGTAATAATTTGAGCTCGGCTCGGCTCGTTAACAAGTGTAACGAGCCCATCGAGTCGAGCCTATCGAGCCTAATAGAATTTTAAGAAAAATTTTAGTTATCGAGCCTAACGAGCCGAGCTCGGTTGGGCTCGTTAAGAAATCGAGTATTTTTCGAGCTCGAGCTCGTTTAAACTAACGAGTCGAGCCGAGTCGAGCCTTAATGAGCCGAGCCGAGCTCACGAGCAGCTCGTTTCGTGTAACAGCTCTATTCCTCTCCCTTCTCCAACTAAAAACGCGTCTTCTCTCATCCTTTCCAATCGGCCACCTCCTTTCCTCCATGGAAGCACCGATCGAAACCACCATGCACAGTGCCGCCTCGCGCCTCTCTTCAACTGCGACGAAAGCGCCGCCAACAGCGCCGCCCTTCTTATTCGCACGACGCCACAGCACAGCCGCGTAACACCGCCCCTGCTTCGCTCTAGCCCAAGACTGCGACGTCTCTTCTGCTCCCAGAGTCACCGCACGCCGCCACCGTCCCGCCTCAGTGCCGATTGAAGCTGTCTCCCCTTCCTTCTCCCAGTCGCGACGCCTCTCCTTTTCGGCCCCGTCGCAGCCGCCGACCCCATTCTCGTTTGGGTGAGTCTCTTATTCAATTTGCTTTCAATTCCTTTCAATTCCAGTTTATCTTCAATTAATTTTACCTTTGAAATTAATCTCGCAATTTCATCCCTTTCCGTGTTAATCGAGATGCCGTCGCCTTTTCCGATGAATCCCAAAGGACGAACCTCTGCTTTTATTCTGAAAACGAACTACCCAATTTGGGACTCATAAGGTTACTGGCTTTCTCCCTTTTTCTTTTGTAATTTCCGGTTTGGGAATAAGACTATTTTGGTTAATCTTGTAAGAAGAAATTAGAGGTGCACGGTTGGTGTTCAAGCAGTGTGATACGAATTTGGGTTGTTGATGTAAGACTTGGTTTTTAGTTCAAAGCAGTGAATATGGTTATTTAGTGTTAGTTGTTTTAATTGTTTGGTATTGTTGGTTTGGAACCTGTGACCTTTTAAATGGACTTTTATTGTTGAATTTCCTACTGTTGTTATTAGTTGTTGAATTAAGTTATTTGGTATTATTGAAATAGTTGATTAGTATTGTTGAATTAGTTGGTTTGTGTCATTGGAATAATTGTCTAGTATTCTTGGCTTAGGTGTTTAGTATTATTAGTTTAGTTGGATGATATTATTAGATTGATGAATTAGTTTTGTTGGATTAGCTGATGATATAGTGATATTGAGGAGATTAATTAGTTTGGTTTATTTCCCCCTCTACTGTTTGAATTAGGGGCAAAGAGAAGTTTTATTTTCTTTAAAAATCTTAGTCTTCTTTATTTGAGAAAAAGACTAGTACCGTTAGATTTTAAAAGCAGTATTTTGGTTATCAAAATTGTCAAATTCTTTGAGTTGGAAAAAGGATAGAAAAAGATAAGTTTTTATATCCAATTTAGTAAATACATGAAAAGAGTACTTTTAGAAAATTAATATAATCCTTTTATCAAATGTGACACTAATCAACTTTGGAAGTATTACTAAAAGAAAAATATGTTTATATATTATTTTAGTTTTATAATACAAACTTCTTCAAGCCTAAGTTTAATTAAAAAGATTGATAAAGATGTTTTAATATAAAAATATAATTTCAATTCAATAATTCTTTTAGAATAAAATATAGATTTTAGAAAGAATAATATTAAAATTGAACTTTTATTATATTAATAATATTTAAATAAATTTCTTATTCTCTTAATTATTTTCAAGAAAAATATTATATGGATATACTTTTAATTTATAAAAACTTTTAGTTATAAAAGTTTTAGAATATCAAAAGATTGTTTTCATGAAAACCAATATAGTTTTACAACAAGAAAATTAGTAAGTACACCCACCAATACACCACCTCTTAGAAAGGGGGCGTATTTACCAATATAGGGTGTTACCTTTGAAAGTAAGTCTATTCAATAGGTTTATAAGACAACAACTTCTTCGTTGTTGTAACACGAACTTCTAAGTCTTTCGATAATCCAAAGCCCTTTTATTTAATCAAATGATTTCGTATTAGGATTCTGTGTTAATTGGAATACGCACGAGGGATTCAACCTTCTGTTTGTATCGCACTCGGAACGTCTCTACAACGCGAGTTATCTTCCAAAGGAATTTCAAAACAGTTGTAACTTAGCTATAAAGTTAAGAGGTGGGTGATGATCTGTTGATCGATCTGCTAATAATACGCTGTGCTGGTATACTGTGAACTCCACTAAATCAATCTAAAACAACTTGTCCAATATAAATGTAAACCTATTATATAAGTGTATTAACTATATGATATAATTATATATGATACAAGATGTCTATTGTTTTATATAAATCTATCACCATTGCATGATTAAGGGCATTAAGTGAGCATGAACTAACTTAAGTACGAATTATGTGATTTTTCCCATGGTTTGAAATGACAGCTTTATGAGAATAAGGAAAGTAAGTTACATGATCACTTTATTTAGTGGTAAATGACCACCAGTGGTAAATGACCACCGGTGGTAAATGACCACCAGTGATAAATGATCACCAGTAATAAATGATTACTTGTGGTAAATGACCACCAGCGTTTCGGAACACAGTGATAAATGATCACCAGTGGTATATGACCACCAGTAATACGAAAGAGGATATCATACGGGAGTTTTTTACGAAAATGGTTTGGAAGAGATTTACAATATGTGGAAAGTAATTTTGGCAGATTGGGCCGATACGTGAAAATGGTTTTGGGCTTTGCCCCTTAATGTGAATCAACGTGTGATATATCAATTATGTGAATGTGAAACCTGTTATGCCCAATTAATTATTACGTGAGCTTGTTACTTCTGTGATATATGTTATTCATATTTATATGTCAATTGCTTAAATAAATTATATACTTTCTCAATGAGTATAATTTAATATACTTCGGATTTACCAATCCCATGACGTTGCAATCACCCATACGTGAGAATTCAAATCTCACGCCCCCATTTTTTTACAACCCTTGCAGATTATGATTTCGTGGAGCAAGGACAGTAATAGAGACGACACGGAGTTTGTAACGCCCCGAACCCAGAATATATTAATTATATCGGATTCGAAGTGTTATTGTGATCAAAAGTCCGAACTATAAAATTTTTGAAGGGAATATAACTGAATTGAGAGAGAATAAAGGTTTTGTATCTTTATGATAATACACGCTGAGTTTGGGTAATTGAAACACACGGTAAGAAGTATCGTCTTGCCTAGCAGTAGCGAAAACATTTATTTAAGAATAGAAAATAATAGGCATCATTATATTATTAATAGTGTATTAAGCAAGCGGGAAACTTCGTGTCTTCTATATCACTGTCCTTGCTCCCCGTAATTGTAATCTGCAAGGGGTTAGGAAAAAGGGGCGTGAGAATTGAATTCTCACTTATGGGTGATTTGCAACATCATGGGATTGGTAAATCCGAAATATATTAAGTTATACGCATTGATAAAGTGTTTATTTTATTTAATCAGTTGACATATATATAAGATTACGAGGTTTAAGCGACATTTAAACATATTTCGCATGGTATAATTGGAATAACACAAGTTGGTTCACATTAGGGCAGAGCCCAAAACATAATCACATATTGTCACAAACTGTCAAACCATATTCGTACGATCATTCCACTTCCAACAAAGTTACTCTTTTCAACTCCAACCAAAACTTACTTCAGCCAACCACACAAACTCACATCATCCAACCATAACATCCCTCAAAATAAGCAAGTATCAATGGCCTTATTCCCAGTGCGTCAAACGATAGCTGACCGGGGACCATATCTACTTGATCAACAACCTTGATTCCGAGGGCGTCCCCGACAGCAGCCCCGGAGGTCGGATTTAAAACTCGATCCCGACTCCGTACATACTGACTTTCCACAAAACTGACTCAATAAACTTTACAGAGAAAAAATACTTGACTGACAACCGAACTGATTCATGCTCACGTAAGGTGTTTACTCATGCAATGGTGATCGATTCATAAAACAACAGGCTAATATATAACATATATAGGTGTATCACATAATCCAAACAGTTATATAGATAGGTGTTCGTTTATGTTGGATTAGATATTTTTGATTTGATTTAATCGAGTTCAGGAAATACCGGCATGACGTTATTATTAGCATATCAATCAACAGATCATCACCCACCTGATTGTTCTGAGTTCTGGGAATATTGTATATGCAGACGGTCGAGTCCTCCGTGCGTGTCCCGAAAAGTACAGAATCCTAATAAGGAGTAGTCCGATTAAAAGATCGACTTTTGAATTTGAAAAGCTTAAGCGTGTGAAACTCGAGGATTGAGTAGATTGTTATCTTTAGAAAACTATTGAAAACTAAAGTTTTCAAAGGTTGATTTCTAATTGATAAGTACACCCCTTTTTAAGAGGAGGTGTATTAGGGGGGTGTATTTACTAATTTCAATGGTGACCTTAATAAAGGCCTTTTAAGGTAAAAATAATATAATTATTAAACTTGGAATTACTTAGAAAAAAAATAAGATTATTACTTAGAAAAATTAATAAAATTAAAGAAAAGGTTTTTCTTTCTTAAGAATTCTATTTCTCATTTTTAAAAGAATTCTTGAATATAAAACTTCTCTCTTCTAAACTTATTTAAAGACTTGGACTTTTCTAAGAAAATTATATTATAAACTAAAATAGTTTATAAAAAGGGTATTCTTCTTTTCTAATATTGGTGATACTTCTAAAATAAAGGATTATATTAAAAGGCTTTATTTTGCGTTTCTAAAGTTCTAACAGGGGTACGAGGTGAAGACGAGTTTCCCTTTGTCTATGGATTCAAAACAAAAGTGTTTAACCATTGAAGATCATCATCCAAATAATAATAACAACTCATCAAAACAAGGATACTAAAGGATTATGCTAATATCACCATAATACTAAAACAGTGACACTAAACATTCGCAAGAATAATACTAGTCCACTAAGTCATTGATACCATACATCTAAAACATTAATACATATCAACCGGTCAACTAAAAATCAATATACTAACTCATCTAATTCCAACAGTCCAACTTATGTTTGTGAAGGAAATAAAAACAAGGAAAACAATATCCAAATCCTACTTCTAAAGAGTGATACAAAGAGGACAAATCAATAATACTAAATAAGTCAACTAAAGATACTAAAACATTAAACCAAGCTTAACAGTAAGTTTTCTCCTTTCTTTTCTGCTTCTTTGTTCCATGGGGTTCGAACAAAACTCGGCCAAAAATTCCAAAATTTACGAAAGAAGGAAACGAAGGTAGAAACCTTACGTTCTCTGGGTTTGAGGTGGTAAACAGTCGGCCTAACGGTGTCGTTTTGAAACTCGGTAATTTGCTTACAAAAATTGGGTAGCCTAACGGCATCGTTCGGGAATTCGGAAAAATGAATCGAACAGCCTAACGGTGTCGATCGGGATTTCCAGAAATTTCGGCAGCAGTAACCGGTTTAACGGCGTCAATTGATCGGAAAAATCGAATGAAAAGAGGGGTTTTTGGTTAGAAACTGAATTCGGTGGAAAAAAATCAAAATTGAAAGAGGGACTTTTAAAATCGACTTACATGAAGGGAGAAAATAAAGAGGCGGCGACGGCTGGGGCTTGAGGGAGTGCGACGGCGGCGCTGGGTGGCTGGGCACGGCGGCAACGCAGCTCCGGCTTCGGGGAAGGACAGGGGAGGCGGTGCTGGGGTCGCGTCGCGACGGCGCTGCTCCTTCGGCGGTGGCATCGCGCCTGGGGCCACGGCGGCACGGGAGCGGCGGCGAGAGAGGAGAAAGAGGAGCGGCGGAGAGAGAGCTCGGCGGTGCTCGGCGGCGCTCACGACGGTGGCCGTGTGAGAGGGAGGCGGCTACGGCTGTGCGACGAGGGAGGGAGAACGGTGGCCTTTCGCCGGAAACCGAAGAGGGAGGAAGATGATGGCGGTGAACGAGAGAGACGAGAGGAGAGAAACTGAGTGAAAGAAAAATAAGGAGGAAAATTAGGAGAGAGAAAGGGAGTTAGGCTTTTATACTAATCTTTCAAAATTTAATTTGTCCTTATCTCTTAAGATTTTTACTATTAATTTAATTAGTTTAAGAAAATGAAAAGGATTTGCACGGTTGAGAATTAAAGAATAGGTTTTCATGAGATTTTAATTTAATTGCTAGGAATTTAATTAGGGCTCGTTTGGTTTTCGAGGATTTAATTTGAGGTTAACAGTATCTTTTAATTAATCAATTAATTACTGAAATTTTGATTATCCACAAAATTACACGGATCGAAATTCTTAATTTAATTCAATTCTCGTAGTTCCTTTATTCGTTTGAAAGATTCGATTTCTTTCTTCGAATTTAGGAATTTATAAAAAGGGTATATATATATATTTAAATACGTAAATAACACACAAAATAATTAAATTTAAAAGAACAAAGAAAAGAAAGAAAAGAAAATAAGGTTTCTAATTAAGAAAAATGGTACGGAATGGGACGGGGTATTACATCCTCACCCCCTTAACAGAATTTCGCCCCCGAAATTCATGTCTTAGGTATTACTTAAACATTGAGGGTATTTGGCTAGGACTTCATCTTCTCTTTCCCAAGTCGCTTCTTCTTTCCCGTGTCGGCTCCACTGAACTAGCACTAAAGGTATCTCTCGATTCCTTAACAAGTGTAACTTTCTTTCTAGGATTGTTACTGAAACTTCTTCGTAAGTCAGGTCACTGCTTAGACCTAATTCTACGTGATTAGTAACGTGGTTTGGATCGCTCACGTATTTCCTGAGTGTAGATATGTGGAACACATTATGTACTCGTGACAATTCCGGTGGTAAAACTATGCGATAAGCTACATCCCCGATTCTATTCAGGATGTCGAATGGTCCAATGTATCGCGGCTTTAGCTTACCTCTTTTCCCAAAACGGATTAGACCTTTCATTGGTGCAACTTTGAGAAATACTTTCTCGCCAATGCCAAAATGTAAATCCCTTCTTCGGGTGTCTGCATAAGATTTCTGACGGTCCTGGGCCGACTTGATTCTCTCTTTAATCTTTGCGACTATCTCAGCCGATCTTTCGACTAGCTCGGGTCCGAGAATCTTTCGAATCCCGACTTCGTCCCAACAAACTGGCGATCTACACCTCTTCCCGTAGAGTGCTTCATACGGCGCCATTTGTATTGTTGCTTGGTAACTGTTGTTATATGCAAACTCTACCAATGGTAGGTGGCTTTCCCAACTTCCTTCAAGATCTAGAGCGCAAGCTCTGAGCATATCTTCAAGCGTCTGAATGGTCCTTTCCGATTGTCCGTCAGTCTGCGGGTGGTACGCGGTGCTGAACTTCAATTCAGTACCTAAGGCTCGTTGCAGACTTCCCCAGAACTTGGAGGTAAAACGGGGGTCCCTATCGGATACTATTGAAACTGGTACTCCGTGCAGTCTGACTATCTCTGCAATGTATAGTTGGGCGAGTTTGTCCAACGTGTACGTAATTCTTGTAGGGATAAAATGGGCAGTTTTCGTAAGTCTGTCTATGATAACCCAAATGGAATCATGATTCTTCACCGTTTTCGGAAATCCAGTGACAAAATCCATAGTGATGTCCTCCCATTTCCACTCTGGCATCTCCAGAGGGTGCAACAATCCTAGAGGTCGTTGATGATCTGCTTTAACTCGTTGGCAGGTTAAACAACTCCTGACGAATTGAGCTATCGATCTTTTCATACCCCTCCGCCAAAAGTTCTCTTTCAATCCCCGGTACATTTTCGTCTCTCCGGGATGAACAGTGTAAGGAGTGCTATGTGCCTCTTTCAGAATTTCGTTCCTCATTCCGTCATCCTTAGGCACACAGATTCTGTTATCGAACATTAAAGCTCCATCAGTACCCAACACGAACCTCTGAATGGTTCCTTCCTCAGCGCGCTTACGCATTCCTCTCAAGAATTTATCATCCTTTTGCGCTGCTAGGATCCTTTCTCGTAAGGTCGGTTATAAGGTGAACACGTAAACTATGGAATCTGCACAACACTGTGTGGAAAATTCCAAGTTTAAACGAGAGAGTTCTCCTATTAGTGGTAATTGTATGGTCGGAACGACGCTTAGTTTTGTATCTTCCTTTCTACTCAAAGCGTCTGCCACTACGTTTGCCTTTCCAGGGTGATAGTGGATAGTGCAATCGTAATCTTTTACCAATTCGAGCCATCTTCTCTGACGCATGTTCAATTCCTTCTGCGTGAAGAAGTATTTCAGGCTCTTATGGTCAGTGTAGATCTCACACTTTCCTCCATATAAGTAGTGTCTCCAAATTTTCAACGCGTGAACTACTGCGGCCAGTTCTAAGTCGTGTGTTCGGTAGTTTTGTTCGTGGTCCTTAAGTTGTCGAGATGCATAAGCTACAACTTTCTTATTCTGCATCAGAACACAACCCAAACCTGACAAAGAAGCGTCTGTGTAAATGACGAATCCTTCTGATCCATCTGGGATGGTTAACACAGGCGACGTGGTTAGCCTTTTCTTTAGCTCTTGAAAGCTTTCCTCACAAGTTGAATCCCAAGTCAACTTCTCAGTTTTCTTGGTCAGTTTCGTCAGTGCTTTCGCAATGCTGGAAAAATCTTGTATGAACCTGCGGTAGTACCTTGCTAACCCAAGAAAACTTCGAATTTCATTGACGTTAGTAGGTGCCTTCCAGTTCATGATGGCTTCTACCTTTGCTGGGTCCACTTCAATCCCTTTTGCGGAGATTATATGCCCTAAGAACATCACACGGTCGATCCAAAATTCACACTTGCTGAATTTGGCATACAACTTCTCTCGTCTCATTGTCTCTAAGACTGCTTTGAGATGTTCTTCGTGTTGTTCTCTGCTCTTAGAGTATACGAGTATGTCGTCGATGAAGACGATGACGAATTGATCCAGGTACGGATGAAACACTCTATTCATCAGATCCATGAAGATCGCCAGAGCATTTGTTACTCCGAAAGGCATCACGGTGAACTCGTAATGTCCATACCGAGTCCTGAATGCTGTCTTTGGGATATCCTCACTTTTGACCTTTAGCTGATGGTATCCAGACCTCAGATCGATCTTTGAGAATATGGTAGCATTCTTTAACTGATCGAACAAGTCTTCTATCCTTGGAAGAGGATATTTGTTCTTAATGGTCAGTTGATTGAGACCTCGATAGTCTATGCACATACGGAAAGTTCCATCTTTCTTCTTTATGAACAACACGGGTGCTCCCCATGGTGATGCACTAGGTCTGATGAACTTCTTTTCAAGCAAACCTTGCAGTTGTTCCTTCAGTTCTTCTAATTCCTTTGGAGCCATTCGATAGGGTGCTTTAGATACTGGTGCTGCCCCAGGTATCAAGTCGATGGAGAACTCTATCTGACGATCGGGAGGTAACCCGTTTAATTCCTCGGGGAATACGTCAAGATATCCATCCACAATTGGCACTTTGATGCGTAACTTATCGTCTATCTCTCCTGCTGAGATGTGAACGAGGTAAGCTTGGCATTTCTCTTTTCGTAATATTGCAGCAGCTTGGATTGCTGATATTACTCGGGTTTTCTTCTTGGTCTTGATTTCACGAAACGCGAAGCATTGGCCATCACGAGTCTCGAGGTCGATCTCGCGTTCAGCGCATTTTATTATCGCTTTGTTTCTCGTTAACCAGTTAATGCCTAAGATTATGTCAAAGGTTTTCATCTTAAGGACGTGAAGGTCAGACTCTATCAAATGATTGTCTAGCGTTAGAGGTAAACCTCTAATTTGACCCTCAATTTCCATAGTAGTTCCAGATGGAATACTAACATTTAAAACTTTTCCTTTATCCTCGACTAATCCTAACTTTCTTTTAAAGTTATCAGATATAAAGGAATGAGATGCTCCAGTATCAAACAATACATACGCAGATTTTTCAAGTACAAAGACAGTACCTGCTAGCGTCTCGTGCTGCTCAAGCTGAGCTGGTCCTTTCAGGCGAAGTTGCTCTTCACTGCTTTCCCCTTCCTCTAGGATAGCTTTCACGTGGCCTGGCCTTCTTTGACTTTGGTTAGGCGGGCCTCTGACTGGGGGTCCCGCCTGGCGGTTGTTAGGTGCAGGCAGCTGACGAGCCAGATAATTGTTTGCCTGCTGAGGGCGGTACTGAGCATTATTAACCGGTTGACGGTTGCTGCTCGGTGGCTGAGCACATTCATTGGACTTGTGCCCTGGTTGATGGCAACGAAAACAAATTACTCCTCCCTGATTACAGGGTCCCCAGTGTCTCCTTCCACACCTTTGACAGTTCTGGTTGGCTCGAGGGCCAACAAAGTTATTTCCCTTGGATTGCAGAACTGGATTTCTTTTAAAGTGTGGCTGCCAATTCCGATTGACAGGGACAGTAGTCGGAGTCTGTTTGTACTCCAAATTTTGACTGATCGAAACCATCAATGCTCGATGGAAAACTTCTCCATAGTTTGGCACCTGAAGGCCAATTATAATTCCTGCTATCTCGGGCCTCAAACCCTGCTCGAACCTGCGAGCTTTCCTTTCATCGTCACCCACCAGATGTGGGGCATAACGAGATAGTTGATTGAACCTTCTCTCGTACTCTATCACTGAGAGAGTTCCCTGTCGAAGGTTGACAAATTCTTGTTCTTTCCGATCCCTCAGGACTCGTGGAAAGTATCGATCCAGTGTAGCTTTCTTAAAGTCCTCCCAAGTAAGGACCTGTCTAGTTTCTTCGTCCATAGTTCGCTCATAAGACTCCCACCATTGGGCTGCATCCTCCATCAGTTTGAACTGGGCACATGAGACTTTCTGTGCATCAGCCAGTGCCATGTGTCTGAAGATACGTTCCAATCCCGATATCCACTCCTCAACTTCAAAGGGATCTTCTTTCCCATCCATCCTAGGTGGCTGTAGTCGTCGAAAGCGTTCGACAAAGTCATTAGCCCTGGGCGCTATCTGAGGTATAGGCCCGTACAACGGCGGAGGAGGTGGTGGAGCTTGCTGCTGAATGTAGTTCTGAAGAGAGATCAGTATTTCTCTCGCAATATCGTTTTCTGGCGCGGCCAGTTGAGGCGGCTCAGGTTCAGCCTGAAGGGGTGGGTCTTGTCCTATAGGATCTCTTGGTTCAGGAATGGGGTTAACGCGGGGTCGTCCACGTTTACGTCCGGGTGCCATTCTAAAGGTAGTTCTGATCGAAAAGAATAATATTGTTACGATATGTATAGGTGCGAGAAAGTTATAAAAATATAACCGGATTAACCAAATCAACACAACGCTAGCACTGAAACACGTGTGGTACGTAATTCACCGCTTCGCATCGGGGCCCTCAATGGTACAGTGCTCACATTCGCACAGTATTCTAAGAACCAGTGATGTGTCACTAAGCGATAATCAGATAAAATATATGACAGTCAATATATAAAGCAAGTAAAACACATTGACAAGTAGTGAGCACATAATAAGTATGTATATATATATAAAAAGTTTTGGTTCTACGGAGTCAGTCTCCTTACATTACGTCATGGAATGCAAAAGGGTTCTAGGTAATGCTATAGCATCGTGTCCTCACATCAATATGGACCACGAGCGACAAAAAGAAGGGGTTAGAGCTACGCTGCTATTGCCTATAAGGAAAATGACCACGCAAAATGACTACTACTATAAGTCAAGCGGCTACCACCTATACTATATATATATGCATCTACTACTATATACAAAGTCTGGGAGTCCAACTAATCATCAACCTCTGACTCTGGCGGGGAATCTATCTCTACCTCTGGCTCATCTCCCTCTGGTTCGTCTGCCTCGACCTCTGCTACCCCTGGCTCAATCCCTTCTGGCTCAATCACAGGAGGTGCGGCTTCCCCAAAGCCGAAAGGTCCCTCCCCAACCAGTCCACTCGCTATCCAGTAGGTGATGGAGTTATCCCGTTGCGCGAGAGCTGCAACCAAGTACAGCATGGACCTCCTGAGAGTGGTACGGGAGAACTCTTCTTGAGAGTTTGCGGCAGCCCTTGATGCGGCGGTTGAGACTCGGGCAAGTACGGCGTCCTCGTGAAGAGCTCCGAACATGACAAAATCACTCCGAGAAATCCCGGCAGCCTGTCGGGACAGGGTGCGGTGATCATCCGCGTGCCGAATCACTCTCTGGTCTTCCACCCAGTAAGCGTCTAGGTGAACCTGAGGTCCCTGCTCTGGGTCGTCCACCCTCATACGGTCTAACAGTCCGGCAGCGATAGGGCGGAAGATTTCGATCACTCCTCCCACGAATCGGGTCGCAGCTGCGAAGTCAGTCTCAAAGTGGGGCTTCGGGGCAGTCCTTGCCCTTTCGCGTGACTCTAAAAAGCGGGCAGTGAAGGCATCAATGGTCTCTACTTCTAACTGCTCAATCTCTAAGTACTGGGCCACATCCATCTTAGGCTTCCTATAGGGAAAGGAAAGTTCTAGTCAAATTTTAGTTTAAAAGGAAAAATAACTGTAAAGTAAACATTTAAAGCACGTAATCAAAGAAATCACATAATATCATTTATGAAGTTCACAAATTATTCGAGCATTCTTATCAATTATTCGAGTTTCAAAAGCAACTTAGACTAGATTTTGTAGTTCCTCCTTCATAGCACGAACATTATTTTGAGTTATCGTAACCATTTTGATCGGGTAATATTATGAAGTCAAGCAGTTGTGAATTTAAAGGCCTTTAAGCAATTTTATAAAAGTAGTAACGTACCTTCGAGGAGCTTGTAGACAGTAACCAGAGACACGTTTCCCTCAGAAAATTTTAATATTTTAATACTTAAGTGATAATAAATAATTTTAGTGGGACGGGAAAACAAGATTTGGGGTTGGGTCCGAAAGTTTTGAACCTAGGCTCTGATACCACGTGTAACGCCCCGAACCCAGAATATATTAATTATATCGGATTCGAAGTGTTATTGTGATCAAAAGTCCGAACTATAAATTTTTTGCAGGGAATATAACTGAATTGAGAGAGAAGTTTCATGCAGCGGATAAGTGGGAAGAAATAATATAATAATGTATCACACACATAGGTATATTTGTATATATGAGGACGGAATAAAGGTTTTGTATCTTTATGATAATACACGCTGAGTTTGGGTAATTGAAACACACGGTAAGAAGTATCGTCTTGCCTAGCAGTAGCGAAAACATTTATTTAAGAATAGAAAATAATAGGCATCATTATATTATTAATAGTGTATTAAGCAAGCGGGAAACTTCGTGTATTCTGTATCACTGTCCTTGCTCCCCGTAATTGTAATCTGCAAGGGGTTAGGAAAAAGGGGCGTGAGAATTGAATTCTCACTTATGGGTGATTTGCAACATCATGGGATTGGTAAATCCGAAATATATTAAGTTATACTCATTGATAAAGTGTTTATTTTATTTAATCAGTTGACATATAAATAAGATTACGAGGTTTAAGCGACATTTAAACATATTTCGCATGGTATAATTGGAATAACACAAGTTGGTTCACATTAGGGCAGAGCCCAAAACATAATCACATATTGTCACAAACTGTCAAACCATATTCGTACGATCATTCCACTTCCAACAAAGTTACTCTTTTCAACTCCAACCAAAACTTACTTCAGCCAACCACACAAACTCACATCATCCAACCATAACATCCCTCAAAATAAGCAAGTATCAATGGTCTTATTCCCAGTGCGTCAAACGACAGCTGACCGGGGACCAGATCTACTTGATCAACAACCTTGATTCTGAGGGCGTCCCCGACAGCGGCCCCGGAGGTCGGATTTAAAACTCGATCCCGACTCCGTACATACTGACTTTCCACAAAACTGACTCAATAAACTTTAAAGAGAAAAAATACTTGACTGACAACCGAACTGATTTATGCTCACGTAAGGTGTTTACTCATGCAATGGTGATCGATTCATAAAACAACAGGCTAATATATAACATATATAGTTGTATCACATAATCCAAACAGTTATATAGATAGGTGTTACATTTATGTTGGATTAGATATTTTTGATTTGATTTAATCGAGTTTAGGAAATACCGGCACGCCGTTATTATTAGCAGATCAATCAACAGATCATCACCCACCTGATTGTTCTGAGTTCTGGGAATATTGTATATGCAGACGGTCGAGTCCTCCGTGCGTGTCCCGAAAAGTACAGAATCCTAATAAGGAGTAGTTCGATTAAAAGATCGACTTTTGAATTTGAAAAGCTTAAGCGTGTGAAACTCGAGGATTGCGTAAATTAGAGTGAGAGAGTTAGCTTGTTGATTATTTCATACCAGACTTTAATTATGCTAAATTATCAATACATATGATGTATGTGTTGATGAAAATGAGTGGCCCACCGAAAACTGCAGGTATGCGGGAAAACCTGGAAAATAATCAAAATTTAATCCAAATGATCCAAACATGACAGCTCTTTCAGGGGCCCAAATACCCTTCTAGGCTAGCTCTAGCTACTGTTATCAATGGGGTTATGACATGTAAATGTACACATTCTATGGCATAAAGCACTACATCAGTAAAGCCCAGAGATTGATTTCCACTAATTAAGCACATTTGCAAAAAAAAAAATAGTGATTATCTCAAATTTTTCCAGGGTTTTCTTCCACACTCCTAATAGTGCCTCTAATCTGCCTTGTGTTAGGATTAGAATACTTTATTTTTTATTCAGAAAGTAGTGGGAAGACGATCTGTGAGAAATAAATATTGATGATTCATAGTGATGTTAAATGAGTGGGTTCAGCAATATTGATTAGAAGCTGCTATGCTGGGTATGTTTCCACTTGTATCTTATTCTTAAAATTGAGAGAAAATGTTTGATTTTAGATAAGAATATTTGGCACAGAGTATTTGCAACTGAGTATATGTTCTTTATTACAGAGTAAGGTAATAAAGTAAAAAAATACTGACTACAAAGAATGGTGCTATATTAATTAAATTACATCATGGAAATCAAATTATTTGATATATCTACGTGTATACACACACACAGCACTTTAGCTCATTGAATTAAATTTGAATTAATCAAGAAGGTCTCGTTTAAATATTAAGTATTTAATTGTTCTTTGAGGTATTAATATAATAAATGGTAAAATTCATATTCTCTAGGAAAAGTTAAGTTTAACTATCTTTGTATGATGAGGGAGCATATCAATATTTAGAATATGACCATCTTATTGCATATAGTATGTCAATTAATTTTATTAAATTTATGATCAGCATCTCACATTCCAACCAAGGCTATGTATACACGTATTGCTTCCGATTTTAATTAGTTTAACTATCTTTGTATGATGAGGATACTTTTTATTTCAAAGGATCGTGGTTCTCAATTGTATTCTAGAACGATATTCTGTTAACAAGGTGGGAACTTATTTCTGCTAATTTTATTTGCTGAGGGGATGAACAAAAAATGCTTTTCTGGACACTTGAGGATGATATGTTGATAATTTCTATAATAGTGTTTTTTTCTGTAAATAGTTTTCATTATGCCTTCTAAGCAATGATGTTAATAAACTCCTTAAAACACATGTTTAATAAGCTCCTAGTAAAAGATGATTTTTAACAGCTTATCAAATATTAAACTAATTAATTTCTACAGTATAAATAAATGATTCACTAATTAAAATCTTATGTTTGTGACAAAAACTCTTGCCACTCAGCCCACAGCTGTTCAGAAAGAGCTGGTCAACTCTTCTACTTGAGGTAATTTCCACATAATTAGTTATTTTACAATTCTGCCCTTTTTTAATGCTCATCATATATATGCTGGTGGTAAAGATTGCTTATATAAGTTGATGTTGGCTATTAAGAGACCTGATATGATTTACAATTCTGCCCTTTTTTAATTCTCATTGTATTGGGATTTTTTTTATTGATTAATCAGTTGACTAGAAGTAATCATTGAGCCACAACAGGCTCATTGCCTTTCCTCTCAACATCTTTACAACTGAAGGAGCAAGGTCAGATTTTTATTTGCTTACAATTATATATGTCGTCATATTTTTTTTGTTTAAGTAATGTAGCATAATTTTAGCTCAAAGTATATGATGGAAAGGTGTGCATATAGGCTGATGATAGATCAAACCCAAAATACATGATGAACTCAAATAAAAAGACTAAAAATTGTTAACTTGGTTCTTGTTTTGCTGACTTTATATGTATAATATAATGAATTTTTACATTTTTGAAAAGACATGATTTGTTTGGTTTCTAGTTAAGTGAAATATAGGCATCTGTGTTAGTATTATATGCTTTGTTTGTTTTTACCCTTCTTTTCATCAATATGTCATTAGTAATGCTTATATTATTTTTCAGTTTTGCATGTGTTATAAGTGTTTCATATATATTTGATATAAATGCATAATTCATTTGTGTTTTACTGTCTCCAAAAACTACAGCTTACGCTGTAAAAGAAATTGATGAAATGCAGACTGAATGGACTGAATTCATTCAAATAAATATGTCTGAATAGATCGAGGTTTGTTTAGCTACTTCTTAGCATTTTTCTTGGAATTAATTTCTTTCAGGCTGAAGGTTGATTAAATGGTTTAGTAGAAAGGATTGAAACAATAGAGGCGTAGCTACACCTTATTGTTTTGTGGAAATAATTTATTTCAATATGAAGATTAATTTGTTTTGTAATTTATTTAAGGCCTGGAATCCAGAGGGGTACTTTCACTGATAATGAAGAAAAAATGATTATTCAGCTTCAAGCTCTTCTTGGAAATAAGTAATTTCCTTTTCTTTTTTATCTGAACTTTAGAAGCAATTTTTTTAAAAAAAAAAATCCTAAATTCGGGTTTTTTCTTGTTAATTTATATCATACAAGCCTAACTATATATTCTGCTTGCAAATAATATTTCATTTTCATTCGCTTGATGAATTGAGCAAATCTTGATTTTAAAAAAGAAGGCCAATTAATACTTGTAGCCGCAATGGTTTAATAGAAAGGATTTAAACAATAGAGGCGTAGCTACACATTATTGTTTTGTGGAAATAATTTATTTCAATATGAAGATTAATTTGTTTTGTATGTTTGCTAAAATAGTATTCATCTTTGAACAGAAGAAAAATGCACAAGTTGTTTGAAATTTTTGTAATTGAATGTTACGACATTCATTTAATTAGTAGTTTAACTTTTGTAAACTCATATTTATGGTATTTTGTTGATGATATGAAATACTTTTATGAACTTCTATTATACAATGATTGTGTAGTATTTGGAATGAATGTTGATGGTGTTATGGTTATTTTTGCTTAAATTTTGTCTTGAAAATTTATTACAGGTTTTATTAAATATTTACGTAATTGAAATATGAAAAATACAATATAGCTCATATTTAGGAAAGACAATTGTTTATAATTGTTGTCTATCCAATAAATTTATGAAATATTTATGCATATTTTAATGGAAAGACAATGGTCCAAATACGATGTAGTTAACATGAACAGACAACGGTTAATAAACATTGTCTTTCCTTGAAATTTAAGAAAAATATATGGTACGACAACTTCTTTTTTAAAGAAAGACAACGGTTATAAGACGTATGTGTTAAAGAACAACAACGGTTGACTACTGTTGTCAATCCCAATATTTATGAAATTATTATGCTACAACAACATATTTGAATAGTTATACACAACTGCTCTTGACTGTTGTAGTAATGGAGGAAATACGACGGTTAGTTAACCGTCGTCTATTTATACCCACCTACTACAACGTGATCTTCTACATCGGCTAATTTTTTTGAGAGACAATGGTTTTGAACCGTTGTAAAACCTTTTTTTCTTGTAGTGAATATATCATTATTATTATGGGGGCATAAATGGAAAATAATTTTCATTCTCATTACCATTGAAGAATTGCTAACCAAGCACCCCCTAAGTTAGTTAACTTATGATGTTGATTGCATAGAAAACCCTGTAATTATGCATAAAAATTGTTCATATTGAGTTATGACTGGGTTTGTTGATGATTGTAGATTGAAGCTTGAGATTTAATGATTTTTTGCTTCTACAAGTAAAGACTGATGAGCAAATTAGATAAGTTAATTGGCTGTCAAATCATTTAGCCTAGTAAAAGTTAGAAATTCAGTGGTGTAAAAACTTGTACTAATATTTTCAAACTATTTGAGTGACATTTGTAGAAATTTAGCTTTGCAACAAATTTTATCGCGTAAAAGATAGATTCATCCCTCTTGCTAACGACTTGTGTAACACATGCAATGCATGTGTTATAACTAGTTCATTTAAATTTGTTAAATGCCACCTTGTAAGGAAGACCAACTGACCACAAAATCAGCTGATCTGAAAAACAGATGACCTTACAACCAACTGATCTCAAGAAAAATTGACCTCAGGGAAGACCAGCTGATTGGTATAGTTGAAAGTTCTTCTGTTATGCTACATTGCTTGGTGGCCCAAGTGGCTGTAGAAGTGAGGATAAGTTTTTATGTTGGTTAATCACAAGGTCTCAACCTTTTCTATTTGTTTCATTTTATTTTTTTACAATCAGTCGAAATTTATCCTATTGTGAACCACTCATTTTGACCAAGAACTATTATTAAAAAAGAAAATGCCTCCCCTTAATTTTTCATTTTTTAAAAGGTAGTCTTCTAAAAATATGTTCATAGATAGAAAAAAATTAAGTTATTAATTATTGAAAGGCAAAGTATTATATAATATTCAAAGTAATTATTATTGTGAACAACAATTTATTAATACCTTACGTTAACACAATGAATACTTTTATAGAAAATAACTAATACCACTTCAACTAATACCTATAGTAAAAATAACTAATACCCAACCAAGTTATTTTTAGTGCAATTCAGTGACCCAAGGAGGATATTAGTGGCAGCATTAACGTCGTTCCTAGCATGTATGAGTGCTTGTCCTGCTTAGTTCCTATCGAAGCCCATAGAAACCAGCGTGGGGATAGAGTCCTCAGGTGGTTCCGTCGATGATGACAAGGCAGGACTTGGATAGTTACCCTGGTTTTTTAACACAGTACCTCAATTTTGAGAATAAAATCACTATTGGTATTTATTCAAGCACATGTAGGCAATGCAGACAGAGACATAAAGAGTATTGAATTCCGTTTAATAATGTTTTCAACTTAGTATCAATCCCATTAGCTTTTAATAAAATAAAAAAAAGACAAAAAATATAACATTGTTAGGGGGAGGGGTGAAAGTATTATTTATTATTTAATTTAAAAAATAATATATACTAGTGATACTACTACCCGTGTTTCGCACGGCCGGCATTTGTGACAAATTAATATTTATATTAATAAGTATTTTAAATTACAAATTGTAAAATGTAAAGTTGTTGATTAATAAAATAATATTGGTAGTTGAAACTTGTTTATTTGTTATTATTATTTGGTATTCAATAATTTAATCTGATCCCTAATTAATAAAAAAAATTATCACAGTCGTATATAAATTCATTTGAAAATAATACTATTAGGAAATGTATCAAATATCTACTTAAAATTACATGGAATTTACTTAAAGAAATATTAATTAACTGTATATGAAACTATTCATCATAAATGCTTAATGTCTTAGTGAGATGATGACACGTATTGGTTGTGGAATACACATGGATGACATCTAATTAATTGTTGTCTCTTACATTCGATATACACGAAGTAAAAATAACCCTCTTCAAATGCTACCCTGCAGATGAAACCAATACATATTCTTTACTCTAACATGAGTTTTCACCTACATAAATAAATACAGCCAGAAAGATAAAAAAAAAAAAAAAAAGTCACCTGTAATTTTAACATACGAAGAAGTTGATATATTCACAATTCCGAAGAAATTGGTATTAAGGTAACATTTTTTTTATTACAAAATTTGAGGATAGATGTATGAAATCTATATTGATTAGTGGTTTGATTATGGTTAATTATTAAAATTCTTGACAATTTCAGCTTAGATCAGAAAATAATTAATTCAAAGATGGTTGATTACTCAAAGGTTATAAAAACAATATCTAATAGCACTGGTGAACAGGAACAACTGCATGTAAAATTCAGGTCATTAAATTAGTTTAATATATATTCTACGTATTTTTTATTTAATTTAATATTATATCGATTGGATTTCTTGATTAACCATGAAAATTGTTTCTATACTTAAATTAGGACATTCGAAAGGATCTTGGAAAAAGAAAAGACCCTTGAAGAAAATGGATCACCAATACATCAGAATACTTAATTGGGGAGAAAACTATCGGTGCATGTTTGAGATAAGTTGTTATACAGTTTTAAAAAATTAATTACTTCTAACTTAGTGATAACACAAAAATTGCTATAAGTTAATTATAGCCATATATTATAAATCAATTTAAATTTTTATAACTTAAAATTGTAGTCCTATTTACAGGGTTGAACTAATCAAAGTTTTGATCAACTGCCACAAGCATCGGTTATATATTATTCGAAGCTATGATCGATTTTTGGAAGCATCGATTATATCCCATTAAAAACACAAATTTAAAACTAACACAAAAACAGAGGTACACAGTCATTTTAAACCTTGTCTGAAGTAACTTTCTACTTATTTTAAACTTGAAGTTTAATTACAATTTATGTTCGATGAGCACTCATGGTTAAATAATCAGAATACAGAGCATATTTTAATCTGCTCGGTATATATTATAAAACTTTTATTAAAAGAGGAAATTGTGTATGAACAGTATACAGAAGATTCTCAGCATATAGAAAATTGACACAGATTTTTTAAAATAACAGAACAAACTATGACAAAATTTTCAATTGATCTGGTAAGTCATTAGCACGGTTTTAATTTAACTTTATATTGATATAATTTAAATCATTTATATGTTTTACATAAATGATAAATATTTTTCAGAAAGTTAAATGCAACAATATATTATGTTGCATATGTGATTACAATTTTGGTCTATATAAAAATGAAATTCCATTTAACTAACTAAAGGGAAAGAAAACAAAAAACATAGAATATAAGAAGGAATCAAGGGAAAAAATATATTTTGGGGTCACCAATATGGATCCTAAAAACATAAAAGGAAAAAATAAAATGCAATTTTATCAAATTTTCTAATCCTTTTATTAAATGGATAGTACGCAGGTATAATTATACAAATGCATTATGAAGGATAAAATGAACAATTTAGATTATATAAGGAAACATTATTATATATATATAAAATCCACAGTAAAGGAATATTATTTTAAAAATATTATTCTCACCAACAACATTATTGGTAACCAAAAACACTTAATTGTCATCAGTGCTAACAATAACACATTTCGTCTTCTTCAAAGATTTAGAGCAGGAAGACTTGTCATCAATTGTCCTTTTCAATATAGAACTATCATTTTGCTTGCAATCAACACAAACACCATTGCCAAGGGCTCTGATTGGTGAGCAAGAATCTTGAGACTTTAAAAACAAAAGTGAAAAAATAGTAATAAATCAAGCATGACAAAATAACATTTTTTAAATCTATCAATAAAAATCTAGAATTTATAATACCTTTGATAGATTTGAATCGGTAACCGAAATATCATCGCTCTCCTACATATTATATGCAATAAAACTTGCACAATCAATAACTATATATGAATACCAGATACAATAATATAACAAAATATATATATTAAATAACACAAAGGAAAAAAATGTATTACCTCTTCAGCATCATCAAGTTTGGAATATTTAGCAATCATAGACTGATCAGTACACACCTTTGTAACACTAAACACATCTGAACGCCGAGTAACATCGTCTGGTTTTATATTAATCTTAAACAAAAGAGTACGCTCCATAAGATCTTGAATCCCATTTGGAATATAAGAATAATCAACCAGTTTTTGTTTTAAAAAGAGAATATTAACACCATAAAAAAAACATATATACAAAATACAAATACAATAAAATCATTTATTAATATAATTTTTAAATTAAAAATATTTTTTAAATTAAAAAAGAAATAGCTTTAAAAATGATTAATATATGTTTAATATATAGATTTACATTATTTCCAAACTCCAAGATTTCATAAGCCTTCTTTTGAATAAGTTCACAACAGATACTGTCCCATAGATTCAAAACAACATTACTTGTTCCATCAACAACAATCACTCGCAATCCATACCTACAATGTAAAAAAGAATAAGAATTTTGTTAATTTTTTAGTCTTAACAAACTATTATTAAACACAAAAAATTTCCATTATATGAAATCTGACTAAAAAAAAATTTAAAAAATTTACTTTATAACAAAAGGAACATCTTTCAGCCCACATTTTAAACATTCAAATCTTCCATTGTCTTTAAAAACTTTCTGTGAACACTTCTTGCACGAATAAAACCACAATTATCGTATCAGTCCAGTTCAATATTTTTGGCACAAATCCAAAACATGCCAACCTACAAAATTTTGTAACACGAATAAAATATATATAAGAATTAATGTTTATTAAAAAAAATTAATTATTATAAATACAAACATGTCAACAATTAAAATAAGTATGAAATATACCAACCGCATTATTATCGAGAATCCATTGAATTGTCTTCACATCAATATCACAATTACCCACAGATAAATGAGCATCACTAAGGGCCGACCACGAAAAAGATCCACATATTTCCTTATCTCTAGAATTTATGTTAAATCTAAAAAATAGTAAAGAAAATATTAAACACAAAAAAAATCCAATTTTTTTTAAAAATATATATATATATATTAAATAAATAGAAATACCCCCTTCTCAAATCGGAAATTTCACGGATGTTGTCAACGACAACAATCTTTGAAGTATTAAAAGAATTAGAAATGGAAACCTCACCTAAACAAATGAAATATTTCGAAAATTATTAATATTAATTATTTTAAAAATTCCAAAAACTGTATATTATAATTATACATAGAAAAAATTAAGGAAAAATGAACACAACCATTGAAAATTTTAGGTCGGAACATTTGGAATATAAGAATCGGCGGGACTTGACAACCAGAATTCTCAACCTTTCGTAGTTCATTAATAAAATCTCCTCATAGAGAAACCTTCATTCTCAAGCCTCTGCTAAAAATATTTTTATTAACTGATTACCATATAAAATAATAAAAGAAACGATTAATAAAATATTCACTAAAATGGAGAAGAAAAAACTCACGAACTATCCTCTATCATAATATCCAACAACTTCGTAGGATTTGTTGCAACATCTTTCTCAACAATTTCACTAATATCGAAAATCCTTCCAACAACATCTAATATAAAAATACACACCATCACGGTCCAATTATTTTTAAAATATATATAATCAAGAATAACAAAAAAAAATTACCTATAAGAAGATTTTCATCAATATGACAATCAATGGTTAACTGGGAAAAATCTTTAAGCAAATAAATGTTGTTTGAAAAACCAACATCATCATCCTTAAACTTGTCAAAATGGTTCGACTTTACGTTAATGTAAATCCTGTCACCCTATAATACACAACAACCGAAAGATAATAATATATATAAATTGAAAAAGTAGAAATTAAGAATTGTAGTTATATATTTTTATTAATATTTATATTAAATTTAAGAAAATAATAAGGATATAAGCAAACCTCAGAATCATGAAAGACACTCTCTACATTCCTCAATGGGTTGTTAATTCCATATGCAGGAGCAGTGTAGACACGAACACAACGTAATTTTATTATCCATGAAGTCTTGGTTGGTTTTATGTGTTTTGTAACGCCCCGAATTCGAAACACATTAAATATCTCAGATTCGAGGTGCCACTTGTAGTTAAAATTCAAACTATAAAATTTTTTGATATAAAAAGGGATGATAAAATGAGAGATGAGTTTTATGCAGCGGAAGAATGAGTAGAATAATATTTATAAGTATCTCACACGCATATGTATATGAATATAAGGCTTAGTATTAACATTAACATTTTATTTAAGCGGGGAACTCCGTGTCGTCCATATTACTGTCCTTGCTCCACGAAATCATAATCTGCAAGGGTTGTAGAAAGGGGGCGTGAGATTTGAATTCTCACGTATGGGTGATTTGCAACGTTATGGGATTGGTAAATCCGAAGTATATTAAAATGTACTCATTTATAAAGTATTTAATTAATTTAATCAATTGACATAATAATATAAACATCATATATCATACCAATAACAAGTTCACATAATAATCAGTTGGGCACAACAGGTTTTTACATCATATAATTGAAATATCACAAGTTGGTTCACGTTAAGGGGCAAAGCCCACAATCAATTTCACATATAGTAAATCTCTTCACAAAACAATATAAACAATTCCCCGTGACCATGCACCTGATCTATTATCAAACATGACCACATCCACTGTAAATAAATCCCCGTGACCATGCACCTGATTTATTATCAAACATGGCCACGCACCACTTCCACAAACGAATCCCGTGACCATGCACCTGATCTATTATCAAACATGGCCACGCACCACTTCCACAAACGAATCCCGTGACCATGCACCTGATCTATTATCAAACATGGCCACGCACCACTTTCCTCTTCATTACCAAAACTGACAATTCGAACTGTACACATAATTCATACTTAAATAGATTCATGCTCATAAAATGCTCTTATATCATGCAATAGTGACAGATTTAAATAAACAAAAGACATTTGTATCATATATAAATATATCACGTAATTCAAACAGTTATATAATAGGGTTTACGTAGCGCGCTTACGCATTCCTCTCAAGAACCTCTTCCTCCTTTCCTCATATTGGACGAAATTTTGAGGACAATTCAAGAGAATTCTTGTGTCTTGTAGTTAAGACACTTGTAGGCTTTGAATTTAATAAATAAAATAAAAGAAATTATGATTTTCTAATTTATTTAATGCTTTTAAGGTACATTATGCATAAAATTACTTATACTATCTTATAAAATAAAATTAAAACTCTTCTAAGGCTCTAAATAAATTATAAAGTCTATATACTAATCATAAAAAAAACATCGAGCAATCGATACGTAATTCGTTTCTTGAAGAAACGTTCATATTTCAACTTATAACGTGTAAAATAAAATATTAGACTTAAGGACTATATTAATTTCTATATCAAATACTATAAGACATAAAATAAAGAACATATAAAAATTATAAAATTTCAAGAATAAGCATGTATTGAGCAAATAATATGTTAATTGTAAGTATCGAGTAAATAAAACACATAAACGTGCCTTGGCATGAATTTTGGATGTAAATGCATCACATAGATTCATATAGAAATATAAAGCATTTAGTAAAGCAAATAAGGTCATGAAAGTCTTGGGTATTACAGAATCTCCCTAAGCCTTCTAACATTAATTTAATTTTCAAATTAGGGCAGGATCCAAACACTTCTGTGATTACCAACACTTAAAAGAGAAAGATTACATAGTACGTAAAAGAGAAAGATTGCATAGTACGTAAAATAGAAAGAGAGGTAGAGAGATAGAGCAAAGAAATTGCTTACCTATTCTTTCACGATCGTTTTAATGCCCAACTCAACCCATCTTCAGAGAGGAAGTAGCGCGGCGAGGGAGATTGAGGACGATGGAGGACGGTGGAGACACGTATGGAGGACGATATAAGGATGGAGGAACGAAACGATGGGGACGCGGGGGGATTTAGAACCGAGCTAGCTAGGGCAGAGATATTCCAGCGGGAGATGAAATTGAAAGTGGGAAGGGAAATTGAAAGTGAATTTTTTGTTTAAGTCTTTCTAAAAGTGCTAGTTTTTTTCCAAAAGTTGTTAATTAAAAATTGCTTAAAAGGGTCATTTCTAGAAGATGAAATTGCTATTCTTATTTTTTTATGTGTATTTATAAAAGTGTTAATTCAATTTACTAAAAGTGTTATTTCAAAGATGTAACTGTAAAAGTGTCATTCCAAATACATGTATTTGTAAAAGTGTTAATTCAAAAATGTTTAAAAGTGTTATTTCCAATGATGAAATTGCTATTCTTATTTTGTTTTATGTATATTTGTAAATGTGTTAATTCAATTTATTAAAAGTGTCATTTCAAATAAATAAAGTGTTATTTCCCCTAGTTAAAAGTGTTGATTTTAATATATGATCTATTTTAATTTTTAGAAGATAATAATATTTGATTTTAAATTGTGAAAAACAATGCCCAAAAGATGTTGTTGTAATACTTCATTGAAAAAAGATGTGCGCATTTTTTTTCATTTTACAAATTGGAAATACAACGGTTGAAAAACATTGTCTTTCTACTCATTCCGCAAAAAAAAAAAACAACGATGAACTACAACGGTGTATAACCGTTGTATATGATCGGTTTTTCGTGCCTTTACAATACGGAACTACAACGGTTGTCCATAACCGTTGTATATCATCAAATGCTTGATCTGAAAGACAACGATTATAGTTTAAACAACACCTTTTTTACCTTAGATATCGTTTTTTTCCGAAACCGTTGTCTTTCTAACGTTGCAAAACCTCATTTTTCTTGTAGTGATTGGGTGAAGACTTGTTACAATTGTGACTCCATTGCTAGTGCCATGCCCCAAATTCTGAATAGAAGTGGGCAACAAATGGTGTTGGAGGAGGAATGGGGGAGGATTGTAGAAAGAGAATAGAGTAATCAAAATGGAGTAGTGATTACCTTATTTAGGAGGGGAGGTAGTGATTTTGTTCTCATTAATCATCATACTTACACTAATTTTCAATCTTATTTCCATTACCATTGAAGAGTTTCTAACCAAGCGCCCCTTAAATATGAGGTATTGTTCCAAACAACTCTCTCCAGCTTCCTCTTAACCTTGTTTCCTAGAAACAAGGGATTCGTACACAAAGTTCCCAATAAACTTGTATCCAACAAAACTTTGTTTGCTCCAGTTGTGTCTGGATTTTAACGTGATTGTGTCTGGATTGTAACTCATTCCACATGTACTCCACCTCTAACGCGTCAATTCCACATGTACTATCCTATCAATTCTAAAAAAATTGGCTTGAAAACCCCTTTTGACTAATAGGACTCAACCAATCAAGGTGAAACACTCGCCTTACGGGTGGAGTGGTCATGGAATGGTGTGGAATTCTACCTCGGTAATGGAAAAGGTTAGGAAATATCAATATCCTATCATTTCCAATTTTTTTTACTTGAAAACCCCTTTTGGCTAATAGGACTCACCCAATCGGGGTAGAGCGATCGCCTTACGGGTGGAGTGGTCGTGGAATGGCAGGGAATGGGGTGGAATTCTACAATGGTGGTGTAAAAAGTCAGGAAATATCATTATCCTATCATTTTCAAAAAAATTTGCTTGAAAACCTCTTTTGACTAATAGAACTCACCTAATCAAGGTGGAACGTCACATTACGGGTGGAGTGGTCGTGGAATGGTGGGGAATGAGGTGGAATTCTAAAATGGTGGTGTAAAAAGTCAGGAATTTGTGTATTATGCAAAATAATACCAATGTTCTAATGTAGTATGTAATAATGGTTGTACTAAATAGTATTACTTCCAATTGTAAAATATTTTAATTCATTTTAGTGAGAAATGATCTATTATGCAAGATAATATCCATGATTCATTGTATTTTGTACTAATGGTTGCACTAAATACTATTACTTGCAATTATGAATTATTTAAATTCATTTTAGAGAGAAATGGTGTATTATGAAATATAATATCATGTTCTAATATAGTATGTACTAACACTTTAACTAAATAATATTACTTGTGACTGTGAAACAATTTAATTTATTTTAAAGAGCAATATTGTATTGTGCAAGATAATATTAATGTTCTAATGTTGTATGTATTAATGGTTTCACTAAATAGTATTACTTGAAATTGTGAAATATTTTAATTAATTTTAGTGAGGAAATGTGTATTATGCAAGATAATATCAATGTTCCAATGTAGTATGTAATAATGGTTGCACTAAATGGTACTCCCTCCGTCCCTCTATATCTTTCCTGTTTCTTTTTGGCTCTTTGTTAAAGAAAACATATTTTATTATATATTGTGGGCCTCTTTATGTAGTGGATTCACTTTTTAGCTGAAAAGCAAAAGGTAGAAAAAAGGTGTTTACTTTATGTAAACCTTAAACCCTCCCTCCACTTTTTTTTAACACTGGCGATAATATTGAAATTGGTGGGAAGCTTCAAAAGTTTCCCACCAAAACCAATTCTGTAAATAAAAAAAAAATACAAAAAATTTAAAAAACTTGCAAACCATAAATGAACTTCCCATTAGTACAAGTCTTGAAAATATTCAAAATACATTAACTTCCTGCCAAAACCCAAAATTCAAAAACACTTCAGTCTCAATAAATACCCCATTAATGGTCATTGAAGACACTTCTACTTCATACAAAAATCATAAATGGTGGGGAAGAAGCCAAATTTAACAAATACACAGAGAAATAATATTGCTCAGTTTCTACTTGCACACAACAGTAATGGTAAACCTGATAGAGGTAAGATGACAGAGGCAGCTACTACTTATGGTGTCACCACAAGAACTATCACCTCCATCTGGGCTGCTGCAAAACAACAAAGAGAAGAAGGATTACCAATCTTTTTAAGTTCAAAGAAAGCAGGTTGTGTGAAACCAACAAGAAGAATTGAGGTACCATTTCAAATGATTATGTCAACTTCCAGCGTCCATAGGTCAACAGTTAGAAGGTTAGCCAGTAAGATTAATGTTAGCAAGACCACAGTTAGGAGATGGGTTTTACTAGGTTTGATCAAAGCTAGTTCCAATGCCATCAAGCCAAACTTAACAGCACCCAACAAGTTACTTAGGTTGAAATTCAGCTTGAGTTCTTTACAATTTGATAGGATGCACAATATTATACACATAGATGAAAAGTGGTTCAATCTCACAACTACATCAACCAAGGTATACTTGGCAAAGAGGGAAACAGGTCCACACAGAACAATTCAATCAAAGAACCACATTCCAAAAGTTATGTTTATGTGTGCTGTTGGAAGACCATGTTTTTCAAGTGATGGAGAAGTTCTTTTTGTTGGAAAAATTGGCATGCTCCCATTTACCAAAAGAGAAAGAGCAAAGAGAAACAGCAAGAACAGGGTCAGAGGCACATTAGAGACAAAACCTATAGACTCAATAACCAAAGATGTCATCAAGGATTGTCTTATTAACAAGGTAAACTCTCAGAAACATGTTTCTTTTTTCAAAACCTTTTTTTCTTCAAACACTTAAATATTCATGTTCATCATTGAGTCCAGATTGTACCTGCTATCAAGGAAAAATGGCCCCCTAATGCTAGCAAGGACATAATCATTCAACAAGATAATGCAAGACCACATATATGCAACGAAGATCCAGATTTTAGAGCAGCAACAAGTTCTGATGGTTTCAATATAGTTCTAATGCAACAACCAGCTAATTCACCAGATATAAATGTCAATGACTTGGGCTGGTTTAGAGCTCTACAATCATTACAAATGGAGACTGGAGCATATAATATTGAACAACTTGTCAAAGCTGTTGCTGACTCATTTCAAAAAATGGAACCTAGCAAGCTTAATAAAGTTTTTCTAAGTCTTTAACAATGTATGGTTGAGATTATGAAGGTGAAAGGGCAGAATAACTACAAGCTTCAACATATGGGAAAAGACAGACTAGAGAGACTTGGATTACTTCCAATGGTTTTGGAAGTTGATGAATTAGTAGTTAGGGAGTGTATTGATTATTTGATACAAGCAGGACTTGTTGGTGGTGGCACATATGACGTGGGAGGCTTAATGGCAGATTTGAGCTACTAGACACTAGTAGATTAGACTACTTTTTGAACATCCTAGAAGATTTTTTGCACTTGGATGTTATGTTTACAACATAAAAATAGGTTGAACTATCAACCAACTTTTGTTTTAGTTGTAAACATTTAATATTATGCAATTCAAGAAAAAATTAGATTACTTTTGCAAATATGGATTCATCACATATCTATTTACTCTTGTCAAATAGGGACTAACTCTCAGATTAAGCTTGTAAACATTATCACAGATTCATTTTTAAGTAAAAAAGGGACAAGTTCTCAGATTAGTTTGACAAACACATCATCACAGAATATTTTTTAAACAAACAGCCTCCTAAACACATGTGTGGAAATATCTAGAAACATGTGGAAATATCTAGAACGCTATCTAGAACAATAAAGTTTTCCAAAGTCTTCAACAATGTATGGTTAAGATTATGGAGGTGAAAAGGCAGAATAACTACAAGCTTTAAAGCATACACACATCATTACAGAGCAAATTTATCACAAATCAGCCCCCTAACACATGTGTGGTGGCATAAAAATTATTTTACAGTTGAGAAAAGGGACACACTCTCAGATTTAAAGCATGCACAAATCATCACAGAGCAAATTTATCACAAACTAGCCTCCTAACACATGTGTGGTGGCATAAAAATTATTTTACAGTTGAGAAAAGGGACACACTCTATGATTTAAAGCATGCACAAATCATCACAGAGCATATTTACCACAAATCAGCCTCCTAACACATGTGTGGTGGCATGAAATTATTATACAGTTCAGAAAAGGGACACACTCTCAGATTTAAACCATACACACATCATCACAGAGCAATTTATAACAAGTCAGCCTCCTAACACATGTGTGGTGGCATGTAAATCATTTTACAATTAAAAAAAAAGACATACTCTCAGATCGAAATAAACTCGGCAAGGGTATCAAATAAACCCGGCAAGGGCATCAAATAAACCCGGCAAGGGCATCAAATAAACCCGGCAAGGGCATCAAATAAACCCGACAAGGGTATCAAATAAACCCGGCAAGGGTATCAAATAAACCCGGTAAGGGCTCATTGCAGAAAAGTAAAATGAGGGGATAGAAAGAACCTCCCATTTACTGATAAAACGGAACAGCCCTAGGTAGTAAAACTTTAAGCATCATCAGGAACACTTGTCGATTGGGTCCTTGAAGAACCGCAAATCGAGTTTCTTCCATAGATCCATCAACCCCTTCATCAAGTGTTTCATTCTTATCCATGGTTTCTGAGAAATCCATGGTTTCTTCCTCATCCACCTCTTTGAAATCGCCCATCATATCAGTGTTGAGATCGAGATCGAGTGATTCACGCAACAGACAACACGGTGGAAGCGTAGGATCGTAGCACCCATCCGAAAGTAAATCGGGAGTAAATGGGCTAAATAAAAAGGTGGAAGTATCCGAGAATGAGAAGTTAATCGGAGGAGAAGACATTGAATCGGTAGTGGAAGTGAAACTAGGGTTTGGTGGAAAACTCTAGAACAAAAAACTGGAGAGGAGTGATGAACCGTCGGGCATTGGAATAGATGAAATGAAGTAGGGTTTGTGGAAATATCTAGAATAATAATGGATGAAGGAGTCGGTGCAATATTAATTGATTGGATCAAATATAGTTAGGCTGAAGAAAATAAATTGGAGGGAGTGGTTAAGTATTAATTGGGCTGAGATAAAATTAATTAGAGAGTAATATGTAAAATTAGTAATTGGGCCCACAATTTTAGTTGGGTAATGAATGGCATTTCTTGTAATATTATGTAAATATAGAGGGTGAATATTTTGTATAGGAGAGTGTAGGTTTTGATATTTATGGAACAGGAAACTTATAGTGGGACGTCCAAAAAAGGAAAGGAAGAAACTTATAGAGGGACGGAGGGAGTATTACTTATAATTGTGAAATATTTTAATTCATTTTAATGAGAAATTGTGTATTATGCAAGATTATATCAATGTATCAATGAAAACAAGTTTTCCCTATTATTTTTCAGCCTTAAAAGTCAAAATTGATGTTTTATCAGTTAAAACATGTAATTACTTATTGATTGAACTTTTATATGAACCCTTATTAAAATAAAATCAACCCGGTGTTGAACAATCCAGTTTTAAATAACTCCATTGTATATCAATGAAAATACATTTTTAATATAATTTTCAATGGAATACACGTGGAATGGAATGGAACTAGGTGGAATTAACATTTAAGTAAGTGATACTTAAAAAATCAACTTGTGACTATCAATTCCTAATATATGACTTTAACCAATATAAAAATCATTCATAACCTTAATATATAACTTTAACGTTGTTATCAATCTTCTTTTTAATCGCATTTCAAATTCTAAATTCATTCCATATCTTTAATTTATTAATTCGCCTGCAAAGTCCATTTCTTCTAATTTATTCAAACATCTCATTATTTCAATTCCTTTGTTTCATTGCTTTAATATAAATTTAAAACCTTGATTAAATTTTTTTATCACACCACTATGGAAAATAATCATTATTTAAGCAGATTTTAATATTTGTTAGTTCCGACACCCATCACTAGTAGCTTTATGGTCATTGTTATTTTGATTTATTAGTTGAAAAGTCTAGAATACACGTTTAATACATAGGCCAAACCTTATTTAATTATGCTTCACTGCTTTAATTTAATACATGTATCGTACACTTATATAAAAAATAAAATAGTATTACAATATATATAATGTTGGATGAGGATATACTCTAGCTAACTTTGCACTATGTCAGTCAAATGATCTTTCCTGAAGTCTGCTGTTCTTGAGATCAACTAGTTTTGAGGTCAGCTGGTTTTGAGGCCTATTGGTCTTCCTTACGAGGTGACATTTAACACCTTAATAAGTTACATTTAGCAAAACAACCTCTAATTATCAATACCTAATCATGTTACATGTTCGAACTAGTGGAACATCGAACAATTTTGAGTAGTAAACACATGTTGAATGGACGCGTTAGAGGTTGTTGATGACCTTTTCTAATCGAAGAAGATTAGTGGTTGTTTTTACTAAGTAAGGTCATCAAACAAGGATCAAGATCATGGATTAAGAATCAAGAAAAGAATTTGCAAGAACTTGGGCTATTTTTTTAATTATGGAACCTTTTTCTTTCATACAAATGAGGGGGTATTTGTAGACATACAAAGGAGCCATGTGTCACCATCCTAGCTATTCTACCATCAGATCTTTGCCAAGTGTTAGGACACTTGTATTACATCTAAGCTATTGCCCATTGGATGGGTGCCAAGTGTGAGGACACTTGGAATATATTTAAGTTGCTGACTTTTGGAGTTCCCAAGACTACACTTAACCACTAAGGTTATTCAGCTGCTTTCCGTGGTGACTAGTTGTTCGCTTGTATATCTCCATTGGGTATTTGAACTTTTGCCGACTCGGTTGTTCGCTCCATGTTTGTGATCTTTGCACAGTTGCTCGCCTGGATTGCTATCATCTTGACCAACTGTTCATTTTAGCCTTTTGACCAGCTGCTCGTCTTGGACTCTTGACCAGCTGTTCGCCTTGGCCTTTCGACCAGCTGCTCGTCTTGACCAGTTGTGAGTCATTTACTCAGTTGCTCACCTTTAAGCTCAATGTCTTAGTTATTTTTTGTTGATCCTCTGCTCAGCTGCTGCCCTACTAACAATTACCCCCTAGCTTGATCTCATGTTAGGATATGAATTTTCTAACTGAGACCAAGCTATGATCGATGTCTCTTTTGTGAGGGGCGAGCAGCCGAGCAGGTGAAGTTTCATTTTCTTTTGAGCGGGAAGTCTGGGCGAGCAACCGGGTGCGCCTTCCCGAATCGTGGCGTTTAGCTTTTTGAGGCACGGGAGATGAGGCATCGCGTCAGTCACGCGAGCCTCTAAGTTTACACATAGGGGCCTATATCTTTTTGAAAAATTACATTTTTCCCCCGTTTTCCGCTCTTATAAATTGGACACTTCTTCTTCTTCATTTCTCTTTCGAGAACTTCACAAGCGTCCGCCATTAACAAAATTTCGAGCTTCTCTCTTCGTAATTTTTGCATCTTAATCAAACTTGTGACGTACGATTCATCTTCTTAAATATCAATTGTATCTTCTCTTTTCCTTAACTTTTCTTCAATTTTTTGGGTTTTTGTTTCCTTCCCATTTTTCTGCAATCACCACCGTGTTTCCAGCATGAATTACCGTCGCATTGTCGTATCTCCATCGCGTCGCTGTTGTTTATCGTGTATCTGATCATATGCTCCAATTTTCCTTTTTGTAAATCCATGGCTTCCCCTCCTTCGAGTTCTACTTTGCCAAATGAAGACCCTGGGCGAAATCCCGAAAAGAGACCCATGGAAGATTTGGTTGTAACTCCTCGTAGATCTGTTCGCCAAGCCCTAGTGAGCAATCCGTGCACGTTGTTGGTGGACGAGGAAATTGACTCCAACGCGAGCTCAGTTGTTCGCTCGGTGGAGGATTATGCATCTGAGCAGTCAGGCGAGCAAGTGTGTGAATACCCAGCTACTCGTCCCGCCAAGAAGGAGATACCTCTTCATATCTCAAAGAAGATTTCGAGGAAGTGGCTGCCGAGATAGAGGAAGCGGTTGATCAAGTGGGCAGACAACCCATCGTTGGTGGCGAGCAGCAGGGCCCTGACATTACTTGGGAATTTTTTAAGGAGATTAATTTCCCGATGTCCAAAGTTACACCAGAATCTCAAATCCCCAAGAGAGTTGCTCGCGATAATGAGTGGGAGGATTATGATGCTCGCTACTCGAAGACTTTCGTTCCTCCATCAAGGGTGATAATGAAGGCCCAAGAGAACTCTTTTGCCATGAGCAGGATTTCAAGTGTCATCACTGAAGATGACTTGGAGAGCATCCGTAAAGCGTATAGGATCCCTCATGACATATACTTATACATTCCGAAGGCTGGAGAAACAGCTGGTCGCCCTCCACTTAGTTGCATGTCGATCAACTTAGACGTGCTCAACACTGGCTTCCCGCTCCCTCTGTACGCCTCATTGGTCGCTTCTTAGCGGATGTAAACCTGGCGATTACCCAAATAACTCTGAATGGCTGGAGTAACCTGTTGGCCTCCATGACCCTCTTTGGTCTCGAGGGTTACAGAAACAAGATAAGCACGGTTGGACTCCACTACGCCTTAATAATCTCGGCTAAAAAAAGATGGTGTGGGGTGGTATTATGTCAAGGCGAGAAGCGGGGTGAAGCTAATCGAAGGGGTCCCCAACAAAGTCAGAGGCTGGCACGGCCAATTTTTCTTCATTTGCGGGGATTGGTGAGTAACTGAGGGATTTGCTGGCGGACAGGCGCGCATCCCATCACATGAGGGCTTCGGGAATATCAAACGTAGGCTTAGTTTTATTTTACTGTACTCCTAGTAGTACTAATTTTAACTTTTCCTTCTTTGTTGTTTTGCAGGCCCGAGAATCTTGAAGTGGGGGCATCCCGACCTTAGCGACAATTATCTCTTTACCCTTGCTATTATTTCGCTCCGGGAGGCTGCTAATCGTGACTTGGCCCATTTGTCAAAGGCTCATTATCGCAAGCTCGCGGGTCTGATCACAAGCCCTCATCATCTTGAGGCGCAAGCCGCTATCCCTGATGGTAATATATTTTTCGTTTTTCTTTGTTGCACGTGTTCTCAGTTGTTCGTCTATTGCTTAAATTTCCTTATTTTGTTGCTTTTGTTTTGTTTTGTTTTTTTAGAGTGACGAGTTACCGTAGTTGTTCCTTCCGTCCCTGAGTCCTACTACCTGCTCGCTGAGAAGGTAAAGCAGATGGCTTCCCATGACGTTTCGAGGAAAAAGATGGACCTTCCTCTCGCTATTATCCGCCTTTGATCGGGGCAGGATCCAACTGCTCGCGGTGGTGCTGCCCTCGGCAAATAGGGAACTAAAACCCCTCCTCCTCCCAGGGATACAAGGAGGGAGAAAGAGAGAGAAAGAGAGAAGGAGAAGGAAAGGAACAGGAAGAAAGCGCCGCATGGAGACGGTGGTCGCGGCAGGAAAGGTGATGAGCGCTCCTCGAAGCACTCTAAAGTAGGTGAGGAGGCGAGCAGCGGTGCTCCGAGGTCTCCGGTCTCCAAATCCACTTCCTTGGAGGTAGTGGATGAGCAGCAGGTGGCCGCGAGTGTGGCAGGGACCAAGAAATGGAACTTACCCAAGGATACATCTTACTTGGGTTGGGACCTTATTAAAATCAAAGAGTGAGTTGCTCACTTTTACGCAATTCAGTAGCTCACCTTCTTTGCTCCGTTGTGCTAACTCCTATTTTTATGTAATCAGGTACAACCCCGAGCATTATCCGGGTTGAGGGACAACACTCCATCACTTCAGTGTTGTTAAAGACTCCCCCTCCTCACTTCGTGATATCCCTGATGCTCACGTGCGTCATGCAGCCGAGCAGGTCCCTCGAACCTGGACCAAAACTGTCGATGAGCTTGTTGTTGATCAGAGTGCGAGCGACAACGTCCGCTTGCTGAGTTATAATGTTGGTCACCAGATTGTGATGTCTCAAATGCTGCTCGACCAAGTCACCAAGCTCGAGGGGACAAACCAGGACCTTAGTCGCCGTATTGAGAGGATAGAGGAGGAGAAAGATGCCGCCCTCAAAGCGAAAGATGCCAAGCATGCCCAGGTGCTAGCTCTAATGGAGAAGAAGATGGAGGCTTCTCTGGCTGGTGAGAGGAGCGCCCTTGAGAGATTCGAAAAAATGCTTCTTGAGGTGAAAACTGCTGACCTGAGGGCTAGAGGGCAGAGAAAGAGCAAGCAGACCTGGCTGCTCGCTTGTTGGTCGCCGAAGAGCAGATCAAGAAGATGGAGGAGGAGCGCAAGGATATGATTGACTACGAGGTGCACGAACAAGAGGTGCTAGATAAGACCAACTTTGGGTACATATGTGCCTTTGCCGAGTGCCTGAGGTCCGTTCACTTCGCCCATGACCAAAAACAGGATACCCGTAGTGCGGTGAAGACGGACTTCATAGAATATATTACGAATTATCCTCCTGCTCCTGGGTCTACTCTGTGTTGGAGTTATACGTGAAAGTATGCTTTTACTTTGTATAACTCGTGTATCAAACACTCATTTTATGAGAATAATTCTTTTATCGCATTTGCTTTAGTTATGATTGAATGTTGAATTTCTATTGCAAACCGTTCAATATATAGTACGTGTTATATAGTAGTTAATGTGGTGATACCCGATCACGGAAGACGACATTAACAGTTTACTTGTAACTAAACGTACATTTTCACGACCTAGGTGGAATTGAATAATCCGCCGTGAAAGGTCGATGTGTAAGGCTCAGATTGGTCTGTCTTGACTAAGAGATTGCACTAGCACATTTAGTATGTGTTGAAGAGGTCCTACAGCGAGGATAAATTCTTCTGTTCTGAAAGGTGAAGAATTAGACCTCAGTGGTTGTTGATTTCTTAATCTCCGTCACTTAAATAGGACCGTGTGTGCTTAATAGTTACTGCTTTGATTCATGTTGGGTGAGAATCATTGCGACTTCGAACTTTGTGTCTTGGGCAGTAATATTAATCATACGACGGTTGCTAAGATTTAATACGGAGAAACGCGTGCGAGTACGGCTCGTGTGATTAGTCCCCTTGGTGGGCTCAGAAGTTTTATTGTACCAAATCTTGCAAGTGAAGAATTAGTTTCTTCGGTACGAATAATAATGTTGAGCTGTCTTTACTCCAAGGTGAAAGATGTTAATTAATTTAGAGCTATTCAGAAGCTTAATTAATTAATGGACTTGATAATCTTAAACGCGGGAAATAATAACCGGGAGCCCATATTATCGTAATATGGATTAAGATGGATAGTGCAATATTAATTTATTAGTGGTAATAATTAATATTAATGGGCTGAATTATATTGGGGCTCAATATTGAAATTCAGAAGTCCATTAGGAGGTCCAATCTTAATTCTCCTTAAGGCCCCTCAAGTAGCCCATTAAGTAGTCCAATAATGATAAGGTGATTAAAATAAAAAGAATATATTATGCTGATTTTTTCATGTTAAATTCGAAAATTAGAGGTGTAGATTGAGAAAAGATTTTGTTGATTTTCTTGGAAAGATATTATGGAAGATAAGTATTCTTGGAATACAAGATTATCTCATATATTCAAGAAGATCCAAATCTTGGATTTCTCTCTACAAATTTTCGAAAATTATAGCCTTGAAAATAAGAATGAGATTTTTGTGGAATATTTTATTATGGAGAAAAGAATATATGAGATATATTCAAGATTTCTTAGAGACTAAGAAATTTTTTTCTCCAAGCCCATTAAGCCTCATATTTTTTGCCACTTCCCTCTATAAATAGGGGATGATTATTTCATCCCCAAGTACATAATTCCATGTGTTGGAAAAATCAAGAAGCATAGATATTTTTCTTTTTCCTTAGTTTATTAAATTACTTGAAAGCGTCTCCCACCGGCGATCAAGTGAGGTGAAAAGGGAAATACTTGAGAAGGCTTTGGGTTGATAGAGCGAGATTACAATTGTCCCGTATATCCAAAGGCCAATACTACAAGAGGTACGTTAATCGCATATTTACTTGTTTATTCCGCCTAGTTAATATGTGAAATTAATTTAACATGCATGATGATAATTAGTTGTTGGAATTATTATTTGAATTAATTAGGATTAATTCATGCTAGTAATAATTGTATTTAAATTCGTATTTAAAATTTCATCCCGAATAGATTCCGGGCACCCCTATTTTCCCAACACTCTGTTCATTGCCGATCTTGTGGCGCTGGGCTTTCCCCTTAACATCTTTAACAGGGATGTCAACATCGTGCCACCTGTGTACAGAGGCCAACTAGCGAAGATTGAAACGACGGCCACCGGTGAAGTCTTCGAGGGTCTAAAATCGCTTCCACTCACCCCAATAGATGGAGCTGGTACTTCAAGTGCCCCCGGCGAGCAGCCGAGTCCCCAGGCGACCAACAATGTAGATGCTCCTCTCCCTCAATCTTGAAGATTTAGTTTTTTGTTTACAATAGGTTTTGCACTCCTCTTTTCTGTAATCTCATCATTCCTATTGTAAAACCTTTTGACTTAATGAAATGAAATATTTTTGCCAATTTACACTTTGCGTATTTACTTCTTTGTTTTACTCAATTGCTCGCCTGTTGCTTTGCACATTACTTTTGTTAGTTTCTAAGTGCTCCTTTTATCATTTTCCTAGGGTAAACACTTAGTATAAAAACTCAAGTTGATCATTTGGTTCTCATAGAACTTGACCTTCAATTATTTGGCCCCTTGATCTCTTGTGGACTTAGCCTTGTATTAGTGTGGGCTCTTGGTCCATTATGGACTTAGCCTTATATTTTTTATTTATTTATTAAGCTCAGTTGTTCATCTTGTGACAGACGTGCTTTGCAAGTTATGGGCGAGCAACTGAGTAATTTAGGACTTGGACTAATGTTTGAGAACAACAATATTGTGTAAACAAAACTGCTCGTTTAGCAATTGTTCGCTAAAAAATAGCTCACCTAGTGCAAAAATTCTTAAATTTACAGAAATTTACAGGGAGAAATATACAAGGGATTTACATTGTAGAATTTCTAGACTTACAGGACTTCATTGGTAATACTTCTTGAGTAAAGTTGCATTCCAGGAGTATTGAGATGACTTGCCTTCCATGTCTTCAAGGTCATATGTGTCGTTGTGCCACTTATTTGTCACCTTGTATTGGCCCTCCCAAGTCGGGCCGAATACTCCTGGTGGTGGTGCTAAAACTTTCCTAAGTACCAAATCTCCAGTTTCAAAATCTCTTATTTTCACCTGAGAGTTATAGTACTTTGCTGCTCTTTTCTTGTAGATTGTATTTTTCACTTCTGTTGTGACTCTCTTTTCTTCAAGTAAGTCCAACTATGTTGCTAGTGCAGAGTTGTTCGCCTCTTCATCGAACACAATCGTTCGTTCTATTGGAACTTTCAGCTCAACTAGTATCACGACTTCTGTCCCGAACGCCACCGTGAATGGTGTTTCACCCGTACTTGTTCTGTGGGATGCTCGATAGGCCCACAGTACTTCCAGCAATTCTTCAGACCATTTCCCCTGTTTGTCGGCTAAGCGGATCTTCAAAATGTGTTTGATTATTTTGTTCACAGCTTCCACTTGGCCGTTCGACTGGGGGTGGTATGGTGTCGAAAAGTATTTCTTTACTCCCCACTTTTCACAAAAATCTCTTATCTTTTTTCCTTCGAACTAGTTTCCACTGTCTATTACGATTGCCTGAGGCACTCCAAAACGACAGATAATATTTCTCCATATAAAGTTAATCATCATCTCCTGGGTGATTCTTATAAGTGCTTCGGCTTCTGCCCACTTCGTATTATAATCCACTACTACTACTGCGAATTGAACATTCCCTTTCCCGATGGGAAAGGCCCGATAAGGTCAATTTCCCATTTTGTAAACGGCCGTGGACTATTGATTGAAATTAGCTCGTGTGGGGGTTTATGGATATTTGGGGCAAATAATTGACATCTGTGATAAGTTCGGGCCACTTTAATTGCTTCCTGGAGGAGGGTTGTCCAGTAATATCCTTGCCTTACGGTCTTGTATGCTAATGCCCGCCCTCCAGCATGATTTCCGCATACACCTTCGTGAATTTCTTTCAGCATTACTCGTCCTTGCCCCCTAGTTAAGCATTTCAGGAGTGGGAGTGAGAATCCCCACTTGTACAGTTGTCCGTCCATCATGGTGTACCTCGCTGCTCTCCTAACCAACTTACTAGCGGTTTTCCGGCTTTTCATCATTTTGCAAATATTTGATGATGGGTGCCCTCCAGTCATCTTCCTCTGCCCCTCCGTCTACTTGGTTGATTTTGTAGTCTTGGGTTGATGGGTGGAGTATTCTTATTAACGTGACCTCGGATAAATCTGCTGGCCCGGTACTAGTTGCTAGGCGAGCAAGTGCGTCTGCTTGTGCATTGATATCCCTTGGTACCTATTCAATGTATATATGTTCGAACATGGAAGCTAGGTGAGCAACAATTTTCTGGTACAAGGCCATGTTTTTGTCCTTTGCTTCATATCTCCCCGGACTTGGTTGACAATTAATTGCGAATCTCCAAAGATTTGTAACCTCCTTACTCCAACGGCCAATGCTAGTCGTAACCCCGCAATCAATGATTCATTTTGCACTTCGTTGTTCGTTGCCATAAACTCAAAACAAACAGCTGAAGTGAAGACCTGTCTGTCTGGACTTATCAAAACTATTCCTGCCCCCGACGCTGTGTTGGTAGATGATCCATCAACATACATGTGACAGGGATGAATATGTCCTCTCGTCGGATCTTGAGGAAAAGTCAGCTCGACTATAAAGTCGGCTAAGGATTGCCCCTTGATCGCTGTTCGAGGAGCATATGAGATTTCGAACTGGCTGATTTCAAAAGACCATTTCAGGAGGCACCCAGTTGTATCAGGCCCGTGTAGTATTTGCTTGAGCGGGAACGTTGCCAATACTTCTACTTGATGATCGAAAAAATATGGACGGAGTTTTCTGACACTCATCACCAACGCGTATGCCAACTTTTCTGTTGACGAATATCTGAGTTTTGCCTCATGTAAAGCTTGGCTTACATAGTAGATGGGTAGTTGGAACTTTCCTTCTGCTCGAACGAGCACCGAACTGACTGTGACTTCTGAAGCTGCTAGGTAGAAGTACAACTTTTCTCCTGGGATCGGCTTGGCAAGAATTTTTGTATCGCTGAGATATTCTTTCAGCTGTTCGAATGCTCGTTGGCAAGCATCTGTCCATTGTAACTTTTCCTTTTTGATTGCCTCAAAGAACGGTCTACATTTGTCTCCGGATCTTGAGATGAACCTATCCAAAGCTGCTAGGCAACTAGTTAACCGCTGAACTTCTTTCACTGATCTGGGTGGTTGCATCTCCATGATTGTTTTCACTTTCACCGGATTTTCTTCGATCCCTCGCTGACTGACTAGATGTCCCAAGAACTTGCCGGAATGGACTCCGAAGCTACTTTTCTTGGGATTTAGCTTCATGTTGTAGGCTCGAAGTATCTCGAATGTTTGAGCCAGGTCCTGTAGGTGATCTTTCTTCCTTGTGCTTTTAACAAAAATGTCGTCTACATACACTTCCATCGTCTTTCCGATGTGGTCATCAAATATTTTGTTGACCAACCTTTGATACATGGCTCCGGCATTAATCAATATAAACGGTGTTCTCTTCCAACATAGTAAATTTTTGTTGGTGCAAAATGATGTGTGCTCCTGATCGTCTGGGTGCATCACAATCTGGTGATATCCTGCAAATGCGTCCATGAATGTGAGGAGCTCATGTCCAGCTGTGCTATAAACCAGTTGGTCGATATGTGGCAGCGGGAAGTTGTCTTTTGGGCAAGAGGCATTTAGGTCAGTGAAATCAATGCACAATCTTCATGCCCCGCTTGCTTTTTTTACCAACACAGGATTTGCCACCCATTGCGGACACAAAGCTTGTCTGATCAGATCATTGTCCAGCAGCTTCTTGACTTCTATATCGAGTGCTTAATATTTATCGGGCCCAAATTTCCTTCTCTTCTGATGGATTGGCTTTTTCATCGGGTCAATGTTGAGTCTATGACAAGCATGCTCAGCGCAGATGCCTACCATGTCTGCATGCGACCATGCGAATACATCGAGATTTTCTTTAAGAAACTCCGTCATTTTTATCTGTATGGCTTCGGGAGCTCAGATCCTACGAAGAGTTCTAAGCTCTTGTGGTTCGGGTTGACTTTTATTGCCTCCAACAATTCGACGGGGGTAGCCCGCCGTTTTTTGTCTTTCCAACGAGGATCAATGATGGGCCCTTCCATATTTAGCTCGTCCTCGATTTCCATTGGTTCAATTCCTAACCGTGGTTCAACATCCTCCGTCTCACTATTGACTGGTGTTGCATGCTCTACTCTGTTGCCGGTTGTTATGGTTTCTTCATCTTTCATACTGCTCAACTGCTCGTCTTTACACACTTGCTCGTCACCACTCTGTTGTTCGTCCCTACACAACTGCCCGTCTTAGCACAACTGCTCGCCTGCCTCCATCATCTCTGTATCAGTGGATTCCATGGCTTCATTGGGAGTGGATGACCTCTCTTCACCACAGCTGCTTGACTGTTCGCCCACCATGTTGACTCTGTGTTCTTTTGGTTGTAATTGTAGGAGATATTCACGAGCTTTCTTCTGGTCGCCCTTGACTGTGTCTGCACCTTTGGACGTGGGAAACTTTACACAGTAGTAGTAAGTCGAAACAGCTGCCTTAAATTCATTCAAAAAGGGACGGCTAAGGAACCCGTTATAAGTGGATTGCTGATCTACGACTAGAAAATCTACCATTCTATTCAGCTTCCTTTCGGGATCCTCGACCGATACAAGTTCGGCTGCAAACGTGATTATTCCTAGAGGGACAGTTACAGCATCTCCGAAGCATCTCCGAATCCTACGATTCTATGATCACAATCTTTTATGTATTCAGCGTAATCCCTCTATTCGGGCCCAATCGGCCAAAAGCTGGTCTTCTGATCCGGTCATGTACTGATGGGCGAGCAGCTGGGCACGGTTACTCCTCATTTCTCCTCAATGATTCCCTCCTGGTTCCAGCCCTTGGGCCCAATCTCTCCAAGGCACTAGTGCGAGAAGTAATCCTGCTCGACTCATCTACTCGACTCGGTGATGACTCTCCTCGATTCTCCAAACGTTCACTCATGGGGGCTTTTCCTTTGTTCCTACGAACCTCGGCACTGTTAGCTTTATCGGGACGCACATCCTCCCGCATTTTACTCTGTTGTTCGCCTGCTCATCCCTGCTCGCCTGCTCGGTTGATTATCTCCGGGGCTTTTGATGGTCCAAACCGCTCTTGTTGTTTTTGCAGCGATTGGAGTACGGCTATCATTTTTGCTAGCTCTTCGAGGTTTTAGGTGAGAGCTTCTACTTCCGGAGGGATAGTGTCGATAGTAACCTGAACATTCCTCCTAGAGGTCCTTCTAACCGTCCTTGCATTCCCTTTGGTGGAAAAAACATTAGTTGACCTATGACTCGTAGATGCGCTTGACGGTCGATCCTCTTGTGATCTTATCATTTTGATCGGTCCAATGTGTATGATAAATGAAAGATTGGGGTGGTCTTGCTCCTACAAACACCTTTCGTAAGAGTTACTAGCCTTGTATGTATGAATATGATGGTTTGAAAACCCTAGTTCATACACACATGCATTCAAACCCTTATAGTGATGTATATATGTATAACTTTACTCCGAAGAGTATGTACACTTGATTTTCGGCGACATCTTCCCGGATTCTGGCCAACCTTTGCAGATTCCGGTGAATACCTTCAAGCTTCCTTCGAATTTTTACTAAAACGAAGGTTCGACCCCTCTCTCTAGCGCCAATTGTTGATGACCTTTTCTAATCGAAGAAGATTAGTGGTTGTTTTTACTAAGTAAGGTCATCAAACAAGGATCAAGATCATGGATTAAGAATCAAGAAAAGAATTTGCAAGAACTTGGGCTATTTTTTTAATTATGGAACCTTTTTCTTTCATACAAATGAGGGGGTATTTATAGACATACAAAGGGGTCATGTGTCACCATCCTAGCTATTCTACCATTAGATCTTTGCCAAGTGTTAGGACACTTGTATTACATCTAAGCTATTTCTCATTGGATGGGTGCCAAGTGTGAGGACACTTGGAATATATCTAAGTTGCTGACTGTTGGAGTTTCCAAGACTACACTTAACTACTAAGGTTACTCAGCTGCTTTCTGTGGTGACCAGTTGTTCGCCTGTATGTCTCCATTGGGTATTTGAACTTTTGCCCACTCGGTTGTTCGCTCCATATTTGTGATCTTTGCACAGTTGCTCGTCTGGATTACTATCATCTTGACCAACTGTTCATTTTAGCCTTTTGATCAGCTGCTCGTCTTGGACTCTCGACCAGCTGCTCGTCTTGGCCTCTTGACCAGCTGCTCGTCTTGACCAGTTGTGAGTCATTTACCCAGTTCCTCGTCTCTAAGCTCAATGTCTTAGTTATTTTTTGTTGATCCTCTGCTCAACTGCCCGCCTACCAACAGAGGTGAAGTGCATGTGAAATGAGGTGGAACCAGTTGGAATTTAACACTTTAGTAAGTGACACTTAGCAAAACATCCTTTCACTATCATCACCTAGTTACGTTACACATTTGAAGTAAAGTATATAGTTTCATGTATCTATTACAACAAAATATTAGATTAAGGTTTCATTTGCAAATATTCAATTTTTTTTACTAGATTGCAATTTGCGAAATTATTATAATTTTATTTCCAATTAACCTCAATGTTCTACTAGTTCAAATGTGTAACGTAACTAGGTGGTGATAGTTAAAGAATGTTTTGCTAAGTATTACTTACTCTATTATTTAATTCCATCTCATTCCACATATACTATACCTCTAATGTCATAAAAATTACAAGTATTGTGAATTTGTGATGCATAAATTGTCATGAAATATTTTTTTTATTTCACGATTTTTAAATTGTTATGTAATGAACAATTTATAGAAGCATAATGCAAAATTAAATTTTTAGGACACTGTCTTATAACCATTTGTAAAAATAGGACACTTTCTTTATGGGCTGGAAATTTCAGGACACTTTCTTTTAAGTTTTGTAAATTTGGACGATGCTAATTTCTCGCCAAACAGGCTTTATTCTCCAGCTTGGCTGCTTCGTGGACACCACTTCACTAAAATCTTTTCATGTCATTAAATATATGGAGAATTTAATATCTAAAAAAAGTTGGACAATAAATACACGTTGGTCCCATCATGAGCAACCACTTCTGCAAAAAAAAAAAAAAAAAAACAAAGAACAAAAATATGCATTAAAAATGAAGCAAAGAGCAAAGAACTAATTATAGGATCTTCGCTACCTTAAACAATTCAATTTCAGGCATAAAATGAATAAATGCATTAATCTTTACTTTTAGTTTGGGCAAGTGATGAACCTCCTTCCACAAAGCATTAATATATGCATAGCCAAATAATAAGTTGTGATGTTAAAATTTAGCTATCCAGAGGGTAAATCTATATCTATATATCTATCTCTATATATATCTATAAATATATAATACAACAACTTTTTCCTTAATTAGATTTTGGAGGGAGATTTTTGTGGCCCTTGATCAACATGTTTTGACTTCATCATCACCGTTCATTTTTTATTATTTAGTATATATGGTAGATTGAAATATAATTGATTCTTAATTTGCTTATAATTAGAAACCGTTACAATATGTGTGCCTATTTATACTGCTCAATCATCAACTTCTCAATCATTGTATTAAGTTTTGATTTTGTTTCTCTCAAAATGTATATTGAGTTCTTCCTAATGAAATAGTTGCATCATCAACATTGTAAGTCATATTATTTCTCTAGATGTATAGATTCTAATTAGGTTTTTATAATTTTCCTTGATGTATAGATTTATATTTTTTGTAGAAGATAAAATAGTTAGTGAAAACTATTTTGTTATTTTGTAGATTTTTTTATTCTTTTTTTAGAAAGAATGTATATATTTTGTTGAAAATGTAATTGTTGGATATCGGATCGAAGATTTATGGCGAGTTTTGAAGAATATTTTGAATATTTAAAGACGTTCGTCGGAGATTGAAAGATATAAGGTTCCGAATAGACTATTTGAAGACCTAAGATTTGAAGGTATTTTTATAAAAGGAACAATTCAGTTTAGTTTTTGTTTGTTGTTTTTCAGATTTTGTAATATTGTTGTCATTTCTATAAACAATTTAGGTGTATTTTTATTTTTTTGTTCACTTTTCCTAAATTCAATATTTTAAGTAGTTTGCGTAAATTTTGCTAATTCTCAATTAGAATTTATCATCTAAATATTAATTCAAGCAATTGACTTGGTCTAAGGATATTTAGTAATAAAGTCACCCTTATATCCCATTAAATTAGGTATCAAATTTCTTTGCAACTTTATATAATTTTTTTTATTTCAATACATATGATATTTTCAAGAAAGAATTTATAGAAATTTTTTTTTGTCTTTCTATAATATTTAAGAAAATCACTTATATTAATGTTGATATAAAAAAAACTTTTGTACCGTACCTTAAATCAAGCAATTATATATATATATATATATATATATATATATATATATATTTAATGATATAAATTGTGTGATAGTGGTATATTACGTAGGCAATACATATCTTATATGAAACTTATTATTCTGCAACTTATAATAGACTTTTATAACTTTTGATTTTCATCGCCTTCATTTTTTAATTGATTAATGTCTGAAAATTATTTAATTAATTGTAACATCCTTATAATGTTATGTCATTCTTTTCATATGTATATATGAGCTCATTGGTTCAACAATTAAGTTGCGAGTTGTGTGGCGCGGCTAAATAGTATGATTGTCATTGCTCCAGAAAAAGGAATTAATTAGAGGTATAATATATTTTGCTTTTCTTTTGCAAAATTACTTATATAATTGCAATAATTGGAGATATAAAAGACTAAAATAACATTTTTTTTTTTAGAATTGAAGAGATTAATTAAAATCTGTAAAATAATTAATATAATTAAAAATAATTAATATCATTGAATATTGGAGATCTTTGGGCCTTATTATTTTTATTAATCCTCACTATCTGTGATATAATTTTTTCACAAATGGCTCATCTCAGGAATTCAATTATAAAATTAGTTCCTATAATACCACTTTTAATATTCTCAATTTCGATAATATATAAAAATATAAATAAAATGTTATAAAGATGAATTAGTGTCTTATAATTGAGTGTGAGTACATTAATCTAGAAAATTTGTTCCTATAATCTCGCTTTTAGATTAGTTTATTTTATTGATAATTTTACATTAGGATTATACATGATGAATATGAAACTAATTTAACAAATATCTGCATAAATTATGCAATTATTGGAAATGACCAAGATAATTTTGTCGTAATTATTGTAACAAATATATAATAATAAATTTTGTGTAATTTAACTATAATGAATCTATTAACCAAATATCATATAATACAAAAAAAATATATAAATTTGATCATTACTTTGACATAATTTCAAAGTTAAAAAAATTAGCCGAAATTATAGATTTTTGTTATGGAATATAATTTGAATTGTGTAATTTTATGTATTTACTACTATATTTTAATTTGAATAAATATATTCGTATAATTAGTAGCATTACTTAGATTCCATATTCAGGCCCACTGATTTTTATAAATTTGACATCATTGATTTGACATATTTATTTGTATATTGTTTCATCACATACAACACGTTAATGTCTACATATGTGAGATTGGTCAATCACTTTAATATGTTAATGACATATTAACAAATTTTATTACATGAAAATAAATACTTATAAATTTTATTACATATTTTTATTAATATTTTTTAGTATAAATTAATTTTTTAAGATTGAGTGTGAAAAAGTGGTATTGCTTTTTGTCATTTTAGGAAATGGGTAAACAAAAAAAAACCTTCATTTTTTGGGCTTTTGGGTAAACAAAATCGGGACGGAGGGAGTAGTAATTAACAAAATACCAATTATTATATTTTGAATTTTAAAGCTGGGAACATTTCAAACTGGCTATATATATTTTACGAAGAATGGTGAAATAGTTTAAGTAAGTCTATATTTGAAATAATTTACTATTTGAAAAAATATGTTGTGAGTTGTGAATATTGTAACACATATTACGTATATAAATAAAAAAAATTATGCATATCCTCGCTAAAGCTTAATATAAATTTGTTGGAAGTGTTGAATTTCGTAAAAGTGATAATATAATTTTTTATAAGTATAATGGTATTGATGTAGGAGTAAAATTGACTTTCGTATTGATATTGATCTTTTTATTAAGTTAATTTGTTGATTTTTTTTTTATTTGTATTGTTTAATTTGAAAGACGATATTATATTTTCTTAATATATTGCAGATTTATTATTGGATGAGTTCTTGAAGGGTGCAAAATTGAATCAAATATTGTTGGGAATGAGAAGTTCAAATTTTTAATTAGCTTCAGGTACAAAGTGCCAAAAAAACATACATAAATTCAACTTTAACACAACATAAGTTCAACTATAAAAATTGAAAATGTATACCTCAGGGTAAATTATTTAAAAGCTGGTGATTGTTCCACAATAAATGGAAAGTTGTGAACTTAAGAGGCAATTTCTCTTTATTATATATTTTACATAGATGTTAAAGTTTAGAAACAGTTCATAGTCTGATTACGAAAATTTTAGTTTGGTGGTTTTTATTATAACTTGAGGTACTTATTTTTTAATATTTGTTTTAAATTATTTGTCATTCAATTTTATTTGTGTGTTTGTTATCATTACAAATATAGAACTGATATATCATAAAGTTTTAAAATAACATTTGACTTTATTATTAGTGGAAATTGATAAAATAAGCCCTTTAATAATGACCATGTTATTTTTTATCCTAAAGCTCCCCGTTTGCTTTATTCTTAGTGCCAACTCCACCATTCACTATATTCTCAATGTTTCCATGGTTCCATCATTTGCGCGCCCCAGCGTCACCGTCGTTCATCTTCTCCAATCAACATCACCATCTTCGCCTCCCCGCATCTTTTCATCGCTTGCACTTGGAGCACAAGTAGAAAAGCAACACTAACAATCGAAGTAGAATTCCGCCATGGCAGATGTCGCCCAAAGAGCATAATCCTAGATCTACGAAGGGTGGATGCTTAAAAAAACACAACCATTTAAGGGGGCGGGTACGAGCGTGATACTATATCATGGTATTAGAAGAATTTGTGCATAATAGTCTATGTCACATAATGAATGTCTCACTTACAAAAAATGTTCGTCATTATTTTGGTCCTGATTGATTACCAATTTTTTATTTTGGTCCTATAAGTTTGAAGACGTTTTGAAATTTCATTTTATAGACATTATTAGGTTACATATCTGGTCACCCTCCATATGAGTTTTTACGTGCTTATTTTTATTTTTTGTAATATGTGACATTTTGTTTTTTTGTTTCTGAAATTAAATATATGGATCTAAATTGTGGGCGTTGGGTCGGGTCTTTTAAACATGAATCTGAACTTACAAATTATTATAAAAATCTTAAATATATTTAAGAAACAATAAAAAATTAAAACTATATTTAAGATTTAGTTATTAGAAATGTAAATTTAAAATAAATATTGAAAATTCATGCCCAAATTGTGTTAAACCGAATTGAAATCCCTAAAATCAAATTTATTGATTTCAAATCCAATTCCATGGATTAGAATCTCATATAGAGACTCACACTCATATTGAATTGCAGCTCAAAGAAGATGGGTCACGGGCATTGTGGCGCGCTAAGTAGTACAAGAGAAGAATATAGTTTTGCCCTACACCGAGGGTCTTCCTTTAAGACAGGATTATTCACTGATGGTGGTTGTGGCGTATTATAAATATGTGAAGGGTGGGATTAATGCATCTATATGTTAGAATTGGAGGGGTTCAATAAATCATTCATCAAATTGAGAGAGAAGAAATTAAATTTGGGATCCCTAACCTAATTTTTCAGATTAACCGAATTGTATCTTTTGTCACTACAAGAATAAAGGCTTAATATGACATTAATTTTAATACACTATAAAAAGAATGTAACGAAAACTGCTCTAATAATACACTGCATTCATATATCCTAAAACTACACTACTTTCAACTCTCTTAACACACTATTTACTAATTGTCATAATACAATATACCCTATTAACACATTATTAACTAGGTGTCGTAATACAATACAATTACTACATTTAGGATAGTGCATTATTAGTCTTGTTTTAATTTTGAAGAATTAATAATTTCATTCTAATAACATAATTTACCAAATATTAATTGACAATGCTTGAACAATTTTATACTCATTTCTTTAAAGCATTGTTTTGGTTAACACTTTAGCGTAACAATTTACTATTATCTTGTAATAAAATAATTAATATTTTATAGTGAAACAATTAATAACCCTTCAACTAATACATTTAGTGAAAACAACTAATACACTTCAGAGTTGATATATTTAGTAAAAAATAAATAACATTATAATTTAATTAATCAACTAATATTCTTTAAAAAATTCACACATGAGACAATACAAATTAACACTCACCCATATTAAAGTGTTAATGTTTTGCTCATTTTATACTACATCCCATTGTCTCATTTTGTATCACACAAGACCTGCTCATATATATGTAAAATATTAAAATAATTTAATACTCATACCAATTTACGTTAGTTTAGAAAAATAAGTAATAAAATATTTTTGTTAGTTTATTATAAAATATGAAAACAATATTTTATACCCAATATTTGGAAACAAAAACCAACTCTCAAAATAGTGTTATTAAAAAAAGAAGAATAGTAAGAATATATACAATCACGTTTTGCAATTAAAAGAGAAACCCATGGCCCATTAGCTACTATCCCCTTTTTGCGGTGGCGCGCACTTCCTCTGTTACTGATATTATGTTGAAAAGAAGAGTGTATATTTCGAAATACTGGAAGGATAAAAGAAAAAATCACGAAACGAATTCGTGATATAAACTGAGTCTAGGAATAACCTATTCGCGCAAGACTGAATACGCCCGTATAGTGTTTACGGTATAATGCGTACGAGTCTCCAAAGGTAAAACAGTTTATCAATTCACACTGGTAGCACCACCGTGTATGAATTTTCGGCGAACGAAATCGAAATTATGAGCTTAACGGGTGTATGCAGCGAAAGACTTTCGGAAATTTGGGTTCATAAAAGTGTGTCCTGAAAGTTGAACGAAATGGGGTATATATAGGCGGAAGTTCGACCCATCTGAAGGTTGCTGGAGTGGAGTACGTGGTGACCATGGATCACCCACGTTCTGTAGTGGAGAGAAACGCAGTTTCTCATTCTTGGGAAGCAAGAACGGAATATTCTAGATACTCTGGAGTGTATTAATCATTTTCGTAGGTGTATTAAACATGTTCGTGGGCCGGAACAATTCTAAATGGGCCACCCGATGTGGGCCGACCCAATTCCATACGGGTCACCAGATCCGATTGGATCCAAAAGGTTATTGGGCTATTTTATATTTTTGGTACTCTAAAAATATAGGTAAGACACCAAAGCCCACCCAAAATCCAATTGCCAAGAACCACGAACCACGGGTCCAGGCGGGACGGGGCGCGCGCGTGTGTGGTCCATGGTTAGGATCCCCATGTCCCAATTTAAAGAACATGAATATTTTCCTACTTATATACAAGACAATCTTCTTGTAATTTTCCAATGTGGGATGAAACTTCATTTTCCATTTCTCATGGAATTATTCAATACAAATTATTAATACTACAACTTCCCAAATTAATTTCTCACTCACCTGAAATCGGTTTTGAGATATTAAATATACCACGCTCATCTACTCCGCGAGTAGAATAACATCGTTAATTTTATTTTCCCCAAAACTAACGTTTTTACTCCTAAAAAAATTAGTCAAAGTCAGGGTATTAAACCTTCATTAAACTAATTTCCAACATATTATTTATTGTTTAATCGAATTTTCGAAACAATCAAGTGATCGAGGATTGAATTTTGAAGCTATTTGATTTCCTTTAAACAACACCTTCATTGAAGCTATTCAATTTTCGATCGTTTTGAAGCATAAGCGAAGCGAGCGTATCATGTTCAGGTATTTTTTTAATCAAATCTTAAATAAGATGATCATTAATTATATAATATTCTTTTCAACTCATTTTAGAATGACTCAATCAAAAGGATGAATTTTAATTAAAATATTGTTTATTAGTATTTGTGGGTATAAAGTTGATTTTTAGTAAAAATAAAAGGGTCTTATTTAATTTTTTAAAGGGTAAATTTAAAGGGATATAATCTATATTTTGTTATTTTGGGAGGCACAATATAAAATTTATATATTTCAAGATAAAATTTATATATTTCAAAACCCAAAAAAGTTAATATTTTAAAGTTAATGAGAGGCACAAGATAAAATTTATGTTAGAAAAAATTGGTTGGTGGTATTATTTTATAATTAATTGGTATTAAAGTTTATTTGAGACTTTAATAGTTGACCAATTAATTTTGGGTGTTGAAATTAATTTTTCAGAAATTAATTGTTACATGAGCGTTCTACTCTCGGAGTAGATAAGAATGGTGTATTCATACTCGCAAAACCGATTTTCGGTGAGTGGGAAATTGAATCGGAAAGTTGAAAGGTTCAACACCTAATTTTGGGAATTAAATGAGTCATTTAATTCATCCCACATTAGAATTTTGGAATACAAATATACATGATATTAGTATGGGAACAATGAAGTATAATAAATTATAGTTGATTGCTAGTCAATCAAAGTTGCCACACGCGCGCACCGCGCCCGCGACCGTGGTCTTGGTTCTTGGCAATTGGACTTTGTGTCTTGGGCCCAGTGGGTATCTAATTTTTTGGAGAACAAAAATTAGGAAATTTGGTCCACAAGATTGGGTCGATTCGGTTCAGGACCCACCCGGTTAGAGAGGTCAACCGGATCGACATACTTCATAAGAGCACATAAATCACGTGTGCTAAATTTGTGGGACGTTACCAGCGTGATTTAAGGAAACGCGTTCTGGGTCAACTTGCCACCAACAAAAACGCGTCTGCATTTAATGCCCACGCGGTTTTTCCTTCTGCATTGAGTGGAGGTTCGCCTATAAATAGCATCCTCATGCATTTGCCTGGCCAAGCATTCAGAAAATTCTTCTCCTCTCTCTCAGTCTCTCCGCATATAGAGTCTCTAAGGGACAGTCCAGTTCGAAATGCTCGTTGTGTTTGCCAGAGCTCCAAGACCTGTGGTGCTACACTCTTGGAGACGATAGTGACGTTTTACCTTTGTGGGCAAATTTCCAAGACCGAAGAGCACTACCGGGGAAATTTTGTCTTGCGGGAAGAGGGCTTCCTCGACTCGTCACTGCTGCAGTTTACTTTTCCTTTTTTCTCTCTTTGTAACAGTTATCGAGTTGTAAATTTTCTTTTTTATTTTTGAATTATTATTTCCGCAGTTAAAAAACTTATTTTCTTTTACAATCGCAAGACAAATTTTTTTGTTTTCAAAAATGACTGACGGAAATAACAATTCGGAGTCTACTAACCAAGGAAACACTGTTGTTCCTCCTGGTAACCCCACTCCCCAGGGCACCATTACCCCCGTTCCCCCTGTAACTGTCCATTTTGGGCAAACTTCTAATCCCTCTGTGGTGAGCCCTTTCCCTTTTGACAATTCGAGACCTTTTGTGGTCCAAAGTGAGAGACCCGAAAAGTTTTCGGGTAAGAACTTCAAGAGGTGGCAACAGCGTATGCTGTTCTTTTTGACCACCTTGAGGTTGGCGAGGTTCCTTACTGAGGACCCGCCTGCGGTCGTTGAGAACGATGCGCAGAATGAGGAAGTTCGTGCCCGCTGGTGGGAACACGACTTCTGTGCTCAGAATTACATTCTGAGTGGTCTGACAGATGCTTTGTACAGTGTCTACCAGAAGTGTAAAACGGCCAAGGAAATGTGAAATTCCTTGGAGGCCAAATATGTGGCCGAGGATGCCGGTACTAAGAAGTACTTGGTTGGGAAGTTCTTGAACTTCAAGATGGTGGACTCGAAGTCTATCGTCGAACAAGTTCAAGAATTCCAGTTGATTCTGCATGACATTGCTGCAGAAGGAATGATACTGCCAGACGCTTTCCAAGCCGCTGCAGTAATTGAGAAACTGCCTCCAAGCTGGAAGGAGTTTCAAAGCCATTTGAAGCTGAAGAAGAAGAGTATGACCTTGCAAGAGGTAATAGGCAAACTTCAGATTCGCGAGGGTGGGCTGGAAAGGAACAAAGGTCAGGAAGAGGCCAAAGCGAATTTGATGGAATCAAAGAAGCGCAAGAGGCCAAATTCCGACAAAGGCAAACAACCAGTTGTAACTCGACCCAAATTTACTGGTGATTGTTACAACTGTGGAAAGCCAAACCACATTGCAAGATTCTGCAAGGCCCTGAAGAAAGATGACAAAGGCAAGGGCAAGCAGTCCAATGCGAACGTGGTTGAAGGAGAGTTCACTGAAGAGGACCTTGTGGGCAACCCAAAGGAGTGGTTCATTGATACAGGGGCTACCTGTCATGTCTGTTCTGACAGGAATGCTTTCTCGACCTATGAGCCAGCCAATGGGAGAAAGCTGCACATGGAGAATCAAGCCACGTCTGAGGTGGCTGGGGTTGGCAATGTTGTTCTGAAGCTGACCAGTGAGAATAATATCACACTGAGAGATGTCCTGCATGTCCCGGACATTCGCAAGAACCTCATCTCCGGCTCTGTACTAGTGAAGAATAATTTCAAACTTATATTTGAGTCTAATAGGGTTGTTCTTAGCATGTTCTCAGTGTATCTAGGTCGTGGTTATGTCCACGATGGTCTGTTTAAGATGAGTGCCATTGTTGTACACCCCAAGGGGAAATCTGCTATGAATAAAGAAGCTTCTACTTCTTCTTATATCGCTGAGTTTTCAAATTTATGGCACTGCAGATTGGGACATGTAAATGTTAAATCGATAAAACGACTAGTAAGTTTAAATTTACTAGATATAAAAAATGTCGATTTAAATAACAAATGCGAAATTTGTGTAGAAGCTAAGATGACAAAGTTGTCTTTCCCTTCGGTTGAAAGAAACTCAGAACCTCTAGAATTAATTCACACTGATGTGTGTGACTTAAAATTCGTACAAACTAGAGGTGGGAAGAAGTACTTCATCACTTTCAAAGATGATAGTACGAGGTTTTGCCATGTTTACCTTTTGCACAGTAAGGATGAAGCGTTAGATGCTTTTAAACTCTACAAAAGTGAAGTGGAAAACCAGTTGAATAGACGAATCAAAATGGTTCGTAGTGATAGAGGAGGAGAGTATGTAGCACCGTTTGAGAAGATATGCTCCGAATCCGAAATCATACATCAAACTACTGCTCCTTACTCACCTCAATCTAATGGTGTTGCAGAACGAAAGAACCGAACACTCAAAGAGATGATGAATGTTATGCTTATTAGCTCCGGTTTACCGCAAAACTTGTGGGGGGAGCCATTCTGTCGGCCAACCACATTTTGAACAAAATTCCACATAAGAGTAAAGATTCGACTCCTTATGAATTGTGGAAGGGGCGGAAACCATCGTATAAATACCTCAAAGTGTGGGGGTATTTAGCAAAGGTTGAAGTGCCTCTACCTAAACAAGTTAAAATCGGCCCTAAAACGGTTGATTGCATATTTATTGGGTATGCACTGAATAGTAGTGCCTATCGGTTTCTGATTCACAAATCAGAAGTTCCCGATATGACAGAAGACACTTACATAGAATCGAGAAACGCTGTGTTTTTTGAAAACATCTTTCCTTGCAAGACCAAGGAAGATGAAGTATCAACCAAAAGACCTCGAAATGAGGAGGTTGATGAGGATACTGGTCCGTCCACTCAAGATAGTGGCGAGTTACGACGCAGCAAGAGAGCTAAGATAGTCAAAACCTTTGGTCCCGATTTCAACACTTACGTGTTGGAAGAGGAACCGAGGACTATCAAAGATGCTCTATCTAGGCCAGACGCTCCGCTCTGGCAAGAGGCGATTAACAGTGAAATCAACTCTATCATGCAAAACTACACGTGGGAGTTGGTTGATCTCCCACAAGTTTCCAAGCCCTTAGGATGCAAATGAATCCTTAAAAGAAAGTATAAAGCAGATGGGTCAGTTGAAAAATACAAAGCCCGCTTAGTGGCCAAAGGGTTCAAACAAATCGAAGGGTACGATTTCTTTGATACCTATTCACCTGTAACGAGGATTACTTCCATTAGGGTGCTAATCGTGATTGCTGCTTTACACAATCTCGAAATTCACCAAATGGATGTTAAAACTGCATTTCTCAATGTTAAAATGGATACAAATATATATATGGATCAACCAGAGGGGTTTGTAGCACTTGGACATGAGAAAAAGGTGTGCAAACTAGTAAGGTCGTTGTATGGGCTTAAGCAAGCTCCAAAACAATGGCATTTGAAATTTGATAGCACCATGGTATCAAATGGCTTTCGTATTAATGAGTGTGACAAATGTGTGTACGTGAAAAGTACACCAAAAGGGTTTGTCATATTGTGTCTATACGTTGATGACATGCTCATTATGAGTAATGATAATGATTTACTCATTAGTACAAAACGCATGTTAAGGCGAAACTTTGACATGAAAGATTTGGGTGTTGCTGACGTGATTCTAGGAATCAAGATCAGCAGGACATCAAAAGGTATATCTTTAACACAATCTCACTATGTAGAGAAAGTACTAAAGAAGTTCAATGCCTTTGATGATCCACCTGCAAAGTCCCCATTGGACATAAGTGTGCATTTGAGAAAAAACAGAGGTAGTCCTGTAGCTCAACAAGAATATGCTAGAGTTATCAGTAGCATTATCTACATTTCAAATTGTATGCGTCCCAATATAGCATGTGCTGTGAATAAACTTAGTAGATTCACAAGCAATCCAAGCAATGAGCATTGGAATGCACTCAGGAGAGTCTTGAGGTACTTAAAGTATACTCTCGACTTTGGGCTACAGTATACTAGGTATCCTGCTGTACTTGAAGGGTATTGCGATGCTAATTGGATCTCAGACACTAAAGAGTCATTCTCCACTAGTGGATTTGTATTCACTATAGGAGGAGCGGCTGTGTCCTGGAGATCGACTAAGCAAACATGCATAGCCCGATCCACCATGGAATCAGAATTCATAGCTTTGGACATAGCTGGTGAAGAAGCAGAGTGGCTTCGAAATTTCCTCGAGGATATTCCATGTTGGGATAAACCCGTACCTACGATAATGGTACATTACGACTGTAGCCGTAATTGGTAGGGCTTTAAGTGTCATGTATAACAGAAAGTCTAGACACATTCATCGTAGACATAATTCCGTGAGACAATTAATCTCAAGTGGTGTGATGTCAATAGACTATGTGAGGTCTAAGGACAATCTTGCGGATCCGTTAACTAAGAGTATAAATCGAGATCAATTGTCTAAACTGTCAGAAGGATTGGGTCTAAAATCCACAAAGTAAACTGAAGCAGTGGTAACTCAACCAAGTTGACTGGAGATCCCAAGATCTTGGTTCAACGGGAAAACTAAGCTGTGGAAGTTAGAGAATGCACTTGGTAACCCGACCATTCCTTAGAGGACAGTGCACCAAGTGAGAACCCGTATGTGGTACAGGCTAAGTCTATACGACTTTTAATGAATCCTAAGTCCATGTGAGGGACGGAGTATTGCGGGATACTCAAGAGGAGTTCACCTATGTAAGTGTGAGGTGAGAGGCCGCCTCAAATATCAATGGATATTAAACACTTATGAATCCAAATGGTGTCCATGGCCGAAACGGACAAAAACGTGAGAACAAAAAATGAGCGTAGAGATATTATTGTGTCAGTATTACTGTCTAAGTACACACCAACGCGGAATGGTTCAAGGCAATGTGTCCACCAGGCTGCCGGTGTACTCGGTAAGGCTTGACTATGGAAGGTTCAAAGCCACAAACTACCTATCCAAATGCAATAATATTTTGTGTTTGAACTGGACTGTGAGTCTGCATGTCTATAGGTTCAATTTCCACTCATGTGGGGGATTGTTAGAGAAAATTGGTTGGTGGTATTATTTTATAATTAATTGGTATTAAAGTTTATTTGAGACTTTAATAGTTGACCAATTAATTTTGGGTGTTGAAATTAATTTCTCAGAAATTAATTGTTACATGAGCGTTCTACTCTCGGAGTAGATAAGAATGGTGTATTCATACTCGCAAAACCGATTTTCGGTGAGTGAGAAATTGAATCGGAAAGTCGAAAGGTTCAACACCTAATTTTGGGAATTAAATGAGTAATTTAATTCATCCCACATTGGAATTTTGGAATACTAATATACATGATATTAGTATGGGAACAATGAAGTATAATAAGACCTGTGGTGCTACACTCTTGGAGACGATAGTGACGTTTTACCTTTGTGGGCAAATTTCCAACACCGAAGAGCACTACCGGGGAAATTTTGTCTTGCGGGAAGAGGGCTTCCTCGACTCGTCACTGCTGCAGTTTACTTTTCCTTTTTTCTCTCTTTGTAACAGTTATCGAGTTGTAAATTTTCTTTTTTATTTTTAAATTATTATTTCCGCAATAAAAAAACTTATTTTCTTTTACAATTTATATATTTCAAAACCCATAAGTCATAGTTATCCCTTTGAACAGAGCACAACTGACTAAATTCAGTGATATGATCATACCTCTAAGGGTAAGAACATCTCATAGCAGGTATATAATTAATCTTGATCATACCAATTGAGAACTAAGTTGAACTTCAATAGGATCACGACTCTTGCAATGAATATTTCTCTTATACACAAATTTTAGCATAACAAGTATTTAAGTGAATCACATGTATTTAAATTTTAAACTCAATTTAATTTTAATTTTGATTTTTCAAAATACACACTAACACGTTGAATTGTATATTTTTTGTAATTGTAATATTACTATTTACTTTTTGGAGTAATATTAATTACTTCTTGGGGTATAACTATTTTTACTTTGGCATATTTTTTCCAAAATTTAAGTGCATACATGCACTTAAATGCGCATTAGAAATACTCTTCTCTTTAAATAACTTATGACAAAGTATAGAGTGAAACTAATTTATACATAAATCCGTGGAGGGTATTAGTTGTTTTCATTTAAGCGTATTAGTTGTTTTTACTGAAGAGTATTACTGATTTACACTATAGAGTCTTAGTTGTTCGGTGAAAATGAACTAAGACTCTTCAGTGTAAACCAGTAATACTCTTCAGTAAAAACAACTAATACCCTTCAATGATTCATATATAAACCAATTTCACTCTATACATACTCATAACTTATAAGTGTTGAGTTCATTAAAATACAATATATATAATTTAAATTATATAATTTTGACACTTCTTAAATCTATCATGTCTTTTTCCCCGAATAACTTATAAATATTTGAGTTCATTAAAATACAATATATATATAATTTAATTTGAGCATATATAGAGTAAAATTGGTTCATATATAAATTATTGAAGGGTGTTAATTATTTTCATTAAAGAGTATTAGTTGTGTTCACTGAAAAGTATTAGTTGTCTTCACTAAAGAGTTTTAGTTTATTTTCACTAAAAAAATAATACTCTTCAGTAAAAACATCTAATACCCTTCAGTGAAAACAACTAATGCCCTTCAATGATTCATGTATGAATCATTTTCACTCTATACTTTATCATTAATTTATATAATTTTGACACTTCTTAAATTTATAGTATTATCTTAATATATATACTCCATGTATTATAAATTTTAATAATTCTTTTTATGAAAAATAAGTTTTAATGAATTGGTACCAGTGCAACACTGCCCTAATCTTATATACTTAATTGTGCCAGAACAGAATCTTATACTTCGTATAAAAAATTTGAAAGAAAATTGCGGGAGGAAACCCGCCAAGATTGAAATCTACAACCATGGATCGTGGGCTATGGCATTTTCCACTAACTGTAGACGTTTTCAAATTGAAGGCAATTAGCATATCAACACCTCTTAATCTCTTCAAGCATTATCCATTTTCGATCACTCTCTTGCTGCTAAATACGTCTCAGTTGATACCCTTCATTTGACTACTCAATGTCTTAAATTGTAGATTGAATTGTTTAATTTCAAAGATGATTTCGACGCAAAATTAATTTCTTTGAATTAATCGATCCTTTTTAATTATTTCAGGGGCAACATTTGAATTTACAATTTGCAGAATCACAAATTGTTGACGAGGTATTTCATTTTTCCTGCCTTTTTGTTTTGATATCATTTAATTAGTTGTCTAGGTATAGCTTACTAGTTGCACTAATATTTATTTAGTTGGTTCTATTATGAATCTCAATCATACGCCTTAGATGACAGAATGAAAGTATACATGCTCATATGGATTAATAGTCATTTCATGCTCATGGAGTCCCTGTTGGAATAACTTGCTGCTTTTTTTCTCTTTGAATTGGATATAAATTTCCATCTGAATTGGTAGTACTGATTTAGTATACTTGGTGTAACTGCTCTATCTTTTAACACTATAATATTGTTGGCTTAATATTTGTGTTGGTGATTGTATATTCTGACCATTCAATGAAAAAGGATTGTAATATCAGAGTTGGTGACTGTATATCAGAGTTTAGCATAAGGGTTAAATCTGTTGCAATTACAAGAAAAATAGAATTGTTATGACCTTAGGCGAGTTTGTTTATACACCATTCCTTGGAACTACCTTAATTCCCTTGAATGTTAAATCCACCTGTATGTACATTATGATATTGTCTTCTCATACTTCTTTCTTGCAGATATGTTTAACAAAAGTAAAAAGAGCAGGCCCAAAAACTTTATGCTTCGAGATGAGCCAATTATACAACCACCTAGGATCTCAATTTCAAGAGATCATCCTCAAAGGGCTTGGGATCAATTTGACATGTCAAATTGTTGGAACAAAAGTATGAATAAACTCACTTAGTATATTTTTCTCTTACTCATTGAAAAATCAGTTTTCATATTTCCTTTATAATTCAGTCACATTGTTTTTTCTGATTATTATTCTGTAATTTACAGCAATGACTACAACTTAAGAACAAAGGAGACTTGACTTGGGATGTGCAGATAAAGGAAAAAATCCAGTGATTGTATCACATAGGACAAATAAAAGAGTTTATACTGGATGCACAAGTAATCAACAAGCCCCATATATAGTATCAAATCAACCGCTCATGAACACGACACTGGTTGAGCAGGATAGTATGAGCAGCAATCCTTATGATATACTTGGGGAGGAAGCCAGAATCGAGAAAGATCTAATGAACAAAAGCTATGAGTTGGACAACCAGATTATGGCTAGATTTTGGGAAGAATCAAGAAGCGATGATGAGCTTACGAATGAAAACTACGAGATGAACAACCCACCTAACGATGTAGTTAGGGAAGAGTCAAGAGTCGAGAATGAAATTATGAATGGTAGCTACGAATAAGAACGCGAACAAGGTAATGACATAAGCACAATATTGTACTCTATTTTAAAAGTTAAAAACTAATATTTATTTTTGTGCTAATAGATGATGATATTGCTGATAAATCAATAAAAAAAGTTCGAGGTCCTACATATATGGGAAGTATTTGGGGTCGTCCTACCTACCTAGAGCGATATCAAGTTGAATATAATGCTTATGGTCAACCTATAAGTGGCAAATGTAGCTTGCTCTGCTATTTCTTAGGTTCAATTGCTAGAAATGGTAAATATTGTCCAATTGATGTGAAGGATTGGCGTGCAATGTCAAGGGAAAAAAGAACCCATATGATAGAGCTTGTAAAGGTAATCATCCTTTTATTAACGTGTATATTCATATACAGTTTTTGTTTACAACAAATTTATCTAACTTTGGGTATTCTTTTTCTTGATGTTCTAGAGTTCTATGCGAAACTTCTTCAAAAAAAAATTTAGTTCTATTTTCATGTTCAAATTTATCTGACTGAATCCTAGTTTGTTTTGGGACTTGAAAAACCAGATTCAAACTCCTACTACACCCCAACACTTATTTTACAACTCCCTACACAGTACACTACTTTCCAAAATATAATAATGCACTTATACCTACTTTTTCAGCATTGATGCGGCAATAAAAGTGAAATTTTACCATACATAATTCTGTTGCCGACATACATTTTCGCTATTCAGCTAGCATTTTAAATCCTAAGGATTCCACAGTCTAGATTTGCCATCATACTTGATCGCATACTAAATATACCTTTATTAGGACATTAAAGTTGTTTTTGATTACTAAATCTCATTTTCTATACATGCTAATTTGACTAATACTCGCGTCCCTAGTTGATAGTTGAACTGGGTCAAGGATCAGCCTCATTTGCATGAAGCCTTAATTATTTTTGTGCATGATGCAATAGTCATATATATTTTAATAAAACACTTTCTCCCCATTGTGTAATCTTTTTAACATGTGCGTGTTCAGGGATATTGGGCATGTCATGAATAATTTACTGGAGCTCCATTTCTATATGCCTTTGGGAATTCAATTTTTTTTCAATGCTAGTGTATTATTCTTGCTTTACTTCATTTTTTCGCTAATCTCTATGTGTGATTTGTGTGTTTATATTTGAGTTTTTTTGTTAGCTTAATAACTGAACACTTTATGCAGCGACGATTTAATGTCCCCAAAACTGCGGAGAAGTGGATTTTGTCATCCATTGGGGAAAAATGGAGAAATTGGAAGCATTTTTTGAAAGTGAATTTTTGGAAAGATGATGCTCCTTTGGTTACTTTGATAGAACAAAAGAATGAAAAAAGGATAAAGCTTGAGCAGTGGGTCAATTTAGTTACATATTGGAACTCAGATGAAGCAAAGGTTTCTTGTGATTGTTTAGGGTAAAAAAATAAAAGTTAGCATGCATCTACTAATTATTTTCTTCAATTTCAATTTCAGGAAGCGAGCAAGAGAAACAAGCAAGCTAGAGCTAAAAAAACCATGAAGCAAATAACTGGGAAAAGATCATTTGCCCGAGTTAAACATAAATTGGTTAATGCAACAATCTGCAGTTTTTATTTCAGCATTTATTAATATATTTTAATATTTAATTTAACAATTTCTATTTCAGAAAAAAGAGTTAGGACGGTCCCCAAAGCGCTATGAATTATTCGGTGCATGTTTTTGTTAAACCAAATGGGGAATCAAGTGGCGATGCTTCAAGAAAATATGTAAGTTTGCATAATATATATTACATTTACTGTTTCATTAATGAAATATGAACATAACTCTTGTCTGTTTAAATTTATAGTTGGAAATGGAAGAACGCAACAACCAACTTGAAGAAGGTTCTACAGATCCAATTGGTCCAGATGATGTATTTGCCCAAATCATGGGGTCGAATCGCCCTGGTCATGTGAGAATGACGGGTAAAGGCATCTGCCCATCAAATGTATGGGGTGAAATTTCAAGGCGCGCATCCAACCGTATCTTGCAGGAGCAACAAGCAAGAATTACACAATTGGAAGCGCTTGTGGCACAACAAAGATGTGTCAATCCACAACTGCCCTCTAGGCAACATGAATTTTCAGATAACTCTCTATCAAACCGTGCTACAGCAAATCTGCCTCTTACGGTGAATTATCTTTTACTTTTTATTACCTATTGTCTATTACAAATTTTAGCATGCTAATACATATACTAATAGTCATTTACATTGAAGTCTTATACAATTAAATACAAAAGATAATATTCATTTTTATTTATTTTTCCGTATAAAGGTGGTACCCATGTTTCTCTCAAGCACTTATGTGATCCCAAAAGAATTATTGCTAAAGGATTCATTCATAGTATCAATCCATGTACAAAAGTTAGGGGTCAACTCTTGGGGTCAAATTGGTGTGAAGTAAATGTGAAAGTGGTGCTTGAACCCGAGGAAGAACTGATTAGGCCTTATGGTAATTTTCAGAAATTTTCACAAGTACTTGGAGAAATGATCGCTTGGCCTTGTCATTTAGTATGTAAATATGTTTTGAATCTTATCGTTAGTATAAATTTATTTTTGTAACATTAGTTGATTATTTAGTTAATTTATATTATATTTGCAGGTAACACCTAGTGAAGATTAATTGTTGCTTGAATATTGATTGCAACAACACTGCATCAAGTGAGTATCTTTCATTCTGTTATTTGATATTATATCAATTGCAATGCATATTTTGATTCACTTTGTTTCTATGGAGTCTAGCATATCAATTTTACTTGTGCTTATGTCTGTATATATCTTCTGACCTCAAACTGTATCTTGTGGATTTCCTTTTGTGTTCCTCGTGTAAGTAAGCTTTGCAAGAAATTTTTAACAACCTGTTGGAATAATAAGGAATACTATTATATTATATACTTAGTGAAACATCTTGTTGATAGGATTTGTGGTGTGCAGTGTCTTTTTATTCCTACTAATCTCCGTGACTTCACAACATATTTAATGCTACTTATATTCAACTTGGTAAATTAAAAATCTGACGAACTAGTTGCATTGCTTAGCCTCCACCAAACCAGCAAACTGATCATGCTAAGTGAAAGGAAATATCTTAAATTGTTTGCATTAGGTTTCATATGTAGTCATTATAACGCCTTTTGGTTAACACCACTAATAATAAGAATAATCCTAGAATTTCCACCATGACTATTTATATATATAGACACCCTAAGAATTGATTTATTAGAACGTGGAATTAGATTAAATGGAGGAGTAAGGTCAACTTTGAGGATACCTTGTTTAATTGGTTGTCAAATCCCATAGATTATTTGGGAAGCATGTAACAGTGGGAATTCTCTCCATCTTTGTTACTATTATGTTGATTTGAGTGTGGTTCCTTTTGCGTTTTTGTGTCTGGCTTCTTTGAGTTATTGTAGACAATTTTTTTGATCTTTTTGTCTTTGTAGTGGGTGGAGTATCCCATTACTCTTAACTAATAAAATTATTAACTTTTGTGGTTCATAAAAGAATAAAATAGACACATGTAGTTAATATGTACTAATGATATTTATTTTGTTGATTCAGGTGACACTGTTGTCTTAATCAAAAGATGGATCTGAGAGTTCTTTATGACTACTATAAACACGTATCAACTAGAAGCCCTTCAAACATTGCAAAAAAAAATTTTAGCTTATTTTATTGGAATTTCTCACTGTTTGGTTTCTATACCATATTTGGTAGATTGTATATACATTGTTATGTAAGTAATTCTCAAGATTTGTTTAGGTTATCTTATGTGAAATTTGGAATGATGGATCAATTGATTTTAGATGAAGTTTAATGTCAGTTTTTACTTGTCAATTATGATGTTGAGTCCATATTAATTTCTAAATGTCGTATTAGCATGTATATAAAAGATGCTTGTGTACTTATATCACATTTTAAATGTAGTTATAGTATGTATGTTAAAAATACATGTGTATTTATAGAATATTTTTTAGTACATTTAAATATAGTTATAGCATGTATGTAAAAATTGCATGTGTACTAACATATTTTTTTAACACATTTATAAATGTAGTTAGAGTGTGTATGTAAAAAAAAATGTAAATGTACGAATAGAATATTTTTCAACACATTTATAAATGTAGTTACATCACCTTGTCTATTGCTACATTGTTTTAAAGCACACTAACTATAAATATGGAGATAAGTGAAATGTAATAATAGATAACCAAATACTACATTTTAAAATGTCTTTTCATGCAATTTTTCTTGTAGTGTGTGGAAGTAAAATTAGAACCAGTAAATTTAGTGAAAATTTTGAGCTTTTTGTGAAATGCAATCATGTTGAAATTATACGTCGTTTATTGGGATTTATATTTTTTTTGAATGCATATCTTTACTTTATATAAATATATTCTTATTGAAACAATAGATTTAATATGTTTTTCATCTTTTTTTCGATTTTTTAGCATATATCAGTGTCGGGTGCAAATATTTATTTAGAGAAAAATCATATTTCTTATATTGCAGTTTTTCAAAATTTACGGTTTTTTCCCGGTTTATTGGGAATACATGTTTATTGGTGACATAGACAGTCACATTCTTCATCTTAGTAAAACTTGATTAAAATTTATTATAAGAGTTGGATTGGGTCACATATGATGTCGAAGCAAGAATGATTGTCATTCACAATGAATTCTTTTAAGAACCGTAACTTAGGGATGATGACAAATTTAGGACTTTAAATCTCTGATCTGTAAATTAAAGCCAAAATGATCTATATCAAACGAAATCATGTTATTTGGGCCTGAAATTTGGGTTTATTTGCATGATGTTGCCTGTATTCGGGGTTGAATTTGGACCCGAATATGGTTCATTTGGGCAAATAAGACCTAGATTCACCATTTTTAAAAGTTATTGTTCTTAATTTCCTAGATCGGAGAATTACGATCCGTATTTTGCCAACTTGAAGTGTTATAGTCATATTGCCGCTCCCAAGTTACCATCCGTAAAAAAAAATTATTTTCATACTTGATATTGATTCATTTATTAGTGTTGCTAATTTGAACGATGAAATTATATTATCTTATTATTGTGTCAAAATTTTATTATTTTATGTAGATATTGTTAATGTTTTGAAATAGTTCATCATTTCGCTACGGAGGTTTGAGTTTGATATTTTTATTATGACCTAAAGTACTTATTTTTATTATATTTCAGTTTTTATTGAGAAAATTATCAATAAACTCCTCATTTTATCGGCGAGGATCAAATAAACCCTTTTAACTATTTTTTTTGTACATATGTGATTTTCCTTTTTAATTGAGATTTAATAAACCACATATCTTAATAAAACAAAACGATCAAAACCCTTTTGTCAAATTAAAATAGAACATAAATATTTTTTGACCATTTTTTATTCAAAATCTGAAAATAAAAAATTATATAAAGAATTTTAATATATTTTTAAAATATAAAAATTAAATTTTCAAAAAAAATAAAATTTTATTTAAGATTTGAATGTTATATTCAATAAATCTTAAAATAATTGTCATGTTTAATAAAATTGGAGTTTCTATAATACTTCTTATTGTTTTAATTTATTTATAATACACACAATAATTTTTGTATTTATTAATTTATTTATAAGGTTAAAATATTTTCCAATATTGTTGTTGTTTTATTTTATTTTATTTGTATTCATTGCATGTATTTATAAATATATTAATTTTATATTTTATAATATACTACATCCGTCCCATATTAGTTTTCACAATTGACCTTTTGGAACTATAATATGAGAGTTGATTTGTTGTATTTAAAAGGATAGAATAATTATTAGTGACATGAGATGTAATTTAAAGATCTTTCTAAGGCATGAGTAGTGCACTGTGAAAACTAATGTGGGACGGAGAGAGTATTTATTATTTAAAATAAATTTTAAATAATTAAATTAATACATAGTGATATGAAGTTCTATACGTGCATTGTATCAAATCAATTGCAGAAAACTTATTATCAGGTATTCAGAAGCTGATTATTATTATTTTGATATAAATTGTTTGAGTCTTTTTTATATTGCTATATTTTACAAAGATAAGTTTATACATTTTAGATAAGCACATGTTTGAAAATGTTATGTCATCATCTGAACTTTATCAGTAATACTATCTTTTAGCTATTGATTATAGAATAGACATGTTTTAATGTCTTTAGTGATTATCCAATATTATATAAACAATTTTAAATTATATATGTTCAAAGCATATTTTCGATTTATATCAGACATACCATATGATTTAGATGATTTTATAAATAGATACTTTTTCATGTTACATTATGTATAATTTAAAAAAGGGTGTAATAATTTTTTTTTTGTTATAAACCATTGTGTGAAAAAATTATGACGCTTATAAAACATAAAAAATATAAATATTTATATAAATGTAAAAAAATACTAATATTCTTTTACATGTTTTAATTTTTAAGGTTGATTCAATATGTGATGATTCTGTTTTACTTATCAAAAGTTTACTTACAAAAAAAAAAAAAAAATAGGGTGGAACTTTAAAACATACATATATATAATCAACACTGAAAGTCATAGATAATAGAAACTTATAAATGTATGTTTAGGGAGTGAAAACCTAAAAAAAAATCAGTATAAATCAATTGAAACATGAATATATATAATTAAAGTGATTGTACTCCCTCTATTCAGGAGGAATTTTCACACTTTACTTTTTGTTCCGTCACAAAAAAACTTGCACATTTCATAAAAGGAAATATTGATTTGTGTGCACACTAAAAAAATACATATATTTACCCATATACAACTACTTTATCAACAAGTGACTTTTTTCTTAAAGAACGTGCCCAAAGAGGTTAGCAAGTTCCTCTGGGACAGATGAAATGTGATTTTAAAAAATATTTTAAAAAACGTACATAACAATATAATCTAAACTAGAAATTAAAAAACTTACAGAAAAAAAACACTTGAAATAACACCATTTTCGACTTTAAAAAATTTAATTTATCCATCACAAATAAAAAAAAATCTTTCCCACCTAATTTAGAATGTAAATACCATGTTGATTTTGTTAAAAATAAATAAATAAATAAATAAATGTATATATATATATAAATATATATATTTACTTTCTCTCTCTCTTACACACACACATATATTATATGCATGACAGATGACCCACCAATACCAACTTTATTAACTTTTTGACAAAGTATAGAGTGAAAATGGTTTATACATTAATCATTGAAGAATATTAGTTATTTTCATTAAAGAGTATTAATTTTTTTAACTGGAGGGTATTAGTTGTTTATTGAAAATAAACTAAGACTCTTTATTGAAGACAACTAATACTCTTCAGTGAAAACAACTAATATTGTTTTGTGAAAACAATTAATATCCTTCAATAATTCATGTATAAACCAATTTCACTCTATACATACTCAACTTTTTTTATATCCATAGTTGAGAGTATTTTGGTCTCAAAATTATAAAAATGTGAAAGAGAGTATTTTGTTCTCAAAATTATAAAAAGTGAAAGTAAGTATAAGAATATATTTGAAGTGGGTAAATTTTTTGCAATATAACTCGAAAGAAAGATTATCAAAACTATATTTATGTTTTATACATGGAGGATGAACTATAAAAAAAATCATATTTATTCCTTCCACTCCCAAGTTACAGTCCGTAAAAAAAAGTTATTGAGTAATGTTTTTGTTGTAAATCTGGAAGATTTGATATTCCAAATCTAGGAGATTTGGTGTGGACATTACTTGAGGACCAAGAATCATATTGGGTTTTACCCATTAGACTAGGGTTTTTACTATTATATATATCCCATTATATTCATGAATTATGTACTCTCATACACAATAATATTAGTGGAACTCCTGGCTTGGATCGCCCCCAGACGCAGTCGTTCCCGACGAACTGGGTCAACAAATCGTGTGCTTTTACTTTACGTAATTATTTACAACACGTTATCAGCACGAGACTCTGCCCGAGACCATACGGTACGCCCTAAAATTAATTATCTACAAATCATGTGAATTAATTATCGTATCAAATTGTTTGATCCATGCGTTACATATTTTGTATGCACATAAATTATTGCATAGATTTTTATTTCGTGTTTGCAATTAACTGGATCGAATTATATATATATATATATAAATAAATCTGTGAACGCACGGAAACTGCACGGTCGCCGCCGTTCACGGCCATCGCCGGCGATGCTCGCTGCCCGAAGCAGCCACATGGCCGCGCCTCCCGTAGGGCCGCCGCCTCCGAGCGCGATCACCGCAGTACACAGTTCGGTGCCACACGCGATCATCGTCGTACCAGGAACGCTGCCCGCGCACGGGACTGTCGTGCCTTGTTGCGCCACCTCCGGGCCGCCGCCCTCCGCGCGCCTGTCGAGCTGCCGCTGGCCGTCGCCCCCGCATGCAAGTCGTCGCGCTGCTAGAGCTTGCCACGCCCAACCACCACCGTGTGCCTTGCCTGAAGCAACCTCCGTACGCCGTCACCGATCGAGCAGCCGCCGTACACCGTGCCCGAAGCAGCCTCCGATGTGTTTTCATGGCCGCTGGTTCACGTACGCTTTTGGGCCCTTCAATTAACTCAACTTGGCCGATTTTAAGAAAATGAAAAGATAAGACTTGTGGGCCCTTATTTTTCTTTAAACATGGGCTTTTCCAAATTGGGCTTCTAGCTTTTAAATATCCTGGGCCTTTTAATTTTTATTTCCATGGGCCTTTAAACCTTTTCTTTACCTGGGCCTTTAAACCTTTTCTTTACTTGGGCCTTTAACTTATTCTAAGTCTGAGCCATTTTTCATTAAATATTTTAATGGACCTTAATTAATGTAACTCGGGCCTCTTTGATAATTTACCTTGGGCTAGTTTTACCTGAAACAAACATGAAAATTATATAGTTATTCATTTATATTATATTTAAATCGTCTCTTGGTTTTTACTAACCAATCTCGTGTTGAGCTTTCTTTTGGACTCGATGCCTAAATCATTGCTCCACCCACTTGAGACGTGTCCAAGTCTCTGCCCGAGATTATACGGTACGCACTAAATTAAATTTCATATGAATTCCATGTTTTGATGTGTACCTTTGCTATGAATTTATCATTTTTGTATGAAAATCAAAATCAATGTGACTTGAATTGACGAGCAACGACCGACGTCCCGAAGGCGTTCGATCACCGCCCGTCCCGTCGCCCGATCGCCAGTGCCGCCCGATCCCGCGCCGCTGCCGCCTGGCGCCGCGTACCACCTTACGCCGCCGCCGTCCTCTATGCACGTCGCACGTGGTGTTTTTCCCGGATTTTTGTGATTTGTAATTTCGTTCTTGATATCACAAAATCCGTGTTAATTTATTTTTTAATCCTTAAAATATTTCGTTAAATTGCGTTAATATATACGAAATAATTATTCTTATGATTATTTCCTCTGTCTATTAAATCGTATATTTTCTGCAAATTATTTTCATGCGATTATCTCCCTTATTTATTTTTGCATGTTTATGTGATTTTATTATCCTACATGCATTAATCCTGCGCACATAGTTTATTTTATTTATAGTCCGCATATTATGCTCGGGTAGGCGGCGCCCGATATTTGACGGACCGTAAATTTATGCCTTGGGTAGACGGCACCCAGTACGTGCATCTATGTGCCTTAGAATAATCAAATAAATCCTTATTCCTCCATTGTTAATTAATTTGGTCACAACTCTTACCATGTCACTTTAAAAATTATAGTCCAATATTACCATGATAGAATTTGATGAGCTTGCTCTCGATGGTAATAACTACATGATATGGGCACTAGATGTTTAGATCCATCTAGCCTTAAATGAGTTGAGCGAAACAATTCTCGAAGGTTCGAAATCCACTAACGTCCTGAAGGCGAAGGCGTTGATTTCTCTCATGAACCACCTGAGTGAGGAATTCATTATTCATATTCTCACTCAGGGACCCCGGAATATTATGGAGCTCCCTGTAGGACCATATACTCCTCCCTCCGGTACAATACGACCGGTGTATGCACCGTATTGTAACTCAGTTGATGCAGAACAATCTGCCAACATTCCACGCTAGCAACCTTATACTCCGACAGCAGTATAAGGACAATTATATTATTGGTTGCAAACGTGGAAGGGAGAGAGAGAGTAACATGATCTGGGTTAAAGACCGAGGTCATTGTACATCCGGTGGTCACTGAACCTTGAATTTCGCTCTTCAAAATCTGGCAAGGTTAAAGCAGTCCTGCTACAGATACGGATGCAGAGGCCATTGGTCTCGCACGTGTCGCACTCCCAAGCACTTGGTCGAGGCTTATCAAAAGCAGCAGAAGGACGACAAGGGGAAGTCCCCTAGAGTCGAAACTCACCATGCCAGACTGCTTGAAGCAAACTTTGACCAAGACAACGTCGAACCTCTGGGCATCAAGCTCAAGGACCTTAGAGATGATGAGTGATTTGTGTATTTGATTGTTTTAGTACTTTATTTTTTGGATCCTTTCTTTCGGATATTTTATTTATGGATGAATTTATTAGCTTTGATGTGTTTACCTTAAATAGCTATCTATGCGTTTATTCGGATATTGTTATTTTTATTTATGGCTAGTAAATATATCAGCTATTAGGTTTGAGTTAATTTCCTCTGACATGATGGATTGAGGTTGTGATTTATGATTGGTAGATAGCGCCACCACTCATATAATCTTATAGAAGAATTTTCTTCCTTCTCCCCCGGATTGTACTATTTCTACATCCGGCCGTCAAATCTCCATCTAGCCATGAGTATGAAATTTCATGACCCGAACTTCTTTAAATTAAGGCATCAGCGGTTAAGTCATCCAGGACAATATATGATACGTAGGACTCTACCCAATTTGAATAATAGAATCCTTCCTGTTGATGAATTTATTTATGATGCATGTTCTAAGGGTAAGTTAATAGTGCGCCAGTCGCACATTAAGGTTGGACTAGTGTCTCCGATTTTCCTTGAAGTGAATTCAAGGGGACATTTGCGGACCGATTCACCCAGCATCAGGACCATTTCGTTATTTCATGGTCCCTATTGATGCCTCCACTAGGTGGACATTTGCATTTTGCTGTCCACCCGTAATCAAGCTTTTGCGAAGCTCATTGCGAAGACTATCGAGCTTGGAGCTCAATTCCCGGATTATCCAATTAAATCGATTCGCATGGATAATGCAGCTGAGTTTAGATCTAAACTACCCACCTCATGCTGGGGGCATGCAGTCCTACATGCATCCAAATCCATCCAACTGCATATAATGATCATTCCCCCCTACAGTTAGTGCGTGGGAAAGAACCTAGCATTTCCCATCTGCGAATTTTTCGGATGTGCGGTATACGTACCGATTACGATACCCAAGCGAACCTCTTTGGGCCCACAAAGGAAACTCGGTATTTACGTCGGATTTGACTCTCCATCCATCGTGAAATACCTCGAGCCTTTGTCCGGGGATCAATTAACGGCCCGGTTCGCTAATTGCACATTCGATGAAGATTACTTCCCGGCATTAGGGGGAGATCCGAATTCAAAATTGAATGAATGTCGGGAACTTACGTGGAACGTAAGTAATCTTCAGTATCTAGATCCGATCACTAAACAATGTGAACTAGAAGTTCAGAAGATCATTAACCTGCAGAACTTATCAAATAACCTGCCAGACGCGTTCACTGACCATAGAGATGTGACTAGAGCGCATATACTTGCAGTAAATGCTCCCCAAAGGGTTGAGGTCCCAAGTAAAATGAGTACTCATGCCCCCACACGCTAAAAGCGTAAGGGACCCTCAAGAGATAGTAACACACCTAAACGAAAGGCTAGCAAATCTGGTCAGTCGAATGGAAAATCTCTAGAAGAGATCCGTCTAGATAACTCCAAGTCTCTAGGAGACGAGAGTCCTAGTGATGAAGCACGTGCACAAAATATTCCATGCACTAGGACCGTGGAACGACCAGACCCAGATACAATGGGAAATGAGGAAGGTCTGTTGACGTAAACGTCAAAGTCTCTGTGAATTTCACAGATATGGGAGAAACATGTAATATAAATATTACTGTCGTCGACGATACATTTGCAGCGACATTTGCTCTTTCCATTAACGATCCGAATACAGAACCCAAAACTATCGTAGAGTGCCGGAAGCGCTCCGATTGGGTAAAATGGAAAGAGGCAATTGAAGCAGAGCTCGCATCGCTTAACAAAAGACAAGTATTTGACTCTTTTGTTCGTACACCCGCGCGCGCTATCCCTGTAGGATATAAATGGGTTTTTGTATGAAAACGAAATGAGAACAATACTGTGGAGAGGTATAAAGTGAGGCTTGTAGCACAAGGATTTTCGCAGAGACCCGGGATTGGTTCCGCTACTTGATATCTTTGGCAGTTAAGTTGAATCTCCAAATGAGATTAATGGATGTTGTAACTGCGTACTTACACGGATCACTAGATGCCGACATATATATGAAAATCCCAGATGGATTTGACATTCCTCAGTTAAGGGATGGTGAAAATCGCAGTATGTATAGCATACAACTGCGTAAGTCGTTGTATGGCTTAAAGCAATCGGGCCTTATGTGGTACAACCGAATTAGTGAATTCCTTCAGAAGAAGGGATACACGTTCGATAAAGCTTTCCCATGCGTATTCACGAAGAAATCACAAGACGGTTTTTGCATCATATCTGTATATGTTGATGACCTGAACATAATCGGAACATGCAAAGAGATTGAAGAAGCCAGTTCAATCTTGAGAGCTGAATTTGAAATGAAGTCCTTGGATAAAACCGAGTACTGCCTCGGCTTGCAGATCGAGCACCTCCCAGAAGGAGTCCTTGTTCATCAGTCGACCTACGTGAAGAAAGTATTGGAGAGATTTCACATGGATAAATCTCATCCACTTAGCACCTCAATGGTTGTCCAATCCCTCGAAGTGGATAAGGACCCATTTAGGCCAAGAGAAGATTCAGAAGAAATTCTGGGACCAGAAGTTCCTTATCTTAGCGCTGTTGGAGCTTTGCTCTATCTTGCAAATTGCACCCGGCCGGACATTGCATTTGCTGTTAACTTGCTTGCGAGATATAGCGCTTCTCCTACGAGGAGACATTGGAATGGTGTTAAGCACGTTCTACGGTACCTCCAAGGATCTCAAGATCTTGGACTGTTTTATCGTAAGAACCAAGACAAAACCTTGGTAGGTTATGCAGATGCTGGCTATTTGTCTGATCCCCACAACGCCGTATCCCAGACTGGTTATGTTTTTCTCTGTGGTGGAACCGCAATCTCATGGAGATCGGTTAAACAATCCATGGTTACCACGTCTTCAAACCACTCAGAGATCATAGCTTTATTTGAAGCCGCAAGAGAATGTGTTTGGTTAAGGTCCTTGGTAAAGCACATTGGTGACTCGTGTGGTATCGCCAAGGGCGATACATCCCCCACCTTTATATTTGAAGACAACGCTGCTTGCATCGCACAAATGAGTAATGGGTACGTCAAGGGAAACCTGACGAAACATATTTCACCTAAGTTTTTCTACCCATACGAACTCCAGAAGAGTGGCGTGATTACCATTCAAAATATGCAATCTAGTAACAATCTTGCAGATCTGTTTACTAAATCCTTACCTACGTCTACATTTGAAAAGTACGTTCATGGTATAGGGATGCAAAGACTTAAAGTGTTGTTGTCTTCAGGGGGAGCGGTAACCTCGAAATAAATCTGGAATATTTAGATCTAGAAGATCGATGACATTCCTCCCACTTATTATTATGGCCGATCCTTAGCACGTGGAGTTTTTATGACAAGACATTTATGTCGTAATGTCCAAGGGGGAGTGTTGTAAATCTGGAAGATTTGATATTCCAAATCTAGGAGATTTGGTGTGGACTTTACTTGAGGACCAAGAATCATATTGGGCTTTACCCATTAGACTAGGGTTTTTACTATTATATATATCCCATTATATTCATGAATTGTGTACTCTCATACACAATAATATTAGTGGAACTCCTGGCTTGGATCGCCCCCAGACGTAGTCGTTCCCGACGAACTGGGTCAACAAATCGTGTGCTTTTACTTTACGTAATTATTTACAACAGTTTTTAGTTAATTGATGAAGTATACGAAAGTCCAAATTTTTTAATGTAAAACAAAGTAATTATTATTCACTTCCAATGTTAATCTTACCATGCATATTTTTTGGGAAAAGGAATAAAATTATTTTATTACACTATATTGTGGATGTATTATGCCAAAGTATTTGGTACTTTCCCGATAATGGATGTTAGCAAATAAACATTCGGATTTCAGACTCATTATGCATCAGATGCATAGTGCACTCACTCAACAAATACAGTTGTTTATACTGAAAATATAAGTTAATTATATTGTTAAATGTAGTTATACTACATTTAAAAATTTACACCGAATTTTGTTTTTTATTGTAAAATTTTCAATTTAATCTAATACACTTTTTTATTTAATCAAAATTTAAACCTTTTTAGTGTAAATATTCTAAATTGATTAGTGAATACATTATTCACCATATGATAATATAGTTATTCTTTGCGTGTAACAATGATTATTTTACTCATACATAAAAAATGTATAAAGTTAATGTTTTTCATTAAAATATTTATAGTAAATTTTTTATTTTACCAATATTCATATTATATTGAATTTTAAGATATATGTTTTGTTAGTCAGCCAAATAAGGATGATGCTCAAATTAACAAAGATTTTAGGTAATATGTAAAACTTAAGTCGTAATATGAATATTTAATTGGGAGTATCAAATTTTTTATCAGAAGTATCATTGATCTGATAAAAAAAAGTTAACATTTTAAAAAAATTGTAGTTAGTTAGTTTTATAATTATAATTGAGTTATTATTATAGTTGAAAAATTATAACAAATTATGTCCGTGTGAAGCACGGGTAGGACGATCACTAGTAATATATAATACACCTAACTTTTCCATATTTGAGTTTTGGAGGGAATGCTTCACAACCATTGATCATTTTATCTCTTTGTATCATATTCGTTCGATCAACTTTATGCTTAGGTGGTGATTAATTCAAGTCCTTAAATTTAGCAATCGTGTTTATTCCTTTTTTTCCTATATATATTATGCAATTTCTTCTTTCTCATCATCATGATAAACACAATATGTAGAGTTTCATCTTTTAATTATAAGTTAGAGCATTATCATTATTACGTCATTGAATCAATGTTTATGAATATATTTTGTTGTTAGTCTAGATTCTGTAAATTTCATTTTATTTGTAATCAATGGTGCCTAGAAAGTAATTGTAAAGGAGATGAAGACATTTATCATAGATTCGTCCAAGAGTTCAAGACATTTATCACTGATTTGAAGATTATACAAGATATTCAATACTTTCTCATGTGATGTGAAGACATTGTAAAAGTTTTGATGACTTTTATCAAAATTTTGAAGATATATATCAAAGATTAAGATATCCATCCGACATCTATTTTACTTTTTGTATCTATTTTTCATTTTGTTTTTGTTTTTTATTTCCCAATTATCTACACGTTTTTTCTATCCATCTTTCATAATTCTTATTTGAAGACGTGTACACATTCATCGAAAATTTGAAGAATACAATATATGTATTTGTGTTCATTTTTTTTTATATATTTCATGTTAATTTTTTTTTAATTTGTTTCGAATGTTAACATGATTCTAATTGGTGAAATTGTATCATGGTTATAAAATTTAACTTGATGAAAATTTATTTATAAGTTAATACTAATGAATATTTAATTTCGTATGGTATTCTTTTAATGCGTGGATGAACAATTGACAAGGTTAATAAAATAAATTATACATTTGATATTAATAATAAATTAAAATTAAGGTTATAGCAAAAAATAAAAAAATTCAAGAATTTCAATTTTTAAGTAAAGAAGATACAAGTAAATGTTTCCAGATATAAATTTTCCATATATAATGGCACAAAATATATTGTTTAATTTGAAATAAGTGGATCAGATTAATCAGTGGAATAATTATCAAAATTATAATGAATCCTGTAAATTTAGATCTCTCATCATGGTAATTTTGACTAAATTTGTGTGTATTGATAAATTTCATATATTACGGATTGTTAGTTGAATTCCTTATATTACAATTTCTTTTTGAATTAATTTTATAATTTTAATTTAGGAATTTAAATTCGATTTTTTTTTACAAAAAATTAATAATTCCAATCCGAAAATGATTGAACACATCGTGAATCCCTTAGAAATAAGGGATTATTAATTACCATTGTGTAAACCAATATTTAATTCTCCTATTTTTATGCCTAAAAATTCGTTCCTAAATTGATTGTGGTTATATTTATCTTTATGATTTACTTTTTCCAAATTTTACAAAATCCTAAAAATTCCAAAATATTATATATGCACTGGTTTTAATTATACAAATAATCCTATAATTTACGTAACTAATGCTTATTCTATATTATATTTGGTCAATTTTTTCTAACATAAAATTTTATTTGAATTAATTTTTTTTTCATTTAACTATTATATACTATGTTTTAAAAAGCGGTTCGGACCAGTCCGACCGCTACTCGGACATCACCACGTACGGTTCAATGGTGTTGGACCGCCCTCCTCTGAAGCGCTTGAGAACCGGCCAAAATTTCCAAAATCGGGTTGGACCGGTCTCCGGTTGAGCCGGTGACTCGGCGAGTCACCACACCTAACCTGAGAAAATACCCGTCGTGTTCATCGGATTCCACGATTGATGATTTTGCAGTCATTATTTTGCAGATTCACGATTGGGAATGAACCAAAAATAGGCAGAGTAGATGATGAAAGAGAAGTTTGGGATATATGAAACAAATGAGATGAAGAATGAAATTAACAGCGTAAGTGTACCACAGATCTATGATGAAGACGATGAATGACCACAGATCTGTGATGAAGACGATGAATGACACGAGAGAGAGAGAGTTGGGAGATGGGAGAAAAGTGGCATACCTGAACCTATTTTAGAATTAGGTTTCAATTATTTTACTTTTATTTCTCTTATTTAAGATATAAGGAGTAGTTTTTTTCCACTTTCCTTAAATTTAGAGCCACCTTTAATTAATTTCACTAATACAGTTTTGGGTTTTATTATATACTTTCAATTAATAGTTAATGGATATACTTATTATATTTAGTTTTGCTAGTTACTGGATATACTTGTTATATTTAGTTTTGCTAGTTACTGGATATACTTTCAATTAATAGTTACTAGTTTAATTTTTATTTGAGTTCGAGAAATTAAGATTAATAATATTTACTAAGATATATGCTCAAATTTTTTGTAACTAGTATTGTTCAAAGAGTTGGTGTTATGAGACCGTCTCATGACATAAGACTGTAGGTTGAATATAAATTGAGCATGACGTATTAACATTTTAATAGGGCCGAGTCTTGATAAAAATAAACTTTGATAGAGGTGGGTGTTAATTTGTGTTGTCTCATATCATAAAACGGTCTTATACAAAAAAAATTCTTATGAAAATTGAACTTTAAATTGCAATTATAGATGTATGTTTATCTAATTTTTTATCATAATTTATTTATTTGATATACTATTATGGCTGGAAAATATATGTATCATATTTATATTTTATATATTTAATTATATATTATATAATTATGACGTCATACCGGCTCAAACGCTTTACTAACGGTCAGACCCCTATCCGATCGGTCCGACCGAAAGCGCTAAGGGAGTCCGATTCAACGTCCGCTTCCACTTTTAAAACATAGATTATATATTGATGAAAAAGTATATGATATAATCTCATACTTTCATTTTATAAAATCTTACAGTATTACATTCGCTATTATTACACAATTTAATATAAAAATCAATTTATATATACTATATAATACACAATTTAATAATTATGTGATATTTATTTGTCAAATAAATTAATGTTTCCAAGTTATGGTATATTTGACCGGTGACCACTTTACTCCTATTTTTTATTTTTATTTTTTTTAATTGTGTTCACTAGGCTTTTTCCAAGAATTATACACACATTTATTCATAAGTAGTATTAATTATATCTAGGGCTGTTCACGGAGTTCGGAGATTACCGAACCCGTACCGAAATCCGTACCGAAAAAGAACTGTACCGAAAAAATTATGGACTTTTTTATTTTAACCGTATCGAAACCGAACCGAATAATTTTTTGGTACGGATCTGGATATTAACAAATTAACCGTACCGAAAAACCGAATGTGACCGTATCGAACCGTACCGTACCGTACCGAACCGAATAACCGAATTAAATATGTATTAATTTTAATTATTTTTTATTTATCAAATATTATTATAATATTATTGAATTTAAGTACAACTAAGCGATTTCATAATTTCTCCTCATTTTCTTAACACAAACACTATATTATTTCTCTTTTAAGTTCTTAAAGTGTTAACTTATATTTAAATGTATATCAAAGTGATTTAAATTTAATTTCTTATTCTTTTAATTTCATTGTTCATGTGTATTCATTTCTTACAAAAACTTGGATATGGTGTACCTTGTGTCATGAATTACGACCAACATAATTTTAATATTGCACTTTTCATTCACAAGATATCTAATATATATATATATATATATATATATTATATACTGTATTTTAAATACTTTATTGGTGGTGATTTACGTAAATATTTAACCATCCATTATAATATAATGTGTTATATTCAAGCTTGTAATGATATATGTTTGATTATAGTTGAAGTTGAGTAGTATTCGTGAGTGTGCATGCATCGAATGTTTTTTTATGATTAAAAAACGGAGAGAATGATAAAAAGAGGGTAAAAACTCCATTTATCCGCTCCGTACCGTACCACACCGATCCGGTCCGTTTGTAACCGAAAATCCGTTCCGAACCGCACCGAAAAATAAAATATCCGTACCGTACCATACCGAAATTTTGGTACGGACACGGACACTCGAATTTTAAAATAACCGAACTTTGGTACGGACACGGATATTTTCAAATATCCGTTTTGGTCCGTACCGTGAACAACCCTTTATATCAAAGCTTTTATTTATCATATCGTTTAGATCTATAATCTTTATATATTTTTTAATATAATATATCAAATATTGTAGCATTGATTATTATATTTGTCAAATTTAATTTGGGTAGCTTACTTAATGGTTCAAAAAAGGGATCCTAATTACAAATTCGTTCAAAGTATTTATACAAACTCATGAAAAATATTTGCACAAAAGCATAAAATATGCGTGTATACAAATAGTTTGAACCAATTTACAATTAGGAATCATTTCTTTGAACCATTTTGTAATTTTCTCAATTAATAATTTATATACATATATTTATTATTTTATTCTTCAATTAATTTATATTGATAAAAATAATAGAGGTTTTTTATTAAATACTTGATACTCTTGATCATGTATATGATACTTTCAATATAGTAGAATAGACCAATATATCATCAACCTTACACCTTTAAATACCAATGAACAACTTTAGAAATAAATTTACTATAGGACACAACTATTTACACCTACTATTTTACTAAATTCACCTACCTTAGTTTATAATATATTTTTTAAACACTTAAATTCCTAATGATACTCACTCACAAACTCTATTCTATTTCAATATGATTAATGTATTTACACAAGACATTAGGTAGAGGAGGAATTTTTTAGTATGAAAGAAACCGACAAGCAAGATACTTATTTTATATGTATTATGTTATTTTTAATGATAGTCTTGGTTTTAATTTTTTTTTTTTCTTATTACTTTCTACTGAGAAGTGATTAAAAGTGTTGTTGCACCATGTATAGGCAATTTAAGTATTCATTCAAATGTTTTGGGTGAAAGTCAACTAGATCATTTTGATGATGATGTTGAAGGATAATCAGAACCAATAAATATTGGTGTGTTTTTTGTGAAATGCAATAATGCTTAATTTAAATTTCATTTATATATCTTTCTTTAATAATTTCTTATTGAATCGGTAACTTTAATATGCATGCTTTTCATATTTTTTTTCTTTCTGCACATAACAATGTGGGGTACTACTTTTTTTTGAAGAGAAATCAGGTATTATTATATTAAACTATGACACATTTGAATAATTGTTCCCAGTTTATCTTGAATCCATGTTTATTGGTGATACTGATCACCACATACTTTATATTATTAAAACTTTAGTATAGATTAGTTAGAATTATAGAATTTTGTAAAACGATAAAATTATTTTTAAAAAGTATTACATATGGATGTCAAAAACAGAATGATTTTCACTTTTCGTGTACCGATGTCGAGTACTATATATTAATCTTTTTTTAAATTCAGTTACTATATTGATTCTTTTATTCGTATTTCAAATTTTAACGATGGTATAATATTTTACTAATGTGAAATGCAATAATGCTTAATTTAAATTTCATTTGGTCGAGTACTTGATATTGATCTTTTTTGTTATAAATCCAGCAGATTTATTTCCAAATCCATAAGATTTGGAATGAACATTACTAATATATCATAAGGTCCATATTTAGAATAGGGTTTTATTCTTATAAATAGATCATTATAATCACTATTGTATTTTATGCATACACAAGATTATTAGTGAAACTCCTGGCTTGACTCGCCCCCAGACGTAGTCGTTCCCGACGAACTGGGTGATCAAATCGTGTGCCTTTAGTTTACACAATTATTTACAATACGTTATCAGCACGAGACTCTACCTAAGACTACATGGTACGCTCTAAATTTAATTCTCTATGAATTATGTGAATTAATTCTCATGCCGAATTCTTTGATCCATGTGTTATATGCTTTATATGGACTAGAATTATTGCTTCAAATAATTCTCAAATCCATGAATTACATGTTTATGTGTACTCGTGTTATAGATTCAATTTAATATTATTCTTGCAATTAATTGAATCATGTTTGTGCATTGGATTATTTTTAATATTAGATTGAGACCCGAAATGACGAGCAACGGCCGCCACCCGTCGCTGGCACGAGAGGCTGCACGACCACCACCCACGACCGTCGCCCCAATCGGTGCCGCCGCCACGCACGGGAAATGGGCCAGCAGCGCCACCATCGCGCCTGTCTGATGCGGCCCAGCGGACGCCGCCCCGCACCATCGTCTCCCGCCGCCGTGCATCGCCTGTGGACGGTGCAGCCTCCGCGCACCTCCGTGCATCGCGTTGAGGCCGGTGCCACCTCAACGCACGACCCCGCCGTGCGATTTTAGGGCAGCACCGAAAAAGGAAGTTGATCGCGCCTGTAGGACGCGATCGCCAGAAGCAATCGTGCCTACAGAGCGCGATCACCCGTGGCAGTCGCGCCTGTAGGTCGTGACTGGCCTGCGGTTTTTGCCCTTTTCAGCGCTGTAACGTCCCCACTTAAATAGTACGGAAAATATGATGTGGCACAAGTAGGAACGCTACTAAAAAAAGTACTTTATATTAAAATATATACACGCCACACATCTACACAACTGAAGTAGTAAATAAGTATCACTGTAGGTTAAGTTACAATCCAAAATTCAAAATATTGTTCTTAAAACATAAAGTTTTTAAGAAGACTCCACAGCCCGCCGAGTTCATTCACCCACGTAAGAATCCACAACATTTGTAAAAATTTAAAAGTGGAAGGGATAAGTGTTTGTAAACACTTAGTGGGAAATCTCTTGTTAATTGCACAAACTAAACATCAATTGTTTATAACATGTGAGCCCTCGGAATTTCACCGGGTATCTCCTTGGGTGGCGCGACCAACCCGTGGTGCCGGAGCGACCGGACTATCTCATTTGCCAACATATAGTTGGACTATCTCAGGGGCCAGTCGATAGCGGGCCAGACTCAAAATATTTATCATTCAACATTTAATAAGTGCAATTAAAATAATAATAAAATACTCGGTGAAGAGTGAAGTGATTCCCCACCTTGCAGGTTTGTACCTACAAGTAAATTTTTTACAATAGAAACATTGTTACTTATCCCTTCATTTTTTTTAAATAAATCGTAAAATTCGAATATTATACTTGTACGATTATAATGACTTGAATTCAAATCTCAATACATACTCAAATATTGTATACTAAAACAAAAATATCGATTAAGTGTGTAAAATCATCAAATAACAAGTTATAAATAGATATCGACCATAAAATGTAAACGGACCATTTCGAATCTTTCTTATACAAAATTTGGTTTTTGGGCAGTTTATATGCCTAACTTTGAAAATTCATATTAAATCATCTATACGTCCAAAAATTATGAAATTTTAACAGTAGATTTCCAAGTCAATAAAGTTTATCTCCATATTTTTAGATTTCTCAAACTCCTTACCAATCATCACATATTTTGTGATGAACACACTGCTATGGATTCTTGATCACTTATCTTTAAGAATTCACCATAAATCAACCATAAGTCCAATACTTCTGAAATTTTAACCATGAACTCCCAACTTCATGTAATTTATCAAAATACTTTGTTTTTCTATAAAAACCTAACCGATTATCCTCAGATCATAGCAAACTTCTACTGTTCCTGTTACAGAGTCCAAAACCCTAGTTCAACTTTGAAAAATCACCATACATCGAATACTATTCCAATAGCTATGAAATTTAAAACCTAAGTTTCATCACCAGTCTACTTTTACATATAAATTTTTCAGAATTTTCCACCAAATGAATTGGTAAAAACAAAATTTATAAAAAAGTAGAAATTCGGTTTCATGCATACATGAAGAACATATCATCTTAAATTCACTTTAAACCATATAATTTCATGATTTCTACTTCTAAAACATAGATAATCAAGTAATAAAAATGATTTTGTTCATAACATATGAAGAAATTGAATCAAACATTCAAAATATGAAGTAAAACATATATAACATGCAAATCACTTATCATAACTTATTTTCCTATCATTTAATTCACATTTCATGCATAAACTTCATACTAAAACTTAAATAATCACTTATTCAAGAAGAGAAACTTACTTAGAGATTGGTAGCTAAAAGAAATTCCGTCTCCATCCTTTTTAAATTCTAAGTGTAAGAATAGTAGTATTTGTGCTAAATTTCTTTAAACTTTTCCTTATCATTATTTTTGCATGAATGGTCATATATTTATAGTAGGAGCCAACCTTGGAGGCTACTCCATCCATTTAGCCAACTTTTTAGAAGATTATGGAGAAATCTTGTAGGTCAGTTTAATATACACATGTCAACTTACTATTAGTAACAAATTTTGACTTTTCTTTTCTTAATTTGACTTTAACTCTTGAAGCTTCATCAACTTTCCTAGTCTTTCTCTAAATAGCCGACTTTCATGGAGATTTCAAGAGAAATCTTGTATCTTGTGGTCATGACACATGTATGCTTTGAAATTAATAAGTAAAATTATGATTTTTCTAAATTATTTAATAATTCTAAAGTACATTATGCATAAAATTTACCTATACTATCTTATGTAATAAAACTAAAACTCTTCTAGGACTCTAAATAAATTACAAAGTCTATATACTAATCATAGAAAATATCGAGTAATCGATACGTAATTCGTTTCTTAAAGAAAAATTCATTTTACAACTTATAACTTATGAAATAATTTACTATACTTAAGGACTACATTAATTCCTAAATTAAACACTTTAAGACATAAAATAAAGAACATATAAAATCATAAAGTCTCAAGAATAAGCATGTATTGAGCAAATAATACGTTAATTGTAAATATCGAATAATTAAAACACATAAACGTGTCTTTGCATAAATTTAGATGTAAATGTGTCACATAGATTCATGAAGAATTATAAAGTATTTAGTATAGCAGATAAGGTCATAAAAACCTAGGGTATTACAAGCGCTCCCTCCTTTGCCTTGCCTCGTGCGTTATCGCGTACCCTCGTGCGCCCATCGTCGCGCCGGCAGTAGCACTTGGACGCGTAATTTGTGAAACCCTAACCCACTTTTGGGCTCGTTTTTGGGTGTCACAAATATACTAATTAATTTATTTTAAAAATCCAGAAAATATTTCGTTAAATTGCATTAATATACATGAAATATTTAGCCTTATGAATATGCATGTTTTTTTAAATTGTAAAATTTTCTTGAAATTATTTTCATGTGATTATCGTTCATAATAAATTATTTAATTTGAATGTATCTATGATTTAATTATCTTACATGCATTATTCCTCCTGCACATGGTTTATTTCTTATAGTCCGCAAATTATACTCGGGTAGGCGGCACCCGGTACTTGTCGGACCGTAATTTATATTTTAGGTAGACGACACCCAATACTTGCTCTTATGTGTCCTAGAATAATCAAATAAATCTTTATCTCTCTGTTGTCAATCTATTTGGTCACGTTCCTTACCGTGTTACTTTAACAATTGTAGTGAACCATGCCTGATATAATTATGAAGGAACTCGATGAGCTTGCTCTCGATGGTTCCAATTACCTGACATGGACGCTAGATGTTAAGATCCATCTAGCCTCGAATGAGTTGAGCGAGACCATTATCGAGGGTTCAAAATTAACTAACGCCGAGAAGGCAAAAACATTGATTTTCCTAAGGAACCACATGAATGAGGACCTGAAAGTAGAATACCTCACTCAAAGGGATCCAAGCATGTTGTGGAAGTCCCTGAAGGACCATTTCCAACAACAGAGTGACGTACTCCTCTCTCCAGTGTAACGCGATTGGTTGAACATCCGTTATTAAGACCTGAAGTCCATAACGGAGTACAAGCCTGATACAGAATTTCGTATCAACCTTCCACGTTGGCAAACCCATACTCCAGTAGCAGTATAAGGATGACCATATAATTAATAGCAAACATAGAAGGGGGGGGGGGAGTAAGAAATTCTTGGCTAAAGGTCGAGGTCGCCGTATATCAGCTAGTCGCATAACCTCGCATATCACTCCACGAAAACCAAGCTCTCAGTTCATGATTGAGCAAACTTGCTACAGATGCGGTTGCAAAGGTCATTGGTCTGGCACGTGTCGTACTCCCAAACACTTGGTTGAGGCTTTCCGGATGAAACAAATGGAGGACAAGCAGCAGGCTCTCATGGTTGAACCCCATGGTGTCAATCTGCCTGAAGCAGACTTTGATCAAGACAATGATGATCTCTTAAGCCCGTAGCTTATATACTATGAGAAAATAAGTGATTTACATATTTGATTATTTTAGTATTTAGTTTTTGGGATAAGACAATTTTATATTTTTGGATCATTTCTTTTGGATAATTTTATTTTTATGGATGATATTAATATTATTTTAGCTTTGATATGTTTACTTTAGATCACTGTCCATTCTATTTATTTTGGATATTGTTGTTCTTATTCATGGCTCATAAACATATCAGCTATTAGGTTTGGGTCATTTCCTCTTGCATGATGGACGCACATAGTGATTTATGTTTAGTAGATAGCGCCACCACACATACAATCTTAAAAGATAGGAAGTATTTTCATAACTTGATTGAATGTAAGGGGAGTATAACTACAATAGCCAATGATAGTATGTTGATAGTGGGTTCCGGAAGAGCTTCCATTGTCCTCCCCATGGGTACAGAACTCATAATTAATAATGTTTTATTGTTTCCACAATCTAAGCGTACCCTCCTCAGTTTTAGAGACATTAGGGAAAATGGATATCATATTGAAACTGAAACTGAGAACAATAACGAATACCTTTTGATGACTATTACTCGAGGTAACCGTAAACAAGTTATAGCAAAGCTTCCTTCCTTCTCCTCCGGACTGTATTATTCATACATCCGGCCGTCTAATTCCCATCTAGCTATGAGTATGAAATTTTATGACCTGAACTCCTTTAAATTATGGCATCAGCGGTTAGGTCATCCAGGAAAAACTATGATACGTAGGATTCTATCTAATTCAACTGGTCACAATATTACGAATAATAGAATCCCTCCTGTAGATGAATTTCTTTGTGATGCATGTTCTAAGGGTAAATTAAAAGTGCGCCCGTCGCGTACTAAGGTTGGACTAGAGTCTCCGGTTTTCCTTGAACGAATTCAAGGAGACATTTGTGGACCGATTCATCCAGCATCAGGACCATTCAGGTATTTCATGGTTCTTATTGATGCCTCCACTAGGTGGACATATGCATGTTTGCTGTCTACCCGCAATCAAGTTTTTGCGAAGCTCATTGCGAAAACTATCGAGCTTAGAGCTCAATTCCCGGATTATCCAATTAAGTCAATTCGTATGGATAATGCTACTGAGTTCAGCTCAAAGGCCTTTACAGATTACTGTATGTCCCTGGAAATTAAAGTGGAGCATTCGGTCCCCTACGTCCATACCCGAAATGGTCTTACTGAGGCTCTAATAAAACGTATCAAACTAATCGCGAGACCATTACTTATGAACTCTAAACTACCCACCTCATGTTGGGGGCATGCAGTCCTACATGCATCGCACTTAATCTAAATCCGTCCAACTGCATATAATGATCATTCCCCCCTACAGTTAGTGCGTGGGAAAGAACCTAGCATTTCTCATCTGCGTATTTTTGGATGTGTGGTATATGTTCCAATAACGATACCAAGTGGACTTCTATGGGCCCACAAAAGAAACTCGGTAGTTATGTCAGATTTAACTCTCCATCCATCGTGAAATACCTCGAGCCTTTGTCTGGGGATCAATTGACGGCCCGGTTCGCTGATTGCACATTCGATAAAGATCACTTCCCAGCATTAGGGGGAGATCCGAATTCAAAATTAAATGAATGCCGGAAACTTACGTGGAATATAAGCGATCTTCAGTATCTAGATCCATGCACTAGCCAATCTGAATCAGAAGTTCAGAAGATCATTAACTTGCAAAATTTAGCAAACAATCTACCAGACGCGTTCACTGACCATAGAGGTGTAACTAAATCGCATATACTTGTAGTAAATGCTCCCCAAAGGGTTGAGGTCCCAAGTAATACAAGTGCTAATGCCCCCACACGCCAGAAGCGTAAAGAAACCTCAAGAGATACTAGTGCACCTAAATAAAAAGCTAGCAAAACTGGCCGGTTGAATGTAAAATCTCCAGAAGAGGCTCGTCTAGATAACACAAAGTCTCTTAGAGATGAGCGTCCTAGTGATGAAGCACGTGCACAAAATATTCAGTGGACTAGGACCGTGGAACGACCAGACCTAAATACAATGGGAAATGAGAAAGGTCTGGTTGACGTAAACGTCGAAGTCTCTGTGAACTTCACAGATACGGGAGAAACATATAATAGAAATATTACTATCGTCATGACACATTTGCAGTGTCAATTGCTCTTTCTATTATAAATGATCTAGATCTAGAATCCAAAACGATCGCTGAGTGCCGGAAGCGCTCCAATTGGGTTAAGTGGAAAAAGGCAATTGATGCAGAGCTCGCATCGCTTAACAAAAGATAAGTATTTGGCTCTATCGTTCGTACACCCGTGCACGCTATCCCTGTAGGATATAAATGGGTATTGCACGAAAATGAAATGAGAACAATACTGTGGATAGGTATAAAGCGAGGCTTGTAGCTCAAGGGTTTTCGCAGAGACTCGGAATTGATTTCGATCAAACCTATTCTCCCGTCATTGACTCAATAATGTTCCGCTACTTGATATCTTTGGCAGTTAAAATGAATCTCCAGATGAGATTAATGGACGTGGTAACCGCATACTTGTACGGATCACTCGATGCCGATATTTATATGAAAATCCCTGATGGATTTGACATTCCTCAGATAAAGAATGATGAAAGTCCCAGTTTATATAGCATAAAACTGTAGAAGACGTTGTATGGCCTGAAACAATCGGGCCTCATGTGGTATAACCGACTTAGTGAGTTCCTCCAGAAGAAGGAATACACATTCGATATAGCTTTCCCATGCGTATTCACGAAGAAAATGCAAAGTGGTTTTTGCATCATATCCGTCTATATTGATGACCTAAACATAATCGGAACATGCAAAGAGATTGAAGAAGCTAGTTCAATCTTGAAAGTTGAATTCAAAATGAAAGTCTTGGGTAAAATCAAGTACTGCCTCGACCTGCAGATCGAGCATATCTCCCAGAAGGAATTCTTATACATCAGTCGACCTACGTGAAGAAGGTATTAGAGAGATTTCATATGGAGAAATCTCATCCACTTAGCACACCTATGGTTGTCCGATCCCTCGAAGTGGATAAGGACCCATTTAGACCAAGAGAAGATTCAGAAGAAATTCTGGGGCCAGAAGTTCCTTATCTTAGCGCTGTTGGAACATTACTCTATCTCGCAAATTGCACCCGGCCGGACATTGCATTTGCTGTCAATTTGCTTGCGAGATATAGCACTTCTCCTACGAGGAGACATTTGAATGGTGTTAAGCATATTCTACGGTATCTCCAAGGGACCCAAGATCTTGGATTGCTTTACCGTAAGAACCAAAATAAAACCTTAGTAGGTTATGCGGATGCTGGCTATTTGTCTGATCCCCACAACGCCATATCCCAGACTGGTTAGTGGTTACGTTTTTCTCTGTGGTGGTACCGAGATGTCATGGAGATCGGTTAAACAAACCATGGTTACCACGTCTTCAAACCACTCAGAGATAATAACTTTGTTTGAAGCCGCACGAGAATATGTTTGGTTAAGGTCCTTGGTGAAACACAATGGTGACTCGTGTGGTATCGCCCAAGGTGATACACCTCCCACTATCATATTTGAAGACAACGCTGCCTGCATCGCACAAATGAGTAATGGGTACGTCAAGGGAAACCTGACGAAACATATTTCACCTAAGTTTTTCTACCCATACGAACTCCAGAAGAGTAACGTGATTACCATTCAAAAGGTGTAATCTAGTGACAATCTAGCGGATTTGTTCACTAAGTCTTTACCTACGTCTACTTTTGAAAAGTACGTTCGTGGTATTGGGATGCAAAGACTCAAAGTGTTGTTGTCTTCAGGGGGAGCGGTAACCCAGAAATAAATCCTGAAGATTTGATCCAGAAGATCGACCACATTCCTCTCTAACTTAATATATGGCCGATACCGAGCACGTTGAGTGTTTATGACATGATTATGTCGTAATGTCCAAGGGGGAGTGTTATAAATCCAGCAGATTTATTTCCAAATCCATAAGATTTGGAATAAATATTACTAATATATCATAAGGTCCATATTTAGAATAGGGTTTTATTCTTATAAATAGATCATTGTAATCACTATTGTATTTTACGCATACACAAGAATATTAGTGGAACTCCTGGCTTGGCTTGCCCCCAGACGTAGTCGTTCCCGACGAACTGGGTGATCAAATCGCGTGCCTTTAATTTACGCAATTATTTACAACATTTTTAATTAATTCACTTAGTCGATTCTTTTATTTGTAATTCTCAGTTTCAACAACGAATGTATATTTTGTTAATATATCAAAAATCTATTATTTTATATGGATATTAATATTTAGAAACAATTCAATGTCTGATTATAGACATTTTACTTTTTTAATTTTTACTATGACTTGAAGTTCTCATTATTTTATATTAGTCATAAATTATTTTTTATTTATTTTTATTTGTGTGTTTCTCATTGTTATTAATATAAAAGTGATATTTTGAATTGTTTAAAGTAATATTGATTTTATTTTTATGTAGCGTGTTAAAAATAAATAAGTTTATTTTTTAGTCATATATCCAATAATGAAACTGTGAATTCTTATTCAAATTAAATATTGTATTGTTTATGTTTAAATTGCATTTTGGTCCCAAGTGATTGAATTCATTTAAAAAGGCCATTTTCTATTTCTTTTTTACAATATTTTCTTAAGGGATGTATTTTTGATATTTTTGGTCCCAAGAGAAATGTAATTTTTATCTCAAGTGGGTTAATTGTAGTTTCATCCCAAAAGAAAGGGGTAAAATGCAGTTTTGGCCTTAAAAAGTAATGAATGAGACCATAGGTAAAAAAAGTGTTTGTGCCCATTATCTTTGGGGCAAAAGTGCATTTTTCCTCACTGTTTAAAAATAAGCATTTATTATGAGACGCAACTTTGTTTCCTCGGAATAGTCGATCCTTGGGTTGGTTATCGAGTCATGAAAATATTATAGGATGCAACTATCTACACCCATTATTTTACTATGATTATTCACCTCATTTATATTTATTACTAAACTACCTACTAAAAAATTAATTTATTATACATATAATATTTACACACATATCCCTATCACCAGTCTCATTCAATTTCTATACAACCATCAAACAAATCTATGCTCTCACATCTTCAATAAAATGGTGAAAAATGAAATTAATATTTTTGCACAAAAGTGTCTAAGAAATTAACAAACCAAGATAATTTGTTTATATTTTTTTAAATCTTAATGTTATAATATTTTTTTTCTTTGTATATTATATTGCAATTTTTATTACTTTTTATTTGAAAAACGAAAAAAAGTTTGTTAAGATTTTCTTCAAATATTTCAACTTAAAGTCAAATTTATCATTTTGAAGTTTATGTTGAAAGAAAATTAGAATCAGTGAAATGTGAAATGAATGATTTTTTCATAAAATGCAACAATATAGAAATGAAACATTGGTTGATGGATTACTATTTCTTTGTATGAATTTTTTTTTCGAAGTTGTAAATTCAATATGTTTTTTTATCGTTCAAGATAATTTTTTTAGAAGATTCGGGTTTTATTATATTGAAGTATGTTATAAAAGAAGTGAATAGAAGTTTTTTGGTGTTATAACATATCGAGTGTTCGATTTTGGTCCCAAAATTTTTTACTCTTCGATTTTTGATTAGGTGCAAACTTACTGTATGAGATAAAACTTCAATGGTTAGATACACCAATGAGAGATATCTTGCAATAGTTTGATCCTTCAAATTAAATTTAAATTACCTTTTGGTGGTAAAACTATTATTTTTTGTGGAGATTTTCGTCAGATGCCCGTCATACCAAAATGAAAGAGTCAGAATATTGCACATGTCATTATTAGTTCATTGAATTTGTGTACTGTGAATTGAACCGAACTTTACAAGTTTTTACTAGTCGTTACCCCACAAGCGTATGGGTTCACTGTAGTATCAGCAAGTATAGGGACCAAGTATATCGTACCTCGGGATGGGTTGTATGCGAATAGAGCCCTGTGGATCTACGCGTCGTAATTAATATGAGTGGATATTTTTGGTTTTTTAAGAATTATTAAATCTAAACTAAATTACTCTACGTATGCAAACGAAAGAATGAAATCAATGAACTAAAGATTTTGTTTCAAATATAAAGAGGTGATGCTCAGGATAGGAGTCCCTACGTATACTGACGGAGTTGGTACGGTAACTAGAATACTCGTGACGTGCAAGTAATAATTCTAAGTAAAAGATCGATAGACTAAAAGCTCAAGAATTAAACCCTAATACTTTGTTCTATCAATCGACTTCACGAATCCACTACACAAGTTAATGAATTGTGCTTAATTAAAGAGACCCTAATTTAACTAAGGTGATGCGGTCGTCCTCCCTAGATAAACCGGTAGATGAATTAATCCCTTCTAAACCGTCTTGGTAAGCCTATTCGTTATTAAAGAGTGATAAGATCGTCCTCTCTCTAACAATTTTCGTACTCAATTCAAAGATAATTTTAGGATTGATTTTAAGTATTCATTAATTAAGAGAATCAAAACTAATCACAAGTTACCCTAATTACGTATCAACGTCCTACTTCTACGAGTTCATCCTACTCCAAGCATACAAGGGTTTTAGCCTAGCATGGTTTAAACGATAAGAAGAACAATTAAACAAACAACTAACGTAGACATGACGATTTGAATTGAAAAGCTAATAAACATAAACTAGAGTTTCAAAGAAAGAATTTAAATCCAAGATCTAAAATAGAATTAAGAAGAAATCAAAAGTCTCAAGTATTAACTATCTAGAACTAAGAAAAGAATAGCAAAATCAACCCTAACTATGAATTTGTATTGTTTAAACCTCTATGAAACGTAAATTAAGCTTGCTCGAACTCTTGATGCTCTTCTCTCTTTGAAAACTATCTCTATGTGTGAAGTGGTATCAAAAAACGTGTTCGGAATTGGTATAAATAGGCAACGGGTTGAGTTGGGCATTCATGGGCCGAAATCCACGTTTAGCTCGAGTAGAAAGTACTCGAGCAATGCAAGCTCGAGTACTAGAATCTTCCAGAGTGTGAAAATTACTCGACCAAGTAAGCTCGAGTATGGAGTACTCGACCAGCCTCAGGTCGAGTACTATACTCGACCACTCGAGTAGTCACTACTCGACCAGGCACAGCTCGAGTGCAATACTCGAGTGCCTGAGTATTGAGTACTCGACCACTTCTTGCTTGAGTATTCCAGTGACACTTTTACTCGCTCGAACTAATATTTTTCGTATTTCTTCCATATCTTCTCATCCGGGCATCCGTTTGAGTCGATTCAAAGTCCTACGAACTCTATTTTTCACCCTCTATCCATCTATGAGCATCAAAGAGGCAACTTCATTCGTTCAAGAAAATAGTACTCAATTGACTCTAAATAGTCATCGAAATCACTCAAAACATGGGCAAAACAAGTTATAAAACCTAACAATTTCACGCCTAATCAACCCCCCCAAACTTACCATGTTGCTTGTCCTCAAGCAACGAAATAATAAATCAAGTAAAATTGTTTAGGTTGAATCACAGAATAAAATCATGCACGTAATAGAGTTTCAAGCTTCAACGATCATTCACACGTACACAAACTCACCCCCTTCTTCATACTCATGCAATAGCAACAAGAAACTTCGAGATCAAACATGGATGTGCACTCAACGATGTGTCTCACTCCCTCACAAGTGTATATCGATAATAAGGGACTCACTCAATCAATCAATCACACATATCAGCAGTCATAGACTTGTAAGCATTCTCAACTTCGATCACACTCTAGAAATCAATGCCGAGTCAAAAAGGGCTTTCCTCAGGGTTGTAATGTGGGCTCTTTGGACAGGTGGGGTAACTATATAAGAAAAGTGACTCAAGTGAATGGAGAATAGAAAATTGAATTTCGGTACCTTGAATTCCGGAACACACTTCTTCAACTTCTTCACACAATGTACTTCAATTTCCTTCACTCTCAACACCTCAATTTTTTTCTCAACTCTTCTTTCAGTCACTTCACTATTATTTTTTTCTTTTTACACAACTCACATGAGCTCATATTTCTTTTGCTCATTCTCAAATTTTTGGTCTCCCCCACAACTCAAAACTTCATCACACCCTTCTTTTATCACAACTCAACCATCATAATTCACCTTCTTAACTCAACTCATTCCCTTCTCATTCACACTTTTCCTATTCTCCACTCAAATTTGGACAAAAAGAGTTTAAGAATTTGGATTAGCTCAAATGTGCTAGCAAAGAAATAGGCCAAGGCTCAAACGGGCTAACAAGGGATAAATGTCATTGGTAGGCTTATTTAGGCTAAGCGACTATACAAATCAAAGATGGCATAAGATCACATTCGGCATATCAAACTAGACACAATCAAGAAATGAGAACACCCACAAGTTCTAGCATCCTCTAAGGTGATGATCCACTCACAAACGAAGAGATCAATTTATGAAATATAATCTCAAAAGGCTTAAAGCTCACGTCTTTCACATCCACGCTAGTCCTAGTGAATTCTCACTCTCATTACACAAGTACTCGAAAGGAGAATTCGTAAGTATACGAATTCCCTCTCACATCAACTTTCACCACTAATCTCACATAATATAATTCCTAACTCAAATTCACACTTCACCTTTCTCATCAAATCATACTCAAGCATCAATCAATAAGTTAGGAAAATCATTAAGCACAAAATCATCAGGAATGCATCACAAAGTCACAGCTCGCAAAGTTTAGAATTAGTTACAGATCCAAATTCAGAATAACATCAACAACAAGCAATAAAAGTCTCATACTCCAAAGGACAATAAAAACAAAGAGGAAAGAAAATAAAAGAAAAGAGAAAGATACTGGGAGAAATCCCCATAATCCTCATGCATCTGGAGGTGGTGGTGGGCGGTAGCTCGGGCGATCCGGTCCTAAGTGGGAGATAAAGAGTGCCTCCATCCATCTTCTCAAATCTGAGACCTCTGATCGAACCCCTTGGAACTCCCCTCGCATACTCGAAGCTTCTGTGTACCACTGATTCTGAGTTGTACGAATCTGCGTAACATTGGTACGTAAAGCCTGAAGATCGGTTTTCATTCCATCCCACTCTAGCTGGGTTGGGTACCACGGCTCGGGCGTAGACACTTCGGGTGTCCCAACCTCCATCTCTTGAGGTCCTTGACCTCATTCACCTACATCAACCTCATCTTCATCAGCAGTGTTGCCTCATTCCTCGTACTCTTCTTCCTCTTCCTCATCAAGATCATGAAGTCTGCTCGGCTCGGCTCCACTCGACCCCGCTGCACTCTTATACTTCTTCTTTGGCCTTTGATCCCATATACCGTTGCTCTCCAATCTCTCCTTGAACTTATCCATCACCGCCACATGATTCGGTCCATCCATCCTTATGTTTTCCTTCTTCAACCCTTTCAAAGTCACCAACTTCTCATTCGGTAACGGAAATAGCTTATTCTCTCGGAGCCTCATGCAGTATCTATCGAGCCAATGCTCACACATCCAAGTTTTATACATATGATCAAAATTAATGTCTCTCCCCATAGCTGGGCTCACCACCGGCTCAATCTCCAAGCTTTTTAAGAACACACAAATCAAGCCCCCACCTCGAATCCTAGAAGTCTTCTTCCAACACTTATATGGTGCCTTAATTTATAACTCGAGGAAGTCTCTCCCAAAGTCATACTTCCTATGATTAAGCAAGCACCATAATCCATACAATTCCTTTGCCGTCACCATGCCCGTTTTAGACCGAGCATAGATGGTATTCCCCAGGATTCTCTCGATGTACCGAATAATAGGATTCCAGATGGACGAAGCTCGGGCATCCTTTGAAGAGTACTTTCCAGCAAATCCTCATATGAGAAGCTGCCAAAATTCATTGGCCTTGAACAGACTCGATTTTCGGCTTGTATCTCCTGGTTGCAGTAAATGCAGTGCCTCATTAATTGCTTCCACTTCGTACGCGTACCAACGGTTCCTGATCATGAACTTGAAGGTACCATCATCCTGCATTGCCACAGAAGCCAAGAATTGTTCCACTAAGTCTGTGTGAGTATCCATGGACAGCAGTATCTCATAGAACTCTTTCATATTGCTCCTTTAAAAAATCCTCTTGACCTCTTCCTCAATTCTCAAGTTGTTCATAAACTGGATACTGGGTCGTCGAGTCTTCTCTACTCTTCCGACAACCAAGTTCCACCGATGAGCATGAGCGAACCACCTTTCCTCGTATGTCAAGTTATCCCAACGAGAGGGCATCAATCCTTTCTTCGTCAACTCAGCGTCAAAGCAAGTAACTCATCACCCTCAACCCATCTATCTTCGAATTTCTTTGAACGAACCATTATCCTAATGCATCAAAACAAGACACCAACACAACTCATGAATGTCAAAGGCAATACAAATCAAGTCAAGTAGCTTCCAAATCTCCAAATCATTCAATTTTGTACAAGGATTCACACATGGGTGTTATCATCATCTCAAATCAATTTCACAGTTCCCTCAAGCTTTTAAAATTCAACAAGATACTCAAAGTACAAGTCTATCATGAAGTAACATCACATATTCATGTAATTTACATGCTCAAGACTCAATTCATCATTCATACTTCTCAATTCAATACACAATATCCCAATATTCCAAGTTTCACAATACCCATGTCAATTCCTACTTTCTCTCTCTAGAAATTCATCAAATTAACTCATGTAATTTCAAAATTGAAGCTTGAATTAGCAAACCCATAACATTAAGGCATCATTTATCATCATAGAAGCAAAAACCAACAAGTAATGTGAAAATCCCCAATTCTTATCAAGAACACATGAACCCTAACTCTAACATACTCAATTCTTGCTAAATCAAAGCCAAAACTAAGAATAGAATGAAGAGAATGATAGAATACATACCTTTTAATGAAGAACCGGAGGAATTTATGGAAGAACCGAACGAAAATTGAAGAACTAAGAGCAAGAGGTAAGAATTCGAAACTTAGCAACCAAAATCGCCCCTTATGTGTGTGTAGAGTGTGTGAAATTATGTGTGACGGTATTTATAAGGTGGGAAAAATTGATCTAGGGCAAGAAAAACCCATACTACTCGACCATGGCCCGAGCTCGAGTACTCAGTACTCAAGTAGGTCTCACTCGAGTATACAAACGTTTTTGCCCTCGAACACTCGAGCTCGAGTAGTGAGTACTCGACCGAAGCCAGCTCGAGTGCACTACTCGACAGCTCGAGTATGGAGTACTTGACCAAAGCCAGCTCGAGTGCACTACTCGACAGCTTGAGTATGTAGTACTCGAGTAGCCTCAGCTCGAGTATTTTCAATTCCCAAACTCGAATTTCGACTTTTCTACCCCGCTTTTCGAAAATTAACGACCAACATGAGTACTAACCTATAAAACTCCTCGATTTAAGCCCTATCGCTCATTCAAACAAGGAATTTGGGTCTCTTCCCACGCGCTTTTCAATGAGCCAAATCTCCATCCACATGAACTTACACTCAATTCGATTCACTATCTTCAAGCATCAATATTTTCGAAAAATTTGACCAATTTTTCATTTGAATTTTGTGTACAACTCGAAGTACGAATACACACCCCCCAAACTTTGTTCTTGCTACGCAATAATAAAGTTTGAAAAGAATGAGGACGAACGAGTACGTGCACTAAATTCTCATGAACTTCAATCACTATCAATGCAAATCAACGGCTAAAAACAAAAACTACACCCCCAAACTTCGACTTTATCAAGCGGTCTATGTTTGGGGTTCGGGGTTACCTCTTACTCGAAATTCCAGATGTTCTCTCATTAGGCACACTACCTCATCAAAAGTTACTCTTCATTAAGCTCTAACGCGGGAACTTCAACACCACGAGCCAAGCCTACACAAAAATCTCAACAACGAGGTTAACACTAATGATCCACACAACGACAAACACAAAAATAAGAAACACATAAAAGCAAGTAAAAATGGGTTGCCTCCCACTCAGCGCTATTTTTAAGGTCCTAATGCCGGACCGAGCTCGAAGGAGCTCACGGGACTCGAGACTCGGAAATACCTCCCTTTCTCTCATAAGAGCAGGTGTAGAATTTCTTCACTCGATGCCCGTTCACTAAGAACACATTCCCATCCTCTTTCTCAACTTCAAGGAATCCACTCATGTGCACCATTTTCACCACATATGGACCATTCCACTTGGATTTGAGTTTTCCACCAAATAACTTCATCCTTGAGTTGAACACTAGGACTTTATCACCAACTTGGAACTCCTTCTTCCTCAATCGTGCATCATGCCATCTTTTTGTCTTCTCTTTGAAAATTCGGGAATTCTTATATGCACTATCTCGAAACTCCTCCAATTCATGCAATTGAAGCAATCTCTTCTCACCCGCCAAGGCATTATCGAAATTAATCCTTTAGATCGCCCAATATGCCTTGTGCTCAAGCTCAACCGGCAAATGACATGCCTTCCCAAAAACAAGTTGGTACGGAGACATACCTAAAGGGGTCTTAAAAGCTGTTCTATATGCCCAAAGTGTATCATCAAGCTTCAATGCCCAATCCTTCCTACTAACACTCACCGTCTTTTCAAGGATCTCCTTGATTTAACGATTCGACACCTCCGCGAGACCATTAAATTGAGGATGATAAGCAGTAGAGACACGATGATTCACCTCATATTTCGACAAGAGCTTCTCTATCCACTTGATCACATAATGGCTTCACCCATCACTCACTAAATCTCTAGGAACTCCATATCTAGCAAAGATGTTCTTCCTCAAGAATTCGATCACCGCCCGGGAGTCATTCACTCTAGTAGGGATAGCCTCAATCCGCTTCGAGACGTAATCGACCCACACAAGGATATATAGGAATCCATTACTTGGAGGAAACGGACCTATGAAATCAATCCCCCATACGTCAAATACCTTGACTTCCATGAATACGTGCAGCGGCATCTCATCTCTCTTAGTGATAGAGCTAAAGTGTTGGCACTTGTCACACCTCTTCACCCATTCAATGTAATCCTTCACGATAGTGGGCCAATAGAAATCGGCTTGAAGCACCTTCCTACCAGTCTTCTCTCCTCCTAAATGTCCTCCACATGGCAAGGCATGACAATGCCTAATAATATCACTCCACTCCTCCTCGGGCACGCATCTTCGAAGCACTAGATCTATCTCTCTCTTGAACAAATATGGATCATCCCATATAAATTCCCAGACCTTCTTCAAAAATGCCTTTCGGTGCAACGAATCCATCTCCCCCGGTAACTCTCCACTTGCTAAGTAATTAACATAATCAGCATACCACGATGCTCTCCCTTCAGTTCGATACACCGAAATATCTCCTAACCCAAATAGCTTCTCGTCCGGAAACTCATCATTCACCTCTCGCTCCTCTACCGTGTTCTCCTTGGTAAGCTCCAATCTCGAGAGGTGATCGTCTATCACATTCTCACTTCCCTTCTTGTCTCGAATCTCAACATCGAATTCCTGGAGTATAAGATCCAATGAATGAGACAGGGTTTGGCATCCTTCTTGCTCATGAGATACTGAATCGCTGCATGGTCCGTATATATAATTGTTTTCGTCCCCACGAGGTAGGGACGAAATTTATCAAAAGCATACACTACCGTTAACAGCTCCTTTTCGGTAGTAGTGTAGTTCACTTGAGCCGAATTCAACATCTTTGAGGCATAGTAAATAGCATGAAACCGCTTATCTCGAATTTGCCCCAAAGAAACCCCCATCACATAGTCACTAGCATCACACATAAGCACAAACGGACTCGACCAATCCGGAGTAACAAGAATCGGGGCATTCACCAATGCTTCTTTTAACCTGTTAAAAGCCACTAAACACTCATTAGTAAACTCAAAGGCGACTTCTTTCTCAAGAAGCCGCGAAAGGGGTTTAGCAATTTGTGAAAAGTCTTTAATAAAGCGCCTATAGAATCCCGCATGGCCTAGAAATGACCGAATTCCCTTCTCGGTCGAGGGTGGAGGTAGCTTCTCGATAGCAATCACTTTCACTTTGTCAACCTGGATACCTTTCGAGGACACGTGATGTCCAAGAAAAATACCCTATTTCACCATGAAGTGACACTTCTCCCAAATGAGCACCAAATCCGTCTCCTCACACCTGCTCAAAACCACTTAAAAATTTGTTAGACAATTATCAAACAACTCCCCGTAAATGGAGAAGTCGTCAATGAAGACTTCCATAATCTTTAAAATCAATCCATGAAATATATCCATCATACACATTTGAAACGTGGCGGGTGCATTACACAACCCAAATGGCATCCTCCTGAAAGAAAAAGTCCCATAATAACAAGTAAAAGTGGTTTTTTCTTGATCCTCGGGTGCTATCATGATCTAATTATACCCCGAGTAGCCAGCTAAGAAACAGTAATACTCGAAACCACCTAACCTATCTATCATTTGGTCAAGAAACAGCAAGGGAAAATAATCCTTACACGTAGCCTTGTTCAGCTCTCTATAGTCAACACAAACACGCCAACCCGTAACTAGTCTAGTTGCTACCAACTCATTAGATTCAGTTTGAATTACAGTGGTACCTCCTTTCTTAGCTACTACATGCAGTGGACTAACCCAAGGAATATCCGATATGGCAAAAATTATGTCATTATCTAAGAGTTTTAAAACTTCTTTATGAATTACCTCCTGAATCACCGGATTGACTCTACGTTGGTTTTGAAAAATTGCATTTGCACCCTCCTTCATCCTAATCCTATGCATGTAAATGAAGGGACTAATTCCCTTAATATCTAAAATTGACCAACCTATAGTAGATTTGTGCTTACGAAGCACTACTAAAAGTCTCTCAAATTGATCATCAGATAATAGGGCAGATACAATTACCGGATATTTTTCATTCTCCTCCAAGTATGCATACTTGAGGTGGTCCGGTAGCGGCTTCAACTCATTCTTTGCCTCCAAAAGTGGCGCCTTATCAAACATCTTCTCAAACGTGGACTCCTCCGCCTCTAACTCCTCCGCATCCTCAACTTTCTTCATCTCTAAGAACTTCACATCCTCATTTTCTTTCAAGTTGTCAAAATAATCAAGATCATAAAGCTCATATATTAGATTGTCAGGAATAGGATAATCAAAATTATGCATATAAAATGAGCAAGGATCAAGGAGTGTGTCTTCAACACAAGTATCCATGATGTCAATGAAGTGATAACTCTCATCCCCCATGAGATATTTCATCGCCTCATAAATAGCTATCTTCACTTCTTGATCATCAACCTTTACGGTGATCTTGCCATTGGCCACATCTAGTACCATTCCGGCAGTAGCCAGAAACGGTCTTCCCAAGATAAGGGGTACATGCTCGTCCTTCTCCATATCGAGCACCACGAAGTCGGGGGGAAAATATGATTCACCACTGTTACTAGAACGTCCTCCACCACTCCTTGAGGTCTCGTGATCGACCTATCAGCAAGCTGGAGAGTCATCATGGTGGGTTGAAGTTCACCCCCATCCAACTTCTTGAACAACGATAGAGGTATCAAATTAATGCTTGCCCCTAGATCGCACAAAGCTCCCTTCTTAATTCCGTTCCCGATGTCACACAAGATAGTTAAGCTACCGGGATCCTTCAACTTTGGAGGAAGTGCCTTATGCACCATCGCACTTACCTCGTGGTTCAAGTGCACTAGCTCGGGCCCATCTACTCTTCTCCTCTTCGCTATCAAGTCCTTCAGGAACTTAGCGTAATTTAGCATCTGTTTCAAAGCATCATAAAAAGGAATATTAATATGCAATTTCTTAAACACATCAAGGAATTTAGCAAATTTCTCATCCAATTTCTTCTTCATGAAACATTGAGGAAATAGGACCGGTATTTCAGATTTGGGTGCCCCCATTCATCTCGTTCGGTCTCCTTCATATTCTTTCTTGCTTCCCTTGCCTTCTTCCACTTTGGAATTCTCTCTATCTCCCTAATGCCTTCTTGCTCATGTTCTTTACTTTTCTGAGTGCCTTCATTCTCAACACCTTTCTCAACTCCTTCCTCCTCAATTTCATCTCTATCTTCCTTAGCCTCTTTCCCTTCTATCTCAATCTCTTCTTTGAGCATCTCTGAGTCAGCAGGCATCTGAGGACCCTCATACTTGGTTCCACTTCTCAACTTAATTGCCTTACATTGTTCCTTCGGGTTAGTCTCGGGCATAGAAGGGTACTTTCCCGGCTCTCTCGTTTGGGACTTTGCAATTTGGCTGATTTGATACTCAATCGAAGTAAACTTGCGGTTATTCTCTTGCTGAGCTCTATTCGGATCAATGTCTCTCCTTTGGAGTTCTTGATCACGCTGATCACCTTTCTTGTGTAGCTCCTTCACATCACACTCCAAGGAAGACAATCTCTTACTCCTTTCTTCCACTTTTTGAAGTATGGCACGCAACATCTCTTTAGTGGAGGTATTACCTTCTCCAACTGGGGGTTTAGAGTCAGGGTCGACATTTGCAGGCACTGTTATACCCGCACTCGGGTTAGCATACGAGAAATTTTCATTCTTTATCCAATTGTTTTAAGCTGATTGCTGACCCCCTTGATACCCTTGATTGTTTCTCCATTGGTTCTAAGGAGGTTGTGTACCAGGTGGTACAAATGGTTGCCCATAAAGTGGTCTCCCTTGTTGATTTCCACCTTGTGGATACCTGTCTTGGTTGTAATTAGGCCTTCCCATGTAATTGGTCTCCTCTTGCTGGCATGCGGGTTGGTCCACCTTCTCACTCACAGCAGTATTTCCTCCAATCAGATTTTGCCCTACCTCGAGGTTGCTTATTTTCTCCATCATAGCAATCAACAGCTTCCTCATTCCTTCACTCTCTTCCATCTGATATGCCCTCTGAAAGTCGGGATCCTTGTTCCAATACCCGGGATTCTTTACAATATCTTCCACAATCCGTCTGCACTCAGCTGCACTTCAATTAAAAAATGCTCCATTCGCACATGCATCGAGGTGTCCTTGGGCTGCCTTGCAAGCTCCACAATAGAAGTATGCCATTATATCTTCCTCGTTATACCCGTGCTGCGGGCACTCAATGAGCATGTTAGAGAACCGCTCCCAAGCTTGACTCAATTCTTCTCCGTGTTTTTGCTTGAAGGATGAGATCTCTTTCCTTGTTTTGATTGTCCTAGAAGGAGGATAAAATCGCTCGAGGAACAGACGCTCAAGCTCAGTGACTTGAATGCAAAATACTAGCTACACTAGTAGTTACGCCACAAGAGTATGAGATCCCTGTAGTATGGGCAAGTATAGGGACCAAGTATTATCGAAGCCAAGGAAAGGTAAGTATGTGAATAGAGCACTGGAGATCTACGCATTGTAGTTAATATGAGTGTATGTTTTGGCTTTTTTAAGAAATATATTCTAAACTAATTATACTTAGTATGCGATAAAATGAATTAAACTAATTAACTAAAGCTTGTATTCAAGTATGAGATGGTGATGCTCAGGATAGAAAATTCTACGTATACTAACGGAGTTGGTACAATAACTAAAATAATCGTGATGTGCAAGTATTAATCCTAAGCGTACTAAACCTAAGCAATCAACTTCCCTAATCTAGCACAAGATTGAAAGACTAAAAGCTCGAGAATAAAACCCTAATACTTCGTCATATCAATCTACTTCACAAATCCACTAATCAAGTTATATGGATCGTGACCCCTTCTAAAACCCTCTCGTTAAGCCTATTCGTTATTAAAGAGTGATAAGATCGTCCTCTCTCTAATAATTTTCGTACTCAATTCAAAGATAATCCTAGTGTTTATTTCAAGCATTCAATTAATTTCATCACACCCTTCTTTTATCACCACTCAACAATAATAATTCACCTTCTCAATTCAACTCAATCCCTTTCCATTTACAACTTTCCTATCCTCCACTCAAATTAGGCAAACAAGAGTTCAAGAATTTGGAATAGTTTAAAAATGTGCTAGCAAAGAAACAGGCTAAGGCTCAAACGGGCTAACAAGGGATAAGTGTCATTGGTAGGCTCATTTTGGCTAAGTGACTTAATAAATCAAAGATGGCCTAAAATCACTTTCGGCATATCAAACTAGACACAATCAAGAAGCGAGAGTACCCACAAGTTCTAGCATCCTCTAAGGTGACGATCCACTCACAAGCAATGAGATCAATATAATGAATTTTAATCTCTAAAAGGCTAAAATATCATGGTTTTCACATCCATGCTAGTCCTAGTGAATTCTCACTCTTATCACACAAGTACTCAAAAGGAAAATTCATAAGCATACGAGTTCACTCTCAAATCAACTCTCACTGCTACACTCACATAATAAAGTCCCTAACTCAACTCCACAAATCACAAAGTCATACTTCACACTCAAAGATAGCAATCACAAGTAAATAATGGAAGCGTCAATACACACGAGATATTCTTGGCCTTTTTCAATGAAACTTTTGGGTTGTTGCATATAGATATCTAATCCGTCAAGACTTCCATTAAGGAAAGTCGTCTTGACATCCATCTGCCAGATCTCGTAATCTAGATGCGTAGCGATCGATAAGAGAATACGGATGGACTTAAGCATAGCTACAGGCGTAAAGGTTTCCTCATAATCGATCCCTTCTTTTTTAGTATACCCTTTAGCCACTAGCCTTGCTTTGAAGGTCTCAACCCTTCTGTCAGTCCTCTTTTCCTCTTGTATACCCACTTGCATCCAATGGGTTCTACCCCATTGGGTGGTTCGACCAACTCCCACACCTGATTATGATCCATCGAACCCATCTCGGCTTCCATTGTCGTTTCCCATGACTCTGCGTCTTTGTCTTGGATTGCCTCGTCGTATGTCCATGGTCTGATTCATCTTCGGGAATCAAATCTGAGGATTCTCCTATTCCCATGAATCTCTCGGGTTGTCTAACAAACCTTCCACTACGACGGGGTTCCGGTTGTGAAGGTGTGACGTGTGGTATATCACCTTGTATACTTGGTATCGGGGTCTCACCTCTCAATTCTTCTAAGGTAATTTCACTTTTAGGCTTCCAATTGTTCATATAGTCTTCCTCCAAGAACTTAAAGTGTGTACTAATCACGGTCTTTTGATCCTTGGGACTATAGAACATACACCCTTTCGTTCTTACAGGGTATCCTATAAACAACCTTAATTCCGAACGTGGATCCAACTTACCGGCTTTCTTGTCTAGCACGTATGCCGGACAACCCCAAATCCGCAAGTGTCTTAGACTGGGCTTGCGCCCGGTCCACAATTCCATTGGGGTTTTAGGAACCGATTTGGATGGCACCAAGTTTAGAATGTAAGCCGCCGTTTTCAAGGCGTTACCCCAAAACGATTTGGGTAAATCTGAATAACTCATCATGGATCTGACCATCTCTAAAAGAGTCCGGTTTCTTCGTTCCACCACACCATTCTGTTAAGGGGTTCCCGGTGCGGTTAACTGGGATACGATCCCTTCGTCCGATAAGTAGTTCAAGAATTCATCGCTAAGGTATTTACCTCCACGATCTGATCGTAGAAACTTGATACTCTTTTCCCTATGTTTCTCGGCTTCGGCCTTAAACTCCTTGAACTTGTAAAAAGTTTCAAACTTATGCCTCATAAGATAGATGTACCCATATCTTGAGTAATCGTCAATGAAAGTGACAAAATATTCATACCCCATTGTTGCTTTGATCGTCATTGGACCACACACATCGGTATGAACGAGTTCTAACACTTCTGTGGCTCTATTCCCCTTGGCTCCAAATGCCCTCTTGGTCATTTTACCCTCTAAACAAGATTCACAAGTTGGAAACAGTTCGACTTGGAATGATTCCAAGGATCCGTCTTTCACCAATCTTTCCATCCGCTTTAGATTAATATGACCTAGTCTTAGATGCCATGGAAGTGTTTCGTTCATTTCTGAAGAACGCTTTCTTTTATTACTCAAAATGATCGACGTGTTATTAGATTCATTATTTGAGTGGTGTACACACTTAATAATATAGAGATTGTTCACCAACATTCCATGACAGATAGGCTCATCTTTACGAAAAATAGAAACTACTTTATTAAAAACACCGAATATCCGTCAAAAAACAACTTAGAAACTGAAACTAAATTCTTCCTAAACTTCAGAACGTAAAGAACATCTCTTAAAATTAAAACTCTATCTTCAAAAGACAGGTGCACGACTCCCACTGCTTCGGCTGCCACTCTCGTAGCATCGCCCAAAGTGATGAGGATCTCATTCTTGGTAAGTCGCCGGGTTAGCTGGAACCCCTGAAGAGTGAAACAAATATGATCAGTTGCCCTGGTATCCAATACCCAAACGTGGGTAGCATACGCCGCAACATAAGTTTCAACGACTAATGTATGAGACTTACCTTTCTTTACCGCCTTCTTAGGCTTAGAACAAGTAGACCTCCAATATCCTTTCTCACTGCAATTGAAATACTTACCCTTACCGGATATCTTCACACCCCCTGGTTTGATTGCTCTTCCTTTACCTTCAAGAGTGAGTCGACTGGCTTGGTTCAGATTAATTTCCTTTCTCTCAATCTTACCTTCCATTGGCTTAGATTTCGAGAGAAGACTCTTAATCACCAAAACCTCATCCTTACTCCCTAAGTGTGACTCTACCGATACCAAAGTTTTGAGCAGGGTATCCAAAGTGAATTTATGTTCCGATAACAAGTATTCACAAAAGAACCCATCAAAATGGCTCGATAACTTTAGGAGTATGGAATCAATTTGACTTTCTTCACTTTGCCAGGCACCAAGAAACTCAAGTCTATCAAACTCACGCCTAAATTTGAGAACATGATCCCTTACGGGTGTTCCCTTCACCATTTGCTTCGTGAGCTTGGTGAACATATTCGCCATGGGGTTCTGATGGTGAAACATCTCTTCAAGGCTATCCATGATTTCAACAGCGGCTTCAATTCCTTCATGAATGCGTTTCAAATCTTCAGACATAAATGTCAAGATGATGCGCTTCATGTGCTCATTGGAGTGCTTCCAATCATCGAATACCGTCTTTTCCTCATTACTTGACTTATCATTAGGTTTCTTGGGTACGTCAACGTTAAATATCCAATAGTGTTCTTGCGCGGGTAGAACCATTTTCATGTTACGTTTCCAATCATTATAGTTCTCACCGAAAAGTTTGTTATCTTTAAGTATACTAAACCGTGGATTAAAAGGTTGCGACATGATGAACTGAGAATAAAATATACATTCATATCAATATCTAGCAAAATACGAAATTATCACATAATTTGATCACATTAACTATATTGAAACCTTAAAACAATATAATCATGCATCAGCCAACATCTAAAAATAATTTAAATGCGCCACGTGGGTGGACTATACATTTAAACACATTCAAGCGGATCACAAACTTAAAAGTTACAAATCCTTAATTCAAAATTAATAGTTGGCTCCCACTTTGACCACATAAAAATTGACAGGGACTCTGAGGGGAGTAAGTTAATATCAATTTCTTATGCCTAAGTAATAACCATAATTCAATACAGGATTATTATTTCACTTTGAGCAAGCCACTCGTGGTGAGGTTCATTACCGCCACTAGTAATAATTCACAATCATCCTTTCGTAATTTATTCATGTGAAATTCGTCTTTTTGGCCAATCCGAGAGGGAAATGTATTCCAAAAAGACTTCACAAACAAATAAATTATGGAGGTCAAATTAATCCAATTTTATTATCCGGATTAAAATTGCGATTAAAGAAACACACTTAGTAATTTTCGAAAGTAAGGTTTTTCTTGGACAATAAAAATTATGCAAACACATATTAACAAATAATAATAATTGCACGAAATAAAACATCCATCAAAACAAAAATTAAACACATTGGAGCACTCAAATCCAATTGTCACGGTTTAATTTTCTTCACATCTTGATGCGATAAATTATCCTTGTTGCTTTTCATCGTTCACGCTCCCATTCGAACAGCAACTCTTCAACAAAAACAACTTTGTTTGGGGTTCGGGACGACGTTTGGAATCACACAAAAATATAAGAATGGAAATAAAAATTTCACGGCCCGAGATCCGGCACGCGTTGGCCCATGGAGGTGGGCCGCACGCCTCTTGTGCCACGGCAGCCGAGGCCGAGGGCCGTGTGCCGAGGGCTAGCGCCCCCACGCCCGCGCCTGCACCCCGCGCCATGCGGCGTCGGGCACCCATCGTGCACGGCACCGTGCACCTCACGCACGCCGTGCATCAGGTTTCACCATTCGTCCTTGTTTTTCACCCCGTGCATAATTCCACGTCAATTAATTCACACGCATGAATAAAATTAAACAAACATTAAAACCATGACAATTGGATACCTACAAAAAAGATCTAGCAATTCTACTATCCAATTTCAATTTAATATTTAAACAATTTAAATTCCAATTTAAAGATCAGAGCCCAAAATCGTGGCTCTGATACCAGTTGTTGGGAAAATAGAGATGCCCGGATCTATTCGAGATGAAATTTAAATACGAATTTAAATTCAATATTATTACAAGCATGAATTAATCCTAATTAATTCAAATAATAATTCCAACAACAATTTTATCATCATGCATGTTGAATTAATTCACATAAAACATATGGAGGAAAAACTAGGAATTTATGTGATTACGTACCTCTTGTAGATATGACCTTTGATAACAACGGGACAATCACGAACGTGCTATCAACCAAAAGACCTTCTCAAGTATTTCCCTTTCGCTTCACTTGATCACCGGTGGGAAGTACTTTCAAGCAATTAAATAACTAAGGAGAAAGAAAAATATTTTTGCTCTTAATTTTTCCAACACATGGAATTGTGTAACTTGGGGATGAAAACATCATCCCCTATTTATAAGAAGGGGTGACCGAATTTTTGAGGTATTTTAGGGGTGGAGAAAATCTTTTCTTAGCATCTAAGAAATCTTGAATATATTCCATATATTCTTTTCTCCATAATAAAATATTCCACAAAAATCTCACCCTCCTTATTAAAGGGATATTTTCGAAAATAATAGGAATATATCACAAGATTTGGATCTTCTTGAATATATGAGATAATCTTGTATTCCAAGAATACTTATCTTCCATAATATCTTTCCAAGAAAATCAACAAAATCTTTTATTTCCTAATATTCTAATTTTCGAAAATTACATGAAAAAATCAGCAAATTAATTTTCTTTTATTTTAATCACCTTATCGTTATTGGGCTACTTAATGGGCTACTTGAGGGGCCTTTAGGAGAATTAAGATTGGACCTCCAATTAGGGGTGGAAATAGGTCGAGCCGAGCTAGGCTTTTCATTGGACGGCCTGGGCCTGCTATTTAATCAATGTGCCTAAGCCTGGCTTGTTATTCGTCATAGGCTTTTTTCAGAGCCTTGGCCCGGCCTTTTTAATAAATAGGCCTGGCCTGAAAGCCTTTTGGGGGCCTTTTTAATCATGTTTACAAAATTATATTATTATTAAATCATAACAATTAACTCTTTAAATCTTAAAATGAAGAATAAAAATAATTTACCAAAGAATTATTAAATAATAGCAAAATAACAAATTCAAATAATATTTAAATTTATATTTTGCAATATTCTTACATATATATATATATATTAAATATTTATTATATTATATTATATATGTATTGTATTATTATATATTATATTATATTATAATATATATATATATATATATATTAGTGTAGTTAAATAGGCCGGCCTGTTGGGCTTAAAAGGCTTACAAAATAGCTCAAGTCTGGCCTATTTAAATAAATAGGCTTTTAAAAAAGCCTGAGCTTGACCCGTTTGTTAAACGAGCCGAGCCGAGCTAGGCTTTAGGTAGGCCGAGCCATAGGCCCCTGTCGGGTAGCCTGGCCTATTCCCACCCCTACCTCCAATGGGCTTCTGAATTTCAATATTGAGCCCCAATATAATACAGCCCATTAATATTAATTAGTACCACTAATAAATTAATATTGCACTATCCATCTTAATCCATGTTACGATAATATGGGCTCCCGGTTATTATTTCCCGCGTTTATGATTATCAAGTCCATTAATTAATTAAGCTTCTGAATAGCTCTAAATTAATTAACATCTGTCACCTTGGAGTAAAGACAGCTCAACATTATTATCCATACCGAAGAAACTAATTCTTCACTTGCAAGATTTGGTACGATAAAACTTCTGAGCCCACCAAGGGGACAAATCACACGAGCCGTACTCGCACGCGTTTCTCCGTATTAAATCTTAGCAACCGTCGTATGATTAACATTACTGCCCAAAGCACAAGGTTCGAAGTCACGATGATTCTCACCCAACATGAATCAAAGCAGTAACCATTAAGCACACATGGTCCTATTTAAGTGACAGAGATTAAGAATAATTTCAGAACTGAATATTTTATCCTCGTTGTAGGTCCTCTTCAACACATACTAAATGTGCTAGTGCAATCTCTTGGTCAAGACAAGCCAATATGAGATGTACACATCGACCTTTCACGGCGGATTGTTCAATTCCACCTAGGTCGTGATTTGTACGTTTAGTTACAAGGAAACCGTTAATGTGAACTTCCGTGATTGGGTATCACTACATTAACTACAATGTAACACATACTATATATGTTGAACGGTTTGCAATAAATATTCAACATTCCATCATATTTAAAACAAATGTGATAAAAGATTTATTCTCATAAACAAGTGTTCAATACATGAGTTATACAAAGTAAAAACATACTTTCACGTATAACTCCAACAATTTTTAATTCTTCAATCTCTTCCTCCATAGGGTACTTCATGGCCTCGTACAGGGAAATCTTTACCTCTTTATCATCAACTTTCAATGTGATATTCCCATTCGCCATATCTAACACCATCCCGGCCGTAGCTAAGAAAGGTCTTCCCAAGATCAAAGGAAGGCGCTCATCCTCCTCCATGTCAAGCACTACAAAATCAGCTGGAAATATATGATCTCCCACTTTTACGAGGACGTCTTCAACTACACCTTGAGGTCGAGTAATAGACCGGTCGGCGAGTTGAAGCGTCATCATTGTCGGCTGAAGTTCTCCGCCATCTAACTTTTTGAATAATGACAAGGGCATAAGATTGATGCTTGCTCCAAGATCGCACAATGCTCCCTTCTTGACTCCATTCCCAATATCCCTCAAGCGTCTCTGAGTCAACAGGAATCTGAGGACCATCATATTTGGGTCCACTTCTCAGCTGGATCGCCTTGCATTGCTCTTTTGTGTTTGTCTCGGGAACAGATGGGTATTTGCCCGGCTCTCTAACCAATGATTTTGCAATCTGGCTAATTTAAAACTCTATAGAAGTGAACCTGCGGTTATTCTCTTGCTGAGCTCTATTGTGATCTACATCTCTCTTCTGGAGTTCTTGATCCCTCTGATCAATCTTTTTACTCATCTCTCTCATATCATACTCCAATGAAGATAATCTCTTACTACTTTCCTCCACCTTTTGGAGTATAGCTCTCAACATCTCATCTGTTGAGGTACTTCCTTCTCCTCCTGGGAGTTTGGAGCCAGGGTCGACACTTGGAGGCACAGTTATACCCGTTCTCGGGTTACTGTAGGACAAGTTATCATTCCTCCTCCATTAATTCTGAGGAGGCTATGGACCCGGTGGTACAAACGGTTGACTGTAAGCAGGTCGCCCCTTATAATCTCCACCTTGATAGTGATTGTAATTGGGGCCTCCCATATAGTTGGTCTCCTCTCGCGGGTATCCTGGCTGATCCACTTTCTCATTCTCTCCAGTATTCCTTCCACTCATATTCTGCCCCACCTCCAAGTTGCTTATCTTCTCCATCATCGCCATCAACAATTTCCTTGTTCCCTTACTTTCCTCAACCTGATGCACTCTCTTGAATTCCCGATCCTCGTTCCACTGCCCGGTATTCTTAACTATGTCCTCAACTAATTGTCTGCACTCAGCTGTGCTTTGATTGAGGAACACTCCATTAGCACATAAATCTAAATGGCCTTGAGCAGCTTTACATGCCCCACAATAAAAGTAGTCCATGATGTCTATCTCGTTGTACCCGTGTTGCGGGGACTCAATAAGCATATTGGAGAATCTCTCCCAAGCTTGACTCAACTTCTCTCCATATTTCTTCTTGAATGAGGAGATCTCCTTCCTCGCCTTCACCATTCTGGATGGAGGGTAGAAACACTCAAGGAACAGACGCTCGAGCTCGGCTCATGTAGTCACACTACCCCGTGGAAGTGTGTTATCATACCACTCCTTAGCTATTCCAGTTAACGAGAACTGGAACAATCTTAGTCTATTTTCATCCTCAGACATCCCGTTTTGGTTAAAAGTTGAGGCTATCATCAGGAAATTCTTCAAGTGAGTGTGAGGATTATCTTTCCCTACTTCTCCTTTAAATTGATTCTCAGTAAGCATCTTTAATATCCCGGGAGCAATAGAGAAGTTATTTGCCTCGACTGGTGGCATTTCTACTCCATCATAATACCTTTGAGACCGAGCCTCAAATCTACCTCTAATTGCCATACCAGGAGGATTAACGTTCTGAGGAACGTGTTGAGGGTAAACTGGTGGTGGAGGTATATGTGGGATAGGTGGTTGGTTATAGTTTGGGTGTGGTGGATAGTATGGTGAGTATGGATATGGTGGGTATGGGTACGGTTGATAAGGGTGGTTGTTGTGTTGGTAGAAAGGGTTGTTAAAAGGGTTGTTTTGGTTTTGGTTTGGGGCGTGGTTATTTTGGTTAAGAGGGATTTGATTTATGCTTCCCCTTGGGGTGCTAACTGTGGACTATTGACTCTCTCAGTTCCCTCAACCCTCTTCACATTCTGATTTAGCCCTTCAGTCTCAAGACCCAAATCTTCACCTAAATCCAAATTCACATCATCACCTCCCGCGGTATTCATCCTTCTCTGGAAGACTCGATTCCTTCTAGCTATAGTCTCAATGTCCTATTTAGTTCTATCTTCGCTAGTTTTTCCCTTTGAGCGTGTTTTCATATACCTGTGTACTCAACAAGAAAGATCAAATGCAACCAGGCAAACAATAGAGAGATACTAGATTCAAAATAAAAATAAAAATAAAAGCACTCACTACTAACTACTAAACTATCTCCAAGTCCTACTCAATGGACATACATCGCCTTCCCATGCAACAGCGTCATTGACTTGATCGTAAAATACTAGTTACACTAGTAGTTACCCCACAAGAGTATGAGATCCCTGTAGTATGGGCAAGTATAGGGACCAGGTAGTATCGAACCCAAGGAAAGGTAAGTATGTGAATAGAGTCCTGGAGATCTGCGCTTTGTAGTTAATATGAGTGTATGTTTTGGCTTTTGAAGAAATATATTCTAAACTAATTATATTAAGTATGCGATAAAATGAATTAAACTAATTAACTAAAGCTTATATTCAAGTATGAGATGATGATGCTCAGGATAGAAATTCCTAAGTATACTAACAGAGTTGGTTCAATAACTAAAATAATCGTGATGTGCAAATATTAATCCTAAGCGTACTAAAACTAGGCAATCAACTTCCCTAATCTAGCATAAGATTGAAAGACTAAAAGCTCAAGAATAAAACCCTAATACTTCTTCATATTAATCTACTTCACTAATCCACTAATCAAGTTATATGGATCATGCTTAATTATTGAGACCCTTATTTACCAAAGGTGATGCGGTCATCCTCCCTAGATAAACCGGTAGATTATAAACCCCTTCTAAAACCCTCTCATTAAGCCTATTCGTTATTAAAGAGTGATAAGATCGTCTTCTCTCTAATAATTTTTGTACTCAATTCAAAGATAATTCTAGGGTTTATTTCAAGCATTCAATTAATTAAGAGAATTAAAACTAAGCATCACGAATTATCATAATTATGTACTAACGTCCTAGTTCTACGAGTTCATCCTACCCTAAGCATGCAAGAGTTCTAGCCTAACATGGTGGTTTAAATAACAAAAGTAATAGCAAGAACAATAAACATATGCATAGTTAAATTAACGAAAGAAATCAAGAACATAAACGAAAGAACAAATTAAAGTCTAATAAATATTCTTTTATAATCTGAAAAGCTAGGGGTTTTAATCTCCAAGAACAAATAAAGAAATAATTAATCTAAGAAGTTCGAAAGAAAGAATTAAACTATGAATTCGTAAGCTAAAACCTCGATTACAACTTGTAAAACTCTTCCAATCTCCTTCCCAACCTTTCTCCTTCGAAAAATATGTCAAAATATGTGTTGGTATGTGTTGATATGTAAAAATATGCTTGGAAGGGGTATATATAGGCTTTGGGACGAATTTGGGCGATTTTGGGCCAAAAACGCGCAAAAATGCCCGAGCACTGGTGCAGCTCGAGCGCTAGCGCTTGAGCTATGGTGGTCGAGTGGTTCTTCCGGTCGAGCGGTGGCGCTCGACCGATGGCTGTACACATGTTCGTAAAACCTTCATAACTTCTCAACCGGGAGTCCGTTTTGGCCGATTCAAAGTCCTACAAACTCCTCCTTTCGTCCTCTATCCATCTATGAACATAAAAGAGATAAATTCACCAGTTTATAAAAATGATACTCAAATGACTCCAAATACTCAACAAAAATACTCAAAACATGGGCAAAACGGGCACCAAAACATAACAATTTTACGCCTAATCAACCCCCCAAACTTATCATATTGCTTGTCCTCAAGCAATGGAATAATAAGGAAAGTGAAATTGTTAATAATGAATCAAAGTACCAAATCATGCAAGCAATAGCTTTCAAGCTTCAAAGATCGATCACTCACACACAAACTCATCCCCCTTAATCCTACCCATGCATAATCATTAAGAACCACCAAAATTAAACATGGATGTGCTCTCGACGATGTATTTCTCTCCCTCACAAGTGTATATCAATAATAAGGGACTCGCTCAATCAATCACACATATAAGCAGCCATTGGCTTGTAAGCACTCTCAACTTCGACCATACTCTAGAATCCATGCCAAATCAAAAAGGATTTTCTCAAGTTTGTAATGTAAGCTCTTTGGACAGGTGGGTAGACTATATAGTATAATGACTCAAGTGAATGGAGAATAGAAAATCAAACTTAGGTACTTCGATTTAAGGAACACACTTCTTCATCATCTTTACACAACGCACTTCAATTCCTTTACTCTCAACACCTCAACTCTTTTTCACTTTTTAATCACTTTACTATTTTTTTTTCACACGACTCACATGAGCTCATATTTCTTGTGCTCATTCTCAAATTTTCATTCTTTCCCACATCTCAATATTTCATCACACCCTTCTTTTATTACCACTCAACAATAATAATTCACCTTCTCAACTCAACTCAGTCCCTTTCCATTCACAACTTTCCTATCCTCCACTCAAATTAGGCCAACAAGAGTTCAAGAATTTGGAATAGTTTAAAAATGTGCTAGCAAAGAAATTGGCTAAGGCTCAAACGGGCTAACAAGGGATAAGTGTCATTGGTTGTCTCATTTTGGCTAAGTGACTTAACAAATCAAAGATGTCCTAAAATCACTTTCGGCATATCATACTAGACACAATCAAGAAGGGAGAGTACCCACAAGTTCTAGCATCCTCTAAGGTGACGATCCACTCACAAATAATGAGATCAATATAATGAATTTTAATCTCTAAAAGGCTCAAATCTCACGGTTTTCACATCCATGCTAGTCCTAGTTAATTCTCACTCTTATCACACAAGTACTCAAAAGGAAAATTCATAAGCATACGAGTTCCCTCTCAAATCAACTCTCACTGCTACACTCACATAATATAGTCCCTAACTCAACTCCAAAAATCACAAACTCATACTTCACACTCAAAGATAGCAATCACAAGTAAATAATGGAAGCGTCAATACACATGAAATAACAGCTCATAATAACAGCTCAAAGAGTATCTCAAGGCACAATATATAACCTAACTCAACTCAAAGAAAGGGTGTGCGCCTGTGCAATGTAACCATAAAACATATAAAAACTCCACCCCCCAAACTTTGACCTTGTGAAACGGTCTAAGTCTGAGGTGGTGGTTACCTCATCCAAATAAACCATGTCTTTCTCAAGATATGGCACAATCCCTTTTCTCAAGTTCCTCCCATTAATTGGTTCTTCTAGGCATCCTTGAGACAAGTCTGCAAAATAAAACTCTCAAGTACGAGGTTAGTATTATGATTCACAATAAAAAATAAAAATACTAAGAAAACACAAAACACTCAAAAGCAAATAAAAATGGGTTGCCTCCCACTCAGTGCTATTTTTAAGGTCCTCATGTTGGACCGAGCTCAAAGGCCCTCGTGGGACATGATACTCAAAATTACCTCTCTTATTCTCATAAGAGTGGTAATTGAATTCCCTTCCTTGATGTCCCTTCATCATGAGTTCCTTTCCTTCCTTCTCAACCTCAAGGCATCCACTATTGAATATCTTCTTCACCTCTGGGGGTGGTGTCAACTTCTTCTTCACTCTCCAAGGAGGTGCTTTATCAACCAACTTGCTGATTTTCTTCTTCTTCACATCCGCTCCTCCTTTTTCTTCTACTTTGGCCACCTCTACCCCTTTCAATTCTTCAATCTCTTCCTCCATAGGGTACTTCATGGCCTCGTACAGGGAAATCTTTACCTCTTGATCATCAACTTTCAACGTGATCTTCCCATTTGCCACATCTAACACCATCCCGGCCGTAGCTAAGAAAAGGCCTTCCCAAGATCAAAGGAACGCACTCATCCTCCTCCATATCAAGCACTACAAAATCAGCTGGAAATATATGATCTTCCACTTTTACGAGGACGTCTTCAACTACACCTTGAGGTCGAGTAATAGACCGGTCGGCGAGTTGAAGCATCATCATTGTCGGCTGAAGTTCTCCGCCATCCAACTTCTTGAATAATGAAAAGGGCATAAGATTGATGCTTGCTCCAAGATCGCACAATGCTCCCTTCTTGACTCCATTCCCAATATCACATAAGATCGTGAAACTACCAGGATCCTTCAATTTCGGTTGAAGCGCTTTGTGCACTAATGCACCCACCTCATGGTTCAGTTGCACAAGCTTGGGCTCATCAACTCTCCACCTCTTCGCTATCAAGTCCTTCAAGAACTTGGCATAATTCGGCACCTGCTCCAAAGCATCATAAAAAGGTATTTTAATATGTAACTTTTTAAACACATCAAGGAATTTAGCAAATTTCTCATCCAATTTCTTTTTCATGAATCGCTGCGGATATGAGATCGTTATCACAGATTTGGGTACCTGCCATTCATCTCGCTCGGTCTCCTTTACATTCTTCCTTGCTTCCTTTGCCTTCTTCCACTTTGATATTCTCTCAATCTCCTCAATACCTTCTTGCTCATGTTCTTTACTTTTCTGGACCCTTTCACTCTCAATCATTTTCTCAACTTCTACCTCCTCAATCTCATCTCTATCTTCATTAGGCTATTTCCCTTCTATCTCAATCTATCCCTCAAGCGCCTCTGATTCAGCAGGCATCTGAGGACCATCATATTTGGGTCCACTTCTCAGCTGGATCGCCTTGCATTACTCTTTTGGGTTTGTCTCGGGCACAGATGTTGGGAAAATAGGGGTGCCCGGGAACTATTCGGGATGAAATTTAAATACGAATTTAAATTCAATTATTACTAGCATGAATTAATCCTAATTAATTCAAATAATAATTCCAACAACAATTTTATCATCATGCATGTTGAATTAATTTACATAAAATATATGGCGGAATAAACTAAGAAGTTATGTGACTTACGTACCTCTCGTAGAATTGGCCTTTGAATAAAACGGTACAATCACAAATGCGCTTTATCAACCCAAAGACCTTCTCAAGTATTTCCCTTTCGCCTTACTTGATCACCGGTGGGAAGTGCTTTCAAGTAATTTAAATAACTAAGGTAAAAGAAAAATATATATGCTCTTGATTTTTACAACACATGAAATTATGTACTGGGGATGAAAAAATCATCCCCTATTTATAAAGAGGAGTGGCCGAAAATTTAAGTGGTATTGGGCTTGGAAAAAATCTTTTCTTAGTCTCTAAGAAATCTTGATTATATCTCATATATTATTTTCTCCAAAATAAAATATTCCACAAAAATCTCACTCACCCTTTTAAACTTGTATTTCTAAAAAATAATAGTGGAAGAATCCAAGATTTGGATCTTCTTAAAATATGAGATAATCTTGTATTCCAAGAATACTTATCTTCCATAATATCTTTCCAAGAAAATCAACAAAATCTTTTCTCTCCTAATATTGCAATTTTCAAAAAATAATAGAAAAATCAGCATTATATTTTCTTTTTATTTTAATCACCTTATCATTATCGGGCTACTTAATGGGCTACTTGAGGAGCCTTAAGGAGAATTAAGATTGGACCTCCTAATGGACTTCTGAATTTCAATATTGAGCCCCAATATAATTCAGCCCATTAATAATAATTATTACCACTAATAAATTAATATTGCACCATCCATCTTAATCCATATTACAATAATATGGGATCCCGGTTATTATTTCCTGCGTTTAAGATTATCAAGTCCATTAATTAATTAAGCTTCTGAACAGCTCAAAATTAATTAATATATTTCACCTTGGAGTAAAGACAGCTCAACATTATTATCCGTACCAAAGAAACTAATTCTTCACTTGCAAGATTTGGTACGATAAAACTTCTGAGCCCACCAAGGGAACTAATCACACGAGTCGTACTCGCACACGTTTCTCCGTATTAAATCTTAGCAACCGTCGTATTATTAATATTACTGCCCAAACATAAAGTTCGAAGTCACGATGATTCTCACCCAACATGAATCAAAGCAGTAACCATTAAGCACACACGGTCCTATTTAAGTGACGGAGATTAATAAATCAATAACCACTGAGGTCTAATTCTTCATATTTTAGAACAGAAGAATTTATCCTCGTTGTAGGTCCTCTTTAACACATACTAAATGTGCTAGTGCAATCTCTTGGTCAAGACAAGCCAATCTGAGATATACACATCGACCTTTCACGGCGGATTGTTCAATTCCACCTAGGTCGTGAATTTATACGTTTAGTTACAAGGAAACTGTTAATGTGATCTTCCGTGATCGGGTATCACCACATTAACTACAATGTAACATGTATTATTTATAATGAACTGGTTGCAATAAATATTCAACATTCAATCATATCTAAAACAAATGTGATAAAAGAATTATTCTCATAAACAAGTGTTTAATACATGAGTTATACAAAGTAAAAGCATACTTTCACGTATAACTCCAACAATCTCCCACTTATACTTAAAGTCTGCTTTTTAGTATACATTGTAACAACCCAAAAGCTCCATAAGTAGAGTCGTATTATTATTATTATTATTATTGTTGGTCCCGAAACGAGTAAACAGGTGTATGGGGGGGGGAATACACCTGTGGTTACAAATTAAAACTTCTTGTAAAACTTATCAGGTTACTTAAGACAGTAGCTCGTCAGTGGACTTGAGATCTGCTGAGAGTTACTTTGTGAAAGCTTACTGAGATAATACCTCCACTGAAAGCTCAAGACTTTCAGTTGAAACACTATCTAATTAGCTTTCAGATGCGGATTAGTGAGCCCTTTAGAACACTCGTTTTACTATGATAAACTTTGAGATTAACACACACTTAGGAGATAGCAGAAAGCAAGTACACAAGATATAAAGTGGTTCAGAGAAGAATCTCCTACGTCCACTGTCCTGATCAAACAGGAGAATTCCTTTCACTTGGAATTCCTTGTGTTATAGTGCCAAGGTGCACTGATCAACTAATCCTCTCTTAGGATGATTGATCACTAGGAAATTCCAGGTCCTAGTTCCCAAAACAAACCAGCTTTCAGACTGATACAACAATCAGCTTACTAACACCACTTAACACTAGATCTCAACCTAAACACCGAGTAGGGTTTTGAGTAGGGTTTTGGTTCCAACTATTTTGAGATAATCCTTACAAATTTAGCTCAAGGCTTAGGATTGGATTATCTCTTTCTAAGATTTGGATATAGCTTTTAAGCTTGGTTACAGAAGGTTTGTTAGGCTCTTTACAAATGTGAAACACTTGGGAAACAATGGTAATTTCGAGTGCTTCTAGTTGTTATGAATGTAGAGATAGTTTTGATATTGTGAGTTTCCCGTGCATAGAAATGAGCACGTCCTTCTGTATTTATAGGCTTCCTTGAAAATCTTCCCGTTGGATTTGAATCTTCTCAAGTAAGTCTTCTTGTATCTGATTGGCTCAAATGGCTCTATTTGAAGCTTTAAGTCTTGTCAAGAAACGGCTGAAAGACCATGCCTGTTCACCAACTTTCTGTAGATTGCTAGGGAAAGACTTTTGGTACTTGTCAGTCTGGAGCAGGTCGGCTGTCAGTAAAGTACACTGACGTGACATCTTCTCATTGGACCTTCAGTCTGCTTGCCCAGTTTCTTGTCTTGCTTTAAGGTGGAACTCCTCTGAGAGAACCTTCTTATTCCTTCATTTATTGTAAGCTTCACTGAAATTCATTTTGCCTTGTTCTAACCAGATTAACTAACAGCTTTTAATATGTTTAGCATTGAATGTGTTTTGTTAGTTCTCATCAGTGGACCTTGGTCCTCTCCTGATGGTTTTAGTCTTAGTAAGAATGCACTTAGAAAACATTCAAGACTTAGACTATTTCTCAGATCACTTGTCTTCAGTGGACTTCGTCTTCAGCAGACTTTGACTTCAGCAGACTTCATTCTTCAATACACTCTAGAAATTACTAACTGCACTTCAGTTCCCTAACAATTGAACTGTTTAACTAAACACTAACTCTACTGAATATTTTACTTACAAAAAACTTAGGAGGAACATTTTGGCATCTAATCAACACCTAAGTGTTATACATTTTCCCAAAAATTTCCCCCTTTTTTATTATGTCAGAACCTATCTTATTACATATCTTCATTCAGATGAGGTTCTTCAGATGACATAAAAGTTCAAGAATTTTGCAAGTAAAAACATTCAAGTACATAAGCCTAAATGATAATGAGATATTATCTTGGGCAAAACATCAGTAGAGTTCATTTCATGATAAATAGTGAAGTACAGATTACATGAATTCTACTATCAAAATATTCAAACTTAAAACCATCTGGGACTTCTAAACAAATGCCCAACAAAGATACTTAACTTCTTCAAATTGATTCAAACAAAGGCTCCAGTCCATATTGCTTGAAGACTCGGATCTTCAGCTCATTCTTCCTTTCCATCACCTCCTTTGAATGACCTTTGAGACCAAGATGCTCACACAAAGACACCCATTCTTTTGTGATTTGATCTCTATCAACAGCTCCAGTTGCATCTTGAGGAGGCCAGTAGATGATTTGCTCAAGGGCCTTCAAGGCTTAATCAGGGAACTTATGATTCCAAGCTTCCATGATGGCAGGAAAGAGCTTTGGGTAGACTTCAAACATCCATGAGTTGAAGACTTCTTACACATTGTCTTTTCCCAATTCTCCACTGACATAATAGGAATACACAAATTCCCTTTTAGCAGTTTCCCATGCATCATTGAGCTTCTTAGGCACCCAAGCATCATGGTGAGGAAACCTGTCCTTTGAAGGAGTGATTTTGTCTTTCTTTAGCTTAGCAGCCCACCTTTGATAACTATTCCTGAACTTCTTGGAAGTAGTCTTATCAAAGGTGGTTAGCCTCTCCTTCCTCTTCCTTTCTGCCATCTCAGCTATGGTCTCCATCTTTCCAACCACCTTGTCCCTCCTTTCTTACTGTTGAGCAGCCAGCTTCTGTGCTCTCTCATTTATCCCTCCAGCTTCTTTGATAAGCTCAGTGAGCTCTGTGACTCTTGTGGGGGCAGATTTAGGAGGTTCAGATGAAAGAGGTTCAGGGTTAAGAATGGGAAGTACCTCAACATCTTCAGATGAGCTAGTGGACTTAGCTGCCAACCTCCCTGAGGTTCTGGTCTTCTTGGCCACCTCAGCTGAGAGGGCATCAGATGCCTTTCTCTTAGTGGTTTCCCCCTTCTTTGCAGCTCTCTCTTCCTTTTCCTTCAGATGAGCTTCCTTAAACTTTGACAAGTCCTCAGATGGGGTCTCCTTCCCTTTCTTGGCTTCTGCAATCTTCTGAGCCTCTGCATCCACCTTCTTCAATGTGTTCTTCACTTGCTGGCCTTTCTCAAAGTCAGAGGTGTCAAGGATAATCTTCATTTTGTTCTTGGGGTCCAACTTCATATCTTTAGCGCTTATCCTCTTTTCCCCCTTTCCGGCATTAATCATACATTCGGCCACAGTGATGTTGAGCTTCAGCTGATCATGAGCTAAGGCCTTCAACTCAGTTGAGCAATGATCAACTTCATCCTCCAGTCTTTCTAAAGTTGCTCCAGCCGTTTGCCCAAAGTTCACAAACTGAGCCAACTTCTCATCTATCAACACATTTGTTTTCTCCTGGGTTGGGAAGTCCTCTACCGCCTTCTTCAGGACTTCACCCAACTTGGCCCCAAGCTCCCCGTGTTTGGCCTCGAATTCTGATAGCTTTGAGTTCCACAACCCTTCAACCTTCCCAAGTAGGTCCGCTGAGAAAGCCTCTACTGAGGACTTTAGGTTGATGGAGACATTCTCCACTGAGTCTTTAAGAAATTGAGTTCTGGCCTCTTCCTCCTTCTGCTCCAGCTTCTTCAAAGCTTCTATGACAAGCACGCTCTGTCCTTCAACAACATCAATCACCATCTGCTTAGAATCTTCAACTTTAAGAGTAAGATTTTGGAGTGATGTTGTGGTGGATTCCATGAGTTCATCAACATGGTCTGAGAGGATGACCATCTCATCCACTTCTTCTTGCACTATCTCCTGGACATCCCTCAGTTGTGCTTGGAGAGCAGGAAGTTTTTCATCTTGAATAGAGTGAACAGCATCACTCAGAGGAGTTAGGTTAACCTCTACTGGGGGAATCTCATCAGTTTGAGTACCTGCATGACAAATAAGGTTAGCTCTTTCCCCCTCAGCCTCACAACCTAAGTCTGTTGAAGCTTCTGCTTCCATTGGGACTCCCTCCTCCTCTCTCTTCTCACTTTTCTCACTTTCTCTCTCTTTTTCAACTAGATTCTTTTCAGCCAATTCACCCTTTACAGGGATGATTGCTCTAATCTCACCACTTACAACTCCAGTAATCTCAACCTCAGTTTCTTTCTCTTTTTCATTTTCAACTCCAACATTACCAGACACCTCAGTTGACTCCTTAGTCACCACTGAGGGTTGTTGTGGGAGAACTTCAGTAGACACCTCTACTGAGCTCTCCTGTGGCAAATTTTGTGCCTCAGTATCCCTTGCCATGGATACATCCTTGGCTACTTCACCATCACCTTGCCTAGGTGAAGTACATCCTCCTTGTTCACTTTCCTTCTCCTTCTCCTCCTCCTTCTCTTTCTCCTTCTCTTTATCTCCTGCCTCGACAGCTCTCACAATCTCAGCTCCTCCTTCAGCTAAAACCTCAGCTGGCTTCTCTTTATCACCTCCATCAACCTTCTCCACTGCATCTGCCTTTCTTGCCTCAGCTATTTTGTCCATAACCAGACTCTCAAAAATCTTCTCATCACAGAGAAGTCTGGTTTTGGTCATTCCAGCAAATTGCATCACTTCCACCTCCTTCTTCTTCCAGTCATCTGCATTGCTGCCTCTGGCAGCCAATAAAATTTCACCCAATCTTCTGTCTTTGAGCTGGACAAGGAGTCTCAGTCTCAAGAATAATGCTTTTAGGGTGGGGTACCCATCAAGCTCAGGATACTTAGACTCCAAAGAGTAGGCTACCTCATCCTTAAGAGTGTCTAAGAATGAGTACTCTTCTTCATCGTCTGAAGAGAGGGAGGGGGTAGGGGATCTGATATCTGTTGGCTCCTCTGGGATAGACTCCAGGTGAGTTGCGTGTGTTTTAGGAGGGTTTGGTTCAGATGAGGTTTGAGGTTGGGTTTCAGGGGAGGTAGGATTTTGTTCAGTGGGGGTTGAGGGTAGGGGTTCAGAGGGGGTTGAGGATGCTTCAGATGGGGTGGTGGTTTGGGATCCACTTTCAGGCTGTTGAGAGCCTTCAGTGGGGGTTTTAGCCATTTTTGAAATTTTCTTAGTTTTCAGAGGAGTTCTGGGCTTGGTTTTTGGTTTTATGGGGGTAGGGGTAGGGACATCTAAGTCAGACTCAGTTGAGATTATGTTGGGAGAAGAGTCAGGATTACCTGATGATGATTCATCAGTAGAGTTTGTGACTCTAGCTTTCTTTGAGGCACTCTCCTTCACTGCCTCAGTAGACCTCTTCTTCTCCTTCTTAGAAGCTTTTTCTGCCTCGGCCTCCTTGTGTTGGGCCATCTTATCACTTAGTTTAACCAGCCTTCTCTTCAGTTTGGTTTTCTTCCCTTCAGCAGGGTCAGCTTCTTCCTCCTCAACTGCCTCTGGGCTCTCCACAGCAGGCTTAATTATTCTTGTTTCTAGTGCCTTTCCAGACTTGAACAAGGCCTTTAGGTTACTCCACTTCCTGTCTGGAATCCAATCTACTCCCAGATCTACATTCTCTATCAAGTAAGAGATTTTTATTGCAAAGTTTAGCTTACTTGATAGTTGGGGAGTTTTGTCAGGTTGGAACTTTGAGTGCTCTTTATTCAACGCCCTCAGAAAAAACTATTGCCAGTTGAATGTCTTTTCCTTACTCTCCACAATCGCCTTCATTAATCTGAGCTTGGGCTTGCTCACCTGCTCCGTGCTTCCCTGGTTTCCCAGTATACATTTTCCAACAACTTCACAGAGAACATTGTATACCGGCAGGAGTACACTTCTGTTCATTGTTGGACTGTATTTCACCTTCCTTTGCATAATGGAACTAACCCATTCTTCCTCTTTATCCGCAATACAAGTATCTGGATTCAGACCTTCAGAGGGGAGATTGAACAGCTCCTTCAAGTCATCTCCACTAATGCGAATCTCCTTTCTAATCTTCTGGTGTTCAACGACTTCCATATCGTCTCTCATCACCTTCTTCTTCCTTTGTAATATGAGATGAGACCTGATTCTTGAATCAGAGTTGGTTATATGACAGAAAAACTCAAGAACCTGCATGTCAAAACAGTTCTTAGGATAAACTGTTAAAAACTTCTCTAACCCAGCAGTTTTAATCATTTCTAGGGCCTCTTTGATGTGAGCAAATTCTGGCCTGGATTCAATCTCAGGGTTATCAAAAACCACGATGGGTTCATACCAGAAATTCTCTTTATTGGTAAGAAAACCTATGTTTAATCTTGCCATTTGAAAGATAGGATTTGAGAGAAATTTTGCAGAGTGAGTTTGGAATAGAAAGAAAGTGTTTGCTTGTGAGTGATTTCAAAAAGGTTTACAAGCGTAAGTTTGGGGTTTTTATATGAGTAATGAACGGTGAGATTGAGAGGAGAGATTAACGTCTGAGATTAATTCGGTTTGAGATCGTGGATAGTCCAAAAGGTTAGTGGGGAGGTTTTGAGGAATCTTGACGGTTAGAAAGGAACCACCTAAAATGGAAGGTATAGATTGAAAGGGTTGGTAGCCGGAAGGTCACATCATCCGGGTTTTAAGGCGCGTGAGATAGGTAACTGTAAGAGTGAACCTGACTTGTACAACGCGCATTAAATGCTTGCCATACCAAAATCTCTTCGAAAAAGTGTAAGAAAGATTTAATTTTCAGAAATCACTCATTAGTAAGTTTATTGATACCAAATATATTTAAAAAAAAAACTAAGAGGCTTTAGATTTGAAAATATCATAAGTATAAACTTTTGACCTCCACTGAGGTTTGACCTCGTCTGATATTCAAGACTCTTCTGAGATGAGGAGCTTCTACTGAGAAAGATCCTCCTCTGAATATGATCCTCCACTGAGTTGAAAAAATAACTCTTTTGAGATTGAATCCTTTCTTTACTCTCCTGGATCTAGGAGTCCAAGCTCTACTGACAACTCTTGAAACCTTACTTCAGCCAAAGGTTTTGTGAAGATATCTGCCTTTTGTTTGTCAGTGTGGATTTTGAGCATTTTGATGTCCTTCTTCTCCACATGATCTCTGATGAAATGATGTCTTATGTCCACATGTTTGCATCTTGTGTGGAGAACTGGATTTTCTGAAATAGCAATTGCACTATTGTTGTCACAGAAAATAGGGACTTCATTGGCAAAGATATTGTAATCTCTTAGTTGTTGTCTTAGCCAAAGAATTTGAGCACAACAACTTCCAGCTGCCATATACTCAGCTTCAGTAGTGCTTGTGGCTACTGAGTTTTGTTTCTTGGAAAACCAAGATATCAACTTACTTCCCAAGAATTGACAAGTGCCTGAGGTTGATTTTCTATCAATTCTGCAACCTCCATAGTCTGCATCTGAGTACCCTGTGAGTTCCAAGTTGTCATCTGAGGGATACCACAATCCCATATTCACAGTACCCTTAAGATATTTGAGAATTCTTTTAGCAGCTTCCAGATGACTTTTCTTTGGATTGACTTGATATCTTGCACAAATCCCAACTGCAAAAGTGATATCAGGCCTGCTTGCTGTGAGATACAGTAGAGATCCAATAATAGCTCTGTAGTGAGTCTGGTCTACTGATTCACCATCTTCATCTGGTTCCATCTTGGTGTTGGTGTTGAGTGGAACTCTTGCTACTTTGCTGGTCTGGCATCCAAATTTGTTGATCAGCTCCCTTGTATATTTGGCTTGGTTGATGAAGATTCCTTCAGGAGACTGCTTAACTTGAAGTCCAAGGAAGAAGTTCATTTCTCCCATCATTGACATCTCAAATTTTCCCTTCATCAGTTGAGAGAACTTTTCACAGAGGACTTCGTTGGGACAACCAAAAATGATATCATCCACATAGTTTTGTACAAGCAAGGTGTCCTCTCCTTTTGTGATCCTGAAGAGAGTTCTATCTACTCTTCCTTTGATGAAACCATGATCCAAAAGGAATTGTGACAAAGTATCATACCAAGCTCTTGGAGCTTGTTTCAGTCCATACAGAGCTTTTCTCAGTCTATATATTTTGTGACTTTCTTCAAAACCTGGGGGCTGCTCCACATAGACTTCTTCATTGAGTACTCCATTCAAGAAGGCACTCTTAACATCCATCTGGTACACCTTGAATTTCTTGTGAGCAGCATATGCAAGAAATAACCTTATTGCCTACAATCTGGCTACTGGGGCAAATGTTTCATCATAGTCAAATCCTTCAACTTGAGAATAGCCCTTTGCAACAAGTCTGGCTTTGTTTCTGACTATGACATCATTTTCATCCTTCTTGTTCTTGAATACCCACTTGGTTCCTATCACATTGCAGTGATATGGTCTGTCCACCAACTCCCAAACTTGATTCCTTGTGAACTGGTTGAGCTCTTCTTGCATGGCAATGATCTAGTTGGAATCTTGAAGTGCTTCTGCTATGGAACTTGGTTCCCGGTTTGATAAGAAACAACAAAACAAAGCACTTTCCCCATGAAAACTTCTAGTTTTGACTCCCGAGGTAGGATCACCTAGGATTTGCTCAACAGGGTGATCTGAGAGCCATGTTCTCCTAGGCTGATGCCCTTCAGTAGAGTTTAACTCTTCTGAAGTTGAGTCACTAGATATAGGAACAAAATCAAATTCAGGAAATAAGACAGAGGGTTGAAGTCCTGAGTCATCATTCAAGGTATTCTCATTCTCAATGGTAATCTCATTGGTTCCCCCTTGAATGATGGGTTCAGTGGATGTCTCAGCTGTGACCACATCTTCATTGACATTACTTACCTCTTGAACTGGGATAGTGTTCATCAGTTCAGTTGCTCGTTCAGGAGAGCTCTCAGGTGAGCTTTGAGGAGTGGTTTGACTTTGGGTGACCTCCTTGAATTGTTGATCATCTAAATTATCCCAGGTTGGGATGTATGTATCAACACAGTTCTCAGGATAGCCTTTAGACTTGATACTCAGTCTGGTTAGTCTTTTGCTTATTACCTCCTCATTCTCCTTACTCCTGGACTCAAAAGTAGATTCATCAAAGACCACATGAGGTGTTTCTTCCACAACAAAAGTTCTACAATTGTAAACTCTGAAGGCTCTACTGATTTGGGAATATCCTAAGAAAATTCCTTCATCAGCTTTGCTATCAAAAGCTTTTAGTTGAGTTTTCCCATTGTTGTGAATGAAACACTTGCAACCAAAAATATGAAAGTAAGATACCTGTGGTTTTCTGCCATTCCATAACTCATATAGAGTTTTTCCTTGATGTTTGGTTACCATGGATCTATTTTGAGTGTGGCAGGCAGTGTTGATAGCTTCAGCCCAAAGTCTTTTAGGAACTTGAGCTTCTGCAAGCATTGTCCTTGCTGCCTCCTTGAGAGTTCTATTTCTTCTTTCAGCTACTCCATTTTGTTGCGGAGTTCTTTTCATTGCTAACTTTCTTCAGGAGCTCTGGCAGCCTCAGTTGAGTCTCCTTTTTGCTTGCTAGGAATATCACCCATGTGTACCTGGAGAAGTCATCAACAACAACAAGTGTATATTTTCTCCCATTGATACTTACAGGGGTTACTGGACCAAAGAGATCCATATGTAACAGTTGAAGTATTCTGTCAGTAGAGGTTGCTACTTTGCTTTTGAAAGATGCTTTCATTTCCTTTCCCTCCTGACAGGCTTTGCAAATATGTTCTTTGTTGTATACTTCATTTGGCATTCCTTATACCAGTCCATGTCTTGCTATCCTGTTCATCATCTTGAAGTTCAGATGACTTAGTCTTTTGTGCCACAGCCAATTTGTATCAGTTGAGCTCTTTTGGCTTGCCTTTCCTTCCTTTCCTTGGTGCTCAGTTGAGGACAATCGTATTGAAAGTGCCCAACTTTCTTGCATTGGAAACATCTATTGGCATCATCATTTCTTTCCTCAGTAGACTCCTTGGTCTTTGATGATGATCCTTCACCTCTGGAATAGTTCTTGTATTCTTTTCTCTTCTCTGGCTCAGTTGAGCTTTTCTCTCCTTCTCTGGTGTCTTTTTGAGGATAATTTCTTCCTTCTCTGTTATCCCTGTAAAATCTCTTATATTTGCCAAAACGGTTGTTAAGTTTCTCAAACCTTCTAGCCATCAGGCTGAGTTCCTCCTGCATCTCAGCCTTGCTTTGAGATTTGCTTGCCTTTGTACTCTTCTAAGGCTTTGGGGATTTTGGCTCAGTCTCCTTAGCTTTGAAGGCAACTCCCTTCTCAGCTGAGGTCTCATCAGGAGCCCTTTTCCTGTTCAGATCAAACTCATAAGCCTTAAGTTCAGAGAATACCTGTTGCATAGACATGCTGGATAGATCCTTGGTATTATGCATCATCACAGAGTACACATCCCATCTTGAGGTTAGACCTTTCAGGATCTTTAAGGCAACTTCCCTTTTGGTATAGACTTTTCCTAGAGAGTTTATTTCATTCATGATGTCAGTGAACCTCCCATCAAGCTGATCAATAGTCTCAGTGGGCTCCATGGTGAAGTGCTCATACTTTTGAACAACTACTGAAAGCTTGTTCTCTTTTATCTTGTCAGTTCCTTCACACATGAGAGCAAGAGTGTCCCATAGTTCCTTTGCAGTCTTGCAGTGGATCACTCTTCCCATTACAGAATCTGGAATAGTGGTGTAGAGAATGTTCATGGCTATGAAGTTGAGGTTGTTTCTCCTCCTCTCATCTGCAGTGAAGTTATCTTCATCCTTGGGTCATTCTTCTCTTGGATCTGTAATAGTCTCAGCTGTAGTTCTAGGGTTAGGTGTCATAAAAATAAATGGACCTTTAGTAATAACCCTTAGCATTTCATCATGCACACAGGCAAGATGAGCTCTCATTCTGATCTTCCAGAAGTTATAGTTTTCCACTGAGAACTATGGAAGCTTGTGATGAGACATATGGTTCAAGGGATTAACTCCCATGTTGTTCTCTGCTGGTGGTGCTACCCTAGCTGCATTGTCAGCCATAGTATATAAACAAGTTTATCAAAAGATCAATTCAGATGACCTTAAAAATACCTTTAAGCACAAGGTATACTTAGAACAATGGTCTATTGAACCACTGCTCTGATACCAATTGGGTCCCGAAACGAGTAAACAGGTGTATGGGGGGGGATACACCTGTGGTTACAAATTAAAACTTCTTGTAAAACTTATCAGGTTACTTAAGACAGTAGCTCGTCAGTGGACTTGAGGTCTGCTGAGAGTTACTATGTGAAAGCTTACTGAGATAATACCTCCACTGAAAGCTCAAGACTTTTAGTTGAAACACTATCTAATTAGCTTTCAGATGCGGATTAGTGAGCCCTTTAGAAAACTCCTTTTACTATGATAAACTTTGAGATTAACACACACTTAGGAGATAGCAGAAAGCAAGTACACAAGATATAAAGTGGTTCAGAGAAGAATCTCCTATGTCCACTGTCCTAAGATTTGGATATAACTTTTAAGCTTGGTTACAAAAGGTTTGTTAGGCTCTCTACAAATGTGAAACACTTGGGAAACAATGGTAATTTCGAGTGCTTCTAGTTGTTATGAACGTAGAGATAGCTTTGATCTTGTGAGTTTCCCGTGCATAGAAATGAGCACGTCCTTCTGTATTTATAGGCTTCCTTGAAAATCTTCCCGTTGGATTTGAATCTTCTCAAGTAAGTCATCTTATATCTGATTGGCTCAAACGGCTCTATTTGAAGCTTTAAGTCTTGTCAAGAAACGGCTGAAAGACCATGCCTGTTCACCAACTTTCTGTAGATTGCTAGGGAAAGACTTTTGGTACTTGTCAGTCTGGAGCAGGTTGGCTGTCAGTAAAGTACACTGACGTGTCATCTTCTCATTGGACCTTCAGTCTGCTTGCCCGGTTTCTTGTCTTGCTTTAAGGTGGAACTCCTTTGAGAGAACCTTCTTATTCCTTCATATATTGTAAGCTTCACTGAAATTCATTTTGCCTTGTTCCAACCAGATTAACTAACAGCTTTTAATATGTTTAGCATTGAATGTGCTTTGTTAGTTCTCATCAGTGGACCTTGGTCCTCTCTTGATGGTTTTAGTCTTAGTGAGAATGCACTTAGAAAACATTCAAGACTTAGACTATTTCTCAGATCACTTGTCTTCAGTGGACTTCGTCTTCAGCAGACTTTGACTTCAGCAGACTTCATTCTTCAATACACTCTAGAAATTACTAACTGCACTTCAGTTCCCTAACAATTGAACTGTTTAACTAAACACTAACTCTACTGAATATTTTACTTACAAAAAACTTAGGTGGAACATTTTGGCATCTAATCAACACCTAAGTCTTATACATTTTCCCAACAATTATTATTATTATTATTATTATTTATATATGAAAATATTGGTATAATTATTGAAGAAAGAATAAAAAATATAAATTACATGATATAAAATGTTATACCTTATTGTATCATTATTCAATTTATTTTATCATATGACTAATGTTTGGAGATAAAAACTTGATTAGGGAAGAAGCCCACATTAAAGATAGGTTAAGGGCCTTTTAGGGCCCAATAAGGAAGGAACACTAGCCTTGAGGGACACTATAAATAAGGATTAGCAGCCACTTTTGCACACTTTCAGCACATCACTTATAGGGTAAGCCATCCTCACAATTCTTGCACACACAAAAATGTTTGAACTTCCAGTAGCTTTCTGGCAAACTTTCCGGTGTCCGATCAATGATCAGCTAGTACCATCAGAAAGCTGATATTAAGAGCTTTCTGGAACATCTTCCCGTTTCTCAATCGGAGTTCTAGATCTCCAGTTATCACCGGTCAAAGTTGGGGGGATGCTATTGTAGGCGAACCAACTTCTAAAGACCATAACTCTATTTTCGTTGGTTTAAATCTTGTGATTTTAGTTTCATTCGAAATATGCTGTTATAAGCTTTCCAAAACATCTTTTCTTTTGCAATTTGAAGTTGTAGAACTCTAGTTATGATAGATTGAAGTGGGAAGGACGTTATTTAGGTGGACCAACTTCTACAACTCATAACTCTTTGCTCATTTATCTAAATCTTTTTTTTTTATTCTTGTTGGAAAGCTGGAATCGAGAGCTTTCCAGTACATCTTTCATTTTTCAAATCGGAGTTATATAACTCCAGTTATGCTTGGTCAAAGTTTAGAAAATGTATCCCTAGATTTATTTTCTCTCACTTCACTTCAATCTTTTTCTCTCTCCCGTTTTTTGTTCACCTCCACCACACTGCCGCCACCTATGATAGTTGTTGGTGTCACCTAAGTTTCCGGTGGTCGTGGTCGTGGTCGTGGTGGTGGAAGTGAAGAGGTGAAAGTAATAGTTTTATTTTATCTTATTTTCCTTAGAACTTCTAATCTACCTAGAAAGTTCATTTTTCATCCATTTTATACGAAATCAGTGGCGTTTTATCAAAAATTTCGTGAGCTACTGTTTTTCTATAAAAATTATAATATACCAGTTTATATAAGCTTGTAGGCAGCCCCAAAACTTGAGCAAATGTATAGTATTTTAGTGCAAATTCATTCTTTTAATATTTTGACTCATACTATCACAATTTCTAGTTCACCGTCTCTTTCACACACTCTAATTAAATTATCATTAGCACTCTTATAATGAAAACTAAGAGATAGTATTTTTATGGTAGGAATTGGGGATCGAGAAGTAGAAAGAGTGTTGGAACTAGGAGGAGACGATACGACTTAACTCGTGCAAACTACTAGGTGGGGTAACTCTTAGTGGATCTTTCATTGTCTACTTTTCTATCATATAATTTATTATTTTAAATGTCATATGTGAAATGTATGCTTTATGGATATGCAAATGATTACACATATGCATGATCAAGTGTGAAGATGTATGCTTTATAGATACATGATTGTCTATATAAATGCATGCTCTAAGGACATGATGTATGATACATGGTTGAGACCGTACAATGTGTATGGTATGCAGATAATACCGCAATAGCTATGATAAGATCACGGGTAAAACCATACAAGATTTGATCGAAAGATCACATTCGGGTAGCTCCCGAATAAGATGCTCGAGCGGGGTAAAGCGTGCCCCAACAAGATTGATGTGCTCTTATGTGTATTAAGTATATACTATATATGTTAACTCATGATGTTGAATATGCTCTATGATTGTTGAGACTTGATTAACACGATTTAAGTTAACTTTATGTGAACTTGATGTCATGATGTGTTATTTAGTATGTCGCTAATTGTCTTTAGCTATGGTATAAGATGATTCATGTACTTGACTTTTACTTCAATAATTTGTATGATTTTTGAGTGGGCAATCGAGTGAACCCACTGAGTGTTTCCGAACGCTCACCCCTCCCTGATGCGAATGAGGATTGAAGGTGGATGTGAACCCAAGTCTCGAAAGTGCAGTACCTCTATTTTGATGAGCTGTGAATGGAACTAGTGTCCTAGTTAAACATTATTTTGTTTTGTTTTGTTATGGGACAAACTTCATGAACCTCGTGTTTTATTTCTTTCCGCTGCTACTTGTTTGGACGATTTATGATTTTGGTGATGATCACCCATGGTCTTAAGTTTCGTATTACCTTATTTGGTTAATTAGTTCGTCTCATTTTCTCTTTATGAAGGATATATATATATATATATATACATATACATTTACGAAAAATATTTTAAGGATGGTGACTTTCCCTCGTAATGCTAGTTCTTCAAAAAAAATTCACTCAGTTTTGGGACGTTACATACATCATCATGCATGTCTAGTGTAGTAGCTCTACGTGACATCTCATGTCAACCCACACTAACCTAATAATTCCTCCCACTTATACTTAAAGCAGATTGGCAATAGTCTTGACTCCCATTCCATCCACATGTCTCTCGAATGTACTCTGAGGCAGACCCTTTGTGAATGGATCAGATATCTTTGCCACCTCTATATCTCCTCTCTTAATGATTTCTCATATAAGATGGTATTTTCTTTCTATGTGTTTGCTAGCCTTGTGGGCTCTCGGTTCCTTTGAATTTGCAACTGCTCCGGCATTGTCACAATAGACAGTTATCATGTCGGGCAAATTCGGAACAACGTCCAAGTCCACTAAGAAGTTCTTGAGCCAAACTTCCTCTTTCGCTGCTTCACAAGCAGCTACATACTCGACTTCCATGGTTGAATCAACGATGTATTTCTGCTTAATGCTTCACCATGAAATGGCTCCTTCTCCCATGCAAAACACACTACCCGAGGTTAACTTTCTTGAGTCTATGTCTGATTGGAAATCCGAGTCCGTGTATCCCACGGGCATAAGACTATCTGACTGGTAAATCAGCATCCGCTCACGAGTTCTTTTCAGATACCTCAAGATGCACTTTACAGCAGTCCAATGGTCTTTCCCGGGATTACTTTGATATCTTGCCACCATGCCCACTGCAAAGTAGATATCCGGTCTCGTACACAATATTGCATACATAAGGCTTCCTACGGCCGAAGCGTACGGAACACCTTTCATGTCATCTATCTCCGCTTGCGTCTTAGGGCTCATTTCTTTAGATAGATGGATTCCGTGCCTAAAAGGTACAAAATCTTTCTTGGAATCTTGCATGCTGAAACGCTTCAAAATAGTGTCAATGTATAAAGCTTGCGATAAGCCCAACATCCTCTTCTTGCGATCGCAAGTGATCTTGATCCCAAGGATGTGACCGGCTTCCCCTAAGTCCTTCATATCAAATTGTTTTGACAGCCATACCTTTACGTCTGACAATACCTTTACATTGTTTCCAATAAGCAGAATATCGTCTACGTATAATACTAAAAATACCACCGCAGTTCCGTCACGCTTCTTATACACACAACTTTTAAACTCATTTTGATCAAACCCATAAGACTTAATCACTTGATCAAAACACTGGTTCCAAGTACGCGATGCTTGCTTAAGTCCATAAATGGATCTCTTAAGCTTGCATACGAGGAGCTCTTGGCCTTTTTCAATAAAACCTTTGGGTTGTTGCATATAGATATCTATCCCGTCAAGACTTCCGTTTTCGTTCCCGCAGGGTATCCTATAAACAACCTTAATTCCGAACGTGGATCCAACTTACCGGCTTCCTTGTCTAGCACGTATGCTGGACAACCCCAAATCCGCAAATGTTTTAGACTGGGCTTGCGCCCGGTCCATAATTCCATTGGGGTTTTAGGAACCGATTTGGATGGCACCAAGTTTAGAATATAAGCCGCCGTTTCCAAGGGCTTACCCCAAAACGACTTGGGTAAATCCGAATAACTCATCATGGATCTGACCATCTCTAAAAAAGTCCGGTTTCTTCGTTCTGTCACACTGTTCTGTTGAGGGGTTCCCGGCGCGGTTAACTGGGATACGATCCCTTTGTCCGACAAGTAGATCAAGAATTCATCGCTGAGGTATTCGTCTCCACGATCTGATTGTAGAAACTTGATACTCTTTTCCCTATGTTTCTCGGCTTCGGCCTTAAACACCTTGAACTTATCAAAAGTTTCAGACTTATGCCTCATAAGGTAAATGTACCCATATCTCGAGTAATCATCAATGAAGGTGACAAAATACTCATACCCCATTCTCGCTTTGATCGTCATTGGACCACACACATCGGTATGAACGAGTTCTAACACTTCCGTGGCTCTATTCCCCTTGGCTCCAAATGCCCTCTTGGTCATTTTACCCTCTAAACAGGATTCACAAGTTGGAAACAGTTCGACTTGGAATTATTCCAAGGATCCGTCTTTCACCAATCTCTCTATCCGCTTTAGATTAATATGACCTAGTCTAAGATGCCATAGAAGTGTTTCGTTCATCTCCGAAGAACGCTTTCTTTCATTACTCAAAATGATCGGCGTGTTATTAGATTCATTATTTGAGTGGTGTGCACACTTAATCATATAGAGATTGTTTACCAACGTTCCATGACAGATAATATCATTCTTAAAAGAAACAGTAACAACTTTATTAAAAGTAACTAAATATCCATAAAAAACAACTTAGAAACCGAAATTAAATTCTTCCTAAAGTTTGGAACGTATAAAATATTTCTTAAAATTAAAACTCTATCTTCAAAAGACAGGTGCACGACTCCAATTGCTTCGGCTGCCACTCTCGTAGCATCGCCCAAAGTGATGAGGATCTCATTCTTGCTAAGTCGTCGGGTTAGCTGGAACCCCTGAAGAGTGAAACAAATATGATCAGTTGCCCCGGTATCCACTACCCTAACGTGGATAGCATACGCCGCAACATAAGTTTCAACGACTAAAGCATGAGACTTACCTTTCTTTACCGCCTTCTTAGGCTTAGAACAGGTAGACCTCCAATGTCCTTTCTCCCCGCAATTGAAGCACTTACTCTTACCGGATATCTTCATACCGTACGGTTTGAATGCTCTTTCTTTGCCATCAAGAGTGAGTCTACTGGTTTGGTTCTGATCAATCTCCTTCTTCTCAATCTTACCTTCCATTGGCCTAGATTTCGAGAAAAAGCTCTTGATCACCAAAGCCTCATCCTTACTCCCTAAGTGCGACTCTACCGATATCAAAGCTTTGAGCAAGGTATCTAAAGTGAACTTGTGTTCCGATAACACGTATTCCCAAAAGAACCCATCAAAACTGCTCGATAGCTTTAGGAGTATGGAATCAATTTGACTTTCTTCACTTTGTCCGGCACCAAGAAACTCAAGTTTTTCAAACTCACGCCTAAATTTGAGAACATGATCCCTTACAGGTGTTCCCTTCACCATTTCCTTCGTGAGCTTCTCACGAATGGTGAACAGATTCGCCATGGGGTTCTGATAGTGAAACATCTCTTCAAGGCTATCCATGATTTCAACAGTCGCTTCAATGCCTTCATGAATACATTTCAAATCTCCAGACATAAATGTCAAGATGATGCGCTTCATGTGCTCATTGGAATGCTTCCAATCATCGAATACCGCATTTTTCCCATTACTTGACTTATCATTAGGTTTCTTGGGTACGTCAATGCTAAATATTCAATAGTGTTCTTGCGCAGGTAGGACCATTTTCATATTACGTTTCCAGTCAACATAGTTCTCACCAACAAGTTTGTTATCTTTAAGTATACTAAACAGTGGATTAAAAGGTTGCGATATGATGAACTGAGAATAAAACATACATTCATATCAATATCTAGAAAAATATGAAATTATCACATAATTCGATCACATCAATTATATTGAAACCTTAAAACAATATAATCATGCTTCAGCCAACATCTCAAAATAATTTAAATGCGCCACGAGGGGTGGTCTATACATTTAAACACATTCAAGCGGATCACAAACTTAAAAGTTACAAATCCTTAATTCAAAATTAATAGTTGGCTCCCACTTTGACCACATAAAAATTGACATGGACTCCGAGGGGAGTAAGTTAATATCAATTTCTTATGCCTAAGTAATAACCATAATTAAATACAGGATTATTATTTCGCTTTTAGCAAGCCACTCGTGGGGAGGGGTACCGTCACTAGTAATAATCCACAATCATCCTTTTGAAATTTATTCATGTGAAATCCTTCCTTTTGGCCGATCCGAGGGGGAAATGTATTCCAAAAATACTTCACAAATAAATAAATTATGGAGGCCAAATTAATCTAATTTTAATATCCGGAATAAAATTGCGATTAAAAAAAACATACTTAGTAATTTTCGAAAGTAATATCCAGAATAAAATTGCGATTTTAATATCCGGAATAAAATTGCGATTAAAAAAAACATACTTAGTAATTTTCGAAAGTAATATTTTTCTTGGACAATTAATATCATGCAAACACATATTAACAAATAATAATAAGTGCACGAAATAAAACATCCATCAAAACAAAATTAAACACATTGGGGCACTCAAATCCAATTGTCATGGTTTAATTTCTTCACGTCTTGATGCGAAAAATCGTCCTAGTTGCTTTCCATCGTTCGTCTCGACACGCTCCCACTCGAACAACAACATTTCATCCAAAACAACTTTATTTGGGGTTCGGGACAACGTTTAAAATCACACAAAAAACGAGAATGGAAATAAAATTTCACGGCCCGAGATACGGCAAGTATCGGCCCACGGGGTGGGCCGCGCGCCTCTCGGCACGAGCGTCGAGAGGCGGCGCCTCGCGCGCACGCTCGTGTGCCTCGGCTCGCCCATCTTGCACGGCGTCGTACGCCTCGCGCACTCTGTACACCGGGTTTCGTCGTTCGTTCTTTTTTCACCCCAAGCATGATTTTACGTCCATGCATGCACCACGCATGCATGCGTCGTCCTGGTACGCCGTCTTTAATTCTTCATTCTTCGTCTCGATCCGGTTACAATTTATTTACAAAAAATAAATACAAGATCTAGACTAGTCTATTCAATGATCAAATCAAAATGAAAACAACTAATCTACTCGTGGATTTTCTCACGAGAAAAACAAATTCGAACGAATCGAATTAAAAATAATTAATTCACACGCATGAAAAAAAATAAACATTAAAACATTGACAATTGGATACCTGCAAAAAAGATCTAGCAATTCTACTATCCAATTTCAATTTAATGTCTAACAATTTAAATTCTAATTTAAAGATCAGAACCCAAAATCGTGGCTCTGATACCAGTTGTTGGGAAAATAGGGGTGCTCGGGAACTATTCGGGATGAAATTTAAATACGGATTTAAATTCAATTATTACTAGCATGAATTAATCCTAATTAATTCAAATAATAATTTCAACAACAATTTTATCATCATGCATGTTTAATTAATTCATATAAAATCTATGGCGGAATAAACTAAGAAGTTATGTGACTTACGTACCTCTCGAAGAATTGACCTTTGAATAAAATGGGACAATCACAAATGCGCTTTATCAACCCAAAGACCTTCTCAAGTATTTCCCTTTCGCCTTACTTGATCGCCGGTGGGAAGTGCTTTCAAGCAATTTAAATAACTAAGGAAAAAGAAAAATATATATGCTCTTGATTTTTCCAACACATGGAATTATGTACTGGGGATGAAAAAATCATCCCCTATTTATAAAGAGGAGTGGCCAAAAATTTAAGTGGTATTGGGCTTGGAAAAAATCTTTTCTTAGTCTCTAAGAAATCTTGAATATATCTCATATATTCTTTTCTCCATAATAAAATATTCCACAAAAATCTCACTCACCCTTTTAAACTTGTATTTCTCGAAAATAATAGGGGAAGAATCCAAGATTTGGATCTTCTTGAATATATGAGATAATCTTGTATTCCAAGAATACTTATCTTCCATAATATCTTTCCAAGAAAATCATCAAAATCTTTTCTCTCCTAATATTGCAATTTTAGAAAAAATCATAGAAAAATCAGCATTATATTTTTTTTTATTTTAATCACCTTATCATTATCGGGCTACTTAATGGGCTACTTGAGGGGCCTTGAGGAGAATTAAGATTGGACCTCCTAATGGACTTCTGAATTTCAATATTGTGCCCCAATATAATTCAGTCCATTAATATTAATTATTACCACTAATAAATTAATATTGCACTATCCATCTTAATCCATATTACAATAATATGGGCTCCCGGTTATTATTTCCCGCGTTTAAGATTATCAAGTCCATTAATGAATTAAGCTTCTTAACAGCTCAAAATTAATTAATATATTTCACCTTGGAGTAAAGACAGCTCAACATTATTATCCGTACCGAAGAAACTAATTCTTCACTTGCAAGATTTGGTACGATAAAACTTCTGAGCCCACCAAGGGGACTAATCACACGAGCCGTACTCGCACGTGTTTCTCCGTATTAAATCTTAGCAACCGTCGTATGATTAATATTACTGCCCAAAACACAAAGTTCAAAGTCACGATGATTCTCACCCAACATGAATCAAAGCAGTAACCATTAAGCACACACAGTCCTATTTAAGTGACGGAGATTAAGAAATCAATAACCACTGAGGTCTAATTCTTCACATTTCAGAACAGAAGAATTTATCCTCGCTGTAGTTCCTTTTCAACACATACTAAATGTGCTAGTGCAATCTCTTGGTCAAGACAGGCCAATCTGAGATATACACATCTATCTTTCACGGCGGATTGTTCAATTCCACCTAGGTCGTGAATTTGTACGTTTAGTTACAAGAAAACTGTTAATGTGATCTTCCGTGATCGGGTATCACCACATTAACTACAATGTAACATGTACTATTTATAATGAACTGGTTGCAATAAATATTCAACATTCAATCATATCTAAAGAAAATGTGATAAAAGAATTATTCTCATAAACAAGTGTTTAATACATGAGTTATACAAAGTAAAAGCATACTTTCACGTATAACTCCAACAACAGATGGGTATTTGCCCGACTCTCTAACCAATGATTTTGCAATCTGGCTAATTTAAAACTCTATAGAAGTGAACTTGCGGTTATTCTCTTGCTGAGCTCTATTGTGATCTACATCTCTCATTTGGAGTTCTTGATCCCTCTAATCAACCCTTTTACTCATCTCTTTTTCATATCATACTCCAATAAGGATAATCTCTTACTTCCTTCCTCCACCTTTTGGAGTATAGCTCTCGACATCTCATCTGTTGAGGTACTTCCTTCTCCTCCTGGGAGTTTGGAGCCAGGATCGACATTTGGAGGCACAGTTATACCCGCTCTCGGGTTACTGTAGGACAAGTTATCATTCCTCCTCCATTGATTCTGAGGAGGCTGTGGACCCGGTGGTACAAACGATTGTCTGTAAGCAGGTCGCCCCTTATAATCTCCACCTTGATAGCCATTCTGATTGTAATTGGGGCCTCCCATATAGTTGGCCTCCTCTCGCGGGTATCCTGACTGATCCACTTTCTCACTCACTACAGTATTCCTTCCACTCAGATTCTGCCCCATCTCCAAGTTGCTTATCTTCACCATCATCGCCATCAACAGTTTCCTTGTTCCCTCACTTTTCTCAACCTGATGCACTCTTTGGAATTCCCGATCCTTGTTCCATTGCCCGACATTCTTAACTATGTCCTCAACTAATTGTCTGCACTCAGCTGTGCTTCGATTAAAGAAACGCTCCATTAGCACATGCATCTAAATGGCATTGAGCAGCTTTACATGCCCCACAATAAAAGTAGGCCATGATGTCTCCCTCGTTGTACCCGTACTGCGGGCACTCAATAAACATATTGGAGAATCTCTCCCAAGCTTGACTCAACTCCTCTCCATGTTTCTACTTAAATGAGGAGATCTCTTTCCTCACCTTCACCGTTCTGGATGGAGGGTAGAAACGCTCAAGGAACAGACGCTCGAGCTCGACCCATGTAGTCACACTACCCCGTGGAAGTGTGTTATCATACCACTCCCTAGCTATTCCAGTTAACGAGAACTGGAACAATCTTAGCCTCTTTGCATCCTCAGACATCCCGTTTTGGTTAAAAGTTGAGGCTATCATCATGAAATTCCTCAAGTGAGTGTGAGGATTGTCTTTCCCTACTTCTCCTCTAAATTGATTCTCAGTTAGCATCTTTAAAATCCCGAGAGCAATAGAGAAGTTATTTGCCTCGACTGGTGGCATTGCTAATCCATCATAATACCTTTGAGACCGAGCCTCAAATATGCCTCTAATTGCCATACCAGGAGGATTAACGTTCTGAGAAACGTGTTGAGGGTAAACTGGTGGGTATGTATATGGTGGGTATGGGTACGGGTGATAAGGGTGGTTGTTGTGTTGGTAGAAAGGGTTGTTAAAAGGGTTGTATTGGTTTTGGTTTGGGGCGTGGTTATTTTGGTTAAGAGGGATTTGATTTATGCCTTCCCCTTGGGGTGCTAACTTTGGTGTTGGGAAAATAGGGGTGCCCGAAAACTATTCGGGATGAAATTTAAATATGAATTTAAATTTAATTATTACTAGCACGAATTAATCCTAATTAATTCAAATAATAATTCCAACAACAATTATATCATCATGCATGTTGAATTAATTCACATAAAATCTATGGCGGAATAAACTAAGAAGTTATGTGATTTACGTACCTCTCATAGAATTGGTCTTTGAATAAAACGGGACAATCACAAACGCGCTTTATCAACCCAAAGACCTTCTCAAGTATTTCTCTTTCGCCTTACTCGACCACCGATGGGAAGTGCTTTCAAGTAATTTAAATAACTAAGGAAAAAGAAAAAATATATATGCTTTTGACTTTTTCAACACATGGAATTATTTACTGGGGATGAAAAAATCATCCCCTATTTATAAAGAGGATTGGCCGAAAATTTAAGTGGTATTGGGCTTGGAAAAAATCTTTTCTTAGTCTCTAAGAAATCTTGAATATATCTCATATATTATTTCCTCCATAATAAAATATTCCACAAAAATCTCACTCACCCTTTTAAACTTGTATTTCTCGAAAATAATAGGGGAAGAATCCAAGATTTGGATCTTCTTGAATATATGAGATAATCTTGTATTCCAAGAATACTTATCTTCCATAATATCTTTCCAAGAAAATCAACAAAATCTTTTCTCTCCTAATATTGCAATTTTTGAAAAAAATCATAGAAAAATCAGCATTATATTTTCTTTTTATTTTAATCACCTTATCATTATCGGGCTACTTAATGGGCTACTTGAGGGGCCTTAAGGAGAATTAAGATTAGACCTCCTAATGGACTTCTGAATTTCAATATTGAGCCCCAATATAATTCAGCTCATTAATATTAATTATTACCACTAATAAATTAATATTGCACTATCCATCTTAATCTATATTACAATAATATGGGATCCCAGTTATTATTTCCCGCGTTTAAGATTATCAAGTCCATTATTTAATTAAGCTTCTGAATAGCTCAAAATTAATTAATATATTTCACCTTGGAGTAAAGACAGCTCAACATTATTATTCGTACGGAAGGAATTAATTCTTCACTTGCAAGATTTGGTATGATAAAACTTCTGAGCCTACAAGGGGACTAATCACACGAGCCGTACTCGCACGCATTTCTCCATAATTAAATCTTAGCAATCGTTGTACGATTAATATTACTGCCCAAAACACAAAGTTCGAAGTCACGATGATTCTCACCCAACATGAATCAAAGCAGTAACCATTAAGCACACACGGTCCTATTTAAGTGATGGAGATTAAGAAATCAATAACCACTGATGTCTAATTCTTTACATTTCAGAACATAAGAATTTATCCTCGCTGTGGGTCCTCTTCAACACATACTAAATGTGCTAGTGCAATCTGTTGGTCAAGACAGGCCAATCTGAAATATACACATCACCTTTTCCCGGTGGATTGTTCAATTCCACCTAGGTCGTGAATTTGTACGTTTAGTTACAAGAAAACTGTTAATGTGATCTTCCGTGATCGGGTATCACCACATTAACTACAATGTAACATGTACTATTTATAATGAACTGGTTGCAATAAATATTCAACATTCAATCATATCTAAAGCAAATGTGATAAAAGAATTATTCTCATAAACAAGTGTTTAATACATGAGTTATACAAAGTAAAAGCATACTTTCACGTATAACTCCAACACACCGGGAGCCCCTCAATAGAACGGTGTGGCGAAACGAAGGAATCAGACTCTTTTATAAATGGTCAGGTCCATGATGAGTTATTCAGATTTACCCAAGTCATTTTGGGATAATGCCTTGGACACAACGACTTACATTTTAAACTTGGTGTCATCCAAATCGATTCCTAAAACCCCGGTAGAATTGTGGACCGGGCGTAAGCCTAGTTTGTGACACATGAGAATCTAAGGGTGTCTGACATATGTGCTAGACGAGGAAGCCGGTAAATTGGATCCACGTTCAGAATTAAAGTTGTTTATAGGATATTCCATGGGAACGAAGGGTTGTATGTTCTATAGTCCCAAGGATCAAAAGATCGTGTTTTGTACACACTTTAAATTATTGGAAGAAGACTATATGAACAATAGAAAGCCCAGAAGTGAGATTACCTTAGGCGAATTAAGAGGGCAAACCCCGATACCAAGTATACAAGATGATATACCACACATCACACCTTTACAACCGAAACTCCGTCGTAGTGGGAGGTTTGTTAGACAACCCGAGAGATTCATGGGAATAGGAGAATCTTTGAATTTGATTCCCAGAGATGAATCAGACCCATGGACATAAGACGAGACAATCCAAGACAAAGACGCAAAGTCATGGCAAACGACAATAGAAGCCGAGATGGGTTCGATGGATCATAATCAAGTGTAGAAGTTGGTTGAACCACCTAATGGGGTAGAACCCATTGAATGCTGGTGGGTATACAAGAGAAAAAAAGGACCGGACGGAAGGGTTGAGACCTTCAACGCTAAGCTAGTGGCAAAAGGGTATACTAAAAAACAAGGGAAGGATTATGAGGAAACCTTTTCGCCTGTAGCTATGCTTAAGTCCATCCGTATTCTCTTGTCAATCACTGCGTATCTAGATTATGAGATCTGGCAGATGGATGTCAAGATGGCTTTCCTTAACGGATGTCTTGACGGATTAGAAATCTATATGCAACAACCCAAAGGTTTTATTGAAAAAGGCCAAGAACATCTCGTGTGCAAGCTCTAGAGATCCATTTATGGACATAAGCAAGCATCACGTACTTGGAACCAATATTTTGATCGGGTTATTAAGTCTTATGGGTTTGATCAAAACGTGTTCAAAAGTTGTGAGTATAAAAAGTGTGACGAAACTGCGGTGGTATTCTTAGTATTATACGTAGACGATATTCTGCTCATTGGAAACAATGTAAAGGTATTATCAGACGTAAGGGTATGGCTGTCAAATCAGCTTGATATGAAGAACTTAGGGAAAGCCGGTCACATCCTTAGATCAAGGTCACTCGAGATCACAAGAAAAGGATGTTGGGCTTATCGCAAGCTTCATACAAAGACGCTGTTTTGAAGCAGTTCAACATGCAAGATTCCAAGAAAGGTTTTGTACCTTTTAGGCACGAAATCCATCTATCCAAAGAATTGTGTCATAAGACGCATGCGGAGATAAATGACATGATAGGTGTTTCGTACGCTTCGGGCGTAGGAAGCCTTATGTATGCAATGTTGTGTACGAGACCGGATATCTTCTTTACCGTGGGCATGATTACAAGATATCAAAGTAACCCCGGGAAAGCACGTTTGATTGCAATTAAATGCATTCAGTAGTTTCTGAAAAGAACTCGTGTTGGAATGTTAATTTAACAGTCAGACAATCTAATTCCCATGGGATACACGGACTCAAATTTCCAATCAGACATAGACTCCAGAATATCTACCTCGGATAGTGTGTTTTGCATGGGAGAAGGAGCCATGACATGGAGAAGCGATTTGCAGAAATGCACCGCAGATTCGACCATGGAAGCCGATAAGTAGTTGCTTGTGAAGCAGCGAAAGAAGCGGTTTGACTCAAGTACTTCTTAGTGGACTTGGACGTTGTTCCGAATTTGCCAAGCACAATCACTGTCTATTGTGATAATGCTTGAGCAGTTGCAAATTCAAAGAAACTGAGAGCCCGCAAGGCCAGCAAACGCATAGAAAGAAAATACCATCTTATATGAGAAATCATTAAAAGAGGAGATAAAGGGGTGGCAAAGATATGCGTCGGGGACAACCTAGCAAATCCATTCACAAAGGGTCTGCCTCTGAATACATTCGAGAGACATGTGGATGGAATGGGAGTCAAGACTATTGCCAATCTGCTTTAAGTATAAGTAGGAGGAATTATTAGGTTAGTGTAGGTTGACATGAGATATCACGTAGAGCTACTACACTAGACATGCATGATGTATACTAAAAAGCAGACTTTAAGTATAAGTGGGAGATTGTTGGAGTTATACATGAAAGTATGCTTTTACTTTGTATAACTTATGTATAAAACACTTATTTATGAGAATAAATCTTTTATCACATTTGCTTTAAATATGATTGAATGTTGAATATTTATTGCAAACCGTTCAATATATAATACGTGTTACATTGTAGTTAATGTGGTGATACCCGATCACAGAAGATCACATTAGCAGTTTTCCTTGTAACTAAACGTACAAATTCACGAACCGGGTGGAATTGAATAATCCGCCGTGAAAGGTCGATGTATATATCTCAGATTGGCCTGTCTTGACCAAGAGATTGCACTAGCACATTTGGTATATGTTGAAGAGGACCTACAAAGAGGATAAATTCTTCTGTTCTGATATGTGAAGAATTAGACCTCAGTGGTTATTGATTTCTTAATCTCCGTCACTTAAATAGGACCATGTGTGTTTAATTGTTACTGCTTTGATTCATTTTGGGTGCGAATCATCGTGACTTCAAACCTAGTGCTTTGGGCAGTAATATTAATCATACGACGTTTGCTAAGATTTAATACAGAGAAACGCGTGCGAGCATGGCTCGTGTGATTTGTCCCCTTGGTGGGCTCAGAAGTTTTATCGTACCAAATCTTACAAGTGAAGAATTAGTTTCTTCGATACGGATAATAATGTTGAGTTGTCTTTACTCCAAGGTGAAAGATATTAATTAATTTAGAGCTATTCAGAAGCTCAATTAATTAATGGACTAGATAATCTTAAACGCGGGAAATAATAACCGGGAGCCATATTATCGTAATATGGATTAAGATGGATAGTGCAGTATTAATTTATTAGTGGTACTAATTAATATTAATGGGTTGAATTATATTGGGGCTCAATATTGAAATTCAGAAGCCCATTGGAGGTCCAATCTTAATTCTCCTAAAGGCCCCTCAAGTAGCCCAATAATAATAAGATGATTAAAATAAAAGAAAATATATTTGCTGATTTTTCTCTTAATTTTCGAAAATTACAAGATTAGGAAAGAAAAAAATTTGTTTATTTTCTTAGAAAGATATTGTGCAAGATATGTATTCTTGGAATATAAGATTATCTCATATATTCAAGAAGATCTAAATCTTGTGATTTCTTCCTAGATAACTTCGAAAATTGCATATTATAAGGAGTGTGAGATTTTTATGGAATATTTTATTATGGAGAAAAGAATATATGAGATATATTCAAGATTTCTTGGAGGCCAAGAAAAAGATTTTCTCTCCCCTATTCCATATGCAAATTTCGAAATTCCTAGTCCTATATCTCCAGTTTACAGTTTCACAATGTTGAAAAAAAATCTGCAGTAATATTTTTTTCTTTCTTCCTTGTTATTCTAATTGCTTGTGAGCACTTCCCACCGGTGAACAAGCAAGGTGAAAGAGACATACTTGAGAAGGTCTTTTGGTTGATCGCACGATCGTGATTGTCCCGTTGTTATCAAAGGCCAGATCTACAAGAGGTACGTAATCACATAAATTCCTAGTTTTTCCGCCCTAGGTTTTATGTGAATTAGTTCAACATGCATAATGATAAAATTGTAGTTGGAATTATTATTTGAATTAATTAGGATTAATTCATGTTAGTAATAATTGAATTTAAATTCGTATTTAAATTTAATCCCGAATAGTTCTCGGGCATCCCTATTTTCCCAATATAATGTTGAGTTGTCTTTACTCCAAGGTAAAAAAAATTAATTAATTTAGAGTTATTCAGAAGCTCAATTAATTAATGGACTAGATAATCTTAAACGCGAAAAATAATAACCTAGAGCCCATATTATCGTAATATGGATTAAGATGGATAGTGCAATATTAATTTATTAGTAGTACTAATTATTATTAATGGGCTGAATTATATTGGGGCACTATATTGAAATTCAGAAGCCCATTGGAGGTCCAATCTTAATTCTCCTAAAGGCCCCTCAAGTAGTCCATTAAGTAGCCCGATAATAATAAGGTGATTAAAATAAAAGAAAATATATTTGCTGATTTTTTCTCTTAATTTTTGAAATTTACAAGATTAGGAAAGAAAAGATTATGTTGATTTTTTTGGAAAGATATTATGCAAGATATGTATTCTTGGAATACAAGATTATCTCATATATTCAAGAAGATCTAAATCTTGTGATTTCTTCCTAGATAATTTCGAAAATTGCATATTATAAGGAAGGTGAAATTTATACGGAATATTTTATTATGGAGAAAAGAATTATTCAAGATTTCTTGGAGGCCAAGAAAATAATTTTCTCTCCCCTATTCCATATGCAAATTTCGAAATTCCTAGTCCTATATATAGGAGATGATTTTTTCATCTTCAGTTTACAGTTTCACAATTCCATGTGTTGGAAAAATCAAGAGCAAAATATTTTTCTTTTTCCTTAGTTATTTTAATTGCTTGAAAGCACTTCCCACCGTTGATCAAGCGGGGCGAAAGGGAAATACTTGAGAAGGTATTTTGGTTGATAGCGCGTTCGTGATTGTCCCGTTATTATCAAAGGCCATATCTTCAAGAGGTACGTAATCACATAAATTCCTAGATATTTCGCGTTAGGCTTTATGTGAATTAATTCAACATGCATGATGATAAAATCGTTGTTGGAATTATTATTTGAATTAATTAGGATTAATTCATGCTAGTATTAATTTTATTTAAATTCGTATTTAAATTTCATCCCAAATAGATCCGGGCACCCCTAATATTTATCCGAACATTTTTTATTAGTCACCATAGCAGTGGACTGGTGCTCCATTATCGCCTCCACTAAAGATTGCAAGAGCTCGGTGGAGAATGGAGTATGAAATCGAACTGAGTAGGGATATTAAAATCCGCACCAAGTACTTCCAACTTGTTAAGCTATGCCATTATTTCGAGAACGCACTCCCTCACGGCCGTTCCCTCCACCATTTTCAACTTGACCGAGTCATGTTTGGTGAACTGATTAGTCATGGGGTTCTGATGTGAAAACATCTCTTCAAGGCTTGAAACGGATACAATGTCTCCATGAATGCGCCTGAAATCATCAGACAGAGATGTCAAGATGTGAAAAAATTTGTTCTTTGTCACGCTTTCAATCATAAACTGTCTTTTCCCCATTGCTTGGCTCATCATTAGACTTACCGGGTTCATTAGGGTGAATAACCTAATTGTATTTTTGTACAGTAAGGAAAAAATATTAATTACATTTCCAATCTACATAATTCTTCTCCAAAAAGTTTCTTAACTTAAAGTATATAAACAGTGGATTAAAAGGTTGCGACATGATGAACTGAGAATAAAACATACATTCGTATCAATTAACTAGAAAAATACGAAATTATCACATAATTCGATCACATCAATTATATTGAAACCTTAAAACAATATAATCATGCATCAGCCAACATCCCGAAAAAATTTAAATGCGCCACGAGGGGTGGTCTGTACATTTAAACACATTCAAGCGGATCACAAACTTAAAATGTACAAATCCTTAATTCAAAATTAATAGTTGACTCTCACTTTGACCACATAAAAACTGACAGGGACTCCGAAGGGGGTAAGTTAATATCAATTTCTTATGTCTAAGTAATAACCATAATTCAATACAAGATTATTATTTCGCTTTGAGCAAGTCACTCGCAGTGATGGTCAATACCGCCATTAGTAATAATCCACAATCATCTTTTAGAAATTTATTCATGTGAAATCCGTATTTTTGGCCGATCCAAGGGGGAAATATATTCCAAAAAGACTTCACAAATAAATAAATTATGGAGGTCAAATTAATCCAATTTTATTATCCGGAATAAAATTGTGATTATCAAAACATACTTAGTAATTTTCGAAAGTAAGTTTTTTCTTGGACAATTTAAAATAATCATGCAAACACATATTAACAAATAATAGGTGCACGAAAATAAAATATCCATCAAAACAAAAATTAAAACACATTGGAGCACTCAAATCCAACTGTCACGGTTTAATTTTCTTCACGTCTTGATGCGAAAAATCGTCCTTGTTGCTTTCATCGTTCATCTCGACAAGCTCCCACTCGAACAACAACATGTTTGGAATCACAAAAAAAAATAAGAACGGAAATAAAATTTCACGGCCGTGGGCCGTGCGCCTCTCTGTGCCATGGCCGCCGAGCGCCGAGTGTGCCGTGTGCTGCTCGGCACCCGTCGTGCATGGCGCCGTGCGCCTAACGCACGCCGTACACCAGATTTCTCCGTTCGTTCTCGTTTTCCACCCCATGCACGATCCCACGTCCATGCACGCGCCACGCATGCATACATCGTTCGGGTACATCGTCTTCAACTCTTCGTTTTCGTCTTCGTCTCAATCCGGTTACAATTTATTTACAAAAAACAAATAAACCTAGATCTAGACTAGTCTATTACAATGATCAAATCAAATAAAAACAACTAATCTACTCGTGGATTTTCTCACGAGAAAAACGAATTCGAACGAATTAAATTGAAAACAATTAATTCTCACGCATGAATAAAATAAACATTAAAACCATGACAATTGGAAACCTGTAAAAAAGATCTAGCAATTCTACTATCCAATTTCAATTTAATTGTAATACCCTAGGTTTTCATGATCTTATCTGCTTTACTAAATACTTTATAATTCTTCATGAATCTATGTGACGCATTTACATCTAAATTTATGCAAAGGCACGTTTATGTATTTTAATTACTCGATATTAACAATTAACGTATTATTTGCTCAATACATGCTTATTCTTGAGACTTTATAATTTTTATATGTTCTTTATTTTATGTCTTAAAGTGTTTAGTTTAGGAATTAATGTAATCCTTAACTATAGTAATTTATTTCATAAGTTATAAGTTGTAAAATGAATGTTTCTTTAAGAAACGAATTACGTATCGATTACTCGATATTTTCTATGATTAGTATATAGACTTTGTAATTTATTTAGAGTACTAGAAGAGTTTTAATTTTATTACATAAGATAGTATAAGTAAATTTTATGCATAATGTACCTTAAAATTATTAAATAGTTTAGAAAAATCATAATTTTTACTTATTAAATTCAAAGCATACATGTGTCATGACCATAAGACACAAGAATTCTCTTGAAATGTCCATAAAATTTTGGCCATTAGAGATAAGTTAGGAAGAGTGGTGAAGTTTCAAGAGTTTAAGGTCAAAATTAGGAGAGAAAAAGTCAAAATTAACAACTAACCATAGGTTGCCATGTGTTTATTAAACTAACCTCCAAGATTACTCCACAACCTTCCTAAATGTCGGCTAAGAGGATGGAGTAGCCTCCAAGGTTGGCTCCTCCTATAAATACATGATCATTCATGCAAAAATATTCATAAGAAAAAGTTTAAAGAAAATTACACAAATACTACTACTACTCTTACACTTAGAAATTGAAAAGGAAGGGGAAGGAATTTCTTTTAGCTACCAATCTCTAAGTAAGTTTCTCTTCTTGAATAAGTGGTTATTTAAGTTTTAGTATGAAGTTTATGCATGAAATATGAATTAAATGATAGGAAAATAAGTTATGATAAGTGATTTGCATGTTATGTATGTTTTACTTCATATTTTGAATGTTTAATTCAATTTCTTCATATGTTATGAATAAAATCATGTTTATTACTTGGTTATCTATGCTTTAAAAGTGGAAATCATGAAATTATATGGTTTAAAGTGAATTTAAGATGATATGTTCTTCATGTATGCATGAAACCGAATTTCTGGACTAACTTTTGTATAAATTTTGATTGACCAATTCCTTAGGTAGAAAATTCTGAAAATTTTATATGTGAAATTAGACTCATGCTGAAACATAGGTTTTAAATTTCCTAGCTATTGGGAAAGTATTCGACGTATGGTGATGTTTCAAAATGGAACTAGGGTTTTGGACTCTGTAACAGGAACAGTAGAAGCTTGCTATAATTTGTGGATAATCGGTTAGGTTTTTATAGAAAACCAAAGTATGTTGATAAAATACATGAAGTTGAGAGTTCATGGTTAAAATTTCAGAAGTATTGGACTTATGGTTGATTTATGGTGAATTCTTAAAGTTAAGTGATCAAGAATCAATAACAGTGTGTTCATCATGAAATATGTGATGATTGGTTAGGAGTTTGAGAAATTTAAAAATATTGAGATAAACTATATTGACTTGGGAATCTACTGTTAAAATTTTATAATTTTTGGACGTATAGATGATTTAATATGAATTTTCAAAGTTAGGTGTATAAACTGCCAAAAATCGAAATTTTTATAAGAAAGGTTCGAAATGGTCCATTTATATTTTTTTGGTCGATATCTATTTATAACTTGTTATTTTATGATTTTACACACTTAATTGATATTTGTGTTTTAGTATATAATATTTGAGTATGTATTGAGATTTGAATTCAAGTCATTATAATCGTACGAGTATAATATGTGAATTTTACGATTTATTTAAAAAATGAAGGGATAAGTAACAATGTTTCTATTGTGAAAATTTTACTTGTAGGTACACACCTGCAAGGTGGGGAATCACTTCACTCTTCACCCAGTGTTTCATTGTTATTTTAATTGCACTTATTAAATGTTGAATGTTAAATATTTTGAGTTTGGCCCGCTATCGACTGGCCCCTGAGATAGTCCAACTATATGTTGGCAAATGAGATAGTCCGGTCACTTCGGCACCACGGATTGGTCGCGCCATCCAAGGAGATACCCGGTGAAATTCCGGGGGCTCACATATTATAAACAATTGATGTTTAGTTTGTGCAATTAACAAGAGATTTCCCATTAAGTGTTTACAAACACTTATCCCATCCACTTTTAAATTTTTACAGATGCTGTGGATTCTGACGTGGGCGAATGAACTCGGGGGGCTGTGGAGTCTTCTTAAAAACTTTATGTTTTAAGAACAATATTATGAATTATGGATTTTAACTTAAGCTACGGTCATACTTATTTACTACTTCTGCTGAGTAGATGTGTGGTGTGTGTATATTTTAATACAAAGTACTATTTTAGTAATGTTCTACTTGTGCCACATCATATTTTCCATACTATTTTAAGTGGGGATGTTACAGGTGGTATCAGAGCAGGTTCGCTTGCTAAATTTTTTTCAAAAAGAGTGTGTGTTTTAAAATTTAAAGAAACATCCACACCGAGATCATTATCCACGACGGGATCAGGTAAATATTTCATAAATGCTTAAATTATGTTATTTATTTGAAATTGTGATCGATTATTTGTAAGTTTGTGTAGTTATTTAAATTGTATTATATTGTTGATTGAACTAACCAATAAAATGTTTTGAGTAATCAGAAATGGATGATGACATTAGAAGATAAAACATTAAAAGATTGGAGCGAGTACTTGAAACTGGTAGAACCGGGGTTGAAGATTTAGGAGCTCATGTTGGAGAAATAACATCACAATACAGACATGAATTAATGAACGGACACCATATGAATGATGATTATTACTGTCACTTGCTTCTTGATACCATGCCATCTACCTGGTTATGTGTATCCCTGGACATACTTGATTATGTGTTTGATAAACATGGTCATTTGTGCTTTCCATGCTTTACTTCAATGTTATACTGTGAGTGGGCTCAGTCAGAGACAGTTCATTTTACCCCACTTCGTCCAAGTTTTGAGATGAGGGAAAGTCAGGAAGGGCGTCTCGATCAGGGATCGGTGCAAGAAAGCTGTGGAAGACAGGAGGATAGTAGCCAGGAAAGTTCTGAGATGGAGGAGGATAGCAGTAGTAGTTCAATCAAGATGTGGGAGGAAAAGAAGAAGGAACCACAAATAATCATCATTGACGATGATTAAAACTATATGCTTTATGTACTTTACCTGATATACATGCTATGTGACTATATGAAACTTATATGATATTAGTAGATATATGTACTTAATATGTACTAAATGCTCTTGATGTACTATATACTTTTGGATGTAATATATGTGTATTATGTTTTTTAATGTAATGTTTATGCATGTAATATATGATGTATTTTGAATATATGAAATATATGTCATAATTATTATGTAATTTAATTGTTACTAATGAATTTGATATTGAATAGAACTATGAGTCGTAGGGGAAACCGAAACAACTCAGACATGAGCGAGGATCTAGCTTCCGTATTGAGGGGGTTAGCTCAACAACTAGGTCAGCAAAGCCAATCATCCCAAACACCTGTATCTTCAGCCCAAAACCATGATATTGTTAGCCAATTTAAGAAATTTAGACCCTCAACCCTGACCGGGAAAGAAAACCCTATGGAAGTAGAAAACTGGATTCGGAGCTTGAAGAAAATATTCACTTATCTTAAGTGCACCGATGAGCAGAAAGTTCCTTGTGCTATCTTTCAGCTGGTTGAGGATGCAAATTATTGGTGCGAAGCTCATTGTAGAACAATGACGAAAGAAGCACGAATGTCAGTTACTTGGGAGAAATTCGTAGAAGCAGTGGTCAAGAATTATATATCACAATCATTCTTGGATAAAAAAGGAAACCGAATTTCTTCAGTTGAAGCAGGGAAATATGACAGTGCAAGAATATGAAAGGAAGTTTAATCAATTGGTAAAGTATGCTTCTCATTTGATTAATACTGATGACAGGAAGGCAAAGAGATTTGTTCAAAACCTACGTCCAGAGATTAGTACCATCTTAGCAGCACAGGATATTAAGTCATATGCCCAGATGTTCGAGAAAGCTCAAATGATAGGAGCGTCTATGAAGCCAGAAGAAGTAAGAATTTCAGAATCACAGCCAAATAAAAGAAAGTGGGTTGGTGCGAAACAAAGAGGAAATTTTAAGCAAGTCAAAAAGACGGGGATAGTACCACAACAACAACAGAGGCCATCTAAATGCAGAAATTGTGGAAAAGAACATTTTGGACAATGCCTGAAAGGAACAAGGGTATGTTATAAGTGTAAAGAACCTGTACATCTTATAACTGATTGTCCAAAGCTGAAGGGACAATAGAAGATGGCACCTGCTCGAGTATTTGCCATGAGTCAGCAAGAGGCAACATCAAATCCGGAAGTGATGGCAGGTATGTTTAAAATATTCTAAATACCTGTTTTCACATTATTCGATACTGGTGCTAAGCATTCATTCATCTCTACGAAGATGTTTGAACAAATTGAGACCGCCCATATTTTAGTAGAAGAAGATTTCCTAGAAGTAAACATTCCCTCTGGTAGTACGACACAATCCTTAGGACTGTGTAGGAATGTGAAGATTGATTTTGAGCATGCAATACTCTCGGCAAATCTACATATAATAGAAATGAAGGACTTTGATATTATCTTTGGAATAGATTAGCTTATAGAAAATTATGCTCTCATCAAGTGTCAAGAAAAAGAAATATCAGTACGAAGATCAGAGGATGTGAACTTTACACTATATGGTGCTAGAATTGGAACTATACCTCAAGTAATTTCAGCAATGAAAGCCCGGAAATTATTAAGGAAAGGAAAGAATATGGCTTTTCAAGTAAATATTGTAGCAACGGAATCCAATGGTCCAACATTGGATGACGTGCCAGTAGTATGTGAATACAAGGATGTATTCCCAGATGATTTGTCAGGATTACCCTCAGATCGTCAGTTAGAGTTCACTATTGATTTGATACCTGGAGCCGCTCCTGTTTCTAAAGCACCTTACAGATTGGCACCAAAGGAGTTACAGGAGCTGAAGGTGCAATTGCAAGAATTACTGGACAAGGGCTTTATTCAACCAAGTGTGTCACCATGGGGTGCACTAGTATTATTTGTAAAAAAGAAAGATGGGTCATTGAGGATGTGCATCGATTATCGAGAACTGAATAAGCTCACTATCAAGAATAAATATCCACTTCCTAGAATCGAAGATCTGTTTGATCAGCTAAGAGGAGCTTGTGTATTTTTAAAAATTGATTTGAGATCGGGATATCTGTTGTGGCTATTTTATGCCACAGGTAGGCTCCGGCCTGACACAAGCCGTGGGTGACATAACAACGCACCCTCTGCAGCGCCGGCCCGACCGGACGATCTCCGACCTCCGCGGACCCCGGCCATCACAGCCTCCGACATTCACGGTCCCCGACCGTCGCGGTCTCCGGCCTCTGCGGACCCCGGCCGTCATGGCCTCCGGCCATCACGGCCCCCGGCCGTCACAGCCTCCGACCTTCACGGTCCCCAACTGTCGCGGACTCCGACCTCCACGGACCCCGGCCGTCATGGCCTCCGGCCATCATGGCCTCCGATCTTCACGGTCTCTGGCCTCCGCAGACCCCGGCCGTCACGGCCTCCGGCCATCACGGCCTCCGGCCTTCACGGTCTCCTGGCTCCGCGGCCTCCGACCATCACGGTCTATGACCTCTTATAATCTCCAGATTACAGGAAGATATTAGAGCACGTGATAGGATCAGACGAGACTTTCCCCCCAAGAAGTAGAAGGCCGCCTCCGTACCCAGGGACAGAGAATATTCCATCCAAATAAGGAAAATAGCCAGAGAATCGTCCTTTTAGGACACGTGTCGACATGCCAGTGGCTGACCGCCTGCAAGCTCTGGCGTAACAGTGTCCGCGCGTCCACAGAGGCTGGAGGAATTTAATGCTCCTGTCCCCCCTGGAGGCCAAAAAGTCCAAAATACCCTCGTAACAAGAAAACTATAAATAGTCACTCATTTGTAACAAGAGAGAGGTTCAATTTCTCTTAGAATATTCAATACAATCATCATTTAAGTCCAGGGACTAACAACCCCTGGCAAATCTTGGTGTTCTTGCTTTCACTTCATCATCTTTCATTCAAGTCAATCATTTAGCATTAATGAACCCAATCATTTGATGTTTTTACCAAAGCACTCATAAATAGCCATTTAATCCCAGTAACATTTATTTGGTAAACAACATTTGGCGCTAGAAGAAGGGTGCCAACCCATCAAACTCACCTTTTCTTTACCTCTCTTTGAAGAACACCCACTGTTCTTCAAAGCTTCATATATTCAAATCTTCAAACCTTCAAGCCACTAATTCTCCCTCTATAGGAGCAATGAATCATCACAAATCACCCCATGCCTACAAGGTCATCGGTGCCCCGGCCACGCCGAGGGACGTCACGGCGCGAGCATCGGGGGAGCCAACCCCTGCTCGCCAGGGAAAGGCCAAACGCGTGGCCTCCCCGATCCGCTTTCCAGAAGAGCCCATGCAGTCCCAAGGCCGAAATTTCCTTACTCCTGACCAGGCCGGGTCAGGACGACGCCACCAGGCAGAAGAGGCAAGGGGGTGCCGAAGCACCACCTCTGCCTCAAAGAAGAAGGCTCATGCCCGTGCGCTCAAGGGAAAAGCGAAGGCCGTGGAGCACCAGGGCGAAAGCCAAGGCCGAGCGAACCCAGGTTCCACTCGGTCGCGAGGCTCCGCTCACCCGGTCTTCGACCGTTTGGGCACGACGGACCCATCGTGGTATCCAAGCCGCCTCCCCAGTTATGACACTAGGTATGGTGACACGGAATCCATCTCCAACTCACAGAGCATGGCCCAGATACCACACAAGAGGGCGGCCGAGTTCAGTCTAACCCCGGCAAACTCCGCTAGGCGCAAGCTGAGCTTCGCCCAAAGCGGTCTTCTGGGACGCGGAGTCCCCCGTGCTGCCGTGTTCGATCGAATCGGCCCCCTGACCGACGCTGGCGACCAAATGGTCGAAACCCCTAGCCCCGAACTCGTCAAGATGCAAAAGCATCTTGACGAGATGAAAGCGCTCCTAGAAGCGCAAGGCCAACCTAAGGCCCGGCCGGTCGCCAACGAGCCCCTGGCGGTGGATATTGAGCTTGCCCCGGTCCAGCTCAAAATCGTCCCTCCGCCGACCCCACTCTATGAGGGAAAAACAGATCCGGAAACCTATCTGAGCAAATTCCGGATCTACATGACCGGGCGTGGTGCAACCGACGCCACAAAGTGCAGGCTCTTCCCCCTCACTTTAGGCGATCTCGCCCACAGATGGTACGTGTCTCTCCCGGCGCGGTCGATCGATTCGTTCGCCACCCTGAGCGCACAATTCTCATCATACTTCGCGGCCAAAGTTGCTAGGCCGGAAAGCTGTCACCGCTTGATGCAGATCCGCCAAGAGAAGGAAGAGTCCGATGAGGACTACGTGGCTAGGGTGGACGAGGTCATGCTGACCGGCGAGCCAGTTAGCGACCAGCTAGCCTTGCACATAACTCTTGGGGGTTTCCACGGACGATCTCCAATGTTTAAACATCTCACCAAAGACTTCCCAAAGACCTACGCCGAATTCCGCGCCCGGGCCGGTGACTACCTGGCCCAGAGGAAGCTACTGGCGCTCAGGCTGGGGGAGTCCGAGCCGATATCAAAGGAGACGGAGACCGCTACTCAGGCCTCTCCCAAAAGTGGTCCCAAAGCCAGGAAAGTGGCCAAACCACCTGGTAACTTCAAGTCCTTCGAGGACGTGGAAGTTTACCTTACTCAGGCCATGAGGCAGTCCCCCGCACATATCTTCAATGCAATCCAACACCGGGACGTGCTTCCCCGGCCAAGGTCCTATTCTGGAGACCGGTCCCGGCAGGACCCTAAAAAGTTATGCGCCTATCACGACTCTATTGGCCACAATACGAGCCAGTGCCGTGATCTCCTCAAGTAGCTTTGGAAGCTATTTGACGAAGGGCGTTTGAACGACCTTCTACAAAGGCCAGCCGGCCGTCAGGAAAACCACCCGCCGCAGCAGCAACAACGCCACCCCCGAAGAAACGAGGAAGGTGGCCGGCCCCTTAGGCCAGTCGCAGCGCTGGAGGAGGATGATGATGAGGACGACCTCCTCCCACCAATGAACCCTGGCGGTCGGGTCAATATGATCCAGGCTGGTGGGGGGAACCTGGGCGGCCTCACCCCCATCTCGACGATGTCCAACCGGAAGCGGAAAGCTGAGATCCGGGAGGTGACCAATGTCAACTTGGTCATCCCCCCGGAACCAAAAATTCATAAAGATATGGTGATATCCTTCTCCAATCGAGACCGGGCCGGGGTTTTATACCCAAAAGGTGACGCGTTGGTGATCGCCGCCCGCATCTTGGGCAAAGAGGTCCAGCGGGTTTTGGTCGACAACGGGTGTTTTTGTAATATCATCTTCAAAACGGCCCTAGACCAGCTCGGAGACCTCGTCAACTTCATCAGGCCAATCGACCTTCAGCTGAAGGGATTTGGGGATACGACGGTCGCTGCGTACGGGAGGATAAAGCTCTCGGTGGAACTCATCTGTTGCTACAACGAAGAGGTCAAGATAACTAGGCCGTTAGATTTTATAATTGTAGATCAGCCAAGTTCGTATAATGGCTTTCTGGGTAGGCCCTTTTTAGAAGTTTTTGAAGCAGTTGCTTCCTCTTACTATTACTGTATTAAGTTTCCCACCCCCGAGGGGGTGGTCGGCACCGTTAGAGGTGACCAATCAATGGCTAGAAGATGTTTGAACTATTTCGACTCTTATTTATTTTCAATCTGCAACGACCAAACATCGGATGGGCCGCCTGTCAACACCGAGCCGGCCACTCCAGCCACGGAGGTCATTCTGGAGGTCGGATCCACATCGGCCGATCCCCAGCCTATGCAAATCGATGATCCCAAGCCAAGGATCGGTTTCGAACCATCCGACCTCGACCTCGACCCTAGGTTCGACTCATCCGACCGGCGAAGTCATGAACAAGCTACTGCTTTGGAAGAATTGGAGCACATTCCAGTCGACCCCTCGAGGCCGGAACTGGAAGTTCTGATCGGCTCTCGCATACCGACCGAAATGCGGGGGGAAGTGATCGAATTCCTCAAAGCCAATATTGGGGTCTTCGTCTGGTCTCACCAAGACATGGTCGGAATAGACCCAAAGCACGCCTGCCATCACCTAAAGATTGACCCCAACAAGAGGCCGGTCCACCAGAAAATGAGGAAATTCGGCCCGAAGAAATACGAAGCTCTGGCCCAAGAGGTTAAGAAGTTGTTAGACAACAAGTTGATCGAGCAAGCTCAAGACGAGCCCCAATGGGTCGCAAACGCCGTCCTAGTCAAAAAGACAAACAATGCCTGGAGACTGTGTATAGAATTCACCGACCTCAACGCGGCATGCCCAAAGGATCATTTTCCGATGCCGCACATCGATCACCTGGTGGATAGCACGGCCGGTCACGAAATGATGTCCTTCATGGACGCCTTCGCCGGCTACCACCAGATCCCAATGGCCTCGAAGAGATCAAGCACACCTCATTCCACACGGAGAAGAATATATTCTCTTGGATCCGGATGCCCTTCGGCCTGATCAACGCCGGCGCGACCTACCAGCGACTGGTCAACAAAATGTTTGCAGATCAGATCGGGAAGACCATGGAGGTCTACATTGACGACATCGTGGTGAAAAGCTTGAAGAGAGAAGACCATCTCAGGGATCTCGAAGAGACCTTCAAGATCCTCAAGGCCTACAATATGAAGCTAAACCCAAAGAAATGCAACTTTGGGGTCGAGGCCGGCAAATTCTTGGGGCACATCATCAGCCAGCGTGGGATTGAGGCCAATCCGGCCAAGATCAAGGCCGTCCTCAACATGCAAGAGCCAAGGACGATCAAACAAGTGCAACGCCTGACCGGATGCCTCGCTTCTCTCAACAGATTCATAGCCCGGCTCGAGGACAAAAGTAAGCCTTTCTTCTCGACCATAAAAAATGGCAAATTTTCTTGGAATAGGAAAAGTCAAGTAGCCTTTGCAAAATTAAAAGAATACTTGGCGAACCCACAAATTTTGGTTAAACCGGTCCCGGGGGAGAAGCTCTACTTATATCTCGCGGCCTCCGAGGTCGCCCTCAGCGCAGTACTGGTCCGGGCGGACGGTCAGAACCATCTTCCGATCTATTTCATAAGCCAAGCCCTACACGATGCCGAGCTCAGATACACCCCACTCGAGAAATTGGCGTACACCCTGGTCATGAGTGTACGCAACAAGAACGGCCATCAAGGGTCAGGCCCTGGCCGATTTCATAGTGGAATTAACTTTCCCACCTAAGTTCACAAGAATCAATCACCCCCCGTGGAAACTCTACATGGACGGATCGTCAACCAACACCTGTGTCAGGGCCGGCATCGTCCTGATCGGCCCGGAGGGCCAGAGTTTCACCCATGCAGTCCGCTTTAACTTCCCGGCCACCAACAACGAAGCCGAGTACGAGGCCCTAGTCGGGGGCCTTGAGCTCGCAATCGCCATCGGAGTTTGCCAACTACACATATTTATGGACTCCTTGCTCGTAGTTAACCAAATCAAGGGAGAATACGAGGCCCGGGGGAACAAATGACGAAATACCTCACCCTGGTCACAACCTTGTGCGAGAAATTCCACCAAGTTTTCATTGAGCAAGTTCCAAGAGAGCACAACACCCAGGCCGACGCTCTTTCCAAGCTGGCAACCACGGAGGGAGCCACCTACCTCGCCAATATTCAACTCTCCACGCTCGGAACGCCCACGGTTATCCGAGCACAAGTGGCAACCGTTCTGAGCACTGATAAAAACTGGATGACGCCGATCGTAAAATACCTCAAGACCAGCACGCTCCCTGAAGATAGGATCTGGGCACGGCAACTGCAACTCCGGTCGTCAAGGTACACCCTCATTGATGACCTCTTGTATAAAAGAAGCTTTACCCTCCCACTCCTAAAGTGTATAACCCCGGAGCAAGACAAGAGCATCCTGGCCGAGATCCATGAGGGGGTGTGCGGAAATCACGCCGGAGGCCGGGCCCTGGCCCACAAAGTGATCAGACATGGATATTTCTGGCCGACCTTGAACAAAGACGCCGTCAACTTTGCAAGGTCGTGCCACAAGTGTCAAATCTTAGGACTCAACATCAAGCTATCCCCTGAGCAGCTCTCCTCCATGTATAGCCCTTGGCCTTTTGCTCAGTGGGGCATCGACCTGATCGGACCACTGCCCACTGCGTCCAGGGGCCACAAATTCGCCGTCGTGGCCGTCGACTATTTCACAAGATGGGCGGAGGCCGAGCCACTCAACAAGATCAACCAATCTCAAATCATCATGTTCATTTGGAAAAACATCATCTGCCGCTTCGGACTACCCCAAGTGATCATCTCCGACAACGGAAAACAGTTCGACGGTCTCCAGATGATTCAATTTTGCGAGAAGTGGAAAATCAAGAAAATATTCTCCACCCCCTACCACCCGCAGACGAACGGCCAAGTAGAGGCCGTAAACAAAATCTTCAAGCATACTATCAAAGCGAAGCTTGAGGACAAAAAGGGAAAGTGGGCAGCCGAACTACCCGATGTGCTCTGGTCGTATCGAATGACTACAAGGAACTCAACGGGCGAAACATCTTTCACTTTAGCTTTTGGGACCGAGGCCGTCATCCCGTCGGAGGTTTCCCTCCCAAGCCACCGGACGGCCCAGGTGATCACCGAGAACAATGACATCGCCCGGAGGATCGATTTGGACATGCTGGAGGAAATGAGACTCAATTCCGACCTCCGAAATGCGGCCTACAAGAAGAAATCCGAAAACTTTTTCAACTCCAAAGTGAAGGCCAGGCAATTCCAGGTCGGGGACCTCGTCCTAAAAAAGGTTCAAGTGCCCAAATGGGTATTCGGCCCGAACTGGGAGGGCCCGTTCAGGATATCCAAATGGCTCTCCAAGGGTGCTTACGAGCTGGAACTCATAGACGGCACTCCGGACCAATACCCCTGGAATGCAATTCACTTGAAGAAATACTACCAATGATTTTATACTATGTATTCAAAGTTCTTATCAATACAAAGCTCTTCGCACAGCTCAATATTACCCCCAGAATCCGAGCTCAGTTCAAAAGTATACACCGACCGTACCGAGGTCGGCATATCACACTTGAACTCGGAAAGGCCATCCAAGCCACTTCGAAAGCCGAGCTCAGTTCAAAAGCATATACCGACCGTATCGAGGTCGGCATATCACACTTGAGCTCGGCAAGGCAACCAAGGCCATTCCAAGCACCGAGCCCAGTTCAAAAACATATGCCGACCATGTCAAGGTTGGCATATCACACTTGGGCCCGGACCAAAATCCCATTCATACTTGTTAAAATTTATAACAATTTAACAAGTGTAAATGAACTAAAGGGCAAAAACATAACAGCAAAGATTAAAGGAAATATGAATTTCATTTCAATAAACCGGACTGAAAGCCGGGAAAAGGTACAATGGTACAAAATAAAAAAGACGCTTTCGGTCGGGAGCCGGTTACATTTTGGAAAGCAACTAAGAAAAGCTAAGAAAAAAGAAAAGTCAAGGACCGCCTGCCCCGGCCGCCGGGCTTACCTGCCCTCTAGTACCGGCCACAAAGGCAACGACTTCCTCAACGCAAGCCTCCGCGGCACTTCCGCCCGCCGCCTGGGAAGCATCCGGAGGGGCCTCCTCTCCTCCCTCCGCTTCTCCTTCTTCTTCTTCTTCGTCAGCGGCCGGGGGGCCCTGACCCGGTTGGATCAGCCTGTGCCGGTGCGGGAACCAGGAAAGGTCCACCCCCAGGTCAGTCTCCAGATCGAGGAAGGGAAACCAGTAGCCCTCGTTGACCGGGTTCTTGGCAGCGTACTCTCGGAAGTAATCTTCCAGAGACTTGGTCTCAAGACCGGCCTGGCGCGTAAGCCGGATCATGCTGGCGGCGGCCATGTAGAAGCAGAACTCAGAGAAGAGCTCCGGGTTGGCGGTCGGATCCTCCGGATCGTATACCGGCCGGCTAAGGGAGGCAGCCAGTTCCTTAGCTTTCTTTTGGAGCTCCCTCTCCAACTCGACCTGCCGGGCAAGGGCCTGGTCGGCATCCCCCCGGGCTCTGTGCGCCTCCAGCCGCAGATCGGCATTGACGTCCTCCATCTCGGCCACCCGGTTCCGGGTATCTACCAGCACCTTGTACGACATTTCTGCCCGGCCGAGAGCATCATCCTTCTCCTTCAGGACGGCCTCCATCTGGCCGACCGTGTAATCCTTCTCTTTTTTTAGCGCGACATTCTCGCTCTCGAGCCCGGCCTTCTCCTCCCGAGCCCTGGTCAGGTCGGCCTCCAGCCTCCGCACAGTGCTGAGGGCACTGTTGAGCTCGTTCTCCACAAGGTTGGCCATGATGGTCGCCTGGCTGACGAGTGTAACACAGGCCCGACCGGCGTATCGGGGGCGACGCTCGGCGACGTCGGCTAACTCCCGGGTCCAAGCTTGGGGCAAAGAATTCACCGACTGGCTCATATACTCCGGCATATCCACGATAGAACTTGGAGCCCGGGAAGAAAGGAAATCCAACACCATTGGAGGGAGGCCTGAGTTATTGCGTGTCAGTCTGGACAAAAGAGAGATCAGGTCAGATATGAATAAAAATGCCTTAGGAAAATTTTAAAATCAACAAACTTACGCTTGGAAGCGGGCCGGATCACGACCAAAGTAGGTTCGGTCATCCTCCTGACCGGGGGACGGCACCCCGTGGGCCACGGTCTCCGTCCCGACCGGCCTGGGTCCGGGCGGTGTGTCGTCGGAAATATCAATCGGGCCCGGGCTCGACCCGTGCTGGCTGGCCTCCTCGATCTCGGCCTCCTCCCAACTCCTTTTCTTGCCCGTAATCGGAGAGGAGGTCGGGACCTCAGCAGCAACAGCCCCGGTGGCCGGAATGGACTGGATAGGGATCGGCTCCTGGATCACGATCCCGGTCCGGGCACCGGTTCCTTTCTTCTTCTTCTTAGCCCCCTGGGCCGTCTTTTTCACCGCACAAGCCCCAATCAAGGAAAACATCTCCGGGAAGCTTTCAAGGAGTTCTGGCGGGCACTGCCTCACAATCGGGAAATTGGGCACTGCAATGACGAGACACGAAGTGTTAAAAAAAAACACAAACTAAAGGTTGGAACCCGGTCCCGCCCCGGTGCTTACCCGTCAGTCTTAGATGACGCGGAAACTGGAAGAAACGGCCGGAAATTCGGGCTTGTCGAGTCTGAAGGATGGCTTGATTCCTTTCCGCGGCCGGCAACGACAGAATCCGCTCTCGGACGACCGCGAAGTCTAAATTCAGCTCCCGATCGGAAGGACAAGGATAACCTGCAAAGAGAAGTAAGAAATTAGATCAGTACTCTTAATTTAAATTTAAACTAAAAATTCCTTACTGGGATTCTTAAGGCGGATGTCGGTCGGAACATCGATCTCCGTCACATCCGGATACCCGATCTTCCACGCCCCACCAATGAAAAACCACTTCCTCCGATCGTTCCGACCTTTACTCGGTAGGCCGGTCACCAACTTCTGTCCTTTCGTTTGAATGTAGACCTCGCCGGTCCCACTCTTTTCACTCTGGATTCGGTAGAGATAGGTCATTTCTCCAGGGGTCGGCATCCGGTAGAGCCGATTTTTGCCAAACAAGACCATGACGCTCACTATTATCATCCATGTGTTCGGGAGCAGCTGGATGGGCGCCTGGTTCCAATAGTTCAACAAGTACGAGACGGCCGGATGGAGCAGAAAACGAAGCCCAACCTCCATCATATCTTGGGTCACGGCCACCATCCCGCGGGGAGGCTGGTCCGTCCGTTCGTTCGGTTCAGGAGCGTAGAGTTGAACATCGAAAGGGATTTCCCATTCGGCCCGGACCTCATCAAGATAGCGCTGAGTCACTTTGCTCTGAACTTGGCCAATGGTCCACCTGCGAGACTCCTCCAAGTTGGCTATCCGGATGGTGGCCCGATCACGAACGGTCGGCCCCTGCGGGAAATGATCCAAATACTCCTCATAGTCGAAGGAGAGAGACTCAACCTCATCCTTCCTCTCCACGTACTCCGACCACAGACAAAAGGCCTGCCTGACCTGGTCTCGCCGATCTTGGCTGACGCTCTGACCAACTACGACCGGTCTCCCAACCTCTTCGGAATCAGATCCCGAGGCCTCTCCCGCCATCCCAAGCCTTTCTTTAATTTGCTTGGCCGCGAGATTTTTGAGGAGCAAATTATTGGCCTGATCGTCGCCTTTGCCGCGGCCGCCCTCCTCCTCATCTTCCTCCAAGAGATCGTCTAGTGGATCCCTGTCCCCCACAGGTCGGGCCACCTCCTCGTTTTGGGATCTCCCCGTTGCCAGAGAAATCCTCTCCCGATCACCTCCACCCAGCAATGAACGACCCGGGCTTGGGAACAACGCATCTAAACCATCATCATCGCGGGCCCAGATCGAGCCCGCAAGACGAGAGGGAGAGGCACCACTACCCCCACCACGGGAACTTTCTCCTCCGTCAAAGAGGCGCCGATGGGCTCCGCCGCCTCCTCTGCCGCTAGAGGAGGCGCCACCTCTCGGACCAGGCGGAGGACCCGTCCACCGGCATACCATAGTATAAAACAAAGAAGATTTCGAACTACGGGAGTGAAAATTACCTTTCTAGAAAACCACATGTCGCCGCCGTGCAAAAACTCTTCGCCGCCGTGAGAAGCTCGCCGGAGAACTCGCCGTAAGATTGCAAAGCTTGTTAAAGAAGTCCAATTCGCGTGAGAGTGAAAAGCCTGAAATGAAGAATACCTCCCCTATTTATAAGAAAGTGGCAGGGACCTATTTTGCAATAAGAATTCTAGGCCCAGGGGCCTATGTGCAAGAATTCAAAGCGACGGTCCACGTGTCAAACGCCTGCACGCGATGTGCATTAAAGGCGCAGGATTCGAGGGATCACATCGCGTCACGTACATCAAATCGATGTGCGCGGAATCCGAGACGTCACCTGACGGTACGCACGCCTTTTTAGGCTTGCATTACAACGTGTCTTTTCAAACGTCAGTCGATGGCCGAGTTCCGGTCACTCTGGGCAGTTTAAGGCCGGAACCAACAACGAACGACAAACGACCACCTCGCCACTCATTTAACTCTGAGAGCCGAGCTGGGGGGCAATTGTTGTGGCCATTTTATGCCACAGGTCGGCTCCGGCCTGACACAAGCCGTGGGTGACATAACAACGCACCCTCTGCAGCGCCGGCCCGACCGGACGATCTCCGACCTCGGCGGACCCCGGCCATCAAGGCCTCCGACCTTCACGATCCCCGACCGTCGCGGTCTCCAGCCTCCGACCTTCACGGTCCCCGACCGTCGCGGACTCCGACCTCCGCGGACCCCGGCCGTCATGGCCTCTGACCTTCATGGACTCCGGCCTCCGCGGCCTCCGACCTCTTATAATCTCCAGATTACAGGAAGATATTAGAGCACGTGATAGGATCAGGCGAGACTTTTCCCCCAAGAAGTAGAAGGCCGTCTCCGTACCCAGGGACAGAGAATATTTCATCCAAATAAGGAAAATAGCCAGAGAATCGTCCTTTTAGGACACGTGTCGACATGCCAGTGGCCGACCGCCAGCAAGCTCTGGCGTAACAGTGTCCGCGCGTCCACAGAGGCTGGAGGAATTTAATGCTCTTGTCCCCCCCCGGAGGCCAAAAAGTCCAAAATACCCTCGTAACAAGAAAACTATAAATAGTCACTCATTTGTAACAAGAGAGAGGTTCAATTTCTCTTAGAATATTCAATACAATCATCATTTAAGTCCAGGGACTAACAACCCCTGGCAAATCTTGGTGTTCTTGCTTTCACTTCATCATCTTTCATTCAAGTCAATCATTTTAGCATTAATGAACCCAATCATTTGATGTTTTTACCAAAGCTCTCATAAATAGCCATTTAATCCCAGCAATATTTATTTGGTAAACAACAATATCATCAGATAAAGATTAAAAAAAGCGATATTCCGAAGACAGCATTCAGAACCTAATATGGTCATTATGAGTTCATAGTGTTACCTTTTGGACTCAGTAACGCGCCAGCTATATTCATGGATTTGATGAATCGGGTATTTTATCAATATTTAGATCAATTTGTGATCGTCTTTATTGATGATATTGTAGTATATTCAAGAAATCAGGAGCAGCATGCAGAACATCTTCGAATTACATTTGAAACTCTGAGGAAAGAGAAATTGTATGCTAAATTCAAGAAGTGCAATTTCTGGTTGGATAAAGTTGTATTTCTTGGACATACCGTTTCAGCTTTGGGAATAGAAGTTGACCCAACAAAGGTAGAAGTTGTAAACCAATGGAAGACACCATCTAATGTGAACGAAGTTAGGAATTTTCTTGGTTTAGCCGGGTATTATCGAAGATTCATTGAAGGGTTTGCTCGGATTGCAAAACCCTTGACTCAGTTGACTCGGAAAGAAATAAAGTTCGAATGGACAAAAGAATATGAAAGGAGTTTTCAAGAACTAAAGCAAAGATTAACAACGGCCCCAATTATTACGATTCCTGAAGGTACAGAAGGATTTATTGTGTACAGTGATGCTTCTAAACAAGGCTTGGGATGTGTACTTGTGCAGAATGGGAAAGTAGTAGCGTACGCATCAAGACAATTAAAACCACATGAGCAGAACTATCCTACGCATGATTTAGAGCTAGCAGCAGTTGTGCATGCACTCAAGATTTGGAGGCATTACTTGTATGGAAGTAAATGTCAGATCTACACAGATCATAAGAGTTTGAAGTATATCTTTGAATAGAAGGAATTGAACATGAGGCAAAGAAGATGGTTAGAGTTGGTAAAAGAATATGATTGTGAAATATTGTACCATCCAGGAAGGGCAAATGTAGTAGCAGATGCTTTAAGTCGCAAGGGAAAGATCAATGCTTTGATTGTGAAACCAAACTTGAAGGAAAGAATAGCAAAAGCTCAATATGACGATGCATTCTTAGAGAAGATAAAACAAAAGATCAAGGAAGGTAAATCAAAGGAGTTTTTAGTATGTGAGGATGGTACATTAGTATGTCGAGGAAGAATATGTGTCCCAGAAAAAGAAGAACTCAAGAAGGAAATAATGGAAGAAGCACATTCTACACCCTATACAGTTCATCCTGGAGGAACGAAAGTGTACCAAGAATTAAAGAAGTTGTTCTGGTGGAGAAATATGAAGAGGGATATTGCAAATTTCGAACAGAAATGTTTGACATGTCAGCAGGTGAAAGCTGAGCATCAAAGACCATCAGGATTACAAAAGCTGCTTGAGATTCCTGAATGGAAGTGGGAACATATTACAATGGATTTTGTGGTAGGATTGCCCAAGTCAATACAAGGAAATGAAGTTATTTGGGTAATTGTTGACAGACTGACCAAGATGGCACATTTTTTACCAATAAAGATGATGTTCACATTGGATAAGTTAACTCAGATTTATATTAAGGAAATTGTCCGATTACATGGAGTTCCAATTTCTATTGTGTCAAATAGAGATCCACGATTTACATCAAAATTCTGGCACAGCCTTCAAGAAGCTATGGGCACAAAGTTGGAATTCAGTACATCTTTTCATCCTCAAACAGATGGTCAATCGGAAAGAACAATTCAAACTTTGGAAGGTATGTTGAGAGGTTGTATCATTGATTTCGGAGGAAGTTGGGAAAGATAGTGGAATTTGCATACAACAATAGTTATCAGGCTACAATTGAAATGGTACCGTACGAAGCATTGTACGGAAGGAAGTGCAAATCTCCACTATGTTGGGATGAAATTGGCGAAAAGAAATTGTTAGGACCGGAATTGGTGGAAGAGACTAATAAGGTAGTAAAGAAAATTAAAGAAAAGATGCAAGCAGCTCAAGATCGATAGAAAACGTATGCGGATAGATGAAGGAAAAAATTAAGTTTTGATATTGGAGACAAGGTATTTTTGAAAGTATCACCAATGAAAGGGATTTTCCGTTTTGGGAAAAGGAGAAAGTTAAAACCCAGGTATATTGGACCTTATGAGATATAGGAAAGAGTTGGAGAATTGGCTTATAGGCTAGCGTTACCACCATCCTTGGCAGGAGTACACAATGTATTCCATATCTCGATGCTTCGAAAGTATGTACCTGACCCTACCCACATAGTAAACCAACATGAATTAGAAATTGATGCCAACTTAACCTATGAGGAAGTCCCTATAGCCATACTTGATAGAAAGCTTCATAGGTTAAAGAATAGAGATATTCCTATGGCTAAGGTCCAGTGGATTAGACATGGAATGGAAGAAGCTACGTGGGAACGAGAGGATGAAATCTTAGCAAAGTACCCTTACCTCAAGGGGGTTAAGACTATAATACCATAGGTTTTCATGATCTTATCTGCTTTACTAAATACTTTATAATTCTTCATGAATCTATGTGACGCATTTACATCTAAATTTATGCAAAGGCACGTTTATGTGTTTTAATTACTCGATATTTACAATTAACGTATTATTTTCTCAATACATGCTTATTCTTGAGACTTTATAATTTTTATATGTTCTTTATTTTATGTCTTAAAGTGTTTAATTTAGGAATTAATGTAGTCCTTAAGTATAGTGATTTATTTCATAAGTTATAAGTTGTAAAATGAATGTTTCTTTAAGAAACAAATTACGTATCGATTACTTGATATTTTCTATGATTAGTATATAGACTTTGTAATTTATTTAGAGTACTAGAAGAGTTTTAATTTTATTACATAAGATAGTATAAGTAAATTTTATGAATAATGTACATTAAAATTATTAAATAATTTAGAAAAATCATAATTTTTACTTATTAAATTCAAAGCATACATGTGTCATGACGGTAAACTTTTTTTTAAGGACTGTTGATCTTGATCCTATTTCATTCCAAAAACAGAAAGTTCGAAACAATTGGGATTTTTTTTTTTGGAAATTGGATACAGTTACTAATTCATGATCTGGCATGTACATAATGAAAACTTCATTCTCGATTCTACGAGAATTTTTATGAAAGCCTTTCATTTGCTTCTCTTCGATGGAAGTTTTATTTTCCCAGAATGTATCCTAATTTTTGGCCTAATTCTTCTTCTGATGGTCGATTCAACCTCTGATAAAAAAGATATACCTTGGTTATATTTCATTTCTTCAACAAGTTTAGTAATGAGCATATATATATTCTTATGAATATATATATATTTTTTTAAATTCTACCTCTATTTTTTTTTTAATTTCCAACTCAACAAGTTTAGTAATGAGCATATATATATTCTGTTAACTGTTTAATCTAGGTAAATTAATACTTACTATACGTTTAATGAGTGATTTAGAAATTATTTCAAAAAATAAAATATTTTCATTATACTCAAAAAATAAAATACTTTCATTATTTCAAAAAATATTCATTTCATTTTTTTTCTTAGAGTATTTTGAGTATAATGAATGAGTTGGAAATTCATTCAAAAAATAAATGAAAAAAATGATAGTTTCATTCAAAATAATATCCATGTTGGCGATTTGAGCCCAAAATCCGATCTAATTAGCCCGAAAGAGGGTAATCCGGGTTAATTTGTCCTCAAATTGCTATTTTTAAAAATTGCGGTCCTTAAATTGCCACTTTTAAAAGTTACGGTCCTTGTTTTGCAAGTCCGAAAAGTTACGGTCCTTGTTTTGCCACCCCCTCAAAGATACGGTCCTTAAAAAACAATTTACCCTGTGTCATGACCATAAGACACAAGAATTCTCTTGAAATGTCCATAAAATTTCGGCCATTAGAGATAAGTTAGGAAGAGTGGTGAAGTTTCAAGTGTTTAAGGTCAAAATTAGGAGAAAAAAAGTCAAAATTAACAACTAACCATAGGTTGCCATGTGTTTATTAAACTAACCTCCAAGATTACTCCACAACCTTCCTAAATGTTGGCTAAGAGGATGGAGTAGCCTCCAAGGTTGGCTCCTCCTATAAATACATGATCATTCATGCAAAAATATTCATAAGAAAAAGTTTAAAGAAAATTACACAAATACTACTACTACTCTTACACTTAGAAATTGAAAAGGAAGGAGAAGAAATTTATTTTAGCTACCAATCTCTAAGTAAGTTTCTCTTCTTGAATAAGTGATTATTTAAGTTTAAGTATGAATTTTATGCATGAAATATGAATTAAATGATAGGAAAATAAGTTATGATAAGTGATTTGCACGTTATGTATGTTTTACTTCATATTTTGAATGTTTAATTCAATTTCTTCATATGTTATGAACAAAATCATGTTTATTACTTGGTTATCTATGATTTAGAAGTAGAAATCATGAAATTATATGGTTTAAAGTGAATTTAAGATGATATTTTCTTCATGTATGCATGAAACCGAATTTCTGGACCAACTTTTGTATAAATTTAGTTTGACCAATTCCTTAGGTATAAAATTCTGAAAAATTTATATGTGAAAGTAGACTCGTGGTGAAACGTAGGTTTTAAATTTAATAGCTATTGGGATAGTATTCGATGTATGGTGATGTTTCAAAGTTGAACTAGGGTTTTGGACTCTGTAAAAGGAATAGTAGAAGTTTGCTATGATTTGAGGATAATCGGTTAGGTTTTTATAGAAAACCAAAGTATGTTGATAAATTACATGAAGTTGGGAGTTCATGGCTAAAATTTCAGAAGTATTGGACTTATGGTTGATTTATGGTGAATTCTTAGATTTAAGTGATCAAGAATCAATAGCAGTGTGTTCATCACAAAATATGTGATGATTGCTAAGGAGTTTGAGAAATCTAAAAATATGACGATAAACTATATTGACTTGGGAATCTACTGTTAAAATTTCATAATTTTTGGACATATAGATGATTTAATATGAATTTTCAGAGTTAGGTGTATAAACTCTCAAAAACCGAAATTTTTATAAGAAAGGTTCGAAATGATCCGTTTACATTTTTATGGTCGATGTCTATTTATAACTTATTATTTGATGATTTTACACACTTAATTGATATTTGTGTTTTAGTATATAATATTTGAGTATGTATTGAGATTTGAATTCAAGTCATTATAATCGTACGAGTATAATATGTGAATTTTACGATTTATTTAAAAATGAAGGGATAAGTAACAATGTTTCTATTGTGAAAATTTTACTTGTATGTACAAACCTGCAAGGTGGGGAATCACTTCACTCTTCACCGAGTGTTTCATTATTATTTTAATTGCACTTATTAAATGTTGAATGTTAAATATTTTGAGTTTGACCCGCTATCGACTGGCCCCTGAGATAGTCCAACTATATGTTGGCAAATTAGATAGTCCGGTCACTCCGGCACCACGGGTTGGTCGCGCCACCCAAGGAGATACCCGGTGAAATTCCGGAGGCTCACATGTTATAAACAATTGATGTTTAGTTTGTGCAATTAACAAGAGATTTCCCACTAAGTGTTTACAAACACTTATCCCTTCCACTTTTAAATTTTTACAGATGCCGTGGATTCTGACGTGGACGAATGAACTCGGCGGGCTGTGAAGTCTTCTTAAAAATTTTATGTTTTAAGAACAATATTTTGAATTATGGAGTGTAACTTAAGCTACGGTCATACTTATTTACTACTTCCGCTGTGTAGATGTGTGGCGTGTGTATATTTTAATACAAAGTACTATTTTAGTAACGTTCCTACTTGTGCCACATCATATTTTCCGTACTATTATAAGTGGGGATGTTACATTAATGTTAAACAATTTAAATTCCAATTTAAAGATAAGAGCCCGAAACCGTGGCTCTGATACCAGTTGTTGGGAAAATAAGGGGTGCCCGGATCTATTCGGGATGAAACTTAAATACGAATTTAAATACAATTATTACTAGCATGAATTAATCCTAATTAATTCAAATAATAATTCCAAAAATGATTTTATCATCATGCATGTTGCATTAATTCACATAAAATCTAACGCAGAATAACTACGAATTTACATAATTACGTACCTCTTGTAGATATGACCTTTGATTAACACGGGACAATCACGAATGTGCTACCAACCAAAAGACCTTCTCAAGTATGTCCATTTCGCCTTACTTGATCACCGTTGGGAAGTTCTTTCAAGCAATTAAAATAACTAAGAAAAAAGGAAAATATTTTTTACAACATTAGAATTATGTACTTGGGGATGAACTAATCACCCCCTATTTATAAGAGGTGTTGGCCGAAAATTACTAGTGGAATATATACTCCATATATTCTTTTCTCCATAAGAAAATATTCCACAAAAATCTCAACTTCCTCATAATAAGCATATTTTCGAAAATATTAAAGAAAGAATCCAAGATTAGGATCTTCTTGAATATATATGATAATCTTGTATTCCAAGAATACTTATCTTCCATAATATGTTTCCAAGAAAATTAACAAGATCTTTTCTTTCTCCTAATATATTTTTTTCGAAATATACAAAGACAAATCAGCAATTATATTTTTTTTATTTTAATCATGTTATCGTTATTGGGCTACTTAATGGGCTACTTGAAGGGCCTTTAGGAGAATTAGGATTGGACCTCCAAATAGACTTCTGAATTTCAATATTGAGCTCCAATATAATTCAGTCCATTAATATTAATTAGTACCACTAATAAATTAATACTGCACTATCCATCTTAATTCATATTACGATAATATGGGCTCCAGGTTATTATCTAGTCCATTAATTATTTTAGCTTCTGAATAACTCTAAATTAATTAACATCTTACACCTTGGAGTAAAGACAGCTCAACATTATTATCCGTGCCGAAGAAACTAATTCTTCACTTGCAAGATTTGGTACGATAAAACTTCTGAGCCCACCAAGGGGACAAATCACACGACACGTGCTCGCACGCATTTCTCCGTATTAAATCTTAGCAACCGTCGTATGATTAATATTACTGCCCAAAGCACAAGGTTTGAAGTCACGATGATTCGCACCCAACATGATTCAAAGCAGTAACCATTAAGCACACACGGTCCTATTTAAGTGGCGGAGATTAAGAAATCAATAACCACTGAGGTTTAATTCTTCACATATCAGAACAGAAGAATTTATCCTCGCTGTAAGTCCTCTTCAATACATACTAAATGTGCTAGTGCAATCTCTTGGTCAAGACAGACCAATCTGAGATATACACATCAGTCTTTCACGTCGGATTGTTCAATTCCACTTGGGTCGTAAATTTATACGTTTAGTTATAAGAAAAACTGTATATGTGATCTTCCGTGATCTAGTATCACCACATTAACTATAATGTAACTCGTACTATATATTGAACGGTTTGCAATAAATATTCAACATTCAATCATATCTAAAGCAAATGCGATAAAAGAATTATTCTCAAAACCAAGTGTTCAATATATGAGTTATACAAAGTAAAAACATACTTTCACGTATAACTCCAACAATCTCCCACTTATACTCAAAGTCTCCTTTTTAGTATACATCATGCATGTCTAGTGTAGTAGCTCTACGTGACATCTCATGTCAACCTACACTAACCTAATAATTCCTCCCACTTATACTTAAAGCAAATTGGCAATAGTCTTGACTCCCATTCTATCCACATGTCTCACTAATGTATTCAGAGGCAGACCCTTTGTGAATGGATTTGCTAGGTTGTCCTCTTTATCTCCCCTCTTAACGATTTCTCATATAAGATGGTATTTTCTTTCTATGTGTTTGCTGGCCTTGTGGGCTCTTGGTTCCGTTAAATTTGTAACTGCTCTAGCACTATCACAATAGACAGTGATTGTGCTGGGCAAATTCCAAACAACGTCCAAGTCCACTAAGAAATACTTGAGCCAAACTGCTTCTTTCGCTACTTCACAAGCAGCTACTTATTCGGCTTCCATGGTCGAATCTGTGATGCATTTCTGCAAATCGCTTCTCCATGTCATGGCTTTTTCTCCCATGCAAAACACACTACCCGAGGTAGATATTCTGGAGTCTATGTCTGATTGGAAATTTGACTCTGTGTATCCCATGGGAATTAGACTGTCTAGCTGTTAAATCAGCATTCCATCACGAGTTCTTTTCAGAAACTACATAATGGATTTAATTGCAATCCAACGTGCTTTCTCGGGGTTACTTTGATATCTTACTATCATGCCCACGGCAAAGAAGATATTTGGTCTCGTACACAACATTGCATACATAAGGCTTCCTACGCCTGAAGCGTACGAAACATCTATTATGTCATCTATCTCCGCATGCGTCTTATGGCACATTTCTTTGGATAGATGGATTCCGTGCCTAAAAGGTACAAAACCTTTCTTGGAATCTTGTAAGTTGAACTGCTTCTAAATAGTGTCTTTGTATGAAGCTTGCGATAAGCCCAACATCCTTTTCTTGCGATCTCGAGTGACCTTGATCCCAAGGATGTGACCGGTTTTCCCTAAGTTCTTCCTATCAAGCTGATTTGATAGCCATACCCTTACGTCTGACAATACCTTTACATTGTTTCCAATGAGCAGAATATCATCTACGTATAATACTAAGAATACCACCGTAGTTCCGTCACACTTTTTATACACACAACTTTTGAACTTATTTTGATTAAACCCGTAAGACTTAATAACTTGATCAAAATACTGATTCCAAGTACGCGATGCTTGTTTAAGTCCATAAATGGATCTCTTGAGCTTGCATTCGAGATGTTCTTGGCCTTTTTCAATGAAACCTTTGGGTTGTTGCATATAGATATCTAATCCGTCAAGACTTCCGTTAAGGAAAGTCGTCTTGATATCCATCTGCCAGATCTCGTAATCTAGATGCACAGCAATCGAGAAGAGAATACAGATGGACTTAAGCATAGCTACAGGCAAAAAGGTTTCCTCATAATCGTTCCCTTCTTTCTGAGTATGCCCTTTTGCCACTAGCCTTGCCTTGAAGGTCTCAACCCTTCTGTCCGGTCCTCTTTTTCTCTTGTATACCCACCAGCATCCAATGGGTTCTACCCCATTAGGTGGTTCGGCCAACTCTCACACTTGATTATGATCCATTGAACCCATCTTGGCTTCCATTGTTGTTTTCCATGACTCTGCGTCTTTGTCTTGGATTGCCTCGTCGTACGTCCATGGGTCTGATTCATCTCCGAGAATTAAATCTGAAGATTCTTCTATTCCCATGAATCTCTCGGGTTGTCTAACAAACCTCCCACTGCGACGGGGTTCCAATTGTGAAGGTGTGACGTGTGGTATATCATCTTGTATACCTTGTATAAGAGTTTGCCCTCTTAATTCGCCTAAGGTAATCTCACTGCTGGGCTTTTTATTGTTCCTATAGTCTTTTTCCAAGAATTTAAAGTGTGTACTAAACACGGTCTTTTGATCCTTAGGTCTATAGAACATACACCCCTTCGTTCCCATGTGATATCCTATAAACAACCTTAATTCCGAACGTGGATCCAATTTACCGGCTTTCTTGTCTAGCTCATATACCGGACACCCCTAGATTCTCATGTGTCTCAAACTGGGCTTACGCCCGGTCCACAATTCTACCGGTGTTTTAGGAATCGATTTGGATGGCACCAAGTTTAGAATATAAGTCGTTGTTTCCAAGGCATTACCCCAAAACCACTTGGGTAAATCTGAATAACTTATCATGGACCTGATCATTTCTAAAAGAGTCAAGTTTCTTCATTCTGCCACACCGTTCTATTGAGGGGTTCTCGGTGCAGTCAACAGGGATACAATCCCTTCGTCCGATAGGTAGTTCAAGAATTTATAGCTGAGGTATTCGCCTCTACGATCAGATCGTAGAAACTTGATACTTCTTTCCCTATGCATCATCAGGTAGATGTATCCATATCTTGAGTAATCGTCGAAAATGACAAACTACTCATACCCCTTCATGTTATGATCGTCATTGAACCACACATATCGGTATAAACAAGTTCTAACACTTTGGTGGCTCTATTCCCCTTGGCTCCAAATGCCCTATAGGTCATTTTACCCTCTAAATAGGATTCACAAGTTGGAAATGACTCAACTTGAAGTGACTCCGAGGATTTATTTTTCACCAATCTTTGTATCCGCAATAGATTAATATGACCTAGTCTAAGATGTCATAGAAGTGTTTCGTTCATGTCCGAAGAAAGCTTCCTTTTATTACTCGAAATAATCAATGTGTTATTAGATTCAATTTGTGATTGGTGTGCCCAAATAATGGTATAAAGATCATCCATTGATGTTTCGGAACAGATAAACTCATCGTTTCAAGAAATAATAACATCCTTATTAAAAGAAACTTAGTATCTATTCAAAACAGTTTAGAAACTGAAGGTTGAGTTCTTTCTAAACTAGGAACATGAAGAACGTCTCTCAAGACCATAACTCTATCTTTAAAAGATAGGCGCACTTCTCCCACTACTTCAGCTGCCACTTTTGTAGCATTGCCCGGTGTGATGGGGATCTCACTTCCGCTAAGTCGTCGGGTTAGCTTGAACCCATGAAACAAGTGTGATTAGTAGCTCGTGTATCCACTATCCACTAATAGACACCATACGCCACTTCACAATTTTCGACGACTAGGGTGTGTGAATTACCTAACTTTCCTAGAATTTTAGGCTTGGAATAGGCAGGCCTCCAATATCCTCTTATACTGCAGTTAAAACACTTCTCTTTCGATGCTAGCCTTGGCTTTGCCTTTCGCAACAGTTGGATTTGCTTGGATCCAGCTTTTGGTTTTCTTCCTCTTCTTCCCTCCCTTGGGACCAGAAGAGATAGACGGACCATTAGCCACCATAGCAGTGGACTAGTGCTCCATTATCGCCTCCAATAAAGCTTGCAAGAGCTCGGGCAAATGACTTGTCCGTTCATTCATCTGACAGTTCAGTTGAAACTGCTCAAAACTTTTCGGTGGAGAATGGAGTATGAAATCGACCTGAGTAGGAATATCAAAATTTGCACCAAGTAATTCCAACTTGCTAAGGTATGCCATTATCTCGAGAACGTGCTCCCTCACGGGCGTTCCCTACGCCATTTTCAACTTGACTGAGTCATGTTTGGTGATCTGATTAGTCATGGAGTTCTGATGTGAAAACATCTCTTCAAGGCTTGCAACGGATACAATATCCCATGAATGTGCCTCAAATCCTCAGACAGAGATGTCAAGATGATGCGCTTCATGTGTTCATTGTCACGCTTTCAATCATAAATTGTCTTTTCCCCATTGCTTGACGACTTGCCAGGTTTATCAGCGTGAATAACTCAATTGTATTTTTTGTGCAGTAAGGACAGAATTTAAATTACATTTCCAATCTGCATAATTCTTCTCCAAAAAGTTTGTTAACTTAAAGTATAAAAAACAGTGGATTAAAAGGTTCCGACACGATGAAATGAGAATAAAACATACATCCATATTAATATCTAAAAAAATACAAAATTATCACATAATTCGATCACATCAACTATATTGAAACCTTAAAACAATATAATCATGCATCAGCCAACATCTCGAAACAATTTAAATGTGCCACGAGGGTGGTCTATACATTTAAACACATTCAAGTGGATCACAAACTTAAAAGTTACAAATCCTTAATTCAAAATTAATAGCTGACTCCCACTTTGACCACATAAAAATTGACAGGGACTCCGAGGGGAGTAAGTTAATATCAATTTTTTATGTCTAAGTAATAACCATAATTCAATACAGGATTATTATTTTGCTTTGAGCAAGCGACTCGTGGTGAGGGTTAATACCGCCACTAGTAATAATCCACAATCATCCTTTCGGAATTTATTCATGTGAAAACCGTCTTTTTGGCCGATTCGAGGGGGAAATGTATTCCAAAAACAACTTCACAAATAAATAAATTATGGAGGTCAAATTAATCCAACTTTATTATCCGGAATAAAATTACGATTATAAAAGCATACTTAGTAATTTTCGAAAGTAAGGTTTTTCTTGGACAATTTAAACTAATCATGCAAACACATATTAATAAATAATAATTGCACGAAAATAAAATATCCATCAAAACAAAAATTAAAACACATTGGAGCACTCAAATCCAATTGTCACGGTTTAATTTTCTTCACGTCTTGATGCGAAAAATCATCCTTGTTGCTTTCATCGTTCGTCTCGACAAGCTCCCACTCGAACAGCACTTCATCAAAAAACAACTTCATTTGGGGTTTGGGACGACGTTTGGAATCATACACAAACAAAATAAGAATGGAAATAAAATTTCACGGTCCGAGATCCGGTGCGCATCGGCCCACGCAGGTGGGCTGCGTGCCTCTAGGTGCCACGGTCGCCGAGCACCGAGCGCACGCAAGCCGTGTGCCTCGGCACCCGCCGAGCAGCCCGCACACCGAACGCGCCGTGTGCTGCCCGGCACCCATCGTGCACGGCGTCGTACACCTCGTACATGCCGTATACTGGGTTTCACTGTTCGTTCTTGTTTTCCACCCCATGCACGATCCCACGTCTATGCACGCGCCACGCATGCATGCATTGTCCGAGTACGTCATCTTTAATTCTTCGTTTCCGCCTTCGTCTCGATCCAGTTACAATTTATTTACAATAAATAAATAAACCTAGATCTAGACTAGTCTATTACATTGATCAAATCAAATAAAAACAACTAATCTACTAGTAGATTTTCTCATGAGAAAAATGAATTCGAACGAATCAAGTTAAAAACAACTAATCACACGCATGAATAAAATAAACATTAAAACCAAGACAATTGGATACCTGCAAAAAAAGATCTAACAATTCTACTATCCAATTTCAATTTAATGTTGAACAATTTAAATTTCAATTTAAAGATCAGAGCCCGAAACCGTGGCTCTGATACCAGTTGTTGGGAAAATAGGGTGTCTGGATCTATTCGGGATGAAATTTCAATACGAATTTAAATAAAATTATTATTAGCATGAATTAATCCTAATTAATTCAAATATAATTCCAACAACAATTTTATCATCATGCATGTTGATTTAATTCACATAAAACCTACGGCGGAATATCTAGGAATTTATGTGATTATGTACCACTTGAAGATATGGCCTTTGATAAACACGGGACAATAACGAATGTGCTATCAACCCAAAAACCTTCTCAAGTATGTCCCTTTCGCCTTGCTTGATCACCGGTGGGAAGTGCTTTCAAGTAATTAAAATAACTAAAGAAAAAGAAAAATATTTTTGCTCTTGATTTTTCCAACACATGGAATTATATATTTGGGGATGAAATAACCATCCCCTATTTATAAGAGGGAGTGGCTGATTTTTTCATGTGGAATAGCGTAGGAAAAAATCTTTTCTTAACCTCTAAAAAATCTTGAATATACTCTAGAGTTAGTTTTATGGGGGACTTACACTAGAGTTAGTTTTATAACACTAAATTACAACTGGGTTGGTATACTTTTTAAAAATACATCTGGGTTAACTTTTTAGTAGTAAATTTCCAATTCTAACCTTACCTTCATTCTCTTCAATTTAGTTGATTGACGTCTGACAAAAATTCCTAATCCCAAATTCCAATAAAAGGACTTTAAGACAGCCATTACACCTACATCCGTTCATTCAAAAAATTTGAAATTTCATTACAATATTTTCTCTCTCTAAAAAAAGGAGAGAAACCATTTTCATCAGTTGAAGGTTCGTACGACGAAGAAATCAACAACATCCTTCTAAAGAACGGATCAGAGGTTAGTAATTCCTACCTTCACTAAAAGATTGTTCCTTTTTGTTAATTTACGAGAGATTATGGCGGTATATTTTTTAATTAGAAAAATTAGTGTTTTTATTTAACAAAAGCTTGCATTAGTTTTTTTTTTTTTATGAAATTTCGAATAATATTTGTTACAATCGACATATTTTGGATGGAATTTTCGAGAAATAATGTTTATATTAGGCTAATTGAGTAAAGAATATGAAAATAATTGTTCCATTCGACTTATTGTGGCCAAAATTGATCTATTTTGAAGATTTTGACTGGGTTTTAAAATATTTTTTTAACAAATCGGATATACTTTTCTAGTTAATTAAGATTATTAGCTATTTTTTATTTTTTAAATATTGGCTAGCTATATTAGTTGGATTCAGCAAAGATAATGTAAATAAATGTTTCATTCGAATGTTTTTTGATAAAGAAAAGCCTAATTTTTGCAGAGGAATAAGTGCTTGTTATTTTATATTGTTTTGTTAACCGATTTTTTTAATGCATCTTTCAGTCATTAAAATGGGTAGGGGAAAAGAACAAATCAAGAATTGTTTGAGGAGGAAAGAACACCAAGAAATAATAGGAAAAAGAGAGACTGGGTTAACATCTCACGAGCACAAAGGTATGTTTACAGTATGAATTTCATGATTATAGTACAACTTGACTAATATTGTGGTAAGAATAATCAGTTTATAGTACAAAATTTAAAAAATAGTAAATTGAATATATTATGAATATAAGGGATAATTTAAACAAATCAGTTATGAATATAAGGGATATTATGAATATATTGTGAATATAAAAAAATCAGTCAATAGTACAAATTTATTCTGACCCATTCATGAATATTATTACTACAATTTATTTCATACATGGTTACATTATAGAGAGAATTAGCTCATCACATTTGAACCTTGTTAATATAGTCAGAGTATGGACAAATTTACAAAGGCTATAGCGTGATTTTTCCATTTACAGTACAAAATAAAAATCAGTAGTATATATCTTTTACGATAATGATACACCCAAACTTGGAAATTTGTACAACTAGTACAAGTGCAGTGCAACTCTGGTTTGATATCAGGCCGACGCAACTCCCCCTCTCTCTCTCTATGGCGGCGGTGAAACCGACCCACCATTTAGACAACATCATTCATTTATATGCGACGCCTTACAACTGGTAATACATGTTCTTATCCCCCTTTTTTTTTTTGCCTTTTTTTAGCCCAAACATATTCTTATTTTAACCAATAAAAGTGGAGTTTTTGAAGGAAATGAGGTGTGGTGCAATCAGTGCTTGTAATTAACTATGATATATTGTACTATACGTATACTGAGTTGTACTATAACAACTAGTTTCAGTAATTGATTGCATTAGTAAATTTTTTAAATGCAGTGCCTCCATCGAATTTAACTGGAAAGGATAAACAACAAACATAGATACATGCAGTGGCGGATCTATATAGCCATAAGGGTATGCAAGTGCATACCCTTATTTTTTCCAAATGACTATGTTATATATATAATATTTACATATATAATATAATTATTTAGCTTACATTTACATTTTTAAGCTATAAAAATTATGATTCACTATAGATAAATAATTTCTTTATTTGTAATTCTTAATATAGGCAAAATTTTGTGTGAACAAATTTTATCATGAAACTTATTTTGATAATATTAATAATTTTATTAAAATGTATTAAGTGTTTTTTACTATAAGATGATATTAATTGTTTCATTAAAAAGTTTAATTATTTCATAGGAAAATATTACTCCCTCCGTCCACAAAATATAGGTTTGGTTGCATTATTGGGCCGTCCATGAAAAATAGTATTGTTGCCTAAAATGAAAAAAATAAACTTCATCTACTCTTTCAACATACACACATAACATTTTTAAAATAATTTATTTTGTACTTGATTTGACACAATATTCTTACTTATTTTTACATATTATATCAACTTTCTTAATAACCGTGATAAAAGTAACAAGCCTAATTTTCATGGATAGAGGGAGTAGTTGTTTTACTATAAGATATGAATTGTAAATCAATTTCGTAGTGATATTGGTTTAGACAAGACCAACTTGTTAGGATTATAAGATATACTATAAGATATTAGTTATAAATCAATTTCCATTGTGAAATTGGTAGGATAATTCAATTCAAAGCAATCCTAAGGGTGCAAATAATTACTCATATGTTACCATTTAACCTATTTTCTTAATCCATATGCAATTTTAATGGTGCAAATATCTCTGAAACGAAAGGAATATAATTTTTTTTTTAGTATTTTTATAATTTTGCATACCCTGTTTAAAAGTTCTGGATCCGCCACTGGATACATGTTGGTGGTATAATCAGATCAGAAAATACAGAGGTATAAACAAGCATGGTAAAAGTTTATATTAAAAGGTGCAAAAAGTATTTGCACTATTGGTTGATTTGATATCTTAGGATCATAATTAATTGTTGTTTTCACAATGAGAGTGCATTTTATTTACGTGAAATTATGTTATAAGCAGTTTGTGCATATGGTGTACTCTATTTTCTGAGATAGATGGTGTGGAAAATGTTTAATTAGGGGTTTTTATTTCAATTATGTTTCAAATCAAAAGCCCCTTAGTGTGTTTCATTTGGTTTAACTTTCGTCAATATCCTTGTGTGTTTTTCCTTCAATTCCCTGCCTAGAATTCGATTCTTCATTCTATAACTTGTCTTTTATTTATTGGCTCTTTTTCTTGATTCTTGTTATGCTCCATTAATTAAATCCTCTTGATGTGTAAATGGCTGGGAAAATTAAACAATGTAATGTTGTTGAGCGTTTAAGATGCTAAATTTAGATGTTGTTTAAGGGTCCATTTTTCTTTAATGCTAGGAGCTTTTTCTCATAGATAAGAATAGAGAGGCGCTTGCTAATTTTTTGTGAAAATGCTTGTGAGAAGTTCACTTTGTTTGAATAATAGCAAAATGTCATTGCGTTGCTAAATTGTATATGTGGGAGATAATTTCCCCTTTCTACTCTGATTTAAATTACAGTATATTTGCTTCAACTAACTAAATACATTTGATGTTGGACCAAGTGTAGCCAATATGCATTAGTAACTAACACTTAAAAAATAGTTAAAATACCGAGGGTGAGCTATTGTTAATTTAATTTGGTTTCTACTTTTATCTTAGAAAAAGCTTAACTGATAGCTTCCTCAATTTATTTCTTCCTAATTGCTATCTTATTTCTTCTTTATTATCAGGCTGATTGGCAACAAAACGTTCTCAAAGTACATCCGGAATATATCATCACTTTGAATGGAATATTGTAACTAGAGAAGGAAATCTTATACATCATGAGGTTGAAGATGTTAGCATTTAATGGAATGGTTGAAGCAATTTCAAAGAAAAAATTTATTTGATCCGTTCTTCTTTTTAATGGTCTAATTCTGGTGTGTGAATCTTAAATTGGCCTATTCTACGAATTCTATCTTGTGTCTGCCGCTCCACAAAAGAATTTCACCAAGGATCCATCAAGAAAACCTGGAAAAATCAAATGATAAAATCAATAATCAGCAGCAGCATAACATGCATTAGCAACTACAAAAACCAGCAAAGAATTCCACCAAATTTATAGCAATGTTTATATAAATCCAAATAGTGAAAAATGCTGAGAAATAGCATCATCTAACATGCGATTCTACAGTGAGATTGAGGGCAACACCCTCGGCTTTCAAGCTCATCGGAAATATTCTGCAAGTAGGATCCCCAATAATTTTTTTAATAGCAATGTCTCTTGCTCCCATTGTCATAGACCCATCTAACTGAACACAGTGCACTCCAGACTAAAAAATAACCACAAACCATTAAGCAGTACATATATTTTTTTGTTACAATACGCACCAATTTCTCATACTCGGGTGTACCTTTATAAGAGAATAATGTATGAGATCCATAAAAGATGTGAACTGGTCAAAGGTAATTCCCTTGGCAGAACCATCCCTCTCAACCACAACCATGATTTATTCTCTCTGTAATAAAGCAGACTCATAATTAAAGCAAAACACATATCATCCATCATCCTGTAGTTATTTCATTCTTTTACTCATCATTACAGGTAAGAAGATATTATTGATTAATTAGTATATACTTGCATAGTAAAATTGACCCTTATACTGCATTTTTTTATTTGGTAACCATTCATGCAAACACGATAATACCATGATACAAATTTTTTCGATAAGGTATAAATTTATTAGATGTAGTATAAGAGTGTGAGCCTTAGTGCAAAAGAAATAGAACAAAATTTAGTAACTATTCTTGTCATTGCATAGTATAAATAATAATATTATAATACTACAGTACAAATCATAATACCATAGTACAAATCATAAAACCATAATACAAATGTTTATTTATACCATTAAAAAATAATAAGGTCTTAAAACAAATTTGTGTTGCAATTTATGTTCTTATCCATCAACAAAAAGCATTCATCAGGTGGGCCCTTGATCATCTATTCTACATCATTAACGAAACTGAAACAAAAAGCATTCATCAACAAAAAAACAATTCTCACCATTCTTGATCTTTTCCACATTTCCTCAAAAAAAAAAAAAAAAGATTCGAAAACCTCAATCGAGAAAAAAGCACCAGAGATTGCTCCTACTGAAGCCCCTCTAATAAACCCACTTTCTGTCTCTTGGTCTAACAACTCCCTTGTAAAAGAACAAAATAGGAAATAAAAAAAAAACAAAGAATTTCTTAAAAAAGTATGTATTCCCATACAAATTTTTTAGGCAAACATCGAATTATTATATAAAAGAATGAACAAACCATATTGTAAATACCCATAGACCCACATTACAAGAATTAAAAAAAATAGGGCACTTTACACAAGATAAACCAACCCATAGTTCCGCTGCTACCCCGCCACTTCCGTTCCCCATCTCCGCCGCTCCGCCACCGCCGCTCCCAATCTCCGTTGCTCCCTATTTTTTCGATTAACTCAACACACCAATTTTCTAAGTCGAGTTCTTTACTTTTTGAAATTTGATGGAGACCTCAACCGTGTTAGGCTTCTTTGAAGTTCTATGAGAATGGAGAGAGAAGAATGCTTGGTTGCTTTAATTTGAAATTGGAGAGAGAAAATAGATTAAAATGGCTGGAGAGGATTAGAAGGAGGAAAAATAGGTATATAATTTAAATTTGAAATTTGAATTGATAAAAAAACCGAAGCTGGAGAGGATTCTTCAAAGCCTTACATTAGTTGTCATCTTCTAGGATTGAATGTACTTGCAAGGAAGATGAAGAATAAAGAAGAGGAGATGTGATGATGTGACTGGCCGAAAGTCAGGTTAGGGAGAGAGAAAGGGTAATTTTCACCATGGATTAGTCTAGGGGCAATAGAGGAATTTTAACACTAAAAAGTTAACTGGGTTGTATTTTTTAAAAGTGTACCAATCTAGTTGTATTTAGGGCCGAAAAACTTAACTGGGTTGTAATTTTCCCTAATGCTAATATCTTAAGAATACAATGATGTTTAAAAAATGTAATGGAATGTTTTATATATATCTCAGATAATAATTACACACTTCTTATAATAATTATAAACCTTTAGTATTTTATATAATAATTTTGTTTCAAATACACGACTATGGACATTTTTTTTATATAGAAAGATCAAATTTTTGTTTCTATATACATATGAATGATTTGGTATTGAATCAAAGATTGAAGTACAGAGATGGAAGAAATTAGTAGTAGTCCTAAAAGGCATGTTCCAAGGCTCGCAAAAGCTATCAACAAAATATTAATTAAAATGTCAATATCTCTCATTTTGTTGTATTCAAGTATACCTCAAAGTCCTTGACAGTACATAAAATATACATCACCTGCATTTATCTTTTTCTTTAATCTCTTTTTAATTTTCGAAGTAGTTGGGGTAATCGCGATCATGTCAAAATTAACTGATAATTATTTAATTTAGCACATAAAAAATCATACAACTTAATACAATCTAAATATAAATATTTATTTAACATTCAAATCAAGTTTTAATTACAATTAAGTTCGTGGCATCATTTAAAATTCGTTGAAATGCATCCCCAGTATTTTTTTTATATATATAATAATTGAAAGGACAATTCGTTATAATTTTTTACATCAAAATTATATATTGTTTCTGTAGATATAGTTGGAACAAGGGAATGAAGGGCATGAGATATTTTTGGGGAGGTTAACAAGAAAAGAAGAAAAGGATCATTTCGTATATATTAGTTAATAAAAATCAATTATTATCCAATTTGAGCATCTCTCTATAATCATTATCCTTCACTTATTCAACCACTCCTCAATTAACAATTAATTTTTGCTTCACTTAATTTCTAAATTAGAGCTAACTACTAACAGTTAATAATTTTAATCACCCATATGAGTTATTAATGTGATTTATATTCGGTTACTAATTATTTAAGTTTAGTATTTGGAGGGATAATTTTGGTAGATACTTTTAGAATATCAATCGATTGTGGTATATCATTGTGGAGAAATAATTGTGATAGATACTTTTAGAATATCAATCAATTTGGAGGAATAATTGTGGTAGATAATTTGTGTATGACTTCTATTTAAACATTATACGTATTGATTTTTGTATACATCATAGTTTGTAAAAAATAAAAATCTCTTATAATGATCACTCCTCTAGTGTTCCTTTATTTATCTGAAATATGTTCCTTGATAGTTCATGTAAAAATTTTACAAACTTGGATTTCTTGTGGAGGAAATCATATGATTATTATGATGATGGATAGTCAGGTCAGTATTTTTTTTAGTGTCTACAATTTTTAAAATAATCATTGTTTAAATTTTAAGTATTCACTATATAATTACTATTTATTAATCTATTTTTTCAATACAATTTAATTGCAGGGTACTAAATTGTCCTGTTTCGTTCCGCAATTTTTGGTGGCGAAGTTTGCAAACTTTGTCATTGAGGGAAGAGAGTATTATATACAATTTTTTAGTGTTGTTCTGAATATTATTCCTATTAGATATACTAAAAATCATCATAAGATGGAATTTATAAATCAAACAGAGGTACAAGAGATTTTTGGTGGAAATATTACCAGATCATCATTTTACTTTATTACTTTTGCCGAAATTATAAACTAGATGAACTCCGAGAATTCAATATTACGCGGTGAATATTTTTTTAAAAATACTTTTATTTTTTAGGTAGGGATCGTTGAATTATATATTTTTTACGTTACACTGATGTGTTTTTTTTTTTTTTTTGGTAATATGCTTTTATTTCAATAGATGTATATGGGCGGTTGATACATGTTGGTCCAGTTAGTGTTATTGATTTACCTACATCTCAATGTGTTAGATTTGTGCAACTTCTCTTGGAGGATAATATGTACTTCAGTTTTTTTTATAATCTCTATTATAGGTTATACCTACTTTTTCTGTATGATTTGACTCATGTACCCTTTTAATCTCTTAGGTGTGTTCGAATGCACTGTGTCTTGGTGAATGAAACGTGTGATCGATTCATTGATACTATTGTTGGACATCCCTTTCTTCCGTTGACTATTGTATTGCAAAATACAAGAGTATTTATTTCAAATGGAGGTTTTTTTTAATTTTGTTTATTTTTTATTTTTTTCCCCTTTTTGTCATTTTTCCAAACTTTATAATAATTGTCTAACTATTTTTTTTTAGAAAAACGGCTAGGCGTTGTACCGCGGGCTACTAGAATTTTTTTATGACGATGTTGAAGGCAATTTGGGTCATCGCTTGGCCATGATTAGCGTTTGAAATTTCTAGAATTGTAGTTTATTGGAATAATGAGTATTATATATAAGCTCAAATGTTTAGTATTTGAATAAATTATGGAAAACAAAGATATGATAGGATTATGTTTAATTCCATAATCCTATTTTTCAAATTCATAATAATATGAAGTTAATGTTTTTAGATCTATAATTATGTAAAATATTTTGGGTGTTATATTTTTGTGGTTTTTAATTGAAATTTTATTTATGATTGTACTATTGGAATTAATAGTATCTTTATATACATTATTTATTGGAAATAATGAATTTATTGTAACTTTTGAATTGTAAAAAATAGTAAAACCATACTATTAAATAAATATAATTTAAAAAAAGTATATTGAAACCCGCGAGACTCGCGGGTCTGCAACTAGTTATATATATATGCATTCAGCTCAAGCCCCATCAAAATCACTCAATATGATGTCAAATAATTGATAACTTTTCTGTCTAATCCCCAATAAATAACTACTTCCTCTATACGAGTCATGCTATATGCACATTGATAGCACATTTGATGGGATGAGAATGATGTGAGATGATGATGATGATTAGAGTGATGATTATTAAAAAATATTATTTATTTAGTTGTTTTATTTACTCTAATTATTTATTTATTTACTTTAATTATTTTACAAAAATATATTAGTACAATGTTTAGGGTGATGATGGGATGATACTATTTATCTTTATTTATTTACTCTAATTATTTTACAAAAATTATTAGTTGTTTCATTAAAAAGTATTAATCGTTTAGAGTAACTATTTTTTTTTTAATATTACAAAAATATTAGTTACTTAATTCAAAAGTAATAGTTGTGAAGAAGGGCATATATATACAATTCTAACAAAAATACACTTACTATAGGAAAAAAATACACCCATTACATATTTTTCATTTAAAAAAAAAAGAAAAACAGATTTTTTTGGCCTGTTTTTTGAAAAATTTGAATTCACTTATAGAATTTTTTGTCCTAAATTTTGATGCAATATATGATCAATAAATCTCACTAAATAACAAATACATTTTTTTCTTCCGTTTCACAATACTTTGCACACAACTAAAATAAAAATAATTATCCTTTACAAAAATTTATAAAATATTAATATGTTATTATTTTATTAAATTTTATATTTACGTGTTTTTTTAAACTACTTATTTTAAAGTACTAAAGGTTTTTAAGATTAAGAGAGTATAATTTAAATTATTGATCAATAATTTTTTGGTTGTTTAGGGACATCAATGTTTAATCAATGTGCATATAGCATTTGTGCTCTATACCCTAATACATTTCATATACTTTTTAGAGAAATAACTTTATTAATTTTTTTAGCCAATAAATGAAGATTATTTGGAAATAAAATAGGTATTATAAAAATATTTTATTTCAATTTTAGGGATGTTCAGGGTAATGTGGGATATTTCGAAAAGAAAAGTGTAACGCTCCAAATTCGGAACGTAACCCACCTTGACTTTAACGCTTCAGACTCGAGTCGTCACTTAATAATATAAGTAAAACTATGTTTTTTTTAAACATAACAAGGTTTTCATTTTAAATTTCTCCTTTCAAAAACTAATCGTGCAAAATAAAGAATAATAGTAATAATTTGCAGCGGAAAAGAAATTCTAATCATGCAGGGTCTAAAACAGTTATTTAGTAATTAAACATGCATAATCAAGATAGTGACTTAAGTGTGATAGCTTTTAAGTTATAAGTGTTAGAGTGTAAAAAGGGCGATCACTCAACTTAGAACATATTATCCAATATATAATAGATGTAAATGACAAGATCAGTTTTAATATTAAACAATTGCGGGGAAGGTCCGGCCTACAACTGCTCCATTCCCCTGTATCAGTACCTGGAATTGTTTGTAAGATAGGGAGTGAGATTTGAATTCTCAGTATGGGTGATTTCTACGCTATTAAGACTGACATATTTCAAGCATCTTGTATACTATTTTTCGAACATGAAAATCATTTGGCACAACTATTTCATCAATGCCTATGGGCAGTCTTAATTTCAACATACTCTGCAGATATGTCTTAATTTCAACATATCTTGTGGATACATCTTAATTTCAATATACCTTGCGATGCATAGTACCGAGAAAACCACACGTATAATTTCAATAAAAATATACACAAATTCACACATACTATCCAGGCAAAACATATATGAACCACCCATATTTTTCAAAGAGCTTTCGTAAAGTTGAGGACAGTAGGACGTTTGAACCCTTACGCGAAGTGCACTCAACCTAGCACGGATTATTAATCACATTTTAGTCCATTATTTTCTTATAAGAATCTCTCCCGTAATTTTATATGCAACACGTTGGTCCCAAAGAGGACTTTTGACATAATTAGTACTTCCGGTTCTTTTAGTGCATGTTTACAACTTTTAGTGTTAGCACAATTTCACTAAAATCACCTAATAACACATTTCCAAAGAATAAATCACCTATTTTAAGATCAAAACCCTTAAACATGAAATTTACTACCAAAATTCTATCAACATGATACTAAGGTGTTCCAAGTCCTTATTCTATCATGCAAGACAAATATGGAGCATTTAAACATGAATAACATTTCAAGTTATCAAGTTAAAAGTGACACAGTTTGTTCTCCTAGGTCCTTTACTTGCAACTTTGGCCTGTGTTTGACTCCCTTTTCCAGCTAAAAGGGGCAGCCATTGTGGGGTCCAGGGCTGTCCAATCGGGTGGCTTGGTATTTTCGAATGGGGTGTAATTTTCAGTGTTGAAATTGAGTGTTTTTTTTGCTAGATTTTGGGTTCCGAAACTTAATATTTTGTTCGTTTTGTCATCCGAAAGTTTAGATTTTCATTTTATTTATTATAATTGGTATTTAACTTTATTTTAACATTTGCGTCTTGGGTTGGATTTGTATTTATTCGTCGAATTTGAAATTCATGAGTTTTAGGGTTTTATCATTCGACTTTTGGCGACAAAAGTATAATTTTATTTGAGAAATTTTCATTAAGTTAAAGGCCTCAGAATTCCTATTTTAGGATTTCATTTTACTTATTTGGTCAGTCCGTGTGGGTTCGTTTCGTATTTGTTGTGCTAGTAGTGTTGTCAGTTCTGATTCGTCCATTCCTAGTTAAGTTATAGGCTTTAAATCGCAAAGCGTTTCATTTTGAAAATATTCATGAACTCTTTTCACTTTAAAATGAAAATTATATATAATAACAATAATAACAACAATAATAATTTGGTTCGGAGTATTACACAATAAATAGATGATCATCTTAATATCGAGCCTAACAAACTCAACAATCCCTCATGTATTTACTGCTCATTTCTTGCATTTAGCACACTTCAAGTGTTCTTCATTAATTGAAGCATTCATTGCTTCAATCCTACATTTATTACTTATTTTACTCTATTCTTAGTCACATCCACACCGTTAATCCAAAACTTTTACTCGACATTGTTCTTTATCATACACACACAATGTGAATGAAAATCTGTAGGTTTAACATGAAGAAATCGATCGACAATGATTTTCTTAAAGTGAGAAAAATGAAGGGACATTGCTACAGGTTGAACAATAGTGGTCGTTTATGTTTGTTGACCAAATTTAAACATTGAAAATAAACAATGGAGATTAAAAATAACTTTGACCTAACGACTGAAAAAGATGGGGTATTTAACCCAGGGACGCAACAGCAAGACTCTTAAGGTCTCATGGAAAAGAGCTCAAGATAGAGAATGAGATATGTTTTAAGGGTAAAATGTATTTGTTGGTTCTTGGTAGAGTATAATATATTTAATATGAATGTTTGGTAGAATATAATCAAAATAATATGTTTTTAACAAATTTGTTTGATAGAAGATATAATTCATATGAAAACAATGAAATTACTATAGTACCCTTCAATTGAAAATAAGCAAAATCGCAAGTCTAGAGAAATCTGCCATGGAAATCTACAATTCCCAACAATACCAGAACAATTCAAAAAAAAAATTTAGAATTGATAATCAGAATGAATCATACTTGTTAAATTGAACAATAATAGAAACTCAGGAACTTAAACACCGAAGAACAATTCAAATCCTATAAATCAATCGAACCCAAAACACTAAACTGCAAAATGAAATCCAAATTACTGAATCAATATTCGTAAATTCCATCCAACACCTGCAAATTTCGCTGAAAGTTTTAGAATTTCACAAACAAAATGAAGAAGAAGGGATAGCGACGGAGCCCTAAGCGGTAAAGAACAATGTTTTAGCAAAGAAAGGTGATGCAAGGATCGTGAACTGGTGGGCGCGCGATGATGGAAAAATAGAGCTTGGGCTATGATAATTTATGGCGACGACACAACATCACGATGAACGGATACGAAAGGGGATCTGCAAAAATTCCACAATAAGGGAACAAATGAGATAAGGTTATTATCGAAATTTCCATAACTTATATTCCGCTGTGTTGAGTCGTGAAAAGCAATTGGAGGGTGGTGTACCCGATGGGATAGCTGAAGAGCTACAGTAAACTTCAAGAAATGTTTACCTGACCGTCTCTTTTCTCAAGCAAGGCTAAAACCTTTTAGATTCTACCAAACGTACAAAGGTCTGAAACAGTTTTTTCATGACCTTATCTTGGTACCAAATGAGTCCTAACATTACATATGAGGTTATTAAAAATTAAAAGGGGTAGTTATTATATACTACTCCCTCCATCCATGAAATATAGTCCTGTTGCTTTATGCACAGTTATTAAGAAAATTGATATAATATGTAAAAAGTTAGAATATTGTGTCACATCAAGTACAAAATAAATTATTTTTAAAATGGTATGTGTGTATGTTGAAAAGTGTAGATAAAGTTTATTATTTCCATTTTAGGCAACATGACTATTTTTCGTGGACATCCAAATAAGGCAACCAGGACTATATTTCATGGACGGAGGGAGTATAATCCTAAGGCCTTAAATACAAAATAGGGTGCAATAAATCCCTTGTAACCTTTTGCTACATTTTGTGGTCCCTACCCACCTTTCCAAAACCCCAAATTTATACAAAACTTAAAGCCATTAATAATCCAGATAAAAACAAAAACCTGCAACTAATGTGACATTTAATTTGGTAGGTAAGGGTTCTTTTCGTAGCTTTTGTTGTTTTCCCGAGAAAATGAAGATATGAAATACTATTACCAAATTCAATTTCAGCAAATTCACAACTAATTACTCCACCAAAAATTTGAAATTTTATCCACTTTATATAGGCAATTTCCGCAAACCACCATTTCGTGTGTGAAATTTCGCAACAAAAATACAAAATACGGGTTTATAAAAGGTGAGACTCAACCTTTTTGTTCCGATATCTAAGTATTTGTTTGAATTTCTTTGGGGTTCTTCGATTTTTGGTTTGTAGGATTTTAGTTTTTGTTCAAGATTTTGTGCAAAAACTTTTTTTATATGTTACAGTGTAGTTTGCTATTAAGATTTGTCGATTATTGATTTGTTTCGTAGTTAGGGTTTGGCTAAAAATGAACATGGTTTGTTAGATTTACATGTATATTAACATAACAAGTATATGATTTTATTTTATTTTTTGTAATAGACCCATAAAAAATGGTGCGAAGCCGAAGGTCCTCGAGTAACAGGGATAGCGATGAGGATGGTAGAAGAAGCACAAGGTCAAAGAGATGTAGTGATACTCGAAAACAGAGACTGAGCATGAGAGGTACATTTTTTCATGAGATTTTTATTTTGAAATTTGGAAATGAACTTATACATGTCATTATTTTTAATGAATAGTGAAAGGATCCCCGAGCAGGGCCGGCTATTAGGGGGAGCAGGGTGATCTCTCGCACAGGGCCCCATTTTTTAGTGTCTACTTTATTTTTTATATATGTATTTTTAAATAAATATATATATAATCCTTTACATTTATATATGTATATGTATTTTTATGGAGCATAATCAATAGAGAATTTATTTTTCAAAGTTAAAGCTACTTAAATCTTACTTGCACAGTACTATGTCACAAGAAAGACTTAATGGACTTGCTTTGGTGGCGATCGAGAATGATATTTTAGAGAAAAATCATTATGATGACTTGACTGATAAAGTTGCTTAAAAAAATGCTCGGAGGACGAGACTTTTTAAATGATACTTTTGTAAATTAATTACTTTTGTTAAGATATTGAAAATATGTGTTTAATGAAGGACCCCATTTTTAATTTCTCTCAGGGCCCAAAAAATGTTCGAGACGGCCCTGTCCCCGAGTTTAAAAAGAAGATTCAAGGAACGTTGTGCAAAACACAAAAGTGAGAATTTTTTTTATTACAAACGATCTTCTTTCATTGTTGTGTAATAGTCCAATTTATAATATTGATGTTTTGTTCTTTAATCTGAACTAGGAGGGCCTGATTTGAAATATGTATACACATCCTCTGAATCTGGTAATTTGATTATGTTTATACTAATTCATTTCTTAGGATTTATACACTGTATAACATATTTGTTTGTTTCAAAATATACAGAAGATTATAGTAGGCAGGTTGGTAGGACTAGAATTAAGAAGAAAAAGGTGAAAATGAGGAGGTCAGAATCAGAATCTGGTGGTATGAGAATTTTTTGAAAAAACATATAAATTGCAACTGTTCAATAAAATTTTAACGAATATTCAATTATTAATGCATACAATGATCATTCTGGGTATAAGATGCGGAAAGATAGGGGTTTGAAAATAAGAGATTGTGATGATGGTATAGTATATATATATATATATATGTAAAGAGCTAACTGTATATAATGTGCATCTTATTTTTTTTGTTTGTTCAAACCTGTATTATGATTGTTCAGAAACTAGAAAGAAACAAAATGGAAGGAAAAAGTGTAAAGGAAAAGGAAAAAGAAGGAGTAGTACCTCAGAAATAGAAAGTCAGGGTATAATATTAAAATTTATAGTGTCAGTTTACCTTTATAATTAAATATGTTCACTATTTTTATGTGTATTAATTTATAATATTTTTTATACTAATATAGATAGTGAGATTCCAGAATCTGTTGTGCCGATAAGTAAGGGGAAATGGAAGAGTAAAGTTTCTGAAGCAGGTTGTTTAATGTTATATAATTTTCTGGGAAAACAGAACCAATCTCAGGTAGAACTTAATTTATGAAACAGGTTGTTTAATGATGCAGGAAACCATAAACAGAGACTGAAAGATAAAGAAAGGGTGGTAGATGCTAAAGAAAGATTACCAAATAATGATGTAGTGCGTGCAATAAACTCTTTTGGCAAGATTATTAAATAATGCATGTGGAGTTGAACTGGAATTTTATGTTATGTCTGATATTATGTATGTTAGTGTAATATTATGTATGTTAGTGTGAAAATATAATTTTTGCATGTTAAAACTGAAACGCATTAACGAATTAACGATTTTGATTTATATAGTGGGGCTGGATGAGGAGAAGACTGACACTTATTACCGGAGAAATCTGCGAACGACAATTAAGGAGCTGAACACATTGGATCTTGGTGAACGACATCTTGAGGCAATGAAGATGACACCATTCTGGTTATTTTTCCAGGAGGTATACAGAAGAGACCATGGGAGGTTGTTAAGTAGATGCAGAAAATTTGAAGAAGACATCATCAAGATTGTCCGTCAATTCGACTTTGATTCATTTACCTTCGTTATTGGTGGTACTAAGGTTCCATTAGTCGGTGGTGATGCACAACTTATTTTTGGCATAAGTGGCGGGAGAGATGTTATAAATTCAAGAGGACAAGATTATCTAATACCAAAGTGGGTGAAAAGATGTTTTCGTGCTGAGTTGGCAAGAAAGGGGTCACTTTTGGTGCTTTATAAGAAAGATATTCTTGAGAAAATAAAATATACTTTAAGGCTGATCGATGATGAGAGTTACAAGGATGTTGCTAGACTTGTGCAATGTTATTTGCTGGCCATACTATTTGCCTCTAACCAGAATTGCTCAATTGCTCTTCATTTGACGGAATGATTAGAGGATTTCAATAAGATGTGTCGTTATGATTGGAATGGGTACATAGTGGAATTTCTGAAGCTGCAGATCAAGAGCAGTACAACATTAAAGTTTGGAGGATGCGCGATGATCATACCGCTAAATTGTTTTCAAAGAACACATTATTTTATCTTGTGGGATTATGTTTAGAATTCTGGTTTTGTTGATTAATTTTATCTTGTGCAATATTGGTTTTGTGAGCACACTTAATTGGTCGAGAGGAAAGATGAAGGTTTATTCCCACGATTCCTGAAATGGGACCTCCGGGATTTGAATCGTTATCTCATGCGTGTGAGGCTTTCAAAGTTGGGGAATGTATGACATAAAACTGCTGTCTGATTTCCTTATTCATATATATATAAATATATATATATTTAAATTTGAAACTGATATACGTATTCGTATACATTTGCAGGTAAACAAGCATCTGTTGAGACTAACGTGGTTAGAGAGGGAAAAAAATATTCAGTTTGGCAAGGTTGCGTGAGAATGAAAACACACATGATACTGATATCAGTGGAGAATTCGATAATTTCCATCTACAGTAATGATGAGTTTGTGGAGCAATCATATAAAGATCCAGTTGTGGACAACCACATGTCAAAGAGTGAAGGTCCTGTAGGGAAAATAGGGGTGCCCGGAATCTATTCGGGATGAAATTTAAATACAAATTTAAATTCAATTATTATAAGCATGAATTAATCCTAATTAATTCAAATAATAATTCCAACAACAAATTTAACATCATGCATGTTGAATTAATTCACATAAAATCTAGGCAGAATAAACAAGAATTTATGTGACTTACGTACCTCTTGTAGAATTGGACATTGAATAAACGGAACAATCACGATCTCGCTTTATCAACCCAAAAGCCTTCTCAAGTATTTCCCTTTCGCCTTACTTGATCACCGGTGGGAGATGCTTTCAAGTAATTTAAATAACTAAGAAAAAAGAAAAATATATATGCTCTTGATTTTTCCAACACATGAAATTATGTATTTGGGGATGAAATAATTACCCCCTATTTATAATTAGGAGTGGCCGAAATTTTGTGGTATATGGGCCTTGGAGAAAATCTTTTCTTAGACTCTAAGAAATCTTGAATATATCTCATATATTCTTTTCTCCATAATAAAATATTCCACAAAAATCTCACTCTCCTAAATATAGGGCAATTTTCGAAAATAATAGGATCAAAGCATAAGATTTGGATCTTCTTGAATATATGAGATAATCTTGTATTCCAAGAATACTTATCTTCCATAATATCTTTCCAAGAAAATCAACAAAATCTTTTCTCTCCTAATATTGCATTTTTCGAAAATTATAAGAAAAATCAGCATTATTATTTTCTTTTTATTTTAATCACCTTATCATTATTGAGCTACTTAATGGGCTACTTGAGGGGCCTTTAAGGAGAATTAAGATTGGACCTCCTAATGAACTTCTGAATTTCAATATTGAGCCCCAATATAATTCAATCCATTAATATTAATTATTACCACTAATAAATTAATATTGCACTATCCATCTTAATCCATATTACGATAATTGGGCTCCCGGTTATTATTTCTCGCGCTTAAGATTATCAAGTCCATTAATTAATTAAGCTTCTGAATAGGTCTAAATTAATTAATATATTTCACCTTGGAGTAAAGACGGCTCAACATTATTATTCGTACAGAAGAAACTTATTCTTCACTTGCAAGATTTGGTATGATAAAACTTCTGAGCCCACCAAGGGGACTAATTACACGAGCCGTACTCGCACGCGATTCTCCGTATTAAATCTTATCAACCGTCGTATGATTAATATTACTGCCCAAAGCACAAGGTTCGAAGTCACAATGATTCTCACCCAACATGAATCAAAGCAGTAACCATTAAGCACACATGGTCCTATTTAAGTGACGGAGATTAAGAAATAAACAACCACTGAGGTCTAATTCTTCACATTTCAGAGCAGAAGAATTTATCCTCGTTGTAGGTCCTCTTCAACACATACTAAATGTGCTAATGCAATCTCTTAGTCAAGACAGACCAATCTGAGACTTACACATCGACCTTTCACGGCAGATTGTTCAATTCCACCTAGGTCGTGAAAATGTACGTTTAGTTACAAGGAGACTGTTAATATTATCTTCAGTGATCGGGTATCACCACATTAACTACAATGTAACTAGTACTATTATGAACTGTTTACAATAAATATTCAACATTCAATCATATCTAAAGCATATGCGATAAAAGAATTATTCTCATAAACAAGTGTTTGATACACGAGTTATACAAAGTAAAAGCATACTTTCACGTATAACTCCAACAGGTCCAGTATCGAACCCTGCTGCAAATGATATTATTGATCAGCCTTTAAAGAGCAACAAAGATTCAACACCACCAATTATGGAAGCCAAAAGCCCGACAGAAATGTGTACTTCAGAGGTTCTAGACAAAAGGTTAGGATTTTTAAAGAGGATATGCTAACATTCAGTCTTAACATGACACAACTTGAACAGGATATTGCGGACAAATCTATAAAAAAGTGTTGTAGGTCAGTTGAGTGTTATTTTTTAGCAGGATGAAGATGATGATAGTCAGAGTGATTCTGATGTCGTTGCTGAGATAAAGTGGGACAATGAGAAAAAATGGTTTTAAATTTGGGGTGTGATGCAATGCAGTACAAGAGAGATGAATGGTGTTAATTTAATACCTCCGGTACAAACTACATTAGAGAATGCGGATGATGTTTCGTCACTTGATGATGTAGTTCCTAATCAAGAGGGAGCTGCTGGTGTTAAAGAGTGGAGTCCAACTCTTGGTTTGATTGAGACACATGAGCACAGAGAATCTGTTGAGGATGAAAATGTGGATGACTTTGGAGGGAAAAATTCAGAGAAGGATTGTGATGTAGATGATTGTGGCATGAAAATCAATGCTCAGAAAGAGGGTGAGGAATTTAATTATTCTAAATGTGGCGGTTATAGTACAGATGTTGAGAAGATGATAAAGGATTTTGAAGCACTCTGAAATTAAGAAAAGGGATGAGTATATTGCTAAAATTGAACTGAAAAACGGGAGCTGCTTGAGAAACTAGAGGCGTATGCTATGCCATTGGCAACTCATATTTTTTCAAATCCCAAAAATTTAGCTATGTTGGTGCTATTGAAGCGCTGCATATGTCAAGTTAAGGTAAGATTAAAAATACGGTCGGAGATGTAGAATTAGAGGTGATTGTCGTGTACTTTGGGGAGGAGAAGCCCCAATATAACAGTGCAGAATATACTGGGAAGGAAGAAACGATTGATGAGAAGAAGAAGGAGGAAGAGTTTACGGAAAAAACACTAGTACAGAAAGCTGGAAAATCTGTTTGGTATCCAGAACCAAGCTCTCTAGCAAAGTGGGTGAAAGAGAGAACTGCAAATTATGAAAGAAAGGTTGTCGTTGTTACACCACAGCCTAACACAAAAGAGCTGGTGAACTTGGTTGAATGTGGGGACAGTGATGACAGTTTGGGGGAGAAAGGAAAACGGGGAGGTCAGAAAAAGCCAAAAAAAGTTCAAGTGGGATAACAACTCAATTGCGGTCAAGACAATGACTATACGGGATAGGGGCCGGATCGAGGAATTCTTGAATAAATATGGAAAAGGTTATTGTTACTAATTTAAAAAAATGAATTCGTATATTTTCTTTTCGTACTAGCATCTTGTGGTAAGAATTATAATAAATATATGTTATTTTCAATTTATAGGTACGTGGTTTGGAAAGAGGATCAACCGATGTCTGATGTTAGAGTTCAAGACTTGATACTGTTGTTAAATAACAGACGATTGTCAGACGGGGTAAGTGATATTATTATGAATAGCGTAAGCATAGATGTACACCATATAAACATTCCTTTTTTAATAAATGACAGGTTATGGACTCATGGGCTGAATTTATGCATTATAAATTTGAAGAGGCTCACGCTGCAACTAACAAGACAATTTTATTCACTGCGAGCTGCTGGGTAATTATCTCATGGTTTAGTGTGGGTGTATCTTTTATACATAAGATATAAAAAATGATCTTAACTAACAATTTCTTTTGTGTATAAAACATATAGGTATTGATTGATGGTTGCAAATTTAGAAATCGGACTGGGGTAGAGAGTATGATAGACACACGTATGTTAGAATGTATGAACATGGAAACTCTACTATTTCCCATGCTGGGTGGTGGTACAAACACAAGTAGTAGGCGGGTGGGAAACCATTGGACATTGCTAAAACTTGACATGCATAATGTCAAGTGGAGTTTCTATAATTCAATCCTGCCAAGAACACGGGGCGATTCAGATCGACATTTAAAGGAGTCGTATACTGCGGTCAGTTAATTTAATTTAACCCTTTTATTAGTGTAATTAGTTTTACCTACTATAACAGTATAATGATATTTATGAACTCATTATACATTATATTTTTTAAACAAACAAACTATGTATGTCCACTCAAAACTATGGGATCACTTTAAGAAGTATAGACAGGCACACCATTTCCTTATGAAAAATGTGAGTTACCTAAGTCTGAAGATTGCATGCAGCAACTTGCTGGTTCGCTAGACTATGGAGTGGTAGTATACCAATGGATTAAACAAATTATGTTCAGCAGGCCTATTTGAAAATGAGATTTTACACCTAATTCGGCTGGAAGGTATATGACCCGAATGGTGAAACAGTTTCTTGACCCCTAATTTGGAATTTGTCATTTTTTGTGCAGCCCATGTTTAGATTGACTGGAAATTAATTTTTTGCTTAGATGATACATTGTGGGGCTGTTATAGTGATGTTGTTAGTATATTAGGTGTTTTGATGCAATTGTATTTGCATTTTTGTTTTCCAGTGAACCGATTTTTGGAATGTAAGTAATTGACCTGGGAGATTTAATTGTAGACTTAACTTCTGGAATTGTGGGGCTGCTATAATGATGATGTTAGTATATTAGGTGTTTTGATGCAATTGTATTTGCATTTTTGTTTTCCAGTGAACCGGTTTCTGGAACATAAGTAATTGACCTGGAGGATTTAATTGTAGACTTAATTTCTGGAATTGTGCCTCGGTTTTAGCCAACCCATGTTTAGATTGAATGTAACTTCCTTTAGATAATGTGTTTTGTGTGGATGTTACCATATTAGGTGTTTTGATGCAATTGTGGTTGCATTTTGTTTTCCCTGTATGAATTTAATTGTAGGGATTATTTTATTTCTAGAAAGCCCCTTTTTTGTTGTGTAGAGATTGTTCAATTTTTATTAAAAAAAATTCATAATATAAATTTTGAATGAGATTGCATATTTATTAAACTTATGGTATTTATAATCTGTTTACTTTTTATTTATTTTTTATAATAATCTGTTTAGAATTTTCGGTTATTAAATTTTTTATGTTTTATTAAAAAATTAGTTGGATACGTATTTTTTCATTATTTATATATGGGAGAAGGTAGTAATATATGGTTCACAATGTTTACTTTTTTGTTTTGTTAAATGGCAGATAAATATTGATATTTAAAAAAGTTGAAAATATTCTAGTTTGTTCAAAATGTATAATAAAAAGTTGAACAATCTTTAAAAAATGTGGACAAATAAAATTATTGAACATGTTACAAATATTTTTTGAACAAAGAGAAAAGTGAATATATGAAAAAAAAAATTGAATTTTAATATACTTATGGGATTTCAATCGAAATGTAAGGAAAAAAGTAGTGGATTAATTTTTAAGTATATTTTGGGCTTGTTTTGGTGAAATTGTGGTCTAGTTTTAAGTATCAGTTTGGGCTTTTTACCAGTTTTAATTTTTGCGACTTAAAAACAGTAAAATTCATGTGGTTAATAAAAATCGGTTGGGCTTAATTGTTAATTAAAAAAAGCAATAACATCAGTTGGGCTTAATAAAAATTCTAGTTATGGGCTACTAAGTAATAATAGTATAGGCCCAAGCTGCATGTGGTTTTTAATTGTTAAACTAGGGTAACATGTGGGCTATTTATTTAATTCTTTAGTGGAAGGCCCAAGCTGTAGTATAATGTTACTCAGTAAAATTATGACCGTTGGAATTGCAGTATATGACCATTGCAAGTGATATATGTCTATATATACCTCCACATTATGAGCTTGTACCACACAATAATATTCCTTACAAAAGCATCATCAACAAAAAAAAAATATATATCAACATCAACAACAAAAGGGTTGTGGTTTAAAGATGTCACAATCTATAAACAACACCATAAGTGACTCGTATCCAATGTATGAACGATCATTATGCAAAAAGTGTCGGGGTCGGACTGGAATTATGTTGTCTGGAACAAAAAAGAATTCGGGCCGTTTGTATTACTCATGAAGTGAACATGGGTGGTCTCATTGGTGCAACCCAATAGATTGAAATGCAAGCGGCAAAGTTGAAGGGGAAGGAACAAGTGAAAGATGGAGAACAGGTGGTTGGGGGGAAGATGTTCCAAACTCAACCTCCCATATTTATACTATCAAGCTAAACACTTTATTAATAGCAAATTTCCTAACAATTGTGGCAACAATGTTGGTTTGTGTTTTACTAGCAATTACATTTATATAATACAGTGCGTGTCACTATTATGTAACAATTAAAAGTATTATCAATTCTCAAGATTTATTTTCTCTGTACACTAATTAATTGCATGTTGCCAACATAAGCATATATCCAAACATCTAAGGCACGACATCCTAAGGAAATTTCAAACACCACAAAGCCAAAATAAAAAACCAATATTCTGTTACATGATTGGTACCACATTTAAAAACACAAGCAATATACAACAGGATTTGTACCAAAAATAAGCAATATACATCACATTTAAAAACACAAAAAACATCACCAATAATGTGTTACAGGATTTGTACCAACAACAAAGGTATTCAACTATTGTCGGAACCAAGCAACATTGTATCTTACATATAAATGGTTCGCAGAACCACAAAAAATTGACATCCAACAGTTACTTAAGTCACCCCAGAGAAACTACAACAGTTTCCATAGACTGACCCAATAAAGATGAGAGCATATATTGAAAAGTTAAATTAAGAAGTACGTTGCTTTGAAAAAACTTAACGTACTGGTCGCAAAAAAATAGGATGCTTGGTTATCTGTTACCATATGGGCTGCACAAAATGAATCCAATTCTACTAATGTTCAACTAACTTGCAAAGAATGATGATTTTAAGTGTTATTCTGTGATTTAGTGAAATAAATTGTATTAAGAACTTGAATATATATGTTATGGAAGGAACATACCACCTTAATTTGAATAATGATTCTAGACATTTAAGTCCAGACATTTGCTAGTCCTTGCTTTCTTCTTTGGGTACTCACCGTATGATGGCAACCTTTGTTTCTTTTGCCTCCCGGGAGGACGTTTTAAAATTGGTGGAAGTATCTTCTCGTTGTCGACCAACTCAGGATCTATCTCGAACCTCAATATATCCGGGATGGGGTTAATGTTGGATTTGTATATGTCGCGATATGAGTGTGTGAACTAGTAAGATTCCACAAAAGAGAATTGGTCCACATCATTTCTAACGAGCACAGAAACAGCGTGCACACATGGAAACCCCGATAGTTGCCATTGGCAACATGAACATGTCTTCTTTTCCAAATTAACAACGACTGATGTCTCAAATTCAACTAGGAACTCTCCACCGGGGTACTCGAATATGCTCCAGGACTTCCCTTCTTCAAAAAGAGAATCCCACAGGTCTTGCTTCATTGGAACTAGCTCTCCTTGGAACATTTCACATTTATGTCTACGCTCAACAAACCATCGAGCAAGATGACATTGTATATGGTCTATCATAAGTGTAATTGACTTTGACCTTGCTTCTGTTAACCAAGAATTGAGGGACCCTGCTGCATTCGAGGTTATTTCACTGTATCTAGTGATGTTTGGAGAATATGCTACTGCCCACCTCTCACGAGGTAATTGAGATAGAAACGCATATGTAATTCTGCCTCCAGCACGTCTAAACTCTTCCATTTTCTCATTGAACAACCTCTCATTCGGAGCATATATGCATGCTTTAAACTTAACACCCAAATCACCGTGTTGATTGTTCAACCAGCCGGATGAAAATCGACCCCTCAAATTTAATAGCAGGCGGTACAAGCAGTAAAAATGATCGGGCTTCTCAAAAACTTCGTTGAAAGCAGTCATAAGCCCCAAATTCCTGTCCGAACTGTAGCAGATCTCCTTTTCGTGCTTGACCACGTCTCTAAGCTTACATAAAAACCAGGCCCAATTTTCCCTGTTTTCAGCGGATACTACAGCAAAGGCTACATGGAAAAGACCTACAGTATAAAATTAAAGCAATGCAGTTGTTAGTTAATGAAAAATCATGTATAAACAATCCAAGAAAATGCAGTAAAAAGCTATAGCTGTTGTTAAGGCCAAAAATAAAAAAAAATCAATATATCTAAGATTAAGAACCACAACAGTGCTTTGTTATTGTGTCTGCAGAAAAAAAAAAGCTTTCAAATTCAATAATGTTTCATCTTTGCATATTCGGCAATGTGTATCACAACCAAAGATGAAAATAACCGGAAATTTCCACGATATATCCCCGATATATCTATTTTTGGTGGTCATTGATATCGATATTGGGGATAACGATATTTCCATAGTATCCGTAAAAAATCGATAAATATCAGTATATAAAATTAATTTTGACTATATTTTTGTGCAAATTGAGCATAAAATCGGTCAAATATCGGTAAAAATTAAAAAATATCGGTAAATGTCGAAAAAATATCGAGAAATATCGAAAAAGTATCGAGAAATATAAAAAAAATATCCATAATTTTGTTAAATATAACAAATGTAAAATATGGTCAAATTCTATTATAAATTTTATGTATTAAAAGTTTGTTATTAAATTTTTACAATTTTTAAATTTAACCATCGATATTTCCATAAATTTAGGTTCAAGATATATCCATCAATACCGATATTTTCAACATTGATCACAACATTTAAGGCCCCATAGCAGTGCATTGTTATTATGTATGTAACGGGTTATTTAAGGCCCCCAAATAATGTATTATATTGGCAAATATAAAGAATGTACCACAACTGTTACAACGGGAAATATTCTCGCATGACAGGAGGTCAGATTCCCGAAGATACATTGACCCGACAAGATCAAGGGTCTACATCAGACAAGAGCATTTAATGTACTATAGATCTACTGTTGATCGTTAGATTAATAATTGTAATAAATCCCTAATTAAAAGATTAAGACGAGTTTATGACCACTTTTGGGCCTTTGAGGGTGAACCCCTATAAATAGGAGGTCACCCCCTCATTGTAAGGTTCACATTTTTCCCCATTCAACATATATGCAAAAAACTCTCATTCAAGGGAAGAACGAAAGTTCTTTCCCTACTGTTCGTGTTCATTTATATTTATTGTTTGTCGAACATAATACAAATAGCCACAATACATCTATCCGTACGAAAATGTCTGTCAACAATTTGGGGCTAGAAGGAGGGTGAATTCGTGCTCATCTCAATGGACTTCAGAGAATAAAAAAATCCACAACCCAAGAACCTGTTCAACACAAATCATCCAAGAAATTCATCCCATTTCCAACCCATTCCCAAGAATCAACACCCCCTAGAATCAAAATCTTCAAACGAAATTCCAAAAAACAAAACCCATTTTCAATCCTATTGACAGCAGAAAACTCACGACAACTAGCCAAGGACAAAAAAAAAAAATTCAAGAATCTCATTTTCATTACAATGTTACCAGAAGGTTTCAAGCCAAAGAATCCATCAACTAATCCCATTCATACTTACAAAAGAAGAAAACTTCCAGCTCACAAAAGAATGGTAAAGGAAGATGATAGTTTGCTGTTGTTTCTGGCGAGGCTCGCAAGACTACCACCGTCGAACCACCGCTCCTCACCGTCGTCTCCGCCGGGGGCCGCGCCTCCTCTGCCGGCACCAGGGACCACCACCACTCTCCTTTCTCTCGCAACGCCGGTGTCGCGCCGGCACCGACGCAGCCCGAGCCCAGCCGCCGCGCCATCACCGCCATGGATCTACTCCGGATCCGTGTTGTGGATTATTCAAGCAAAACTACCATTTTCCACTTTGAATCCCCTCTGGTTGCCTCGGCTATCGAGCCTCTTTCCCACACACTTTTTCAGTTTGCTTTTGGCACGTCCTCCAACACAAGCTGAAAAGTCAAATCCTATCTCGATTGGCGTGCCGCCGATATCGCCTCGACACCGACACGCAGCTCCTTCCCGCAGCCTTCTCCGCCCCGCTAATCGCCCTTTGCATCTCGCTGCTCCCCGTCAACCCACGATCCCTGCTCCCTGCAGAACCTCTACGCACGCGACCGTCGGGTAGCGGCCTTCGATATCCACCACTGGGCACAGAACCGCCGCCTCACTGCCTCTCCGGCACTGAACTTACAGCGCGCAGCCGCCGCCCACGTGGCCTTCCCGTTGCTCGCAGCCTCTCTACGCCTACCCGCTCAGCGCCACAACCTTCTCTCGCCAAGCCACAGCCGGCCACCGTCACTGCTGTGTGCTGCCCGACACTCCCTGAGTCGCTGCCTCCCGCGGCCTCCTCGCACGGCCGCTTCCCGATTCACGTCCCCTCGCTGCGATTCGCTGGCTACCCGCGCTGCTGCCCGGCACAGGCTCCCCCGCGGGTTCTTGTCATCGCTGCCCGGCAAAGGCTCCCCAATGCGCCACCGCCTGGCACGACCTCCCCGAACCGCCGCCAAGCGCTAACAGCCCTCGCCACTCACCTACCCGCACCGCCGATCTAGCCACCCTGCCACAATCGGCCTCACGCCTACAAGCGCAGCGATCTCGCTACAGCATGTCGCCATCCGCTGGGCGCCAACACTCGCCGATGCCGCGCGGCCGCAACGTACGCCTCCCCGTGCACCGCCAGCACGAGATCGGAGGGCCGCGGTCGCTCACCGCTAGCGCCCAGCACGACTTCCCCACTCGCCCTCACGGAACCGCCGCCCACACGGCCATCTCCCCGCCGTCGACAGCGCGGCCTCCCCGGTGCCCGCGCGCACATCCGCCAATCGCTGCCCGTCCTCCGTTTTATCCGCCACCACCAAGAAAAGAGAGAACCTTCCCCTTGATTTTGAGATCGTGAATGAGGGTCTGGAAGAGGATAATTAATCCAGCAAAAGAAATGGGCCAAAGAAGTTACTATGGGCCTAAATTTAATTATAATGATGGGCCAAGTTTATTAATTCAGTTGGACCTTGTATTTATTATATATGGGACACTTTTCAAGTGATATTTTTGGACCAGATTTAATTGAGATGTTGGTCCTGTTTTTCTTCTCAAGTGGAAGGAAAGGGCCAACACAGCAAAAAAAAAAAAAAAAAACTTGTGAGACGAGTAGCCGGGATCTCTTCATCAACGGAAAAATCTACGGGTAGTCTTTTGCCCACCCACATCAGGTTATTTTCCATAACTTCCTTTTAATATATATCGTAACTCGCAAATTTTCATATAAATTAAAAGCGTGAGCATATATTCATATTTTAAAATTATTTTGGGAATTATAAACCAAAAGGTAAAAAATTGTTTCGATAAATTAAAAAGCGGATGCGTATATACTCGTATTTCGAAAATTCGAAGTGGGGGCAATTTTTGAAATACAATTTTCATTTGATATTTCCTTTTATTATATATAGCAACTCGTAAGTTTTCATATACATTAAAAGGTGGGGGCATGAATATATATATTTAAGCTCATTTTGTAATATCAAAAAATAAATTATTTGACACTGAGTATTATTAAATACAGTCAGTTATTTAGAACTTCAAGTATAATTTCATAAAATTATCGAGGTTGATCACCGAACACATAACTCAATATTTAAAAATGGTCACACCTTTCGACAATAAACATTTGTCTGCCTTCATAGGCGTTGACCGGTCCGCCTGGAGTGGCGAAGTAATCCGTCTTTTAGGCGTTGATTAGTCCGCTGTTTTAGGCGTTGACGTATCGATTAGTTCACCTTCACCGGCGTCAACTAATCTACTTCTCGAGTTAATCCGCCTTCTCGGTATTGATTAATCCGCCTATTAGGCGTCAACATTTTGCCCATATTGGCGAAGTAATCCGTCTTCTCGACGTTGATTAATCCGTCTGTTAGGCATTGACATTCCGCCCGGATTGGCGAATTAATCAGCATTCTCGATGTTGATTAATCCGCCTATTAGGCATCGACTTTCTGCCCAGATCGACAAAATAATCTGCCTTCTCGGCGTTGATTAATCCGCCTGTTAGGCGTCGACGTTCCGCCGGAAGTGGCGAAGTAATTAGCCTTTTAGGCGTTGATTAGTCCGTCTTTTTAGGCATTGACGTATCGATTAGTCCGCCTTCACCGGCGTCAACTAATCTACTTCTCGAGTTAATCCACCTTCCTGGCGTTGACGTTCCGCCGGGAGTGGCGAAGTAATCCGCCTTTTAGGCGTTGATTAGTCCATTTTTTTAGGCGTTGACGTATCGATTAGTCCACCTTCACCGGCGTCAACTAATCTACTTCTCGAGTTAATCCGCCTTCCTGACATTGATTAGTCCGCCTTTCAGGTATTGACGTTCCGCTGGGAGTGGCGTAGTAATCCGCCTTTTAGGCGTTGATTAATCCGTCTTTTTAAGCGTTGACATATTGATTAGTTCGCCTTCACCGATGTCAACTAATCTACTTCTCGAGTTAATCTGTCTTCCTGACGTTGATTAGTCTGCCTTTCAGGTGTTGACGTGCCGCCAGGAGTGGCGAAATAATCCGCCTTTTAGGCGTTGATTAGTCCGCCTTTTTAGGCGTTGCCGTATCGATTAGTTCGTCTTCACCGGCGTCAACTAATCTACATCTCGAGTTAATCCGCTTTCTTGGCATTGATTAATCCGCCTGTTAGGCATCGACTTTCTGCCCGGATTGGCAAAGTAATCCGCCTCCTCGGCGTTGATTAATCCGTCAGTTAGGCGTCGATATTCTGCCCGTATCGGTGAAGTAATCCGCATTCTCGGCGTTGATTAATCGCCTGTTAGGCGTTGACTTTCCTCTCGGATTGGCGAAGTAATCCACCTCCTCGGCGTTGATTAATCCGCCTCCTCGGCGTTGATTAATCCGTCTCCTCGGCGTTGATTAATCCGCCTGTTAGGCGTCGACATTCTGCCCAGATTGGTGAAGTAATCTGCCTTCTCGGTGTTGATTAATGCGTCTGTTAGGTGTCAACATTCTGCCCGGATTGGTGAAGTAATCCACCTTCTCGACGTTAATTAATCCGCATATTAGGCATCGACTTTCCGCCCGGATCGGCGAAGTAATCTGCCTTCTCGGCGTTGAATAATTCGCCTGTTAGGCGTCGACATTCCGCCCGGATTGACGAAGTAATTCATCTTCTCGGTGTTGATTAATCAGCCTGTTAGGCGTCAACTTTCCACCCGGATCGGTGAAGTAATCCACCTTCTCGACGTTGATTAATCCGCCTGTTAGGCGTCGACTTTCCGCCCGGATCGGTAAAGTAATCCGCCATCTCGGCGTTGATTAATCCACCTGTTAGGCGTTGACTTTCCGCATCGGTAAAGTAATTTGCCTTCTCGGCGTTGATTAATCCTCCTGTTAGGCATCGACTTTCCGCCTGGATTGGCGAAGTAATCCGCCTTCTCGGCGTTGATTAGTCAGCCTTTTATGCGTTGACATATTGATTAGTTTGCCTTCACCGGTGTCAACTAATCTATCTCTCTAGTCGATCCGTCACTCGGTCTTGATTAGTTCGCCTTCACCGGTGTCAACTAATTTGCCTCTCGGCGTGGATCCGGTACGCATTTTAAGCGTTGACCCTTCGTCTTAATGGGCGAGGTGTTGTTTAGTTCGCCTTCACCAACTAATCTGTTTCTCAGCGTTGATTTGTCCATCTTAACGGCATCAACCAGTCTGCCTTTATCAGTGTCGACTAACCCGCATCACTTTTATCCGCTTGCGGCCATAATATATCGCGTCCTGAATGCTTTATTTCATCGATTGTTAAAGTCAATCTCATATTCGTAAAGTTGCTGCCCGTCGTCGGCTAAAACATTTCACTATTTTTATTATTGATTAATCAGTTCATCGATTGTTAAAGTATATCTCGTATTCATGAAGTTGTTGCACATTAATCGGCTAAAGCACTTCACTATTTTTTATCATTGATTAATCAATTCATCGATTGTTAGTCAATCACGTATTCGTGAAGTCGCTGCCCGTCAATCGGCTAAAGCACTTTACTATATTTATCATTGATTAATCAATTCATCGATTGTTAGTTCAATTATGTATTCGTGAAGTCGCTGCCCGTCAATCGGCTAAAGCACTTCACTATTTTTATCATTGATTAATTAATTCATCGATTGTTAGTTCAATCACGTATTCGTGAAGTCGCTGCCCGTCAATTGGCTAAAGCACTTCACTATTTTTATCATTGATTAATCAATTCATCGATTGTTAGTTCAATCACGTATTCGTGAAGTCGCTGCCCGTCAATCGGCTAAAACACTCACTATTTTTATCATTGATTAATCAATTCATCGATTGTTAGTTCAATCACGTATTCGTGAAGTCGCTGCCTGTCAATCGACTAAAGCATATCATTGATTAATCAATTTATCGATTGTTAGTTCAATCACATATTCGTGAAGTCGCTGCCCGTCAATCGGCTAAAGCACTTCACTATTTTTATCATTGATTAATCAATTCATCGATTGTTAGTTCAATCACGTATTCCTGAAGTCGCTGCCCGTCAATCGGCTAAAACACTTCACTATTTTTATCATTGATTAATCAATTCATCGATTGTTAGTTCAATCACGTATTCGTGAAGTCGCTGCCCGTCAATCGGCTAAAGCACTTCACTATTTTTATCATTGATTAATCAATTCATCGATTGTTAGTTCAATCACGTATTCGTGAAGTCGCTGCCCGTCAATCGGCTAAAGCACTTCACTATTTTTATCATTGATTAATCAATTCATCGATTGTTAGTTCAATCGCGTATTCGTGAAGTCGCTGCCCGTCAATCGGCTAAAGCACTTCACTATTTTTATCATTGATTAATCAATTCATCGATTGTAAGTTCAATCGCGTATTCGTGAAGTGGCTGCCCATCAATCGACTAAAACACTTCACTATTTTTATCATTGATTAATCAATTCATCGATTGTTAGTTCAATCACGTATTCGTAAAGTCCCTGCCCGTCAATCGGCTAAAGCACTTCACTAGTTTTTCATTTGTTAAGTTAATTAAAATCGGTTGTTAAATCAATCTCTTGTTCGTGAAATCGCTGCCCGCAAGCGGCCAAAATACTTCATTAATTTATCATCGCGGTCCTTACCGCCCTATTACTAAGGTCGCTGCCTCATGCGGCTATAACGCTTTATTAATTAATCATCGCGACTTTTATTGCTAAGTTATTAAAATCACTGTCGGCCAGTGGAAATAACTCTATATTAATCGAACATCACTACTCTCGACTCGGGGGCACGACAGAAGATCGTACCCCACCTAACCCCACCAGTTCCAAAAGTTTGACAATTCTAAGATGACTCGAAAGATTTGCCCATCGAGAACCCTGTCGTCGAAGATTCCCCTGGGCATCCGAGTTATCCTGTATTCAGGCTCGGGGGCAAAATCTATTTAAAGCACAGATCAAGATCAAACTCTGGCCACAATCAGAGCCCAATCTTGGGGGTAATTATTACAACAGGAAATATTCTCGCCTGACAGGAGGTCTGATTCCCGAAGATACACTGACCCGACAAAATCGAGGGTCTACATCAGACAAGAGCATTTAATGTACTATAGATCTACTGTTGATCGTTAGATTAATAATTGTAATAAATCCCTAATTAAAGGGTTAAGACGAGTTTATGGCCACTTTTGGGCCTTTGAGGGTGAACCTCTATAAATAGGAGGTCACCCCCTCATTCTAAGGTTCACATTTTTTTTTCCATTCAACATATATGCAAAAAGCTCTCATTCAAGGGAAGAACGAAAATTCTTCCCCTACCGTTTCTGTTCGTTTATATTTATTGTTTGTCGGGCATAATACAAATAGCCACAATACATCTATCCGTACGAAAATGCCTGTCAACAACAACAAACTAAGGACAAATAGCCCAAATCATCAATGACACTATTACTGCAGCAGAACTCAAGCAAATAAGCTATCAAACTCACTATACTATTATAATGTTTTATACCAACAGTGTGATTCACAGCAAAAATCGTGTATAAAATAATTAAAATAAATTAAAATCATTAATTTAACAACACCATTGTTGGCATCTTTAGCAGTGGCAGGAAGAAGAACACCTTGAGCACGCCCCATCATGAAAGTGCCATCGAGGAAAATCATCGAATTACAACTTTGGAAACCATCTAGAGAAGCCTTAAAAGAGACAAACAACTGTTCAAAACGACGGGAGTTGTTATTGCTCTCAAGAGCAACAACACTACCGGGGTTGGTACGTTCAATAGCTATAAAATACCATTTAAGATCATTGTATGAATCTTCATATCTTCCAAATATCTTAGATTTTGTCGATTCAACCGTATGCCATGCTTGTAATAAGGTATGTGTAGGCCATACTCAGATTGTAAAAGCAGCCTCACATCCTTACCACCAAGGTTGGGATCGTTTTAGACACTCTCAAGCATTAAAGTGGACATTATTCTAGGACCAAGCTTAGATTTCTCACCCGAAAGCCTACCAACACACTTGTGACTAAACATTCCTTTGTATATAACAAATTCACCGGTGCTTTCACAAAAACTGGCATTAATATGTCAATCATAGCCTTGTCTTTCATCCTCATTAAAAACAACAGCTACATAACGAGAATCATTTCTCCTAAATTTGAACTTGAAACGCATTTTAGCTGCATACTTAATAATGACATCTTTAAAACCAATAGAACCACCCGAAAAAACTGAACCGACTCCCCCAATCAATATTTCGGACCATTGATCGGCTAAATATGAATTATTATCTAACTTAGGACACAAATCATATGAGGGTAGGCTACGAATACCACCAAACTCTTCAAAATCACAATCTATATTACTAGACCCACTACTTAACTGATTGTTTGATGTAGAATGGACTACGCATACTTCGGCATCCACTAACTTCATTGATGGCAGATTACAAAGCATTAATACATTCCTAAGATCATCATCAGAACCTAGGACACACTTAGTGTAACTACCTACAAAGCAAGAAATTTTAAATTGAATAGATTTGAGTTCAACCAACTTACTTTGAGCAAAAGACTTGAAATCATTGAATGATTTCCCCATGTTTATATCAATCAATCTGCACTCATCATTGAATCTTGTGGCAAAAATAATGTCCTCGCTCATTTTTCGAATCTTCCGTAAGAAATTTGAAATTTTGATCGCATGAGAGGAGGACTATTTGAAATGCCATTCGAATATGATAATATAAAGCAACAATTTGAATTTCAAAAACGGGATTAGGTACCTCTGCTGCATAAAATGAGACACTTGCAAGTAAGAAGAAGGCGTCTACAGTGTAACAGAGGAGAGAGGGGAAAAACTTACCTTTTTGGAGGAGAGAAGGGAAAAATACTTTCTTGGAGGAGAGGGAATGCTGGGGGGAGAAAATTACACACAACTAATCAAATGTATGAAATTGTGTCATGAGAAAAATTATATTTTAATGTGCATTTAAGACCCTCCAATTGTAGTAGGTTGTGTATTTCTTAAATTTAAATTGATTAATCCACCCAATAGCATATGCTGACTTTTTTAAAATCGAAAAAAATCACCCGCCAAAAGCCTATTCAAACGACCACAATTGACAGGTGTTTTTCTTTTGAAGCTTTATCTTTTCCAATGGAATTCGTCGAGCTTTATTCTATTTTCTATTCAACATATAACACTACCTCCCATCCCTTTTCGACATCACCAAATAAAGAATACAGAATAATAAGCGATGTTGTCCCAATGCACTTTCCTTTTAAAAGAAAGGAAACCAACTAAAGTTGCAAAAATCAAAGGCAGCAATAACGAAAAATGAATCCTTTATATTACTTTAACCCATAGGAACACAAAAAGAAAAAAAATATATAGAAATAGAATTCTTTTAATTTGAAAGCTAAAATGAATCCCATGTCATTCCAATTTAATTTCCATTAAAATTACAGCATCAAAGTAAAACAATCAACGCGTTACTCACTCATTCACGCACCATCCTAATTTATATTTAACCAACCCAAACAATAAACAACAAATGTAACCTACTTAACTAGTAAAAAACTTGGGAAATTTGAAAAAAAATACCACAAACTCAAATTTTCATTTAAAAAAGTAAATCCAAAATTTCTTTTTTTTTTTTACAAAAAATGCTACTACCTCCATTCCGTAACATTTTTCATAGTTAATATTTCCCTCGTGTTTTAGCGAGCGAGTATTTTATTAGTATTTAAAATGATAAAATATTTTTAAAATTTCTTTATAATAAAAGATAGATAGATTTATAATATCCTACTTTAAAAATCAATTTATCATTTCAAATACTAATAAATAACTCACTCGCTAAAAAACTAAAGTAAAGAAACTATGAAAAGTATTTAGGAACAAAAAAATAAATCGCATGAAGCATTTTTGTATTTAAAAAAAAACTTTTAAAATAAAAATCAGAAAATGACATTGTTTCATATTTCCCAAAAAAAAAAACACTCGTACTAATTAAGCACCCACAGGAGCAGTCACTTTAGGCGGCCTTCCACGGCCGCGCCGATTATCGCCTTCAGCGGCAGCCGTGGCGGGAGTGGCTGCCTTGGCCGGACGGCCACGTTTCTTCCCCAAAACGGGTAGAGAAGAAGTCGGGTCGCGCGATTTCAAGAGACGGCCGCGGGGACGGGGAGAGAGGGGAACGGATGGGAGCGGCGCTTTGGGCTTGGGAGGGCGGCCGCGGCCGCGACGGGGCGGGAAAGTCGGGTCGGGTATAAGGTAGTTGTTCTTGATGAATTGGAGCTGGCCGGTGGACCTGAGCTTGTTAAGGTGATGGGCGAGAAGAGCCGGGGGGAGGGTCTCGTAGGTGGCCTCGATGTGCCGAGATATTGCCGATTTGTTTGACCCATTCGCCTCATTCAGAGCTTTGATGATAGATATAATCATCTGTACGCTACTTTAATTAAACCAAATATCACATAAACCCAATGTCTCTTAAAAAAAATATCTATGGATATACTAATATTGGTAAATTTGAAAAATTATAAAAATTTAATAACAATTTTTAATACATAAATTTGACAACCATACTGATATTGGTAAATTTGAAAAATTATACAAATTTAATAACAATTTTTTATACATAAATTTGACAAAAAAAATAAAGCAAATTTTACTTTTGCGGCATTAATGGATATTTATCAAAATTAGCAATATTTTTTCAATATTTCTCAGTATTTTACCAATATTAAACTTAAATTGTATAAAAAATAGAAGGCGAAGTATTATATGAAAATATTTCAAGATAAACTTATCATGAAAATATTTTAAAGTATCATTAATCTTATCGGGAGTATCATTAATCTCACCAGAAATATCATTAGTCTGAGTTCAAGAAAATTATTTAAAAAAAATTTGAACTCAGACTACTGATACCCCTGACAGGTTTAATGATATTTTTTATATGATTAATGATACTCTAAAACAATTAATATTAAATTTATTAGGAAGCGTTTTCACATAAAACCTAAAATTGAAATGGATATTATATAGCGATATTTATCGATATTATCATTTCTTTTAAATATTGTTGCCCAGTATATCGATAAAGGTGACCACAGAAAATAGATATATATATTTCCATCTTTTGCATATAGCTGCATTACTTAATTAAGGAACTAGTAGTAAATAGGATATCTACCTCTGGGTACGGCGGCAGAGTGGTCGGCGGCGCCGGAGCTTGCGTTTGATTCTGAAAATCATCACACACCAGCAACTCTTCACTCGTCATTCCTCCTATCCTAAAATCTCTCTCAAATGATCACCTACTAAAATTCGAGACACGAATAATTATCCTTTTAACCCTACGGTTAATGGAAGAGAAGCTTGGAAATTGAATGAACAGAGGGGACACGGGTTATAAAAGGGGAAACATATTAGAGCTGGGTCTAGAAATAAAATAAAGAGATCGAGGAACAAAAGCTAAAGGTGTCTGCATCTACGGTCAGGGAGTCTCCATGTGTTCTGATCCAACGGCTGGCATAACAGTATAAATTACATGGATCGATGACGTGGTTGTGTTATTTCCAGGGCTTGCATTCTTCTCTATTTACAACTTTCTCCTCAGGAAATCAGGATTGCCTCATTCAATTTGAGGTGTAGGAAAAGTATATCCTGGTCATGCATTTCCCAAACCATGTGCGTGTCGTGACGTTACTGGTTGGTTGGTTAGACACACAATTCAACTCCATTGTATTTAAATATTTTATTTATTCCATTAGTGAAAATTGATCTTCATTGTTTTATGAATAGGTTTTGTATGAGACCGTCTAATGTGGTATAATTTTGGTATTGACGTATTAACACTATGGTAGGGGTATATGCTAATTTGTGTTATTTCATTTCATGAGACGTTTCATATAAGTTTTGGTCTTGTTTTATCCATCCAGTCATAAAAAAATAGTTATATTTTCTTAAATAGAGATAAATACTATTATTTACTATTTTATTTGCACAATTTAATCTAAACACATCCTAATTTAACTCACACTAATTACCCTTCACTTTTCACGAGCCACGCTTGGTCGGGGTCACTAGCCCCCTAGACTTTTATAAAAAAAATTCATATATATTGATTTCCATTATATTACTATTGCTCGTCATTGTCTCAATAGATTGCACTATAGGTGTGTAAACTACGGTCCGAACCGGAAAAGACCGATCAAATCAAACCGAAATATATATTTTGCTTAGGTTTTCGATTTATGGTTCGGTTTACGATATTAAAATTTAAATTTATTTTATTTCGGTTCGATTTACGGTTTTTACGAATTAAAAATCATATAGACCAAACCGAACCGAAATATTTTTAATAATATATATATATATATATATATATATATATATATATATATTATTATTCACTAAATTAATATGTAATTACTTATAGTCTAAAATAATAATATAAATATTAGATAATTTAGATTTATGCATAAAAGACTTGAGTTGATTTGTGTTTTGCATAAAATACTTGAGGAGTGGTGTTTTGTGTTGATTGTGTTTTCAAACTGTTGCTTAACTTTTGAAAACTACTGTTTTGATATTTTTATTTGATTATGCAGTAAGGTTAATGATGCATTTTTGCTTAAATTACAATTTAGATGTGACATGCTGCAAGTAATTGAATGAAACAAGTGTGTTGATGCTAAAAAAAAAAGTTAAATTAAAAAAAAAAAAGTGTAAAAAATTTAGGTTTGTTTAGTTTGGGACCGAACGGTTTTTCAAAATATGGTTTAGTTTTTTATTTGTAAAAAAATTACGTTTTGGTGTTCGGTTTGGATAATACGATTCGATTCGGTGACCGAACCGATTGTTGCACACCCCTAGATTGCAGTTTGCTGGGTGAGTTATTATGTCTAGGTATGGAAACCTTTTGGTGTTATCATTCTTTTTTATTTGGGATAATAATTTTTTAGTACGATATGTGCGGATTTGTTAGTGTTTAGTACTACGAACTTTTTTTATTACTGTTTTAGTCATTTGGTGTAGTGTTTTTCTTGTTTTGCCCTTTTGCGTCGGTTACTTTTTCTATGTCTAATATGGTAGGTTTATTTGGATGGTAATTATTTTTATGGTGGGGTTTATTGTACGATGAATATTTTGTAACGGTTTTTTGGAATGATATTATTTGAATGGTAATTGGTTTTATGGTGGGGTTTATTGTACGATGGATATTTTGTAACGGTTTTTTTGTAATGATATGGGTTGTTTCTTTTAATTATTGTAACGGTTTTTTGTGGACAATGATATTTTCATTGAATTTCTCATGAGTTGAGATATTGTTCTTGTCAATTTATGGTGGAAGATTAGGTCGGTTTTATTTGTTGTTAGTTATTTTGCAGCCACCAACGGTAAATGACGACGGGTATGTTCTACCTCTAAACTGCAAATGAATTTGGGTTTAAATATTAAAAAAAATGGTCTCAGTATGTGGATTTTAGATGGAGTATTTATAACCATGATTTGATTAGTTATTTTTGTTTCTCATAGTAAGGTAGATATACAACCCACCATCCTTGCTTATACAATTGCATTCTCATGTTTAATAAACCTGGTAAAGCAAGTTTATGATAAAAATATGTATGGATTTCTTTTTTCAATGGAAAGAATGGTTGTAGTAGTAATACACTGATCATTGTTAACTTATGTTTATACGTTTACTATTGCAGTAATTCATTTCAATAAATTGATGATTTCTATATCTTTTTTCATAAAATAAAGACACAAGCAATCAGCGTGCATGTTAACCCTCCATGATGTTATTAAAATTTAAATCAAATTTGATAGTTTTAGGATGTAGGCACTCTTTTTCTTTAATGACCAAAATTAATTCGGATGTTCAGTCTATTTTTTTTGTTTACAATTGTTTTAAATCACTTAGTTAACCATTCATATATTATACTAGTGACATTTGGCCAAGTCAAATTAAGCTACAGAAATTAGAGACACTATTTCAGCTCTAAATTCCAAGCAATAGGATCCCATTCACTGCATATAAAAGCAATAGAAATTGTTTATTGTTCTCTCACGGTGGATGGCTGCTCCAGTTTTTTTGTCATTATATTTTTCCTCTTTAGCCTAATTCTTTTATATGACCATTTTTATAAAATAATGAACACATAAAACTTGTTCATCGAACACTACGTATGAGTTTTTCATATGTGCTAATTTGGTTCTAGATTTATAGTCTGGCTTATAGTTTTCCCCATTGGTTTATATATTCCATTGGTAACAAGATCAACTTTCAAAAATTAAGAAATGTGAATGAATAAACCTCCATTACATAATAGTTCCCATGAGAAAGTAATTTTCACCACATCTTGAATCTACTTCGAGAACCTACTTGCTTGTCACATAAAGAACCTTGTCAGAGAATTCACAAGAACGGTGGATCTGTGATAAATTGTCATGTTTTTTTTAGCACGTATTGTCAAATATGCTTTGGTTCAGATTTTAGTTCTCTAGTTACTATATTTTTTTAAGACAATCCTTGTACTCCTTTTTTGAACATATAATTCACGTTTTTACCCTCAGAGGCATGTATATTGGTAAAACACATTTTGGCAAGTAATTAAAGCTAGTACATATTGCAACGTGTTTAAACATGCAGCTAACATATTTATATGTATTTTTGAATAAATGAAGTGTTCTAAGTTGGGTAGTATTTTGTAATGATACAGTGCTGAAATTGCTATTTTTTTCTTGTTATATTTGTCATTAACGTTTTGTGTTGTATTATGTAAAATTTATGTTCATTCAGGGTTCATTGTTTTTATAGGTGTTATGGATGATAAAATTGTTCTAAGTGTTAAATTTAAGGGAGAAACGAAGTTGATTGCTGTTGGTGATTTGTCATTGTTCGATGATTTGGTTTCTCAAGTGGTTGGTAAGTGGGTGGAGTTGAGGGGGCATAAATTTTCATGTCATTATTCTGTGGGTAGTATGGAAAATTGTTGCCTTGATTCTGATGATGATTTGAGTAATTTATTGTTTACCTGTCGTCATTTCAAAGTGAAAATTGTATATGTTTCATTGGCTACCAAGTTTGTTGTCTCTAATTCGATTTTGGAAGGTGATGTTGGTATGACAAAAAATTCTGCACATATGGGTGGTGAGTATGGTGGTTTTGTGGGTGTTTCTTCGATTGTGTGTGGTAGTAGCCTTGGTAGTGGGTTGAATATCTCTAATAAGAGAAAGTCAGTTTGTGTACAATCTGAGTTGGATGATCCATGTTTTATTCCTTGTTATGATGTGTGCCCTAGTTTGCAGAAGAAGGCATTATTATCTGATAGTTGGTCGGACATTATGAATGGAGGTGTGGGTTTAGTATTTAAGGGTGGTATGGTTGAGTTTAGGAATGAGCTAATTAAGTATACATCACAGATGGGTTTTAAGTTTAGGTGCGTCAGGAATGATAGTAGATATGTCCATGTCATTTGTCAGGAGTCTGAGAGTTATGGGTGTGAATGGTTTATAAAAGCTAAATGCAAGCCAGTGACTTTAGATTTTGAGGTTTCCAAAGCAAATCTAAAACATAAATGTGTAGGTAAGTTGGTGAGCGATGAAACTTGTCGTTTGTCGTCGAAGTTGTTGGGTGATTTAGTTGTGCAAAATGTTAAAAGTAAACCAACAATTGGTGGTAAAGAAATTATGCTGTTGATTAAGAATAGTTATGGACTAGATATTCCTTATTGGAAAGCGTGGCGTACGGTGGAAGCAGCGAGGGATAAAATTTTTGGTAGTTTCGAAGAGTCGTACAATGAGTTAAAATGGTATTGTGAAGCTGTTGAATGTACTAATCCAGGCAGCATTGTATCACTTGAGCCCAATCCAGTTTCTCATCATTTTGAACGTCTTTTTTTATCTTTTAATGCATGTTTGGAGGGGTTTAAAAGTTGTCGTCCGATGTTATTTCTTGATGGCACATTTATGAAGGGACGTGCTAAGGGTACTCTTCTATCTGCTACTGCAAAGGATGGGAATAATGGTAAGTTTTTTTTTTGCTTTTCTATTTTTAGTTTAGGTGTCAACACACCAAAAAACAACACTCCATATAATTATTCCTTAATCCACGATGGTTAGAGAGAGAAAGAGGGGTGAGAGGGTGAGATTTTGGGTAGATCCTAGGTTAACCCTTGTCGAGTGTAAACCGGTGAGGCAAAAACTTCCTAACCAAAATGGAGCACGCGAGTGGTTAGATAGAAAATCGAATTCAAGACGTTGGTATCGTTGGAGCAAAGGTATCGTTCCTACGGTTGATAGGCGGTGGACGTCCTTTCTCTTTAGGAACTTCCCGGAGGATTGTAGATTGGATGTTTTAAAGAGAAAATTCAACGAGATCGGGGTAGTGAAGGATATTTTCTGTCCCAGGGAAAGGGATAAGGCAGGAAAATTATTTGGTTTCGTGAGATATAGTGAAATTCGGCCTGACGAAGTTGAACGGACATTAGAAAGGCTTAATAACCTGTGGATTGGTAGCTTCAAACTAAGGGTTTTCTTACCCAGATTTGAAAGGAGATCACTCAAAGTTGAAGATTCAAAGGTATGCAGTTTTAATGCGAATCTGGGGATTCGAATGGAGGGTAAATCCTATTGTGACGTGGCGAGAGTAGTTAATACTAATTTTCAGGGGAGGTCCTCTTCGAAGGGGCTTGATGGTGAAGGTTCACTCCATTATAAGGAGAATATAGAGATCGATGATTTTGTTTTTGAATCTTGTCCGGAGGACAGAGGATGGCTGGATAAGTGTTGGGTTGGTCTTCTGAAGGGAGATTTCTCTTGGGCCGAACATGGGGAGGAATTACAAGGTGAATGCGGGATAAAACTGAAACTGATTCACATGGGGGATGTCGTAGTGTTAATCAGAGATTTGTGTGGCTTCTCTAACCTGGAATTACAAATGAATGAATGGTTGAATTACTGGTTTCATTGGGTTAGACCTTGGCGCCCTCGCGATGTGTGCCATAGAAGGAAGGCATGGACTAGATGGAGCGGCGTCCCATTGCACGCGTGGAGCGATAGATTCTTCAAATTAGCTTGTTCGAAGTTTGGCTCTTTTATTAAGATGGATCCGTTATCGTTGTATAAAGAGAACTTGGAATCAGCTAGGGTTCTAATTTCAGTACCATTTTTTGTGATCATAAACGAGGTGGTGACGGTGAGAGTGGATGGTCTACAGTTTAAAGTTAAAATAATGGAGGAGCTGCCTTTACCCATTTTGTTAGGGTGTCCTAATGATATTGGAGGTAGTGTTCGAGATGATGCATCATGTTTTAGTGATTCGATGTGCTCGTCGTTATCTGGTCCGGCTCAAGCGTCTGTTCATGGAAGATGTGAGGTATCAGAGTATATTTCCGATGGTTTTTCGGTAGAAGGCCTTCATGAAGATACTACCGTGATACCTGTGGAAGAAGGCGTTATCTCCGAAAAAATTGGGGGCGATATTTTTCTGTAAAATAGGTTCCAAGTTCTGGAGAAGGTAGAAGGTCGTGCCGATATCCATGCAGTATTAAAGAAGGACGCACCTTTAACGGCTCATGCAGTGGAAAAGTTGAAGATTAATTCTTATTTGCAGGATGTGGTGAGACCCAATATTTCGCAAGTGGGGGTGTGTAATCCGAATGACTTGGACATTTTGAATAACAAAAAATCTGGATTTAATGAAGACATGCCTTGTGGGTCTCCTTGTGAAAAAGCCCAAGAGTCCCAAAATAATATTGTTAGGCCCCTTGGGATTGAATGTGGGTCCAATGAATCCATTTTTCTTAAGAATGGGCATTCGAATACCTCTCAAATTGGAGCAGCTCAAAATGTTTCCATTCAGGAACCCAACTTGAATTTTGATGTGTGTGACCCATCTATTTTGGGCAAAAATCCTGACTCGATTGGTATCGTATGCGGGAATCAGTCTAGGGATTTTTCGGCGCTAGATGGGGTTCGTGGAGCAAGCTCAAATAGAGAAATGGGGAAAAACCAAGGTTGCAAGGCAGTAAAAAACAGCAGGGCCATCGAAGAGGGCGAGGAAGAAGGCCGAATTGGCTCAATTTAATGTTTTTCTTTCCGATTTAGCCAGCTCTGCGGAAAAAATCAAACAAAGGTGTGAGCCTAATAGGGGCCGACTCACTACTGAAGATAGCGAGCGCAATAGTGGAATGAAAGAGGAAGCCAGACGTACGTGGGAAGTCGGCAAGATCATGGGAATCAAGTCTAGCGAAAGGGATGAGCAGATTGTTAACAGGTTAGTTTCTTTAGATACTCTAAAGGAGAAATCAAGTGGTGATGTCTCGGGGATAAAAAAAGGAAGTATCAATGAGAGTGCTTAGCTTTAATGTTAGAGGCTTGGGGAGTAAGGCAAAACATGAGGAGGTGAAGAATCTCATCAAGAGTCATAGAGTAGATTTTTGCCATATTCAGGAAACTAAGAAGGAGTACATAGATGATGTGCTGTGTAAATCCATATGGGGTGAAGGTAACATGGGGTGGGCGTTCAGGGAAGCGGAGGGAAGGGCTGGGGGCATTTTATCTCTTTGGAATGCCGATGTGTTTTCTGCACGTAGCTGTTGGCATATGAAGGGGGCTGTAGTGATTAATGGAGTATGGAGTGCGGATAATAAAGAATGTTGTATGATTAACGTTTATGCACCGTGCCCACTTGGAGAAAGGATAGAATTATGGGAGAGGATTTTGGATATTCTACCTACGGATCCATCTTGTTGTATTTATCTTTCGGGTGACTTTAACTCTGTCAGAAGAGCATCGGAAAGGGATGGCAGGAGAGCAGAAGGATGTAGAAGGGATATAGAGGCATTCAATAATTTTATTCGTGACAGTAATCTTATCGATCTCCCTCTACATGGTAGACTGTATACGTGGTACAAACCCGATGGGTCTTGTAGGAGTAGAATTGATCGCATGCTGGTGAATAATGAATGGATGAAATCATGGCCGAGCTCATGGCAAAAGGGGCTCGGGAGATCAATATCGGACCACTGTCCTATTCTGCTGGGGATAAAAGTAAAAAATTGGGGACCGAAGCCTTTTCGTTTTCTTAATGCGTGGCTCTCTCATCCAGATTTAAAAAAATTTGTGGTCGAAAAGTGGAGCAGCTATAAGGTTAAGGGCTGGGGGAGTTTTGTTATGAAGGAGAAATTAAAGAGATTGAAAGAAGACATCAAGATTTGGAACAAAGATTTATTTGGCGACATGGATAACAGAATTGAAGGTTGTAGGGCTGAGATTCAGAAACTAGATATCTTTGATGATACTTTCGGGTTAGAGAATTCTGAAATTATTAGGCGTAATGAAGTGATGGCAACTTTGATCCAAGAACTTAAAAATAAAAGTAGCTTGCTCGCTCAAAAAGCTAGGTGTAGGTGGCTTGCAGAAGGCGATGCGAACAATAGCTTTTATAAAAAATTCATTAATAAAAGGCGAAAAAATAATGAGTTGAGTGGAGTCCTGATAGATGGAGTTTGGAAGGAGGAACTCAATGAGGTTAAAGCTGGTATTCACCTATTTTTCAAGAATCATTTCAGCTCAATTGTGCAAAGCAGGCCGGTACTTGATCCTGCAGTGTTTGAGAAGAAGTTATCTCCGGAGGATAATGAAAGACTCACAAGAGATTTCTCAGAAGTAGAAGTGACGGAAGCCATTGATGCGTTCGGAAAATCGAAAAGTCCAGGGCCAGATGGATTTAACTTTGGTTTCTTCCAAGAATTCTGGGAGATGTATAAAGACGATTTCATGAGGCTCATGAGCGAATTCCATCGATTTGGTAAATTGGTTCGCGGTATTAATCCCTCATTTATAGTGCTCATCCCGAAGAAAGAAGAGGCTAGAGAATTACATGAGTACAGACCCATCTCTCTCATAGGTGGTATTTACAAGATCGTATCTAAAATCCTCTCCAATAGGATTTGCAGAGTGTTGGGGTCTATCATTTCGGAGCAACAATCTGCTTTTGTAGGAGACAGACAAATTCTAGACAGTGTGGTGGTGTTGAATGAATTAATCGAGGATGTGAAGAAAAGAAAAGAGGCGGCGTTGATATTCAAGATCGACTTTGCAAAGGCCTATGATACGGTGGACTGGAATTACCTAAGAATGGTGATGGAGTGTATGAACTTTGAGAACAAATGGATCAGTTGGGTGATGGAGTGCATCTCCACTGCACACGCTTCGATACTTATCAATGGCAGTCCAACCGAGGAGTTTCATTTGGAACGTGGGCTTAGGCAAGGAGACCCTCTATCCCCTTTTTTGTTCCTTCTTGCTGCGGAAGGATTAAGTGCGATGTTGAAGAAGGCGGTGAACCTGAATATTTTCAAACCAATCGAAGTGGGTAGTGAAAAGATAGTTGTCTCACATCTTCAGTTTGCCGATGACACCATTTTTGTGGGTAAGGCGTCCAATGAAAATGTGAGGTTCCTGAAAAGATTCCTCTTAAACTTGGAATTGTTGTCTGGCCTAAAGGTAAATAGAAATAAATACAGCTTGGTTGGGCTGAATTGTGAAGATTTTTTTCTGGCTGAATCTGCATTAATATTGGAGTGTCAAATTGGGGCTATCCCTTTTGTTTATTTGGGGGTTGACTTGAAGCGATGATACTAACTTCTACTAGTCGCTTCCCCGCAAGCGGACGGGTTCACTGTAGTATGAGCAAGTATAATGACCAAGTATTATCGAACCCACGAAATGGAGTGTATGCGAATAGATCCCTGAAGATCTACGCTTCGTAGCTAATATGAGTGTATTGTTTTTGGAATTTTTTGGAAAGATTAATTAAAAGACTAAAATTATCCTAGGAATGCAAAAAGCAAAATTAAACTAAGAATCGAAGGGTTGTTTTCAAATGAGAGATGGTGATGCTCAGGATAGGAATCCCTACGAATACTAACGGAGCAGGTACATAATCAAAATAACTGTGACGCGCAAGAAATAACCTAAGTAAAAGAATGCAAGGTGAAAGCTCAAGATTCTAAACCCTAATACTTTACCCTAACATTCGACTTCACTAATCCACTAACAAGTTAATAGATTGTGCTTAATTAATGAGACCCTGATTTAACTAAGGTGATGCGGTCGTCCTCCTTCGCTAAAATGGTAGACCTTTCTAAACCATCTAGTTAAGTCTACTCGTTATTAAAGAGTGATACGGTCGTCCTCTCTCTAACACTTTTCGAACGAAATTCAAAAGTAAAGTTAAGATTAATTTTAAGCATTCATTAATCAAGAGAATTAAAACCTAACGTCACAAGTTACCTTAATTACGTACCCACAACCTACTTCTACGAGTTCATCCTACCCCAAGCATACAAGGGTTTAGCTAGACATGGCTATATCGATAACGAAAACAATAAAAGAAACAACGAACATAAACATGATGAATTGAAGAAAGAAAATATGAAACATGAACTAGGGTTTAAAGAAATAAATACTAAGAACTGAATTTGAATTGATAAAAATGAAGTTTAAAGTGTTTAAAGTAATCAAGCTAATTAAAAGGAACTAAGAAACGAAAAGAAACTAAGAATTCGTATGAAAAACCTCAACAAAATGTAAAGTAAAGCTTGCTCGTCTCTTCTCCTCTTTCTCTCCCTAAAAACTAAGTCTAAAAGTGATTTGGTATGTGTTAGATGATGTCTCCCTGTGTGTGTGTTCTCTAAAAAACGTGCTTGAAACGAATATATATATGCACGGGCCGAATCGTGAACTCGTGGGCCGAAAATGCCTTTGAAAATGCGAAAATAGAAGGCGCTCGAGCAGGCCTGCTCGAGCGGTTGCGCTCGAGCGTATAGCTCGAATGACACACGGGCTCGAGCGCTCGCGCTCGAGCTGCTCGAATGGCGAAACTTCTCTGCATAAAATGGGGCGCTCGAGTAACACGCTCGAGCGGTGGCGCTCGAGCAACGTGCTCGAGCGCTAGTGCTCGAGTGCTTTACTCGAATGCTCCCCAAAATTCCTCCAAATAGCACTTTTCTTCTTCAACACTAACACCATTCGTATTTCTTCGATATCTTCTCATCCGGGCATCCGTTTGAGACGATTCAAAGTCCTACGAACTCCGTTCTTCGCCCTCAATTCATCTACGAGCATCAAAGAGACAAATTCATCAATTTAGAGAAATAATTCTCAAGTGACTCCAAATACTCGATAAAATCGGCCAAAATAAGGGTATTTCAAGTGACGAATCATGACAATTTCACGCCTAATCAACCCCCCCCCCAAACTTACCATGTTGCTTGTCCTCAAGTAACGAAAGAATAAGTCAAGTGAAATTGTTAGGAATGAGTCAAAGGATCAATCATGCAAGCAAATGAACTCGAGCTTCAAAGATCAATCACATGTATACTCACCCACTTTCCTTCATCGTACTCATGCAACAATAACAAGAAACACCAAGATCAAGCATGGATGTGCACTCAACGATGTGTTTCGCTCCCTCACAAGTGTATATCAATGATCAAGGAACTCACTCAAACAATCAATCACACAAATTGGCAGCCATAGGCTTGTAAGTGCTCTTAACTTCGACCATACTCTAGAAATCAATGCCGAATCAAAAAGGACTTTCTCAAGGTTGTAATGTAGGCTCTTTGGACAGGTGGGATAACAATATGGTAAAATGACTGAGGTGAATGGAGAATAGAAAATCAAACTTCGGTACTTCGAGATAAGGAACAGACTACTTCAAACATATTCAATCAACAAACTTTCAATTCCAATTCTCTCAACACTTCAATTTTTTTTCTTTTTCACTCTTCACTTTTTTTTTTCAATCACTTCATTTTTTTTTCTTTTTCGCACAAACACATGATCTCATTTTTTTCTTTTCTTTTGCTCATTCTCAATTTTTTCTCTTTTTCCCACATCTCATAACTTCATCACACCTTCTTCTCATATTCACTCAACAAACAACCTTTTCCTTTTTCAACTCAATTCACTCCCTTCACATTCACACTTTCCTATTCTCCACTCAAATTGGGACAAAAAGGCTTAGGAATTGGAATAGTGTTCATATGTGCTAGCAAATAAAATAGGCTTTAGGCTCAAAGGGGCTAACTAGGGACTCAATGTCATTGGTAAGGAAAATTTTGGCTAAGTGACTCAATAAAATCAATGATGGCCTAAGATCCTATTCGGCATATCAAACTAGACATAATCAAGAAGCAAGAGCACACACAAGTTCTAGCATCCTCTAAGGTGACGATCCACTCATAAACGAAGAGATTAATTCATGCATCAAAATCTCATAAGGCTCAAGTCTCACGGCTTTCACATCCATGCTAGTCCTAGTGAATTCTCACTCTCATCACACAAGCACTCAAAAAGAAAACTTGTAAGTATACTAGTTCTCTCTCAAATCCACTCTAACTCAAACACTCTCACAAAAGAATTTCTAACTCAACCTCACAATTCAGCTCTACTCATCAAACATGCTCAAGAATAACAACTAATAAGTAGAAGGGGTCAATAAGCACAAAATATGCAATAGCGACTCAGATCAAAATCACCCCAAGGCATCTCAAGACACCAAATGACTAAACACACTCAAAGATAAGGGGTGCTCCGGTGCAATGTAACAAGAAACATAAAAAAACTCCACCCCCCAAACTTCGACCTTGCGAAGAGGTCTAAGATTGGGGTTGTGAGTTACCTCAACCAAACAATTCGGTTTCTCTCGAACGTAGCACACTTCCTTGCTTGAGTTCCTCCCTTTCGAGTACTCCATGATTCCACTCTCTCGAGACAAGCCTACAACATGAACTCTCACGTACGAGGTTAAAACTTACGATTCAACAACACCCTAATAACATAAAAATAAATAAAAACAAATAAAAATGGGTTGCCTCCCATTCAGCGCTATTTTTAAGGTCCTCATGCCGGACCGAGCTCAAAGGAGCTTATGGGACATCATACTCAAATTTACCTCCCTCACTCTCATGAGAGTGGTGCTTGCATGTCTTTCCTTGATGCCCCTCCATCATGAGCTCTTTTGCTTTCTTCTCATCCCCAAGTGTTATGGGTCTCAACTCCTTCTCACCTTTATCTAGAGGCGTCTTACCAAACAGGTTCTTGAATTTGGACTTTTTCTTCTTTACTCCTCCTTTCCCTTCCAACTGGATCACGTCCACCTTTTTCACTTCTTCCTCCTTCAACTTTTTCACTTTAACCCTATCAAAAGAATCATGATCATAATGCACACGGGTTAAATTAACAAGTGAAGGACTAACGAAATCATGAACATGAGAAAGATTGGAGATAGGAGGCGTGTCTTCTACACGAGGATCAATTGCATCCATGCAATACAAGCTCTCATCCTCCCTCGGGTGCTTCATGGCTTCATATAGGCAGATCTTCACTTCTTGATCATCAACCTTCAACGTAATCTTCCCATTTGCCACGTCTAGCACCATTCCCGCCGTCGCTAAGAACGGTCTTCCCATGTAATTGGTTACCTCTTGCTGTCCACTTGGCTGGTCTACTCTATCATTCTCTGCTGCATGCTCTCCAACCATATTCTTTCCCAACTCAAGGTTGTTAATCTTTTCCATCATGGCCATCAACAGCCTTCTCGTTCCTTCACCTTCTTTCTCCTCCAACTTGCAAACTCTCTGGAACTCAGGATCCTCGTTCCATGCCCCGGCATTCGTGACAATGTTGTCCACGATCTCTCTACATCTCGCTATCCCTTGGTTCAGAAAAGCTCCACTCGTACATGCATCTAAATGGGCTTGGCCAGCCTTGCTGGCTCCACTATAGAAGAACGCCATAATATCTCCCTCATTGTACCCGTGCTGCGGGCACTCGATCAACATATTTGAGTATCTCTCCCACGCTTGGCGTTAATCCTCTCCTGACTTCTGGCGAAAGGAAGAGATCTCAATCCTTGCTTTGATCGTTCTGGATGGAGGGTAGAATCGCTCGAGGAACAGACGCTCGAGTTCAGCCCATGTGGTTACACCTCCCCTTGGAAGCGTGTTGTCATACCACTCTTTAGCTATTCCCGTAAGTGAGAATGGGAACAGCCTAAGCCTCTTGGCATCTTCAGACATGCCGTTATAATTGAATGTGGAGGCTATCATGAGGAAACTCCTCAAGTGAGTGTGAGGATTCTCCTTCCCGATCACCCCCTTGAACTGATTCTCGGTCAGCAGCTTTAGAATTCCCGGAGAAATCGAGAAGTTATTCGCCTCAACAGGCGGCAATGCCACTCCATCGTAGTACCGTTGTGGCTGTGCTGCAAACCTCCCTCGAATAGCCAGATTTTGATCTACGTTCTGAGGAACGTGTTGAGGATTAGCAGCAGGTACTGATACTTGTTGGGGTGGTGATGGGTAAACAGGTGGTTGATTGTAAACTGGAGGTGGAGGATACGGGTATGGTGGGTAAGGATAAGGTGGGTATGGGTAGGGTGGATAGGGTAAGTTGTTTTGTGGTAAGTTAGGATGTGGGTAAGCAGGGTTGTTGTGAGGATTCTGGACCATGTTATGAGCTGGGTTGTTTTGGTTCTGAGTACCCGGGTTCTGGCTCTGGCTCTCTCCTAACAGATCTTGATTCTTATTGGTGTTGCCATCAGTGCCGTCAACCCGGTTCAATGCTTGATTGAACTCATTCTCGACATCGTCCAACTCATTAGTGATGTCCATCGGTTCTTTCCCTCCGGCAGCGTTCATCCTTCGTAAGAAGGCTCGGTTTCTTCTTGCTATTGTCTCAGGATCTGCAGGTAACCTCTCTTCGCTCGTATTGCCTTGCGATCGTGTTCTCATAAACCTGAAACACTAACAAGAGAATCAAAACGCAACTGCCGAATATGTACGAAATAATAAAAAAAAACAGAAAAGTAAAATCACTCACTACTAACTACTAAGCTATCGACAAGTCCTATTCAAAAAGCATACAACGCCATCCCTAGCAACGGCGCCATTGACTTGAAGCGATGATACTAACTTCTACTAGTCGCTTCCCCGCAAGCGGACGGGTTCACTGTAGTATGAGCAAGTATAATGACCAAGTATTATCGAACCCACGAGATGGAGTGTATGCGAATAGATCCCTGAAGATCTACGCTTCGTAGCTAATATGAGAGTATTGTTTTTGGAATTTTTTGGAAAGATTAATTAAAAGACTAAAATTATCCTAGGAATGCAAAAAGCAAAATTAAACTAAGAATCGAAGGGTTGTTTTCAAATGAGAGATGGTGATGCTCAGGATAGGAATCCCTACGAATACTAACGAAGCAGGTACATAATCAAAATAACTGTGACGCGCAAGAAATAACCTAAGTAAAAGAATGCAAGGTGAAAGCTCAAGATTCTAAACCCTAATACTTTACCCTAACATTCGACTTCACTAATCCACTAACAAGTTAATAGATTGTGCTTAATTAATGAGACCCTGATTTAACTAAGGTGATGCGGTCGTCCTCCTTCGCTAAACTGGTAGATGAATTAACCCTTTCTAAACCATCTAGTTAAGTCTACTCGTTATTAAATAGTGATACGGTCGTCCTCTCTCTAACACTTTTCGAACGAAATTCAAAAGTAAAGTTAAGATTAATTTTAAGCATTCATTAATCAAGAGAATTAAAACCTAACGTCACAAGTTACCTTAATTACGTACCCACAACCTACTTCTACGAGTTCATCCTACCCCAAGCATACAAGGGTTTAGCTAGACATGGCTATATCGATAACGAAAACAATAAAAGAAACAACGAACATAAACATGATGAATTGAAGAAAGAAAATATGAAACATGAACTAGGGTTTAAAGAAATAAATACTAAGAACTGAATTTGAATTGATAAAAACGAAGTTTAAAGTGTTTAAAGTAATCAAGCTAATTAAAAGGAACTAAGAAACGAAACTAAGAATTCGTATGAAAAACCTCAACAAAATGTAAAGTAAAGCTTGCTCGTCTCTTCTCCTCTTTCTCTCCCTAAAAACTAAGTCTAAAAGTAATTTGGTATGTGTTAGATGATGTCTCCCTGTGTGTGTGTTCTCTAAAAAACGTGCTTGAAACGAATATATATATGCACGGGCCGAATCGTGAACTCGTGGGCCGAAAAACGCCTTTGAAAATGTGAAAATAGAAGGCGCTCGAGCAGGCCGGCTCGAGCGGTTGCGCTCGAGCGTATGGCTCGAATGACACACGGGATCGAGCTGCTCGAATGGCGAAACTTCTCTGCATAAAATGGGGCGCTCGAGTAACACGCTTGAGCGGTGGCGCTCGAGCTGCTCGAGCGCTAGAAATCTTCTGTATGTTTTGGGCGCTCGAGCAACGTGCTCGAGCGCTAGTGCTCGAGTGCTTTACTCGAATGCTCCCCAAAATTTCTCCAAATAGCACTTTTCTTCTTCAACACTAACACCATTCGTATTTCTTCGATATCTTCTCATCCGGGCATCCGTTTGAGACGATTCAAAGTCCTACGAACTCCGTTCTTCACCCTCGATTCATCTATGAGCATCAAAGAGACAAATTCATCAATTTAGAGAAATAATGCTCAAGTGACTCCAAATACTCGACAAAATTGGCCAAAATAAGGGTATTTCAAGTGACGAATCATGACAATTTCACGCCTAATCAGGGGTGCAAGTGGGTACTACACATAGAAAGAAAGCTGATTGGGAGTATGTAAAGCGGAAGGTCAGGAACAGACTAAGTAGATGGGATGGCTTAATCATATCTATCGGAGGGAAGCTTACCTTGGTGAATTCGGTGCTAACGTCATTACCGGTTTATCTATTATCCACTTTTCGTGCTCCAAACTGTGTTTTGAAAGAGTTGGCTTCGTTCCAACGAAATTTTCTTTGGGGGGGTTGTGAGAGTGTGCGTAAAATTCCTTGGATTAAATGGGAAATTGTTTGCAGTCCAAAAAATTTGGGGGGTTTGGGGGTTAAAGATTTAGAATGCTTCAATAAAGCACTATTGGGAAAATGGGTGTGGAGAATGTTGGTAGAGGAGGATAGTTTATGGGCGAAAGTGGTGAGATCGAGGTGAGGGATGGAGTGGGGTCGTGAATTAGGAATAGGAAGGGGGGCGGAGAGAAGGGACAGCCTAGGAGGATGGTGGGGCGAAGTTCTTAAGGTGGTAGATGTTGGTAATGGGGGATGGTTTTGTGAGGGGTTTGAAAGAATTCTAGGAGACGGGGGTAGGACGAGTTTTTGGGAGGGAATTTGGGTGGAAAATGAATCCTTAAGGAATAGGTTTTCTAGATTATTTAATTTAAGCCTTAAAAAAAATTGTTCGGTGAAGGAGATGGGGGATTGGAGGGAAGGGGTGTGGTGCTGGAAATGGAGATGGAGGCGTAATTTGTTTGATCGTGAACTGTCTATGCTTAATGATCTAATCTCTGTGATTGACAGGAAACACCTGAGAGAAGGTACGGAGGATAGATGGAAATGGAAACATGACGTGATACAATTCGAAGGCAGTCTATGAGTGGTTGCTGCTACGGAAAATCGAGGGGAATAAAGAAGAAAAAAAGGAGTTCAAAGTAATTTGGAGCAAGTTCTTGCCATCGAAGGTAAAAATTCACGCTTGGAGAGTACTTTGGGAAAGAATTCCAACACTATCAAAGCTTCAGAGTAGGGGGATCGTTGATCAAAATACATGCATCCATTGTGTATTTTGCAATGAGCAGTAGGAAACGGTTCGTCATATTTTATTCAAGTGTAAGTTTTCTTATCAAGTGTGGATGAAATGTCTCAAATGGTTGGGTATTGTGGCGGTTCTCCCTTCTTCTCCCTCAATGAACTTGCTTTATTTTAGTAAGTTGTTGGGTGGAAAAAATGGGGGAAAGTACGCTGTTGGAATTTGGGAATGTGTAATATGGCTTCTATGGAAAACGAGAAATGCTTTGGTTTTCAGAAATGGGCCGGTTGTCATGGATAGAGTGGTGGAGGAGTTGAAGTCGAGATTATGGAGTTGGCTTAAGGCGAAGGAATCAAGAGTATGGCAATATTCTTTTAAAGATTGGTGTGAAAATCCAAGAGGGGTCTTGGGGTGTTAGAGGAGTAATTTGGGTGGATATAGGATAGTTTGGCTGCTGTGATGCGATTCTGCTGCTGTGCTGCGGTTCTGCTATTCTATTATGCTTGTAATGATAGTGTTAAATCTAATATGTAGTATGTACGAATATATTTTGGGTATTCCTGATACCCTTTGAATAAATTTCTTTTCTTATCAAATTTTTTTTTTAGTGTAGGTGTGTTGTTTATTCAAGTTGTAATTTATTTTTTTTGTGATTTTCTGTCGTGTTTGGGGTGTTGCAATTTTTTTTGTTTAGGTTTGGGTTTGTATTTTCGTTACTTGTTATTGTGTATGTTAATTTTTTTTCCTTTTTAAATGTAGGTCTTTTTCCGGTTGCTTTTGCTGTTGTTTCTTCGGAAAATACTTCAAACTGGAAATGGTTTTTAGAGAAATTACGTGATGGTGTCAAGCATGAGAAACAAATTTTCTTTGTTTCAGATAGAAATTGTGGATTGATGTCTGCATTCCCGGATGTGTTTGATGAGCCGGTGCATTTTTTCTGTTTATATCCTCTGTTGACTAATTTGAAGGGCCGGTTCTCTAGAGGCTGGAGCAATTCTCATAGATCAAGGCTTGGCATTCATTTTAAAGAATGCGCATATGCTCCTAATGTTTGTATTTTTGAAGAGAAGCTCGCGGTGTTCAAACAAGTTGGTGGTGCAATTGCTGAAGAGTGGCTACTACAACTACCATTTGAGAGGTGGTCTGTTGCGTATTCCCCGCACATTACGAGATATGGTGAAATGACTTCAAATGCTGCTGAGTCATTTAATTCGTGGATTCATGAGGCTTGGGCGTTGCCTATTACATATATGATTGATTCTATTCGAAAAGGTAATGCTTATTTTTATTTTTCAAGTTATGCTTGTATTATATTGTGCTGAAGTTGGTGTTGTTTATGTTTATGGTGTTTTGGCTTTGTAGGGATTAACCGTTGGTTTGTTGAACGAAGAGAAATGAGCAACACATGGACTGGTGCATTATGTGTGGGCAAGGAGGAATTGTGGATTCGGTTGTTGGGGATTGGGCGTTCATGGTCTGTGGTCCAATGTTCTGGTGGAGATTTTGAGGTTTCAGCCAGTCCTTCGGTGCGGGTTGATTTGCGGACTAAGTTTTGTTCTTGTTATCAGTGGCAGGTTACAGGTTTTCCTTGCTCACATGCTGTCTCAGTTATTCGTAGGCATTGTCAGACTATCTTTAATTATGTTGATGAATGTTTTTCTACTGATAATTACAGGGAATGTTATAAGTTTGATGTTAATCCAATTCCTGAGACTCTTAGGTTTGAATATCCAGTTGTTAATGATCATCATAGAATTTTACCTCCTATGTTGAAGAGGTCTGCTGGTCGTCCGAAGAAGAAGAGAATGTCGTCATATGGTGAATTTCCTAAGAATAAGTAAGATGACAAATTATGAGAGGTTTTATGTGAGGTGGTGTGTATGGTGGAACAATGTAAACTTGTTTTTTTTTCCAGTATGTTGACATTGTTGAAATAAGTAATGGTATTGAATTTTGTTCTTGACATTGTGGTGATGGTATCGGGTTGTTGTTTTTTTATGTTTTATTTTTTTGGTTTCCATATTTTGTTGATGTTTTATAGTATATTGTCTATGCACATTTGTTTGCTTAATTGAACATATGCATCTTTTTGTACATCAGAATTGCACATTAATTTGCTAATTTTTTTTTAATCATTGTAATTTATAAGACCAAGTATGTTGATTAAGTTGCACATGCAGTTGTGCATTGCGTGTTTGAAGTTTATTCCCATCTGTTTCCCATTTTTATATTTTTCCAATGTGCATTTGTCTATATTTTATTAAACATTAATATGTGCAACTTTTAAAAGGTTGAGGTTGCACACAAGTTATACCAAACATGTTTGTGTGTTGTACATTGGAGTTTTCTTCTCTTTCCCATCCACACCCCACAAGTTATACCAAAAATGTTTGTGTGCTGCATTGATTGACAATGTCAAGGCCAACTGGGACCAGTTATTCCTGGATCAGATTACTCACACTACAGTGGAGAAGGTGAAGAGAGGTGACAAGGAGAAGGACACCTCAGTCGCTGTAGCACTGCCTTTTGGGACAAGGCTGTCAATGATGATTTCTCAGGCTTGTCCAGGGTGTACGTTCGATTGGGAGGATGACCTGTCAGGGAAGAAGGTCATGTTCTCAAATGAGAGTGACACCTACACCATTCTGGGCCTTCTTGACCCTAATGTACCTCAAAAGGGTCAGAGGAAGAGAGTCGCGTCCAAGGGTAAGAAAGTGGTCACAAATCTACTGGAGAAAGTAGATGACCTGTTTGAAAGGGCTCAGGAGACTAAAGCAGCAGTGGAGGCTGAGAGGTAAGCTGCTGAGAAGGAGAAGGAAGAGAGGCTTGCTGGCCTGAAGGTGGTGCTGAAGAAGAGGACCACTACTACTGGCAAGAAGGAGACTGAAAAAGTGTCCAAGACAGTCATCTCTGAGGCTGAGGACACTGACGAGGAAGTCAGAGAGGATGCTGCAGTGGAGAAGCCTAAGAGCTTCAAGAGGCTGAAGAAGGGATTAAAGGGATCTCTCATGAAGGTGATGGAGCTCAGCCCCGTGGTGGAAGCTGCTGGGTCAGGCGCAGAGGAGGGCTCTGACCTTGCTTAGGTACGAGAAGTGATTGAAACTGCTGAACTTCTCCAACCTGAATAACCTAAGACCATACCCACTGAACCCACCACAACCTCCACTGAACCTACCTCTAACCCTTCTAAGCCAAACCCTGAACAATCCCAAAGCTCAGGGAAATATCGCGGGTATGTAACTAGTTCTACTTATAAAGTAGAGTTTGCAAACAATCACTAAATCTCTTGTGCGCTAGGTGCACCGTGCATATAGCCGGCAATTTAAGCCTGCTCCGATGGGATAGGATGGGCTAATCTAAGGATGAATTATCACTCTAAGTTTGAGATATATTTGCTAAGCTCGTGAATACAGAATGATTCTAAAACTGAAGAAACACTTAAGAAATTTAAAACTTTTCTAGTGCTTCTTGAATTCTTGAGAGTCTAAATAATTTCTTGCCTTCAAAATTTCCCATAACCTTGTTTGGGGCAAGGTCTTCTGTATTTATAGACGATTTGAGAAAAAAACTATCCTTTAGAGGTGATAACTTCCTAGCTTCCATTTGTAGGAAATATAACAGGCATTTTCTGTACTTCCATGCTTTGAGATATATGCATTAAATGTATGTCAATTAGTAAAAGATTGTTATATGTTATATAATTATATATATATATATATTTTTTTTTTTTTAATATGTGGAATTAGTTTTTTATGGATAAAAAATTATAGTGTTGGCCAAAAAATGAAAGGAAAAAAAGGATATTAAGTTTCTTTACTAACAACTTGAGTATTATAACTTTAATAAATATCTTACTCTAAAATACAATTAATCTAAATATATTTTAATCATTGGAAACATAATATTTACATATAATATGGAATATTATTTTAAATATTAAATTAATGCAAGACTTTAAATATTAAATTAATGCAAACAAATCTTTTTTCACGGTTGAACGATTTCTTTTCTTTGATATTTTTGAAATTTATTTTTGCAAAATATTGACAGATATGAAATTTGTAGCAAGAAATTGAATTTTTTTTGAAAAAATATTATCACCAAAATAAAATATGATTCCCAGAAAAATATTGCCACCAAATATATTATCTTACCATCAATAATAGATTGTAACACAATTTTTTCTTTTTTAGATAAAATTTTACTTGCAAAATAGAATTTGAAACTGTAAAATATAGATATTGTTTTGTAGAGTATGATTTCGGTTTTTTTTAACAAATTCGATTTTTTAACTCTTTTTTTTTTTGCAATATATATGTATATGTGAAAGGTCTAGGAGGGAAATTGAATTAAAAAAAAAATTGACACCAAAAGGTTAATTCTTATTGTTGAATTGTGTATTATAAATACCAACATATTAATTAATTGTTCCCACACAAACATAACAACATTTTATGTTAATTATGTCTTTTATTTTTTTAATCAAATATTACCTTTAAATCTGACATGTGTAATTTTATCTTTAGAGTTAAACTTTTGCGTTCGATTGTTGTTGTATCTTCATACCATGGGGGAAAACTGGACATGCAAGTATACAACAATTGTAATTTTAAGTAATATTGTGTTATACTAAATTGATATTAAATATATGAATTAATTAATATTTTTCAAATTTTCTATTTATTAATGTTTAATATTTTTTATTACTTGTTGAATTATAATTATAATTTTAATATTATATCAAAATTAGAAGATATTAAAAAAAGTTTATAATTTAAAATAATAATAACAAATATTTATTAAATCCGCGAAATTCACGGGGTTACGAACTAGTTACTTATATTTTTCGAAATGTGTTCTTTCTCCATGACATCTCTCATGAGTGTTGGATTTAAGTGGTTGAGTGAAGAATAAAGAAGAAAGAGTTTGAGTGTGAGGGAAAAGAAATCACGATGGAGACTAATGGGCTCTTCCATTGGATGCCAACGGGGCGGGGACGGGGGGTCGTTCCCCATCCCCGTTCCCGCGAAATAAATGGGGAATTTTTCCCCACATCCTCGCCTCGCCGGGGATCCCCGTCTCGCGAGTATTCCCCGTTCCCCGTCTAATTATTTTTTATCTTATTTTTAAAATATAAAATAATATTTAAATTAAAAAAATTAATCACACAACGATTACTTTAAGTTGATGTTAAAAAAAACTAATCTATATATATATAAAAATAGAAGTGAGGAGAGAGAAAAAAGTATCATTATTGGAGCAAGTGAAGTCTACTTGCTTTGTAGTTCAATGGTGAATCACACTCTCCATTAAAGAGAGTGGATTAACTTTACCATTTTATTTTCTTTGTTTTTTTATTTTGCATCAATAGTTTCAAAGTTCTTTAAGCTATTAATTTTAAATCTATTTTCAACACACTATATATCAAATTAATTATCTTTTGAACATTTTTATTTAATATATACTGCACATATAAAATGAAAAGTAATATTTAAAATATTAATTTTATTTTTGTTAAAGTATTTTTTATTGACTTTAACTATATATGATGAAGTGAATTTAAATAATTTTATTTAGACTACATAATTTTGTTAAATATTAAAATTATTTTATAAATTTTAGTATTTATTGTGAATTTAGTACATAAGTGAAAATTGTATGATTAATTAAATAATTATAATGCTCACATATATGCAATATAATCTTTACATATTAATTGGATTATAGATTAAATAAATTTAATTTAAATTTTTTATATAAGTCATTATACAATCTCGCATTTAAAATTTATAATATTCAATCCGTGCATCGCACGGGAGAAACACTAGTTTAAACAATTTGAATAACCTCTAATTCTAATATTTTTAATTAACATATATACTAAAGTGAAAATTATATAATTTGAAACTAATAACATAATATTAAATAAAATATAGATGTAATTTTGAATAAATAGTTAATTGAGTAGGAAATTATGAAATATTTATTTGTAATTTACCTTTAAATTCAAATTATATATATAAATAAATATATTAATTAATTATATAAAAAATAACGCGGCTCCCCACGGGGCACGAGACGGGGATCCCCTGGGGTTGGGAATACTATCCTGATCCTCGCCTACAGAGAAAAAAAAAATTCCCCGTCCCCGTTTGCTTTGGGGATTCCCCGCCCCGCTACCAAATCTACTCTTAAAAAAATATAAATAAATTTCACTCTCCAAAATCTCTTCTAACAACCTGAGACTTCTAATGGGGGTGAGGTATATCAGTGATGGAAATGAAGATGCGAATAATAATGTATTTTTTTTTAACTAATGTCTTTTTTGTTTTTTTTTTCTCTAAACAATTTAGATAACTTTTTTTTATATACAAGTGTGTTCCATATATAGTTGCATCAATGGTACTAGCGCCGGAGTGATGGAGTTTATGGAAATCCATGTAAATCAATAAAAAAAAGTGTATTCCACAATCCTGTAAAGTCTATGAAAATCCAAGTAAATCAATTCACAGACTTTTTAAAGTCCAAAAAAATCCAATAGAATCTCAATTGAATACACCCCTAGAAACAAACAAATTTTATATACATAATATATATATATTTTTTTTCTTTAGAAATTCTTGGAAAATAAACATATATATATATTTTTTGCATATGTAAAATACTTAGAATTTTAGGAGTGTTACAATATTAATTTTATAAACAATTTAATTAGTAAAAAATTGTTTTCGAAGATGATAATTGACAGAAGGAAAATTCTTAAATGGTTAGAGGAAATTGTTTCGATGGTGAGAAAAAAAAAATGCAAACTGGCAATAAAATAAATCTGATTGATATTGAGTGAGAGGGTAATTTTTATGAACGGTTAAGTTGAAATTTAAAAAAAGAAAAAAAGTAAAAACAGTTTTGTTATTTTGTAGGCAAATTTATGTAAATATGGTGAAATCGAAATTGGATAGTGAAAATGGGGAGAAAAGAAAGTGGTTTACGAAAATAGGGTTGATCGCTACAACAAGGTGCGATCAACCAGGTAGGATCACCACAACCAGTAGCGATCAACCGCGGGGATCTACGCACTAATTTGACGTAGGCTGTGGACGGTGAGACGAGCGGCAGATTGCGGCGGTGGGCGGCTATCGGAGGGCGGAGCGGGCTATTGGAGACGGCTATCGGCAGATTGCACGACCTAATCCTCTGCCCTATTTGTAACGCCCCGAACCCAGAATATATTAATTATATCGGATTCGAAGTGTTATTGTGATCAAAAGTCTGAATTATAAAATTTTTGAAGGAATAATACTGAATTGAGAGACAGAAGTTTATGCAGCGGATAAGTGGGAAGGAATATTATAATGTAAGTGTATTTGTATATATATATATATATATATATATATAAAGATGGATAGAAGGTTCTGTATCTTCAGAATAATACACACTGAGTTTGGATAATTTAAACACACAGAAAGAATATCGTCTTGCATGGCAGTAGCGATAACATTTATTGGGAAATAGAAATGATAGGCATCATTGTATTAGTAATAATATATTTTAAGTAAAAGGGAGACTTTGTGTCTTCTGTGTCACTGTCCTTGCTCCCCATAATTGTAATCTGCAAGGGGTTAAGAAAAGGGGGCGTGAGAATTGAATTCTCACTTATGGGTGATTGCAACATCATGGGATTGGTAAATCCGAAATATATTAAATTATACTTATTAATAAAGTTTATTTTATTTAAACAGTTGATGTATATAAGAGATTATAAAACCTAAACGGTACATAAGCATACTTCACATGGCATACTTGAAATAACACAAATTAATTCACATTAGGGCAAAGCCCACAGTCATATCACGTATTATCACAAACTGACAAACCATAAACGTACGACAAATTCCACTTCCAACAAAGTTACTCTTTTCAACTCCAACAATTCAACAAAGTTATCCTTTTCAACTCCAACCAAAACTTACTTCATCCAATCACACAAGCTCACATCATCCAACCTTATAACATCCCTCAAAATAAGCAAGTTGCGCCTGAAGGGGTGGGTCTTGTTCTATCGGGTCCACGGGTTCAGGGATAGGGTTAACGCGGGGTTGTCCACGTTTACGTCCGGGTGTCATTCTAAAGGTAGTTCTGATCGAAAAGAATAATATTGTTACGATACGTATAGGTGCGAGAAAGTTATAAAAACATAACCGGATTAACCAAATCAACACAACGCTAGCACTGAAACACGTGTGGTACGTAATTCACCAGCTGCGCATTGGGGCCCTCAATGGTACAGTGCTCACATTCGCACAGTATTCTAGGAACCAGTGATGTGTCATTAAGCGATAATCAGATAAAATATACGACAATCAATATATAAAGCAAGTAAAACACATTGACAAGTAGTGAGCACATAATAAGTATATATATATCTAAAAAGTTTTGGTTCTATGGAGTCAGTCTCCTTACATTCGTCATGGAATGCAAAAGGGTTCTAGGTAATGCTATAGCATCGTGTCCTCACATCAATATGGACCACGAGCGACAAAAATGGGGTTAGAGCTACGCTGCAATGGCCTATAAGGAAAACGACCACGCAGAGAATGACTACTACTATAAGTCAAACGGCTACCACATATACTATATATATGCGTCTACTACTATATACAAAGTCTGGTGGTCCGACTAGTCATCCACTTCTGACTCGGGCGGGGAATCTATTTCTACCTCTGGCTCATCTCCCTCTGGTTCGCCTGCCTCGACCTCTGCTACCCCTGGCTCAATCCCTTCTGGCTCAAACACAGGGGGTGCGGCTTCCCCAAAGCCGAAAGGTCCCTCCCCAGGTAGTCCACTCGCTACCCAGTAAGCGATGGAGTTATCCCGTTGTGCGAGAGCTGCGTCCAAGTGCATGGACCTCCTGAGGGTGGTACGGGAGAACTCTTCTTGAGAGTTTGCGGCAGCCCTTGATGCGGCGGCTGAGACTCGGGCAAGTACGGCGTCCTCGTGAAGAGCTCAGGACATGGCAAAATCACTCCGAGAAATTCTGGCGGCCTGTCGGGATAGGGTGCGGTGATCATCCGCGTGTCGAATCACTCTCTGGGCCTCCACCCAGTAAGCGTCTAGGTGAACCTGAGGTCCCTGCTCTGGGTCGTCCACCCTCATGCGATCTAATAGTCCGGTAGCGATAGGACGAAAGATCTCGATCACTCCTCCCGCGAATCGGGTCGCGGCTGCGAAGTCAGTCTCGATGTGGGGCTCCGGGGCAGTCCTTGCCCTTTCGCGTGACTCTACAAAGCGGGCAGTGAAGGCATCAATGGTCTCTACTTCTAACTGCTCAATCTCTAAGTACTGGGCCACATCCATCTTAGGCTTCCTATAGGGAAAGGAAAGTTCTAGTCAAATTTTAGTTTAAAAGGAAAATAACCGTAGAGTAAACATTTAAAGCACGTAATCAAAGAAATCACATAATATCATTTATGAAGTTCACAAATTATTCGAGCATTCTTATCAATTATTCGAGTTCCAAAAGCAACTTAGACTAAATTTTGTAGTTCTTCCTTCGTAGTACGAACACTATTTTGAGTTATCGTAACCTTTTTGATCGGGTAATATTATGAATTTAAGCAGTTGTGAATTTTAAAGGCCTTTAAGCAACATTATAAAAGTAGTATCGTACCTTCGAGGAGCTTGTAGACAGTAACCAGAGACACGTTTCCCTCAGAAAATTTTAATATTTTAGTACTTAAGTGATAATAAATAATATTATTGTGACAAGAGAACAAGATTTGGGGTGGGGTCCGAAAGTTTTGAACATAGGCTCTGATACCACCTGTAACGCCCCGAACCCAGAATATATTAATTATATCGGATTCGAAGTGTTATTGTGATCAAAAGTCTGAATTATAAAATTTTTGAAGGAATAATACTGAATTGAGAGACAGAAGTTTATGCAGCGGATAAGTGGGAAGGAATATTAGAATGTAAGTGTATTTGTATATATATATATATATATATATAAAGATAGATAGAAGGTTTTGTATCTTCAGAATAATACACACTGAGTTTGGATAATTTAAACACACAGAAAGAGTATCGCCTTGCATGGCAGTAGCGATAACATTTATTGGGAAATAGAAATGATAGGCATCATTGTATTAGTAATAATATATTTTAAGTAAAAGGGAGACTTTGTGTCTTCTGTGTCACTGTCCTTGCTCCCCATAATTGTAATCTGCAAGGGGTTAAGAAAAGGGGGCGTGAGAATTGAATTCTCACTTATGGGTGATTGCAACATCATGAGATTGGTAAATCCGAAATATATTAAATTATACTTATTAATAAAGTTTATTTTATTTAAACAGTTGATGTATATAAGAGATTATAAAACCTAAACGGTACATAAGCATACTTCACATGGCATACTTGAAATAACACAAATTGATTCACATTAGGGCAAAGCCCACAGTCATATCACGTATTATCACAAACTGACAAACCATAAACGTACGACAAATTCCACTTCCAACAAAGTTACTCTTTTCAACTCCAACAATTCAACAAAGTTATCCTTTTCAACTCCAACCAAAACTTACTTCATCCAATCACACAAGCTCACATCATCCAACCTTATAACATCCCTCAAAATAAGCAAGTATCAATGGCCTTCTTCCCAGTGCGTCAAACGACAGCTGACCGAGGACCAGATCTACTTGATCAACAACCTTGATTCCGAGGGCGTCCCCGACAGCAGCCCCGGAGGTCGGATTTAAAACTCGATCCCGACTCCGTACATACTGACCTTCCACAAAACTGACTCAATAACTTTACAAAGAATAATACTTGACTGACAACTGAACTGATTCATGCTCACGTAAGGTGTTTACTCATGCAGTGGTGATCGATTCACAAAACAACAGGCTTATATATAACATATGTAGTTATATCACATAATTCAAACAGTTATATAGATAGGTGTTACAATTATGTTGGATTAGATACTTTTGATTTGATTTAGTCGAGTTCAGAAAATACCGGCACGACGTTATTAATAGCAGATCAATCAACGGATCATCACCCACCTGATTGTTCTGAGTTCCGGGAATATTGGGTAAGCAGACAGTCGAGTCCTTCTCGCGTGTTCCGAAAAGTACAGAATCCTAATAAGAAGTATTTTGATTAAAAGGTTGACTTTTGAATTTGAAAAGCTTAAGGGTGCGGAACTCGAGGATTGAGTAGGTCGTTGTCTTCAGAAAACTATTGAAAACTTAAAGTTTTCAAAGGTTGATTTCAAATTGGTAAGTACACCTCTTTTAAAAGGAAGGTGTATTTACTAAATTCAGTGCTGCAACAGGGGGTGTATTTACTGAATTTAGTGGTGTAACTGGGGGTGTATTTACTGAAATTGGTGGTGTGACAGGGGGTGTATTTACCGAATCTGGTGTGTAACGGGGGGGTGTATTTACCGAATTGAGTGGTGTAACAGGGGGGTGTATTTACCGAAATGAGTGGTGTTCTCAAAAAGGCCTTTTTAAGGAAAAACATTATTAAGCTTGGAAAAATACTTAGAAAAAATAAGATTATTATTTAATGAAAATAAAGAAAAGGTTATTCTTTCTTAAGAGTTCAAATTCTCGTTTTTAAACGAAAACTTGAATATAAAACTTTTCTTTTCTAAACTTATTAAAAGACTTTATTTTTACGTTTTCTAAAATTCTAATAGGGGTACGAGGTGAAGACGAGTTTCCCTTTGATTACGAAATTTATTCAAACGTATTTTTAATCCTTGAAAAACATTAAAACAAGGATACTATAGGATTTTTGCTAATATCCTCATAATACTAAAACAATGATACTAAACATTCATAAGAAAAATACTAGTCCTCTAAGTCATCACTACCATTCATCTAAAACAATAATATTTCAACATCAACTACTTGTACTAAATACTAAACTAAAAATCCAATCTCATGGTTTGTGTAAGAAATAAAACAAAGAAACAATCTATCCAAAAACTCACTTCTAAAGAGTGATACAAGTGAAACAAAACAATAATACTAAATAAGTCCATAACTAATACTAATTCATCTAACCACTAACAATAAGTTTTCTTTCAATTCTTTTCTTGTTCTAAGCTTCTAACAACTAACAAAATAACCCAAAAATCTACCCAAGATAAAAAAACGAAGATAGAAACCTTACGAGCTTCAGTTTGAGACGTTAAACGGGCGGCCTAACGGCGTCGTTTCGAAACTCGGAAATTGTTCACGAAAATTGGGCAGCCTTACGGCGTTGTTCGGGAATTTGGAAAAACGATTTGGGCAGCCTAACGGCGTCGGTTTGAAATTCCAGAAATTTGGCGATAACAACCGGTTCAACGGCGTCAAATAACGATCGAAAATTTAACGAAAAGAACGGTTACGGGTGAAAATTGAAATTGAACTTCAAAGAGTGGAATTGAAAGATGGCTTTTTGTATAGACTTACTGGAAAAGGAGGAATCAAGAGGCGGCAGCGGCGGCGAGGCGGCGGCGGCGCTTCGGCTGAGGCGCGACGGGAGCAGCGACGGCAGCAGGGGAGTCGTGGCCTGGGTTTCGTCGCGTCTGGGCTGGTCCATGGCGGAGCGGTGACGGCGGTGGGAGGCTTCGCGGCTGAGCGGAGCTCCGGCGACGCTTGGTTCCAATCGAGCGGCGGCGTCGTTCGCCGTGGCTTCACGGTGGCGTGAAGAGGACGGCGGCAGAGGGAGGCGGCTCCAGCGGCGACGCGGCGTGCGGTGGACGGTGCTGGGTTCGTCGGCCGGAGGAGATGAACGGAGGCGGAAGTAGGCGGAGGAAGGAGGAGGCCGAAGGAAGTCGAGAGAGAGAAAAAAAAAGAAAGGGAAAATTTGTGCGTGAAAAATGAAAGAAAAATGAAGGAAGAAATTTGGCTTTTCCTATTTATACTCCCTCTTTCCAAACTTATCTTTTTCTAAAATCTTATCCAAATATTTCGATATTTTCGTTCCCAAATGATACGGTTCAGGGATCGTTTTGTTCACGAGTATAATTCCGATTCAGAAAATAATACAGTTTATAAACTCAAATAATATTTTATTGTATTTTGATTTTCCTCAATAAATTAAACGGATCGAAATCCTTAATTTAATTTGATTAATTAATTTCTCGTAGTCCTTTATTCGTTTGAAAGAATTCGTTTTCTTTCTTCGAATTTAGGAGTTTTATAAAAAGGGTTTGTATATTTAGATACACAAATAGCACACAAAAATAATTAAAATAAAAGAAACGAAGAAGAGAAAATAAAATAAAATAAAATAAAATAAAAAGGTTTCTAATTAAGAAAAAGGGTACAGAACGGGACAGGGTATTACACTATTTCTCGCTGGTTGTCAACTGTTCTCCACATTATTCTCTTTCTTTTTAATTTAAATAAATAAATAAATATGAGTAGACATTTTACTAATATTTTTCTTAAATACGTATTTATTAGTAATTGAGAATACATATACTTCTTCCTCTTTTACTAATATTTTAATTTCCTATTATCAAATAAAAAAATTACTAAAATCAATTTGAATTAATTTTAATATAATTATACATTGTTCACCAATCTCTTATTCAGAAAAAAATATTATTAATTAAAAGTATTAAAATACTCTATATATCAATAAATAATTTTTTTTTTATCAATAATGTTAGTTGTTAGTAGTTAATTGAGGAACACAATACTCAAGTGAGCTAATAGTAAAACCATTAAGATAATAAAAAATATAATCAGATAAGTAAATGATATTAATTTTTTTTCTATGAATTCATTTATAGGTGTAAAAATATTGGGGGGGGGGGGGGGGCGGGAAGTGGGGGACAACGAAGGTAGTTTAGAAGGGGGAACAACAAAAATGAAGGTGGAGTGTGCAATTTTTTAAATTTAAATTACACATTGAATTAGTGGGTGTGTATATATTTAGATGAGTGCTATAAATCATAATTAGGATTATAGTTATAAATTTTAAGGAGATGTACTAAAAAAATGTGTAAAGAGGTGTACTAAAAAAAATTATGGTAGGTTAATTTTAAGGGTGTGTATATTAAGGAAACTTGAAGGTATAAATAGCCGCATCCTCTTCCAAATATAAACCAACTATAATTTATAAATTATAAAAGTTAATTGCAATTAAATTAAAAAAAAAGAAAAAGAAAAGAAAGGAGAATAATGTGGACAACAGCAACTATAATTTATAAATTATAAAAGTTAATTGCAATTAAATTAAAAAAAAAAAAAAGAAAAGAAAGGAGAATAATGTGGACAACAGCAAGAGAGAAATAAGGCAGTCGTGCACATCTCAAAACCCTATTTCCTCCATTTTGCCCAATTCCAAGACCCTTTTTTACGTTCTCCGTTCCATCGCAATCTGCCGCCCGCGACGCGGCTCCCGTCTCCCAAGCCACCGTCCACAGCCCGCTCCGCCCTCGATAGCCGCCCACAGCCTTCTGCCCACCGCCGCAATCTGCCGCTCGTCTCACCGTCCACAGCCCACGTCAATATGACGTAGATGCCCGCGGTCGATCGCGCCTTGTTGTGGCGATCCTCCCTCTTTCCCCCTTTCGATCGGAGCCGACGAGCGACGTCGCTCTCCTCCTTCACGTAATCGGAACGCCGTCGCCCTCTATTTTCAAACGGCGCCGTCTCTCTCCAGACATCACCATCGGCCGCCTCCATCTTCGGCGGTCGTCCTCTTCTTTTTCGCATAGAGCAGCCACACCGATCGCCTATCTCCTCCTCGCCGATCCGACACAGCGCAACCGTCTGCCGACTGCGCCGCCTCTCTTCCCCCCACTATCGGAGCCGCCGTCTTCTTCCAAGCACACCGTCCGCCAGTCGCCGCTGCTGACAAACGCAGTCCTCCCTTAAGTGAGTCTCAATTTATCTTCATTTTACAACAAAACATAGATAAATATGTCCTAAGAAAGGATTTATTCTTCAATTAGTTCAAGTGAAATCTCTTATTTTATTTTTCCAGTTTATTATTTTAGATCCGAAGCATAATACCGTATGTTTCGATTTTTTTTGCTCGATTAAATCTTCAAACATAATTCGCTGTCTAAATAAATAGTGTGCATGTTGTCATAGTAGACCAAATTTTAGGTATGCTTATTAAGTAGCTAGCTACTTGTCAAATTTTAATTAAACTTGTCCTTATTTGTTTTCTGATATATGAACTGTGGAACTCCCAACTTTATAGGGATGGGGTGAACGAGTCCCAATTTAATCAAGTGTTGAACATCGAGCTGGACCAAATCATCCAGGTTGTTCCTTTTTCGCCTTAAAAGCAGTAGGAGTGCTGTCTTTGCATTTTTTGATCTAAGAATTTATGTTGTTATTCAGGCATGCAAGTTTAAGGATGAAGTGTGGAATCCAAAGTCTATGTTGGTGGTGGCCCAGAAGAATCACCACACCAAAATTTTCCAATCAAACTCTCCTGAGAACGTTCCACTAGGTGAGACTTTCTATCTCTCTCTCTCTCTCCCTCTGAAAACAGCATATCTATTACCTTACATCTCTCTAAATTATATTGCTGCATAATTTTCATCATCATCAGGCACAGTGATTGACCAGGGAGTTTGCCATCCAAGAAACTATGACTTCTACATGTGTGCTCATGCTGGCATGATTGTGAGTATCTTTAGCCACATTTTTCTTTTGTTTTAACCATATAATTAACTTGAAGATGGTAGACTTGAGATTTCCAGTAGTACTGAAGATCTGTTAACTAACGATATTAAATGCGTGGTTGCACAGGGAACCACTCGGCCAACACATTACCATGTTCTGCATGATGAGATCGGCTTCACTCCCGATGAACTCCAAGAATTTGTGCACTCATTGTCTTATGTGTAAGAATGCGAATACAGCACCAAATAAATTACTACTAAATATCTTCAAACTGTTGTTTCCTTAACTTTCATCTGCATTTTTATAGGTACCAGAGAAGCACTACTGCCATTTCTGTAGGTAATAGCACTAGCAATCCCTTTTCTTCCTTGTATATTAATTAATCCGCTTCCAACTTTTAATCTTGTGGAGTTCGATTTTGGCAGTTGCTCCTATATGCTATGCACATCTAGCTGCTGCCCAGATGTCCCAGTTCGTCAAGTTTGACGAAGGGGGCTCCGACCGTGCTTCCACCGCCAGCGGTGGGGCAATTTGATGGTCCATACTTTTGGGGAGGCAATTTGATGGTCCATACTTTTGGGGAGGCAATTTGATGGTCCATACTCTTACCTTATGATGATGTTGCCCATGGAATAAAGCATCAACATTACATGATGGTAAGCTGGAAGTTTAAATTAATGTTGTGTGTTTGTGTTTTGAAGTCAATAAAGTTATATTGTAGCTCACCTGTTATTGGTTCACACAAAATTATTGCTTGTTTACTAAATGTTAAAATCCATTATATGAAAACAGGACAACTATGCATGTCACATAATTTTTATATTGTTTGCATAACAATCAGATTGTGTTTTGCCAATTCTTGCTTGTTTTCTTGAAAGGCTGTTAGAACTTGGTACATTTCCATTTGCAACTTTCTCTCCTGTGCCAGTTATAGTAATGTCTTATATACTTGAACACTTGACTCTTTGCACTTATTCATCCTGTGATGATTTTGTTATGAATGGAGATCTATTGAAAAAAAAAAAACTAAAATTTACAGTAAAATATGTTTGACTTATAAGCTAAAACTGAATTCTACATTAAACATGTACTACCTCCGGCCCGGAGGTAATATGTATTGATACACACACATGTGAAAAAAACTTACAGACACTAGATGTATAATCTGCTGTAGAACTATATATAATGTTGTCAATTGTGTTTGTTTTTTATCTGTGACCTGTCTTCCCTCGATTAATAATGATGAAAAAAAACATGCCAACTTAGTCCCTGTAAAGTTCTTGACTGCATACAACTTTCCCCTTTCTCCCTGCACCAAATGCATCTTTTTAAAGCAGATTAATGATTGAATTTGTAAGTAAACGTGTGCAAATAACTAATGCATAAGTCAAATGTACTGTCATCTATCTCATGAAATAAACATTTTAGACTATAATTGGATCTATAATTTCCTGTAGATACTCAACATGTATGTAACACATGAAATGACACATTCAATGATCTCTGCAACAATAATATAATACTTGTTAGATGAGCATCATTATTGTGAATGTAGATGATGAAGAGAATGAATATTACTGGAGCAAATATATACCTATCACTATAGAGATTGTGTGTACTGAGGGATGCGATGGTGAGTAATGTGAGCTGCGAAAGAGGCATGGCACTATTTATAGATGTACTTGTAAAGTTGCGAGGGAGACGATTGGACTTCATATCAAGAATTTTCTAATTATTTTTTTGCTGTCTGCATGCTTTAGGTATAGGGAACGATGAGGCATGTCATTCTTTAAATTAGTGTTTTTTTTTTGAATTTTTAATGGTTTATAATTTATTTTGGAAACTGTGACATCTTAGCGTCATGCTCAAAATCTTGGGTCTATAGTTTGAAATTTAAAATTAAGCATAATCATTTCTCTGTTAAGTTAAATTTAAATTTTGAAGTAGTGACGTATCTTTTACTCTTGTGTGAGTTAGCCAGAGGTAAGAAATTATTATTTTATCTGGTATACTTTTTTGATACCTTCGCAACTTTTGCTTGAAAAATGAACTGATTTGCTGACACAATTCTGATGAAATAATAATAAAATAGCATTACTCGCTAGTTGGCACAAAAATATAAAAATCAGAAAAAAAATTATGATAGCATTGTTCATGCGGAAATCAGCAAATGGAATGCACAGTTTCACCACATAGCACGTTACTATTCACTCGCTACAGTAGACCTTTAGTTTAGACAGATGCTGCTGCTGCTTTTATATGGTTATTATTATTATAGATTTTTTACTAAAATGTAAATAATCAATACTAAGTTTTTTTTCCATTTCCGTTGTAGGGGTAAATTTCCTTCAGCAGCTGAATACGTGCAACATGCTGATAGATCAACAAGTCTAGCTTGTTTAATCACGAGGGATGATAGAAGATGCACTTGAAGTTGCTAAAGATCCGGACTATAAATTTGAGTTAGCCATACGGCTAGGCATGCTAGAGATTGCAGAGGTAAACAATGTCATTTTTTTTGGTTGGCTAGTTATAGACTTAACATTCACATGTGTTTTTCTAGTGCATGACCAATATTTTCATTGGGTTCTTAAAAACCTCTTTCTCATCTTTTTGACCAAATGTTGTGCTCTGATTGAATGTGATTCTTACCACATGCATTTAATTTTTAATTTGATTGAACTTTTCGTGTTATTTTTGTTTTTCTGTTGATATTTTTGATTTTTTTTTTCTTGAATAAGATCCAGGTCTAGAGATTGAATTTAGAGAAGTAGAGAAGAGGCTGCTGAAGTTAATCGAGACCACCTCAGACTGAACTTCAATCCGGTGATATCTACAACTCCCCCCCTCCATCCACTATTCTATAATTCTTATTGTTTGAGGTCTAACAAATATTTAAGTGTGGGGTTATATTGTGGTTATTTATTGTTAGAGTAGTTATCACTGATATTAGACTGCGTGCATGTTTGAGTTGGAAACTCTGTTGGGTGTTTGAAGCATGTTTAATTGATTTCTTTGACTATATTCTGTCTTTTGATTTTTGTTAAATTGCTGAAATCGTGAGTTGCAACTCTTGATTAGTAGCCTGATTGATATTCTTATGTTATTATGTGAAAATGAATTGATCCTTGGTTTCTTAATGCCCTGAAGTGGTATACTTGAGTGCTTGATTTTTGGTGAACTTATATCGATTTTCTTGAGAAGGGAAAAATCTTAATTGGTGTCTTAAGTTGAAAAAAAAGAACATGATTTTGATTGGAGGAAAAAAGGAGTTGGAAAAGAAAGAGGCTGAAACAGCTGCCTACCTCTAGGGGCTAAGTCGAGAAAGCTAAAACATAGAGGTGGAGTGGAGCTGCAGCTCTCATAAAGAAAGAAAAAAAAAAGAAAAAAAAAAGGCTGAAACAGCTGCCCACCCTAGAGGCTAAGTCGAGAAAGCTAAAACATAGAGGTGGAGTGGAGCTGCAGCTCTTATAAAGAAAGAAAGAGAAAAAAAGAAGAAAAAAAAGAAGGCTGAAACAGCTGCCTACCTCTAGAGGCTAAGTCGAGAAAGCTAAAACATAGAGGTGGAGTGGAGCTGCAGCACTTATAAAGAAAGAAAGAGAGAAAAAAAAAAAAAGGCTGAAACAGCTGCCCACCCTAGAGGCTAAGTCGATAAAGCTAAAACATAGAGGTGGAGTGGAGCTGCAGCTCTTATAAAGGAAGAAAGTGGAAAAAAAAAGTAAGAACAAATTGGAGAAGGATACCAATCAAGATTTGAACTTTAAAAGAAAATTGAGTCAAGTGACCCGAGGTTGAGTTTCTTAGGGGATTATGGATGTGGTATGAGTATCCAAGGATTGATGAAATTTTGTGTAGTAACTGTGAATTGAAAATCTTGGTTTATTTAGAGGGGCAAACAACTTATGATTTTGGCTCAAAAATCTGATTCAAGGACTATAGAAGAGTGTTTCAATTTTTCTTATTTTGAATTCTTGAGTGCTATATGTTAGTTTGCGATTTGTTGACATGGTTGTCTATTGGATTTTGTTCCTCATGTGTTACAATTCTTTTTGCTTGAGGGCAAACAAATGTTTAAGTGTGGGAAGATTTGATATGTGTAAATTTGTGCGTAAATTAAGTGTTTAAATTGGTTATTTTGTGATTATTATTTTGCTACACTATTATATTTATCACTCACAATTGTTTTAGGCTCCATATACTTTGATATTTTAATTTTCTATTTAATTCAGGTTATTTTGGAGTCAAGCTTTGGGACTGGGAAAAAGGACCCCGTTTCTGCATATAGAGTCAAACAAACAACTTATGACCTTATTTTTGCATATAGAGTCAAGCTTTTAGGCAGCCCTCATGCTTACCCTGTCGCTGATGCAACATACAACGCAATGATGAAAGGTGCTAAACAATACCTTAAGTATTGAGATATGTTCGCTAATTTTACATATTACTTTTATGATGAGGTGGTAATATAATTTTCTTTTTCGCATTCTCATGAAATTTTCAGATGAAAGTAACCAGTCTATCATTATAAGGTTAGCTGCCGATTTTCAGTTTTTTGTCCTTTTCCTTTCTGACTTTATATTTCTTTTATGGGTTTTGGTGCTTTGGCATAGTTAGAATATAATATATGAATTCTTAAAGAAATTATTTCTTCTTATGATCGTAGTGGTGAAAATGGTAAGACTGAAACAGCTAAGATTGCAATGCAATATTTAACAGCACTTGGTGGAGAAAATGATGGGTTAGGATCTAAAATCTTGCAAACAAGCTGTATACTGGAGGCTTTTTTTAGTGCTATGACAACTAGGAATGACAATTCTACTCGATTTGTGAGTACTCTCAGAACTTCTTTCTTAGCATAATAAGTATTGTACAGTAATCTTTATTCTTTTGCTATCAACGTAAGTTTAATAATATTTTGAATTTTGTGCATGGGTACTGCTACTGGACAAATATGTGGTGCTAAAGTACAGTCTTGTAAGCATTATTTTACTGATAAAATTGAACTTGGAGAAGGTTATACGTTTACTAAGTTTTGGTCCGAGCTCTCTGACTTGTTTCTGCAATTTTGTGCATTTCAAATATTGATTCCTCAATTGTGGTATAGTCTTTCTCGAAAAGGTCAGTGTATGTATCTAAATTTACAGATTTTCACCTAAACTTTTGTCATCTCATAATAGAAAAACATTTTTAAGACTTTATAACATTGGATCAGTCACGAGTTGTTCAGTTGGGTAATGGAGAGCGCTCCTACCACATTTTCTACCAGCTCTGTTCTGGGGCTCCTTCAGATCTTCAATGTAAGTTTTCTGCCGTTGCTTGGTTTTCAAAATCTTTTTATCTATATCCTTTTCTTTTTCCTTGAATGATTAATGATATTTCACCAGATTTCAAATTGCCTTGAACCTGTTCCATCCATTAGTCCATTTGATTTATCACATTTTACATACTTATGTTGCTGTTAAAGGGAATAATATATCAATGTGATACCACTATACGTTGTGACAGTTCCCAAACAGGACCTCCTACCAGCTAATCCACAGATTCTTGATGGATTTGATGATCTAGTGCAACTTAATTATTTGAATGAGCCTTTAGTTCTTCAATCTTCGGTACAAATATTTGGAAGAAAAATATATGTAAGTTGTATTTGATAAATTCCTTTACTCTGTATAATTAAACCCTTCATTTGATTTGAACCATTTTATTGTCTTTGTTTTACATAGAGTAAGAGGTCCCTGTCTTGGTATTAGCCAACCCTTTCAAAGATGTTCAACTGAATGGGAATGACCTCGTTTCTGCGTATAGAGTCGAGCTTTTAGACATCCCCCATGTTTACGTTGTCGCTGATGCATCATACAACGCAATGATGACAGGTGCTAAACAATACCTTAAGTACTGAGAAATGTTCACTAATTTTACATATTACTTTTAGGATGAGGTGCTATTATCATTTTCTTTTTTCACGGAATTTTTCAAATGAAAGTAACCAGTCTATCATTATATGGTTAGCTGGCGAATGCTGATTTTCAGTTTTTTGTCCCTTTCATTTTCTGACTTTATACTTCTTTATGGGGTTTAGTGCTTTGGCACAGTTAGAATAAAATGTATGATGGTAAGGCTGAAACAGCTAAGATTGCAATGCAATATTTGACAGCACTTGGTGGAGAAAATGATGGATTAGGATCTAAAATCTTGCAAACAAGTTGTAAACTGGAGGCTTTTGGTAGTGCTAAGACAACTAGGAATGACAATGCTACTCGATTTGTGAGTCCTCTCAGAACTTCTGTCTTAGCATAATGAGCATTGTACAATAATCATTATTCTTTTGCAATCAATGTAAGTTTAATTATATTCTGAATTTTGTGCAGGGAAAACTAATTGAAATCCACTTTAAAATTTTACAGTTAGATCTGCGAAATTTATTGCACGAAAGCAATGTGTGTTTGCTGGTGTTGATTACTTGTTCATTCGTGTGTATAATTACAATACTATGGATAAGGTCACAGTATATTAGGCCCATACCAATTATAGTAGGTGTGTGGCAGTTCATACCACCCTTCCATACGTGTTGTCATCCTTCGACGACATGCTCATATAGCTTTGGGACTGGGAAAAATGATGGGTATGCACTCAAATATTTGAAGGTCATTCCCATTACGTGATGCAATTGACGTTTAATCCTAAAGACACCAATACCTTTGCTAGTGCATCACTCGATTGCACAATTAAGGTACGAGTGGAATTGTACCCATGCCAATGTTCAAAAGGTTCTGTTGACTTGATAAGACTTCTAAGTGTGTTCACTTTTATAGATATGGAATCTTCGCTCTCCTGACCTAAACTTCACACTAGGTACTCACCTAAAAGGAGTCAACTGTGTAGATTATCTAACTGGTGGTGATAAACCTTATTTAATCACCTGTTCTGATGATCACACTGCTTTATTTGCCTTGATACCTCTAGTATTACGAGTTTTCATTCACAAAATCTAAATCATCTGGATAATTTTGAAACAGGTTTGAGATTATCAAACAAAGAGTTGTGTCCAGACACTAGATGGCCACACACACAATGTATCTGCAGTTTGTTTCCATCCCGAACTTCAGATTATAATAACAGGTTCTGAGGATGGTGCAGTCCGTATATGACACTCACTACATATCGGTTAGTCCTTAATCTAACTCATTACTCGCTGTATCAAGTATCCAATACAAAATTCATCTGTAAATGTCACTATATTAATTCTTTTCCTCGTTCGATTTCAGATTTTTTTATTGATCAGAAAAAAAATATATTAAAAAAAAAACAAAAGGAGTACAAGTTACAACAGTATCCGACTACATAAAATACAAAAAATTCGAATCCCCTCTACATCTTAACACTCCTTTAACTAAATACCAGTACACACCTCTTTTGTATACCACTTTACACCTTATGAGGGACCATTTCAATATTAAACCATCTATAGCAACAACAACGTATCTTGCGAGCAAAGTTGTATCCAAAGAATAAATGCGACTGAATTTCCTCTTCATCACCGCATAAAACACAAGATAAGTCACCTAATACATAATCGCCTCCTCTTCTAAGTAGGTTGTCTTTGGTAGACATTCTTTCCTTGAGAAGCTTCCACACAATTGCTTGCACTCTCCTCGGGGCGTAGCATTTTCACAAACGATAAAAAACCTTCTGAGCATTAACATCCGTCATAATCGCCTCTTCACTCATAAGTTTCTCGTGTGCCCGACTAGTGGAAAAAATCCCATTGGGGGCTAGAGACCATTTCCACCAATCAACACACTCTTGTTGTAGCTTGCACCTGCCAAGTAAAGACAATAAATTATTAAGCATATCACTCACCCTTCCTCTTAACTTCCCCCTCCAACGAAACTCCCAACTCCATTCCCCGTCCACCTATTTTCCAAATTCACTAACCCTTCCCTCTTAATTCAAGCACAACCTAAAAAATCTGTTTAAGGTTGACTTGAGGGGGTTCACGCCTAACCATACATCCGACCAGAAAAACGTGCCCTCTCCATTCCCAACCTCCCTTACAAGCTCCTCCCTCATTCCCCCCCCCCCCCACATACCGATAACACTTTACATAAATCTTTCCACTAGCCCGACACTAATCCACCATATCTAGCCCCCACGCCCAACACTCCTATTACCCCCAATATCAAAACAAAAAGGGGTCTCACCATATTTAGATTTCAAAACTCCTGTCCACAATCTAGTTGGTTCATTTAAAAGCCTCCACAACCACTTTCTAATAAGTGCCAAATTAAACAACCCCACATCCTTGATACCCACTCCTCCCACCTTTTTATTTGAACAAACAAAACTCCAACTCACCCATGAATTTTTTTTCTTACTCTCACCCCCCCCCCCCCCCCCCCCCAAGGAAAGATCGTTGTAGTCTTATAAGCTCAAGCACATTTTTTTTGGGAATACGAAAAAGAGAGGCAGTGACGCGACCTTCAAAAGAGATGTGCTTCCCACTCCAAGAATCAAGATGTTTCCGTGCTTTGTCCACCAAAAAGGTCTAACACGAATCCTTGGTGATTGTTTCCTACCTTAAGGCCCAAGTAGGAAAATGGTGTTTTTCCCACTTCACACTTTAGAAAGTCTGCCATTTGTTCAGTCTCTGATTCAGCCAAGTTCATCCCCAAAATACAGCATTTACTGAAGTTCACTTTAAGCCCAGATATCAATTCAAAGTTTCTAAGAATATCTTTTATGGCTTTGATATTTTCCCACCTCCCAGGGCATGTGAACACCAAGTCGTCTGCATATTGTAGGTGTGAAACTATCACCTTTTCGCAACCCACTTTTGCTGCTTCATAAATGCCACATTCAACCGCTTTCCGAATTAATAAGCTCAATCCCTCAGCTACAATAAGAAAGAGAAATAGGGGAAGGGGATCACCCTGCCTGAGGCCCCTTACAAGGTTAAATTCTCTTGGCGGACTTCCGTTGACTAGGACAGACGCAGGCACCGTTGAAACACATTCCAAAATTCAAGCCCTCCATCTCGAGCCAAAATTTAGACCCTCCATCATCACATTAAGAAAACTCCATTCCACTGAGTCATAGGCCTTAGCGAAATCGACTTTAAAGACTACTCTTTTTAGCTTATTTTCTTTGCCTAGTCCAAGAATAGAATTACAATTCCATCAAGAATTTGTCTTCCTCCAACAAAGGTAGATTGGTTTTCAGAAATGACAGAATCCAAAACCTTGCTTAGTCTCACAGCCAGGACCTTTGCGATAATTTTATATAAACTCCCAATCAAGGAAATCGGTCTAAAATCATCAAGACATTGACTATGATCCTTTTTAGGGATTAAAACTACGAAGGATGGATTCATACCTCTCATGATCTTCCCGTACCTGTGGAACTCCTTCATCATAGTCATGACTTCATCTTTAAGCAGTTCCCAATTTTCTTTGCAAAATGCGAAAGTGAAACTATATAGACCTGGGCTCTTATTAGACTCACATGACCAGATTGCCTCTTTAACTTAAATGGTAGAGAAATCAGCTTCCAGGAGCAGGTTGTCGCAAGCATCTAACCTCTTGTGGAAAAGCTCATCCGAAAAAACAGGGGCCGATACAAGATAAGAGCTAAAATGCTGTTTAAAATGTGCATAAACAACATTTTTAATCCCCTCTACCGACTCAATCCAAGAATCATTCACCATCAGGCCAACTAATTCATTCTTCTTGAGTTGCCGCTTAATCTATCCGTGAAAAACTTTCGTGTTGAGACCCCCCTCTAGAGTCTTCGCTTTTTGCTGAAGTGGGTTTTCCTTCCAATTGAGATATCTCACCAATTCCGTTGAGACTCTATTCCTATTCGTCTAAACCGAGAGCGTCATCGATGCAATCCATAATCTCAATTTCCATATTTTTTTCTAAAATTTTGGAATCAATCTAGCCGATCACTTCTTTATTCCATTCTTTAAGATCAACTTTTAACAATTTTAGTTTTTCTTTAAGGATGAACCCTCCAAATCCACCACAAGAGTAGTTTGACCACTTCTCCTTTACGAAATTTTTGAAATCCGGGTGAGTGATCCAACAATTTATGAATTTGAAGGGTTTGGGCCCCCAATCCTTCACTTGTTGTTCAAAGAATATAGGACAGTGTTCAGAAACTGTTCTACCAGCCCCTCTCAAAATTTGGTTAGGCCATTTCACCATCCACTCATCGTTCACAAGCATTCGATCGAGTTTACTCTTACAAGTTAAACTTCCTTCCGTTCAACAACAAATCAAAGAGGTTGCATTGATTAATAAAACAATCGAAAGCCACCATATCTCTTGCATCATAACACTCGTTTCTTCCCACCCTTTCTTATGAATTTCTAACAGCATTAAATTTCCCACAAAGCAAACACAACGATCATCATATTGTTCTATGATAAGTTGTATGGCTTCCCACAGTTCCACCTTTTTAGCATGATGGTAAAGGGCGTATACATTCAGAATAGTAACTAGGGTTCCATCATATTTCCAGAACTCATTCACCACCAGAACACCTTTAATGAACTAAGAATTAATTTTGCGAAAAACGCCCTTATCCCAAATAGTAAGGATACCCTTAGAACGTCCCTCCGCTTCTAAACAAGCCCAGTCAAAATTATTGTCGCCTCAAGCTGCCCTACTCACCCAACTTTCCATACTTCCAATTTTTGTTTCTTGTAAGCAAACCATATCAAAATGGAATTTATTCACCATCTCTCTAACAACTCTTCTTTTAAATTGCTTGCCCAAACCTCTACTATTAAAACTTAAAAGCTTCATTGGGTTACCTTATTTCCGCCCTTGCCTGTAGCTTTCTTAGCCCTCTTAGCTCTTGAACGATCATCCCTCTCAAAAGCTTCCTATTGTTTGATCATTTCTCATCCAAAATCTTACTAGTGAGCCCAAGTTTCTTGCCCACTTCCCAGGCTCTTCTAACTTCGTCAGATATCTCTTTCCCCCGTTGATGATGTTCCCATCTATCTTCCTCACAACTCATTTGATTTACCTTTGCTACCAATTTCTTCTTTTTTGTCTTTGCCATTTTTTTCTCAATAAGATTCGTACTTCTCATGGGGGGGGGGGGGGGGGTTAGAATGGATCAAAATATCCTGATTGCAGGAAGCAAGAGAATTATTCGATTCCAGATTCGAGCTCTCTCCCAAGGACATTGTATCTTCGTCCATAGGGTACTTCTTTGTATCGATAATTGAACACCTGTGAAATTAGGGAATAAATTCTTCATTCACCGTATCTGATAGGCAAGGTCCATTAAGGTCAAACCTTTTAGAATTAGAGAAATGAGCCTTTTAATCTGCAATGGGTTTTTCCAATTTATTCATAACCTGAGCCTGTGAACCCTCCAAGCCCAATTCTTGATTAGTTGCCAAATGCCCCCCATTATGTGGGGGGGGGGGGGGGGGGGGGGAGGGAGGGGGGGTGCAGCCAGTACGACATCCTCATTAAAAGTGGCCCCCACCACCGCCCCATGCGGCAAAGGAATTAAACCGCCAACCAATTTGTTGGGAGGTGGGAGATCCGCTCGAATTGTCAAGCGAGGGGCGAGATCCGGCTTTGGGATACGATCCGTTCGGATTTGCTGGTTTCACCGCTGCTCCGGTCAACCCTTCATCATGTGACCAAACGAAATTATCATCATCAATGTCACAAATATCATCAGAATCCCAGTCGAGAAAATCATCTTCCCACTCTTCCTCTTCTTTAACTCTAATATGGAATAAAACTCCATCAATCAGGACCTCGAATGACTCCCTGGGAATTTCAGAATATGGGGTTCTAATTAGTACCCTTGCCGAACGGACCCATCTTAAATTAATAGTATCCACAAGGTCTCCTCCAAGGTACTTAGCGAGAGCAGTTTTTTTACATTTGTCTTGAATCATTTCACCCACATCCACCCAAGAAAACTTAAGTTTCAGCACTCCCGTAAAACATTTATGAAGGAAAGTTCGATCTTCATCAGATGAAGAATAACTCAACCTCGTTCCCTGTCTCCTGGCTAAGTTATTATTCGAAGTGCTGCTTTGTACGCGTTCCTTTACACTAGCAACTTCAGCATAAGAAATATCTTCCCCCCTCCAAGCCTGGGAAATAATAAATCTATTCTGCCTAGTAGTGCCACGATGTGAAGGTAGAGGAGTCAAGGTTGTTTTTTTATCTGACCTTCTTTCAAACCTTGCGAGATTAGCTCTCAATTTGTAGGAACCAAACCAAATATTATTCAACCTCTGTTCCACCAAGTTTATGTTAATATTGCTCCCGAATCTTATGAATCCATATCTTGATCCACCCTTATCTTTTCTGTTAGGGATAATAACATCCTTGACCCTCTCCACCTCTTGAAACGGTTTCACAACTCTTCCACCGAGCAAAAGTCAGGAAAATTCTTAAAGAAGTAGGTCACACAACTATTATCAGAGCCCTATACTTTGATCCAGTTCGTCTTTCCTGGTGCCAATTTGCTGCCAACACTGAGGTTCCTACCCAGCCCCCCACTCTCACGCTCTCTCTCTATTTCGATTTTAGATTAATTACTCTTTAGTTTCATATAGCATTTTGAAAATTTTTCTTTTCTTTTTTGTGTGTAGGGGGGGGGGGGGGAGGGGTTGCGGAGGTGGTGTAGGGGATTGAGTTCTCATTTGTGAGGCAATTGTATTCTTGCCGAATTCATATTATGCCAATAACCTGTAATTAATACTCCCTCCGTCCCAAACTCATTTTTCCATTTATAGTTTGTGATTTTAAGAAAAGAGTTGTTTATAGTATTTAAAGTGATAAAATAGATGCTTTTGATTATTAGTGTATATATAATATAATATTAAAAAGTATTGTTACTTTTTTGCCAAATGTAGATGTAGCAAACGAGTATGGGACGAACCTTTTTGGCAATGTAGCAAACGAGTTTGGGATGGAGGGAATATTCACTTGGGAGACAAGATAATTCCTTGCATGCAATTTAGTGTTGAGGTTGATTTACTCTCTAGTGAATGCATATTGTGTAATGGTGATTGATACTAGGTTACCCCCGGCCCCTCCCAAATGAATAACCACTATTTGCGTGTGTGTGTTGCATTTTCATGTACGTATAGATTTATTTATGTTTTGTTTTTTCATGCTTTTTACATTAGATTTTTGTTTAAAAAGTCTGGTTGATCATTGGTGTCTCACAAATCATGTCATTTTCTTTCAGATTAGAGAACACATTCAGTTATGGTCTTGTAAGGGTTTGAACAGTTTGTAACATGAAAGGATCAAAAGACTATAATCGTCTGATTCAAAAAAGTTGTCCATAATCATAGTACAGTCCCCTTATTAGCTGTCATCTCTTCTGCCCTTTAGTGAATGACAAAAAGAGAAAACAAACACAAGACTTCTAGTCTCAGACTCTCAATAAACCAATGTTGCTGGTAATAAGCATTAAAAAAAACTTGTAATATGGAGCTGCAGAATATATCTTAGCATAATGCTTGGCGAAAGTTCTAGGATTGATAATGCTTAGTATTAATCCCTGTTGCTCTAAAAAAGTTTTGACTAGTGAAAACCTGAATGTAAAGAAAGATAACTCTTGAAAGTGTTGCTTACTGGTCTTTTTGCATTTTTTTTATTACGATTTGATTTCAAGGCATATTTTCGTAGGATCAAGTTACCTAATTGCTTTTGGATATGATTTTGTGTACAGTGTGGCCTATTTCCTGGAATCACGAGGGATGATAGAAGATGCACTTGAAGTTGTTACAGATCCGGATTATAAATTAGCCATACAGCTAGACAAGCTAGTGATTGCAAAGGTAAACAATGTCAATTTTGTTGGTTGGCTAGTTATAGACACTCATGTGTGTCTAGAGCATATGATCAATATTTTCAGTGAGTTCTTAATAACTTCTTTCTCATCTTCTTGACCGAATTTTGTGCTCAGATTTAATGTGATTCTTACATATGCATTTAATTGTTATTTTCTACAGGAGATCACCACTGAAGTCTAGAGTAAGGTTAAATGTAAATAATTGGGTGAATTAGCTATGTATTATGGAATGGTCATCTCTTGATCACTGTGCACTGTGCTGAAAATGCTTAGCGTTTACCTCCTGTTTTTCCTTTTTTTTTTAACAAATATTTTCAAAATATTTCACTTACTACTTTTTAAGTTTCTTTATTTTTTATTTCCTCTGAGTATGCATAGTAAACTCCTAATTTTTTTCTTTCCAATTGATCCTTTCTCACCAAGTGTGCCTTAAGTTAATATATTTTGATCCATGATTGATATTGTTTCTAAAATTTTGTGCTTCTGTTTTGCTTTTCACTTGGAGATGACCGAGGAGTGTTTGAAGCAAGCTAATGACCTGAGTGGTTTATTGCTACTCTATTCTTTTTTAGGCGATGCAGAAGGGATTGATAAACTTGCATATCTAGCCAAAGAGCATGGCAAAGTCAATGTTGCATTCCTCTGTTTACTTTGGGTAAATTGGAAGATTGACTTCAGTTGCTGATAGACAAGTAAGTCTATCATTAATTCATCGTGTTTTTCTACTATTTATCTATTGTGTTAATAAACCTAGAGTTTTGTTTTCACAAAATTGTATCTCTTTCCTAAATATTATCCCTAAATTATATCCCCTAAAATTTACCCCCAAATTTTATCCATTTAATACCATTCCTTGAATATTATGTGCATAATCATATCCCGTAAATCATATCCCTTAAATACAATCCTCTATATTCAATCACCTATATCTAGAGCCGGCAATTTGGGCTCGGCCCGCCCGACATATGGGCTGGGTTGGGCTAAAAAAATAGAGGCTCAAAAAAATCGGTCCGTTTTTTGTTCGGCCCGACGGGCCAAATGGGCCGGGCCGTTTTGGCCGATGGGCCACGGGCCAGCCGGTTTAACCCGGTTGATTTTATTTTTATTTTTTCATCTATATTATTTTTAAAAGACTATTATTAGTGTTGTTTTTTAAAAATAATATTTAGTGTTGTAATTACAAATATATGGACGTATTTTACTTGATATTGCCATAATAAGGAATTTATTGTTGTATATTTAGTTTTTTTTTAACATACTTGACTTGATAGTTGATGCCACAATAAGAAATTTTGTAAATGAAGCCCCTCAATTTTCAATACTGTGGAATAAAAAAAACTCTACCAAACATTATTTTGAGATTAGAAAAAGAAAAAGAAATTGAAATGGGCCGGGCAGTTAGCCTGTGGGCTAGGGTTGAGATGAAATTTTACAGGCCCGGCGTGCAAACGGCCCGGTTCGGCCTAGCCCACGAATTGTAATTGGCCCGATTGACCGGGCCAGACGGCCCGCTTTGCCAGCTCTACCTATATCGAATCAACTAAATCATATAAATATTAATCCCCTGAATATTACACCCTAATTTTTTTCCCCAAGTTCTATCCCCTAAATCCATCCACTCTAAACTATATCCCCTTAATCACTAAAAAAAAATATATATATATATTTAGTGACAAAAATATTTATGACAGTTGATTTTTGTCACTAAAAACATGGCAATAGTTTAATATGTTACAAAATAATATAATTAATTTTTTTTATATTGCCAGTGATATAAAATAATATTTATAACTAAATAACACATATATATGTTTACTTTAGGTAAATTGGAAGACTGCCTTCAGCTGTGGATAGACAGGTAAGTCTTTTATTAATTCATCATGTTTTTCTGCTATTTATCTATTGTGTTCTTAATAAACCAAGAGTTTTTTGCACCAAATTATATCCTCTTGTTCATATTTTCTAAATATTATCCCTAAATCATATCCCCTAAAATTTACCTCCAAATATTATCCACTTAATCATATCCCTTAAATATTATGTGCATAATCATATCCTTTAAACTGTATCCCTTAATTGCAATCCCCTAAATTCAATCACCAAAATCTAATTCTTTAAATCGTATCAACATTAATTTCCTGAATATTACACCCTAAGAACTTCTCCACAAGTTCTATCCTATTAATCCATCCCCCAAATTCTATTCCCTAATTCTTATGCCCTAAAATATATCTCATTATTTTTATCTCCTAAATTGTATCTCCTAAATTTTGCACCCTATATACTTTACCTTTAACTCTATCCCTTAAATTTTTTACTCTGAATCCTATCTTCTAAATTATATTCTCTAAACTTTATCACGTTAACTGTATCTACTAAATTGTAAAACCTAAATACTATCGTTTATATTCTTTCCCCTAAATCACCTGAATTGTAACCCCTAAATCATATCCCCTAAATTCTATCACCTAAATATTGTCCCCTAATTGCTATCTCCTAAATCATATCCCCTAAATTCTTTCCATTAAATCCAACCCCCTAAACTATATCACCTAAATCCTATCCACTTAATATTGTCCCCTTAATTCTATCCCCCCGTTCCAATCCTCTTAATTGTATCCCCCAAATTGTATCCCCTAATTCATATTATCTAAATATTATCCCTAAATCATATTCCCTAAAATTTACCCCCAAACATTATCCATTTGATTTTATCCCTTAAATGTTTTCCGCTTAATCATATTCCCTTAAGTTTTATCCCCTAAATTCAATCACCTAAATTGAATCCACTAAATTCTATCTATATCATAAATTAAATCGCTTAAATCCAATCCTCTAAATATTATACCTTTAAAATTTTTTCCGAAGTCCTATTAACTAAATTCATCCCCTAAATTGTATCCCCATTCTATTACCTAATTCTTATCCCCTGTTATTTATCTCATCAATCCTATCTCCTAAATTGTATCCCCAAAATTCTATAGCCTAAATACTTTACCCTTAATCCTATCCACTAAACTATAATCCCTAAACTACACCCCATTAATTGTATATGCTAAATTATAAACCCTAAATACTATCCCCTACATTCTTCCCCTAAAACACCTACATTGTATCCCCTAATTTTTATCACAAAAATCTTGTCACCTAAATATTATCTCCTAAATCCTACCACCTAAACTATATCCCCCAAGTCCTATCCATTTATTATTATATCCTAAATTCCTATCCCTAAAACCCAACTCTCTTAATCGTATTCTCCAAATTGTATCCCCTAATTCATATTTCCTAAATAATATCTCTAAATCATATAATCTAAAATTTACCCCCAAATATTATCTGCTTAATTCTCTCCCTTTAAATATTATCTACTTAATAATATTTCCTAAATGGTATCCCTTAAAAGTTATCCCCTAAATTCAATCACCTAAATTTAATCCACTAAATCCTATCAACATTATAAAATCCCATAAATTCAATCGCTTAAATCCAATTCCTCGAATATTATACCTTAAAAACCTTTTTCCAAGTCCTATCTCCTAAACTGTATCCCTTAAATTCTATTTACTAATTTTTAACCCCTAAAATTTATCTCATTAATCCATTCCCCTAAATTTTATCCCCTAAATTTTGTATCCTAAATGCTTTCCCCTTAATCCTATCCCATAAATTTTATACTCTGAATCTTATCCCCTAGATTACTTGAACTTTATCCCCTTAATTATATCTGCTAAATTGCAAACCCTAAATACTATCCCCTAAATCCATCTTCTAAATCCAATCACCTTAATCTTGTTCCCTAAATGTTATCTCCCAAATCGTTTTCCCTAAATATTATTCTCTAAATTCTTTTCACAAAATCCTACCCCTAAACTGTATATCCTAATCCTGCTCACTTAATATTATCTGTTGGTCCCGTAAAAGTCTGAGAGATACGTGTATGGGGGGGGGGGGGGGGGGGGAATACACGTATACAAATTTTAACTTTCTTTTTAAAGCTGAGTCCCCTTAACTCAGAGTAAGTGATAGACACTGAATAAATAATACACCTACTAACTGCACTGAAGCAAGTCAGTTGACTAACTTTTTTTATTTATTTCTTAGTGCGGAAATGTGAGCCCTGAAAGTTTAAAGACTTGTTTTAATGCTTTTTGAAAATTGAATGTTCCCTTCTTATGAAGCCGTGGTTAGAAGGGCAGTGCAATAAGTTCAGTTCAGGCTGATTGATTCAATCCTGACAAAGTATGCAATGAATGAATGATGAAAACAATAAGCGCAATATCAAAGCTATAAAAGAACTCAGAGCGATATAACGTGGTTTAGAGACTCAAGCTCCTACGTCCACGTTCCTGATTCAACAGGAGAATTCACTAAAAGATTGACTTGTTTATAACGTGCCAAGGTGCACAATGACCAGCTCACTGATCCCTAGAGTAAGAACTCTAGTTCTCCTTCTAATCAACTAACTAACTTCAACCAACAAACCTATCACTGACTTAGCTTTAGGGTATTTTTTTAGTTTGGATTCCAACTATTTGTGATAATCCTTACAAGGCAGACCTATGCTAAGGATTGAATTATCACTTTAAGCTTAGGATGTATATGATACGCTCAGTGGAATACAGAATAGACTCTAGACTTAAGAAACACTTGGAAAATTCTAGGTTTTTCGAGTGCTTCTTTGAATGCTTGAATGCTTGTGAGTTTTGAGTAATTTCTGGCTTCGAAATTTCCCGTAACCTGTTTGGGTCCAAGACCTTCTATATTTATAGGTAAACTTGAAAACTATCCGTTGGAGAGATAACCTCTTAGTCACCTTTAGTGTAGGATACTTCAAACGGACATATCTTCATGCAACAGCCGTCCTTGTATGGATTTGGTAAATACATTAAATGCATGCCCGTTGAAAACTGCAGAGATGTCAGGTTCAAAGTGTCCGTACATGATTTGTCTTCTTCTGATTGGTCCATGTCATCAAGTAGGTGAGAATGTCAGAACTCATTCTTCAAATCAGTCTTGTCCTTTCTGAGTTCAGGTTTGTTCTCTTCTACGTACGTGTTCCAGCACTGACATTCTTTTTGCTTGCTTGGATCCTACTCCAAATCTTTTCCCAAATCACCAGTGTAGTCCTGTTCCCTTCAAGCTGAATGAGCAATGATCTCAGGATCATGCTCTTAATCCTGACGCTCAGTTAGTCAGCTTAGAAAAACTAACTTAAGCTCAGTGATGGTGCTCTTGTGTTCTTCAGGCTTCAGTCTTGAATGACAACAATGAGTACTCCTCTCATTGTGTACCTGTGAATATAAAATATTCTAACCTAACAAGTATAGCCTGACTATTACAACATTTAGATAAATTCATCTTTCCATGGTATTTGAGATTGTCCCAACAATTTTTCCCTTTTTGATGATGCCAAAACACTGAAAAGATCCACAAAACACATAGTGGAAATAAATCCTATCTATAAGATAAAGTCATTGTTAGAGCAGTTCTTGGTAAAGTATATAATTTAAATAACAACTAAAAAGACAATGAGTTTTTGACTGTGGGCAAATGTAATAGATTCCATTGATAAAATATGTCAAAGAGTACAATGGTCCTATCTATTACATCAAATGTTCAGGGTACAACTAGATCCTACGCATCTTAGGTTTGAGTCCATATCCGGTGTAGACTCTCTCTTCCAGCTCTTCAATTCTGTCCAGTTGATTGATGTACCCTTCAACCTTGGCGATCTTCAACACCTTCTTCATGATTGCCTCGAGTCATACATCGTCGAATCAGGAATGTAGGGTGGATTGCGGATGATCAGTTTAAGGGCTTTGAATTGAACCTTAGCATTTTCAGCTTCGTCCATAATAAGCTTGAACAACTTTGGGTGGTTATCCATCATAAAATCAGTGAAGTGCGCATCAATGTCTTCAGAGTCGCCCCACTTCTTGACTATGTACCACAACCTGATGAACTCCTCGCATGCTCCCTCCCGAAACTCTTTCAGTTTCTCAGAGATAAAATAATCAATGAGCACTGACTTAGTGGTAGACTCCTTCGGGACTTGGATTTTCTTCGCCCTTGGTGCTGCTGCCTTTCTGTACTTCCTGGGTTCTGGCTTCTCCTTCTTCCTCCTAAGCAGTTTGACCATTGTATCATCTAATTCTCTGTGTTGCAGTGCGTTGATCTCAGTCAACTTCTCCACCTTCTTTTCCAGGATGCGCTGCTTCTCCTTGATAGCAATTTCAGTCCGGTGCTGAGCTTCAGTCTTATCTGGTGCAACTCTGCAGGCCTCAGAGCAAAGATTTACAACTTGATCACCATCATAAGTGATGAGATTCTTTCTAGTCTCAATGGGCGAGTGCACTGAAGCTTCTGGAATTGGAGGTAGTTGAGGAACTTGTTGTTGCTTGGAAGGATCACTAGCTTGAGTTGCTAAACGAGCTGACTTCCTTGGAGTGGACTGGGTCAGTGTAGTTTCAGTTGCCTCAGATGCCTCAGGGATGAATTTTTCCTTGTCATAACCTTTCCCCCCTTTTTGGCATCATCCTTAGCAGGAGGTAGAGATCTGGGGACTGCACCTTTGATGGCCTCCTCTCCATTGTTGATGACGAAAGTTGTAAGGGAATGAACCTCCTTTAAGTGCTGTTTCATCATATCAACTCCAGTTGCTATTCCAGCTCCAGTATATGACAACTGAGACAGGCTAGACTTGAGCTTTTTATCAAAGACTTCCATAGAATTACTCAAGTACCTCTCAGTGTCAGCCAGCCTTGCTACCATCCTCTCTGACTCTGAAGTTATCTTGGCAGACTCCAACGCCATCTTCTCAGTTGAGTCATTCAGGGCCTTGGTGAACAGTTCAGTCGACTGAGTGGTCAACTGCTCCACTGCCTTGAGCAACATTTTTTCATTTTGCTCCTTCATTTGAGTCAGAGCCCCGACAAGCAACTTCTTCATCCTCTTCCTCTCTATCTTGACTGAAGTGATTATGACCTTCATGGCTTTTTCAAGATGCTTAAGTTTGTTGTTGGCAACAGTCTTGAGCGCTGACTTCATCCACCTTATCTGCTTCTGGATTGCTTTGTCTTTGTTGGTTTGCTCAGACTCAAGCATTTGCAGCTTGTTCTCCAACTCAGCAAGGTTCTCCCTTGTCTTTTCTTGCTTCACTGTGATAATGTCAGTGAACTTGCCTTTGCGGATGTCAGTCACTACTACTTCATCTTCCTCATCAACTTCAGCTTCAGACAGTGGCTGCTTTCTCTTGTCAGCCCCCGCCGTCTCAGTCTTCCCTTCGGGATGCACCGAGGGTAGTTGTGGAGTGATCTCAGCCGCCTGCCCCTTAGGCTCAGCCGAGTCGACTCGAACTTCAGGTACTTGCCCTTTAGAACTAGGAGTCTCCTTGGATGCCTCAACAACTTCCTCCTCTGTCTCAGTGCATGGAATCCCTTCCTTGGCAGTTGCATCATCGGCAGATGATCCAACCAAGCTGGACTCATCAACTGTTCCACCCTTGGACGCAGTTTCATTCACACCTTCTTCCACCTGAGCCGAAGGCTCAGTGGACATCTCATCAAGCTCCTTAACTGTCTCCTCAACCAGCTTTTCACTCGCCTGACCTCCATCACCCCCTTCATCATTGTCATCATCATCGTCATTCCTCTTCTCAGGGGTGTCCAAGAATTTCCCCTCCTTGGCAACCTTCATTCGCTCCGCCAACTGCTTGAGCGCATCAAAATCTAGGATTTCAAGCCAGCTGGTGATGCCAAAGTAAGAACAAAGGCGCCCTTCCTCCTTCACCCAATAATCCCATCCACGAGCTTCCACCATCATGCGTTGCTCCTGCATATTGGTTTGCTTGTATTCGAGCCACACCTTCAAGGCTGAGATATGATGACTCAAAGTTGGATACTGGTTCAGTCCTGGCAAGCACTTAGCCACCCAATCATCCACCCTCTCCCGAATCATATTTTCATACATATTTACGACCACATCTCCATCCGACTCCTCCTCTACCGGGTCTTCAATGAAGAAGTCAGGTTCAGGGTTGACGTCTTTAGGTTAGGCTGAGGTTGATTCCTTGGGATTTTGGATAGTAATGGGTAAGTCAGATTGGGATGGTATGGATGGTTTAGTTTGGGCTTCAGGTTGGACTTCAGGTGGGTTGGGGATATTTGGCTCTGACTGAGGTTGGGTAGGTTCAGTTGGCAAAGATTCATTTAGTTCAGTGGCGTGGATTTTAGTAGGTGTAGGGTTGGGAGATTCAGGCTGGAGCAGAGAAGCATTTTCAATTACTTCCCTGACCTGAATCAAGTCAGTGGCTTCCCCAGAATCGGGTTCAGCTACCTCATTCATTGAGCTTAACTCCTTCATCGAGCTGACAGGAGGTCCCTTCTTACTCTTCCTTAGCTGTTTGAGCGGCCTTGACTTCACCACAATGATTCCCTCCTCCATGACTTCCTCGTCAGTCTCCTCAGCCTCAGGAATGACTTTCTTGGAGACTTTCTCCGTCACTTTCTTCCCAGTCGCAGTGACCTTTTGCTTCAACACCACTTTTAGCTTTGTCCTCCTTTTCTCAGTCTTCTCCTCAACCACCTTCTCCTTCTCAACCATCGTCTCTGCTCTCTCAGCCTCCACTGCGGCAGTAGTCTCTTGAGACTTCTCCAATAACAAATCTACTCTCTCCAGTAGATTACTCACTACCTTATTTCCTTAGGCGCTGCCTTCTTCCTATGACCCTTCTGAGGCGCATTACGGTCATCGAGCCCCAAGATTGGGTAAGTGTCAGCCTCCGAGGAGAACATGACCTTCTTTGGAGAAAGTTCCTCCTCCCAATCGAATGAACACCCAGGACAGGCCTGAGATATCAACATGGATAACCTAGTCCCAAAGTGAAGGGCTCCAATGATTGAGATGTGCTTCTTCTAATCTCGACTCACCTTTTCTCCAACTGCAGTAGCAAGCTGATCCAAGAAGTACTGCTCCCAGTTGGCTTCAACCTGATCGATCACATCAGCCATAATCTTGAGCTTATCTTTGCTGATCTATTCATGAGAACCTACGTTCCCTATGATAATTTTTCTCACGATGTCAATGAGCGCCCTGTACTCAGGTTTGAGGGTATCCTTGTGCATGCGGGCCCTGAACTCAGACGACCCTGACTTTGTAAACACCTCCAGCGAAGCTCCTTCTTGGTTCTCCTCGTAGGTTTTAGGATTTATGCCGGAGCAGGGTAACCCAAAAACCTCCTTGACTGTCTTCCTGAGGTTAATCTCCCTAACCTCCTTCTCGAATACCTCTTCACCCTTATCTCCACACCTTTGGGCACTTGCACCGTCACCCTGGTAAACAGTTCACCTTCCCTTGTGAACATCTTTACGTAGGCTTCCACCACCGCCTTCGGAAGCACAACAGTCGGCATCTTGGAAAAATACGCCTTTAGACCGGCCATCGATATCCACTCCAGGACTGGCTTGATTTCCTTCACCTTCAAGCAAGGCCCATCCATGGAAATGACCTGTTCAATGTGAACGAGCTTGCTCTGGACTACTGATTCGTAGTCAATAACAGGCCAAGTAGTGTTCGTGGATGCCATTTTATTTTGAGAGGGAGTTTGAGAAAATTGAAGAAGCTTTGAGCGAGAGAAAACTCAGTGAGCAAGTGTGTATGTGTGTAACCGTAAATTTCTCAATGACTATCCAATTTATGTTAATCAAACAGTTACTCAGACGTGTGGCTGTGATTAATCTTGAATTCGAAAAGTTTTTGAAATGAAAGGCCAGGAGTTATTCAAAGAAAACCTCTTTGATCACGTCAGTTATACTCTGTATATCACAAACACATATATGAAAAAGTAATTGCGCGCATTAAATGCTCTGACACGTATAGGTTTAATATCAAAAGTTGTGCTTTTAATGATAACAAACAACGTTTAATGTGATTCTCAGGATGAAAGATTCAGTGTGATGGTTCAAATTCAAAAGGTCAGGATTAGAAATTTCATACCAGTCAGGGCAACATTGTAGTACCCTGATACCTCGTTGAGTCGAGTCTGATCCTGAGTTCCCCCTTCAACTCTGAACCTGAGTTTCCCCTAGATCCTATACTGACCGTTCCACCGAATCTAAGAGTCCTAACTCCACTGATAGTTCCATAAATCTTGATTCAGCCAAGGGCTTAGTCAAGATGCCAGTTCTCTGCCTATCAGTGTGAATATTTTCCATCGTAATGTCCTTCTTCTCTACATGATCTCTTATGAAGTGATGCCTAATATCTATATACTTGCACCTTGTGTGAAGTACTGGATTCTGAGTGATTGCTATGACACTATTGTTGTCACAATAAATTGGGACTTCATTTGCAAACACTTGGTAGTCTCTCAATTGTTGCCTCAATCATAAAATCTGAGCACAACAACTACCTGCCGCCATATACTCAGCCTCTGTTGTGGATGTCGCCACTGAACTGTTTCTTCGAAAATCAAGAGATCAACTTACTCCCTAAAAACTAACATGTCCCTGAGGTTGATTTCCTATCAATCCTACAACCTCCATAATCTGCATCTGAATAACCAGTCAGTTCTAGGTTGTTATCTTAAGGATACCAAAGTCCTAAATTGATTGTCCTCTTCAAATATTTCAGTATCCTTTTTGCAGCTTCAAGATAACTTTTCTTAGGGTCAGACTGATACCTAACACACACACCATCTGTGAACGTTATGTCAGGCCTACTTGAAGTCAGGTACACCAATGAACCTATCAGCCCTCTGTACTCCGGCTGATTCACTGATACCCCATCAGTGTCAGGATCCATTTTCCAATTTGTGTTCATTGGGATCCTAGTTGGATTGCAATTATGAACTCCAAACTTCTGAATCAAGTCTCTTGTGTACATGGCCTGATTAATGAAAATCTCTTGATCAGTTTGCTTCACTTGCAATCCAAAAAAGAAGTTCATCTCTCCCATCATAGACATCTCAAATTTACCAGTCATCAACTTAGAGAATTTCTCACAGAGCTGATGATTTGGTGATCCAAATATGATGTCATCCACTTATATTTGGACCAAGAGAATGTCATCACCTTCAGTGATCATGAACAATGTCCTATCCACGGTTCCCTTCTTGAACCCATGGTTAATCAGGAATTGGGAAAGAGTGTCATACCAAGCTCTAGGAGCCCACTTAAGTTCATACAGTGCTTTCTTCAAGTGGTATACTTTGTCTCCAACCTCAAACCCTGGGGGTTTTTCCACATAAACCTCTTCATTCAGGATACCATTAAGAAACACACTCTTCACATCCATTTGATACACCTTGAACTTCTTGTAAGTTGCATATGCAAGGAACAACCTGATTGCTTCTAGCTAGCCACTAGAGCAAAAGTCTCATCATAGTTTATTCCTTCAGACTGACAATACCCCTTTGCTACCAGTCTTGCCTTGTTCCTTACTACAACTCCATTCTCATCCTTCTTGTTCTTGAAGACCCATTTGGTACTAATCATTCCTTGATGCCTAGGTCTATCTACTAGTTCCCAAATCTGATTCCTTGTGAACTGATTCGACTCCTCTTGCATGACCATGATCCAGTTCGAGTCAGTGAGAGCTTCTTCTATATTCTGAGGCTCTTGCTAAGAGAGAAAGCAACAAAATAGAACGCTCTCACCATGGTACCGCCTGGTCCTGACTCCCTCAGTTGGATCACCAATGACTTGGTCAATATGATGATCCTCTAGCCATGTTCTTTTTCTTGGAGTCATCCATGAATTACCTGCAATGTCAGTGTCTACAAGATCTATAAATTCAGGAAACTGAACAGAAGAGAATGGAATTGAGTCCTCACCAAAGGGGTTGATGAGCTCAATGTCAAGGACATTGTTTCTCCCTTGATAAGGTGACTTAGTAGCCATCTCAGCTGCAACCGCGTCTTCATTGATGGTACTTACCTCAGGTTAAGCCTGTTCCTCAATCTTAGGCTCAACTATCCCTGAAGTGCTGGGTTTAGGAGTGACTTTTAGTATCATCATCCTGATCTTTGTCATCATACCAACATGGAATTGACACAACTTTGACCTTAAGGTCAGGTTGATTCTTCAAACTTAGCCTTGTCACCCTCCTTGTGACCTTCTTAGAGTCAGTATCCAACACTTTTACCCTAAACTCAGTGACAGATTCATCAAACACAACATGTGGAGATTCTTCCACAATAATGGTCCTACAATTATAGACTCTGAAGGCCTTACTGACTTCATAATATTCTAAGAATATTTCTTCATCAGATTTGCTATCAAAAGCCTTTAATTGGGTTTTCCCATTGTTGAGGATGAAGCATTTACACCCAAATATATGGATAAGAGATACAAGACTTCCTTTTGTTCCATGTCTCGTACGGGATCTGAGCATGTTATTTGTTCAACATGGATCTATTCTGAGTTTAGTATGCAGTGTTGATTGCCTTAGCCCAGAACTTCTTGGGCAATTCTGACTCAGCTAGCATGGTCCTGACAACTTCCTTCAGTGTCCTCTTCCTTCTCTCAATGACACCATTTGTTGTGAGGTTCTAGCTGCAGAAGTCTTATAAGCTATACCAAGTTCATTGCACAGAAATATATGAATTTATAAATTCAGTGCCTTTGTCAGATCCAATTTTCACAATGAACTGATTCTACTCATTGCTGAGTCTCCTGAGCAACTCTGGAAGCTTCACATGTGTTTCCTTCTTATTTAACAAGAAAATAACCCAAGTATACCTAGAATAATCATCAATAACCACAAGGGCATATTTCCTACCATTCATACTCACAGGTGTTACAGGGCCAAACAAATTCATGTGCAAAAGCTGAAGAACTCTGTCAGTAGAGAAGGTAGCTTTCTCTTTGAATGTCGCTCTGATCTGCTTCCCTTCATGACAAGCCTTGCACACATGATCCTTGCTAAAAACTTCATTAAGTAAACCTTCAACAAGTGAGTCTAGAAATTTGTTAAGAATCTTGAAGTTCAGATGGTTTAATCTTTTATGCCATAACCAACTGAGCTCTGAAGAGCTTTTAGCAACAAAACAAGTATCAGGAATAGTGCTGCTCCAATCTGCTAAATAAATGTTACCTTTCCTAATACCTGTAAGAAGCACTTGTAGTGTTGATTTGTTCTTGACTAAATAAATGTTCGATGAAAACTCAACACTGAAACCTTTGTCACAGAACTGACTCACAGACAAGAGGTTATGCTTTCAGTCCTACAACATAGGACACATTCTCCACCCTGACTGTACCTATCACCAAAGTACCAAAACATTTAGTTAAACCTTTTGAGTTATCACCAAAGGTTACCTGTGGGCCATCTTTATTAGCTTGAAAATCTTGAAGGAGACTCTTCATTCCGGTCATTTGCCTTGAGCATCCGCTGTCTAAGTACCAAACAACTTTGATTGAGTCATCCTTCCTCCTCCTGTAGCCTACAGCCGCATGCAACAAAATCAGGCTTTAGGTATCCATTGGGTGTTGGGTCCTATGGTGTCAGCTGTACTGACTTGAACGCAAAATACTAGCTATACTAGTAGTTACCCCACAAGAGTATGGATTCCTTGTATTATTGGCAAGTATAGGGACCAAGTATATCGTACCCAATGGAAGGTATGTATGCGAATAGAGCCCTGTAGATCTATGCGTCGTAGTTAATATGAATGGATGTTCAGTTTTAGGAATATGATTACTCTAAAGTCTACTTCTAACAATGCGAATTATGAAATCAAACAAATAACTAAGGGTTTAATCAAATACGAGATGATGATGCTCACGATAGGAATCCCTACGTATACTAACGGAGCTAGTACGATAATTAAAACAACCGTAATGTGCAAGTATTAATCCTAAGTGTACTAAAACTAGACAATCAACTTCCCTAATCTAGCACCAGATTGAAAGACTAAAAGCTCAAGAATTAACCCTAATACTTCGTCATATCAACCTACTTCACAACCCACTAAACAAGTTATATAAATTATGCTTAATTAATGAGACTCTTATTTACCCAAGGTGATGCGGTCGTCCTCCCTAGATAAACCAGTAGATTATAAACCCCTTCTAAAACCCTATCGTTAAGCCTATTCGTTATTAAAGAGTGATAAGATCGTCCTCTCTCTAATAATTTTCGTACTCAATTCCAAGATAATTTTAGGGTTTATTTTAAGAATTCAATTAATTAAGAGAACTAACACTAAACATCACGTGTTATCCTAATTATGTACCAACATCCAACTTCTACGAGTTCATCCTACCCCAAGCATACAACGGTTCTAGTCTAACATGGTAATTAAAGTAACATAAATAATCACAAGAACGATGAACATTTGCATAATTGAACAATCAAAAGAATTTGAAAGCATAAACAAAAGAATGTCTAAAAATCTCAATAAATCTGGTAAAGTGGGGTTTAGAAGTCTCAAAGGTTCAAGAACAAAAGAATTAAATGAAAAGAATCAAAAGAAGTATCTAACTACGAATTCGTAAGATCAAAACCTCGTTTACAAGTGTGAAACTCTCCAAAATCTCTCTTTCAAGCTCTAAGTATGCAAAATTATAAACAGGGATAAAAAAAGTATCAAAAAATGAGCTTGAGACTGGGTATTTATAAGCAACGGGCCGAAAATGTGTAAAAGGACGAAATCGCGCATATTTGGGGTCTGGTTGAGCGCTCTCGCTCGACCTCCCTTGTGGTGAATGACCTCTCTTCCAGAGCACTTCGAGCGCTCGACCCTTCTTTGGTCGAGCGCCACCCATTGGTCGAATGGTGTACTCGGTCGAATGGAGCTGCTCGAGTGGTGGTGCTCGAATGGTCGAGTGGTTCAAACGCTCTGTAAGTCCAAGCGCTCGACTAATAGCCTTGGTCGAGCAGTGGTGCTCGACCTCATTTGGTCGAGCGCTATCCTCCTTTTAACTGAGTGATACTTTTCCTTACACGAACTAATACTATTCGTATTTCTTTAATATCTTCTCATCCGGGCATCCATTTGAGTCGATTCAAAGTCCTACGAACTCCATTTTCTGCCCTCTATCCATCTATGAGCATCAAAGAGACAAATTCATCAGTTTATGAAAATAGTACTCGATTGACTCTAAATACTCATTAAATTCACTCAAAACACATGCAAAACGAGCTAAAAATCATAACAATTTCGCGCCTAATTAACCCCCACAAACTTACCATATTGCTTGTCCTCAAATAATAAAATAATAAGTCAAGTGAAATTGTTAGGAATGAATTAAAGAACAAAATCATGCAAGTAATCGAGCTCAGGTTTCAAGAATCGATCACTCATACACAAACTCACCCCCTTCATCATAATCATGCAATAATAATAGAAAACACCAAGATCAAACATGGATATGCACTGAACGATGTGTTTCACTCCCTCACAAGTGTATATCAATATTAAGGGACTCACTCAATCAATCAATCACACATATCAGCAGCCATAGACTTGTAAGCACTCTAAACTTCAACCATACTCTAGAATCTATGCCGAATCAAAAATGACTTTATCAAGGTTGCAATGTAGGCTCTTTGGACAAGTGGGGTAACTATATGTGATAACTGACTCAAGTGAATGGAGAATACTTCAAACATCTTCATGCAATACGCTTTTCAATACCACTACTCTCAACACTTTCAATTTTTTTTCTAACTCTTTCCACTTTTTCAATCACTTCACTTTTTTTTTCTCTTTCACACATACATATGAGCTCATTTTTCTTTTGTTCATTCTCACATTCATTGTTCTTTCCCACAACTCAAATTCTCATCATACCTTCTTCTCAATTACACTAAAGCATTAATAATTCTCCTTTCACAACTCCACTCGTCCCCTTTCTCATTTACAACTTTTTCTATTCTCCACTCAAATTGGGACAAAAAGAGTTTTAGAATTTGGTTAAGTTTAAATGTGCTAGCAAATAAAATATGCTAAGGCTCAAATGGGCTAACATGGGATAAATGTCATTGGTAGGAAAAATTTATCTAAGAGACTCAATCAAATAAAAAATGACCTAATATCACTTTCGGCACTTCAAACTAGACACAATTAAAAAGTGAGAGCACACACAAATTCTAACATCTTCTAAGGTGACGATCCACTCACAAACAAAGATATCAACATAATGAATTTCAATCTCTAAAAGGCTCAAATCTCTCGGTTTTCACATCCATGCTAGTCCTAGTGAATTCTCACTTTCAACACACAAGTATTCAAAAGAAAAGTTCGTAAGTATACGAGTTCCCTCTCAAATCAACTCCAACTCCTACACTCACACAATTCAGACTCTAACTCAACTTCACAACACACCAACTCATCAAAACACACTCAAAGTAAACAATCAATAAGTTGGGTTAGTCAATAACATGAAATATATCAAGTAGCTCAATCAGTGTAACCACAATCACAACCAAGAAGGTAAAAATTCAGTTACAGACCCAAATTCAAGCAGCACCAACATCAAACAAAATAGTCTCACAATCACAAGAAAAGAAAAGGAAAGAAAAGGAAAGAAAAGAAAAGAGAAAGAAACTGGGGGGAATCCCCATGATCAAGCATCCGGAGGTGGCTGAGGTCGGTAGTTTGGATGATCGGCTCCAATGTGGGAAACAAACAACGTCTCCATCCATCTATGCATGTCATGTCGGAGAACTGGTCCTCCATTCGAGCTGATCTCACGTCCATTCTATCTTGAGCTTCACGGAGGTAAGTCACATCCGTTTGGAGGGTCTGAATCTGATGCTCCATTCCCATCCACTCCGAGTGAGACGGGTACCATGGCTCGGGAGATTGCGCTGCTGGCAACTCAACCTCCATCTCCTGTGGTTCTTGCTCCGCTTTCTCACCTCCTTCATCAGCTCCCCGCTCATACTCTTCCTTTTCTTCTTCCGCTAAACCTTGGCTCCACTCGAACTGATACCACTCGTGCCTTCTCCTCTAGTCCTCTTAATTGGCCTTACATCTTGCAAACCCTTATCATCCACTGCCTTAGTAAACTTCTTTCCCAGCTCCAAGTGCCTGTCCCCGTTCATCCCAATATTCAAAGTTACTAGGCGCTCATTGGGAAGAGGGACCAAATCATCCTCCTTGAACCTTATACAATAGGAGTTCATCCATCTCTCGAACATCAGGGTATTGCACAGCTGATCGAAGTCTAAGTCCTTTCCTATGCAAGGCATCGAGACCGGTACACTCCCAACACTCTTCACAAAAATAGAGATGAGACCCCCTCCTCTAATTTTTGACTTCTTTGCTTCTAGTTTGAAAGGGACCTCCAAGTGGTGCTCTAGGAACTCTCTCCCAAAGTCATGCTCCTTGACATATAGAAAACACCACATTCCATAGAGCTGTTTAGCATTCACTGTTCCCGTCTCAGATCGGGAGTAAATGGTATTTCTAAGGATCCTCTCCAAATACGTCAACACCGGGTTCCTGATAGCGAAGGCTCGTGCATATTGCCCCCTATAGTCTCCCGCCATTCCTCCTGTAATCTCCTTCAAAAAATTATTGGCTTTGAACGACTTAGACTGTTGGTTCGGCCTCCTCAAAGCTGGGAACATTAGAGCTTCGTTGATGGCACCCACAACAAAATTGTGCCACTCGTCCCTGATGTTGAACCTGAACAAATTCTCATCCCTCTTCTCCACAGTGGCCAAGAACTGCTCCATAAAATCGACATTCGTGTCCATAGTGAGTAGTAATTCATAGAAATTCTCCATCCTGTTCCTAGTGAAGATCCTCTTAATCTCTTCCTCTATGCCTATGTCCCTCATAAACTCGACACAAGGTCGTCTGGTCTTCTCCACTTTTTCGGCTACAAGGTTCCATCTATATGCTATGAAACACCAACTCTCCTTGTAATCCAAGTTTTCCCACCTCGAGGGCATTAGTCCCTTTCTAGTGAGCTCAACTGTCAACTCCTCAAGCTTGTCACCTATGACCATACGATCCTTGTTTTTCTTCGGGGGAGCCATTAAATCTATCTCACACCAATGCTCACACAATTAGAGACCATCTACTACTCAAGAACGTCATAAACACTACAAATCAACTGAACTAGTCAATCAATCTCACATTTATATTCTTTGTGCACAAGAGCTCACATAGATGTGTAATTCCCATCTCAAAGCATACTCATCTAACTCATAATTTTCAAATGGGCAACAATGTTCTCGAAGGTGTATTATGCCTAACTCAAAATGAATTCAACCAATTCAACAATAAAAAAAAATCACCAATAATGCCCATAATTAAGTCTATGATGAAGTAACATCACAAAAATTATGCAATTTACATGCTCAAGACTCAATTCATATCCATCTATCCACTCAATTTATTCCAAATCACAAGAATATCCACTCAACAAGCAATACACATATCATTTCCTAACATTCATATTTTCTCACTCTAGAAATTCACCAATTCTACTCATGCAATCTCAAAATTGAAAGCAAAACTAGTAAACCCATAGCATATAGGCATCAATTATCAACAAAGAATCAAGAATCAATGGGAAATATGAAAATCCCCAATTCCTATCAAGAACACATACGAACCCTACTTCATATATCTCAAATCATGCCTAATCGAAGTTAAAACTAAGAAAAGGTAGAAGAGAGTTAGAAATTACATACCTTAGGATGGAGAAATGGTGATTTCGGGTGTAAATAGGAAGAGATGAGTGCACGGAGTGAAAAGGATTGAAAAATCTCAATAATTTGCCCCTCTAAGTGTGTGTTTGTGTGTGAAAAGTGTGAGGAAAAGGGATATTTATAGATGGGGTACGATTAGGGCATTCTGGGTATTGAGGCGCTCGACCGCTACTTGGTCGAGCAGTTCAACTGGTCGAATGCAGGCGCTCGAGCGCTGGAGGTCGAGCGGCCAAAATATACTGTAAGTTTAGGCACTCGACCGATGGACTTGGTCGAGCGGGGGTGCTCGACCTTGTCCCCGTCGAGTGGCCAAGCTTACAGAAACCTCCAAAACTCAAAATTTTCCATGAAACTCGCCCGAGACTTCACTTAATCACTTCAAAAACATGTACTAACCTGAGAACTCCTCGATTTAAGCCAGATCGCTCATTCGACCGAGGAGTTGGGATCTCTTCCCAACGTGCAATTTACTAAGCTAAATCAACACACACTAATGCACTCACACTCAGTTCAATTCAACTAACTTCATGCATCAATATTTTTTATTTTTTTTGACCAATTGACCAATTTTTTATTAGAATTTCGTGTACAAACTCGATGTATGAATACACACCCCTAAACTTTTTCTTGCTATGCAATAATAAAGTTTGAAAGAATGAGTACGTACGAGTACGTGCACTAAATTCTCATGAACTTCAATCACTATCAATGCAAATAACAAAGATCAAATAAAAAAAAACTCCACCCCCCAAACTTCGACTCTATCAAGCAGTCTATGTTTGGGGTTCGGGGTTACCTCATACTCCAAATTCCGGTTGCTCTTCTACTAGACATACTTCCTCTTCAAGATTTGCTTTACGTTAAGCTTTACTACGGAAACTCTAGCACCACGAGCCAAGCCTACACAAAAATCTCAAAAATGAGGTTAAGACTTACGATTCACACAACGATAAACACGAAAATAAAAACACACAAAAGCAAATAAAAATGGGTTGCCTCCCACTCAGTGCTATTTTTAAGATCCTAATGCCGGACCGAGCTCGAAGGAGCTCACGGGACTTGAGACTCTAAGTTACCTCCCTTGTTCTCATAAGAGAAGTAGAATTTCTTCACTCGATGCCCGTTCACCATGAACACGTTCCCATCTTCTTTCTCTACTTCAAGGAATCCACTCTTGTAGACATTTCTCACCACATAAGGACCATTCCACTTGGACTTGAGCTTTCCACCAAATAACTTCATCCTAGAGTTGAACACTAGGACTCGATCACCAACTTGGAACTCCTTCTTCCTCAAACGTGCATCGTGCCATCTTTTAGTATTTTCCTTGAAAATTCGAGCACTCTCATATGCACTATCTCGAAACTCCACCAACTCATGCAATTGCAGTAGTCTCTTCTCACCCACCATATCACTATCAAAATTCAGCTTCTTGATTGCCCAATATGCCTTGTGCTCAAGCTCAACTGGTAAGTGACACGACCAAATTGCATTAACTCGTTTCACTTTTTTCAATCCCTTCACTCTTTTTTTTTTCTTTACACATACATGAGCTCATATTTCTTTTGCCCATTCTCAATTTCTTTGTTCTTTCTCACAACTCACAATCTCATCACACCTTCTTCCCAAATACACTCAAGCATTAATAATTCTCCTTTCACAACTCCACTCGTCCCTTTTCTCATTCACAACTTTTCCTATTCTCCTCTCAAAGTGGGACAAAAATAGTTTAAGAATTTGGTTAAGTTTAAATGTGCTAGCAAATAAAATAGGCTAAGACTCAAACGGGCTAACAAGAGATAAATGTCATTGGTATGAAAAATTTGGCTAAGTGACTCAATCAAATTAAAGATGGCCTAATACCACTTTCGGCACTTCAACCTAGACACAATCAAGAAGTGAGAGCACACACAAGTTCTAGCATCTTCTAAGGTGACGATCCACTACAAACGAAGAGATAAATTTATGCATTTTAATCTCACAAAAGCTCAAATCTCACAGCTTTCACATCCATGCTAGTTCTAGTGAATTCTCACTTTTATCACACAAGTACTCAAAAGGAAAATTCATGAGTATACGAGTTCCCTCTCAAATCAACTCTAACTCCTACACTCACACAACTTGGACTTTAATTCCATTCTACAAATCACTAAATCATACTCACACTCAAAGATAACAATAAAAAAACATAAGAGGATTGATAAGCATGAAATATGTAGTAGCACCCAATTAGTTCACAATATAAAAAACAGCTCAAGGAGTACCTCAAGGCACAATATATAACCTAACTCAACTTAAAGAGAGGGTGTGCGCCTGTGCAATGTAACCATAAAATATATAAAAACTCCGCCCCCCAAACTTCGACCTTGTGAAGCGGTCTAAAAGGCCGAAATCATGCATATTTGGGGTCTGGTCAAGCGCTCGCACTCGACCCCCCTTGTGGTCGAATGGCCTCTCTTTCAGAGAACTTCGGGCGCTCGACCCTTCTTTGGTCGAGCGAGGGCGCTCGACCACCCACTGGTCGAATGGTGTACTCGGTCGAATGGAGCTGCTTGCGTGGTGGTGCTTGAACGGTCGAGCGGTTCAAACGCTCTGTAAGTCCAAGCGCTCGACTAATAGCCTTGGTCGAGCAATGGTGCTCGACCTCATTTGGTCGAGCGCTATCCTCCTTTTAACTGAGTGATACTTTTCCTTGCACGAACTAATACTATTTGTATTTCTTCAATATCTTCTCATCCGGGCATCCGTTTGAGTCGATTAAAAGTCTTACGAACTCTATTTTTCACCCTCTATCCTAACCGTGATGTGCAAGTATTAATCCTAAGTGCACTAAAACTAGACAATCAACTTCCCTAATCTAGCACCAGATTGAAAGACTAAAAGCTCAAGTGTTAATCCTAATACTTCGTCATATCAACCTACTTCACAACCCACTTAACAAGTTATATGGATTATGCTTAATTAATGAGACCCTTATTTACCCAAGGTGATGCGGCCGTCCTCCCTAGATAAACTGGTAGATTATAAACCCCTTCTAAAACCCTATCGTTAAGTCTACTTGTTAGCCCGACAACAACGCCATTGACTTGAACACAAAATACTAGCTATACTAGTAGTTACCCCACAAGAGTATGGGATCACAGTAGTATTGGTAAGTATAGGGACCAAGTATATCGTACCCAAGGGAAGGTATGTATGCGAATAGAGCCCTGGAGATCTACGCGTCGTAGTTAATATGAGTGTACGTTCTGGGATAAGAATTATATTAATCTACTCTATATTCTACCACTATTAATGCAAATAATGAAATTAAACGAATACTACGGTTTTAATAAAGTATGAGATGATGATGCTCAGGATAGAAATACCTATGTATACTAACGGAGCTAGTACGATAATTAAAATAACCGTGATGTGCAAGTATTAATCCTAATTGCACTAAAATTAGACAATCAACTTCCCTAATCTAGCACCAGATTGAAAGAGTAAAAGCTCAACCCAAATACTTCGTCATATCAACCTACTTCACAACCAACTTAACAAGTTATATGGATTATGCTTAATTAATGAGACCCTTATTTACCCAAGGTGATGTGGCCGTCCTCCCTAGATAACCCGGTAGATTATAAACCCCTTCCAAAACCCTATCATTAAGTCTACTTGTTAGCCCGACAACAGCGCCATTGACTTGAACGCAAAATACTAGCTATACTAGTAGTTACCCCACAAGAGTATGGGATCACAGTAGTATTGACAAGTATAGGGACCAAGTATATCGTACCCAAGGGAAGCTATGTATGCGAATAGAGCCGTGGAGATCTATGCATTGTAATTAATATGAGTGTACATTCTAGGATAAGAATTGTATTAATGTACTCTATATTCTACCACTATTAATACAAATATTGAAATTAAATGAATACTACGGTTTTAATAACGTATGAGATGATGATGCTCAGGATAGGAATCCCTACGTATACTAACGGAGCTAGTACGATAATTAAAATAACCGTGATGTGCAAGTATTAATCCTAAGTGCACTAAATCTAGGCAATCAACTTCCCTAATCTAGCACCAGGTTGAAAGAGTAAAAACTCAAGAGTTAACCCTAATACTTCGTCATATAAACCTACTTCACAACCCACTTAACAAGTTATATGGATTATGCTTAATTAATGAGACCCTTATTTACCCAAGGTGATGCGGTCGTCCTCCCTAGATATACCGGTAGATTATAAAGCCCTTCTAAAATTCTATCGTTAAGTCTACTTGTTATCAAAGAGTGATAATATCGTCATCTCTCTAATAATTTTCTACTCAACTCCAAGATAATTCTAAGGTTTATTTTAAGAATTCTATTAATTAAGAGAACTAGCACTAAACATCACGAGTTATCCTAATTATGTACCAACATCCTACTTCTACGAGTTCATCCTACCCCAACCATTCAAGGGTTCTAGCCTAACATGGTAATTGAAGTAACAAAAACAATCAAAAAAACGATGATCATTTGCATAGTTGAATAATCAAATAAATTGGAAAGATAAACAAAAGAATATCTCAAAAATCTCAATAAATCTGATAAAGTAGGGTTTAGAAGTCTCAAAGGTTCAAGAACGAAAGAATTAAACAAAAAGAATCAAAAGAAGTACCTAAACTACGAATTCGTAAGATCAAAACCTCGTTTACAAGTGTGAAACTCTCCAAAATCTCTCTACCAAGCTCTAAGTAAGCAAAAATATGAATAGGGATAAAAAAGGTATCCAAAAACGAGCTTGGGACCAGGTATTTATAAGTAACGAGCTGAAAATGGGTAAAAGGCTGAAATCGCGCATATTTGGGGTCTGGTCTAGCGCTCGGGCTCGACCCCCTTTTGGTCGAATGACCTCTCTTCCAGAGCACTTCGGGCGCTCGACCTCCCACTGGTCGAATGGTGTACTCGGTCGAATGGAGCTGCTCGAGTGGTGGTGCTTGAATGGTCGAGCGGTTCAAATGCTTTATAAGTCCAAGCGCTCGATTAATAACCTTGGTCGAGTAGTGGTGCTCGACCTCATTTGGTCGAGCGCTATCCTTCTTTTAATTGAGTGATACTTTTCCTTGCGAGAACTAATATTATTCGTATTTCTTCAATATCTTCTCATCCGGGCATCCGTTTTAGTCAATTCAAAGTCCTACGAACTCTCTATCTATCTATGAGCATCAAAAAGGCAAATTCACCAGTTTATAAAAATAGTACGCAATTTGCTCTAAATACTCATCGAATTTACTCAAAACACGGGCAAAATGAGCTATAAATCATAACAATTTCACGCCTAATCAACCCCCCCAAACTTGCCATATTGCTTGTCCTAAAGCAATGAAATAATAAGTCAAGTGAAATGGTTAGGAATGAATTAAAGAACAAAATCATGCAAGTAATCGAGCTCAAGTTTCAAGGATCGATCACTCAAACACAAACTCACCCCCTTCATCATACTCATGCAATGACAATAAGAAACACCAAGATCAAACATGGATGTGCACTCAACGATGTGTTTCACTCCCTCACAAGTGTATATCAATATTAAGGGACTCACTCAATCAATCAATCAATCACACATATCAGCAGCCATAGGCTTGTAAGCACTCTTAACTTCGACCATACTCTAGAATCCATGCCGAATTAAAAAGGACTTTATCAAGGTTGTAATGTAGGCTCTTTGGACATGTGGGGTAACTATATGGGATAAGTGACTCAAGTGAATGGAGAAAAAAAAATTCAACTTTAGCACTTCGAGACGAGGAACATAATACTTCAAATATCATCATGCAATACGCTTTTCAATACCACTACTCTCAACACTTTCAATTTTTTTTCTAACTCTTTTCACTTTTTCAATCACTTCACTTTTTTTTTCTCTTTCACACATACATATGAGCTCATTTTTCTTTTGTTCATTCTCACATTCATTGTTCTTTCCCACAACTCAAATTCTCATCACACCTTCTTCTCAATTACACTAAAGCATTATTAATTCTCCTTTCACAACTCCACTCCTCCCCTTTTTCATTTACAACTTTTCCTATTCTCCACTCAAATTGGGACAAAAGGAGTTTAAGTGTTTGGTTAAGTACAAATGTGCTAGCAAATAAAATAGGCTAAGGTCGAGCACCACCGCTCGACTGCTTGAGGCATACGATCACACCCACTCGAGCATTGACTTGAACGCAAAATACTAGCTATACTAGTAGTTACCCCACAAGAGTATGAATCACAGTAGTATTGACAAGTATAGGGGCCAAGTATATCGTACCCAAGAGAAGGTATGTATGCGAATAGAGCCCTGTAGATCTACACGTCGTAGTTAATATAAGTGTACGTTCTGGGATAAGAATTGTATTAAGCTACTCTATATTCTACCACTATTAATGCAAATAATGAAATTAAACGAATACTACGGTTTTAATGAAGTATAAGATGATGATGCTCAGGATAGGAATCCCTACGTATACTAATGGAGCTAGTACGATAATTAAAATAACCGTGATGTGCAAGTATTAATCCTAAGTGCACTAAAACTAGGAAATCAACTTCCCTAATCTAGCACCAGATTGAAAGAGTAAAAGCTCAAGAGTTAACCCTAATACTTCATCATATCAAACTACTTCACAACCCACTTAACAAGTTATATGGATGAAACCCTTATTTACCCAAGGTGATGCAGCCGTCCTCCCTAGATAAATCGGTAGATTATAATCCCCTTCTAAAACCCTATCGTTAAGCCTATTCGTTATTAAAAAGTGATAAGATTGTCCTTTCTCTAATAATTTTTGTACTCAATTCCAAGATAATTCTAGGATTTATTTTAAGAATTCAATTAATTAAGATGACTAACACTAAACATCATGAGTTATTCTAATTATGTACCAACATCTAACTTCTACGAGTTCATCCTACCCCAAGCATGCAAGGGTTCTAGCCTAACATGGTAATTAAAGTAACGAAAATGATCACAAGAACGATGAATATTTGCATAATTGAACAATCAAAAGAATTTGAAAGCATAAACAAAAGAATGTCTAAAAATCTCAATAAATCTGGTAAAGTAGGGTTTAGAAGTCTCAAAGGTTCAAGAATGAAAGAATTAAATGAAAAGAATCAAAAGAAGTATCTAAACTACGAATTCGTAAGATCAAAACCTCGTTTACAAGTGTGAAACTCTCCAAAATCTCTCTACCAAGCTCTAAGTAAGCAAAAATATGAATAGGGATAAAAAAGGTATTAAAAAACAAGCTTGGGACCGGGTATTTATAAGCAACGGGCTGAAAACTGGTAAAAGGCCGAATTGCGCATATTTGGGGTCTAGTCGAGCGCTCGCGCTCGACCCCCCTTGTGGTCGAATGACCTCTCTTCTAGAGCACTTCGGGCGCTCGACCTTTCTTTAGTCGAGCGAGGGCGCTCGACCACCCACTGGTCGAATGGTGTACTCGGTCGAATGGAGTTGCTCGAGTGGTGGTGCTCGAATGGTCGAGCGGTTTAAATGTTCTATAAGTCCAAGCGCTTGACTAATAGCCTTGGTCGAGCGCTATCCTCCTTTGAACTGAGTGATACTTTTCCTTGCACGAACTAATACTATTCGTATTTCTTCAATATCTTCTCATCCGGGCATCCGTTTGAGTCGATTCTAAGTCCTACGAACTCCATTTTTTGCCCTCTATCAATCTATGATCATCAAATAGGCAAATTCATCAGTTTATGAAAATAATACTCAATTGACTCTAAATACTCATCGAATTCACTCAAAACACGGGCAAAATGAGCTAAAAATCATAACAATTTCATGCCTAATCATGTACCTCTTGAGATCCAAACTTGCTTAACTACCCTGATTGCCTCAGAGGAGTAAATCTGTCTCCCATTAACATCCACATACAAATATTTCTTCTTCTTAGCCTAAGAAGAAGATGGTGTATGAGTGTCAGACTTCGGAGTCACAAGAGCCTGAGTGTTAGCCTTTGGAGTTAGCTTCCTGTTCTTCCTAGGCCTAGGTGCAGCGGGTCTTGGGGTTTGTTCCTGAGAAGGGCCCTGTTTCTTATTACCCCTAGGCAAGTGAGGGAACTGAAAACAATTATAGGCTTCAGGATGACAAAACCATGGGGGTGCTATCATATTCGGCCTTTCCTGAGGGTATTGCCAAGCATGATAATATCCCCATTGAGTAGTTTGAGTGCTCTTGGCCTGAGCTCTCCTCGGCTTGCGCTGAGAAGTTTTCTGTCCTGAGCTCTCAAGGGCCCATTCAGGTTGCTTAGCCTTTCCCTTGGGTTTTGCCTTCACAACCTTGGCCACAATAATGCATCCATATGCTTGCCCTTGGTCTCCACTCTCTACCTTTTTATGTAACGTAATCAATGAATCCAATGAGGACTTTTTAAGGGATGTAATGTAGGCTCTTTGGATAAGGTGAGATTACTTTGGATTAAGGACTAACTTAACAAGTAGAGATACAAGAGTGTGTAATCTTCTCACATTTGTTTTATTCACCAACACAACTTTTGCTTTTTTTTTCTTTTCTTTCAAAGCACTTTCTTTCCTCACATCCTTTCTTGACTTCCCCCCTTTTCTTGTTTTCTCCCTTTCATCTTTTACTTTCTCGACACAATGATCAATTTTTTCTCCTTATTTTCCACTCGTTCTCTCATATTCATCATTTCACACTTTTCAAAGAATTCTTCAAGAACTTCCGATTATCACCACCCTCAACACTTTATTCCACTACTTACCACTCTTGTAACCCTCAACACTTTGATTTGGAAAGGCTCATACTTAAATTTGGTTCAACGATTCAATTTTAGTAGGCTTTCAAGAAAATGGTTTTCGTTAAAGGCTCAACGGGACTAACTAGGGAATTTCATGCTAAAGGTTGGATTTGTTTGGCTATGTGACTTTGACAAAGAAGACCTCTTATCATTTTCATCAATTTACTCCACATCAAGTGTCGAGCAAGTCCAAAGGCAAGTTCTAGTGCAAAAGAATGTGAAAGATTCCACACAACAAATGAAAGGGGTTGATTACTTTAAAAACCCATTATTGGCTCAAATCTCCCAAGGAATATGAACGTGACAATTAAATGCTATCCTACACAATGTTTTTCACAAAACATCCATACAAAAGACAACTTTCTCCAAAATCATGATCACTCACATATTCTCAAACAACTCGAAAACAAACACATCTCTTTCGATCCCCCCAACTAATATGCACAAGTTAATCATCACAATTCACACATGCACACATCCATTCAACACATTTCATAATACTCAAAGAGAAAGAAGTCAAATTCACACCCATCAAGTTAATTAAGTACAGACCCCAAATCATAAGTCAAATTCAAAATCAAGTTAACAAATAAGACTAGTAAAAGGCACTAGAGATAGAGGTAGAGATAGAAGGGGTTATCCAAATCATGATCTTCAGAAGTGTGGACATTCATCAGGTTCATCATCGGGAAACTGGGCTCTCTCCATCCTAGTAACAACTCTCTCGATGTTTCTCACTGATCCCTCTACAGCCTCCAACCTGGTGTTCATCATCATTCAATCATGATAGCTCAATCTCCAATCACCCATGTCAGGCTGAGGCGGGACGTGCTCATGTGGCACTTGCTGGGATGACCCTTCACTCTGAGCTCTCTGTCGTCTGCTATATCTTCTGAATTTTGGAGCAGGTGGCACCTCTGTTTGTTCTTGAGGTTGAGTTTGTTCATGCCCACTTCCTTCTTCATCCTGACCTTCTTCGTCTGACTCATCTCCTTCTTCAACTCCCTGATTCTTATTTCTTCCCTTGATCTTTTCCTCAGTAGCTGGATGTACAACAGCATAACCACGAACCCTGAGATACTCAAACGTGGACATAATCACAGTATGATGCTCCTCTCCTGTCATGCTCAAATTTTCCAAGTTTACTGAGGTTCTCCTTCCAAAGAGTTTAGTCAAATGCGGTTTGTCCACAGGAAAAACAATTCCCTTGTGAAGACGGTAATACCAAGTCTTCCCTCGAACCTCAATCATCTGAGTCCTTCTCAAATGGTCTTTATCCATATACCGGGACTCCATACCTCCAATTAGTTTGACCTTCAGATGTCTGGCAATCAAAGTTACCAATCCTCCAATGTTCAGCTCTTTTTGCCCTTTGGCGATCCTCCGATCGATATGTAGCATAAAGTAGGCATCCGCATTAAACTTGATCTTGGATATGCACGCCCATATGCAATACAACTCATCACTCACCACTGTTCCTCCTTCGGGCCTTGAAAAGATGGTATTGGAAAAGATTTTTTCTAGGATCCTCACAACTGGTTTTCTGATGTATGTTGCTTTTGCTACTCGAGAGCCATAGAATGGTGCCAGCTCCTGGTTCCCCATATTGATCATGTCCCATGCATGCTTCTCTCTGTAGTTCACACTTCTCCCATAATGACCACCTTCACACTCCCTTGGTGCTCCAATTTCTTTGTTGAGCTCATTCGTGGTCATTGTATATTGATTTTCTCTCAGAAGGAAGGTGATGGATACTGGTTTATCTTTGTCCACTTTCTGAACATTTACTGAACTTAGAAACTCCATGGTTAATCCTTTGCACGTCTTCAATTCTCTGTTCTTGGGCAGAATGTTCAAGAAAAACTTCGACATCCCAACGTTACTGAATAAATCTTTGACATCCTCATAAATTCCAAGCTTGTTAAGTACCTCAGCTGTTAGACATCGTGTTGTTGTGACTTCATCGATGTACCTTTCCCATCTTCGTGCACAAAAAGGCCACCAATTTCCGAAGTTCACCTCAAAATTCGACGGCTTTTTTCCTTCCAAATTCCTCTCAATTTGCATCATTTCTTGAGGGTGTATGATATTTCGGTCTCCAATCATCTGTATGAAGAAGAAAAGAATACTCAATATAATTCCAACACAAGTGACATTTAAACACAAACTCTCAATACATTGATGTTTCTCAAGTCAAAACAAAGTGCATGAGTCATGTCAAAACCAAAGGTAAGAATATTATATTCAAATGAAAATTCTATCAAGAGAACTTCTCTTCTTAACCTTGTTTCAATTTTCCTCCACAAACATTCAATCATCCTAGTGACAAGACATCATTCTTTGAATAACAATTCATATCTTCCTCTAAATTCAACCATTTCTCTCAATAGGCCCCAAATTTAAATACAAAGTCAAGATTCTCATAACAATTCACCCTAAATAACTCATCTAAGTAAGAAATTGACAAACATTCATCAAAATCCCCAAATTTCAAACACATTAGAGTAAGAGGTTCAAGCTTCTACAATTTATTTCACAAAAATTCGAAATTAGGCACCAATTTACAAAACCCATGAACATTTCATCAATATATGACATGTACAATCAATATTTAAGAAATCAAACATTCATTTCATTCTCACTTTCAAAATTTGAAACTAAGCCCCAAAATATCCTAAATTCGACCAACACCCATGAATCTTGCATAAAAGGAGAAAGGAGAGAGATAACATACCTTGGTTGTGTGAAGAAATTAAGAAAATTGGAGATTTTGGGGTAGAATGTGAAGCACCCGTCAGGTTTTTGTGTGTGAGAAAAAGAGGTTTTGTGTGTGAAATGAAGTGAGAGTGTGTGAGAATGAAAAGAATTCGAAAAATAAAAACTGAGATTTGGGGCCTTGCACGACCGTGCAGATGTGCACGAGCAGATATGGTAAGCAGACATATCTTCATGCAGCAGCCGTACTTGCATGAATTTGGTAAATGCATTAAATGCATGCCCGTTGAAAACTGCAGGGATGTCAGGTTCAAGTTAGTGTCCGTACATGACTTGTCTTCCTCTGATTGGTCCATGTCATCAAGTAGGTGAAAATGTCAGAACTCATTCTTCAAACAAGTCTTGTCCTTTCTGTGTTCAGGTTTGTTCTCTTCTACGTACATGTTTCAGAACTGACATTCCTTTTGCTTGCTTGGATCCTACTCCAAGTCTTTTCCTAAATCACCAGTGTAGTCCTGTTCCCTTCAGGTTGAGTGAGCAATGATCTCAGGATCATGCTCTTCATCCTGACGCTCAGTTAGTCAGCTTAGAAAAACTAACTTAAGCTCAGTGATAGTGCTCTTGTGTTCTTCAGGCTCCAGTCTTGAATGACAACAATGAGTACTTCCTCATTGTGTACCTGTGAATATAAAATATTCTAACCTAACAAGACTAGCCTGACTATTACAACATTCAGGAAAATTCATCTTTTCAGAGTATTTGGGATCAACTCAAAACTGACATTTTCCCAACAATTTTCCCCTTTTTGATGATGCCAAAACACTGAAAAGATCCACAAAACACATAGTACAAATAAATCCTATCTATAAGATAAAGTCATTGTTAGAGCAGTTCTTGGTAAAGTACATAATTTAAAATAACAGGTAAAAAGACAACGAGTTTGACTGTGTGCAAATGTAATAGATTCCATTGATAAAATATGTTAAAGAGTACAATGGTCCTATCAATTACATCAAATGTTCAGGGTACAACTAGATCCTACGCATCTCAAGTTTGAGTCCATATTCGGTGTAGAGTCTCTCCTTCAGCTCTTCAATTTTGTCCAGTTGATTGATGTATCCCTCAACCTTGACGATCTTCAGCACCTTCTTCATGATTGCGAGTCATACATCGTCGAATCAGGAATGTGGGGTAGATTGCGGATGATCAAATCAAGGGCTTTGGATTGAACCTTAGCATTTTCAGCTTTGTCCATAATAAGCTTGAACAACTTACGGTGGTTATCCATCATAAAATCAGTGAAGTGCACATTTGGGATCAACTTAAAATTGACATTGTCATTATTTGAATTACAACACTTAGGCAAATTCATCTTTTCAGGGTATTTGAGATCAGCTTAAAACTGACATTGTCCGAACATTATCCCCTAAATTCTATCTTTCAAATCCAAGCCTCTTAATCGTATCTCTCAACTGTATCCTCTAATTCTTATTTCATAAATATCACCCCTAAATCATATGCCCTAAACTTTACTGATTAGCCTTATAATTGCATCTAAATTGTGTGATTTAAAGATAATTTTATGCTTGATTGAGCTTGGTTTAAGTATGATTAACATCCTTTTTCTCGATATTTTGCGTTGTTGAGCAAAAATTAAATTTTATGTTTTAATAGGTTTTAAGTGGTAAAGGTGTAATAGTGCAATTACATTAGGTTATTTTGGTAAAAAAATTAATTCGGGTTTAAAGAGCAAAAGTTCGGGTGTTATTAGCCGCGACCTTTATTTTATTGAAATGGGTACTTTTCTATTACTACGTTCTGGAGGAATTTGAACACTTTCTTATTTGAACGTCTCACACCAATTTATACACTATTTAAAAAATAAAATAATAATATTGATTTACATATACACTCATAAAAATATATACAGATTTACTCATATATAACTATTTTACTCCTTTTCTTAATCTATTTACAATCCCAAAGATGCAAATACCCTTAAGACTAGAGGAGAGCAGAAGTCGGTTAAAACTGAAAAATCGAACCTAACCGAAATATAAATTCGGTTCGGTTAATTCGGTTTTCTGTTCGATACAATTTTAAATTTTAGAAATTTTAGTTTTTATTTCGGTTATCTAAGTAAAAATACCAAAATAACCGAAATCGAAACTGAAGTGAGAGGATATATATATATATATATATATATATATATATATATAAGTATCTAGTTTCTAGATAATGTTTATTTTGGTTTGTATTGTTGGATAATATTTATTTTGGCTGTGATGCACTGTTGCTAGATAGACTATGGATGGATTATGAATTATGCGTATTTTGATATTTCAATGTGGTTGTATTCTTTTAGTTATTTTGAATTTATTATTGAGGGTTATTTATTTTGATTGCAATATATATGGAATTGTGTTGTTAGCAAGTTATAAGTATAAAGATATGGCACAATTTAAAATTTCAGTATATTTTGGTTTTTCGGTTATTTACCGAATTCTAAGAAATTTTAGTTCGGTTTCAGTTAGTTTTATATATTGTTCGGTTTATTTTGATTATGGCTTTTCGGGTCGATTCTGTCATGCTCCGCCCTACTTAAGACGGAGGGAGTATAATTCAGATTATCTTCAAATAATTTTATACTCTATAGCTAACCAACTATAAATATTTTTTTATTTATATTTCTTTGCACTACATTATCCAATATACTTCCTCCGTCTCACATCAGTTATACACTTGTCATTTTTGTCCGTCTCACATCAATTTACACATTTACAAATATATACGTATATTTACGCATATCTCACTACTTTATTAAAAATACACACATATCTTAAAAAATGTACAACTCCTTAAGGTGCAAATTGACGTGGGTCGGAGAGAGGCCTTTAACAAAGACCAATCAATATACCCTCAATTTTACATTTTTAAATACTAATGAATAACTTTTTCATTAAAATTTGCACTATTTCATATGAATAATTTAAATAGTAAAAAATTGGAGAACTATACATTTTCCCCTCTTAACAAAAATTATTTATCTTAATATTTTCAATAATAATAATAAAAAAAGTTGTCTTTCTTTTCTTTTTAAGAAAGGAGTAAAGTCTTTTATGGAATTTGCTTATAATATTAAAATGATACTATTGAATGCATTCGCTGATATTATTAGATATAATTAATGATACCATAACAACTCACACTATTATTTTCATTTACAAGACTTATGATATATGTAACGCCCCCACTTAAAATAGTACGGAAAATATGATGTGGCACAAGTAGGAACGTTACTAAAATAGTACTTTGTATTAAAATATACACACGCCACACATTTACACAGCGGAAGTAGTAAATAAGTATGATCGTAATTTAAGATACAAGTCAAAATTTAAAATATATTATTCTTGAAAACATAAAGTCTTTAAGAAAACTTCACAGCCTGCCGAGTTCATTCCCCCACGTCCGGATCCACAACATCTGTAAAAATTTAAAGTGGAAGGGATAAGTGTTTGTAAACACTTAGTGGGAAACCTCTTTATAATTGCACAAACTAAACATCAATTGTTTATAACATGTGAGCCCCCGGAATTTCACCGGGTATGTGCTTGGGTGGCGTGACCAACCCGTGGTGCCGGAACGACCGGACTATCTCATTTGCCAACATAGTGTTGGACTATCTCAGGGGCCAGTCGATAGCGGGCCAGACTCAAAATATTTAACATTCAACATTTAATAAGTGCAATTAAAATAATAATAAAACACTCGGTGAAGAGTGAAGTGATTCCCCACCTTGCAGGTTTGTACCTACAAGTAAAATTTTTAAAATAGAAACATTGTTACTTATCCCTTCACTTTTGTAAATTGTAAGACTTGAATTCAAATCTCCAAACATATTCAAATATTATATACTAACACACATATATCAATTAAGTGTATAAAATCATCAAATAGCAAGTTATAAATAAATATCGACTGTAAAAATGTAATCGGACCATTTTGAACCTTTCACACAAAATTCGATTTTGGCAGATTACACGCCTATCTTTGAAAATTCATATTAAATTATTCATACGTCCAAAAATTATGAAATTTTAACAGAATATTACCAATTCAATAAAGTTTATCACCATACTTTCAGATTTCTCAAACTCTTTACCAAACATCAATTATTTCATAATGAACACACAGTAACAGAATCTGGTCACTTAACTTTAAAAATTCACCATAAATCAACCACATGTCCAATACTCATGAAATTTTAACCATGAACTCCCAACTTCATGTAATTTATCAACATACTTTGGTTTTCTATGAAAATCTAACCGATTATTCTCAGATCATAGCAAACTTCTACTGTTCCTGGAAATTCGTCCAAAACCTAGCTCTACTTCGAAAAATCACCTCGAATTGAATACTAGTCCAAAAGCTATGAAATTTGAAACCTAAGTTCCTTCACAAGTTTATTTTCACATATTAAAATTTCAGAATTTTCCACTGAAAAATTGGATCAAAAATGAAATTCCTTCACAAGTTGTCCAGAAATTCGGTTTTCATGCATATATGAAGAACATAACATCTTAAACTCACTTTAGACCATATAATTTCATGATTTCTACTTCTAAAGCATATATAATCAAATAATAAACATGATTTTGATCATAACTCATGAAAAATTGAATTAAACATTCAATCATGAAGTAAAACATGGATACATGCAAATTATTCATCAAAAACTCATTTTCCTATCATTTAATTCACATATCATGCATAAACTTCATACTACCACTTAAATAATTACTCAAACAAGAAGAGAAGCTTACTTATAGATAGGTAGCTACAAGAAATCTCTTCTCCTTCCTTTGCAAAATCTAAGTATGAGTGTAGTATTTGTTCTAATTTTCTTTCTAAGCTTATACCTATTTATGCATGCATGTTCTTGTATTCATAGGAGGAGAAATACTTGGAGATTACTCCAAGCCCCCCTAGGACCGACCTTGAATGAAAAGTGTGGAAGAATTTGGATGAATTTGGAGGTTAAGCCATTAAACACATGGCATACTAGGATTAGTTGTAATTTTGACTTTTATTTTCTAAATTTGACTTTGATTTTCATGAAACTTCACCACTCTTCCTTTCCTATCTATAAATTTCGAATTTTTTATGAAGTTTCAAGAGAAATTTTGTGTCTTGTAATTAAGACACATGTAGGCTTTGGATTTGATAAATTAAAATAAAAGAAATTATGATTTTCTAATTTATTTAATGATTTTAAAGTACATTATGCATAAAATTACTTATACTATCTTATAAAATAAAATTAAAACTCTTCTAAGGCTCTAAATAAATTATAAAGTCTATATACTAATCATAAAAAAAAACATCGAGCAATCGATACGTAATTCGTTTCTTGAAGAAACGTTCATTTTTCAACTTATACGTAATTCGTTTCTTGAAGAAACGTTCATTTTAAAAATTATAAAGTTTCAAGAATAAGCATGTATTGAGCAAATAATATGTTGATTGTAAGTATCGAGTAAATAAAACACATAAACGTGCCTTGGCATGAATTTTGGATGTAAATGCATCACATAGATTCATATAGAATTATGAAGCATTTAGTAAAGCAAATAAGGTCATGAAAGTCTAGGGTATTACAGTCTAACCCCCTTAAATAAATTTCATCCTCGAAATTTCAAGTGTTACCAGGATTATTGAGGTAAGGGTATTTGGCTAACATTTCGTCCTCTCGCTCCCACGTAGCTTCTTCCATTCCGTGTCTATTCCACTGGATCTTAACCATAGGAATATCTCTATTCCTTAACCTATGAAGTTTTCTATCAAGTATGGCTGTGGGAATCTCCTCATAGGTTAAGTCGGTATCCAGTTCTAATTCAGGTAAGTTTACTATGTGGGTAGGGTCGGGTACATACTTTCGGAGCATCGAGATATGGAATACATTGTGTACTCCTGCTAAGGATGGTGGTAGCGCTAGCCTATAAGCCAAATCTCCAACTCTTTCCAATATCTCATAAGGTCCAATATATCTGGCTTCAACTTTCCTCTTTTTCCGAAGCGGAAAATTCCTTTTATTGGAGATACCTTCAAGAATACCTTGTCTCCAATCTCAAAACTTAATTCTTTCCTTCGCCTATCCGCATACATTTTCTGTCGATCTTGAGCCGCTTGCATCTTCTCTTTAATTTTCTTTACTACTTTGTTAGTTTCTTCCACTAATTCCGGTCCTAACAATTTCTTTTCTCCAATTTCATCCCAGCATAGTGGAGATCTGCACTTCCTTCCGTACAATGCTTCGTACGGTGCCATTTCAATCGTAGCTTGATAACTATTGTTGTAGGCAAATTCCACTAAAGGTATGTACCTTTCCCAACTTCCTCCAAAATCAATGATACAAGCTCTCAACATATCTTCCAAAGTTTGAATTGTTCTTTCCGATTGACCATCTGTTTGAGGATGAAAAGCTGTACTGAATTCCAACTTAGTACCCAAAGCTTCTTGAAGACTATACCAAAATCTTGATGTAAATCGTGGATCTCTATCTGACACAATAGAAACTGGAACTCCATGTAATCGGACAATTTCTTTAATATAAATCTGAGCCAATTTATCCAATGTGAACGTCATCTTTATTGGTAGAAAATGTGCTGTCTTGGTCAATCTGTCAACAATTACCCAAATAGCTTCGTTTCCTTGTATTGACTTGGGCAATCCTACCACAAAATCCATCGTAATGTGTTCCCATTTCCATTCAGGAATCTCAAGTGGCTTCAGCAATCCCGATGGTCTTTGATGTTCAGCTTTTACCTGCTGACATGTCAAACATTTCTGTACGAAATTTCCAATATCCCTCTTCATATTTTTCCACCAGAACAACTTCTTTAATTCTTGGTACACTTTCGTTCCTCCGGGATGAACTATATATGGTGTAGAATGTGCTTCTTCTAATATTTCCTTCTTGAATTCTTCTTTGTCTGGGACACATATTCTTCCTTGACATAACAATGTACCATCCTTACATACTGAAAACTCCTTTTCTTTACCTTCCTTGATCTTTTGTTTTATCTTTTCTAAGAATGCATCGTCATATTGAGCTTTTGCTATTCTTTCCTTCAGTGTTGGTTTCACAACCAAGGCATTGATCTTTCCCTTGCGACTTAAGGCATCTGCTACTACATTTGCCCTTCCCGGATGATACAATATCTCGCAATCATAATCTTTCACCAACTCCAACCATCTCCTTTGCCTCATGTTCAATCCCTTCTGTTCGAAGATATACTTCAAACTCTTATGATCTGTGTAGATCTGGCATTTACTTCCATACAAGTAATGTCTCCAAATCTTGAGTGCATGCACAACTGCTGCTAGCTCTAAATCATGCGTAGGATAGTTCTGCTCATGTGGTTTTAATTGTCTTGATGCGTACGCTACTACCTTCCCATTTTGCATAACATCCCAAACCTTGTTTAGAAGCATCACTGTACACAATAAATCCTTCTGTACCTTCAGGAATTGTAAGAACTGGGGCCGTTGTTAATCTTTGCTTTAGTTCTTGAAAACTCCTTTCACATTCTTCTGTCCATTCAAACTTTGTTTCTTTCCGAGTCAACTGAGTCAAAGGTTTTGCAATCCGAGCAAACCCTTCAATGAATCTTCGATAATACCCGGCTAAACTAAGAAAACTCCTGACTTCGTTTACATTAGTTGGTGTCTTCCATTGGTTTACAGCTTCTACCTTTGTTGGGTCAACTTCTATTCCCAGGGCTGAAACCGTATGTCCAAGAAATACCACTTTATCCAGCCAAAATTCACATTTCTTGAATTTAGCATACAATTTTTCCTTTCTCAGGATTTCTAGTGTAATCCGAAGATGTTCTGCATGCTGCTCTTGATTCCTCGAATACACCAGAATATTATCAATGAAAACGATCACAAATTGATCCAGATATTGATGAAATACTCGATTAATCAAATCCATAAAAATAGCTGGTGCATTACTGAGTCCAAATGGTAGCACCACGAACTCATAATGACCATATCGAGTCCTGAAAGCTGTCTTCGGAATATCACTTTCCTTTATTTTCACCTGATGATACCCCGATCTCAAATCAATCTTTGAAAATACACTAGCTCCTTTTAATTGATCGAACAAATCTTCAATTATGGGAAGAGGTTATTTGTTCTTGATGGTAAGCTTATTCAATTCTCGGTAGTCGATGCACATTCTTAATGACCCATCTTTCTTCTTCACAAATAATACCGGTGCTCCCCAGGGTGACACACTTGGTCGAATAAAACCCTTATCCAGTAATTCTTGCAGTTGCACTTTCAATTCTTGCAATTCTTTTGGTGCCATTCTGTAAGGTGCTTTTGAAACAGGCGCTGCTCCGGGAATTAAATCAATAGTAAATTCTAACTGACGATCTGGGGGTAGTCCTGGCAAATCATCTGGGAATACATCCTTGTATTCACATACTACCGGCATATCGTCCAATGTTGGACCATCAGACTTTGTTGCTACAACATTTACTAGAAATGCTGTACATTCTTCTTTCCTTAAAATTTTCCGAGCCTTTACTGCTGAAATTACCCGAGGTATAGTTCCAATTCTAGCACCATATAGTGTAAAGTTCTCATCCTTTGATCTTCGTACTGATATTTCTTTTTCTTGACACTTGATGAGAGCATGATTTGCTATAAGCCAGTCCATTCCCAAGATAACATCAAAGTCCTTCATTTCTATTATATGTAGATTTGTCGGGAGTATTGCATGCTCAAAATCAATCTTCACATTCCTACACAGTCCTAAGGATTGTGTCGTACAACCAGAGGGAATGTTTACTTCTACGAAATCTTCTTCTACCATAATATGGGCTGTCTCAATTTGTTCAAACATCTTTGTAGAGATGAATGAATGTGTAGCACCAATATCGAATAATGTGAAAACAGGTATTTGGAATATTTTGAACATACCTGCCATCACTTCTGGATTTGTTGTCGCCTCTTGCTGACTCATGGCAAACACTCGAGCAGGTGCCATCTTCTGTTGTTCTTTCCACTTTGGACAATTAGTTATGACATGTCCCGGTTCCTTGCATCTATAACCGATTCCTGTTCCCTTCAGGCATTGCCCAAAGTGTTCCTTCCCACAATTTCTGCACTTAGGTGGCCTCTGTTGTTGTCGTGGCACTATTTCAGTCTTTTTAACTTGCTTAGAATTTCTTTCTTGGTTCGTACCCATCCACTTCCTTTTGTTTTGTTGTGATTCTGGCGTTCTTACGTCCTCTGATTTCATATATGCTGCTATCATCTGAGCTTTCTCGAATGCCGAGACATAAGACTTAATATCTTGTGCCGCTAAGATAGTACTGATTTCTGGTCGTAGATTCTGCATAAATCTTTTTGCTTTCCTTTCATCGGTATTAATCAAATGAGAAGCATATCTTCCCAATTGATTAAATTTCCTTTCATATTCCTGTACTGTCAGACTCCCTTGTTTCAACTGTAGGAATTCAGTCTCCTTCTGATCTAAAAATGTCTGTGGTATATAATTCTTAACCACTGCTTCTACAAATTTTTCCCAAGTAATTGTAGTTCGTTCTTTTTCAACCATTGTCCTACAGTGAGCTTCCCACCAATAATCTGCATCTTCAGTCAGCTGAAATATAGCGCAAGAAACTTTCTGCTCATCGGTGCACTTAAGATAAGCGAATATCTTCTCCAAGCTCCGAATCCAGTTTTCTACTTCCATAGGGTTTTCCCTTCCGGTAAGTGTTGAAGGTCTAAACTTCTTAAATTGGCTAACAATGTCATGGTTTTGGGTTGAGGATACAGTTGTTTGGGACGATTGGCTTTGGTGATTTAGTTGCTGAGCTAACCCCCTTAAGACGGAAGTTAGATCCTCGCTCATACCTGAGTTATTTTGGTTTCCTCTACGATTCATAGTTCTGTTCAAACAATAATGTAATGCAATAACTATACAAACTTTCAAATAAATAACATAATTTAAGTACATATAAAACATTTACCTGATCCCGTCGTGGAGAATAATCTCGGTACGGCTGTTTCCTTTTTAAAATTTTAAAACACACTCCTTTTGAAAATACTTTAGCAGGCGAACCTGCTCTGATACCACCTGTAACGCCCCCACTTAAAATAGTATGGAAAATATGATGTGGCACAAGTAGGAACGTTACTAAAATAGTACTTTGTATTAAAATATACACACGCCACACATTTACACAGCGGGAGTAGTAAATAAATATGATCGTAATTTAAGATACAAGTCAAAATTTAAAAATATTATTCTTGAAAACATAAAGTCTTTAAGAAAACTTCACAGCCTGCCGAGTTCATTCGCCCACGTCCGGATCCACAGCATCTGTAAAAATTTAAAGTGGAAGGGATAAGTGTTTGTAAACACTTAGTGGGAAACCTCTTTATAATTGCACTAACTAAACATCAATTGTTTATAACATGTGAGCCCCCGAAATTTCACCGGGTATGTGCTTGGGTGGCGTGACCAACCCGTGGTGCCGGAACGACCGGACTATCTCATTTGCCAACATAGTGTTGGACTATCTCAGGGGCCAGTCGATAGCGGGCCAGACTCAAAATATTTAACATTCAACATTTAATAAGTGCAATTAAAATAATAATAAAACACTCGGTGAAGAGTGAAGTGATTCCCCACCTTGCAGGTTTGTACCTACAAGTAAAAATTTTAAAATAGAAACATTGTTACTTATCCCTTCACTTTTGTAAATTGTAAGACTTGAATTCAAATCTCCAAACATATTCAAATATTATATACTAACACACATATATCAATTAAGTGTATAAAATCATCAAATAGCAAGTTATAAATAAATATCGACTGTAAAAATGTAATCGGACCATTTTGAACCTTTCACACAAAATTCGATTTTGGCAGATTACACGCCTATCTTTGAAAATTCATATTAAATTATTCATAATCCAAAAATTATGAAATTTTAACAGAATATTACCGATTCAATAAAGTTTATCACCATACTTTCAGATTTCTCAAACTCTTTACCAAACATCAATTATTTCATAATGAACACACAGTAACAGATTCTGGTCACTTAACTTTAAAAATTCACCATAAATCAACCACATGTCCAAAACTCATGTAATTTTAACCATGAACTCCCAACTTCATGTAATTTATCAAAATACTTTGGTTTTCTATGAAAACCTAACCGATTATTCTCAGATCATAGCAAACTTCTACTGTTCCTGGAAATTCGTCCAAAACCTAGCTCTACTTCGAAAAATCACCACGAATTGAATACTAGTCCAAAAGCTATGAAATTTGAAACCTAAGTTCCTTCACAAGTCTATTTTCACATATAAAAATTTCAGAATTTTCCACCGAAAAATTGGATCAAAAACGAAATTCCTTCACAAGTTGTCCAGAAATTCGGTTCTCATGCATATATGAAGAACATAACATCTTAAACTCACTTTAGACCATATAATTTCATGATTTCTACTTCTAAAGCATATATAATCAAATAATAAACATGATTTTGATCATAACTCATGAATAAATTGAATTAAACATTCAATCATGAAGTAAAACATGGATAACATGCAAATTACTCATCAAAAACTCATTTTCCTATCATTTAATTCACATATCATGCATAAACTTCATACTAACACTTAAATAATTACTCAAACAAGAAGAGAAGCTTACTTATAGATAGGTAGCTACAAGAAATCTCTTCTCCTTCCTTTGCAAAATCTAAGTATGAGTGTAGTATTTGTTCTAATTTTCTTTCTAAGCTTATACCTATTTATGCATGCATGTTCTTGTATTTATAGGAGGAGAAATACTTGGAGATTACTCCAAGCCCCCCTAGGACCGACCTTGAATGAAAAGTGTGGAAGAATTTGGATGAATTTGGAGTTAAGCCATTAAACACATGGCATATTAGGATTTGTTGTAATTTTGACTTTTATTTTCTAAATTTGACTTTGATTTTCATGAAACTTCACCACTCTTCCTATCCTATCTATAAATTTCGAATTTTTTATGAAGTTTCAAGAGAAATTTTGTGTCTTGTAATTAAGACACATGTAGGCTTTGGATTTGATAAATAAAAATAAAAGAAATTATGATTTTCTAATTTATTTAATGATTTTAAGGTACATTATGCATAAAATTACTTATACTATCTTATAAAATAAAATTAAAACTCTTCTAAGGCTCTAAATAAATTATAAAGTCTATATACTAATCATAAAAAAAACATCGAGCAATCGATACGTAATTCGTTTCTTGAAGAAACGTTCATTTTTCAACTTATAACGTGTAAAATAAAATACTAGACTTAAAGACTATATTAATTTCTATATCAATACTTTAAGACATAAAATAAAGAACATATAAAAATTATAAAGTTTCAAGAATAAGCATGTATTGAGCAAATAATATGTTGATTGTAAGTATCGAGTAAATAAAACACATAAACGTGCCTTGCAATGAATTTTGGATGTAAATGCATCACATAGATTCATATAGAATTATGAAGCATTTAGTAAAGCAAATAAGGTCATGAAAGTCTAGAGTATTACAATATATATTGGGGTCAAACAATATCTCTCATCGGATTCACAAGGGAGGATTATGTGGTTTATAAGGATGAACATGTATCTCAAATGACATGAGATCTTTTGGGGGAAACTAAAAAATAAATCCGTGCGGGCTCGGCCCAAAACAGACAATATCCAATTGAAGATTGAGGTTCATACAAGAATTTGTGTAATATAAATAAGTAGTGCGTACCCCCGCAAATTTCGCGGATTGAAAAAATGTTATTTTTATTTTCAATTTATAAATATAAATATTTTTTATTTTAAATATCTTGTAATTTTGATATAATATTAAAATTGTAATTATAATTCGTCGAACAATAAAAAAACGCTAAACATGAATAAATGGAAAATTTTAAAAATTCTAACTAATTCACACATTCCATCTGGAATTATTATAACACAATATTACTTAAAATTAAACGTTTCTGAAAACTTCTCTGTAGACTACAATTGTTGTATACTTGCACGGCCTTCCATTAGAATCAAAATAGAGAATTTTCAATCCCCTTCTACTTTTAACTCTCGAGACTGCAACATATAATGGTCCATGTGTAAAAATTGGTTTCGGAAGGTACACACAGATAATGGACAAAGATTGGTCTTGACTTTTATCTATAGTCATTGCAAAACACAAAAGAACGGAGAACTATCTCCTCTGTGTTCTAAAAGGCAAAGTATCACCAGAATTAGTCAGGGTCATTTTGGGAATATATACCTTGCTCACAATAGTTCTTTCAGATATGATATCAGCTTCCATAATATGATTTTCAAGTTTTGTAATGACCAATCTGGTGTCATTACATAATCCTGACTTTTGATCAATATTTCGGAGAAGTATTACAAGGACACAACCTTCAATACCAAACGATGGTGTGGAAGTCCGGAACACTTGACCAAGTTCAAGTAATCAATAGAAAATGATTATTCACGACCACAAGTCTATACATGGATATATAAAGAGTATCAGAACTGTTGGGAAATTGTATAGACTTAAGTTTTGATTAAGATGCCAAAAAGTTCCTCCTAAGTTATTTGTAAGTAAGATTATTCAGTAGAGTTATAGTTTAGAAAATCAGTTCAAATGTTAAGGAACTAAAGTGCAGTTAGAAATTTCTGGAGTGCATTGAAGATTGAAGCCCGCTGAAGAATGAAGTCCACTGAAGTCAACTAATCTGTAAAATAGTCTAAGTCTTGAATGTTTTCTAAGTGCATTCACACTAAGACTAAAACCATCGGGAGAGGACCAAGGTCTACTGATGTGAACTAACAAGGCACATTCAATGTTAAACACATTAAAAGCTGATAGTTAATCTGGTTGGAACAAGGCAAAATGAATTTCAGTGAAGTTTATAATAAATAAAGAAATAAGAAGGTTCTCTCAGAGGAGTTCCACCTAAAGCAAGACAGGATTCTGAACAAGCAGACTAAATAGCCCAATGAGAAAATGACACGTAGGTGTACTCTACTGACAGCCGACCTGTCCCAGACTGACAAGTACCAAAATTCTTTCCCTAGCATTCTACAGAAAGTTGGTGAACAGGCATGGTCTTTCAGCCGTTTCTTGACAAGACTTAAAGCTTCAAATAGAGCCGTTTGAACCAATCAGATACAAGAAGACTTACTTGAGAAGATTCAAGCTCCAACGGGAAGATTTTCAAGAAGGTCAATAAATACAGAAGGACGTGCTCATTTCTATGCACGGGAAACTCACAAGATCAAAGCTATCTCTACATTCATAACCTATTAAGAAGCACTCGAAATTACCTCTGTTTCCCAAGTGTTTCATATCTATAGAGAGCATACCAAGCCTTCTATAATCGAGCTTAAAGCTATATCCAAACCTTAGAAAGAGATAATCCATCCTAAGCCTTGAGCTAAATTGTAAGGATTACCTCACAATAGTTGGAACCAAACCTTACTCAAAACCCTACTCAGTTGTTAGGTTGAGAGTTAGTGTTAAGTGGTGTTAGTAAGCTGATTGTTTGTATCAGTCTAAAAGCTGGTTTGTTTTGGGAACTAGGACCTGGATTATCCTAGTGATCAATCATCCTAAGAGAGGATTTATTGATCAGTGCACCTTGGCACTATAACACAAGGAATTCCAAGTGAAAGGAATTCTCCTGTTTAATCAGGACAGTGGACGTAGGAGATTCATCTCTGAACCACTTTATATCTTGTTTACTTACTTTCTGCTATTTTCTTATGTGTGAGTTATTCATTCAAAGTTTATCAAAGTAAAACGAGATTTCTTAAGGGCTCACTAATCCGCATCTGAAAGCTAATTAGATAGTAGTTCAATTGAAAGTCTTGAGCTTTCAGTGGAGGTATTATCTCTGTAAGCTTTCACAAGTAATTCTCAGCAGACTTCAAGTCCACTGACGAGTTAATGTCTTAAGTTACCTGATAAGTTTTTAGAAGTTTAAAATTTGTAACCTCAGGTGTATTCCCCCCATACACCTGTGTACTCGTTTCTGGACCAACAATTGGTATCAGAGCAGTGGTTCAAAAGACCATTGTTCTAATTATACCTTAAGCTAAAAGGTATTTTATTTTTGGTCAACTGAGTTGATCTTTTGATAAACTTGTTTAGATACTATGGCTGACAATGCAGCTAGGGTGGCACCACCAGCGGAGAACAACATGGGAGTCAATCCTTTGAACCATATGTCCCATCACAAGATTCCACAATTCTCAGTGGAAAATTATGATTTCTGGAAGATCATAATGAGAGCTCATCTTGCATGTGTGCATGATGAAATGTTAAGGGTGATTACTAAAGGTCCATTTATTTTTATGACCTCTAACCCCAGAATCACAGCTGAAACTATTGCAGATCCAAGAGAAGAATGACCCAAGAATGAAGATAACTTCACTGCAGATGAAAGGAGGAGGCACAACCTCAACTTCATAGCCATGAATATTCTTTACACCACCATTCCAGATTCTGTAATGGGAAGAGTGATCCATTGCAAGACTGCCAAGGAACTTTGGGACACTCTTGCTCTCATGTGTGAAGGAACTGACAAGATAAAGGAGAACAAGCTTTCAACAGCTGTTTAAAAGTATGAGCACTTCACCATGGAGCCTACTGAGACCATTGACCAGCTTGATGGGAGGTTCACTGACATCATGAATGAAATAAATTCTCTGGGAAAAGTCTACACCAAAAGAGAAGTTGCCTTAAAGATCCCAAGAGGTTTAACTTCAAGATGGGATGTATACTCTGTGATGATGCAGAATACCAAGGATCTATCCAACATGTCTATGCAACATGTATTCTCTGAACTCAAAGCGTATGAGTTTGATCTTAACAGGAAAAGGGCTCCTGATGAGACCTCAGCTGAGAAGGGAGTAGCCTTCAAGGCTAAGGAGACTGAGCCAAAATCCCCAAAGCCACAGAAGAGTACAAAGGCAACCAAATCTCAAAGCAAGGCTGAGATGCAAGAGGAACTCAGCCTGATGGCCACAAGGTTTGAAAAACTTAACAGCTGCTTTGGCAAATATACGAGGTTTTACAGGGATAACAGGGAAAGAAGAAGTTATCCATAGAAAGACACCAGAGAAGGAGAGAAAAGCTCAACTGAGCTGGAAAAGAAGAAAGATTACAAGAACTAAACCAGAGCTGAAGGTTCATCATCAAAGACTAGAGAGTCTATTGAGGAAAAGAATGATGATGCCAACAGATGTTTTCAATGCAAGAAGGTTGGGCACTTTCAATATGATTGTCCTCAACTGAGCACCAAGGAAAGAAAGGAAAGGCAAGCCAAAAGAGACAGGAGATATGGAGAAAGAAAAGCCATGGTGGCTGAGGATGTTGATGAAGATCTGGAGTCATCTCATGGACTGTTCTCTGACAGCAGTGATGATGACATGTGCCTCATGGCAAGAGAAGAACCAGAGGTACAATCTAAACCATCCATTTCTCTAGAACACACACCTGAGCTAAGCTCAGAGTCAACTGAGGAACTCAATCTTCAGCCCGCTTTGGAACAACTGATGATTGATTTCTCAAGATTGCAAGAAGCAAGTTTTTGTCTCCAAGATGAAAATAAAAATATCCTGAGTGAAAACTCCAAGTTAATTGAATCTGGGAATCAGACAGATCTTAACTCAGCTCAATCTACCATTGAATTGACAAAAGAGGTGGAAACTCTCAAAAGTCAAGGAAATGGCAAAGATCAGCTGATAAAGGATCTTACTGAATCTAAGATAAAGTTAACTGAAGAAAATTTAAAATTGGTAAGCCAAATAAAGGATTCATTCCTGAAAATTGATGTCTTACAAAAATCTGAAGAGACCTTGTTAAAAAGGATTGATGCTCTTAACAAACCCTCTCGTGCCATAGTGGAGATCCAAAATTTTCTAATCAATCCTAATAACAAGTGTGGAATAGGGTATGTTCCAAAACCTTCAGAAGGTCCTCTGAGTGTTGCTTCTTCAAGTGGCACAAAGAGAGTTTTTGTTAAGTCTGTGACCTTTCAACCACAGACTTTAGATAAAGGAAAAAGACCAGCTGAGGTCCAACAAAAGAAAAGTCAATCTCAGCCAAAACCAAATGGAAAGGCTCAGTTGATAATTCACAAGGAGCCACTAAAGGTTATGGTACTTTAATTATTGGCCCAGTAAGAGTAAGCAATGTATCCTATGTCAGTGAACTTAAGCATAATCTTTTGTCCATAAGTCAGTTTTGTGATAAAGGATACTGTGTTGAATTTTCATGTAACCTGTGTTCTGTCAAGAATATATCTTCACAACAGGTATTACTGACTGGGTCAAGGAAGGGAAATGTCTATCTTGCAGATTGGAAGTCTTGCACACCAAATGCATGTCTTATTACAAAGAGCTCAACTGATACTAATTGGATATGGCATAAAAGACTAAGTCATCTGAACTTCAAGATGATGAACATGATAGCAAGACATGGACTGATAGAAGGAATGTCAAATAAAGTATACAACAAAGAACATATTTGCAAAGCCTGTCAGGAGGGAAAGCAAGTGAAAGCAACTTTCAAAAGCAAAGTAGCAACCTCTACTGACAAAGTACTTTAACTGTTGCACATGGATCTTTTTGGTCCAGTAACCCCTGTAAGTATCAATGGGAGAAAATATACTGTTGTTGTTGTTGTTGATGATTTCTCAAGGTACACTTGGGTGGTATTTCTAGCAAGCAAAAAAGAGACTCAACTCAGGCTACCAGAGCTTCTGAAGAAAGTTAGCAATGAAAAGAGCCTGAACATTGTAAAGATAAGATCAGATAAGGGCACTAAATTTATTAATTCAATTATATCTAATTTTTGCAAAGAGTTAGGTATTGCTCATGAGACCTCAGCTGCTAGAACTCCACAACAAAATGGAGTAGCTGAAAGAAGAAATAGGACTCTCAAGGAGTCAGCCAGGATAATGCTTGCAGAAGCTCAAGTTCCTAAAAGATTTTGGGTTGAAGCTATTAATACTGCCTGCCACACTCAGATTAGATCCATGGTAACCAAACATCAAGGAAAATCTCCATATGAGCTATGGAATGGCAGAAAGTCTCAGGTATCTTACTTTCATATCTTTGGTTGCAAGTGTTTCATTCACAACAATGAGAAAACTCAACTAAAAGCTTTTGATAGCAAAGCTGATGAAGGTATATTCTTAGGATATTCCCAAATCAGTAGAGCTTTCAGAGTTTACAACTGTAGAACCCTTGTTGTGGAAGAATTTGATGAATCTACTTTTGAGTCCAGGAGTAAGGAGACTGAGGAAGTGATAAGCAAAAGGCTAACTAGACTGAGTATCAAGTCAAAAGGCTATCCTGAAAATTGTGTTGATGCATACATCCCAACCTGGGATATCCTAAATGATCAACAATTCAAAGAGGACACTCAAAGTCAAACCACTCCTCACAGCTCACCTGAGAGCTCTCCTGAACATGCAACTAAACTGATGAACACTATCCCAGTTCAAGAGGTTAGTAATGTCAATGAAGATGTGGTCACAGCTGAGACATTTAATGAGCCCATCATTCAAGGGAGAACCAATGACACTACCATTGAGAATGAAAATACCTTGAATGATGACTCAGAACTTCAACCCTCTGTTTTATTTCCTGAATTTGATTTTATTCCTATATCTAGTGACTCAACTTCAGAAGAGTTAAACTCTACTGAAGGGCATCAGTCTAGGAGGACATGGCTCTCAGATCATCCTGTTGAGCTAATCCTAGGTGATCCTACCTCCGGAGTCAAAACTAGAAGTTTTCATGAAGAAAGTGCTTTGTTTTGTTGTTTCTCATTTAACCAGGAACCAGGTTCCATTGGAGAAGCATTCCAAGATTCAAACTAGTTTATTTCTATGCAAGAAGAGCTCAACCAATTTACAAGAAATCAAGTATGGGAGCGGGTTGACAGACCATATCATTGCAATGTGATTGGAACCAAGTGGGTATTCAAGAACAAGAAGGATGAAAATGATGTTATAGTAAAAAACAAGGCCAGACTAGTAGTAAAGGGCTATTCTCAAGTGGAAGGTTTTGACTATGATGAAACCTTTGCCCCGGTGGCCAGATTGGAAGCAATAAGGTTATTTCTTGCATATGCTGCTCACAAGAAATTCAAGGTGTATCAAATGGATGTAAAGAGTGCTTTCTTGAATGGAGTACTCAATGAGGAAGTCTATGTGGAGTAACCCCCAGGTTTTGAAGAAAGCCACAAAGTATATAGACTGAGAAAAGCTCTATATGGACTGAAACAAGCTCCAAGAGCTTGGTAAGATAATTTGTCACAGTTTCTCTTAGATCATGGCTTCATCAAAGGAAGAGTTGATAGAACACTCTTCAGGATCACAAAAGGAGAGGACACTCTGCTAGTTCAAATCTATGTGGATGATATCATCTTTGGTTGTCCAAACCAAGTCCTCTGTGAGAAATTTTCTCAACTGATGGAAGGGAAATTTGAGATGTCAATTATAGGATAAATGAACTTCTTCCTAGGACTTCAAGTCAAGAAGTCTCTTGAAGGAATCTTTATCAACCAAGCCAAATATACAAGGGAGCTGATCAACAAGTTTGGATGCCAGACCAGCAAAGTTGCAAGAGTTCCACTCAACACCAACACCAGGATGGAACATGATGAAGATGGTGAATCAGTAGACCAGACTCACTACAGAGCAATAATTGGGTCTCTACTGTATCTCACAACAAGCATGCCTGATATCACATTTGCAGTTGGCATATGTGCTAGATATCAAGCAAATCCCAAGAAAAGTCATCTGGAAGCTGCTAGGAGGACAACCCAAGAGAAACGTCCCGTTGGCGAGGGACTGCATCGTGAGGAAGTCATAGAATTCGACCACGATGAACAGCCTTCCAACGGGAGGACTCCCCCAAGTGAATTACAAGAGATGAAAAAAGCAATCGAGGAATTGCAAAAGCAGTTGGAATCTCAGAGAGGTATCGGATCAACTGTCCTCCCATCCTCACCATTATCCCTGGCAGTCCTCAATGCACCAATCCAAAAGAAGATACAATTTCCAGCAATCAATTTGTACGAAGGAACCTCGGACCCTCGAATTCATGTGACTAAGTACTCCGATTTCATGATCTCGATGGGGGCAACCGACGCCACACAATGCCGGAATTTCCCACTCACCCTTGGAGATGCCCCGCACAGATGGTTTTTGGCACTAGCTCCCGGCTCTATTAACTCCTTTGCCCAACTGAGCAAAGAGTTCCTGTCTCACTTCTCAACCGCAGGGTCTTACTTGACCCACAGATACCGGTTGGCAGACATCAGACAAGGAGATGAGGAGTTAGATAAACAGTTTCTGGAAAGATTTGATAAAGTTCTACTAGAGGGCGAGATAGTGAGTGAAGATACGAAGATAGTAGCAGTGATGGCTGGATTGAAGAAAGGAACCGATCTGTGGAAGGAGATGCATTTGACTTGTTCGAAAATGTACGCGGAATTTAGACACAAGGTAAGAATCCACGTATCGATGCAGGAAGCCCTACACAAAGAAATAGGAGATAAAGCTGACCTGAAGAAGTTTGGCAAGAAGTCTGGAGAAAATGATTACAAGGCTCCAAAGAACATGAAGTCGTTCAACGAGGGAGCTGGCTCATAGGTCGAGAAAGCATTCCTGTCAGAACAGACATAACAGGTAGCCCCCGTATCAATGAACCATTCCTTTGGGTTGCCCACGAGGTTCACTTCAGTGGTCACCGCAGCAAGGTCCTCTTCAGTGAACTCTCCTTCAACCACGCTCGCATTGGACTGCTTGCCCTTGCCTTTGTCATCTTTCTTCGGGGCCTTGCAGAATCTTGTAATGTGGTTCGGCTTTCCACAGTTGTAACAATCACCCGTAAATTTGGGTCGAGTTACAACTGGTTGTTTGCCTTTGTCAGAATTTGGCCTCTTACGCTTCTTTGACTCCATCAAATTAGCTTTGACCTCTTCCTGACCCTTGTTCCTTTCCAGCCCACCTTCGCGAATCTGAAGTTTGCCTATGACCTCTTGCAAGGTCATACTCTTCTTCTTCAGCTTCAAGTGGCTTTGAAACTCCTTCCAGCTTGGAGGCAGTTTCTCAATGACTGCAGCGGCTTGGAAAGCGTCTGGCAGTATCATTCCTTCTGCAGCAATGTCGTGCAGAATCAACTGGAATTCTTGAACTTGTTCAACGACAGACTTCGAGTCCACCATCTTGAAGTTCAAGAACTTCCCAACCAAGTACTTCTTAGTATCGGCATCCTCGGCCACATATTTGGCCTCCAAGGAATTCCACATTTCCTTGGCCGTTTTGCACTTCTGGTAGACACTGTACAAAGCATCTGCCAGACCACTCAGAATGTAGTTCTGAGCATAGAAGTCGTGTTCCCACCAGTGGGCACGAACTTCCTCATTCTGCGCATCGTTCTCAACGACCGCAGGCGGGTCCTTAGTAAGGAACCTCGCCAACCTCAAGGTGGTCAGAAAGAACAGCATACGCTGTTGCCACCTCTTGAAGTTTTTACCCGAAAACTTTTCGGGTCTCTCACTTTGGCCATGATTTCCATTATATTACTATTGCTCGTCATTGTCTCAATAGATTGCACTATAGGTGTGTAAACTACGGTCCGAATCGGAAAAGACCGATCAAACCAAACCGAAATATATATTTTGCTTAGGTTTTCGATTTATGGTTCGGTTTACGATATTAAAATTTAAATTTATTTTATTTCGGTTCGATTTACGGTTTTTACGAATTAAAAATCATATAGACCAAACCGAACCGAAATATTTTTAATAATATATATATATATTAATATTCACTAAATTAATATGTAATTACTTATAGTCTAAAATAATAATATAAATATTAGATAATTTAGATTTATGCATAAAAGACTTGAGTTGATTTGTGTTTTGCATAAAATACTTGAGGAGTGGTGTTTTGTGTTGATTGTGTTTTCAAACTGTTGCTTAACTTTTGAAAACTATTGTTTTGATATTTTTATTTGATTATGCAGTAAGGTTAATGATGCATTTTTGCTTAAATTACAATTTAGATGTGACATGCTGCAAGTAATTGAATGAAACAAGTGTGTTGATGCTAAAAAAAAAAAGCTAAATTTAAAAAAAAAGTGTAAAAAATTTAGGTTTGTTTAGTTTGGGACCGAACGGTTTTTCAAAATATGGTTTAGTTTTTTGTTTGTAAAAAAATTACGTTTTGGTGTTCGGTTTGGATAATACGATTCGATTCGGTGACCGAACCGATCGTTGCACACCCCTAGATTGCAGTTTGCTGGGTGAGTTATTATGTCTAGGTATGGAAACCTTTTGGTGTTATCATTCTTTTTTATTTGGGATAATAATTTTTTAGTACGATATGTGCGGATTTGTTAGTGTTTAGTACTACGAACTTTTTTTTATTACTGTTTTAGTCATTTGGTGTAGTGTTTTTCTTGTTTTTCCCTTTTGCGTCAGTTACTTTTTCTATGTCTAATATGGTAGGTTTATTTGGATGGTAATTATTTTTATGGTGGGGTTTATTGTACGATGAATATTTTGTAACAGTTTTTTGGAATGATATTATTTGAATGGTAATTGGTTTTATGGTGGGGTTTATTGTACGATGGATATTTTGTAACTATTTTTTTGTAATGATATGGGTTGTTTCTTTTAATTATTGTAACGGTTTTTTGTGGACAATGATATTTTCATTGAATTTCTCATGAGTTGAGATATTGTTCTTGTCAATTTATGGTGGAAGATTAGGTCGGTTTTATTTGTTGTTAGTTATTTTGCAGCCACCAACGGTAAATGACGACGGGTATGTTCTACCTCTAAACTGCAAATGAATTTGGGTTTAAATATTAAAAAAAATGGTCTCAGTATGTGGATTTTAGATGGAGTATTTATAACCATGATTTGATTAGTTATTTTTGTTTCTCATAGTAAGGTAGATATACAACCCACCATCCTTGCTTATACAATTGCATTCTCATGTTTAATAAACCTGGTAAAGCAAGTTTATGATAAAAATATGTATGGATTTCTTTTTTCAATGGAAAGAATGGTTGTAGTAGTAATACACTGATCATTGTTAACTTATGTTTGTACGTTTACTATTGCGGTAATTCATTTCAATAAATTGATGATTTCTATGTCTTTTTTCATAAAATAAAGACACAAGCAATCAGCGTGCATGTTAACCCTCCATGATGTTATTAAAATTTAAATCAAATTTGATAGTTTTAGGATGTAGGCACTCTTTTTCTTTAATGACCAAAATTAATTCGGATGTTCAGTCTATTTTTTTTTTTTACAATTGTTTTAAATCACTTAGTTAACCATTCATATATTATACTAGTGACATTTGGCCAAGTCAAATTAAGCTACAGAAATTAGAGACACTATTTCAGCTCTAAATTCCAAGCAATAGGATCCCATTCACTGCATATAAAAGCAATAGAAATTGTTTATTGTTCTCTCACGGTGGATGGCTGCTCCAATTTTTTTGTCATTATATTTTTCCTCTTTAACCTAATTCTTTTATATGACCATTTTTATAAAATAATGAACACATAAAACTTGTTCATCGAACACTACGTAGGAGTTTTTCATATGTTCTAATTTGGTTCTAGATTTATAGTCTGGCTTATAGTTTTCCCCATTGGTTTATATATTCCATTGGTAACAAGATCAACTTTCAAAAATTAAGAAATGTGAATGAATAAACCTCCATTACATAATAGTTCCCATGAGAAAGTAATTTTCACCACATCTTGAATCTACTTCGAGAACCTACTTGCTTGTCACATAAAGAACCTTGTCAGAGAATTCACAAGAACGGTGGATCTGTGATAAATTGTCATGTTTTTTTAGCACGTATTGTCAAATATGCTTTGGTTCAGATTTTAGTTCTCTAGTTACTATATTTTTTTAAGACAATCCTTGTACTCCTTTTTTGAACATATAATTCACGTTTTTACCCTCAGAGGCATGTATATTGGTAAAATACATTTTGGCAAGTAATTAAAGCTAGTACATATTGCAACGTGTTTAAACATGCAGCTAACATATTTATATGTATTTTTGAATAAATGAAGTGTTCTAAGTTGGGTAGTATTTTGTAATGATACAGTGCTGAAATTGCTATTTTATTCTTGTTATATTTGTCATTAACGTTTTGTGTTGTATTATGTAAAATTTATGTTCATTCAGGGTTCATTGTTTTTATAGGTGTTATGGATGATAAAATTGTTCTAAGTGTTAAATTTAAGGGAGAAACGAAGTTGATTGCTGTTGGTGATTTGTCATTGTTCGATGATTTGGTTTCTCAAGTGGTTGGTAAGTGGGTGGAGTTGAGGGGGCATAAATTTTCATGTCATTATTATGTGGGTAGTATGGAAAATTGTTGCCTTGATTCTGATGATGATTTGAGTAATTTATTGTTTACCTGTCGTCATTTCAAAGTGAAAATTGTATATGTTTCATTGGCTACCAAGTTTGTTGTCTCTAATTCGATTTTGGAAGGTGATGTTGGTATGACAAAAAATTCTGCACATATGGGTGGTGAGTATGGTGGTTTTGTGGGTGTTTCTTCGATTGTGGGTGGTAGTAGCCTTGGTAGTGGGTTGATTATCTCTAATAAGAGAAAGTCAGTTTGTGTACAATCTGAGTTGGATGATCCATGTTTTATTCCTCGTTATGATGTGTGCCCTAGTTTGCAGAAGAAGGCATTATTATCTGATAGTTGGTCGGACATTATGAATGGAGGTGTGGGTTTAGTATTTAAGGGTGGTGTGGTTGAGTTTAGGAGTGAGCTAATTAAGTATACATCACCGATGGGTTTTAAGTTTAGGTACGTCAGGAATGATAGTAGATATGTCCATGTCATTTGTCAGGAGTCTGAGAGTTATGGGTGTGAATGGTTTATAAAAGCTAAATGCAAGCCAGTGACTTTAGATTTTGAGGTTTCCAAAGCAAATCTAATACATAAATGTGTAGGTAAGTTGGTGAGCGATGAAACTTGTCGTTTGTCGTCGAAGTTGTTGGGTGATTTAGTTGTGCAAAATGTTAAAAGTAAACCAACAATTGGTGGTAAATAAATTATGCTGTTGATTAAGAATAGTTATGGACTAGATATACCTTATTGGAAAGCGTGGCGTACGGTGGAAGCAGCAAGGGATAAAATTTTTGGTAGTTTCGAAGAGTCGTACAATGAGTTGAAATGGTATTGTGAAGCTGTTGAATGTACTAATCCAGGCAGCATTGTATCACTTGAGCCCAATCCAGTTTCCCATCATTTTGAACGTCTTTTTTTATCTTTTAATGCATGTTTGGAGGGGTTTAAAAGTTGTCGTCCGATGTTATTTCTTGATGGCACATTTATGAAGGGACGTGCTAAGGGTACTCTTCTATCTGCTACTGCAAAGGATGGGAATAATGGTAAGTTTTTTTTTTTTTGCTTTTCTATTTTTAGTTTAGGTGTCAACACTCCAAAAAACAACACTCCATATAATTATTCCTTAATCCATGATGGTTAGAGAGAGAAAGAGGGGTGAGAGGGTGAGATTTTGGGTAGATCCTAGGTTAACCCTTGTCGAGTGTAAACCGGTGAGGCAAAAACTTCCTAACCAAAATGGAGCACGCGAGTGGTTGGATAGAAAATCGGATTCAAGACGTTGGTATCGTTGGAGCAAAGGTATCGTTCCTACGGTTGATAGGCGGTGGACGTCCTTTCTCTTTAGGAACTTCCCGGAGGATTGTAGATTGGATGTTTTAAAGAGAAAATTCAACGAGATCGGGGTAGTGAAGGATATTTTCTGTCCCAGGAAAAGGGATAAGGCAGGAAAATTATTTGGTTTCGTGAGATATAGTGAAATTCGGCCTGACGAAGTTAAACGGACATTAGAAAGGCTTAATAACCTGTGGATTGGTAGCTTCAAACTAAGGGTTTTCTTACCCAGATTTGAAAGGAGATCACTCAAAGTTGAAGATTCAAAGGTATGCAGTTTTAATGCGAATCTGGGGATTCGAATGGAGGGTAAATCCTATTGTGACGTGGCGAGAGTAGTTAATACTAATTTTCAGGGGAGGTCCTCTTCGAAGGGGCTTGATGGTGAAGGTTCACTCCATTATAAGGAGAATATAGAGATCGATGATTTTGTTTTTGAATCTTGTCCGGAGGAGAGAGGATGGCTGGATAAGTGTTGGGTTGGTCTTCTGAAGGGAGATTTCTCTTGGTCCGAACATGGGGAGGAATTACAAGGTGAATGCGGGATAAAACTGAAACTGATTCACATGGGGGATGACGTAGTGTTAATCAGAGATTTGTGTGGCTTTTCTAACCTGGAATTACAAATGGATGAATGGTTGAATTACTGGTTTCATTGGGTTAGACCTTGGCGCCCTCGCGATGTATGCCATAGAAGGAAGGCATGGACTAGATGGAGCGGCGTCCCATTGCACGCGTGGAGCGATAGATTCTTCAAATTAGCTTGTTCGAAGTTTGGCTCTTTTATTAAGATGGATCCGTTATCGTTGTATAAAGAGAACTTGGAATCAGCTAGGGTTCTAATTTCAGTAACATTTTTTGTGATCATAAACGAGGTGGTGACGGTGAGAGTGGATGGTCTACAGTTTAAAGTTAAAATAATGGAGGAACTACCTTTACCCATTTTGTTAGGGTGTCCTAATGATATTGGAGGTAGTGTTCGAGATGATGCATCATGTTTTAGTGATTCGATGTGCTCGTCGTTATCTGGTTCGGCTCAAGCGTCTGTTCATGGAAGATGTGAGGTATCAGAGTATATTTCCGATGGTTTTTCGGTAGAAGGCCTTCATGAAGATACTACCGTGATACCTGTGGAAGAAGGCGTTATCTCCGAAAAAATTGGGGGCGATATTTTTCTGGAAAATAGGTTCCAAGTTCTGGAGAAGGTAGAAGGTCGTGCAGATATCCATGCAGTATTAAAGAAGGACGCACCTTTAACGGCTCATGCAGCGGAAAAGTTGAAGATTAATTCTAATTTGCAGGATGTGGTGGGACCCAATATTTCGCAAGTGGGGGTGTGTAATCCGAATGACTTGGACATTTTGAATAACAAAAAATCTGGATTTAATGAAGACATGCCTTGTGGGTCTCCTTGTGAAAAAGCCCAAGAGTCCCAAAATAATATTGTTAGGCCCCTTGGGATTGAATGTGGGTCCAATTAATCCATTTTTCTTAAGAATGGGCATTCGAATACCTCTCAAATTGGAGCAGCTCAAAAGGTTTCCATTCAGGAATCCAACTTGAATTTTGATGTGTGTGACCCATCTATTTTGGGCAAAAATCCTGACTCGGTTGGTATCGTATGCGGGAATCAGTCTAGGGATTTTTCGGCGCTAGATGGGGTTCGTGGAGCAAGCTCAAATAGAGAAATGGGGAAAAACCAAGGTTGCAAGGCAGTAAAAAACAGCAGGGGCCGTCGAAGAGGGTGAGGAAGAAGGCCGAATTGGCTCAATTTAATGTTTTTTTTTCCGATTTAGCCAGCTCTGCGGAAAAAATCAAACAGAGGTGTGAGCCTAATAGGGGCCGACTCACTACTGAAGATAGCGAGCGCAATGGTGGAATGAAAGAGGAAGCCAGACGTACGTGGGAAGTCGGCAAGATCATGGGAATCAAGTCTAGCAAAATGGATGAGCAGATTGTTAACAGGTTAGTTTCTTTAGATACTCTAAAGGAGAAATCAAGTGGTGATGTCTCGGGGATAAAAAAAGGAAGTATCAATGAGAGTACTTAGCTTTAATGTTAGAGGCTTGGGGAGTAAGGCAAAACATGAGGAGGTGAAGAATCTCATCAAGAGTCATAGAGTAGATTTTTGCCATATTCAGGAAACTAAGAAGGAGTACATAGATGATGTGTTGTGTAAATCTATATGGGGTGAAGGTAACATGGGGTGGGCGTTCAGGGAAGCGGAGGGAAGGGCTGGGGGCATTTTATCTCTTTGGAATGCCGATGTGTTTTCTGCATGTAGCTGTTGGCATATGAAGGGGGCTGTAGTGATTAATGGAGTATGGAGTGCGGATAATAAAGAATGTTGTATGATTAACGTTTATGCATCGTGCCCACTTGGAGAAAGGATAGAATTATGGGAGAGGATTTTGGATATTCTACCTACGGATCCATCTTGTTGTATTTGTCTTTCGGGTGACTTTAACTCTGTCAGAAGAGCATCGGAAAGGGATGGCAGGAGAGCAGAAGGATGCAGAAGGGATATAGAGGCATTCGATAATTTTATTCGTGACAGTAATCTTATCGATCTCCCTCTACATGGTAGACTGTATACGTGGTACAAACCCGATGGGTCTTGTAGGAGTAGAATTGATCGCATGCTGGTGAATAATGAATGGATGAAATCATGGCCGAGCTCATGGAAAAAGGGGCTCGGGAGATCAATATCGGACCACTGTCCTATTCTGCTGGAGATAAAAGTAAAAAATTGGGGACCGAAGCCTTTTCGTTTTCTTAATGCGTGGCTCTCTCATCCAGATTTTAAAAAATTTGTGGTCGAAAAGTGGAGCACCTATAAGGTTAAGGGCTGGGGGAGTTTTGTTATGAAGGAGAAATTAAAGAGATTGAAAGAAGACATCAAGATTTGGAACAAAGATGTATTTGGCGACATGGATAACAGAATTGAAGGTTGTAGGGCTGAGATTCAGAAACTAGATATCTTTGATGATACTTTCGGGTTAGAGAATTCTGAAATTATTAGGCGTAATGAAGTGATGGCAACTTTGATCCAAGAACTTAAAAATAAAAGTAGCTTGCTCGCTCAAAAAGCTAGGTGTAGGTGGCTTGCAGAAGGCGATGCGAACAATAGCTTTTATCAAAAATTCATTAATAAAAGGCGAAAAAATAATGAGTTGAGTGGAGTCCTGATAGATGGAGTTTGGAAGGAGGAAGTCAATGAGGTTAAAGCTGGTATTCACCTATTTTTCAAGAATCATTTCAGCTCAATTGTGCAAAGCAGACCGGTACTTGATCCTGCAGTGTTTGAGAAGAAGTTATCTCCGGAGGATAATGAATGGCTCACAAGAGATTTCTCAGAAGTAGAAGTGAAGGAAGCCATTGATGCGTGCGGAAAATCGAAAAGTCCAGGGCCAGATGGATTTAACTTTGGTTTCTTCCAAGAATTCTGGGAGATGTATAAAGACGATTTCATGAGGCTCATGAGCGAATTCCATCGATTTGGTAAATTGGTTCGCGGTATTAATCCCTCATTTATAGTGCTCATCCCGAAGAAAGAAGAGGCTAGAGAATTACATGAGTACAGACCCATCTCTCTCATAGGTGGTATTTACAAGATCGTATCTAAAATCCTCTCCAATAGGATTTGCAGAGTGTTGGGGTCTATCATTTCGGAGCAACAATCTGCTTTTGTAGGAGACAGACAGATTCTAGACAGTGTGGTGGTGTTGAATGAATTAATCGAGGATGTGAAGAAAAGAAAAGAAGCGGCGTTGATATTCAAGATCGACTTTGCAAAGGCCTATGATACGGTGGACTGGAATTACCTAAGAATGGTGATGAAGTGTATGAACTTTGAGAACAAATGGATCAGTTGGGTGATGGAGTGCATCTCCACTGCACACGCTTCGATACTTATCAATGGCAGTCCAACCGAGGAGTTTCATTTGGAACATGGGCTTAGGCAAGGAGACCCTCTATCCCCTTTTTTGTTCCTTCTTGCTGCGGAAGGATTAAGTGCGATGTTGTAGAAGGCGGTGAACCTGAATATTTTCAAACCAATCGAAGTGGGTAGTGAAAAGATAGTTGTCTCACATCTTCAGTTTGCCGATGACACCATTTTTGTGGGTAAGGTGTCCAATGAAAATGTGAAGTTCCTGAAAAGATTCCTCTTAAACTTGGAATTGTTGTCTGGCCTAAAGGTAAATAGAAATAAATACAGCTTGGTTGGGCTGAATTGTGAAGATTTTTTTCTGGCTGAATCTGCATTAATATTGGAGTGTCAAATTGGGGCTATCCCTTTTGTTTATTTGGGGTTTGACTTGAAGCGAAGATACTAACTTCTACTAGTCGCTTCCCCGCAAGCGGACGGGTTCACTGTAGTATGAGCAAGTATAATGACCAAGTATTATCGAACCCACGAGATGGAGTGTATGCGAATAGATCCCTGAAGATCTACGCTTCGTAGCTAATATGAGTGTATTGTTTTTGGAATTTTTTGGAAAGATTAATTAAAAGACTAAAATTATCCTAGGAATGCAAAAAGCAAAATTAAACTAAGAATCGAAAGGTTGTTTTCAAATGAGAGATGGTGATGCTCAGGATAGGAATCCCTACGAATACTAACGGAGCAGGTACATAATCAAAATAACTGTGACGCGCAAGAAATAACCTAAGTAAAAGAATGCAAGGTGAAAGCTCAAGATTCTAAACCCTAATACTTTACCCTAACATTCGACTTCACTAATCCACTAACAAGTTAATAGATTGTGCTTAATTAATGAGACCCTGATTTAACTAAGGTGATGCGGTCGTCCTCCTTCGCTAAACTGGTAGATAAATTAACCCTTTCTAAACCATCTAGTTAAGTCTACTCGTTATTAAAGAGTGATACGGTCGTCCTCTCTCTAACACTTTTCAAACGAAATTCAAAAGTAAAGTTAAGATTAATTTTAAGCATTCATTAATCAAGAGAATTAAAACCTAACGTCACAAGTTACGTTAATTACGTACCCACAACCTACTTCTACGAGTTCATCCTACCCCAAGCATACAAGGGTTTAGCTAGACATGGCTATATCAATAACGAAAACAATAAAAGAAACAACGAACATAAACATGATGAATTGAAGAAAGAAAATATGAAACATGAACTAGGGTTTAAAGAAATAAATACTAAGAACTGAATTTGAATTGATAAAAACGAAGTTTAAAGTGTTTAAAGTAATCAAGCTAATTAAAAGGAACTAAGAAACAAAAAGAAACTAAGAATTCGTATGAAAAACCTCAACAAAATGTAAAGTAAAGCTTGCTCGTCTCTTCTCCTCTTTCTCTCCCTAAAAACTAAGTCTAAAAGTGATTTGGTATGTGTTAGATGATGTCTCCCTGTGTGTGTGTTCTCTAAAAAACGTGCTTGAAACGAATATATATATGCACGGGCCGAATCGTGAACTCGTGGGCCGAAAAACGCCTTTGAAAATGCAAAAATAGAAGGCGCTCGAGCAGGCCTGCTCGAGCGGTTACGCTCGAGCATATAGCTCGAATGACACACGGGCTCGAGCGCTCGCGCTCGAGCTGCTCGAATGGCGAAACTTCTCTGCATAAAATGGGGCGCTCGAGTAACACGCTCGAGCGGTGGCGCTCGAGCTGCTCGAGCGCTAGAAATCTTCTGTATGTTTTAGGCGCTCGAGCAACGTGCTCGAGCGCTAGTGCTCGAGTGCTTTACTCGAATGCTCCCCAAAATTCCTCCAAATAGCACTTTTCTTCTTCAACACTAACACCATTCGTATTTCTTCGATATCTTCTCATCCGGGCATCCGTTTGAGACGATTCAAAGTCCTACGAACTCCATTCTTCGCCCTCAATTCATCTAAGAGCATCAAAGAGACAAATTCATCAATTTAGAGAAATAATTCTCAAGTGACTCCAAATACTCGATAAAATCGGCCAAAATAAGGGTATTTCAAGTGACGAATCATGACAATTTCACGCCTAATCAACCCCCCCCAAACTTACCATGTTGCTTGTCCTCAAGCAACGAAAGAATAAGTCAAGTGAAATTGTTAGGAATGAGTCAAAGGATCAATCATGCAAGCAAATGAACTCAAGCTTCAAAGATCAATCACACGTTTACTCACTCACTTTCCTTCATCGTACTCATGCAACAATAACAAGAAACACCAAGATCAAGCATGGATGTGCACTCAACGATGTGTTTCGCTCCCTCTGTTGGTCCCACTAGATAGATTAATTGCGGAAGCCTTTTTAACCGATATGTCTTTAGAAGAAATCCTTTTTAAGAACACAAATTATAATCAAACAAGTATTAAGGAAAGCAATAAATAAGACCGTATATATAGTGGTTCGGATCTGAATATCCTACGTCCACTCTCCCTTGATCAAAGGGGTCTCACTATCAACCAACCAACTCACTTTCTTACTGGAATTTCCGAAGTACCAGCACCTTCTTACAATCTCTTTAGATCTAACTCCGATCTAAAGACAAACTTACTCCAACCTTGTCTAACACGATGAACAGGTTGAGTATATAAACTCCTTACGAGTAGATGAGTAAATAAGAGCAAAAGTGAGTGCAAAATGCGTAGTGATCAAAAGCTTAGTATGGCTATGTGCGCGTGAGGAACTCTAGAGCTTTTTCTAGATCTGCACTCAAGTATATATAGAGGGGATTAGGGACATAGCCGTTGGGAGGCTAATCCAATCAGATCCTCTATATATGGAAGCTTCAATCAATCAATTCCCTAATTGATTGATTGGGTTGGTGAGATCTTGATTGATTGTCTTCATATATTCTCAATCCAATCTTGATTTGACTTGATTAATCACCAACGGATCAATGCTTCCAATTTCCTAACTCTGATTCTCAACAGAGAAGGCAGGACCAGACACCAGGCAACCTCGGCGTCCTCTGGTCCAGAGTCGGTTAAGAAACAGATTACTCAGAAGAACCAGGATATGATTCTGAGAAACTTATGTTTCACCAGACTCGTCTGGTCAGAACTCGTCTGGTCAGGGAATGTTCTCTGCCTCTGGTCTTAATCTCTTCTGCTGAAGTCCTCTGGTGGAGTCCTCTGGTGGGGTCCTCTGGTGACTCTTCTGGTGAGGTCTTCTGGTCTGGCAGTTCCCCCTAGACTAAGTCCTAACTAATCCTCATCTGGCTAACAGGTCCAGATGGTCCTATTACAACTTCTGGTTTGTTTTAACTCATCAAAACTAACAAATTTTTTATCCTAACAATTTCCCCCTTTTTGATGGAGTTAAAACACTACCAGAACTGATCAAAAGTAAAACTGAAGCAAGAAAATAATAAAGGGATGAGACCTTAGAATAGATCTCATCAGGCAAATAATAAGACAACAAGGAGTTGTCTTTAGAACAAAGAAGATATGTATTTTTCATTAATAATCAGAGGACAAAATAATTACAGATTACATTGAAGTTCATAGTCCTATTCTAGGCATATCTTCTGTTCTCTTTAGGGACAAGAAACCAGTCAAGGAACCTATCCTGGACGGCCTTCAACTCTGCAGAAGATGTTGGGGTGAAATTCACCAACACCTTGGTCTTGTAAAGCTTCTTCAGTTCTGCCCAATCCACCTGGTTCCCAATCATGGGAGTGTTAAGATAAGTAAATTCAGGAGCAGTCACCTCCAGGTTGAACTCAATGGTTGAATCCATCAGCTGCTTGTACAAGTCTGCATCATAGGCTTGCATCCAAGAATGAAAGGTTCTGTTGATCAGCTCATCATCTTCTGGTGCTGGCCTCTGGATATAATGCTGAATGAACCAGAGGGTCTTGGCTTCTCTCCATCTCTCAATCAGAGGATACGACACAGTAGAGTCAAAGGACCCTTCTGTCCTGAGTGGCAAGATGTTCATAACTTCCACATGAGCTTTCCTCTTCTGACCTGAGCCACCTGCACCAGAAGGAATACCAGCTTCTCTGGCCTTCTTGTTCTGCCTCTTAACATATCTGAGCCTCTGCTCTTCATCTATGTTCTTCCTGATTCTGGCTTGCCTCTCTTCTGGAGTCTCTTCCTTGTACCTCTTCTCTGCTTCTTCGACAACAGATTCAAGGAAGCTCTTCTTCACTTTTCTAATCTTCCTCTTAGCAGGACCAGGAATGGTAGAAGGATCCTGCTCAGCTTCAGATGACTCTTCTTCTGCAGCAAGCTGTTTAGCCATAGATAGAGATTTCAACTCTTCTTTCTTCTTCTTCTGCAACTCAGCCTGGGCCAATGTGTTCTCCAGCAGGTCCAGACGAGCTCCATGGCTAAAAAGAGTCTCATTTGTGATCTTAGCCAGATCAGTTCTGGCCTTCTCTTCCCCCTTTTTAACTTCATCAAGGAGGGGCTCCACTACCTGCCTTATGAGATCAGGCAAGGCAGTGTTGGAGGAAGAGTGAAGATCACGAAGCTGCTTGGCCTCCTCCAGGTAAGCCTTAGACTCTGCAACAAGTCTCTCTTGCTTCTCCAACATCTCCTGGAGGGAGTCTTTCATCTTTGCAGTCTGAATCATCTGGCTGGCCATCTCCACCTTGAGCACAGAGACTGGCCTCATCTGCTCCATCATGTGCTCCTGGAGCTGCTTCTGGCTATGCATGACATCTAGCTTGACAAATAAGCCATTAGCCTTGAAGGAAGCTTTTACCTCTACCAGAGTGGACTTGATCTGCTTCAGGAAGATTTTCCTTTCATGCCTGATCTGGTGCTCTATCATAGCAGGGGCCATATGTTGGATTGCTTTGGAAAAGCGCCCTATCTGCATGATCTGCTCGTTGAAGAAAGCCTTCATCTTCTGGAGCACGGCAGGAGACATCTCAAAGTCTTCCTCATCTGAATACAGCTCTGGAGGAAAGACAAAATGAGGACCAAACTTGTAAGTGGGGCCCTCTGGAGTGAGCATTACTCCTCTCTGGATGAGCAGGGTGCGAATCAAGACTTTAGCTGCACCAGGGGTCTCCAGCTCTGCTGGGTTCTGAATGTTCATCTTCTGCTTCAGCTCAATCTCCCAAGCAGTGAAGTTGGAGGCACCCATTTCTTCAAGCAATAGCATCAGGTCCTCCACATCTTCAAGTCTGGCCTTGCTCCAGACCTTGGCATCAGTAAGCTCTGCCAGGAGTGGTAAGTGCTCCAGAAGAACTGGGAAATGCTCTCTTAGCCAGAGCTGAGCACTTACACTCATACTCTGCCTAATGGGACCCATTTCTGCAGAAGAGAAAGTGAAGGGTTTGGGCCCAGAGGCAGAGGAGGAAGGGGCTAAGTCAACAGGCTCAAGTGAAGCTTCCTCATCTTCACTATCATCGCTGGTTAAACAGGTTGGAGAGTGGGGAGGGCCAACGAATCCCAGAGCCATAAACATGGTTGGGTCCTGGTCTGAATGGGTTTGGGGAGGGTTAGGATTTTGTGAAGTAGAGGTGGTAGGAATGGGTTGTTCTGCACCAGAAGAGGAAGGTATATCTGGTACAGAATGTGTAGTAGGGATTTGGGAGGTGGAAGTGTTTGGAGGGGGGATGTCTGCACCAGAAGAGGTTGAGGGTACCTCTGGTACAGAAGGTGGGGGAGAGGGATTTGTGGGAAGATGTGTTTGGGAAAGAGGGGGAGAAGGTGTGTGAATAGGAATGGTGGAGGGAGTATATACAGGTGTATCAGGAATGACCTGCTCTGGTGGAACAGTAGGGTTACCAAAGGCAGATGGGGTTTTGGGAAGGTTATCTGGGGGAGAGGTAGAAGGGGAAACAAGATTAATGGGGGGGGAAGATGGAAATGAGGGATTTACCTCTGCTGGGTCAACACCAGCAGGTATAGCAGTCTCTGGAGCATCCTCCATCATCTGGGAGGCCTCATCAATGGCCTTCTCCAAGGCCTCTCCAAGATCAGATCCAGAGTCTGAATCTTGAAGAAGGGCTCTCTTGGCCTTGGATTTCTTTACAAGAGGCACATCCTCGTCTTCATCTTCCTCCTCTGATGGCTCATCCACCAGAAGGGTTTTCTTGGCCTTCCTGCTAGTCTTAGACTTCTTAGCAGAGCCTCTCCTGGCCTCCTCTGGCTGCTTCCTCTTGGCTGCTCCAGCCTTCTTAACAGCTTTATCATCATCACCCTTCTTCTTAAGCACATCAAGAAGGGGAATCTGGTCCTCCTCTGAGGAACCAGAAAAGGCAACGGTTGAAGAACCAGTTGCTTCAGAAGCTTTCTTCAGTGTCTTCTGCTTCTGCTGCTTTCTCTGCCCCTTAGGAGGTGAAGGAATAGATTGAATAGGAGGGGCAGGGATGGCTTGCTCCCCATCAGAGTCGGCATGGCCGTGGAGAGGACCATCCTTGGAGAAGAGGATCTTGGATTTGTGATAACTGTGGCACCAAGAAGACTTCCACTTCTTCTCTGGAAGAAGAGAATCCAAAATGAGAGTTAACTTAGTCCCTAAAGAGACATTTGCAGTGAAATAAAACTGCAACTCCCCTGGCTTGGAAGGACAAGACTCCTTCTTCACCTTCAGCCTGTTCTTCCTCAACACATCCAATAAGAACTCCGCCCAATTACACTGCACACCATCATACAAAGCCCTCATCACACACATCCTACCATTGAAAATGGCATCTGTGCTGTGATTCTCACACATAAGCACCTTCACCACGATATCGAACAACACCTTGAACTTCTGCCTTAAATGCTTATCCACAAAGCCCTTTGTGATATTCTGGCAGGAAAAACGAGCAAAAATCTTGAAAGATCCAACAATATCATCCTCCTTGTATGTCAACAGATCCACTCCCACCGCAGAAATGTTCTCGAACAAAGCGCAGAAATCGTGCTTAGAGAACACCAAATCATCTTCATCAATCTTTGAAGAAAAATAATCGCCACGAATCTTCATGCGAACCAACAACTGGGCCGTATAACCGTCCAGAGTACGAAAATCCTTGGGAACAGTGGAGATCAACTTCTCCACCCCTGCTCTCTGGAACATCTCCAGAACCGACAGCAAAACTGGGTTCTTGGTGGTATAGAAGTCCACCACCATCTCCGTCTTTAACTTTTTCATCATCAGGACATGATCGAAGTTGCACGGAGGAGCCATTACTGTGAAAGAGAGAGAGAGAGAGAAAATGCTTTGCAAAGATAGGTTAGGGTTTGAAAGTATGGAAACGTGAAAGGACAGTTTGAAAGAGAAACTGATATAAATAGAGTAATACGCGTGGCTTGAATGTTAAATGAAGTGTGAACGCATGTTATTTCAAATTTAATTGAGGAAACAAAATCAATTTTAGCATTGATTGACATTTTGCACAGTGATTAAATCCGACGACCATGATGAAAGGCGAGATACAGATTTAATCTGGTGCGTTGGCATAGTCATTGGGACTGGGCATAAAGGGGTTTTGTGGCAGTCAAGAGAAAAAGTGAAATGATTGCCTAGGCCCTATACCCTAGTCTTAAATACACTCTGAAGTTGAAACGTTTTGAGTGTACCTACTAATTTGAAAGGTGTATCCCAATGATCAGAGGCCAGAGAAGTAAAGACATACGTGTCACCTGATATTGTAATCAGATGATACCACGACTAGTCTGGTGAAACATCTCCTCTGATGGAACTCATCTGGTCCTCATCTGGGATAAGTGTCACCTGGTGTATACCTCATCTGGAGATATACCTTCTCTGATATATCTAATCTGCAGGTATGTTAGCATAAGGAAAATATATGAAGAAAATTAATAAAATAAGGATACTTCTCTTATGTTCCCCCTAAATCAAATCTGTCTCTGGATCCAACAAACCCAACTCAAAGGCTAACTCTCTGAATCTGGTCTCAGCCAAGGGCTTGGTTAAAATATCTGCTCTCTGCCTCTCTGTTGCAATCTTTTCCATCCTTATATCTCCCTTCTCAACATGATCTCTGATAAAGTGATGCCTTATATCAACATGTTTGCATCTGGTATGAAGAACTGGATTCTTGGTGATTGCTATAGCACTATTACTATCACAGAATATAGGAATATCCTTAGCTCTAATCTGGTAGTCCCTAAGTTGTTGACTAATCCAGAGAAGTTGAGAACAACAACTCCCTGCAGCCATGTACTCTGCTTCTGTTGTTGATGTAGCAATGGAAGTCTGCTTCTTGGAAAACCAGGATACCAATTTATTCCCTAAAAATTGGCATGTTCCACTAGTAGACTTCCTATCTATTCTGCACCCACCATAGTCTGAATCCGAATATCCACTCAATTCCAGGTTGTCATCTGCAGGATACCATAATCCTAAATTCACAGTTCCCTTAAGATATTTCAATATTTTCCTAGCTGCTTCCAAGTGACTCTTCTTGGGGTTAGCTTGAAATCTGGCACAAACTCCTACATCAAAAGTAATATCTGGTCTGCTTGCAGTCAGATACAAAAGAGAACCATTAAGTGCTCTGTACTGAGTCTGGTCCACACTTTCTCCAGACTCATCTGGATCCATGTTGAAATTTGTCATCATAGGGATCTTGGCTGCTTTGCTAGATCCTACTCCAAATTTCTCTAACATGTTCCTGGTGTACTTAGCTTGATTAATAAAAATTCCCTTCTCTGATTGCTTAACCTGCAAACCCAAAAAGTAATTCATTTCTCCCATCATGGATATCTCAAACTGACCCTGCATGAGCTCACCAAACTTCTCACACAGCTTCTTGTTAGGGGATCCAAATATGATGTCATCAACATATATTTGGACCAGAAGGATGTCCTTTCCTTCTTCTTTCCTAAACAAGGTCCTATCAATCTTACCTTTAGTAAAACCATTGTCCAGAAGAAATTGAGATAGAGTGTCATACCATGCTCTGGGTGCCTGCTTCAGCCCATAAAGAGCTTTCTTAAGCTTAAACACCTTGTCACCTTGTTCAAAACCAGGAGGTTGTTCCACATACACTTCCTCAATGAGAATCCCATTAAGAAAGGCAGATTTCACATCCATCTGGTATACTTTGAACTTCATGTGAGCAGCATATGCTAAGAACAATCTGATGGCTTCTAGTCTGGCAACAGGAGCAAATGTCTCATCATAGTCTATTCCTTCAGACTGAGAATAACCCTGGGTCACTAGCCTTGCCTTGTTCCTAGTAATGACATCATTCTCATCTTTCTTATTCTTGAAAACCCACTTAGTGCCTATCACCTTTTGATGTCTTGGTCTGTCTACCAGCTCCCAAACATCCTGTCTGGTGAATTGATTCAATTCCTCCTGCATAGCCACAATCCAATTTGAATCTTTCAGTGCCTCCTTGATGTTCTTGGGCTCAATCAAGGACACATAGCAACTGAATAAGGCAGCTAAGTTAAGAGTTCTCCTAGTCTGGACACCCTTAGTTGGATCTCCTAAGATCAGGTCATTGGGGTGATTAACCAGGGTCCTCCTACCCGTGGTCTTGCCTGGATGATCATCTTCTGCAGTACCTTGGTGATTATCACCACCTGCAGAAGAGCTTCCCCCTACAGGAGTTCCAACCTCTTCTGGTTCTGCTCCTTGTGAAGGTTGCTGCTTCAGAGAACCAGGAGATGGGTCATCATCTGAATCTGAATCTGAATCAAGAATAGGTGGATTGACCTTGATAACTCTGGGTGTAGTCTGATTCTGAATCTCATCAGAAGATTTTAAGTCCACCTTGCACTCAAAAGCAGATTCATCAAAAACAACATGGGGTGTTTCCTCCACACAAAGTGAATTCTTATTAAAAACTCTGAAAGCTTTACTGGTGCTGGAATATCCTAAAAATATTCCATCAACCACTTTAGCATCAAAGGTTCTTAATTTAGATTTCCCATTGTCATGGATGAAACACTTGCATCCAAAAACATGAAAATATGAAACAGATGGGGTTTTACCTTTCCATACCTCATATGGGGTCTTATTGTGTCTCTGGGCAATCAGGTACCTATTCTGAGTGTAGCAAGCTGTATTGATGGCCTCTGCCCAAAATCTCTGTGGAGTGCTGTACTCTGCCAGAAGTGTTCTTGCAGCTTCTTTGAGGGTCCTATTCCTCCTTTCTGCTACTCCATTTTGTTGAGGTGTTCTGGCAGCAGATGTCTCATGAAAAATCCCATGATCTTTGCAGTAATCTGCAATATGTGAATTCAAAAACTCTGTTCCTTTGTCACTTCTGATCCTGACTATGCTTTGGTTCTGCTCATTCTGAATCTGCTTGAAGAACTCTGGCAGCTTAGTCATAGTTTCATTTTTCTTAAACAAGAACACTACCCAAGTGTATCTTGAAAAGTCATCTACTATCACTAAGGTGTACTTCCTTCCACTGAAACTAAGAGGAGAAACAGGTCCAAACAGGTCCATGTGAAGTAGTTGAAGTACTCTGGTTGTGGTTGTGCTCTGGACATCCTTAAAGGAAGTCTTGGGTTGTTTACCCTTCTGGCATGAACCACAAACCTGATCCTTCTTAAACACTTCATTAGGAAGACCTCGAATGAGACCTTTTCTGGCAATCTTGTTCAATGTTTTGAAGTTAAGATGACACCTTCTCTTGTGCCAAATCCAGCTATTCTCTGCAGATCCTTTAGCAACCAGGCAAGCATTTCTTGGGCAACTGTTAAAATCTGCAAGATAAATGTTACCCTTCCTCAAGCCTATTAGCAAAATATCATTATAATCAGAAGAGAAAACAGTGCATGAATCACTAGAAAACTTCACTGAGTATCCCTTGTCACAGAATTGGGATACTGAAAGCAGATTATGCTTGAGTCCTTCTACGTAGTAGACTTCATCTACAGATACTCCATTGAAGGTCAACTTTCCAACTCCTCTGGTGACTCCATAGTTGTTGTTACCAAACATCACTCTTGGTCCATTCAATGGCTTGAAATCTTGGAGATTATCCTTCTGGAAGGTCATGTGCTTGGAACATCCACTATCAATGTACCAGACATGGTTGCTTGAAAATCCTTTCTCCAATGGACTCTTATCTACCTGCAGAGAAATCAATTAGGTCCCCTACTAATGCTGGGTCCTGATTGGTTAGTTGCAGGTTTTGTAGGAATCCAAAGATAAAGATCATCCCTTGATGGATGAGGAGATCTTATCTTCCTTCCAAATCTATCTACCAGCACATGTCCTCTTACTATGACATATTGAGCTACTGGTCTGATAAGGACACCTTTCCTATAAACTGGTCTGGTGTACCTTTTCTCAAATCTGGCCTTTGGAATGGCCTGCCTCAAAGACATGGTCTTAAAGGTCTGGTTATAAGGGTACATCCTAGAAGAACCATCTCTGGTGTCATAACTTCCCAGATCAGTTGGTTTTCTATAGATGGGTCTGGAAGACCTCCTTTGGTTCTGATAATTAGACTTGCTCTGGTGATTATTGTTCCTTTGAGTATACCTATTCTGGAATTGATTCTTCTGAGAAAATTGTCTCTGGGGTACCTGGTTCTGTTGAACATTGTTCCTTCTCTGGTAGTTATTACTCTGATTGGTATTCCCCTTTCTAGAGTGTTTCCTTTGAGGATTTCTCTGGGGTCCTCCAATTTGAGTATTTTCTACTCCTTGGGACTCATTGTTCACAGAACCATCAATCTTTAATGGTTCCCCTTGTTGACATTTATTCTCTAGCATCTTCTCTTCCAGAACAGTCAACTCTTCTGGACCATTTGTTATGTGATTAGCAGAGTGATTCCTTTTCCAATCAGGATTGTGAACCACCTTGTAACCACTACCAGTTAAGTCTTTATCATTCCAGATTTCTACCAATTTACCAGCTCTTACAGACTTGTCTTTATTATAAAGATACTTATGAGTTTTAGTGGTAATTCCAGAATATCCTAAACCACTCTTATCACAAATGCGCTGAGAAGACTCTGATATGATAGATACAACAGATGGTATCTTAGGAGCTTCTCTGGGCATAGGTATCTCCTCTATGTTGTGAGCAACTTGTTTTCCCTTGATAAGAGTCTGGTATTTGGCTCTGAGTTCAGTGATCTCATCCTCTTGAGAATTCCTTTCTTTCATGAGTTGATCTACCAGAGTATCTCTTTCAGTGATCTTATCCTGAAGTTCAGAGACTTCTTTGGAATGATCTTTCATGAGTTCTCTGGTGGATTTATGCTCATGAGAGAGAGATTGAACTTCAGCTCTGAGCCTACCATTCTCTTTCTCAAGTTTTTGACAGAGTTGGACACAATTTTGGAGATCTGATAGCATTTGTTGCATATCAGACTCTCTGGAGTTACCAGATGAATTAGAGGATTCAGTATATTTGGAATTTGATAAAACTAGAGTAGTTTCATTTACCTCAGTGATATCTGCCATAAGACACACATCATCATCTGATCCAAAGTCAGAAGAAGAAGAACTGGAACTAGTATCCTCCTCCTCTGCTTCTGCCAGCAGTGCTCTCTTGTCAGCATATCTCCTATCTCTCTTGATTCTTTTCTCTTCTCTTTCCCTAGGAGTGAGTTGAGGACAATCATAACTATAGTGACCAGTTTTGTTGCATGTGTAGCAGGCATTGTCTCCTCTGGGACTAGGACTTGGCTCTCTCCTCCTCTGGTTGTAGTCTGATCTGGCAGGGCTACTCTCTCTCCTCTGGTAGTCAGGTCTGCCAGAGCTACCATCCCTCCTCTAATGATCTGATCTCCCTGAGTTGCCAGGATTGTCATCTCTCCTCCTTTCTGGAGTTCTGAATCTGGTCTCCCTTGAGTCTCCAGATATCTTCTCCTTCTCTGCAGGCTTGAAGGAACTCTTTCTATCTCTGGAAGATTCCTTCCAATGCCTTTTGTACCTGCCATACTTAGAACTCATTTTATCTAATTTTCGAGTTAGAAGTGCTACCTGCTCCTTGAGGCTCAAGTCATCTGCAGTAGACTCCTTTGGCTTGACATCAGATTTGATGGTTGAAGAGAATGCAACACCTTTCTGACCGGAAGAGGAAACCTCTTCTGTTTGATCCTCCTCTTGAAGATCATACTCATAGGCTTTGAGATCAGACAACAGAAGATGATGATCCAGAGTATTGAGATCCTTGTTGTCCTTGATCACAGTGACTTTAATTCTCCACCTGCTTGTTAGTGAGCGCAATATTTTACTATTAATTTCTTTTTCAGAGTAGGTCTTACCTAAGGCACTAGCCTTGTTTAGAAGATTTGTGAGACGCATGTCCAGCTGGTCAATGGTCTCGTCTGGTTTCATCTTGAAGGTGTCAAACGAGTGTTGAATAGCTTGGAGCTTGTTGTCTTTGATCTTCTCTGTTCCCTCACAGAGAAGTGCGAGTTTGTCCCACATCTCCTTGGCAGTGGCACACGTTCTGACCTTTTCAATCACCTCTTTGGTAAGTGTGTTGATGATCTCTGTTCTTGCCACCTGGTCCAAGTTGTAGAGCTTTCTTTCATCATTATCAAGCTCATCTCTCTTTTTGAGAATTCTCTGCCTGGGGACTCCATCCTCGGCAGCTTTTTGAGCAGCTTCACTTGTTTCTTCTCTGGACTCAGACCTGCCACTATCAATAGGAGTCCAGTAAAATTTAATGGGGCCACTTTCAACCACATCTAACATGCGGTGGTGAATAGCTCCAAGATGATTACTCATCATGAAGCTCCAGTGGCTATAATCCTCGAATGAGAATTCTGGCAGTTTGCGACTCTTATAAGAAGATTTCGAAGACATATTTACTAAAATAAAGGATTTATCTAGATTTTGAACAAAAACAATAAATGAGCAATGGATCTGCCCGGTGACCACCAAAAGCTTTTCAAAGCAGTGGTCGTTGGACACACTGCTCTGATACCACTTGTTGGTCCCACTAGATAGATTAATTGCGGAAGCCTTTTTAACCGATATGTCTTTAGAAGAAATCCTTTTTAAGAACACAAATTATAATCAAACAAGTATTAAGGAAAGCAATAAATAAGACCGTATATATAGTGGTTCGGATCTGAATATCCTACGTCCACTCTCCCTTGATCAAAGGGGTCTCACTATCAACCAACCAACTCACTTTCTTACTGGAATTTCCGAAGTACCAGCACCTTCTTACAATCTCTTTAGATCTAACTCCGATCTAAAGACAAACTTACTCCAACCTTGTCTAACACGATGAACAGGTTGAGTATATAAACTCCTTACGAGTAGATGAGTAAATAAGAGCAAAAGTGAGTGCAAAATGCGTAGTGATCAAAAGCTTAGTATGGCTATGTGCGCGTGAGGAATTCTAGAGCTTTTTCTAGATCTGCACTCAAGTATATATAGAGGGGATTAGGGACATAGCCGTTGGGAGGCTAATCCAATCAGATCCTCTATATATGGAAGCTTCAATCAATCAATTCCCTAATTGATTGATTGGGTTGGTGAGATCTTGATTGATTGTCTTCATATCTTCTCAATCCAATCTTGATTTGACTTGATTAATCACCAACGGATCAATGCTTCCAATTTCCTAACTCTGATTCTCAACAGAGAAGGCAGGACCAGACACCAGGCAACCTCGGCGTCCTCTGGTCCAGAGTCGGTTAAGAAACAGATTACTCAGAAGAACCAGGATATGATTCTGAGCAACTTATGTTTCACCAGACTCGTCTGGTCAGAACTCGTCTGGTCAGGGAATGTTCTCTGCCTCTGGTCTTGATCTCTTCTGCTGAAGTCCTCTGGTGGAGTCCTCTGGTGGAGTCCTCTGGTGGGGTCCTCTGGTGACTCTTCTGGTGAGGTCTTCTGGTCTGGCAGTTCCCCCTAAACTAAGTCCTAACTAATCCTCATCTGGCTAACAGGTCCAGATGGTCCTATTACAACTTCTGGTTTGTTTTAACTCATCAAAACTAACAAATTTTTTATCCTAACACCCTCACAAGTGTATATCATTGATCAAGGAACTTACTCAAACAATCAATCACACAAATTGGCAGCCATAGGCATGTAAGTGCTCTTAACTTCGACCATACTCTAGAAATCAATGCCGAATCAAAAAGGACTTTCTCAAGGTTGTAATGTAGGCTCTTTGGACAGGTGGGATAACAATATGGTAAAATGACTGAGGTGAATGGAGAATAGAAAATCAAACTTCGGTACTTCGAGATAAGGAACAGACTACTTCAAACATATTCAATCAACAAACTTTCAATTCCAATTCTCTCAACACTTCAATTTTTTTTCTTTTTCACTCTTCACTTTTTTTTTTCAATCACTTCATTTTTTTTCTTTTTCGCACAAACACATGAGCTCATTTTTCTCTTTTCTTTTGCTCATTCTCAATTTTTTCTCTTTTTCCCACATCTCATAACTTCATCACACCTTCTTCTCATATTCACTCAACAAACAACCTTTTCCTTTTTCAACTCAATTCACTCCCTTCACATTCACACTTTCCTATTCTCCACTCAAATTGGGACAAAAAGGCTTAGGAATTGGAATAGTGTTCATATGTGCTAGCAAATAAAATAGGCTTTAGGCTCAAAGGGGCTAACTAGGGACTCAATGTCATTGGTAAGGAAAATTTTGGCTAAGTGACTCAATAAAATCAAAGATGGCCTAAGATCCTATTCGGCATATCACCCTAGACATAATCAAGAAGCAAGAGCACACACAAGTTCTAGCATCCTCTAAGGTGACGATCCACTCACAAACGAAGAGATTAATTCATGCATCAAAATCTCATAAGGCTCAAGTCTCACGGCTTTCACATCCATGCTAGTCCTAGTGAATTCTCACTCTCATCACACAAGCACTCAAAAAGAAAACTTGTAAGTATACTAGTTCTCTCTCAAATCCACTCTAACTCAAACACTCACACAAAAGAATTTCTAACTCAACCTCACAATTCAACTCTACTCATCAAACATGCTCAATAATAACAACTAATAAGTAGAAGGGGTCAATAAGCACAAAATATGCAATAGCGACTCAGATCAAAATCACCCCAAGGCATCTCAAGACACCAAATGACTAAACACACTCAAAGATAAGGGGTGCTCTGGTGCAATGTAACAAGAAACATAAAAAAACTCCACCCCCCAAACTTCGACCTTGCGAAGAGGTCTAAGTTTGGGGTTGTGAGTTACCTCAACCAAACAATTCGGTTTCTCTCGAACGTAGCACACTTCCTTGCTTGAGTTCCTCCCTTTTGAGTACTCCATGATTCCACTCTCTCGAGACAAGCCTACAATATGAACTCTCATGTACGAGGTTAAAACTTACGATTCAACAACACCCTAATAACATAATAAGAAACTAAAAACAAATAAAAATGGGTTGCCTCCCATTCAGCGCTATTTTTAAGGTCCTCATGCCGGACCGAGCTCAAAGGAGCTTATGGGACATCATACTCAAATTTACCTCCCTCACTCTCATGAGAGTGGTGCTTGCATGTCTTTCCTTGATGCCCCTCCATCATGAGCTCTTTTGCTTTCTTCTCATCCCCAAGTGTTATGGGTCTCAACTCCTTCTCACCTTTATCTGGAGGCGTCTTACCAAACAGGTTCTTGAATTTGGACTTTTTCTTCTTAACTCCTCATTTCCCTTCCAACTGGATCACGTCCACCTTTTTCACTTCTTCCTCCTTCAACTTTTTCACTTTAACCCTATCAAAAGAATCATGATCATAATGCACACGGGTTAAATTAACAAGTGAAGGACTAACGAAATCATGAACATGAGAAAGATTGGAGATAGGAGGCGTGTCTTCTACACGAGGATCAATTGCATCCATGCAATACAAGCTCTCATCCTCCCTCGGGTGCTTCATGGCTTCATATAGGGAGATCTTCACTTCTTGATCATCAACCTTCAACGTAATCTTCCCATTTGCCACGTCTAGCACCATCCCCGCCGTCGCTAAGAACGGTCTTCCCATGTAATTGGCTACCTCTTGCTGTCCACTTGACTGGTCTACTCTATCATTCTCTGCTGCATGCTCTCCAACCATATTCTTTCCCAACTCAAGGTTGTTAATCTTTTCCATCATGGCCATCAACAGCCTTCTCGTTCCTTCACCTTCTTTCTCCTCCAACTTGCAAACTCTCTGGAACTCAGGATCCTCGTTCCATGCCCCAGCATTCGTGACAATGTTGTCCACGATATCTCTACATCTCGCTATCCATTGGTTCAGAAAAGCTCCACTCGTACATGCATCTAAATGGGCTTGGCCAGCCTTGCTGGCTCCACTATAGAAGAACGCCATAATATCTCCCTCATTGTACCCGTGCTGCGGGCACTCGATCAATATATTTGAGTATCTCTCCCACGCTTGGCGTAAATCCTCTCCTGACTTCTGGCGAAAGTAAGAGATCTCAATCCTTGCTTTGATCGTTCTGGATGGAGGGTAGAATCACTCTAGAAACAGACGCTCGAGCTCAGCCCATGTGGTTACACCTCCCCTTGGGAGCGTGTTGTCATACCACTCTTTAGCTATTCCCGTAAGTGAGAATGGGAATAGCCTAAGGCTCTTGGCATCTTCAGACATGCCGTTATAATTGAATGTGGAGGCTATCATGAGGAAACTCCTCAAGTGAGTGTGAGGATTCTCCTTCCTGATCACCCCCTTGAACTGATTCTCGGTCAGCAGCTTTAGAATTTCCGGAGAAATCGAGAAGTTATTCGCCTCAACAGGCGGCAATGCCACTCCATCGTAGTACCGTTATGGCTGTGCTGCAAACCTCCCTTGAATAGCCAGATTTTGATCTACGTTCTGAGGAACGTGTTGAGGATTAGCAGCAGGTACTGATACTTATTGGGGTGGTAGTGGGTAAACAGGTGGTTGATTGTAAACTGGAGGTGGAGGATACGGGTATGGTGGGTAAGGATAAGGTGGGTATGGGTAGGGTGGATAGGGTAAGTTGTTTTGTGGTAGGTTAGGATGTGGGTAAGCAGGGTTGTTGTGAGGATTCTGGACCATGTTATGAGCTGGGCTGTTTTGGTTCTGAGTAACCGGGTTTTGGCTCTGGCTCTCTCCTAACGGATCTTGATTCTTGTTGGTGTTGCCATCAGTGCCGTCAACCCGGTTCAATGCTTGATTGAACTCATTCTCGACATCGTCCAACTCATTAGTGATGTCCATCGGTTCTTTCCCTCCGGCAGCGTTCATCCTTCGTAAGAAGACTCGGTTTCTTCTTGCTGTTGTCTCAGGATCTGCAGGTAACCTCTCTTCGCTCGTATTGCCTTGCGAGCGTGTTCTCATAAACCTGAAACACTAACAAGAGAATCAAAACGCAACTACCGAATATGTACGAAATAATAAAAAAAACAGAAAAGTAAAATCACTCACTACTAACTACTAAGCTATCGACAAGTCCTATTCAAAAAGCATACAACGCCATCCCCGGCAACGGCGCCATTGACTTGAAGCGATGATACTAACTTCTACTAGTCGCTTCCCCGCAAGCGGACGGGTTCACTGTAGTATGAGCAAGTATAATGACCAAGTATTATCGAACCCACGAGATGGAGTGTATGCGAATAGATCCCTGAAGATCTACGCTTCGTAGCTAATATGAGTGTATTGTTTTTGGAATTTTTTGGAAAGATTAATTAAAAGACTAAAATTATCCTAGGAATGCAAAAAGCAAAATTAAACTAAGAATCGAAGGGTTGTTTTCATATGAGAGATGGTGAAGATCAGGATAGGAATCCCTACAAATACTAACGGAGCAGGTACATAATCAAAATAACTGTGACGCGCAAGAAATAACCTAAGTAAAAGAATGCAAGGTGAAAGCTCAAGATTCTAAACCCTAATACTTTACCCTAACATTCGACTTCACTAATCCACTAACAAGTTAATAGATTGTGCTTAATTAATGAGACCCTGATTTAACTAAGGTGATGCGGTCGTCCTCCTTCGCTAAACTGGTAGATGAATTAACCCTTTCTAAACCATCTAGTTAAGTCTACTCGCTATTAAAGAGTGATACGGTCATCCTCTCTCTAACACTTTTCGAACGAAATTCAAAAGTAAAGTTAAGATTAATTTTAAGCATTCATTAATCAAGAGAATTAAAACCTAACGTCACAAGTTACCTTAATTACGTACCCACAACCTACTTCTACGAGTTCATCCTACCCCAAGCATACAAGGGTTTAGCTAGACATGGCTATATCGATAACGAAAACAATAAAAGAAACAACGAACATAAACATGATGAATTGAAGAAAGAAAATATGAAATATGAACTAGGGTTTAAAGAAATAAATACTAAGAACTGAATTTGAATTGATAAAAACGAAGTTTAAAGTGTTTAAAGTAATCAAGCTAATTAAAAGGAACTAAGAAACGAAAAGAAACTAAGAATTCGTATGAAAAACCTCAACAAAATGTAAAGTAAAGCTTGCTCGTCTCTTCTCCTCAGTCTCTCCCTAAAAACTAAGTCTAAAAGTAATTTGGTATGTGTTAGATGATGTCTCCCTGTGTGTGTGTTCTCTCAAAAACGTGCTTGAAACGAATATATATATGCACGGACCGAATCGTGAACTCGTGGGCCGAAAAATGCCTTTGAAAATGTGAAAATAGAAGGCGCTCGAGCAGGCCTGCTCGAGCGGTTGCGCTCGAGCATATAGCTCAAATGACACACGGGCTCGAGCGCTCGCGCTCGAGCTGCTCGAATGGCGAAACTTCTCTGCATAAAATGGGGCGCTCGAGTAACACGCTCGAGCGGTGGCGCCCACTCGAGCGCTAGAAATCTTCTATATGTTTTGGGCGCTCGAGCAATGTGCTCGAGCGCTAGTGCTCGAGTGCTTTACTCGAATGCTCCCCAAAATTCCTCCAAATAGCATTTTTCTTTTTCAACACTAACACCATTCGTATTTCTTCGATATCTTCTCATCCGGGCATCCGTTTGAGACGATTCAAAGTCCTACGAACTCCGTTCTTCGCCCTCAATTCATATATGAGCATCAAAGAGACAAATTCATCAATTTAGAGAAATAATGCTCAAGTGACTCCAAATACTCGACAAAATCGGCCAAAATAAGGGTATTTCAAGTGACGAATCATGACAATTTCACGCCTAATCAGGGGTGCAAGTGGGTACTACACATAGAAAGAAAGCTGATTGGGAGTATGTAAAGCGGAAGGTCAGGAACAGACTAAGTAGATGGGATGGCTTAAGCATATCTATCGGAGGGAAGCTTACCTTGGTGAATTCGGTGCTAGCGTCATTACCGGTTTATCTATTATCCACTTTTCGTGCTCCAAACTGTATTTTGAAAGAGTTGGCTTCGTTCCAACGAAATTTTCTTTGGGGGGTTGTGAGAGTGTGCGTAAAATTCCTTGGATTAAATGGGAAATTGTTTGCAGTCCAAAAAATTTGGGGGGTTTGGGGGTTAAAGATTTAGAATGCTTCAATAAAGCACTATTGGGAAAATAGGTGTGGAGAATGTTGGTAGAGGAGGATAGTTTATGGGCGAAAGTGGTGAGATCGAGGTGGGGGATGGAGTGGGGTCGTGAATTAGGAATAGGAAGGGGGGCGGAGAGAAGGGGCAGCCTAGGAGGATGGTGGGGTGAAGTTCTTAAGGTGGTAGATGTTGGTAATGGGGGATGGTTTTGTGAGGGGATTGAAAGAATTCGAGGAGACGGGGGTAGGACGAGTTTTTGGGAGGGAATTTGGGTGGGAAATGAATCCTTAAGGAATAGGTTTTCTAGATTATTTAATTTAAGCCTTCAAAAAAATTATTCGGTGAAGGAGATGGGGGAATGGAGGGAAGGGGTGTGGTGCTGGAAATGGAGATGGAGGCGTAATTTGTTTGATCGTGAACTGTCTATGCTTAATGATCAAATCTCTGTGATTGACAGGAAACACCTGAGAGAAGGTACGGAGGATAGATGGAAATGGAAACATGACGTGATGGGGAGATAAAATTCGAAGGCAGTGTATGAGTGGTTGCTGCTACGGAAAATCGAGGGGAATAAAGAAGAAAAAAAGGAGTTCAAAGTAATTTGGAGCAAGTTCGTGCCATCGAAGGTAAAAATTCACGCTTGGAGAGTACTTTGGGAAAGAATTCCAACACTATCAAAGCTTCAGAGTAGGGGGATCGTTGATCAAAATACATGCATCCATTGTGTATTTTGCAATGAGCAGTAGGAAACAGTTCGTCATATTTTATTCAAGTGTAAGTTTTCTTATCAAGTGTGGATGAAATGTCTCAAATGGTTGGGTATTGTGGCGGTTCTCCCTTCTTCTCCCTCAATGAACTTGCTTTATTTTAGTAAGTTGTTGGGTGGAAAAAATGGGGGAAAGTACGCTGTTGGAATTTGGGAATGTGTAATATGACTTCTATGGAAAACGAGGAATGCTTTGGTTTTCAGAAATGAGCCGGTTGTCATGGATAGAGTGGTGGAGGAGTTGAAGTCGAGATTATGGAGTTGGCTTAAGGCGAAGGAATCAAGAGTATGGCAATATTCTTTTAAAGATTGGTGTGAAAATCCAAGAGGGGTCTTGGGGTGTTAGAGGAGTAATTTGGGTGGATATAGGATAGTTTGGCTACTGTGATGCGGTTCTGCTGCTGTGCTGTGGTTCTGCTATTCTATTATGCTTGTAATGATAGTGTTAAATCTAATATGTAGTATGTACGAATATATTTTGGGTATTCCTGATACCCTTTGAATAAATTTCTTTTCTTATCAAATTTTTTTTTTAGTTTAGGTGTGTTGTTTATTCAAGTTGTAATTTTTTTTTTTGTGATTTTCTGTCGTGTGTGGGGTGTTGCAATTTTTTTTGTTTAGGTTTGGGTTTGTATTTTCGTTACTTGTTATTGTGTATGTTAATTTTTTTTCCTTTTTAAATGTAGGTCTTTTTCCGGTTGCTTTTGTTGTTGTTTCTTCGGAAAATACTTCAAATTGGAAATGGTTTTTAGAGATATTGCATGATGGTGTCAAGCATGAGAAACAAATTTTCTTTGTTTCAGATAGAAATTGTGGATTGATGTCTGCATTCCCGGATATGTTTGATGAGCCGGTGCATTTTTTCTGTTTATATCATCTGTTGACTAATTTGAAAGGCCGGTTCTCTAGAGGCTGGAGCAATTCTCATAGATCAAGGCTTGTCATTCATTTTAAAGAATGCGCATATGCTCCTAATGTTCGTATTTTTGAAGAGAAGCTCGCGGTGTTCAAACAAGTTGGTGGTGCAATTGCTGAAGAGTGGCTACTACAACTACCATTTGAGAGGTGGTCTGTTGCGTATTCCCCGCACATTACGAGATATGGTGAAATGACTTCAAATGCTGCTGAGTCATTTAATTCGTGGATTCATGAGGCTAGGGCGTTGCCTATTACATATATGATTGATTCTATTCGAAAAGGTAATGCTTATTTTTATTTTTCAAGTTATGCTTGTATTATATTGTGCTGAAGTTGGTGTTGTTTATGTTTATGGTGTTTTAGCTTTGTAGGGATTAACCGTTGGTTTGTTGAACGAAGAGAAATGAGCAACACATGGACTGGTGCATTATGTGTGGGCAAGGAGGAATTGTGGATTCGGTTGTTGGGGATTGGGCGTTCATGGTCTGTGGTCCAATGTTCTGGTGGAGTTTTTGAGGTTTCAGCCAGTCCTTCGGTGCGGGTTGATTTGCGGACTAAGTTTTGTTCTTGTTATCAGTGGCAGGTTACAGGTTTTCCTTGCTCACATGCTGTCTCAGTGATTCGTAGGCATTGTCAGACTATCTTTAATTATGTTGATGAATGTTTTTCTACTGATAATTACAGGGAATGTTATAAGTTTGATGTTAATCCAATTCCTGAGACTCTTAGGTTTGAATATCCAGTTGTTAATGATCATCATAGAATTTTACCTCCTATGTTGAAGAGGTCTGCTGGTCGTCCGAAGAAGAAGAGAATGTCGTCATATGGTGAATTTCCTAAGAATAAGTAAGATGACAAATTATGAGAGGTTTTATGTGAGGTGGTGTGTATGGTGGAACAATGTAAACTTGTTTTTTTTTCCAGTATGTTGACATTGTTGAAATAAGTAATGGTATTGAATTTTGTTCTTGACATTGTGGTGATGGTATCGGGTTGTTGTTTTTTTATGTTTTATTTTTTTGGTTTCCATATTTTGTTGATGTTTTATAGTATATTGTCTATGCACATTTGTTTGCTTAATTGAACATATGCATCTTTTTGTACATCAGAATTGCACATTAATTTGCTAATTTTTTTTAATCATTGTAATTTATAAGACCAAGTATGTTGATTAAGTTGCACATGCAGTTGTGCATTGCGTGTTTGAAGTTTATTCCCATCTGTTTCCCATTTTTATATTTTTCCAATGTGCATTTGTCTATATTTTATTAAACATGAATATGTGCAACTTTTAAAAGGTTGAGGTTGCACACAAGTTATACCAAACATGTTTGTGTGTTGTACATTGGAGTTTTCTTCTCTTTCCCATCCACACCCCATCTGGTTTTAAATGTTGGCCATGTGTATTTTACTGTTTTTTTACAAATGTATATGTGCAACTATATAAGGGTGTAGGATGCATATATTTATACAATTTTTTTTTTTTTTTGGTTTTTTGTGTAAATGACAATTTTTTTTCATGATTTTGACTCTTGCACATGTGCAGTTTTACATCTTGAATTTATACACATGTGCAACACCTTCAGTATTGAAAATAAGACCAAGTGATATTATGTCATATCATGTGTCAATCAAGTGTTCTATTGTTAGGCTTAAATTTTTTTCATTGCATAGATATTGATAACCTTAATGTATTGAATAATCCAAAATAATACTTTTTATTTATCAAGGCATGTAATAAGAGGTTCGGATAATCTTAATGTATTGAATAATATAAAATACTACTCTTTATTAAATCATGTTCCCATCAGCTTGGATTTTATTCAAAAATAAAAATCATCTTGAGTTCATGCTCTAATTAAAAATATAACTGATAGTTTATGCAGGGAGAACTTTGGTGATTGGGTCCATGAACCAATCCACCATTTTTGCTCTATATGTGCCAACAGATTGCTTAGAAAGTACTCCATCCTTCAATGGTTCATTCTTTATAAAATTTTCGATGTAGTTGCATACAGCTACTCCACAATCTAGAGTTCCTGGACTTTGTTGCACACAAGTCTCTGGCACTGGTTGTCCTAGTCCACCATGTGTTAGTGGGTGTTCAATTCTTAATTGCAAGAAAAACTCACGCAAATGTTTCTCCACATATTCAACCTGTTGGAAATGTTATTTTTATGATTGTTATTCAAAATATCAATTTTTGGATTTTCAATGTAGTAAAATGTAGGTTTATTTATGAAGTAACGTACCACACGTTGGGACTGGGTTAGGTGCGCGTCCTCTAATCTACGATTCCTTGGTTTCAGTGGGTTGTAGAAGGTCCATTTGTATGTGCAGAGTTCTAGCTTTAGGAGCGTCCAGTGGTCTCCCGTGGCTCGGGATGTAGAGGGTGTTCCTTTTGGTAGTATTGGCAAGAGGATGACATCTTGGTTTCCAACTTTTTTCAACACATCATCTATGTGTTTTATTAGCATGACACTTTTTTCCTTTTCCGGAGAGGTGACCAGGCCCTGAAATTTGATTAATTAAAAGTAAGAATAACTTTTGATGTTTGCAAACATGTTTGTTTGTAATTTAGTTTTTTGTAGTGTATTTACCCAATATTTCGAGGTGATAATTTTAATACTCTTTGCATGGTTGGTTTGCCCATATTTCTGGAGTAGTATTTCTGCCCATGCATCAATAACCTGTTGTATGTTGATAATGGTTATGTTTAGAAATGTTAGTAAATGGTATCATACATTGAGTGTACATATTAATATGTTTATGGACTGTTTATTTTTTGTTTTCTGTCTTATGTCATTATTTTCTATACAGTCTAAATGCGTGTAACAAGTAAATCATACAAATTCTCAAAAACTAATATGTAAATCAGCATGTGCTCACAAGTCATATTCAACAAGTGATGGTGTGTAAATGAGGATTCAAAGGTGTGGGGACAACAGGTTATACCATGTTTGACACTGTGCATGTAAAAATTCATTTTTAACTTTAATTTTTCAGGTATCTTAGTTTTTGTACGGGGATATTACCGCATCAGATATTGTGTCATGATGGAGGATTTTGAGGATGTCTCCAGTTGTCACCTCTGCAAATCCAATTATGTATTTCCAAACAACATGCCTGTGATTAAAGAAATTTTTCAGAGCAGTTGGTTGTACATTATTTGTAACATTATTTTTAAATTTTAAAGTAAGGATGAGTTCTTACATTTCTCCGGTGTCGTCCCAACAATCTCTGAGATTTTTTTTGTGGTTATCAGACGTCTTGTGTACTGCATCCATCTTCTCGTCCATTCTAAATTTAACTGGTTTTCTTTTCTGTCCCCTTTTTGCTTTCACATTGTCTTCGTACCCATCAAGGTTTATTATCTCTGGTGTGTCTGGCTGGGGGGGTAAGAGTCTTTGCTTTTCTTTCATCCATCATGGTCCTGTTCTTCACCCGTTTTGCGAGTGAGCTTGGCTCTGGAAGATTGTACTTTCTTTTGTGTTTGGGGATCGATGTTTTCTCTTGGTCAACATGTGGGGAACTTTCTGGGTGGTTGTCAATGGCATCGAAAATCTCTAATGTGTCAAGCAAATCCGCCTTTTCCTTTTAGAGTGTCTCAATTTGAATTTTTGTGATGTGCAACTCCTCTAGTGTGGCCATGCGTGCAAGGTTCTCTGGGTTTTCATAAAGCTGGGTTGGTGTTGGAGAAGCCAATTCATTCAAACGCTCTACTAGCCTCAAATTCTCTTCACGTAGAAGTCTGTTCTCTACTGTTTTTTCTTTCATTTCAGCCTCGTGTAGTGATTGTTGTACGTTTCTAGCTTCCTCCAATTTTCTTGCCACATAATCTCTCATCTTTACTTTTACACTCTCTCTGAACACCGTGGTCTCCATCGATTTGAGTCTTTCAATCTCCTTGTCCTTTTCAACCAATTCTTGCTTATACTTGTCCAGTTGTGCATGAAGTCTCTTGATGTTGTCATTCATCATCTTGTTTTTTATTGCAGTTTCCACACTTTTCTTGACTTCTGAATCTTCAATTGTGTCACTGCCTTGTGCTTCAGAGATGTCTTTGGTGCAATCACCATCCATTTGGGGTTGGGGGTTTTGGATCTGGGGGGTCAGACAGGTTAGTGGTATATTTAGACAGAAGGATGGTCCATCATCTATCGCAGGAAACAATGGTTGTTTGTCAGGTTTTTTTGGTGAGGTTTCATTTATGTTTTTGTGGTTGATTGGGGCTGTTTTTCTAGAGTTGATAAGGTACCTACTCTCTTCAGTTTTTTTTGGTGAGGGAGGGGGTGGTGTTTTGGCTTCTTGGATGTGTTTGGGAGGTAAGGGGTTGGTGTACAACACTATAGCAGTTGAGGTGGTTTGGGGGACAACTTTTTGTTGTGCATCTTTATGTATGCCAACTTCTTTTGATCCTAAAGGGTTGCACTCGTGTATAGGGTCATCTGGGTGGGGTGATTCAACATCTTGCACCATTTCAGTGTTTGACCCAAGGTCTACAGTGTCACCATCTTCATCCTCACTGCTTTGATCTCCTTCGTGGTGGGATACAACCTCTCGTTCGGTGACAAATCCTCGGGATGACATACCCGCAGTTTCTGGAACATAATCAGAGGATTGTGTGTTGTCTGGTGTGTTATTGAGGGTATCCCACATTCGGAACAATGATCGGAAGATTTTCTTTTCACGGGCACGTGCCTTCAATTTTGAACGAAGAATCTGTATGTGTTGGGGAAAAAATCGTTCAGTATATTTTTTATCAAATTGTAGCATGTGTATGTGGTAGTATATTACTTACGTTATCCTGTGTCAGATCAAAGAGTCGTACTCGTTTTAGCTTCTTGCACAATTGGTTCAAGTCCCAGTTCAAGAAACGGGGAAATATGTCTTCAGATAATGGGCTTATCAAGTTTGTGTACTCGCACAACCAAAACTGCACATTAGGAGTAATAATGTTAGTATTTTTGTGGATGTAATAGTGTATGGATTTTGTGATAAGTAATGAGTTAATATGCATTTACAGGTAGTAACATGACACAACCTCCCGCTTTTAGGTTTTTGTTACTGTGTATTTGGCTTCTCAGCATCTCCACAATGTAGTGGCTCCAATCAATTTTGATTACTTCACCAAGATCCTCGAGGTATTCGGTTACGTGTGGCGACATTGATGCATTTTGGTTTGGAGCCAAGACTGAGGCAAAGAGGTAACACTGGGTGAGTTGAGCGGTGTCTGAGAAACTTGTGGCGTCCATTCTTTTAATTACTGTCTTCAGCTTTTCGTGTATGATGTTCTTGTAAAGTACAAAATTTCCTTTTGTTTTGCTGATTTCTGGACCGAAGCATCGCTGAACCCATGGTGTAGGTTTGTGGTCTTTGCAGCTGATTGGGATAGTTATGGATCCTCCAGGTATTCCAAAGATGAGTTGGACATCTCTCTTGCAGATGTTCTTCATTTGACCACCTATGATGAATCGCTCGGTCAATCCATCAAACGTAGTCATTATTTCCTTAATGTTTTCTTCATGTTTTGAGCATCTTTTCATTAGTTTTGTGGTTTCAGATTGACGAATGGAATTGAACATTATCCAGAAAGGTGTTTTCTTGATCTCTCTTAACTGTGAATCGTTGAAATGCAAAGCACTCAATTCTTTTATTGCTGTCTTGAGGTTGCTTCTATAGATGATTCTTGGTGTTGAACCCAGACGTGTTCCTGTTGCAAAAAATGTGTCATATATATGTTAATGATGTGATTGTTGTATGACTTTGCACTTTAAAATCAATATATATTGCACATGGCCTTATTTTCTATGAGAAATGTATATGTTTCTTTTATATGCATGCTTTTCTTTAAACTGATAATCTGGTGTTCATGAATTAGTTTAGTAACTTATAAATTATGATTAACAACACATACCTATATCTAAAATATGCTTACAGTCTGTCATAAAAGATTAAAAGCAATTATTGGAAGAAAATGTGGTGATCTTCATACGTGCAAACAAAGGGCACACTTTATCAATATTTTTTTATATGTGCGTATATGTGGTAATGATTTGATTTGTTCAAGTTGTCACATAAAAAATGTAGGCAAGTCACATTAAAAAATAATCCAATAAAACACAGATAAACTGAGTTAGTGAAGTATTGGAAGCATCCAATTTAGAAAAAGGTTTGTACTAACCGGTGCGGTGTCTTCGGGTTTTTTTATTCGAAGGTCTTCTTCTTTTCTTGTCATGACTGTTTTCTGAGGACGAATCATCACTTGAGCATTTCGTTGTGTTGTCACTATCATTATCTGTTGTGTATGAAATAAAGTTTTCAGATGTAGGAAATGTTGTGTTATATGAAGTGTTGGTAAAGTTTGCGTGTTGTGTTGACCTTCCGTCGTTGATTCGGTGTCAGATAATACATCCTGCGATGGTTATTTTATGGTAGTTTTGAACTCAAATTCGCTGTCTGAATTATCTGAAATACGAGAATTTAAAAGTTTTTAGACACTTTGTAATTTTTGGTGTGCCGATTCTTTGAATAAAATTTGTGTAGTGGTTGGTATGGTGTTGTGTACCTGAGGATGAGCTGTCTGAGGCAATAATTATCTTCTTCCCTGAAAAGTTTGACGGTTGTTAGTAAAATGTTATGTGGGATGGGGATGTCAACCTAATGTACAATATGTTAACATGTAAATGGAGTCCAGAATCTTGTGCCTGATGGGTACTATATGACAACATTTTTTAACTAGCATTGTCTCTGTTTTTTTGGGTAAACATACCTTTTCTTTTATCCTTAATGTCTTATTTTTCATTTTGGTGTTTCGCTTTACTCTTCTCGTGTCTGTTGTCTTTGTGTATCTTTGATGATCGTTCTCTCTTCATTATTATCTGTTTTCAAATTGTGATACATGTATCTCAATCAGATGTCCGTGGAGAATTAATTAGGAAATTAAAAGTAAATACATATGCATATGTGTGTATATATGTAAAGTGAGTGTGAGTGGGGTGAGAGAGTTATTCCTAATACACTTAGATTTTATAGTATGTATGTAGTGCAAAACATAGTATAAAATAATGGAAGGAGACAATGGCATTTTGTTATTATCGAATGTAGAAATCAACACATCTTGTGTTCCTTCCCAGCTGTGGACACTCATAAATGTTTAAAGTCTGGCATGAGTTAAGAATGAAACCCTACTATATCTACAACAGTGTTAGACTAAAATCTTAAAAAGAGCAGAAAACTGGTACCTCTACAATCAAGGTGGAAATACTGAAGAACCTAAATATACTGTAAAACTCATTTGACCAATGCTGGTGTTTTCGAAAGAAGATTCCCGAAAAATAAGTTACAATAATGATACAAGCTTAACCTTGGTCTTTTAATAATCCACTAAACAAACACACATAAAATTAGCATTTAATAGCAATGTTTTCATATTAAAAAAAAGGGGGATGAATTTGTACTAGTGTGGAAACGACGTGCAAAAAAATTTGAACATGATGAAAAAATTGATCAAAAACAGAATTACAGTGGGAAAGAGGCGTTTTTTGTGATTTCTAGTGGGCCAAACCGCCTTTGGCAATTTGCGGTGGATAGTTCTCGCTGAGATACTTGGAATCAAAAAAAAAATTCACCCCAAACGGAGTTTTATACCCAAAGTTATGGCCGTTTGAAGTTTGGCACACGAAACCTAGAGTAAGGTGTTTTCTAATTCTAATAGCTACACTGATCATAGAATATTTTTTTTGGGTCGTTTATAAGGTTTAATTTACGTGACTAAATGCATTGTACTTACAAGCAGACGGAAAATAGCAAATAATTAAAAAAAATTGGTGAAATAAAATTTCACATTGGTTCATGCAACAATGGTTAAGTAGATATGATATATTTCCCTGACCAATTCTACTGCGTCGTTGTCGTGCAAATTCACAGATTTTACACCAGCAAAAACAGGAATGTGAATTCTATACTCTTAGATTCAGTCTCTTTTACAAGTCTACAATTGAGAAAAAATGGGAAAAAAATTCATGCAGTAAGGAGACACAACTTATATTCATAGATTGGGTTTTCCTATACCTATATGTAAGAGTGGTCAAAGGTTTTTTTTTTTGTAGCGAATATACACGAGATACTATTTTTAAATTCTGCCTACAAGGTGGACTACAATTATAAGTAGTATCATCAAATTCGACATTTTAATTATTTTTCAATCTTTATGAGTATTGCAGCCCATATACACATATACATATTGTGTGTATAGAATAGCAAATGTAGTATTATAATTTTGTCGCAATCCTTTGAGACAACATCCACCCCCACTTTCTCTCTCCCTCTCCAATTATTTTTCTTTGACAAACATCAACCTCACTAAACAATAAACATACCAATTCTCTCTTCCCTTCTACGCCAAATCAAACTTTAGCTAATAAAGAGACGCTACTTTCCCTGTTTCCCCTCATTAATTAGAGTTTTGTAGGTTTCATTTACTCAAGATGCAATTTTATTGGCTAGTGAACTTGATGGTATTTAACTCAGTTTTGGACGCAAGCATGAGTGCAACAATGACTATCTAATCAACAAATTATTTTGTTTACGGAGTTCTATCAATCAAGACAAATAAAACTATTGAGGGGGTATAATTTAAATTTTTTCTAACCAAGCATTCACCATCACGACATTAAATTAATAAGCTAAGCTGTACTTTATGTTCACTGGCATTACACTCAAATGTAATGTTAGTGTAGGTTTTAATTGGAGGATCTCTAATTTCGGAATTTACATCAATTTGCGGAATTAGGGCAATTTAATGGAAGGTATTTTATGAAGTGGATTTTAGTGAAACAAAATATTCTGAATTTTAATTGGGGGCGATTATATATATAATCACAGTGTACATTATGTATCTTCAATCGGAATTAGCATATCAAATTAGTAAGGGCTTGATTATACAGTCATAAAATTATGAATAGGGTTGAAGGATGATTGGGGGGTATGGTGGGTGAAGGTATTTTCGTACCTGGGTGTTGTAGAACCTCGCCGCTGTGTATTTTTGCCGTTGGGTGGGTACCTCAACGCAGTGTATTGAAGAGGTGTGGCGGAATGTAGCACAGAAGCTGTTAACTGCTGTCTCTATTGTCGCCGGCGAAAGTGATGTTTCTTCGCCGACGAAAGTGATGTTTCTTCGCCGGCGGAAGTGATATGTCGTCGCTGCCGGAAGTTTTTTGCCGTTGCCGGCGAAAGTGTTTTGGCTGCTGTCGGAAATTCTTTGTGACGGTAATATTTTTTTTTTACTGGTGTTGTGTTTTGGGATTTTTGGGTACTGTGTTTATGCGAGATGAGTGGAGAGATAATGATTTTAGAAAATATCGTTGGATATCACGTATCAGTTATTTTTCTTTGTAATTGTGTTGCTAATTTTTTGGCTGATTTAATGGGTGGTGAATTAATGTGTTGATTTTTAATTAATTTAATGATGGGTAATTTAGTCTTTTTAGATTTAAATTTGTAGTTTTTACTAATACAGGTTTTTAGTGGTATTAATGTGTAAGTTGTGGTCTAATTTTGTACCTTAAAATAACCCCCCCCCCTTTTATTTTAATTTTAAAACACTTTCACATGAAGATAAACCATACATATAACAGCATTTACACGAAATAATATTTATCTTATCTTATTAAATTCATTTGTCACACCATATAGTTTAAACATCGGTTATACTTACTCAAGTGTAGACTAGGTATGACAAAAAAAAAATACTAGGTATGTCAAACATTGGTTAGTTTGTGCAAATATAGATTAGATATTCAAACATCGTTAGTGCCTAGGTTATGATATGATTTAAACTTCGGTTATATTTACTTAAATATAAGCTAGGTATTTCAAACATTGGTTAGTTGTCTAATTTAAAAGAATGATACTGTGTAAGAAAATTGTGGCTGAAATAGAAAACAGTAACTAAATTTTCTACCTTAATGACTATTTTGTATACTTAGTGTTTTTTTTTTAATTTAGTAACTATTTTTAAATTTAGCAACTAAATTTAAACAATCACTATAGGACAGATTAATGTTAATTTAGTGTCTGCGGAACCAATGATGCACTGAGTGTGACAAGGTTTTTTTAATGTTAATTTACATCTCGCGTTATCGAACACTTTTAATATTAATCTATGTCTCTCACGCGTGCATTATAGGACACCTATTTTTCAGTTAATACTAGTTTCTATTTTTTAATGTTAATTTAAGCGTCTCTTAGGCGTGCGTGATTATACACCCATATTTTTTTTATTTAATAATAGTGACAACTTTTATACTCCTTTTAGTAATTTAATGATTAATAAGATTTTAAGCTTATATAGATATCAACTAATTTATTAAGTTATTGCATCTTTTGCTATGAAAATATAACTAATCACATTTGGTGCATTGTACATGTCTAAGATGATGAAGATGATGATTTGGAAGGTGTGGGAGGATCGAATGCCGAAGATTGAAGAATGGTGACTCCAGATTAATTGTTAATTGAACTATATGAATAATGCCGTGATGTAATTTTCATGAACTATATTAACAATGTTTTGATAAAACAATATATTTCTTCAAACTTAGCAAATGATGATACATATCATATGAATTCAACAGTTTTGAGTGAATAATGGTATACAATAGCAACATGTGAAAATAATTTTAATTAGATATGGTCTATCACAACTACTGCATTAAAATCCAATCCAAATTTTATATAATAACCAACAAAAATTTAATTTTTTATTGAGGTGAGCTTCATCCAACATATAGGCAAAACAAATTATGAACTTAAAACCACACTCCTTTAACACAAATTGAAGTAAATTTAAACAAGAATAAGTGAATTCTCCTAAATTAGATTCACCAATTGTCGTATTTCAATCATTATCCACCATTTCATCATCCTCATTCTTTGGTTTAGTTTCCTGACTCACTCTTTCACTTATTTTGCCACCCACTATGTTACATATTCTTCATAGTATTACACCTAAAGACACACAATATTACACAGTAACACAATATTACATAAATGAAGTGTACAAATATTTTTTTTTTACTGAACTCATAGTACTATTATTTATGTGAAATGCTAAATTTACGTTGTAGATGAATACTTACAAATATAATTTCAGAAGACAATTCTTTAGATCATGGATAAATATATATACACACATAAATCATTTTTCCCATCAAGGTTTAGCAGTTCATGAGGCCCTAGAAGAAAATTGAATTAAGAACTTACACCTCCATGGAAGGCACTCTAAAGAAGGTACCACCTAAAGAAGGTATACCACCTAAAGAAGGCTGGACTTAAGCAAGCTCCTAGAGCTTGGTATGATACTCTCTCCCAATTCCTGACTGGCCATGGGTTCAAGAAGGGAACTGTGGATAGGATATTGTTTAGGATCACTGAAGGTGATGTCATTCTCTTGGTCCAAATCTATGTTCATGACATTATATTTGGATCACCAAATCATCAGCTCTGTGAGAAATTATCTAAGTTGATGACTGGTAAATTTGAGATGTCTATGATGGAAGAGATGAACTTCTTTCTAGGATTGCAGGTCAAGTAAACATTCATCAATCATGCTAAGTACATAAGAGACTTAATTCAGAATTTTGGAGTTCATAATTGCAATCCAGCTAAGATCCCAATGAATACAAATTGGAAGATGGATCCTGATACTGATGGAGTATTAGTGAATCAGACTGAGTATAGAGGGCGGATAGGATCTTTGTTGTACCTGAGCTACAAGTAGGCCTGATATAACTTTTACAATTGGTGAATGCGTCAAGTATTAGACTGACCCCAAGAAGAGTCACCTTGAAGAAGCTAAAAGGATACTAAAATATTTGAAGAGAATAGTCAATTTAGGACTTTGGTATCCTTCAGATGACAACTTAGAGCTGGCAGGGTATTCAGACGCTGATTATGGGGGGTTGTAGGATTGATAGGAAGTCAACCTCAGGGACATGTCAGTTTTTAGGGAGCAAGTTGATATCTTGGTTTTCAAAGAAGTAGAATTCCGTTGCAACATCCACTACTGAGGCTTAGTATATGGCTGTTGGTAGTTGTTGTGCTCAGATTCTATGGTTGAGGCAATAATTGAGAGACTACCAGGTGTTTGCTAATGAAGTCCTAATTTATTGTGACAACAACAATGTTATAGCCATCACTCGGAATCCAATACTTCAGACAAGGTGCAAGCATGTAGATATTAAGCATCACTTCATAAGAGATCATGTGGAGAAAAAGAACATCGAGATGGAGAAGATTTACACTGATAGACAGAGAGCTGACATCTTGACTAAGTCTTTGGCTGAATCAAGGTTTATGGAACTATTAGTGGAGTTAGGCCTCTTAGATTCGGGAAAATAGTCAGGTAGGATTAAGGGGGAACTCAGGACCAGAGTCAGTCTTCAAGAGGTATCAGGATACTACAATGTTGCCCTGACTAGTATGTAACTCTGACTCTGAATATGAATCGTCATCCTGACTTTCAACTCTGAAAATCGCATTAAAAGCATTATGTTATAATTAAAAGCTCAACTTTTGATTTTAAAACACGCGCGTCAGACATTTAATGCATACATTTACTTTTTCTTATAATTGGGCCATATTTCATGGGATACGACTGACGTGGTGTAAGCACTACTCTACTGAATTAATCCTGACCCCTCATTTAAAAAAAATCAAATTCAGGATTAATCTTAGACATCCGTCAGAGTAACTGTTTGAATAAAACATCAAGAGAATACCATTTGAGAAATTTACATTTTCAAGCTATCTTGGTCACTAAATTTTCTCTCATATTCAAATCTTCAAAATCGTAATTTCTCTCTTTCTCAAAACTCTAATGGCATCCTGGGACAATGCTTGGATTGTTGATTATGATTCCATAATCCAGAATGAGAAAGTCCACATCGAGAAAGGCATTGCAATGGACAGCTCGTGCTTGAAGGTGGAGGCGATCAAGCCAGTGCTCGAATGGATTTCAAAGGATAGGCTAAAGACCTATTTTGCTCGGAGGCCGACGATTGTGTCCCAAAACAGGCGGCGGAGGCATTTATCAAGATGTACTCCATGGAGGATGGAGAATTGATGACCAGGGTGTAACGACCCGAAACCAAATTAGGAGTTTCATGATTTATTTTTAATGTGTTTAAATGAAATGCTTGATTTAAATATATGTGTATTCAAGTTCTAATTTTTCAGGTGACAGGCGAGCATTTCGAGCCGAAAAACTCTACTAGTACTTTTTGAGTTTTATCCATAAAACAGGTCGACTTTTTATAATAAAAATTTAAAGAATTAAAAATTATAAATAAGAACATTTATATGAATGACAAAAATCATATGAATTTAACGGTACGTTTGAATTAAATTTTTGAACCAAAAGCCGAATCGAAAAATATCGAAAATACACTGTCGGAGCCAAAATCGCGTCTAGAATCGGGAGTACCATAAATTGCAGCCCCAAAACAGTAAAAACCTGCACCTTTGACCCATTTTGCAACCATCATAAGTAGAAGTGACTTTTAATGATATGCTAAAGCCTACCCTAATCCTACCACCCATCCCATCTCATAATTCTTGTGTTTAATACACCCAACAACACATCTCCCTCTCCCCTCTCCTTATGATCAGCCACCCCTCCCAATTTCCTCCTATATATACCCCTCCAAACCCCTTTCATTTACCCTCATTAGTTCTTGCACTCAACAGAGAAGAGAAAGAAAGAAAGTTATAAGTGAGAGTAGAAGGAGAAGGAGCCTACTCCTCTCCTCCCCCTCTTGGCCTACACCACCACAACCTAGGAGGAGTGTTTTCCCCACTATCTTGAAGCCAAGGGAGTGTTAGAAGTTAGGGTATTCATCTTTGATTCCTAATCTTCAAGGAAAAGAAAGAAACTACAAGAGTAAGCCCTTTAAATCCTTTTTCCCTTAATGTTATGATCATGTTTTGTTTTGGGTATGAAACCCTTAGAAATAGCATGCTAAGAACCTCCTCTAAGCTTGTTTAGACTCTGGATATATTGTATGAGGTTTTTGTTTAAGATTTCCCACGTTTTTGATCTCATATGATCGTGTATGTGAAAGTTCGACAATGTTCGTTTCTACCCGAGTTAGCTACTGCCCCCTTTTTGACGAACCCATTTCGGACCTTTATTGATGTTGAAAAATCATAAAGAAATTACATGAATGTATTATTTGATGTATTTAAGAAAATTTGAAAATTTGGTGGTCATATAATTTATATTGAGGGAGAATAAATTCGTGGAATTTTATATGTTTGAAACAGTACGAAAATGAGAGCAGCGAACCTATTTAACCTTTTTGCCTCTTTCCAGAAGTGATAAAATTATAGACAAATTTGGGGATGTTTCCCTTGTTATTTTTTAAGACATATCCAAATATCCTAGAATTTTGTATAAAATATAATGAGATATACCTGTTTTAATATTATGTGGTAAATACTTGACTGAGGTTGATTGTTTGTTTCCAAAAATTCATTTAGCCCTTTTATATGTGTTTAAAAATCTTAGAAAAATTTGGAGATGTTATCCACTAAGTCTATAATGCTATGTAAAATACTTGGTTTATTTTGATTAGTTTTACAATAAGTTATAGATTTTTAAGTAAAGCATGCATTGTATGACAAACTATGTTATAAACTCGTTTTCCATCAAACATCTGGTAATGTTCCGTAACTGAAATGACTTAGGTTTCTAAATGAAAAATATTATTTTATAAGTTCTCTATAACTTATTCTAATTTCATGTTTTTTGAATACACCTACTGTGAGATATGATTTTTAGACTTCAATATATATTGTTTTGACGAATGTCTTGCTGTTTTGTTTTCAAATGTAAATATACCCTATTTCCGTTGCTCAAATGAATTGGTGTCGTTAATTAAATTTTTTCTATATCATCAGATATATAACATACTAAAATTTCATAATTTTCCAGTAAGTATAAATTCCTTTTTCAGTTAATACTTGTATGTATGTCTTTTGTTAAATAAGTAGCACTAGAAATAAGGAATAAGTGATACATTTATAAACATGCATGTTTTAGGTATATGAATGATTTGTGTTTACTTGACCAAAAAGGTGTTTGAATATTTTACTTGCTTCTGAGTATTGAATGAACCCGGAAGACCCAAAACCCCAACCGGTGGACCCGTATTAAATTAGAGTAACCTTACAACCCGAATGAACAAGTTTCAACGCCCTCCTTGAACTTGAACAAAACCCTGGGACTGTTTTAATAGGATAAATATTTCCCCTATTATTGAAAAGCCCTACGTATGATGCGTAGTTTAGTAATAAACTAAAAGAATGAACGATGACTAAATGAGCGGACTGTGTTAGGTAAAGTGGGGTTAGCTCGGAAGCTCGGAGGTCGCCTGTGTTCTAAGAAATCAAGAAGTTAAACTTTACCTCTAAAAGTTTCCAGGTGGGTGACACTATATGTATAGCTAGTTAATGTTATATGGACTGTTGTCAGTTTTCTGAAATAAACGTAATGAATATTAGTAAAAGACAATAACAATCTAATGAATGTGAATACGAGTATGTAATTATTATAATATGAGCATGTGGTATGTGATTTGTGAACTATGTGAAAGTTGTAAGGGAAGCTGGTGGAGGGATAAGGACGTGGTGGAGTCGGTATCGGTGACCCCAAACAGGGATAAGGATGTGGTTGAAAGAGTACCAGTGCCCCCAAATCTTTTAGGGACAAAGATGCGGTAGAGTCGCTACCGGTGTCCCCCCAATAGGGATAAGGATGTGGTTGAAAGAGTACCAGTGCCCCCATGTTTTTAGGGACAAGGACGCGGTGAAAATGTTACCGGTGCCCTCCCATATGAATAAGAAAGGAGATTGATGGACCTTTGAACCGTATAATTGATGGGCCTTTGAGCCATATGAATGATGGGCATTCTGGCCATATGAATGCTTTGTTCTAAATATGTGTTTATAAATTTTATGTTAAAGAAAATGAATACACATGACCAAGAATTATAATGAACCAACTGAAAGGTGAAAATCTTAAGGCTCCACTTGGTAGCTATTATAAGCCATTATTACTGCATTTAATACAACCTACAACTCACTTGGTAGAACATATAAATATAATATGGATCCATATGTTATTAATGGGTACCCGGTAAAAAGTGGCATTTTATATGTCAAATCCATACAAATTTGTCTCGGTTGCCCCCTCTTACTAATTTATTATAGGTTGAAAAAATAAAAGATATCATATTTGCCATCAGCCCTCTTCTTCGTTACTCTCACTTATTTGTGCCAGTGTTAAATGGTCGCCGCCGGCAATTGACCGCCATCACCGCCGCCATCGACCGCCATCACCATCTCCACCATCGACCACCGGCCTGCAACATCTAGAATGATATTGGCTAAATCGGTACGAAATTTTGATTCTAGATTTTTTAATTTCACGTCCCCCTCTCTCTCAATAGAGAAGACAGAAATAGGGGGTTGAATTTCTGAGTTTTTTTTACGAAGAGGGAAGAACGAATTTCTGGATTTTTTTTTATAAAAAGAGAAGAATGGATTCTTTTGCAAAATCGGAGTTGTCGAGGCTCAGCAAATCCACGCCCCCTCTTCTTCTCGTTAAAGATCTGCAAAATGGTGTATCTTGTGGCGTGGTTGCCCTTTTCACAGCCAGGTCTGAATTTCAGATTGAAATTTTTTAAATTAGATCTAAAGTTGGGTTTCCTTCATTGTTACACTTGAATTTTTGAATTTGAGTTTCAATTTCTGTGATGATTGAGGAATTTTGGGATTTTGAATTGTCTATTATTGTATTTTTGTGTAAATTACTCTCGTAGATTATAGATTTTCTAATTACTGTGTTTATGAGTTCCATGGTTTTTGAGTTTATGTGTTCCATGGATTTTTATTTTTTGAGTTCGGTTGCCGGAGGTTGCTTCGTTCATGGCTGCATAATTGAATTATTTCACGGCGGTGGTTTGCAGAGTTCAGTACAAAGGAAGAAGAAGAAGAATGACAAACTAGTAATTTACATTTTTTTACCCTTTTTTTTATGTTTTGTGTCAATTTTATTATTCCCTACCAAGTAATAGTGAGAATTTTCATAAACTAATACTGTCATTCCTTATGTGATGTACCAAGCAATATAATACATAAAATCAATACTAAATTTATACACATCTCTTATATAATTAATGGCTACCAAGTGGAGCCTAAAGGTATTATTATTTTGGATTTCCTGACAATCTGTATAACAGCATACAGGTTACCCGCTGAGATTTTATCTTACGCCCCTCTCTAAACATTTTCAGGTTATGATGCCGAGGTCCGGGAGCTACCGTAGATGACTGCTTCCCACTCTAGTTTATTAATTAAATAAACTGCTTTTATCAAGATTGAGATAATATGCTATTTTAATTCTACTGTTAATCTTTTGTCACTAATGCCTCGAGAGTCATACACAAGACTCATTGGGATGTTTCTTTATTAAATAATGGGATGATGGTTTTTATTAATTAATAAACTAATATTTTCTCAAATAAGTATTATGTTAAGTTCTTCCGCTGCATCTGTATAATTATGTTTATTGTTTTATCTTTTATAAGAAAATTTCAGGCTCATTTTTTATGGTTCACTAAGTGATGACTCGGGTTTAGGATGTTGTGACCTCAAAGGTCAACTTTCTAAATTCTGGGGCGTTACAGGTGGTATCTGAGCTTATGTTCAAAACTTTGGACCAAATGATTTATTTTCCCTTTATTTTAAATTTTTCACTTAATATAGTAGACAAATTTTATAAACTTCAAAAATTAAATATCACTAGTGGGAAGGTTGTCTGCAGTGAGCATACTGGAAAAACCTTAAGGTATGTGATGTCTTATGAGAAATTGAATAACAAAACCCTTACAAATAAGAAAATCGAAAAAGAAAGAAAGAAAATGGAAGCTTATGAGGACAAGTGCTTGAATTTCATATTATTTGCACATGTATGTGAAATTACTTGATTATTTATGTTATACTATTCGGTGACGTCATTTTCTCTGGCGAGCAAAATTGTTATGTCGTGTATAGTATTACTATTTTCTTTTGTCCTTTAGTGTTCTGTCTACGGACCTTAGATCTATTTTTGGTTGAGAATTATAGCATATAGGCGCAACTACTTGATCATACAGTAGTCTAAGTTCTAGACCCAAATGGTTTTGTGGCACACCTTATCTAGTTGTCGAGGAAGAACCATCGACTAAGACATGGTGGATACGGGTCATGAGAACCAATCAATCTCCCAAATGGACCCTGACAGGCATGGCATCAAGACAGGACCTAGTCACCCTCATGGGTCTTTTGCCAACTAATGTACATGTTTGAATTTTGATAGTTGTGGGAATAATCTCCCGGTAGTAGCCGGATGACCCCAATCGTTGGGAACTAAGACATTTCGTGGATTGACTTAGACTCTAACCTTTTTGTAGCTCGAGCTATTTCTTTTGTAGCAGTCTCACAACCTACACAATTTGACTTATTATGTATATCTTGACTACTTCTAATGCTATCTTTATATATTTTGGAAGTCTCGCATCTTTTGATTTTTGTTGGAGATTCATTTCTCTGCGTTTAACTTTGAGAAATCGTTTTTCTCTTTCCAATTATGTATACTTACTACAGTCTCACTTCCTATATTTCGTGGGATATTCTATTCTATATGTTATGTTTATCTTATATTTGCATCGTGTGTCATTATTTCCCTTAACATGCATCGTCGTAGCTCATTACCGTGCTGCTGATCATGACAGTATGTTCCAGTTTCTGTGTGCACCCCTGCGTGATTGAATTAATATCATGGTGTTAAATGTTGGATCTTTTTGTTTTGAATTTTATCATACCTATATAAATTAATCTATTTTCAATTATCCGTTGTTTGGTACCTAGTTTTTTAGATTTCACTCCTTGTGTCTAAGAAGTTGAGAAATTTTGGGAATATGAAGTACCAAAGGAGAAAGTTTAAGGTAAGTATTACATTTACCGTGTTTAGTAAGAATCCAAGATGTAGTATAGGAGTAAGGACGGAATATAATGGACTATAAATAGGGATCAAACTTGACCTTAGCATTAAGATTTTGGTATAATCTTGGCAATAGAGTAGTTATCAAAACATAAGAAACTTGGGTAGGTGGACCAAGGAAACTACCTTCTTTTAGAAAGAAAATTTCGGACAAAGTTTGAGGAAGAATAATTTGAGGATAACTCTAGATTAATAGATAGAGTCTCACTAATAAATTAGTACTATTACAAAGGTTGTTAAACAAAATGTTCATATGGGTTGACACACCATCGATAGGGTAGCCAGTTTTACTCATGAGGAAAATATTTATTAAGTTGCACAAAAAAAAAAACTCCACCTCTTTTTTTTCGAACTACCACTTTATCATTTCCACTAAACTCCTCCAACGGTCGTAAACATACATAAACAACCATATTTTTGAAAATTTTACTCTATAAATACCTCATTTCACTCCTACCTCTAAGCACAATTCTTTGAATTTTCATCAACATAACCAAAATGAGTAAACTCTTCCTCACCATCGTCACTTTTATTTATGTCTTTATGCTCCTTGGTTGTTATAATGCGGATGAGGAATTTAGTGCACCTCTCGTACTTACAATGATACTCATTGTGTATTTTTTAGTTTTAGCTTGGGGAGTAGAATTTTTATGATTTATATGTAATACCTTGAAGTATGAATAAAAGATCCTTCAATCGTGTTGTTTATTTTTCTTCTCTTTCTTTTGCTCTCGTCTTTGAGCAGAGCTCTAAATATTTACGTAGCTATTGCTACTTTGAATAAACTTTTCTCTTATTTCTGTAAAAAAAAATGATTTAATGCTAGATGTAAGAGGTTAAGGTTACTATCGACAAGATTAAGATTCGACTAATAAGATATGAGTACAAATATTTTGGGAAAAGATAGCGGAAGTAAGGATCACAATATTCATCGAGAAGATAAATTCTATAGGAAATACCGAATATTTAAGAAGAACAAGTGGATTTTGGGGATGAAATAATTTATAGAAGGGAAGGATGTAATACCCCGAACCAGAATTACTAGGGACATTCATGTGATTAAATGCTATGTAAATTTTCTGGAAATATTTCTATGTGTTGGCTGCAACATATCCAAAAATCAACGTGTTTTGATGAAGAAAATGAGAGAAATAAAATTTTGAAATACATGTTATAAATCTGTGAACCAAAAATTATAGATATCATTCCTATGTTCCTACTCATAAAAAAAATTATGAAAAACTTATCATACCTTCCTTGGATGTTAGTCTATAACATATACGAAATTTATGAGCATCAGACATAAAATGAAGGAGAAACAAAATCCCAAAAATCACTTATGCTATACCGAACCAAACAGTGAAGCTTATAATTAAGGATCTAAGTCTAAGCCGTGACTTAACTTATGAAGAAGTATATGTGACCATTTTTAGGAAGAAAAGTTTACCTTTTAAGGAATTGAGAAGTCCCTTTAGTACTAGTACAATGGATCCGACAAGAAAAAGAAAGAGCCACTTGGGAAAGAGAGGAAAATATATTAGCTAAATACCCGCAATGCCTTTGTGATAAGTAAGTAAATTTCGAGGACGAAATTTATTTTAAGGGGTGTAGGATGTAACGACCTGAAACCAAATAAGGAGTTTCATGATTTATTTTTAATGTGTTTAAATGAAATGCTTGATTTAAATATATGTGTATTCAAGTTCTAATTTTTCAAGTGACAGAAGAGCATTTCGAACCGAAAAACCCTACTGGTACTTTTTGAGTTTTATCCATAAAACGGGTCGACTTTTTATAATAAAAATTTAAAGAATTAAAAATAATAAATAAGAACATTTTTAAGAACCACAAAAATTATACGAATTTAACGGTACGTTTGAATTAAATTTTGGAACCAAAAGCCGAATCAAAAAATATCGAAAATACACTGTTGGAGTCAAAATTGTGTCTAGAATCGGGAGTACCATAAATGGAAGTCCCAAAACAGTAAAAACCTGCACCTTTGACCCCTTTTGCAGCCATCATAAGTAGAAGTGACTTGTAATGATATGCTAGAGCCTACCCTAATCATACCACCCATCCTATCTCATAACTCTTGTGTTTAATACACCCAACAACACATCTCCCTCGCCTCTCTCCTTATGATCAGCCATCCCTCCCCATTTCCTCCTATATATTTACCCACATTAGTTCTTGCACTCAACAGAGAAAAGAAAGAAAGAAAGAGAGAAAGTTAGAAGTGAGAATAGAAGGAGAAATAGCCCTCTCCTCTCCTCCCCCTCTTGGCCTACACCACCACCACCTAGGAGGAGTGTTTTCCCCACTATCTTGAAGGCAAGGGAGTTTTAGAAGGTAGGGTGTTCATCTTTGGTTCCTAATCTTCAAGGAAAAGAAAGAAGCTACAAGGGTAAGCCCTTTAAATCCTTTTTCCCTTGATGTTATGATCATATTTTATTATGGGTATGAAACCCTTAGTAATAGAATGTTAAGAACCTCCCCTAAGCTTTTTTAAACTGTGGATATATTGTATGAGGTTTGTGTTTAAGATTTCCCACGTTTTTTTATCTCATATGAACGTGTATGTGAAAGTTCGACAATATTCGTTTCTACCCAAGTTAGCTACTGTCTTCTTTTTTATGAACCCATTTTGGCCCATTATTGATGCTAAAAAATCATGAAAAATTACTTGAATGTATTATTTGATGTATATAAGAATCTGTGAAAATTTGGTGATCATATAATTTATATTGAGGGAGAATAAATTCGTGGAAATTTATATGTTTGAAACCGTACGAAACTGGGAGCAGCGACCCTATTTAACCTTTTTGCCTCTTTCCAGAAGTGATAAAATTATAGAAAATTTGGAGATGTTTACCTTGTTGTTTTTTAAGACATATCCAAATATCCTAGCATTTTGTATAAAATATAATAAGATATACCTATTTTAATATTATGTGGTAAATACTTGACTGAGGTTGATTGTTTTTTTCCAAAAATTCATTTAGCCCTTTTATATGTGTTTAAAAATCTTAGAAAAATTTGGAGATGTTTTCCACTAAGTCTGGAATTCTATGTAAAATACTTAGTTTATTTTGATTAATTTTACAATAAGTTATAGATTTTTAAGTAAAGCATGCACTGTATGACAAACTATGTTATAAACCCGTTTTCCATAAAAAATCTGGTAATGTTTCGCAACTCAAATGACTTAGGTTCTAAATGAAAAATATTATTTTATAAGTTCTCTATAACATATTCTAATTTCATGTTTTTTTAATACACCTACTGTGAGATATGATCTTTAGACTTAAATGTATACTATTTTGACGAATGTCTTGCTGTTTTGTTTTAAAATGCAAATGTACCTTATTTCCGTTGCTCAAATGAATTGGTGTTGTTAATTAAATTTGTTCTATATCATCAGATATATAACATACTACAATTTCATAATATTCCAGTAAGTATAAATTCCTTTTTCAGTTAATACATGTAGGTATATCTTTTGTTAAATAAGTAGCACTAGAAATTAGGAATACGTGATACTTTTATAAACATGCATGTTTTAGGTATATGAATGATTTGTGTTTACTTGACCAAGAAGGTGTTTGAGTGTTTTACTTGCTTCTGAGTATTGAATGAACCCGGAAGACCCAAAACCCCAATCGGTGGACCCGTATTAAATTAGAGTAACCTTACAACCCGAATGAACAAGTTTCAACGCCCTCCTTGAACTTGAACGAAACTCTGGGACTGTTTTAATAGGATAAATTTTTCCCCTATTATCGAAAAGCCCTAAGTATGATGCGTAGTTGTGTTATAAACTAAAAGAATGAACGATGACTAAATGAGCGGACTGTGTTAGGTAAAGTGGGGTTAGCTCGGAAGCTCAGAGGTCGTCTGTGATCTAAGCAATCAAGAAGTTAAACTTTACCTCTAAAAGTTTCCAGGTGGGTGACACTATCTGTATAGCTAGTTAATGTTATATGGACTGTTGTCAGTTTTCTTAAACAAACATAATGAATATTAGTAAAAGACAATAACAATCTTATGAATGTGAATGCGAGTACGTAATTATTATAATGTGAGCATGTGATATGTGATTTGTGAACTATGTGAAAGTTGTAAGGGAAGCTGGTGGAGGGATAAGGACAGAAGAGATAAGGACGCTGTGGAGACGGTACCGGTGCCCCCCAAACAGGGATAAGTATGTGGTTGAAAGAGTACCAGTGCCCCCAAATCTTTTAGGGACAAGGATGCGGTAGAGTCGCTATCGGTGTCCCCCCAATAGGGATAAGGATGTGGTTGAAAGAGTACCAGTGCCCCCATGTTTTTAGGGACAAGGACACGGTGGAAATACCACCAGTGCCCCCCATATGAATAAGAAAGGAGATTGATGGACCTTTGAGCCATATGAATGATGGGCCTTCTGGCCATATAAATGCTTTGTTCTAAATCTGTTTTTATATGTTTTATGTTAAAGAAAATAAATACACATGACCAAGAATTATAATGAACCAACTGAAAGGTGAAAATCTTAAAGGTATTATTATTTTGGATCTCCTGACAATCTTTATAACAGCATACAGGTTACCCGCTGAGATTTTATCTCATACCCCTTTCTAAATATTTTCAGGTTATGATGCTAAGGTCCGGGAGCTCCCGTAGATGACTGTTTCCCACTCCCGTTTATTAATTAAATAAACTGCTTTTATCAAGATTGAGACAATATGCTATTTTAATACTACCGTTAATCTTTTGTCACTAATACCTCGAGAGTCATACCTAGGACTCATCGGGATATTTCTTTATTAAATAATGGGATGATGGTTTTTATGAAGTAACAAACTGATATTTTCTCAAATAAGTATTATGTTAAGTTCTTCTGCTGCATCTGTATAATTATGTTTATTATTTTATCTTTTATAAGAAAATTTCTGCCTCAGTTTTTATGGTTCACAAAGTGATGACTCGGGTTTAGGACGTTGTGACCTCAAAAATCAACTTTCTGAATTCCGGGGCGTTACACAGGGTGACAGCGAGCGTCATCACGGGAAAAGATGTGTGTGATAACCCAATAATCCAAAAGAAAGAGAAGAAGATTGACCTCCGAAGCTAAATCAAGGAGGTATTTGCATTGTCGTACTCAGGGGTGAACCCCATTACCTACATGGAGAACAAGAAGGGTCCTTATCTCCAATAATTCACCAAGTCTGGCTCGCCTGAGTTCCAGTCTCGTATGCACAAGGACAAGTTTAAGCCTCAATATCGAGCACTGGTGGATATCGTCAGCAAGATCATCATTGGTAATGTAGGATCCCATGAACAAGTTAGTCGGGAAAAGATAAGGATCATGGCTGCAATTATTAATGAGACTGAAGTCAATTGGGAGGACTACTTATCGATTCTTTGGCCAAGAAAGCCCATGATAAGGTAAAGTGTGATGACACTGAGAAGGAGATCACAATTAAAGGGGTACTCCACTTTGGAGCGAGATTGTCCACACTCATCACAAATGCAAATCGTGAGTGGACTTTTGATGACGCTGAGGAGTATCCGAAAGGAAAGGTGATGTTCTCCTTAGAGAAAGACACCTACATTATTCTGGGCATAGAGGATCCAAATGCTCCACCTAAGGGCCAAAAGAGGAAGACTAACCCAAAGGGGAAGAAATTAGCAAAGAGGAGTCTATTGGATACCGTGGATGAGCTCTTGGAGAAAGCTCAGAATGAGACTGAGAAAGCTGCCTCAGAAGCGGCGGAGTTCAGCAAGCCTGCCGATGTGGAGGCTGAAAGGAAGAAAGAGGCTGAGAAGAAGAAGAAGCCGGAGAAAGGGAAAAACAAGGCCAATGAGGTGATGAAGGAAAAGCCCAAGGGAGTGAAGCCCAAGGATATTGTGATCAGGGAGAAGGTGATTGAGAAGGAAACCAAGCAGGCTGGAGAGAAGCCTGAGGTTTCGAATGATAAAGAGATGGTGGATGGTCAGTTAGTGGTAAAGCCGAAGACTCTGATTCGACTAAGGAAGAAAGCTCAGGGTTCACCTGTTAGTTCGATGAAGGCATTCCGTCCTGTAAAGGAGATGACTACTAGAGGAAAGGGGAAAGAAGACTCTGACTTGACCTAAGTCAGAGAGGTTATCAACTCAGCACCACTGCTTCAATCCAACCCCAACCCAATTGAACAAACCATTATTGAACCAAACCTCACTCCTACCCCACAACCCACTAAGCCTAACCCCAAACCCTCAGAAACCCAAACATCCATACCAATACCCTCATCCTACCCAATCACTGAGAAATATCCCAAACCCTCATCAACCTTCAAGATCCCAAAGCACCTAACCCTCAAACCTCGAACAATGAGAATGAGGATGATGAAGATACCTCTCTATCCTTTTGGAATATATGATAAAGGAAAGGTCATATGAATGGGTGATGAGATGCTTCCCTGGAATCTACAACTACCCAACCCTCAGAGATCATGTGATAGATCTTAAATATGGAGTACAATCCGATAAATATGATGGATCAGAGGATGATGGTAGAGGCCAGAGGCTGGGATAACTGGTGTGAGGAGGAGGTCAGACTTTGCACATATTTTGGCATCACTTGCTATCTGGAGGTTCTCAGTGCTGAATTCTTCAAAGAATTAGTTGAGCGGATGAAGATAATGAAAGGTGGCAAGTTTGGAGAATCCCCTCCCAAAGATGATGATGAAGGCGGTGATGGCAAGGGGGAAGTCATTGAGAAGATGGTGGAAGAGTTCACTGCTGAACTAGAAGGAAGGAGCAATGATGGCACAGAGGCTGGAGCTCAGGGTGATAAAGTTAAGGAAACTGGATCCAAGGGTGGATCAGTTGATGATTCCAACAAGGTTGGATCATCCACTAATGAGGCAACTGCCAATGAAGGGATTTTCTTCCCTGAGGCACATGTGGAAGTTGCTAAGACGTCCAAGGAGACACCTAGTTTTGAAGGGTCCCTCTTTGAGGAGAGCTGCCTTGAGAATCAAGGTAGCTCAGTTGAGCCTGAAAGGCAGGCGACTGAGACCATTCCACAACTGCCCGCAGTGCATCCTAAAGAGGAGACTGTGAAGGTGGGGGTTGACAAGGGAAAACAGCCAATGGTTGAAGACGAGGGTGAGGATGTGCAGATTGTGGGCGACCAAAAACGAAACTTCACTGAAATCATAGTCGTGAAATAAGAGAAGTCCGTTGAAGATCTTGCTAGTCTTGAAAATAAACTGGAGGTGTTGGAAGCTGAGCAAAATAAAAAAGTTAAGACTCTGAGAAAGAAAATGCAGTGGATAAAATCTGCCTTCGGGATCGACCTGTCATGGAACAAGTATCAAGCAAAGCTCAATGAAATTGCTAACAATAGACTCAGGCGACTCGAGACATCCCTCAAGTCAACCATGAAGAAGGTGAGGTCTGACAGACGGAAAGCACTGAAGCTGACCCAGGAGTCTGTTAGAGAGGCAATGACGCAGTTGGAGAAAAACAATGCGTCATTTTTTACTAAGGTGGTGGAACAACTAACTAAGAGGTCCACTGAGCTGTTCACCAAGGCCATCTCTGAGCAAGCTAAAAACTAGCGTCAGAGTTCGAGGAGATGATGAGGAGGTTTGCCAGCGCTGAGGAGGCCTTGAAAGAGACAAAGACTGAATTCTTTACAAGGATGGAATCTGGGCTCACTCAACTGGTGATGATTTCAATTTTTGGATTTGATTGACATGCAAGGTTGCTTCAACTGCAACTACATACAATGTATATGGTATTTTGATGGTTAGACTTGGAAGAAGAAATATTTGCATTCTCGACTAATTTTATGCAGAAAATTGCTACACAAAATTTTGTGAGAGTGTTCCAAAGATAAACTCTTTTACCAAGTTCTTTAGTTTACTCAAACTTCGCATGGACTAAAGTATTTTTGTGATTTGGCAATCGGAAGGGTTTTTTTATAATATACATCCAAAAAGCAAGTTTAGGACTTTAAAAAAAAATTATGCTGGGTAGGTTATGTGTGAGACTGTTCCAATGACACGCTAAGAGCATCCACATGATGGAGGGGTTGTATCAATTCTCTCCCCTCCACCTCATTGCTACATCACATTTTTTGTAAGAATAATTCAAATATGTTAAACTTCTACGATGGTTAAAGTTAGTACTTATTTTTTTAGGGACCATCAATTCATCCATAGTTTTGGGACAACAATAGTGGAGCACTATGTTCTATTACTATTTTTTAGTATGAGAAGTGCACTTTTTTTTTATTGCAGAGAGTTACTCTATACTAACCAGAACGATGAGAGAATTTTTTTTTTTTGGAGTTACAATACCCACTCATAATGGTAGTAACCCATTCTTGAAAGTTATAACTTGGTGGGTTACTACCATTGTAGATGCTCTAACACTTCAACAAGAGAGCGCGTTAATTTGTATAATCTTATGGCTGTCATGAGATGGCCTAGCACAATTTTCTTCCCATTTTTGTTTATTGATAAAATAACCTTCTATCAACAAAACCAAAGCAAAATATAAATGATTTTATATTACAAATCCAACTTGCAATATCTTCGACATACCACGACATAACAAATAGTCTTCCTAAAAATAAATAGAAATAAAAATCAATTTAGTAAATTATGACTATTAAATCAAATTTATAAATAAAACATTTACTATTTAAATTAAATACATTAAGCTTAGTTTAATATTTTATGAAACGCTCAGTTAGTTTAAAAGTAAAATTGAACCATATATTGTTGGGAATGAGAAGATTAAAATTTTAGTTACCCTCAAGTACAATGTGCAATATATAGTAACATGTGTAAGTTCAATTTTAACATAGTATAAATTCAATTGAAAAATTGAACTTTTGTAGTTTAGGGTAAATTTTTTTAAAATTGATAATTATTCCACAAAATATAGAAAAAATATGTATCAGAAAGACAATTTCCCATAAAAATTCTAAAGAAACAGCCGGTTTCGGTTTTGACTACATGAAAATTTAGAAAAACCAGTGCATTGCACGGGTAAAAGTCTAGTATAAAAAAAATGGAGACATGAGAATAATTGAATTGGATATTAAGTAAATTTCGGAAAATCCGAGAAAATGTGATGTTTGATTCATGAAATTTCTTGGCGTGGAAGGTGTTAATTAATTGGGACTGAAGGTAGAGATGTAACCGTGCTTGCCCACACAATCATTTCATATGTAGGTCATGAAAATAATGATAACCATCCATCATTTACCGTGCATGCCATCAATGCCAGTTATAAATTAAAGTAATTAAAAAGCTAAATACAGTAACAGTACAATTCTGTTGTCTTCGGAAAGTCATCCACCATTTTATCCAATAATATAGGAGTATATTGTTGCTACCTTTTAGCCAATTCAAGGGATTTAAAGCGAAATAAAAAAAGTTTAAACTATGAGTGAGTTTAAATTATTGACCGTTCCATGACTTTCTAACAAAATAGATTTAGTCCCAAAATTAACTTTTTATTAAATTTAATCCCAAATTCTGTAAAAAAAAAGTCTAATTTTGGTCTCAAATCGGTTGAAAAATCAATACGACGCCATTTTGAAGTCTGAAATTAGGGATTTATGACAAGCGTGCTGATGTGGCATCCATATGTACAAATTATATTTAATTTTTTCTTTTCTTTTAGGATTTTTATATATACATGAATTTGTAATTAAATTGTAAAATAAGAAAAAAAATCAAATATAAGTAGCAGACATAACGGAAATCACCCATTTCGGACTTTAAAGTGACGTCGTTTCGCTTTTTACCACCAATTTGAGACCAAAATTGGACTCTGTAAGAAATATTGAAACTAAATCTGATAAAAAATCAATTTTGAGACCAAACCTATTTAACATAAAGTTATGGTACGATTTGTAATATAAATATATATATATATATATAATTTTGATAATTTCCTCTTTATCATTTTAGAAATTAATTAATTGTTTCAAATTCACACACATGGTGAAGGAGTAAATAACTAAAAAAAAAAAGGTCACCAGGGGTCCTGCATAACCTTAGAAACAAAGACATTGACGAGAGCGAGCGCATTGCTGGTGACCTCCTTAACCTTCAAGGTTCGATCGTAGACGTCCATTCTGAGGGGGCCATCCTGGAATCCGTCCACACACGTGTCCTCGTTGGTGAGTGCGGCGCTCATCCACGTCTGCACGTTACTCAACTGGTACCTCAGCTCCTCTGTAGCGCTGCCCAGCCGCCGCATCTGCTTCAGTGATTCTCTTATCTGATCCACCGCGTCGCCCAGCACCGAGAAGCAGTCGTGCAGCGCGGAGTCGGCTCTGGGGTCGGCTTGGGCGGAGATCCTGGCGACGTAGCGAGCCATGTGCCTGGCTCGGGAGAGGCTGACGCCCACAGCCACCCGCGCCAGCAGAGCCGGGTCTTGCTGTACCGCGTTAGCGTAGCCGGCTAGGGAGTGGTAGCAAAGTGCAGGATAGAGTGTGGTATCGCAGTTGGTGCGTATGAAATCTGTGCTGGACTCCCCAACCGCCAGAAAAAACACGAGCTGGATAACTAGGGCGCGCGCGTCTCTCATTCTCAATCTCATTATGGCGGCGCGTTTGTGTAAGGTTTTAAGACTACTTAGTTGGGTGAAGTTACTACATATATAGCTATAGTGTGAACTTTTCTCTCTTTTGTTTTTCCATTCCTTTGACATTCCCCCTCTATGTAACATGCGTGTATGATTAGTTTGTTTTGAAAAGTGGAACCTAAATATTAAACTTCAATATAAAATCACTTCTACTAAAAGGCACTGTAGCAATTTAGAATTTTAAGGCCCGTTGGATATGGTTAAAATGAAATTATACTTGTATCCACTAATAAAAAGGATGGTGTGAATAGAACCAAAAAGGAATGATAATTTTTATAATTGATATGGATTAGAATTTGTTGTGGCACTAAATATCCGCGTGGAATCAAGGCATTCGTACTTGGACGACGACGAGTACTAAAGGCGACCTCGACGAGGTCCGGGACCCATCTTACCTGGCTTCAGTGACTACGACGAGGTCTGGAGACGATCTCGCTCGACAATCAGTACCTCGGAGAGGTTTGAGACCAACGCACCTCGGCTATCTGGACCGTTCCAAAGACCGAAGACAATGTTGCGGCCGCACATCCTCAGGATCTTATCAGAAGAGATCTGGACATGACATTCGAGCCCGACAATATCAAGACTCTTTATAAAAAGAGATTTAGAAAACCGACTCTTAGGGTTACTCATAAGGCCTTAGAGTAGGAAGTAAATCTCATAAAAAATGAAATCTTGTACTATAAAGACAGGTGGTAATTAAGCTTGCATTTGACCGAATCCGTCTGACAAAGGGAATTTGGGTCAGGCCTTATAAATTGTGCAAATCCTTGCATTAAATGCATGGATTGCTAAAAATATTAAGGTAGCACAAAGAACATTCATTGTAATATATATATGACTTGAAGCGATTTTACTAACTTCTACTAGTCGCTTCCCCGCAAGCGGACGGGTTCACTGTAGTATCAGTAAGTATAACGACCAAGTATATCGTACCCACGGGATAGTGTATATGCGAATAGATCCCTGAAGATCTACGCGTCGTAGTTAATATGAGTGTGTTGTTTTTGGATTTTTTGGAAAGATTAATTAAAAGACTAAAATAAACTAAGAAAACTAGAATACTAAAGCAATCAAATTAACTAAGGGTTGTGTTCTAATGAGAGATGATGATGCTTAGGATTGGAATCCCTACGTATACTAACGGAGCAAGTACATAATCAGAATAACTGTGACACACAAGAATTAACCTAAGTCTAAGAATGCAAGGTGAAAGCTCAAGATTCTAAACCCTAATACTTTACCCTAACACTCGACTTCACGAATCTACTAACAAGTTACTAGATTGTGCTTAATTAATGAGACCCTAATTTAACTAAGGTGATGCGGTCGTCCTCCTTCGCTAAACCGGTAGATGAATTAGCCTTTCCTAAACTCTCTCGTTAAGTCTACTCGTTGTTAAAGAGTGATACGGTCGTCCTCTCTCTAACACCTTTCGAACAAAATTCAAGAGCGAAGTCTAGATTAATTTTAAGAATTCATTAACCAAGAGAATTAAAACTCAAACGTCACAAGTTACTCTAATTACGTACCCACAACCTACTTCTACGAGTTCATCCTACCCTAAGCATGCAAGGGTTCTAGCCGGACATGGCTTTAACAAACATAAGAGCAATAGAAGAAACAACGAACATACACATAATGAATTGAACGAAGAAAATAAGAAACATGAACTAGGGTTTTAAAAGAAATAAATACTAAAACCTGAAATTTAATTAACTAAAACGAAGTTTCAAAGCGTTCAAAGAAATCAAACTAACTAAAAGAAATTAATAAACGAAAAGAAACTCAGAATTCGTATGCAAAACCTCAACAAAACGTAAATAAAGCTTGCTCCTCTCCTTCCTCTCCAAAAACTAAGTCTAAAGTAATTTCTAAAGTTCGGTCATCCTTCAAAACGTGTTTGGAAGAGGTATATATAGGCACGGGTCGAAACGGGAGTTAATGGGCCGAAAAAACGCATCCGGAGGCAAAAATCCAAAGTTGCTCGAGCAAAACGCTCGAGCGGTCCCGCTCGAGTAGTGTAGCTCGAATGACACAATCGCTCGAGCGGTTCCCTCGAGCCGGTCGAGTGCTGAAATTACACTGTATGTTTTGGGCGCTCGAGCAATTCGCTCGAGCGGTGGCGCTCGAGCTGCTCGAGCGCAAGAAAATTTCTGTAAGTCTTAGGCGCTCGAGCAATGCGCTCGAGCGGTGGCGCTCGACCTAGTCACTCGAGTGACTTCCAACTCATCCCAACTAATACTTTTCCTCGTCCGCGCTAATACCAATCGTATTTCTTCAATATCTTCTCATCCGGGCATCCGTTTGAGTCGATTCAAAGTCCTACGAACTCCGTTTTTCGTCCTCTATTCACCTATGAGCATCAAAGAGACAAATTCATCAATGTGTAGAAATAATGCTCAATTGACTCTAAATACTCGATAAACTCTACCAAAACTAGGGCGTTTCTAGCTACGAATCATGACAATTTCACGCCTAATCAATATACAATCTTTGACTTACACTACAAAATACTGTCCAATTAAAGAGGGATATAGAGAAGGATTTAAATAGGGGCCGCGGGAGGGCAAGACCCGACCTGACCCGCGCGCGACCCGCGTGCAAGCAGGCTCGAACCTGTGACCTCCCAAGAGGGAGAGACCTATCCCTTTCTCCTTACCGTTTGGGTAAGACTTATCATTCAAAATATTTTATATTGTAATAGTATATGTATTATTTCTTATTTTGATTTTTTTTGTAAAAACATTTAATTAATACCTATTTTGTTTATACCTTTAATTAATATTATTATAACTCATTTTATTTATGATTACACCATCAAAATTAATTAAATTAATATTATCATTTTAAATTACACGATTTTCATATTTTGATTTATTTGTTAAAACTTTGAATTATTCTAATAATTTATTAATTTCTATTATGATTACACTTTTAATTAATTATTATATATCTTTACATTTATGGTAACAATTTCAAAATGAAATTTATATTTATTCTCACATATAAAATGAAATTAACACTTGCAAAATTACATTTCACTTATGTATATAATCTTTTTTAATATAAATAAAAAATTAACGCCCCCTTGTGCATACATGCATATATATATATATATATATATATATATATATATATATATATATATATATTATTTTTTAAACTAAAATATTTTGAATATATTATGGATAAATTAATCAGATATTAATTATAATTAAAGCACATACACAAATTAACCTAAATAATTCATTAAAAATCTTACTAATTAAAATATTTAAAACAAAATTAATATATCACTCGTAAAAAAAATTAGTTGTATATTAAGACATATATATTTATTTAAAATTAAACAAATTATCACTTTTATATTCAACATATATATTTGTTCATTTAAATTAAAATATTTAGAATAAAATCAAAATATCATGTATATTTATTTTAAATATATATTAACACATAAATATTTATTTTAATTAAAATGAAATTAAATATTACTTAATGAGGGCTTTAAGAAGGATAATAATTAACAAAGAGTAGTTATCCCTCATAATATTGTAATGGAGTCTACCAAGGGCATTGCCCCTTGCTAATTAACAAGGGCAAGCATTGCCCTCTTTAATTAACAAGGGCAATTTTGCCCTTGTTAATTAGCGAGGGCAATGCCCTCGTTAACTTTATAATTTGAAATTGCCGAGGGGGACGACCCTCGTTACCTACCGAGGGGATCCACGCCCTCGTTAAGTTGCTGCAATTTAACCGAGGCGAGGGAAAAACCCTCGTTAATTGACGAGGGGGCCCACGTCCTCGTTAATTTTGCTAACGTGTGACCGAGACGAGGGGACTGCCCTCTTTAACTAACGAGGGGGCCCACACCCTCGTTAATGCCCTCGTTACTTTAAAAATATTTATCCCTCGCCTCGCCCCTCTTTAACGAGGGTTATAAAAGTTCTCTTTAAGTCCCCTCTTTATTTGAGCCTTTTTTTGTAGTGTTATAATAAAGGATCATCAACCTTGAAACTCAAGCCTACACAAGATATGATAAATCTCTAAATATTTATTGTTTTCTATATATTTGTTCTTCAACATTTATAGCTTTGATAGCATTAAATACCTTCATCATCTATATTTATTAGTTGTAGTCGTTCACAAGACACATCCACATCCGCATAGTTAATCCCTTTAGATTAAAAACGACTAACAACAAAAATAAAACGTAACTATTGAGTGAATTTATTTAACTTTTCCTCAACATTTCTTTAGATTAATCCCTTTATGATTATGCCGTTTGACTTTTACTCAACATTTCTTTTGAATCTTGCTCTCATATGTAAGGACCTCTCTGATTGCAATTATCAACAGTTCACGTATTACACAAAAACACACAGAATTGTGTGTGTTTTTTGCAGTTGTGGTATTAGTGATGTCTTCTTGGGATATTACTGATGTCTTCTAAAAGTATTACTGATTTCTGTTTGAAATATTTTTTTCAAAATCCAAGTGCATACCATGCACTTAAGTGCACACCAGAACTACTCCCCAATTAAAATCCTATAATAATTCACTTTTTCGCCGTAAGTTTCGCTCTGCACCAATTTGCTGAATCTATAATAATTCCTCCTCGTCTCAAGGAATGCCTAACCTTTAGCTTTAATAAATGCCAATTAATTATTTATCTTTAATAATTATTGATTCTTTTTTAAAAAAATTGATCCGCTCAATGTAGCACGAGCTCCCTAGGAGTGTATGAGTTGGTCATATGCTTAATTTGTCAATTTAAAAAACTATCAAAGTCTTGCGTTCAAATTTCATGTCAATGCCTCTTTGATTAATCCCGCCACATAAAACTTAGCTAGAATATGATGCGTAATTTAAGTCTCTTATATATATATATGATTTGTGGACTTATATTTCATAAACATACAATATTATACCTTGCAGTCTCATATCTAGGGATAGACCATATTAATCTGGTCCGCTTGGATCCACCCTAGCCCGTGTTGCTTGAGTCGTCCCACCCCTTGCTCGTAGTGTAATGGGATGGACTTGGATATCACTCAAAACCCATGCTCTGGGTCCATGCCATGTTTTATATATTATGTTTTAATATATACTTACTATCTAAATACATATAGGTATTATATAATATATATAAGTTTAATATTTTTTTATATCTATTATAATATATATAATATAAATTACGATAATTCAATTTTATAAATATATATTCTAGAGTAGTTCTAGTTTGCACTTGAATGCATAATATGCATTTAAATTTTGAAAAAAAAAATACCCAAAACATAAATCAGTGATACCCCAAAAAGTAGTCAATAATACCCTAAAAAGTAATCAGTAATATCCCAAGAAATAATCAGCAATACCCCAACTCCAAAAAAATATACAATTCGGTGTGTTTGTATGGGTTTTGAAAAAATCAAAATTGAATTTAAAATTCAAGTGCATACTACGCACTTGAGTGCATGCTAGAATTTGTATTTATTATATTATATATTTAGAATTATATTATGTGCTGTTTTTAAAATAATAAAAAATAATCTAAGATGCGTCGCCCCATCTGCCCCGTACTCTAAAATGAAAATGAATACGTGAACTGTTGATAATTGCAATCAGAGAGGTCCTTACATATGAGAGCAAGACTCAAAAGAAATGTTGAGAAAAAGTCAAACGACATAATCATATAACTAACTAATCCGTTGATATCAATGTGATCTATATTATCTTTAAAAAAAGGAGTTTTTCCGATCTAGGGCCTGAAAGATGGGTCAACTATCGATCAAGGGCCTGAAAGAAAATTCCTATCAATACAAGGCTCGGTTCATACAAAATTATCAATTAAGGGCTTATAATTTTAACACCGTTAGTAAACTAGTTAACGGAAATTGACGTGGCAATTAAACGCCACATAAGGATCCAATGTGGCAATCCATTTAATTAATAAAGTAAATGACTAATAAATAACTATTAATCAATCACAGTAGGGTAAATCAAACAAATTTTTTTTTTCTTCTACATACTTCTTTTACGGTGCCTTCTAAGTTCTTCATCAATTGAACTAACGTCGCCGGCTTTTTTTTTCTCCAACCATTCGTACGTTTAACACTGCCCCATTTTCCATTCATATTTTGTGACAAGGAATATTGTGGAGGTCAACCCAACTTCAATCAACTATTCGCACACCGGTAATCAACTATTCTTTATGCGTTTTCACCATTTTAACAATTTTCTTCATAGAATATCCGTTAACTTTTTTCGATTTATATCCGTTAACTAAGTAATTCAGTTTAATTATACACATAAAAATCAATTTTTGATGTGAATGGGTGTTAAATTAGTTTTAGGTCATTTAAATCTAATTGCTATTTAAGATTTCTTATTTTTGTGTTGATGTTATTTTATAGATGTCGGGACAACGTTTTTCATCTGATGAACTGAACTTCGATGAATATCATAGTGATGATGATAGTCATTTAGGTGATTGTTCGCAACTAGTCGCTGATATATTGACTAGTAATCAATTGGATAAAATTAGTGATGATTCTGAAACAGCAACCATACAATCTTTGATGGAATTGAGGAGCATGCATGGTTCTGACTCATCAAATAGTGAATATGAAATTGATTCCTCAAATATTCAAGCTCACCATAGAGATACGAGTTTTAAGTTGGGAAAATTGTATGCATCCATTGATGATTTTTATGATGAAGTCAAAAGCTACGGCATTCAAAATATGTATAATTTGAAGTTTGTCCGAAAAGATAGAACGAGATGTAGAGTGCAGTGTGTAGACAAATGTCCATGGGTGATATTTTGTTCCAAAGTTGGAAATTTGGAAACATATAAGGTGAAAACTTTCATTAACAGCCATAATTGCCAAAAAGAGGAAGTGAAACCAAAATTTGCCAATACCAAGTGGTTGGGTAATATGGTAATTGAAGACTTCAGAAAGCACCCGAAAATGACTGGGGAGGAATTGAAAACTCTCGTAGACGAAAAATATAAAATCACAATCAGTATTTCCAAGGCTTACAGAGTAAGAGAATATTCCCTTCAGTCACTTGCTGGTAATGTTGCGGAGCAGTACTCCAGACTATCAGATTATCGTGCTGAATTGCTTAGAACTAATCCTGGATCTAATGTTGAATTATTGGCTCCAAAACATGGAAGAGATGGTCATTCAAGGTTTGATAGAATATATATATGCATAGATGCTTGCAAGAAAGGTTTTGTCGCTGGATGTCGACCTTTAATTGCATTAGATGGATGTCATTTGACCGGTTATTATCGGGGTCAACTTCTTGCAGCAGTCGGTCTTGATGGAAACAATGGTCTTTTTATTATTGCGTATGCTGTAGTTGCATCAGAAACCAGAGACACGTGGCATTGGTTTTTAACTAACTTGTTGGGAGATATTGGAGAAGCATCCAAGCATGGAGAAATGTGGACATTCATATCTGATCAAGGAAAGGTAAATATTTATATTTTATTTATTTTATCATTTATTATCATATCTAGTTGTGCGTTTTTCTTATAATTAATTTATTTTGGTGATAGGGTCTTGTAGCTGCATTGGAGGAATTATATCCTTCTCCATATCATCGTTTTTGTGTACGCCACATGTATAGCAACATTGAGAAAAAATGGAAGGATGAACAAGTTAGAACTTTATTTTGGTTGGCTGCAATATCTACAACTACCAATGAATTTGATAAGCACATGGATAAATTGAAGGATAAAGATTATACGGCATGGGAATATGTCACTAGTACAGGTGTCGAGAGATGGAGCAGAGCACATTTTCAAGACCATGTCAAGTGTCATGTGTTCTCAAGTAGCATTGTTGAGTGCTTTAATGGCGTCATTAAGAAATGGAGAGACAGTCATGTTGATATACTTATTGACAATATAAGGGTAAAAACAATGACATTCATGAGAAAGAAAAAAGAAAAGATGCGTAGGGGTGGTAGTATGGTATGCCCAGAGATATTGAAAAAGTTGAATGCTTTCATTGTTGAAAGTACTAGGTGGCATGTAGTTTCATGTGGTGAGATTTTGTTTGAGGTTACACTTAGACCTCAAAGGTTTGTGGTCCACTTACTTGACCACTTATGCACTTGTAGACTATGGGACTTAACTGGAATTCCTTGTGTTCATGCATGTGCTGCTATAAAGTCAATAAAGGGTAGACCAGAAAACTATGTGAATGAATACTTCACAAGGGAGTACTTCTTTAAGGCTTATGAGCATGAAATATATCCAATGACAAGTCCTGATTTTTGGCCTAAAACCAATAATGAATTTATACAACCACCATTGTTAAGAAGACCACCAGGGAGGCCAAAGAGGCAGAGACATAAATCATCTCTAGAAGGGAAAGATCCTCATAAAGCTAAGAGAAAGTACGGGGTCATTAAGTGCGGTAAGTGCGGTCGCCGTGGACATAATAAAAGGTCATGCAAAGAGGGAGAACAGGCACGATTTTCATTCTTCTATTTTTTTTTCTTATAGTCTTATTGTATGTGTGCATAATTTTTCTTTTTCTTTGTTAGGCTCAACCTATTGGAGATTTTTCTACAAAGGCCTCAACATCTTCACCACGCCAAGAAGAGAACTTTAATGTGTGGGGGTGATTTGAAATGTAATGATATTTGGAAATATTGGATTATGTTCTTTTTATTTTATTTGCAATTTTGCTTTTAGGATTTTAACCTTTGTATTACTGGACGGAGGTTGCGGGTACTTTTTTTCCATTACACTTCAAAGATTTTTTAACCATAGTTTCATTACTTGTTACCTTTATATAAAATGCTACCTTACACGTTAAATTAAAGTATACATGTGCAGGCATTGTATTAATACTGTGAGGTTTAGTGTTGGATATATAAATCTTCAAATAAGCATGTGCATTAAAGATGAAAACTATGATATTTATTTGCTTAAAATTGTTGTTGAAAAAGTGTGTTTTGGGTTATGTGTATCTTAATGGAGCTGTAAATGTTGGTTTGCATATTGCAATAAGATGCTCTATCAACCCTTTAAAAATATGTGTTTTCGGTTCTATATTTATTAGAGCAAAAAGAATTAACCAATTTATATTTTATTTTTATTTGATGTCCTTAAAATGAACAGATGCAACTGCATATTTTTTGCTTTCGAGAAGGGTGATTGCATATTTTGCTTTAAATTGCTTCTACTGTAGAAGATATTAAAGTGATGTTTAAGTTAGTCTTTAATTGTTTAATGAACAAACATATTTTATTTCAATGTTTCTCTCAAATACATTATTCCATGAACCCAAACAATTATCTTTTTTAGCTGTATTTTTCAGCTGTAAACAAGTGCTTAGTGGGAAAATAGTTATTGCAAAAAGTGTGTACAAATAAGTAAAAGAAAAGTGTACAATGGGGAAAAAGCACCTGATACTGCATATATAATCAGAGGAAAATTACATTTGAAAGAACACAAAAAAGGTTATTCAGCAGCATTCTTTCTCCGTAGATATATTTAGTATATGTAATATGTTACTCAGGCATAAATATTGATCCACTCATTCATGATATCACTTAAATGTATATTACAATATACAGGTGGTTAGTAGTCTTCAAAAAGAAAAAGAATAATCTTTGAGGCATTTCATCGAACACTTGATAGGTTGAAAAAATAATATACAATATCTTGAAATTTTTAAACAAAACAACCATTAAATTTCTTCAAAGTCATGTATGACCACAATCACCACGCCCAACAACTACTATTGGCTGGTACTAGGCGATTAATCGTCAAAATTCGAGTAAGAATAGGCTTTCAGCAGTCCTTGAAGTACTCTGTAATCAAAAGGAAGAAAAATTTGAGATGTAACGTAGGAAAGGAAAACACCATTGTTTTTATCACAGAAAGTATGCGATCAAAACAACATTTATTTGATTGGAGAGAAAGTATGCGATCAAAGAAGAGAAAAGGGAGGCAGACAGCGCTAATGAAAGAAAGAACAGAGAGGGCACCGTCGAATGAAGTCTGGAGAAAGAAAATAAATTCTTTGTTTGATTTATTCTATTCTAATTAATTATTAGTCATTTACTTTATTAATTAAATGGATTGCCACATTGGATCCTTATGTGGCGTTTAATTGCCAAGTTAATTTCCGTTAACTAGTTTACTAAAGGTGTTAAAATTATAAGCCCTTAATTGATAGTTTTGTATGAACCGAGCCTTGTATTGATAGGAATTTTCTTTCAGGCCCTGGATCGATAGTTGACCCATCTTTCAGGCCCTAGATCGGAAAAACTCCTTAAAAAAAAAAAATCATCTATGTTTTTACTACCGCAAATCTTGGCATCTTCGTCGTGCTATGATGATTGACATACTTTATCTGCAGGTCGTATCCTCGACAAATTCCAATCATTTTAAAAATTAATTAATGTTTGTAATGGGTTGCCATCAATCGGCTAAAGTTAAATTCATAATTAAACAAATACTCCCTCCGGTAAATATCCCCGTTTACAAAAAATAATTTTGGGGAAATTGAGTTTTTTGTATGGTAAGTTTGGTCACCTTTGTTTTTCGTCCTATTAACTTTTGAATTTATTTTTTAATCCGATAACTTTCCAAAAATTAATTTTTTTGTCCTAAAATCGGCTATAAAAAGTCACCAAACCGGTGACACTAGCGTGACACGATTTTTTATTTTTATTTTATTTTATTATGATATATATATTAAAATTAATTAAAATTCATATAAAATATTAATTTAAAAATTCAACCACCCCACCCCACCCAAACACGTAACAAATAAACCTGGCAAAATCCATTAACACGCTGCGAAGCTTCCAAGCTTCCCGGCGATGTCGTCTGCCGTCGTGCAACTCTTAACCCGGAACGATGTCATTCGAAGCTTCCTGGCTACCTCCATTAACATGCTGCGAAGCTTCAAAGTAGTGACGGACACAAGTTTTTCAGTCAGTGAGGCCCTACTAATATAAGTAATAATACTTAACAATGTTATGAAAAAAATAACAATTTTGAAAAAGTCAATACATTACATTACCAGTGACAAATATTCAAAATAAATCATTCAATTACAATATTTCTCTTCTATTTCTCATATTTGAAATCGTTGCATAATAGCTTCATTGCTAACATTTTGAAATACATTATTTTCAATACATTACCTTAATTGTGAGTTTATTACAAATACATTATCTTAATATTTTCAAAATTTTGTGTTTCTAATTAAATTGCAACTTGATTTATGTGAATTAAATAAGTCTCAAATTCTAAATAAGACAAAACATAATATATATTTCAAATAAAACAAACTAAACAACATAAAAATATAGTAATTAACAACTAACAATTATTAAAACATGTTAATATAATTTAAATAATACCATAAAAAGAAATTTACCTTAATTTGGCCTTTTTGGAGATTAGAGAATTAATGGGGGGGGGGGGGGGGGGGGGGACTTGATAAATTGATTAGGATCAAAGTTGAAAAGTGGGGAGTAAAAGTAGTGGTATGGGTTAACCCACGTAACTGTAAGGCTGAAAACTTATTTATTATTTCTAAATATTTATTTTAATTAAATATATGTTAAATTATCAAAATATCCCTTGAATTTTTTAAAAATTGAGGGGGGCCCAGTGCCCCCCTTGGCCCAAGAGTAGGTCTGTCACTGCTTCCAAGCTTCTCCGACGCAAAATTGAATTTTCGGCACAACACTCTCTGTGATTTGGCTTTTCTCCGGTGTGAGCTTCGAATTCCCAATGAGCTGATGTTTTTCCGATGTTGAGCTTTGCCGATGCATAATCAAAATTTCCAGCGTGAGGCATGGATTCCGGCGATGTCACAGCTCTTCCGACGAAGAATTGCAGCTTTTTGGCGAACAAATTTCCAGCGATGAATGAGCCTTTCGATGTGAGCTTCGAAATCCGGCACAAATTGAATGCTTCCCGCTGCTATCTTTTAGAACCGCGGGAGGGGGTTTGTTTGTTACGTGTTTGGGGGTGGGGGTTTGGATTTTTAAATTAATGTTTTATATGAACTAGTATTGTCTATACCCGTGCGTTGCACGGAAGTCATGTTGATCCCTAAATTTTAACAGACATTTATATTTTTTTATTTTATATTATTGTGACATCAAAATTTATACATTATATTAATTAACTAATTAATCATGTTTGTTTTTTATTGTGCACATCCGAAAGAGGATGATTTTTTTCCCATCTCAATCCCTTTTGAAATTTGTATATCTCATTTTCCATCTAAATATACACTGTCTCAATTATACATTTACAACCATTTATTGTCTCATATCACAATTTTTCTTTCATTCATTTTTTTTTTTGCACCAGCTCATCCCCTTGTCTACTACTCCCTCCGTCCCAATTTTGTTTACCATTTCATTATGTACCCCCTTCAAACACTTCTAAATTACACCTCGTTCCACTAATAATTACGTAGAAAAACATCTTTATTTTGTTTCATGCACTTCAATTGAATAATATGCAATCATAAAAAAACTATTTTATCCATTTAAATACTACAAATTAAGTCTCACAAAAAAGTCAACAAAAGTCAAATGGGTAAACAAAATTGGGACGGAGGTAGTATTTTTTATGATTTACGTTTACAATTGTCACAATCTCTTCATACAATGGCATATCAATAACTTTGTAATACTTTTTTTTTTTAATTATACACATGAAAAATTATATGATTTATTACAAAATAACGAATTATTTTATAATTCTACCAGCAACTCATCTTAATCAAATGATGTGAATCATAAATATAAGTTGATCTTGTATAATTTACTATAACTTCATGTTTAATTTTTAGTATAAAAAGACTTTTTTAGTTTTAAAAAAAATCTTTAAAAAATTCCATGTTATTTTTAAAATTTTCAATAACTCCATATTTAGTTTTTAGTATAAAAAAGACTTTTTTAGTTCTAAAAAATTAGTTTAAAAATAATCCATGTTATTTTTAAAATTTTAAAAAAAATCAAACTTTATATTAACAAATATAACAAACACACAAACAAAACTAAATAACTAAGACTTAAGACATATATATATATATATATATAAATAAATATCTCATGTCATAAAAAAATTACAAAATTAAAATCCTCATAACCAAAAATTAAATTGTTTCTAAAATTTAGCATCCACATTTAATAATAAATATTCGTTATATAATAATAAAATAATATATCGATGCTGAAATTGAGCAACAAAAAAAAAGTATCTCGGGTCATAGTAAAAATCACGAAACATAAATCTCTATAATCAAATAGTGAATTGTTTATATACCTTAACATTCATATATAATAATAAAAAGGCAAGGTATTATATGAAAATAGTTCATGATAAGTTTATCATTAAATAATTTTAAAATATCATTAATTTCGTCGGGAGTATCATTAATCTCATCAAGGGTATCATTAGTCTGAGTTTAGAAAATTATTTTAAATTTTTTTGAACTCAGACTAATGATACCCCTGACAGGTTTAATGATACTCCTGATGAGATTAATGATACTCTAAAACTATTTTATGTTAAGCATATTATGAAGCGTTTTCATATCAAACATACTCTAATAAAAATATATTATATTGTCGTTGAATGTTGAAATTGAGCAATACAAATAAATAAATAAAGTACCTTGGGTCATAATAAAAATCACAAAATTGAAATCTCCATAATAAATAGTGACCTGTTTATATTGTTGGGGATATACATCTATATCTTAACTTCTACATATAACAATTAAAATATATTATATCGTCGTTGAATGTTGAAATTGAGAAATTCAAATGAAATATTCAACAAAATGACCTAATTAAAAAAATCATCATCAAGTACTCACATTTGGTACACAAACAACAAAAAATATTCTTGTTACGACATCAATACAATTTATCAATTTTACACAATCCAACAATTCTAACAAATTTATACAAAACTTTAGTGAGATGAAGCATGCGATGGACCGTGTTACCAATAAACCTCAATTCATAATAAATCGAGAACAATTCTTCAATTCTAACATACTTCAAAAGTGAATAATGTTTTTTAGGTTTGTAAATTAGGAGGGTTGTGTTTTAAAATAATCACTTTCTAGGCTTGTGAATGTAAAACATTATGTTTAAAAATCTTTAAATGTAGGTAGACTTGGCACGAATAAGCTTAAATCAAGTTGGAATGTCCTGCATTTACAACTTTTTAAAATATAGTGTCCTACTTTTATAAATTTTCAGATCTGTAAATGCATGTGTATGTTTTGCAAATGTAGGACATTTCAACCCAATTTGAGCTTACTTGGGCTAGTTCGGGCTCGATTGTCCTACATTTATAAATTTAAATACATAATGTCTTACAATCACAAGCCCGAAAAATATAATTATTGTCCTTAAAACACAACCCACCCTAAATTACGGGTCTATACCCGACACTTGTATGTGTAAAAATTAAAGATGAAAAATATATTAAAAATCTATAGTTTAAGAAATTAAGAAGATATTAATATGCATCACCAAATGATATTTTAAGTTCAACATTAGCTTTAAGCAAAATTTGCAGGTAAAAGATATCAGTATTGGTGAAACTTGTCTCTGGAATCAGAACTTTTGGGAGATATTCACCAATGAGGATGCCAAGGAAATACTTAAGACACCAATGAGTTATAAACTTCCAGTTAACTAACAAAACTGGAATCATTCTACTCATGGAAACTTCACCGCTTGCTCAGCTTATTACCTGTTAGTCACAAAGTTTTTCAAATGTGATCATAACTTCCCTCTCCAAGCTCTCAACACACTCTGTGGAAGAAACTCTGGCACATTCAGTTATACCCCCTAAGGTAATTCACTTCATTTGGAGCGTAGCCCATGATGCTCTCCCCACGCCGACGACTCTCAACCATAGGAGAACCCCTGTGGAGCCCATTTGCCCTACTTGAGGGCTGGAGTTTGAAACGATTCACCATGTACTCATAAACTGCCCAACAATCATCCACACTTGAGCTATCTTAAAATTGACCTTCATAAGAGCGACCTCGTTTCTTTCAAGATTGTTTTGTAGGAAATTATGAATAGTCTATCGGAGCAGGGAATTATTATTTTTGTAATACAACGTGAAGTCTTTTGAAAGCACATGATGCCCCCATCTTTAAAAAGAAAATGCAAGATACTGCCTATATAGTTTTGTCCTTATGTTGCATCTCCGAGGAAATTCTCTCACCACATCGAATTCTAGGAAAAAGAATATGGTAACAACAGTCTTCTACCTCGTGGAGCTGCCTACCTCAGGGCGAAATTAAAGTTCAACTTCGATGCAACAGTGTTCCCCATTTGTATTGTAAAATTTAGTTTCGTGGTCCAGAATGCGATGGGCGAGGTGGTTCTGGCAGGTTCTAAGTGAAATGTGGCTCCTACGGAAAACGATATGCTAATTGAAGCTTTGACTCTCCGACACGGACAATGCATTGATATAGGAATTAGAAGTGAAATGGGTGTAAGTAATTATATCTTGAATAATATTAAAATTTTAAATGTGACACATTTTGTTATAAAATGATGCAAATTAGATTAGTTGGTACATTTAGTCATTAAAAGGTATTAGTATGATATTCGCGGGTTTAAACTCTAAAAACAATAAATATCGTTTTGAATTGCACATGAAACTGATTTATAAGAGACTTTATATTAATAAAAAGTAAGTCCCCCTAGTCAAAATAAAAATTACTAAACTCAAATTTTCTTAATCAGACAATGAATTGTTTCAAGCCATGGCATCCCCATAAAATAATGAAATTTGTAATAATAACAAATTATTACATCTTCACTAAAATTGAGCAATACAAATAAAAGAATAAATAAAGCGATTAAATTAAAAAGATCAATATCAAGTAATGAACCCTGTATATAAAAAATGAAAATCATTCGAGCTACAACATCAATACCCGTATATTTCTTAAAACAACTTTTTTAATTTTCATACAATCTTATACCTCTAACAAATTTACACCAAATTTTATGAAACACGCGAAGATCTGTGTAATAAATAACCCGAAACAATGTTTAAGTTCTGAATACTTCAATACAATAAAATTTAATTATTCTCTAAAAAGTTTACACCCGACATTTGTACGTGCTATAAAAAAAAGGAATTTTTTTAATGATTTCACTGGTTCTAATTTTTCTTTGAATTAAACTTGGAAATATTCTATTTGACTTTTGATATAAACACTAAGGAGATGTTTGGTTGGAAGGTTTGGAGGGGTGTGGAATAGAATCAAAGTCATAGTGTGTGTTGGAATTACACTACTATGACTTTGATTTTTTAAAAGTGAGGAATCCGTCATACCTCTCAAATATGTGAGGTATGAGTATGATTACATACTCCTTTCATTTCTATACGCATTCCATTCCTTACCATTTTACCATGCACCCCCTAAGTTAATTTTTTATTTTATAAATAAATACTTGAGAAGGAAATCTACAAATTGATACTTGTAAAAGTTAATTACATATGTATATACACACAAAATTTATGATTTACAATTTGTTCATAGTTTATCCAACTAAAGGGTATTCGATTTTTTTTTATTCAAATCATGAATTATTTTCAGTGTCCATTGCTTATGACATATAATATCATAATTTTGTTTTGCTTATTTGATAAAATCAATAACTAAAAAATATGGTCAAAATATTTTTTTGACTACACACCATCGAAGGACATTAGTTGTTTTCATTAAAAAACTTTTCAGTGAAAATAACTAATACTCTATAATGAGTTATGTATGAATCAATTTCATTCTATACATACTCGCAAATTAATAATCGAGTCTATTAATATCAAGCAACATAATAATTGCAATTATTAATAAAAATACATCTATGGTTAAGTCCCTCGTATATATTTAAGCCCCTCCACAATTTTCTAAATTAATATAGATAATTTTATTTCATTAAGAAATATAAAAAAAAGTTAGAATCTTCCTAAAAGTTAAAATGTTATCATATGGAAAACTTATACCGCAATACTGTAATAATTATTTACTTTTTAATTATACATGTATCTTTTATTATTATTATAATTCTGCATATATGATCCAAATTTTTTCTGAGATTGGAAAGATTTTTCTCCTAATTGTACGGTATGTTGGACTTAGATTCCCTTGAAATTGAATGAAATATTTTTTTTCCCTTTTACTTTTACGGAAATTGAGATTTCTTTTAAATGGTCTAGATTTTTTTATATCTTCTAATTTATTACGGAAATCTTCTAAAATATTTATATACTCACCCTAAAATTACAATAATTTAGTAAACATTGCAATTAAAATTTATAATTTTTCTATAACTACGTAAGACATAGAAGTTTTGTTTCCTAAATTTGTAAATATATATATATATATATATATATATATTTAAGGTTTAAACAATAATTTAAATTAATTGCCAAATTTAACAGTAAAGATTACATACAAAATGTGATTTCCTTAAAACTCAGTCAAACTACCTAGAATATATTTTTAATCAAATGTGCTTTAAATAATATTACTCCCTTGAAATGAGTGAATTTATTGTAAAAGTTAGAGATGATAGATGATAAAAAATAGTTTTTATGCTACCCTAAAGATGATCTAGAAAGCTGTCACCGCCACCTCATCCATCTATAGCCCCTTGATCGGCTTTATCAATGGAGACCGCCATTTTAGCGCCTTGCCGCCGCAACGCCGAATCTTATCGCCGCCACTTTCAACCATACGTCGAGACCGCCATCTTTTTGGGATCTAAAAATACCAGTGGAGTTTCTTTTTCGGTGTAAGAGTTCGAAATATATTTAGAACAACACTCGATTCTGGAATTCATCAAAACTTATATCGTTTATCTCTTCAATTATTTTCCAGTGTGATATGGACTCCCATAATTTTTCTTCGTCGATTAATGAAGATAAGACGTAATTTCCTGAATTCTTCACGGTTAAACTTTGTATTTCAAAAATGAAAATACATATTCATGTTGCTACAAAGAATCTAAAAGATTTAGATAACAACGAAAAAATCAAGAACATATGAATATTTACATATGAAAACAGAAAGAAAAAATAGAAATACATCTAAGATTGACAAATGGTGGTGAAATACTGAGGAGAGTGTACGGTATAAATAGACCTCAAAATGTAACGGTTCCTAATTAGTAGCACATCAAGAATAAATTATATTGTAATCTTACTAACTAAAAAAACGAACGGTGAGGATGAAAGGTTAAAATATTGATCTATGGCTGCGAAAAGTTCCCGCCCAAACTATTTTAGGAGATGTAGAGCCTATTATATATTATAGATTCTAATTTAATTTTAATATATATATATATATATAATATATATCATAATAAAATAATGTGTCACGTCAGCATCACCGGTCGGGTGATCTTCTGTAGCCAATTTTAGGACGAAAAAGTTAATTTTTGGAAAGTTATTGAACTAAAAAAATAAAGTCAAAAGTTAGTAGGACGAAAAACAAAGGTGACCAAACTTACAGGGCAAAAAACTCTATTTTCCCAATAATATTTATAGATAAAAAATGAAATATCTATATAATTAAAAAGATTGTAAACAATTTTGTAGGGAGTTTCTGTTACAAAATTTTTTGTTGAAAATTGTTTAATCATATGTACAATTTTTGTCGACAATTTTATATTTTTGTATAGTTTAATGCTCCATTAGTAGTCTCTTATGTTACTTTTTGGCCCATTTTTTACAAGAATTAATATATGACCTAGTTTATTTGCACTAGCCTCTTTAATAAATGCACTGCCCAGGTGAAAACCTTATACATTAGATAATACACTACTCCCTAAATTCTCAAATTAACCTACTCATTTTTCTTCTATCTTCTCTCTTTCTTCCCATCCTCAATTAAGCTCCCCTTCTATGCTTAAAACCAACCCTCCCCGCTTTCAATCCCCTTTACCGCCTGTCAATGCAATAGGGTAAATTTATATGTATATATATGGTAAATTTGAAATCTGATCGTGTAAATAGGGTGGATTGTAAAGGGTTTACGCATATAAAGTTGATCGCCTTCGGAAGGGGGGACCAAAGAGCTTAGCCACTCTCAATAAATGCGACTAGCAGAGAACCGCTGGGGACCACTTGGTTGTTGGAAATTGGTTAAATAAAAAGGGTTTATACCCTGACTTTGACAATTTTTTAGGAATGAAAACGTTAATTTTTGGGAAAATAAAAATAACGAGGTTATACTACTCGCGGAGTAGATGAGCGTGGTATATTCAATATCTCTAACCCGATTTCCGGTGAGTGAGAAATTAATTTGGGAAGTTGTAGTATTATTCACTTGTGTTGAATAAATTCCATGGGAAATGGAAAATGAAGTTCCATCCCACATTGGAAAATTACAAGAAGAGTTTTTTGTATTTAAGTATTCATGTTCTTCAAATTGGTACATGGGAACCATAACCATGGAACACACATGCGCGCGCGCGCCCCGCCTGAGCCCGAGCCCACGCCCGGGCCCGGGTCCGGGTCGTGGGTCGTGGTTCATGGTTCTTGACAATTGGGCTTTGGGGCCTACCTATATTTTTAGAGTACCAAAAATATGAAAAGACCCAATACCTTTTGTAACGCCCCCACTTAAAATAGTACGGAAAATATGATGTGGCACAAGTAGGAACGTTACTAAAATAGTACTTTATATTAAAATATACACACGCCACACATTTACACAGCGGAAGTAGTAAATAAGTATGATCGTAGCTTAAGTTACAAACTCAAAATTTAAATTATTATTCTTGAAAATATAAAGTCTTTAAAAAACTTCACAGCCTGCCGAGTTCATTCGCCCACGTCCGGATCCATAGCATCTGTAAAAATTTAAAGTGGAAGGGATAAGTGCTTGAAAACACTTAGTGGGAAACCTCTTGTTAATTGCACAAACTAAACATCAATTGCTTATAATATGTGAGCCCCCGGAGTTTCACCGGGTATATGCTTGGGTGGCGTGACCAACCCGTGGTGCCGGAACGACCGGACTATATGCTTGCCAACATAAAGTTGGACTTATATGTGGGGCCAGTCGATAGCGGGTCAGACTCAAAATTTAACATTCAACGTTTAATAAGTGCAATTAAATAATAATAGAACACTCGGTGAAGAGCGAAGTGATTCCCCACCTTGCAGGTTTGTACCTACAAGTAAAATTTTTAAAATAGAAATATTGTTACTTATCCCTTCACTTTTGTAAATTGTAAGACTTGAATTCAATTTCAATACATATTCAAATATTGTATACTAACACACATATATCAATTAAGTGTATAAAATCATCAAATAGCAAGTTATAAATAAATATCGACTGTAAAAATGTAACCGAACCATTTCGAACCTTTCACACAAAATTCGATTTTGGCAGATTACATGCCTAAATTTGAAAATTCATATTAAATTATCCATACGTCCAAAAATTATGAAATTTTAACAGTATATTACCAACTCAATAAAGTTTATTACCATATTTTCATATTTCTCAAACTCTTTACCAAACATTAAATATTTCGTAATGAACACACAACAATAGATTCTGGTCACTTAACTTTAAAAATTCACCATAAATCAACCACATGTCCAATATTCATGAAATTTTAACCATGAACTCTCAACTTCATGTAATTTATCAACATACTTTGGTTTTCTATAAAAACCTAACCGATTATTCTCAGATTATAGCAAACTTCTACTGTTCCTGTTATAGAGTCCAAACTCCTAGTTCAACTTTGAAAAATCACCACGAATTGAATACCAGTCCAGAATTTTCCACCGATAAATTGGATCAAAAACAAAATTCCTCCACAAGTTGTCCAGATTTTCGGTTTTCATGCATATATGAAAAACATAACATCTTAAACTCACTTTAAACCATATAATTTCATGATTTCTACTTCTAAAGCATATATAATCAAATAATAAACATGATTTTAATCATAAATCATGAAGAAATTGAATTAAACATTCAAACATGAAGTAAAACATGGATAACATGCAAATTTACTCATCAAAACTCATTTTCCTATCAATTAATTCACATATCATGCATAAACTTCATACTACCACTTAAATAATTACTCAAACAAGAAGAGAAGCTTACTTAGAGATAGGTAGCTACAAGAAATCTCTTCTTCTCCTTTCTCAACTTCTAAGTATAAGAGTAGTAGTATTTTTTTTTTAAACTTTTTTTTTTTATGATTAATTTTGCATGAAAGCTCATGTATTTATAGATGGAACCATGCTTGGAGGCTACTCCAAACCCTCTTGACCGACTTGGATGAAGAATGTGGAATAAATTGGATGATTTTGGAGGTTAAGCCATTAAACACATGACATCTTATAATTAGTAGCTAATTTTGACTTTTATTCTCTAATTTTTTACCTTAATTTCTTGAAACTTCACCACTCTTCCTAACTTATCTATAAATTTCGAAATTTTATGAAGTTTCAAGAGAAATTTTGTGTCTTGTAATTAAGACACTTGTAGGCTTTGAATTTAATAAATAAAAATAAAAGAAATTATGATTTTCTAATTTATTTAATGATTTTAAGGTACATTATGCATAAAATTACTTATACTATCTTATAAAATAAAATTAAAACTCTTCTAAGGCTCTAAATAAATTATAAAGTCTATATACTAATCATAAAAAACATCGAGCAATCAATACTTAATTCGTTTCTTGAAGAAACATTCATTTTTCAACTTATAACTTGTGAAATAAACTACTATTCTTAAGAACTACATTAATTTCTATATCAAATACTTTAAGACATAAAATAAAGAACATATAAAATTTATAAAGTCTCAAGAATAAGCATGTATTGAGCAAATAATACGTTAATTGTAAATATCGAGCAAATAAAACACATAAACGTGCCTTGACATGAATTTTTGGATGTAAATGCATCACATAGATTCATATAGAATTATAAAGCATTTAGTAAGGTAGATAAGATTATGAAAGTCTAGGGTATTACAGTCTAACCCCCTTAAATAAATTTCGTCCTCGAAATTTCAAGTGTTACCGTGGATATTGAGGTAGGGGTACTTTGCTAAAATTTCATCCTCTCGCTCCCATGTAGCTTCTTCTACCCCATGTCTATTCCACTGGATCTTAACCATAGGAATATCTCTATTCCTTAACCTATGAAGTTTTCTATCAAGTGTGGCTGTGGGAATCTCCTCATAGGTTAAGTCGGTATCCAGTTCTAATTCAGGTAAGTTTACTATGCGGGTAGGGTCAGGTATGTACTTTTGGAGCATCGAGATATGGAATACATTGTGTACTCCTGCCAATGATGGTGATAACGCCAATCTATAAGCTAAATCTCCAACTCTTTCCAATATCTCATAAGGTCCAATATATCTAGACTTCAACTTTCCTCTTTTTCCGAAGCGGAAAATTCCTTTTATTGGAGATACCTTCAAGAATACCTTGTCTCCAATCTCAAAACTTAATTATTTCCTTCGCCTATCCGCATACATTTTATGTCGATCTTGAGGCGCTTGCATCTTCTCTTTAATTTTCTTTACCACCTTGTTAGTTTCTTCCACTAATTCCGGACCTAAAAATTTCTTTTCTCCAATTTCATCCCAGCATAGTGGAGATCTGCACTTCCTTCCGTACAATGCTTCATACGGTGCCATTTCAATAGTAGCTTGATAACTATTGTTGTAGGCAAATTCCACTAAAGGTATGTATCTTTCCCAACTTCCTCCGAAATCGATGATACAAGCTCTCAACATATCTTCCAAAGTTTGAATTGTTCTTTCCGATTGACCATCTGTTTGAGGATGAAAAGTTGTACTGAATTCCAACTTAGTACCCAAAGCTTCTTGAAGACTGTACCAAAATCTTGATGTAAATCGCGAATCTCTATCTGACACAATAGAAATTAGAACTCCATGAAATCGGACAATTTCCTTAATATAAATCTGAGCTAATTTATCCAATGTGAACGTCATCTTTATTGGTAGAAAATGTGCCGTCTTGGTCAATCTGTCAACAATTACCTAAATAGCTTCATTTCCTTGTATTGACTTGGGTAATCCTGCCAAAAAATCCATCGTAATGTGTTCCCATTTCCATTCAGGAATCTCAAGTGGTTTCAGCAATCCCGATGGTCTTTGATGTTCAGCTTTTACCTGCTGACATGTTAAACATTTATGTACGAAATTTCCAATATCCCTCTTCATATTTTTCCACCAGAACAACTTCTTTAATTCTTGGTACATTTTCGTTCCTCCGGGATGAACTGTATATGGTGTAGAATGTGCTTCTTCCAATATTTCCTTCTTGAATTCTTCTTTGTCTGGGACACATATTCTTCCTTGACATAACAATGTACCATCCTCACATACTGAAAACTCCTTTGCTTTACCTTCCTTGATCTTTTGTTTTATCTTTTCTAAGAATGCATCATCATATTGAGCTTTTGCTATTCTTTCCTTCAGTGTTGGTTTCACAACCAAGGCATTGATCTTTCCCTTGCGACTTAAGGCATCTGCTACTACATTTGCCCTTCCCGGATGGTATAATATTTCACAATCATAATCTTTTACCAACTCTAACCATCTTCTTTGCCTCATGTTCAATTCCTTCTGTTCGAAGATATACTTCAAACTCTTATGATCTATGTATATTTCACACTTACTTCCGTATAAGTAATGCCTCCAAATTTTTAGCGCATACACCACTGCCGCTAATTCCAAATCGTGTGTAGGATAATTTTGCTCGGGTAGTTTTAACTGTCTTGATGCATACGCTACTACTTTCCCATTTTGCATAAGTACACATCCCAAACCTTGTTTAGAAGCATCACTGAACACTGTAAATCCTTCTGTACCCTCCGAAATTGTAAGAACTGGAGCTGTTGTTAATCTTTGCTTTAGTGCTTGAAAACCCCTTTCACATTCTTCTGTCCATTCAAACTTTGTTTCTTTCCGAGTCAACTGAGTCAAAGGTTTTGCAATCCGAGCAAACCCTTCAATGAATCTTCGATAATACCCGGCTAAACCAAGAAAACTCCTGACTTCGTTTACATTAGTTGGTGTCTTCCATTGGTTTACAGCTTCTACCTTTGTTGGGTCAACTTCTATTCCCAGGGCTGAAACCTTATGTCCAAGAAATACCACTTTATCCAGCCAAAATTCACATTTCTTGAATTTAGCATACAATTTTTCCTTTCTCAGGATTTCTAGTGTAATCCGAAGATGTTCCGCATGCCGCTCCCGATTTCTCGAATACACCAGAATATCATCAATGAAAACGATCACAAATTGATCCAGATATTGATAAAATACACGATTCATCAAATCCATAAAAATAGCTGGTGCATTACTGAGTCCAAATGGTAGTACCACGAACTCATAATGACCATATCGAGTCCTAAAAGCTGTCTTCGGAATATCGCTTTCCTTTATTTTCACCTGATGATACCCCGATCTCAAATCAATCTTTGAAAATACACTAGCTCCTTTTAATTGATCGAACAAATCTTCAATTCTGGGAAGAGGGTATTTGTTCTTGATGGTAAGCTTATTCAATTCCCGATAGTTGATGCACATCCTCAACGATCCATCTTTCTTCTTCACAAATAACACCGGTGCTTCCCAGGGTGACACACTTGGTCGAATAAAACCCTTATCCAGTAATTCTTGCAGTTGCACCTTCAATTCTTGCAATTCTTTTGGTGCCATTCTGTAAGGTGCTTTTGAAACAGGCGCTGCTCCGGGAATTAAATCAATAGTAAATTCTAACTGATGATCTGGGGGTAGTCCTGGCAAATCATCTGGGAATACATCCTTGTATTCACATACTACCGGCATATCGTCCAATGTTGAACCATCAGACATTGTTGCTACAACATTTACTAGAAATGTTGTACATTCTTCTTTCCTTTAAATTTTCCGAGCCTTTACTGCTGAAATTACCCGAGGTATAGTTCCAATCCTAACACCATATAGTGTAAAGTTCTCATCCTTTGATCACCGTACTGATATTTCTTTTTCTTGACACTTGATGAGAGCATGATTTGCTATAAGCCAGTCCATTCCCAAGATAACATCAAAGTCCTTCATTTCTATTATATGTAGATTTGCCGGGAGTATTGCATGCTCAAAATCAATCTTCACATTCCTACATAGTCCTAAGGATTGTGTCGTACTTCCAGAGGGAATGTTTACTTCTAGAAAATTTTCTTCTACCATAATATGGGCAGTCTCAATTTGTTCAAACATCTTTGTAGAGATGAATGAATGTGTAGCACCAGTATCGAATAACGTGAAAACAGGTATTTGGAATATTTTGAACAGACCTGCCATCACTTCCGGGTTTGCTATCGCGTCCTGCTGACTCATGGCAAACACTCGAGCAGGTGCCATCTTCTGTTGTTGTCGTGGCACTATTTCTGTCTTTTTAACTTGCTTAGAATATCTTTCTTGGTTTGTACCCATCCACTTCCTTTTATTTTGTTGTGATTCTGGCGTTCTTACGTCCTCTGATTTCATATATGCTGCTATCATCTGAGCTTTCTCGAATGCCGAGGCATAAGACTTAATATCTTGTGCCGCTAAGATAGTACTAATTTTCGGTCGTAGGTTCTGCATAAATCGTTTTCCTTTCCTTTCATCAGTATTAATCAAATGAGAAGCATATCTTCCCAATTGATTAAATTTCCTTTCATATTCCTGTATTGTCAGGTTTTCTTGTTTCAACTGTAAAAATTCGGTCTCCTTCTGATCTAAAAATGACTGTGGTATATAATTCTTAACCACTGCTTCTACGAATTTCTCTCAAGTAACTGTAGTTCGTTCTTCTTCAGTCATTGTCCTACAGTGAGCATCCCACCAATAATTTGCATTCTCAGTCAGCTGAAATATAGCGCAAGAAACTTTTTGCTCATCGGTGCACTTAAGGTAAGTGAATATCTTCTCCAGACTTCGAATCCAGTTCTCTACTTCCATAGGGTTCTCTTTCCCAGTTAAGGTTGAGGGTCTGAATTTCTTAAACTGACTAACAATATCAGAGTTTTGGGTTGAAGATATAGGGGTTTGTGATGATTGGCTCTGCTGCCCCAATTGTTGAGCTAACCCCCTTAAGACGGAAGTTAGATCCTCGCTCATGCCTGAGTTGTTTTGGTTTCCTCTACGATTCATAGTTCTATTCAACACATTTTATTGGTTAATTCAAACAACAATAACAAACTTTCAAATAATCAAATCACACTTTCAAATAAATAGCATAATTTAAGCACATATAAAACATTTACCTGATCCCGTCGTGGAGAATGATCTCGGTGCGGCTGTTTCTTTTAATTTTAAAACACACTCTTTTTTTTAAAATACATTAGCAGGCGAACCTGCTCTGATACCACCTGTAACGCCCCCACTTAAAATAGTACGGAAAATATGATGTGGCACAAGTAGGAATGTTACTAAAATAGTACTTTGTATTAAAATATACACACGCCACACATTTACACAGCGGAAGTAGTAAATAAGTATGATCGTAGCTTAAGTTACAAACTCAAAATTTAAATTATTATTCTTGAAAATATAAAGTCTTTAAGAAACTTCACAGCCTGCCGAGTTCATTCGCCCACGTCCGGATCCATAGCATCTGTAAAAATTTAAAGTGGAAGGGATAAGTGCTTGAAAACACTTAGTGGGAAACCTCTTGTTAATTGCACAAACTAAACATCAATTGCTTATAATATGTGAGCCCCCGGAGTTTCACCGGGTATATGCTTGGGTGGCGTGACCAACCCGTGGTGCCGGAACGACCGGACTATATGCTTGCCAACATAAAGTTGGACTTATATGTGGGGCCAGTCGATAGCGGGCCAGACTCAAAATTTAACATTCAACGTTTAATAAGTGCAATTAAATAATAATAGAACACTCGGTGAAGAGCGAAGTGATTCCCCACCTTGCAGGTTTGTACCTACAAGTAAAATTTTTAAAATAGAAATATTGTTACTTATCCCTTCACTTTTGTAAATTGTAAGACTTGAATTCAATTTCAATACATATTCAAATATTGTATACTAACACACATATATCAATTAAGTGTATAAAATCATCAAATAGCAAGTTATAAATAAATATCGACTGTAAAAATGTAACCGGACCATTTCGAACCTTTCACACAAAATTCGATTTTGGCAGATTACACGTCTAACTTTGAAAATTCATATTAAATTATCCATACGTCCAAAAATTATGAAATTTTAACAGTATATTTTACAACTCAATAAAGTTTATTACCATATTTTCATATTTCTCAAAATCTTTACCAAACATTAAATATTTCGTAATGAACCAAGGGTGCAGAAGTCGGAAAACACTAGGCGGGCGTTTCTTGGCCGCCTAGCGCCTAGGCCGCCTAGGCGCCCGCCTAGAAATCCGCCTAGCTAGTTTTTTTTTTTTTTTTTAATTTTAGATAATGCCTGATGCCTCACGATTTTCCACTCTTTTTTTCCTCTAAAGGCTAAAATCAAGCATTAATTAGTTAATTCCTAAAACTAAGGACAGTTTCCAGAAGACTCTCCCCATTCTCTCATCTCTTTTCCAAAATAAAGATTGTTCGAATCCAAATTCCAAAACCACGATTTCTCAGTTCTCTGCGTAAATTTCAGATTTCTCGCGTACCAAAATCCAGCGCCGACGCTGCCCTCTATCTCATCCAGCGCGATGCTGCCGACCGCGTCGCACCTCTTCCCCGATCGGCGATACGATTGCCGCCCCTCTCTGTCCTTCTCCGTCGTCGCGCCGCCTCGCAATCAGACCAGAGAGCGGCGCCACTGTTCTCTCTCCACCGCCGATTTGCCACCGCCCTCCGTCCACAACCGCGCGCCAGGTTGAGTATATGGGATTTAGGGTTTTCTTCTCTTAAATACCAAGCCGCATAGCCCGATTTTGCCGCCTAGACGGCGCCTAGGCCGCCTAGGCGGCGCCTGGATCCATACACGACTTTCTTAGCCGATTTGCCATAAATCGGGGCGGCCGGCGGCCGCCTAGCGCCTAGGCGCCGCCTAGGCGGCCGCCTAGCCCGATTTTTGCATCCCTGTAATGAACACACAGCAACAGATTCTGGTCACTTAACTTTAAAAATTCACCATAAATCAACCACATGTCCAATATTCATGAAATTGTAACCATGAACTCTCAACTTCATTTAATTTATCAAAATACTTTGGTTTTCTATAAAAACCTAACCGATTATTCTCAGATCATAGCAAACTTCTACTGTTCCTGTTATAGAGTCCAAACTCCTAGTTCAACTTTGAAAAATCACCACGAATTGAATACCAGTCCAAAAATTATGAAATTTGAAACATAAGTTCCTTCACAAGTCTATTTTCACATATAAAAAAGTTTCAGAATTTTCCACCGACAAATTGTACAGATTTTCGGTTTTCATGCATATATGAAAAACATAACATCTTAAACTCACTTTAAACCATATAATTTCATGATTTCTACTTCTAAAGCATATATAATCAAATAATAAACATGATTTTGATCATAAATCATGAAGAAATTGAATTAAACATTCAAACATGAAGTAAAACATGGATAACATGCAAATTTACTCATCAAAACTCATTTTCCTATCAATTAATTCACATATCATGCATAAACTTCATACTACCACTTAAATAATTACTCAAACAAGAAGAGAAGCTTACTTAGAGATAGGTAGCTACAAGAAATCTCTTCTTCTCCTTTCTCAACTTCTAAGTATAAGAGTAGTAGTATTTTTTTTTTAAACTTTTTTTTTTTATGATTAATTTTGCATGAAAGCTCATGTATTTATAGATGGAACCATGCTTGGAGGCTACTCCAAACCCTCTTGCCCGACTTGGATGAAGAATGTGGAAGAAATTGGATGATTTTGGAGGTTAAGCCATTAAACACATGGCATCTTATAATTAGTAGCTAATTTTGACTTTTATTCTCTAATTTTTTACCTTAATTTCTTGAAACTTCACCACTCTTCCTAACTTATCTATAAATTTCGAAATTTTATGAAGTTTCAAGAGAAATTTTGTGTCTTGTAATTAAAACACTTGTAGGCTTTGTATTTAATAAATAAAAATAAAAGAAATTATGATTTTCTAATTTATTTAATGATTTTAAGGTACATTATGCATAAAATTACTTATACTATCTTATAAAATAAAATTAAAACTCTTCTAAGGCTCTAAATAAATTATAAAGTCTATATACTAATCATAAAAAACATCGAGCAATCGGTACGTAATTTGTTTCTTGAAGAAACGTTCATTTTTCAACTTATAACTTGTGAAATAAACTACTATTCTTGAGAACTACATTAATTTCTATATCAAATACTTTAAGACATAAAATAAAGAACATATAAAAATTATAAAGTCTCAAGAATAAACATGTATTGAGCAAATAATACGTTAATTGTAAATATCGAGCAAATAAATCACATAAACGTGCCTTGACATGAATTTTTGGATGTAAATGCATCACATAGATTCATATAGAATTATAAAGCATTTAGTAAGGCAGATAAGATTATGAAAGTCTAGGGTATTATACCTTTTGGACTGGACCGTTTTGGGTGGCCCATTGGGTTGGCCCAGAACAGGTTTAATACATCTACGAATATGGTTAATACACTTCAGTATCTCTGGAATATTCCGTTCTTGCTTCCCAAGAATGAGAAACGCAGTTTCTCTCTACTACTGAACATGGGTGCCCCATGATCACCATGTACTCTTCAGCACCCCTCATATGGGGCAGAAATTTCGCCTATATATACCCCTTCTTATCCAGACTTTCGAACTCACTTCACAGCCTTAAAATTTTTGTTCAGAAAGACTTTAGCTAAATATTTCCGTTCAACTCGAAATTCCAATTTCGTTCGCCAGAAGTTTATACAGGGTGGTGCTACCGATGTAAACTATTTAAACCGGTTTACCTTTGGAGACTCGTACGCACGATACCATAAGCACTATATGGGACGTATTCAGTCTTGCGGGAATAGGATTTTCCTAGACTCAGTTTACCTTACGAATTTGTTTCGTACCTTCCTTTCTTACTTCTGTTCGTGCAGTGTTCGAGGCACACCAGAAGTCAACAATTGCAAGATTGAATAATTTTGTTTCGAATCACTGCCATGTCAAAACAAAATTCTAACGACAAGATGGATACCACACCTTCAATGCCTGTTTCCCCTACCAAAGATGCTGGTAATACCAGTGACTCTACTGCTGTACCAACTGGACATCCTACGGATGGACCAGTACTACGGGTACAACACCGACTCAGGCTGGTAATTTGGTTCCTGCTGTGGGAACCTCCTCGGGTAACCAGGTAACCCCTACTGCTTTCCAATTTGGAGACTTTAGCAGTACTCTTGCTGAGTGGTTCAAAGTCAATCTCTTCATGGGAAATTCCAATGACAATCCCTTCGTGGGAAACTCAAATGGCAATCCCTTCATGGGAAACTTGAGCATTAAACCCTCCGTAGGAAACTCAAGTGCTAATCCCTTCGTGGGAAACTTCGGCGGCAATCCTTTCGTAGGAAATGCCGGTGCCAATCCATTCTTGGCAACCAACCAGGCCTTCCTCCCAGGGACTGTTAGGCCGGTTGTGGTGAAATGAGAGAAACCCAAAAAAATTTCGGGTAATAACTTCAAGAGGTGGCAAAAGAAGATGCACTTTTATTGGGTCACCATCTCCTTGGTGAAATACGTCAAGGAAGATAGCCCGAGTGCTCCCGCAGAAGATGCTGATCGGAAAACCAGGATCGCCTATGATACTTGAGTCCATGATGATTATCTGTGCAGGAATTACATCCTGAATGAGCTGTCTGATGCCCTCTGTGATGTATATGATGAGAAACCGACTTCCAAAGCCTTGTGGGAGTGTCTGGAGAAGAAGTACAAAACTGAAGACGCAGGAACTAGCAAGTTCGTCGTCTCCACTTTGTACGACTTCAAAATGGAGGATAATAAATCTGTTGCCGAACATGTCCAAAAGCTGTAAGTGATCTTTCACAACATTACAGTACAAGGGATGGAGCTACCTGAGGCCTTTTAGGTAGCCACTGTGATTAACAGACTGCCTCCGTCTTGGAAGGAGTTCAAGTCCTACCTCAAGTACAAGCGAAAGCAAGTGACCATAGAGGATCTTGTTACCCGACTTCAGATCGAGGAGGATAATAAGAAAAGGGAGAAGAAGGCTCGACTGCTTTTATCGAGGCAAAGACAAACTTGATGGAGAAAGGTGAGCCATCGAAGAAGTGGAAGCGTTAGGATGATAAAGGCAAAGACAAGGTGGTGGTTGCTGCTCCTGCCCCGAAGAAATTCAGTGGGAAGTGCTACAACTGTGGCAAACCCAATCACCAGGAATTTGATTGTCATCAACTAAAGAAGGACGACAAATGAAAGAAGAACTCTGTGAACGTTGCTGAACGTGAGCTCACAGAAATGGATACGTCCGCTGTAGTGACTGAGGTCAATATGATGGACAACAAGAAGGGGTGGTTTGTGGACACTGGTGCCACCTGCCACGTTTGCTCGGAGAAATCTGCATTCTCCACTTATTCTTCTGATGCGGTGAGAAAGCTCTACATGGGAAACCAAGTCTCGTCTGAAGTGGCTGGTGTAGGAACGGTGGTGATCAAGTTGACATCGGGAAATAAGCTCAAGCTGAAGGATGTGCTGCATGTCCCAGACATCCGAAAGAATCTCATTTTTGGCTCCTTGTTAGTTAGTAAATAGTTTAAGATAGTGTTTGAGTCCAATGGCGTTGTACTTAGCAAATTTGACATTTTTCTAGGGAAAGGTTACCTCGAGAAGGGCCTTTTTAAGATTTCAGTCATGACTGTAAGCCGTAATGGCACAAACACTACTATCAATGAAAATGCTTCAGTTTCCATTTATATCGCTGAGTGTTCCTCTTTATGGCATTTTAAATTAGGACATGTTTATCTAAATTCTATAAAACGTTTGGTAAATCTAGATTTACTTAAAATTGATAAAGTGGATAGATCCTAAAGATGCGAAACATGTATTGAAGCAAAAATGACTAAATTACCATTTAAATCTGTTGAAAGGAACACAACTCCTCTAGAATTAATTCACACGGATGTATGTGATTTAAAATTCGTGTAAACTAGAGGTGGAAAAAAGTATTTTATTACTTTTATTGATGATTGCACAAGATTCTGCTACATTTACTTACTACGAAGTAAAGATGAAGCTATTGAAGCTTTTAAAAATTATAAAAGTGAAGTAGAGAATCAATTGAACACTAGAATTAAAGCAATTCATAGTGATAGAGGTGGAGAGTATGTAGCTCCGTTTGAACAATTATGTGCCGAATCAGGCATCATACATCAAACGACAACTCCCTACTCACCTCAATCGAATGGTATTGCGGAGAGGAAAAACCGAACCTTGAAAGAGATGATGAACATAATGTTAAACAGCTCGGGTTTACCTCAAAACATGTGTGGGGAAGCTATTCTGTCAGCTAACCACATATTGAACAAAATTCCACTTAAGGCTCAAGATAAGACACCTTATGAGTTGTGGAAAAATCACAAACCATCTTACAAATGCCTCAAAGTATGGAGATTTTTGGCTAAGGTTGAAATGCCACTTCCTAAACAAGTGAGAATCGGGCCTAAGACGGTCAATGCAATCTTTATAGGATACACCTTCAATTGTAGTGTCTATCGGTTTTTTATTCACAAATCAGAAATACCCGATATGACAGTAGGTACTAAAATAGAATCAAGGATTGTTTTCTTTGAAAATGTGTTCCCGTGTAGGGACAAAGAAGAAGTGAGTTCAAATAAGCGAACTCATGAGAAATCAAGTGAAGCTGCAGGTCCTTCCACTCAGCAGAGTGAAAAACCCAGACGCAGTAAACGAGCTAGAATTGATAAGACCTATGGTCCAGACTTCATCACGTATGTATTAGAAAAAGAACCTCAAACTATCAAAGAAGCTCTTTCCAGAATGGATGCACCTCTCTGGAAAGAAGCAATAAACAGTGAGTATAATTCGATTCTGCAAAATCATACATGGGAGTAGATTGACCTCCCTAAAGGTTGTAAGACCTTAGGATGTAAGTGGATCCTTAAAAGAAAGTACAAAGCAGATGGATCAATTGACAAGTATAAAACCCGTTTGGTTGCAAAGGGTTTTAAACAAAGAGAAGGGTATGATTTCTTTGACACTTATTCTCCTGTTACAAGGATTATATCCATTCGTGTACCTATCGCAATTGTTGCTTTTCATAATCTCGAAATACACCAGATGAATATAAAGACTGTTTTCCTTAACAGAGAGATAGATGCTGAAATATACATGGATCAACTAGAGAGTTATGTTGTACCCGGGAACGAGAAAAAGGTTTGTAAACTCGTTCGATCGCTGTATGGACTTAAACAAGCTCCTATACAGCGGCATTTGAAATTTGACTATTATGTTGTCAAATAGATTTCGAATTAACGAATGTGATAAGTGTGTATATGTAAAAGATACACCAAATGGGTTTGTTATCGTATGCTTATATGTCGATGACATGTTAATCATAGGTAACAACTCAAATGTGATCGTTAAAACGAAGAACATGTTAAAGAAGAATTTTGACATGAAAGACATGGGTTTAGCAGACGTGATTCTAGAAATCAAAATAGAGAGAACATCAAATGGAATTTCTTTAACACAATCTCATTACATTGAGAAAGTCTTGAAGAAATTTAATGCATTCGATGATCCACCTGCTAAACTCCATTGGAACAAAATGTTCATATGAAGAAGAATAGAGGTGAACCAGTGAATCAGTTAGAATATGTAAGGATCATTGGAAGCGTGATGTACATTACTAATTGCACACGTCCTGATCTTGCATGCTCTATGAACGAACTGAGTAGATACACGAGAAATCTAGGTCACGAACATTGGAAAGCTTTGAAAAGGATCTTGAGATACTTAAAGTATACTTTTGATTTTGGGATACACTACACGAGAAGTCCAGCTGTACTTGAAGGGTACAGTGATGTTAATTGGATATCCGATAGTAAAGACTCGTGCTCAACTAGTGGATATGTATTCACTATTGGAGGAGCTGCTGTATCGTGGAATCCACAAAGAAGATGTGTAATGCCCGTTCCACAATGGAATCTGAGTTCATCGCTTTGGATCAAGTTGGTGAAGAAGCTGGGTGGCTTCATAACTTTTTAGAAGACATTCCTTATTGGAACAAACCAGTACCATTTGTAAAGGTACACTGTGACTGTCAAGCTGCTATTGGTAGAGCTTTGAGCAGTATGTATAATGGAAAATCGAGATTCGTCGTTGACATAACTCCTTTAAACATTTGATCTCAACTGGTATTATAACAATTGATTATATAAGATCAATTGATAACATAGCGGATCCGCTCACGAAGAGCTTAAACTGAGACCAAATGAATAAGTTGATAGAGGGAATGAGTCTAAAATCCACAAATAAGACCGAAATAGTGGTAACCCAACCATGATGACTGGAGATCCCAAGAACTTGGTTCAAAAGGGAAAACTAAGCTGTGAATGTTAGTTTTACAACACTTGAAATTCATGACCATTCCTGACAGCACCGTGTCGAGTGTTAGTAAGCCCTGTGAGTTGTGGTAAAGGATAAGTCGTTGACTTTTAATGATTCCTACAAGTCCATGTGGGACTGAGTATGGCGGGATACTCGAAAGGAGATCACCTATGTAAATGAGAAGTGAGGGTCGCTTTGACCAAATATTTATGAATACAAAGGGATTCCAGGGCCAAAATGGATAAAAATATGAGAACAAATCAGAATCGAGACTGGCTTGTGTCTGCACTGTCTGTAAAGTATAAACTAAGGAGGATTAGTTCAAGGCATTGTGTCCACTAAGCCACCGTTATACCCGATGGTGCTACGGAAAGTTTAAAGTCATTGGCTACTTATCCGGAAGCAATGAGATCTCAAATGAGCTGAACGAATAAGCCTGACTCTGTATAGGTGCAATTCTCACTCATGTAGGGGATTGTTGGAAATTGGTTAAATAAAAAGGGTTTATACCCTGACTTTGATTAATTCTTTTAAGAATGAAAACATTTATTTTTGGGAAAATAAAAGTAACGAGATTATTCTACTTGCGGAGTAGATGAGCGTGGTATATTTAATATCTCAAAACCGATTTCCAGTGAGTGAGAAATTAATTTGAGAAGTTGTAGTATTATTCACTTGTATTGAATAAATTCCATGGAAAATGGAAAATGAAGTTTCATCCCACATTGAAAAATTACAAGAAGAGTTTCTTGTATTTAAGTAGGAAAATATTCGTGTTCTTCAAATTAGTACATGGGGACCCTAACCATGGACCACACACGCGCGCAATCCCGCCCGAGCCTGTGACAGGGCCCGGGTCGCGGGTCTTGGCAATTAGGCTTTGGGGCCTACCTATATTTTTAGAGTACCAAAAATATGAAAAGTCCCAATACCTTTTGGACCGAACCGTTTCGGGTGGCCCATTGGGTCGGCCAAAGAACATGTTTAATATACATAAGAATATGATTAATACACTCTAGTATCTTTGGAATATTCTGTTCTTGCTTCCCAAGAATGAGAAACACAGTTTCTGTCCACTACGGGACGTGGGTGCCCCATGATCACCACGTACTCCTCTTCAGCACCCCTCATCTGGGTCAGAAATTCCGCCTATATATACCCCTTCGTATCCAGACTTTCGAACTCACTTCACAACCTTAAAATTTTTGTTCAGAAAGCCTTTCGCTAAATATTTCCGTTCAACTCGAAATTCCAATTTCGTTTGCCGAAAATTTATACACAGTGGTGCTAACGGTGTAAACTGTTTAAACCATTTTACCTTTAGAGACTCGTACGCATGATACCGTAAGCACTATACGGGGCATATTCAGTCTTGCGGGATAGGATTTTCCTAGACTCGATTTACCTTACGAATTCGTTTCGTACCTCCCTTTCTTACTTCTGTTTGTGCAGTGTTCGAGACACACTAGAAGTCAACATTGGTCGCTCTCGTCTGAGACGACCAAGGCCGATATGTCAATTTTTATCCAAGAAAGATGAAGGCATGAATCAGAAATGGTGACCAACTACTTTCTTTTGGAGTAGGTGTATATCCCAAACCATTAAATGATAGCAACCGACTTTTTCTGTCCACTAGTTTATTACCCGTGCTATGCACGAGCCTTGTTATAATTTTTTTTTGTTTTTAGTTTGCTAAAGAATAAGTGTAAACATGTCAACACAATGCATGTTTTGTTTAGCTCTGCATTGTCTGGGCCGGGGATCTTGTCTTTTTTCTTCAAGTAGTGATATTTACAAAGATTTTATAAGAAATAATGTTTCATGAGAATTAATAATTTTACATATACTTCCAAAATAAAGCTCTCCCAATATGTAGAGAGTTTACTATAATTTCCTCGATCCACTTTCTGTGCTAAAGAATAACCTACCTTCAAATATACATCTTTAGAGAATATGATCTCTGTGTTGAAAGTAGCTATATCTTTCAGAAAATTATATACATTGTAGAGATAATGATATAAATAAACAAAGTGTAATATTAAAATAGACAATTCAAAACTGATTAATTATCATATAAAAATTAGAAGATGAAAACTACTTTTCGGACTCCCACCAACGCTGTAACTGCTAAGGCAATTGTTGCCAGAGGTGATGTGAGCCCAAACTTTGCAAGAGAAAGAATACAGACCTTTTTTATAGGAAGAATAAGGACATTATTGATTATTCAATAATGAATGTAAAAAAATAAGGAAACAAAGATCTTGGAGCCACTGTGTCAATTTCAATTTCGAGATCTTTACTTATTAGGAAGGCTAAAATCTAATCGACAAAGAGAGAGAGAGAGAGAAAGAGAGAGAGAGAGAACTTTGATTCCAATATTGTCTCGGTTGTAAATAGATGACAAAATGATAGACGACGATTCAACAATTTACAAAGAAGCACCTGCCAAAGTCATGTGTTTCAACAAAACCTAATTGATTATAAAGAGTTACTAACACTACTCACAATCAAAAGTGAATATTAAAATCCCAAACCTAAAGTCAATGAGAGTCATGTAATTCATCAGCCTAGAGATATATACAGTTTGTACATCTCCATCATCCAACATAGCAATAGGAGAGGTAATAGAAGGTAAAAACTTACGTGAGACCATCTCATGACATGAGACAACATAAATTTAACACCCACCCCTATCAAAGTGTAAATGTCACATACCTAATTTACTCCTCATCCCACTGTCTAATGTTATGAAACGGTCTCACACAGACCTTCTCAATATAGAAATATTTATATACTTCCTAGTGAACTGTGTATGCTTAGATATATAATAGACTATAATCTCCTTCAGTCAACCAAGTAGTGAAGCAACATACAACACGGGCTAAGTTTGAATGTGGTATAAAACCTATTGAGCTCATAGCAGCAAGCATACCTCTAGGAGTTCTTTGCTAGTTGCAATTTCAACTAATAGCAGAAGCAAAACCAACCATAGCCAGTCGGAGCCATACATGTAAACTAATGCCATCCTTTATGCTATGCTCATATCTTACATATACTAACTTTGAATTAGAAACCGCATTTCTATGGTGAATTTATTTGCCAATAATTCATCACTTTAAAGCCTACAATTTCACAACCACATCAAAAATTAATTTCTGAAAGTTAAATCACTAAGATGATATTCATCACAGAGAGGAGAGCTGGTGGTGAACGCTATTCCGAATTTAACTTGTACTTAACTCGATACTTTTTCAATATGCATGCTGATTAAAATTATCAATGATAATTTTAATAGATATTGTCCTAATTTTGCAAACATCCATAAGATATTGTCCTAATAATGTAATCTTCCACAGTTATGACACTCAATCGCTGTTCCACAATCTTTTTATCCATTAATATATAGATAATAGTGAATTTTGGTATATATAAATACGTTTTGTGCAAATTATCTCTTTCTTGTAGTTATTACATTGCATTTGCACATTTAAATGTCTGGCTGAACTACAGATTATGATATTAGGAACAATATAATTCAAAGTCATAACCACAAGATGTTCGCCGTGCAGCAAAGTGACCCTATAATACAAAACATGGTAATTCAATAACTCAGTTCCTCAAGATAGAATATACATGGACTGTAACGCCCCCATTTAAAATAGTACGGAAAATACGATGTGGCACAAGTAGGAACGTTACTAAAATAGTACTTTGTGTTAAAAATATACACACGCCACACATTTACACAGCGGAAGTAGTAAATAAGTGTGCTCGTAGCTTAGTTTACAAATCAAAATTTAAATTATTATTCTTGAAAATATAAAGTCATTAAGGAAACTTCACAGCCTGCCGAGCTCATTCGCCCATGTCCGGATCCACAGCATCAGTAAAAATTTAAAAGTGGAAGGGATAAGTGCTTGAAAACACTTAGTGGGAAACCTCTTGTTAATTGCACAAACTAAACATCAATTGTTTATAATATGTGAGCCCCCGGAATTTCACCGAGTATATGCTTGGGTGGCATGACCAACCCGTGGTGCCTGAACGACCGGACTATATGCTTGTCAACATAAAGTTGGACTTATATGTGGGGCCAGTCGATAGCGGGCCAAACTCAAAATTTAACATTCAGTGTTTAATAAGTGCAATTAAATAATAATAGAACACTCGGTGAAAAGCGAAGTGATTTCCCACCTTGCAGGTTTGTACCTACAAGTAAATTTTTTTAAAATAGAAACATTGTTACTTATCCCTTCACTTTTGTAAATTGTAAGACTTGAATTCAAATATCCATACATATTCAAATATTGTACACTAACACACAAATATCAATTAAGTGTATAAAATCATCAAATAGCAAGTTATAAACAAATAGCGACTGTAAAAATGTAACCGGACCATTTCGAAACTTTCATACAAAAATTCGATTTTGGCAGATTACACGCCTAACTTTGAAAATTCATATTAAATTATTCATAAGTCCAAAAATTATGAAATTTTAACAGTATATTACCAACTCAATAATGTTTATCACCATATTTTCAGATTCTCAAACTCTCTACCAAACATCAAATATTTTATAATGAACACACAGTAACAGATTCTGGTCACTTAACTTTTAAAATTCACCATAAATCAACCACATGTCCAATACTCATAAAATTTTAACCATGAACTCCCAACTTTATTTAATTTATCAACATACTTTGGTTTTCTATAAAAACCTAACCGATTATTCTCAGATCATAGCAAACTTCTACTGTTCCTGTTATAGAGTCCAAAATCCTAGTTCAACTTTGAAAAATCACCACGAATTGAATACCAGTCCAAAAATTATGAAATTTGAAACCTAAGTTCCTTAAAAAGTTTATTTTCACATATAAAAATTTCAGAATTTTCAACGGAAAAATTGGATCAAAAACGAAATTCCTTCACAAGTTGTCCAGATTTTCGGTTTTCATGCATATATGAAGAACATAACATCTTAAACTCACTTTAAAACCATATAATTTCATGATTTCTACTTCTAAAGCATATATAATCAAATAATAAACATGATTTTGATCATAACTCATGAAGAAATTGAATTAAACATTCAAACATGAAGTAAAACATGGATAACATGCAAATTTACTCATCAAAACTCATTTTCCTATCAATTAATTCACATATCATGCATAAACTTCATACTACCACTTAAATAATTACTCAAACAAGAAGAGAAGCTTACTTAGAGATAGGTATCTACAAGAAATCTCTTCTTCTCCTTTCTCAACTTCTAAGTATTAGAGTAGTAGTATTTTTCTTTAAACTTTTTCTTATGATTAATTTTGCATGAAAGCTCATGTATTTATAGATGGAACCATGCTTGGAGGCTACTCCAAATTCCCTCTTGACCGACTTCAAGGAAGAGTGTGGAGGAAATTGGATGATTTTGGAGGTTAAGCCATTAAACACATGGCATCTTACAATTAGTAGCAAATTTTGACTTAAATTCTTCAAATTTTGACTTTAATTTCTTGAAACTTCACCACTCTTCCTCCTTTCCTCATATTGGTCGAAATTTTGAGGACAAATCAAGAGAATTCTTGTGTCTTGTAGTTAAGACACTTGTATGCTTTGAATTTAATAAATAAAAATAAAAGAAATTATAATTTTCTAATTTATTTAATGATTTTAAGGTACAATATGCATAAAATTACTTATACTATATTATAAAATAAAATTAAAACTCTTCTAAGGCTCTAAATAAATTATAAAGTCTATATACTAATCATAAAAAAACATCGAGCAATCGATACGTAATTCTTTTCTTGAAGAAACGTTCATTTTTCAACTTAAAACTTGTGAAATAAAATACTAGACTTAAGGACTATATTAATTTCTATATCAAATACTTTAAGACATGAAATAAAGAACATATAAAAATTATAAAGTCTCAAGAATAAGCATGTATTGAACAAATAATACGTTAATTGTAAATATCGAGCAAATAAAACACATAAACGTGCCTTGGCATGAATTTTGGATATAAATGCATCACATAGATTCATATAGAATTATAAAGCATTTACTAAAGCAGATAAGATTATGAAAGTCTAGGGTATTACAGTCTAACCCCCTTAAATAAATTTCGTCCTCGAAATTTCAAGTGTTACCGTGGATATTGAGGTAGGGGTACTTTGCTAAGATTTCATCCTCTCGCTCCCATGTAGCTTCTTCTACCCCATGTCTATTCCACTGGATCTTAACCATAGGAATATCTCTATTCCTTAACCTATGAAGTTTTCTATCAAGTGTGGCTGTGGGAATCTCCTCATAGGTTAAGTCGGTATCCAGTTCTAATTCAGGTAAGTTTACTATGTGGGTAGGGTCAGGCATGTACTTTCGGAGAATCGAGATATGGAATACATTGTGTACTCCTGCCAATGAGGGTGGTAATGCCAATCTATAAGCTAATTCTCCAACTTTTTCCAATATCTCATAAGGTCCAATATACCTGGGTTTCAACTTTCCTCTTTTCCCGAAGCGGAAAATTCCTTTCATTGGAGATACCTTCAAAAATACCTTGTCTCCAATCTCAAAACTTAATTCTTTCCTTCGCCTATCCGCATACATTTTCTGTCGATCTTGAGCCGCTTGCATCTTTTCTTTAATTTTCTTTACTACCTTGTTAGTTTCTTCCACCAATTCCGGTCCTAACAATTTCTTTTCTCCAATTTCATCCCAGCATAGTGGAGATCTGCACTTCCTTCCGTACAATGCTTCATACGGTGCCATTTCAATCGTTGCTTGATAACTATTGTTGTAGGCAAATTCCACTAAAGGTATGTATCTTTCCCAACTTCCTCCGAAATCGATGATACAAGCTCTCAACATATCTTCCAAAGTTTGAATTGTTCTTTCCGATTGACCATCTATTTGAGGATGAAAAGTTGTACTGAATTCCAACTTAGTACCCAAAGCTTCTTGAAGACTATACCAGAATCTTGATGTAAATCGCGGATCTCTATCTGACATAATAGAAATTGGAACTCCATGTAATCGGACAATTTCCTTAATATAAATCTGAGTCAATTTATCCAATGTGAACGTCATCTTTATTGGTAGAAAATGTGCCGTCTTGGTCAATCTGTCAAAAATTACCCAAATAGCTTCATTCCTTGTATTGACTTGGGCAATCCTACCACAAAATCCATCGTAATGTGTTCCCATTTCCATTCAGGAATCTCAAGTGGCTTCAGCAATCCCGATGGTCTTTGATGTTCAGTTTTTACCTGCTGACATGTCAAACATTTCTGTATGAAATTTACAATATCCCTCTTCATATTTTTCCACCAGAACAACTTCTTTAATTCTTGGTACACTTTCGTTCCTCCGGGATGAACTGTATATGGTGTAGAATGTGATTCTTCCAATATTTCCTTCTTGAATTCTTCTTTGTCTGGGACACATATTCTTCCTTGACATAACAATGTACCATCCTCACATACTGAAAACTCCTTTGCTTTACCTTCCTTGATCTTTTGTTTTATCTTTTCTAAGAATGCATCGTCATATTGAGCTTTTGCTATTCTTTCCTTCAGTGTTGGTTTCACAACCAAGACATTGATCTTTCCCTTGTGACTTAAGGCATCTGCTACTACATTTACCCTTCCCGGATGATACAATATCTTGCAATCATAATCTTTCACCAACTCCAACCATCTCCTTTGCCTCATGTTCAATTCCTTTTGTTCGAAGATATACTTCAAACTCTTATGATCTGTGTATATTTCACACTTACTTCCGTATAAGTAATGCCTCCAAATTTTTAGCGCATACACCACTGCCGCTAATTCCAAATCGTGTGTAGGATAATTTTGCTCGTGTAGTTTTAACTGTCTTGATGCATACGCTACTACTTTCCCATTTTGCATAAGTACACATCCTAAACCTTGTTTAGAAGCATCACTGAACACTGTAAATCCTTCTGTACCCTCCGAAATTGTAAGAACTGGAGCTGTTGTTAATCTTTGCTTTAGTGCTTGAAAACTCCTTTCACATTCTTCTGTCCATTCAAACTTTGTTTCTTTCCGAGTCAACTGAGTCAAAGGTTTTGCAATCCGAGCAAACCCTTCAATGAATCTTCGATAATACCCGGCTAAACCAAGAAAACTCCTGACTTCGTTTACATTAGTTGGTGTCTTCCATTGGTTTACAGCTTCTACCTTTGTTGGGTCAACTTCTATTCGCAGGGCTGAAACCGTATGTCCAAGAAATACCACTTTATGCAGCCAAAATTCACATTTCTTGAATTTAGCATACAATTTTTCCTTTCTCAGGATTTCTAGTGTAATCCGAAGATGTTCCGCATGCTGCTCCCGATTCCTCGAATACACCAGAATATCATCAATGAAAACGATCACAAATTGATCCAGATATTGATGAAATACCCGATTCATCAAATCCATAAAAATAGCTGGTGCATTACTGAGTCCAAATGGTAGTACCATGAACTCATAATGACCATATCGAGTCCTGAAAGCTGTCTTCGGAATATCGCTTTCCTTTATTTTCACCTGATGATACCCCGATCTCAAATCAATCTTTGAAAATACACTAGCTCCTTTTAATTGATCGAACAGATCTTCAATTCTGGGAAGAGGGTATTTGTTCTTGATGGTAAGCTTATTCAATTCCCGATAGTCGATGCACATCCTCAACGATCCATCTTTCTTCTTCACAAATAACACCGGTGCTCCCCAGGGTGACACACTTGGTCGAATAAAACCCTTATCCAGTAATTCTTGCAGTTGCACCTTCAATTCTTGCAATTCTTTTGGTGCCATTCTGTAAGGTGCTTTTGAAACAGGCGCTGCTCCGGGAATTAAATCAATAGTAAATTCTAACTGATGATCTGGGGGTAGTCCTGGCAAATCATCTGGGAATACATCCTTGTATTCACATACTACCGGCATATCGTCCAATGTTGAACCATCAGACTTTGTTGCTACAACATTTACTAGAAATGCTGTACATTCTTCTTTCCTTTAAATTTTCCGAGCCTTTACTGCTGAAATTACCCGAGGTATAGTTCCAATCCTAACACCATATAGTGTAAGTTCTCATCCTTTGATCTCCGTACTGATATTTCTTTTTCTTGACACTTGATGAGAGCATGATTTGCTATAAGCTAGTCCATTCCCAAGATAACATCAATGTCCTTCATTTCTATTATATGTAGATTTGCCGGGAGTATTGCATGCTCAAAATCAATCTTCACATTCCTACATAGTCCTAAGGATTGTGTCGTACTTCCAGAGAGAATGTTTACTTCTAGGAAATTTTCTTCTACTATACTATGGGCGGTCTCGATTTGTTCAAACATCTTTCTAGAGATGAATGAATGCGTAGCACCAGTATCGAATAGCATGAAAACAGGTATTTGGAATATTTTGAACATACCTGCCATCACTTCCGGGTTTGCTATCGCCTCCTGCTGACTCATGGCAAACACTCGAGCAGGTGCCATCTTCTGTTGTTCTTTCCACTTTGGACAATTAGTTATGACATGTCCCGGTTCCTTACATATGTAACAAATTCCTGTTCCCTTCAGGCATTGCCCAAAGTGTTCCTTCCCATAATTTCTGCACTTAGGTGGCCTCTGTTGTTGTCGTGGCACTATTTCTGTCTTTTTAACTTGCTTAGAATTTCTTTCTTGGTTCGTACCCATCCACTTCCTTTTGTTTTGTTGTGATTCTGGCGTTCTTACGTCCTCTGATTTTATATATGCTGCTATCATCTGAGCTTTCTCGAATGCCGAGGCATAAGACTTAATATCTTGTGCCGCTAAGATAGTACAGATTTCTGGTCGTAGATTCTGCATAAATCTTTTTGCTTTCCTTTCATCAGTATTAATCAAATGAGAAGCATATCTTCCCAATTGATTAAATTTCCTTTCATATTCCTAAACTGTCAGGTTTCCCTGCTTCAACTGTAGAAACTCGGTCTCCTTCTGATCTAAAAACGACTGTGGTATATAATTCTTAACCACTGCTTCTACGAATTTCTCCCAAGTAACTGTAGTTCGTTCTTCTTCAGTCATTGTCCTACAGTGAGCTTTCCACCAATAATCTGCATCCTCGGTCAGCTGAAATATAGCACAAAAAACTTTCTGCTCATCGGTGCACTTAAGGTAAGCGAATATCTTCTCCAAGCTCCGAATCCAGTTTTCTACTTCCATAGGGTTTTCCCTTCCGGTAAGTGTTGAAGGTCTAAACTTCTTAAATTGGCTAACAATGTCATGGTTTTGGGTTGAGGATACAGGTGTTTGGGACGATTGGCTTGGGTGATTTAGTTGCTGAGCTAACCCCCTTAAGACGGAAGTTAGATCCTCGCTCATACCTGAGTTGTTTTGGTTTCCTCTACGATTCATATTTCTATTCAACACATTTTATTGGTTAATTCAAACAACAATAACGAACTTTCAAATAATCAATCACACTTTCAAATAAATAACATAACTTAAACACATATAAAATATTTACCTGATCCCATCGTGGAGAATGATCTCGGTGCGGCTGTTTCCTTTTTAAATTTTTTAAAACACACTCTTTTTGAAAATACTTTAGCAGGCGAACCTGGCTCTGATACCACCTGTAACGCCCCCACTTAAAATAGTATGGAAAATACGATGTGGCACAAGTAGGAACTATACTAAAATAGTACTTTGTGTTAAAAATATACACACGCCATACATTTACACAGCGGAAGTAGTAAATAAGTGTGCTCGTAGCTTAGTTTACAAACCAAAATTTAAATTATTATTCTTGAAAATATAAAGTCTTTAAGGAAACTTCACAGCCCGCCGAGCTCATTCGCCCACGTCCGGATCCACAGCGTCTGTAAAAATTTAAAAGTGGAAGGGATAAGTGCTTGAAAACACTTAGTGGAAAACCTCTTGTTAATTGCACAAACTAAACATCAATTGTTTATAATATGTGATCCCCCGGAATTTCACCGAGTATATGCTTGGGTGGCGTGACCAACCCGTGGTCCCGGAACGACCGAACTATATGCTTGCCAACATAAAGTTGGACTTATATGTGGGGCCAGTCGATAGCGGGCCAGACTCAAAATTTAACATTCAATGTTTAATAAGTGCAATTAAATAATAATAGAACACTCGGTGAAGAGCGAAGTGATTCCCTACCTTACAGGTTTGTACCTACAAGTAAATTTTTTTAAAATAGAAACATTGTTACTTATCCATTCACTTTTGTAAATTGTAAGACTTGGATTCAAATCTCCATACATATTCAAATATTGTACACTAACACACAAGTATCAATTAAGTGTATAAAATCATCAAATAGCAAGTTATAAACAAATATCGACTGTAAAAATGTAACCGGACCATTTCGAACCTTTCATACAAAAATTCGATTTTGGCAGATTACACGCCTAAGTTTTGAAAATTCATATTAAATTATTCATAAGTCCAAAAATTATGAAATTTTAACAGTATATTACCAACTCAATAAAGATTATCACCATCTTTTCAGATTTCTCAAACTCTCTACCAAACATCAAATATTTTATAATGAAAACACAGTAACAGATTCTGGTCACTTAAATTTAAAAATTCACCATAAATCAACCACATGTCCATTACTCATGAAATTTTAACCATGAACTCCCAACTTCATTTAATTTATCAACATACTTTGGTTTTATTTTAAAAACCTAACCGATTATTCTCAGATCATAGAAAACTTCTATTGTTCCTGTTATAGAGTCCAAAATCCTAGTTCAAATTTGAAAAATCACCACGAATTGAATACCAGTCCAAAAATTATGAAATTTGAAACCTGAGTTCCTTCACAAGTTCGTTTTCACATATAAAAATTTCAGAATTTTCAACCAAAAAATTGGATCAAAAACGAAATTCCTTCACAAGTTGTCCAGATTTTCGGTTTTCATGCATATATGAAGAACATAACATCTTAAACTCACTTTAAAACCATATAATTTCATGATTTATACTTCTAAAGCATATATAATCAAATAATAAACATGATTTTGATCATAACTCATGAAGAAATTGAATTAAATATTCAAACATGAAGTAAAACATGGATAACATGCAAATTTACTCATCAAAACTCATTTTCCTATCAATTAATTCCCATATCATGCATAAACTTCATACTACCACTTAAATAATTACTCAAACAAGAAGAGAAGCTTACTTAGAGATAGGTAGCTACAAGAAATCTCTTCTTCTCCTTTCTCAACTTCTAAGTATAAGAGTAGTAGTATTTTTCTTTAAACTTTTTCTTATGATTAATTTTGCATGAAAGCTCATGTATTTATAGATGGAACCATGCTTGGAGGCTACTCCAAATTCCCTCTTGACCGACTTCAAGGAAGAGTGTGGAGGAAATTGGATGATTTTGGAGGTTAAGCCATTAAACACATGGCATCTTACAATTAGTAGCAAATTTTGACTTAAATTCTTCAAATATTGACTTTAATTTCTTGAAACTTCACCACTCTTCCTCCTTTCGTCATATTTGGTTTAAATTTTGAGGACAATTCAAGAGAATTCTTGTGTTTTGTAGTTAAGACACTTGTATGCTTTGAATTTAATAAATAAAAATAAAAGAAATTATGATTTTCTAATTTATTTAATGATTTTAAGGTACATTATGCATAAAATTACTTATACTATCTTATAAAATAAAATTAAAACTCTTCTAAGGCTCTAAATAAATTATAAAGTCTATATACTAATCATAAAAAAACATCGAGCAATCGATACGTAATTCGTTTCTTGAAGAAACGTTCATTTTTCAACTTATAACTTGTGAAATAAAATACTAGACTTAAGGACTATATTAATTTCTATATCAAATACTTTAAGACATAAAATAAAGAACATATAAAAATTATAAAGTCTCAAGAATAAGCATGTATTGAGCAAATAATAAATTAATTGTAAATATCGAGCAAATAAAACACATAAACGTGCCTTGACATGAATTTTGGATGTAAATGCATCACATAGATTCATATAGAATTATAAAACATTTACTAAAGCAGATAAGATTATGAAAGTCTAGGGTATTACATGGACTCACCAGCCAGTTTCATATTTGGAATAAGTATTTTTATATACATCTTGCATAAAAGTGGTACCAAGCTCAACATATCTCATCAAATTCAAGGAATGCCATCTGTTTCTATCTAACATAAAATATTTTACCTGTCAATATTGTTATTGGTGAAATCAATATCGATAAATAGGTTGGAAGATTCGAGAGCAGCTCATGCAAGAGCTTCAGTCATCTCCTTCTGCTCCACAAAGTTGTACCATCAGTAATCAGACTTTTTCATCTCCACAAATGAGGACAAATTATGTTACCTCCATTTGCCAAGAAAATCTACAATAAACACTGATTCGGCCATGGAGTTTAGAGAAACAGTTAATTTCATCACTTAGCGAAGGTTCTTTAACAAATTTAGGATGAAGTTAGTTTTTCATAGGAATTTAATAAATTTGAAACATGTCGCAAACTATATTAGAAATAAATTACTAATCACATATAAATTACATGGAAATGCAGCCAAGCGGGCGCAACACCTTAACTCTTCATAAATCATAATACTTATATGTTGTTTTGACTTAATAAAGTAGGTCTTTTTCTGTTTAACATAACTTGGAACCGAGCATTACTCCACCTCTTCAAGATAGCTAGCGGTTATGTAAGAAGGATGACCTCCTCTCCCAGCATGAACTAAAATTAGTCACCAACATGAATAAAAAAGAAAAAGAAAAATGTAAGTTGGAAAACTAAACATCTTTTATGAAACAGAAGATTCATTTATTAAAATCTTTTCAAAATCTAATGCAAGTTATGAGGCGATAGTAATCCTCTATCTTGCACATAAAATACCCAAGGTAGAAGCAACGCGGAGGAGGCCTCATGAGAAGCAGAAGTTATAATAAAAGTAAAGCAATGAAACATTGATGCAATAAAATAGTTTAAATTACAGATTCAAGATATTCGACTCGGAACCTGAATTGATGATGGAGGTCGCACACGCTAAACGATGACAGAGCGAAGATCGTGCGGGCAGAGTCGGAGAGAGGCGACTGAAGGCTTGCGATGTGAGTACAAAAGCGACGGTGTTTGTCACTTCTGAAAATGGAAGGATATATATTACGTCAGTTACTATTGGAATATGAAAAGTCATAGGTATAGTTTTGCATTTTTTTTAACTATTTATTTATAGAAATATACACGTGGCAGGAGGTGTGCTACACATGTCACTAAGAGAAGATGTTAATATTGACACTTGGCAGATTGTGGTGAACTACACCCTCCTTTAAATATATATATATATATATACACGCATTGTTATATTAAATATTCTACGAATATAGGATCCGTAGAATTACCTACGACCTGGAATCGACCCGCGAAATTCGGATCCATATTTAAGCCAGTTTCCAGTCTTTTTTTCACTCCATTTTGAATTTTCACCGTGACTCTCCATCTTCCACATTTTTCCTCGTTCTCTCTCTCCTCTTCCCGCTTCTTCGATGGTTTTTGCCGGCAGTTGCTGTTGGTTTCTTTTCGACGGCGGTTGCTTTCAGTTTCAACTTCATCTCGTGCTTTAGAGTTCGTGGTTTTTGCACAGTTCTGTTGTAGGGGTAAAAAGTGTTCGATCCCGACCTCGATAGTTGAGGCGACTTCGCCTCACCAGCGACCTCGCCCATCCGCGACCTTGCCTTATTGGTGACCTTGCCGCCTCAAGCGACCCCGCACCATCCCGGTCTTGTCGAGATGGACCTCACTTGGAGAGCAGGGTCAAGCTCCAATTTAGCCCTCTCCGGATAAGACAGCTGGAGATTTGACCCTGAGAAAATGACGTAACTGCAAACCTGGCAATCGTGCCCACACCTGGGAAAAGGACGACTGCAGCAACAAATATCAGGCGCAGGAAAGGACTGAAGGGCACCCAATAAGGCAGTACCTACAGGCCAACTGTAATGTCCCCATTGGAGGAGGACAACCCGTAGATACAACAAATGGAGGCCACCTCACCCTTGTGAATAGGCACTTGTAAAAAGATACAAAATTATTAGCAATCATTGTATATTCAGCCCAAATAGCTAAGACAATTCATTAACCTAGGAGTTACTATAAATAGAGCTTAAGAGCTCACAAATAAAAAGAGCAACTTAAGACCGAGCCTAAACCCCTCGACAAGCCTTTGAGTCTTTACATTTCAGTACTTTATCTTGTTTTATCCGATCATAGCCACATAAATTTCTTTAAACTCTCAATCAAGTAACAACAATTGGCGCTAGAAAGAGGGTATCCAAACTTCTCACCCTAAAAAATCTCTTAGAACACTCATTGTTCTTCAAGAAAGAAAGCCTAGGAGATCCAAAGTTTATTTTGGACCCTAACACAACGAGAATCCCAAGAAAATGGAGAAAGCTTCTAGAGCTACCAGGGCCTCAGCTAACCCATGGTCCACTGTCGTCCCAGCCGCGAAAACTCGTGCCAGAATGGCAGCACGGGCGGCGGCTCGGGCCAACACTCAGGAGACCACTTCCAGACGTGAGCGCATGACTGAATCGCCTCAAGGAGTCTCCCTCCACATACCCATCCAAGAGTACGAAACCCTCGAGCAGGTGGAATCTGCCATTGCCATCCTCACGAGGAGGGGGAGGAGTTGAGGACCAGCCAAAACGCTCCAACGGCCCCCAGGAAACCATGCTTGACCAGCTCGGCTAAGGGCAAGCGGAAGATGATGGAGGGCGAAAGCAGCCCGATCCACTCTCAGGGCTACGACTTAAGACAATGGCTCCGGACAGAGGTGTACCCCACATCGGATTTTAACTGGTTGGAAAGTGTGGACCTATCCTGGCGCCCATTCTCGTCAGCCCTACCAACCAGCTATGAAACTGGCTCTTTGACCAGATCCTCCGCTCATGTGGCGCCTGAGGCAAGAGACATCTCTCCCGTGAACCCCGCTAGACGAAAGCTGAACTTCACACAAAGCGAACTGTTGAGACGGGATCGTCCGCGTGCCCCTATAAATGACCGACTAGGTCTAGGACACAGCGCCCCGGTTAAGACTACTCCCGAACAGGCCACGCGGGGGGCGGTGCTGCTGGTGATCTAGCAGAAATTGGAGGAGATGCAAACTAAGATCGACGACGACGGGCTGGGGGCCAAGGCCCAGGCGATCTTCCAAGAGCCGCTATGCGAGGAGATTGAGCTAGCCCCAGTTTATCCCAAGATCACACCACCAGCGATCCCGATGTATGAAGGCCGCACCGATCCAGAGACCCACGTCAGCAAGTACCAGATTTATATAACTGGACGCGGGGCCACGGACGCGACCAAATACCGTATGTTTCCATTAACATTAGGCGAGCTCGTCCAAAAGTGGTACGTGTCACTGCCCCTGAGGTCCATCACTTATTTTACCAAACTCTGCGACCAGTTTACGGCTTACTTTGCTGCAAAGATTGCCAGGCCAGAAAGCAGACATCGCCTGTTGAGGATACAACAAGAGGAAGATGAAAGCGACGAGTTCTACATTGATCGCCTGTATGAGATAATCCTCACAGGGGAGCCCGTGAGCAACGAGCTCGCTCTCCACTCTGCTCTGGCTGGGTTCAAGGGTAGATCACCCATGTTCAAGCAACTTACCAAAGACTTGTCCAAGACGTACACTGATTTCCATCGACGGGTAGGAGACGCTGTTACGCACAACAAACTCTTGGCCCAAGGATTGGGTGAAAAGAAAGTCGAGGAGAAAGCAAAAACACCCTCAGTAGCTGCAAAAGGCGGTAACCAGCGACGTCATAGGGGTCGCAGGGCCCCGGGGAATTTCCAACCGTTCGACGGAGATGCAGACGAGGTCCAGATCTTGGACAAACTGAAGGAAACATTGGCGTATGTGTTCAATGCGATCCACCTTACGGATATGCTGGCCAAGCCAAGACCCATCAAGGTAGACGCATCCAAACTCAACTAGAACAAGTTATGCCACTACCATGAAAGTCGGGGCACAACACGAGTTAATGTCGGGACCTCCTCAAACAACTATGGAAGCTGTGCGAAGAGGGGCGGCTAGACAAATTTGTCAAGAAGCCCCAACCACGCCAGGACTAAGGGCGTGAAGCCAACCAGGGGCAGAACAGGGACGGGGGATGACACTGCACCAGCAGAGGCAACCGAACCCAGTGGCTGCCGTTGATGACTTCGATAGCAAAGACAACAACGTTCCATCAGCAGGAACCTAGTCGCAGCGATCGCCTCCCAAGGCAAAAATTGGATGACTCCAATTGTACATTTCCTACGTGATGGTAACCTCCCGATGGATAAAGTCAAGGCTCGCTAGCTACAACTCAGGGCGGTGAGGTACGTACTCATCGATAACCAGCTTTACAAAAAAAGCTTTTGCATGCCTCTCCTAAAGTGCATCACACCAGAGGACGGACTGATAGTCATGAAGGAAATTCACGAAGGTGTCTGCGGAAATCACGCAGGCGGCCAGAGTTTGGCACATAAGATTTTGAGACAGAGATATTTTTAGCCAATATTGAAAAATGATGTAATCGAGTTCCCCCGGTCCTGCCGCAAGTGCCAGGTATGGGGGCCGAACATCAAGACGTCCCCCGAGCTGTTATCTTCCATGTACAACCCATGGCCCTTCGCCCAATGGGGGATAGACTTGACCGGACCTCTCCCAACCGCCCCAGGGGGCCTAAAGTTCGCCGTTGTCGCCGTTGATTATTTCACCAAATGGGCCGAAGCTGAACTATTGAACAAGATTGACCAGGCGCAGATCATCCGATTTATCTAGAAAAACATAATATGTCACTTCGGGCTCCCACCAATGATCATCTCCGATAATGGGAAGCAGTTCGATGGGCTCAATATGATAAATTTCTGTGAAAGGTGAAAAATCAAGAAAGTTTTCTCCACCACCTACCACCCGCAGACAAATGGACAGGTCGAGGCTGCTAACAAAATATTCAAACACACCATAAAGACAAAGCTCGAAGACAAAAAGGGAAAATGGGCTAGTGAGATCCCAGGCGTACTTTGGGCATACGGGACAACGATGAAAAATTCAACCCGCGAAACACCTTTCACCCTAGCTTTCGGAACCGAAGCCGTGATCCCATTAGAGCTCACCATTCCAAGCAACAGAATCTCGCAGGAAATCACAGAAGATAACGATAGAGCAAGACGAGCGGACTTAGACATGCTTGAAGAAAGAAGATTGACATCGGATTTTAGGAACGCGGCATACAAACAAAGAGCTGAAAAATTCTACAACTCTAAAGTTCGAGTAAGGAAGTTCGTGAAAGGGGACCTAGTCCAAAAAAGGTCCAAGGACCAAGAGGGGTTTTCGACCTGAAGTGGGAAGGACCTTTCCGCTTCGCAAAATTCCTTCCCAAGGGGGCATACCAGCTCGAACACCTGAATAGCATCCCAGATCAGTATCCCTGGAACAGCTGTTACCTCAAGAAGTTTTATCAATAGGAACAACTTGTAAACTTTAAAGTTTTTCTGTCAATGAAAATATCAGTTTCAGCCAAGTCCTTTTTTACTTAATCAGTTTCAAGGAACCTGAACAATAAAAAAAATGGGGGCCTCCATAGGTCCAAACCCTTGTCCTTCAAGAGGGAAAAGGGCGAGGACCAGAAAAGGGTAGAGGTGCTAAACTTGGTTAAAGGCTCCTCCGCTTTATTAGCCAAGACACCACCCACCGTAAGTGAAACGGCAGAAGTCTCACGGCGAGCTAGCTTCTGTTCGAGCAAAACTTCTCGATTTCCACCCAGGTAGTTCTCAAGTTGCAATGGAACCGGCGATGACGAGACCCGGGTGAAGCGCTCACTTTTCCTAAAAACCTAAAAAATGTGCGAACTATCTAGCACAAGCAAGGTATACAGGAAAGAAGCGCAAAGACATATGCAACAATGCATAAGGGCTAAGGCCCAAAAGCCGACTCACCCATATGAAAAAACAAGCAAAAATGTCAAACAAGAATAATGCCAGAAAGCCCATAGGGCAAAACAAATTGTGCATTAAAATGAAAGAAAGTGCAAAGGCCAAAACCTGGCCGTATATTGTTCAAAGCCCCCACAGGCACAAAAATAGAAAGTAAATAAATAAAAGGCCACACACAGAAAAAAATGCCCACTAGGCACATAAGTCTTCTTTTTAAGCAGCAGCTGGAGGGTCACCAGAACAGCCGAGCGCGAGAGTACCACCACCCTCGGACTCAGCCTCGGCCGGGCTAACATCAGCATCTTTCGGATACAGCAGAGTTTCGGACGAGGCCACCAAGACAAGTCCACCCCAAAATCTCTAAAAAAACACGAGATTGAGGGGTGAAGGCAATGAGCAAGGACATATTCCCAAAAATAAATCTCCATCGCTTCAGTCGGATAACCATCATTCTTCGCTTCACGAATTGAATCAGTGAAGGCCTTGTAATAAGCAAACTCCCCGATCTGGGTACGGTCCAAGAAAGGGTCATCTCGACTGGGTCCTGCATGGCTCGCACTCGCTCAGACGCAGCGATCAAGTCCTTGATGGTCTCAACATCTTTGGCAGCCTGGCACTGGAGAGCTTCCACCTCGGTTTGCGCCGCTTCCACGGTGCGCTCCGCCTCTTCTTTAGCATGTTTAGCCTTAAGCGTCTCCACCTGGCACCGGTGGATTTCCCCCGCTGCTGCCTCTCGTCCCTCGATCCGGCCGCGCTTGAGGGCCTCCGACACTTCCTTCTCCAATACCACCATTGCTGCCGCCTGACCTCTCTCCATTCCCTACCTGTCCACCTCCGCCAGCTCTGCGTTTCGAGTCGCCTCCATCTTGGCTAGTTTGTCCTCCAGCTCCTTCACCTGCCCACCTAGCCAGGACTTGTGGGAATGCCTTTCCTTCTCTAGATCCTCCAAGTGAAGCCGGAGGGCAAAGATCTCGTCCACCTCTTGATCGCGGTGAAACACCGCTTGCTGTGCTATTGCCGTGATTTGACTAGAAAGTAGGAGGGTGGCAAAAAAAAAAGTTATCGGAGGCTGGGTGAGTGGCTATAGCTTCAAGCTCATGGGTCCAGGCTATAGGGATGTCCCGCATTGCCCGAGCAATGTGCAGGGGCAAGCCAACGAAGGACGTGGTGCGTTCGGAGGACAAGAAGTCTACTATTAATACCGGGCAGGTTGGATCATCAGTCAACAGTCTGAAAAATAGACACAACACGGCGGTTCAACATCGATACCCAAAAAGAAACAAAACAACGACTCAAAATGAAACATAGATCCAAGTTCATACCTCCGCACTCGCTCTAGATCGCGACCTAGGATAGGCCTAGTCGGGGCAGGAGCCGGCGGAATAGAGCTCGATGGTGCGGATGGGTTAAGCACAGGTATGGCAGTCTCGGGGGTAGTTCCCCCTCTTCCTGCACTCCCTGCTGAGGCGGGCTCAGTAGCGGCGGCATCTTGTTCAGTAGGCGATGCGTTCACATTGGCGGGCTCACCTTCGACGGGGCTCGGATTATCAGACTCGTCTAGTTCAGTCACATCACCATTCTCTTCGTCAATAAGTAAGACCCTTCGGGTTCTCCTCTACTATGATCTCTTCCTCGGGCCATCCCCCAGCCCTTGGGATCCTCCCTCCGCACCATTTCCTTCGTGCCTCTTCTTCGGAGGAGCAGACGACGGAGACAACAGGGCTGGGCAAGCCCTTTCTGGACTCGCCTGCTTGAGGGGGACCTCCTCCAGAATGGGCAGGGGCACGACTGGCAGAACTGGGGCACCTCCTTACCCCCTACGACTATGACGCATAGCAGCGAAGACTCCTAGAGCACTCGACATTACTTGAGAAGGGCAACAAGAGTATACTGGAAAATCGTGCCCTACTATATCAAAGCGCAAAATGACAGATCAGAACTATCCGACCAAGAAGTGAAAATAATCACAGCATCACTACCAATTACACACCTGTCTCCTAGTTCAAGTGACGAGAAAATAGGAAGAACCGGGCTTAGCGTTGTGCTTCGACCGTATTGAGGGTAACCGTCTGGCATTGGATGGTGGGGATCTTTTTGATTCGGCGGAGCACGAGATCGAAATCCCAATTCAGATCCTCACGACGGGGCACGAGATAGCCTGCAAAGGAAATATAGGGAAATTAGATCAGTACAAAGTGTTCAAAGGAAGACAAGCAGGACTTACTTTTCATTTTTCTAATGAAAAGCTGTGGGCATGACCATCTCCTGGCCGGAGGCATCCGTCGGCCTCCAAGCGCCGGCCACCCAGAAATACCGATGCGCATAGTCGTGCAGCTTCGGCGGGATCCCCAGGATGATCCTCTCCAAGGACGTCCTATTAGGGCGACCCCGGACATAGACATCCCCCAGATAACGGGACTCGGTATTCAACCCTAAAAGGAAGTTGACCTCGCCTGGGTTAGGCATCCAGTAAAGTTGCTGCTGACCGAGCAGGGTAAAGAGAGAGAGGATAAATTGCCAGGAGTTAGGGTGGAGCTGTGGCGGTACGATTTCCCAGCTATTCAGGAGGTGCACCAGGTTATGGTTCAGGGGAAAGTGCAACCCTGCCTCCATCGTATGGTAGTTAACGGTGACCATACCAGGAGGTGGTTGATCCGCTATCTCTATCGGATCCAGGGCATAGAGATGCACATCAATTGGAACCTCCCACCGGATCCTCCAGGTGGCTAACTCCAGGGCCGTCATAATGCTCGCCCTGTCGTCCCTCATAACCGACCGAGGGTTTTTTCTCCGGTACATATATGGGTGCCTCCTCAAATAGTCGGTGTAATCGAAGACCGAAGAAGGACCAGCGATTTGGTCAACGAATTCTTCCCAAGCCTGATAGGTCACAGACACTTGCTCATTATAGGTCTCCGCATTCTGAGCATATTCCAACATGGGCTCCTCACCACCATCTTTGGCCGCAGGATTGCCGGAGTCCCCAGCCTCGGTGGAATTCCCGTCGGCCTCACAGTCCTCCCCGATCGGTTGCGGTTAAGGGCTAACCAGATTTGCCAAGTGTTGACCACCAGTGGATGACCCCTGACTCCCAGGGGTGGAAACCGGGGGCGGCAGATGATCCCTCCGCCCAGAAGAACTGGCCCCGTCGTCGGCCATTTTCTAATCGAGAATTAAGAAAAGCTAAAAATAAGAGATTACCTTAGAAGAAGTATGAGATAGGAATTGCCAAAGAACTTCAAAGATAAGAAGCGGGAAGCGAAAGATCTGAAAGAATGAAGGAAAGCCCCCTTTTAAAGGAGAGAAATGGGGGCAGATTTGCAAATAAAAATTCACCATCAGGGGAAGAAATTAATAATACCCCAGAAAAGAGGCGACTCTATCTCTTCAAACGCGCACGCCGGATATGATCATAAATGGTCGCGTCTTTCCAATAAACGCACATCCAATCGAAAAGATTGGCACTTTTCAAGCCATCATTACCCCCCACATTAAAGCAACGTAAGAATCGACGCTTTTCTAAATTGTCTCACACGCCAAGTTAGCCACCATTTGAAATTCTCAAACCACGCCTTGACACTTGGACTGACGCAAATAAAAAAAATCCCCAAAAGATCTCACCCATGACTTTCCAAAGGAAAACAAAAATGTGAAGTATAGGTCTCACCCTCGGTGAAAGTCACCTTGGGTACCTCCTGACCTCGGCGACCAAGCTGAGGGACAATTGTTGTAGGGGTGAAAAGTGTTCGACCCCGACCTCGATAATTGAGGCGATCTCGCCTCACTAGCGACCTCGCCCATCTGCGACCTCGCCTCTCTAGTGACCTCGCCCATCTGCAACCTCACCTCTCCAGCGACCTCGCCCATCCGTGACCTCGCCGCCTCAAGCGACCCCGCACCTTTCCGACCGCGTCGGGATTGACCTCGCCTAGAGAGCAGGGTCAAGCTCCAATTTAACCTGCTCCAGATAAGACAGCTGGAGATTCGGCACTGAGAAAATGACGTAACTGCAAACCTGGCAATCGCGCCCGCACCTGGGAAAAGGACGACTACAACAACAAATATCATGCGCATGAAAGGACTTAAGGGCACCCAATAAGACAGTACCTACAGTCGAGCTGTAATGCCCCCATTGGAGGAGGACGACTTGTAGATACAACAAATGGAGGCCACCTCACCACTGTGACTAGGCACTAGCAAAAAGACATAAAATTATTAGCAATCATTGTATATTCAGCCCAAAATAGCTAAGACAATACATTGTAACCTAGGAGTTACTATAAATAGAGCCTAAGAGCTCACGAATAAAGAGAGCAACTTATGACTGAGCCTAAACCCCTCGGCAAACCTTTGAGTCTTTACATTTCAATACTTTATCTTGTTTTATCCGATCATAGCCATATAAAGTTCTTCAAACTCTCAATCGGGTAACAACAAGTTCTTCGCATTTTCTTCGTAAACATCTTACTAACCCTAGGTTTGTGATTTTTTTTCTCTAATCTTTCTTTTCTTCATTTCTATTTTATTATTATGTTCGTATTTTGAAATCTAACAAAGTTTTAGGTGTTTTTGTTCTCGATTTTGTATTTTTTTTTATTTAGGGTTTAGATCTATTATTTTGTGTTATTTTCTTCTTTTCGCGCTAATGCTCTGTTTTTGTTGTTAAGCTAATTATTGTAAGTGCTTTTTCGTGCTCTGTTTTGTATAGTAACACGTATTTGTCATTTATGTAACATAATACATGTTTTTCAGTAACACAATGTTCCTTTGCGTAATTAGGTAATATTGTTGTTTCTGTGATGTTTTATGTTCGTTCCTGATCTTTTTGTGTGTTGAACAATTTTTTATTTTATTTTTATAACACATTTTCCCCTTTGTGTAACATGGTCTTGCTATATTTGTAACACAACATATGTCTTTGTGAAACACAACCTTCACTTCCTACTAATGTAATTTCCATTACTGATGGACAAATAATTTTATCGGCCGATCTATTCAATGCTGGAATCAGACCCGCCATTAATGTTGGTATCTCCATTTCCAGAGTAGGGTTTGCAGCGCAAATTAAAGCCATGAAACAAGTAGCTGGTAAATTAAAATTGGAATTGGCACAATTTGTGGAATTAGAAGCCTTTGCACAATTTGCTTCCGATCTTGATAAAGCTACTCAGAATCAATTGGCAAGAGGTCAACGATTGCATGAATTGCTTAAACAATCCCAAGCCGCCCCTTGTATCTGTAATATTTTTGTGTGTTTGGTAACATTGTGTTTTTTTATTGTAACACATTATTTGCTTTTCTGTAACATAGACTTCCTCTATTTGTAACACAGAAATATATGTCCCTATGTAACACTATTTTGTTGAATTTTGTAACATACCTTCTTCTTTTTAATAACATACTTTCTTCTGTATGTTTTGTAACACATATATTCTCTGTTTAGTAACATAACAATATTGATTTTAGTGACACATATTTCTACTGTTTATTGCAGTGTTTATTTTCTAAATGGACTGTTCTGATTCGAGCAAGAATTGTTGGTCCCACTAGATAGATTAATTGCAGAAGCTTTAAAGCTATGTCTTAACAAATTTCTTATTATAAGAGAACAAAACAAGTAAGAGATTAAATGAATGAAAGCAATAAATAACACCGGATATATAGTGGTTCGGATCTGAATATCCTACGTCCACTCTCCCTTTTATCCAAGGGGTCTCACTATCAACCAACCACTTACTTACGTACTGGAATTTTCGAAGTACCAGTTCCTTCTTACAACTCCTTTAGATCTAACAACAATCTAAAGTAATCAGGCTTCAACCTTATCTTAGAGATGAACAAGTTAAAGTTCAACAACTCCTTAAGAGTAGATATGTAATGTGAATAATAAGAGTGCTAAGAGTGATTATCAAAAGCTTGGAATATGACTTGTGCGCGTGAGAGTCTCTAGAGCTTTTTCTTGGAACTGCACTCTTGTATTTATAGAGGGGATTAGGGCTAGCCGTTGGAGAGCTAATCCAATCAGATCCTTTATTTAAGTAAGCTTCAATCAATCAATTCCCTAATTGATTGATTGGGTTGGTGGGATCCTTGGATTGATTGACTTCAAATACTTTCCAATCCTGGTCTTGTTGACTTGATTTGAATCACCAACGGTTAAATGCTTCCTCTGCCTAACTCTGATTCTCTCCAGAGAAGGCAAGACCAGACACCAGGCAACCTCGGTGTCTTCTGGTCCAGATCTGGTTAACAACCAGAATACTCAGTAGAAACAGGGGATCAAACTGAGCATCTTTTGTTCCACCAGACTCGTCTGGTCTGGGGAAAGGTCCTCTGCCTCTGGTCAGATCTCATCTGGTGAAGTCTTCTGGTGGAGTCCTCTGGTGAAGTCCTCTGGTGGGGTCTTCTGGTGACTTTTCTGGTGAAGTCTTCTGGTTTGGCAGTTCCCCCTAGACTAAGTCCTAATCTAGATCATCATCTTGCTAACAGGTCCAGATGGTCCTATTACATCTTCTGGTTTGTTTTAACTCATCAAAACTATACAATAATTTTCCTAACAAATTCCCCCCTTTTGATGAAGTTAAAACACTACCAGAACTGATCAAAAACAGAAAATAAACAAGAAAACAATAAGGGGATAAGACCTTAGAGTAGATCTTATCAGGCAAACAATTTAAGACAACAAGGAGTTGTCTTTGAACAGAGAAGATATGATTTTCATTAATAAAAAGAGATTACAGATTACAAAGCAAGTCTGGTCCTAAACTAGGTATATCTTTTGTTATCTTTAGGCACCAGAAACCAGTCAAGAAACCTGTCTTGAATGGCCTTCAACTCTGCAGAAGATGTTGGAGTGAAATTCACCAACACATTTGTCTTGTACAGTTTCTTCAATTCAGCCCAATAAACCTGGTCTCCTGCCATTGGAGTGTTGAGATAATGGAATTCAGGAGCAGTAACTTCCAGGTTGAACTCAATAGTTGAATCCATCAGCTGCTTGTAGAGATCTGCATCATAGGCTTTCATCAAAGAGTGAAAGGTTCTGTTGATGAGAGCATCATCCTCTGGTGGAGGCCTCTGGATGTAATGTTGAATGAACCAGAGAGTCTTGGCTTCTCTCCACTTTTCTATCAAAGGCACAGGCACAGTTGAGTCAAAGGACCCTTCTGTCCTGAGAGGGAGGATGTTCATGACTTCAACAGGCCCTTTCCTCTTCTAGCTGGATCCACTGGCACCAGGAGTGATACCAGTTTCTCTGCTCTTCTTATTTTTGCCTTCTAAAAAAGATCCTTGCTTGCCTTTCTTCAGGCGTTTCTTCTCTAAATCTCTTCTCTGCCTCTTCCACTACTTCTTGTAGGAAGCTTTTCTTGACTTTTTTGATCTTCTTCTTAGCAGGTCCAGAGATAGAGATAGGATCCTGCTCTGCTTCCGATGATTCCTCTTCTGCAGCAAGCTGCTTAGCCATAGTAAGAGATTTAAGCTCCTCTTTATTCTTCTTCTGCAGCTCTGCCTGGGCCAAGGTGTTCTCAAGCAGGTCCAGGCGCACTCCATGGCTAAATAGAGTCTCATTGGTGGTCTTCGCCATATCAGTTCTGGCCTTCTCTTCCCCCTTTTTAACTTCAGCAAGAAGGGGCTCCACCACCTGCCTTATGAGATCAGGCAAGGCAGTGTTGGAGGAAGAGTGAAGATCACGAAGCTGCTTAGCTTCCTCCAGGTAAGCATTGGATTCTGCAACTAATCTCTCCTATTTCTCTAACATCTCCTGGAGGGAGTCCTTCATCTTAGCAGTTTGGATCATCTGGGTGGCCATCTCAACCTTCAGCACAGAGACTGGCCTCATCTGCTCAAGCACATGCTCCTGGAGCTGCTTCTGGCTATGCATCACGTCCAGCTTGACAAAGAGACCATTTGCCTTGAAGGAAGCCTTGACTTCAGCAAGAGTAGACTTGATCTGCTTAAGAAAAATCCTCCTCTCCTGCCGAATCTGGTGCTCTATCATAGCAGGGGCCATGTGTTGAATTGCTTTAAAGAACCGCCCAATCTGCATAATCTGCTCGTTGAAGAAAGTCTTCATCTTCTGGAGCACGGCAGGAGACATATCAAAATCCTCCTCATCAGAGTAGAGCTCTGGAGGAAACACAAAATGGGGCCCAAACTTGTAAGAGGGGCCCTCAGGGGAGATCATCACTCCCCTCTGGATCAACAAGGTGCGAATGACCACCTTGGCCGCCGCTGGAGTCTCCAGCTCTGCTGGGTTTTGAATATTCAACTTCTGCTTCAGTTCAATCTCCTAGGCAGTGAAGTTGGAGGGACCCATTTCCTCAAGCAATAGCATAAGGTCCTCCACATCTTCAAGTCTGGCTTTGCTCCAGACCTTGGCATTAGTCAACTCTGCCAGAAGTGGTAAGTGCTCCAAAAGGATTAGGAAATGCTCTCTTAGCCAGAGCTGAGCACTTACACTCATACTCTGCCTAATGGGAGACATTTCTGCTGATGAGAAAGTAAAGGGTTTGGGCCCAGAGGCAGAGGAGGAAGGTGCTAAGTTAGCAGGCTCAAGTGACGCTTCCTCATCTTCATTATCATCGCTGGTTAAATAGGTGGGAGAAGGGGGAGGGGCAGGGAATCCCAGAGCCATAGAAATGGTTGGGTTCTGGTCTGTATGGGATTGGGGAGGGGTAGGATTTTGAGAGGTGGAGGTGGAAGGAATGGGTGGCTCTGCATCAGAAGTAGATGGGATCTCTGATGCAGAGGGTGGGATAGGAATTTATGAAGTGAAAGGGGAGGGAATGGAGGGTTCTGCACCAGAAATGGAGGGTACCTCTGTTACAGGGGCTGGGGGAGATGGGTTTGTGGTAAGGGGTGTTTGTGAAGGTGGGGGAGAAGGTGTTTGAGTAGGTATGGTGGAGGGAGTATAAATGGGGGTATCAGGGAGAGTCTGCTCTGGTGAGGCAAAGGGGGCACCAGAAGCAGATGGGGTTTGGGGAGGATTATCTGGGGGAGAGGTGGAAGGGGTAACAAGATTAATGGGGGGGAGGTAGAGATAGGGGGGATTACCTCTTCAGAAGGGACTGGAGCAGAGGAGTTCTGCATTATTCTGGCAGCTTCATCAATAGCTTGCTCCAGTGCATCTCCAAGATCAGAGCCAGAGTCCGAATCTTGAAGAATGGCCTTCCTTGCCTTAGGCTTCTTCTTCAGAGGCTCAACCTCTTTTTCCTCCTCTGATGGCTCATCCACCAGGAGTGTCCTTGGAGCCCTTCTGCCTGTCCTTGGCTTCTTGGCAGATTTCTTCTTGGCCTCCTCTGGCCTCTTCCTCTTGGAAGCTCCTGCCTTCTTGGCAACCTCAGCTCCTTCACTCTTCTTCTTCAATACATCAAGAAGAGGAATCTGGTCCTCCTCTGAGGAACCAGAGAAAGTAATGGTTGAAGAACCAGTTGCTTCAGCAGGCTTCTTCTGGGTCTTCTGCTTTGGCTGCTGCTTCTGCCCCTTTGCAGGTGAGGGTACTGCCTGTAGAGGAGGGGCAGGGATGGCTTGCTCACCATCAGAGTCAGGATGGCCATGAAGGGGACCATCCTTAGAGAATAAAATTTTGGATTTATGAAATCCTCTGCACCAAGACTCCTTCCATTTCTTCTCTGGAAGCAATGAATCCAAAATCAAAGTCAGTTTCGTTCCCAACGAAATATTTGCAGTGAAATAAAACTGCAACTCCCCGGGAATGGAAGGACAGGCCTCCTTCTTCACCTTCAACCTGTTCTTCCGCAACATATCCCAAAAGAATTCAGCCCAATTGCATTGAACTCCATCATACAGGGCACGCATCACACACATCCTGCCATTGAAAATGGCATCTGTGCTGTGATTCTCACACATAAGCACCTTCACCACAATATAAAAAAGAACCTTATACTTCTGTCTCAAATGTTTATCCAGAAAACCCTTCATGATATTCAGGCAAGAGGATCGAGCAAAAAGCTTGAAAGAATCAACAACTTCATCTTCCTTGTATGTGCTTGGAAAACACCAAATCATCCTGGTCGATCTTGGATGAAATGTAGTCATCGTGGATCTTCATACGGACCAGAAATTGGGCCGCATATCCATCCAAAGTCCTAAAATTTCTTGGAACTGATGAAATCAACTTCTCCACCCCTGCATTCCGTGCATTCCGGAGCAACTCCAGAATCGACAGCGCCACAGGGTTCTTCGTGGTGTAGAAATCCACCACCATCTCTGTCTTAAGCTTTTTCATCATCAACTCATGATCGAAATTGCACTGAGGGGCCATTGCTGAGAGAGAGAGAGAGAGAGAGAAACTTTGCAGAGAGAAGGTTAGGGCTTTGAGAAGATAGGAAACGTGAAAAGACAAATTGAAAAGAAATTTGATTTAAATAGGGTAATACGCGTGGTAAGAATAATAAATGAAGTGAACGCGTGTAATTTCCAAATATAAATTAGGGAACAAAATCAATTTTCGAATTGATTTACATTTTGCACAGTAATTAAATCTGATGGCCAAGATTAAAAGGCAAAATACAGATTTAATCTGGTGCGTTTTAAATGTTTTGGGTGTATTTACTAATGTAAAAGGTGTATCCCAATGATCAGGGGCCAGAAAAGTAAAATCATACCTGTCACCTGGTATCGTAACCAGATGATACCACAGCTAGTCTGATGTGACATCTCATCTGATGAAACCTATCAGGTTTTGGTCAGAGAAGACTCTGGTTTTGATTCAGCACCTTATCTGGGACGTACCTCATCTGGTACAAGTGTCACCTGGTGCATACCTTATCTGGAGAAGTAACTTCTCTGATATATCTGTCCTTTAGGTATGTTAGTTGAGAAAATAATGAAGTATGTAAAAATAAAATTAAGAATACTTCTTCTCTGATGTTCCCCCTAAAACAAATCTGTCTCTGGATCCAATAATCCTAACTCAAAGGCTAACTCTCTGAATCTGGTCTCAGCCAAAGGCTTAGTCAGAATATCTGCTCTCTGCTTCTCTGTAGCAATCTTTTCCATCCTTATATCTCCCTTCTCAACATGGTCTCTGATAAAGTAATGCCTTATATCAACATGTTTGCATCTGGTATGAAGAACTGGATTCTGGGTGATGGCAATTGCACTATTACTATCACAAAATATAGGAATATCCTTGGCTCTAATCTGGTAGTCCCTAAGCTGTTGACTAATCCAGAGTAGTTGTGAACAACAGCTCCCTGCAGCCATGTACTCTGCTTATGTTGTTGATGTAGCAACTGAAGTCTGCTTCTTAGAAAACCAAGATACCAATTTATTTCCTAAAAATTGGCATGTTCCACTTGTAGACTTTCTATCTATTCTGCATCCACCATAGTCTGAATCTGAATAACCACTTAACTCTAAGTTGTCATCTGTAGGATACCATAATCCTAAATTCACAGTTCCTTTGAGATATTTCAATATCTTTCTAGCTGCTTCCAAATGACTTTTCTTAGGATTAGCTTGAAATCTGGCACACACTCCTACAGCAAAAGTAATATCTGGTCTGCTTGCAGTCAGGTACAGAAGAGAACCAATAAGTGCTCTGTACTGATTCTGGTCCACACTCTCTCCAAACTCATCTGGATCCATGTTGAAATTTGTCCATGTTGAAATTTGTCATCGGTTCTGAGTATAGCAAGCTGTATTGATGGCTTCTGCCCAAAACCTTTGGGGTGTACTGTACTCTGCCAGAAGTGTTCTTGCAGCTTCTTTGAGAGTCCTATTCCTCCTTTCTGCTACTCCATTTTGTTGGGGTGTTCTGGCAGCAGATGTCTCATGAAAAATCCCATGATCCTTGCAGTAATCTGCAATGTGTGAATTCAAAAACTCTGTCCCTTTGTCACTTCTGATTCTGACTATGCTCTGGTTCTGCTCATTCTGAATCTGCTTGAAGAACTCTGGCAGCTTAGTGATAGTTTCATTTTTCTTAAACAAGAACACTACCCAAGTGTATCTTGAAAAGTCATCTACTATCACCAAGGTGTACTTCCTTCCACTGAAACTAAGGGGAGAAACAGGTCCAAACAGGTCCATGTGAAGTAGTTAAAGTACTCTGGTTGTGGTTGTGCTCTGGACATCCTTAAAGGAGGTCTTGGGTTGTTTACCCTTCTGGCATGAACCACAAACCTGATCCTTCTTAAACACTTCATTAGGAAGACCTCGAATAAGACCTTTTCTGGCAATCTTGTTCAGTATTTTGAAGTTAAGATGACACAATCTCTTGTGCCAAATCCGGCTGTTCTCTGCAGATCCTTTAGCAACCGGACAAGCATTTCTTGGGCAACTGCTAAAATCTGCAAGATAAATGTTACCCTTCCTCAAGCCTATTAGCAAGATATCATTATAATCAGAAGAAAAGACAGTGCATGAATCACTAGAGAACTTCACTGAGTATCCACTGTCACAGAATTGGGATACTGAATGCAGATTATGCTTGAGTCCTTCAACATAATAGACTTCATCTACAGATACTCCATTGAAGGTCAACTTTCCAACTCCTCTGGTGACTCCATAGTTGTTGTCACCAAACATCACTCTTGGCCCATTCATTGGCTGGAAATCTTGGAGATTATCTTTCTGGAAGGTCATGTGCTTGGAACATCCACTATCAATGTACCAGACATGGTTGCTTGAAAGTCCTTTCTCCAATGGGCTCTTATCTACCTGCAGAGAAATCAATTAGGTCCCCTCCTAGTGCTGGGTCCTGATTGGTTAGTTGCAAGTTTTGTAGGAATCAAAAGATAAAGATCATCCCTTGTTGGATGAGGAGATCTTATCTTCCTTCCAAATCTATCTACCAGCACATGTCCTCTTACAATGACATATTGAGCTACTGGTCTGATAAGGACACCTTTTCTATAAACAGGTCTGGTGTACCTTTTCTCAAATCTGGCCTTTGGAATGGCCTGCCTCAAAGACATGGTCTTAAAGGTCTGGGTGTAAGGGTACATCCTAGAAGAACCATCTCTGGTGTCATAACTACCCAGATCAGTTGGTTTTCTATAGATGGGTCTGGAAGACCTCCTCTGGTTCTGAAGATTGGATCTATTCTGATGATAGGATTCCTTCTGAGGTTTCATGTTCTGGAATCTTCTTGGAGCATTCCACCTTTGAGATCCCTGATTCTGATTGAGGTTCTCTGGTTCAGTATACCTCCTCTGGTATCTCCTATTCTGATTAGGTTTCCTCGTAGAGTCTCATTTTTTAGGTCCCTTAATCTTTTTAGGTTCCACTCTTTTAGGATTTCTCTGAGGTTCTCTAATCAGATTAGACATCTGAACAGAACCATCAATCTTCATAGGTTCTCTTTTCTGACTTGTATGCTCTAGAATATTTTCTTCCAGAACATTCACCTCTTCTGGATTATGTTTTGAATTATTAGCAGTGGGGTCCCATTTCCAACCAGGTCTGTGAACCACCATGCGATCAGAAGGATCCTCTTCATTCCGGAGTTCCACAAGTTCACTAGATCTTATAGACTTGTCTTTAGTAAAGCAATATTTATGAGATCTTTTAATAATTCCAGGATATCCTAAACCACTCTTATCATTTATGCGTTGAGAAGATCCTGAAATAATAGATAGAACATCTGGTTTCATGGAATCTTCTCTGGGCATAGGTATCTCAATATTTTGCTCAACTTGTTTTCCCTTGATAAGAGTCTGGTATTTGGCTCTAAGCTCATTGAGCTCATCCTCCCGAGAATTCTTTTCCTTCATGATTTGATCTACTAGAGTCTCTCTTTCTTTGATCTTATCCTGAAGTTCAGAGACTTCTTTGGAATGATCTTTGATGAGTTCTCTGGTGGATTTTTGTTCATGAGATAAGGATTGAACTTCAGTTCTGAGCCTACCATTCTCTTTCTCAAGTTTTTGACATAGTTGAACACAATTTTGGAGATCTTATAGCATTTGCTGCATATCAGACTCTCTGGAGTTACCAGATGAATTAGAGGATTCAGTATATTTGGAATTTGATAAGACTAAGGTAGTTTCTTATACCTCATTAATGTCTGCCATCAGACATACATCATCATCAGACCCGAAATCAGAAGAAGAAGAACTGGAACTAGTATCCTCCTTCTCTGCTTCTGCCAGCAATGCTCTCTTGTCTGCATATCTCATATCTCTCTTGATCCTTTTCTCTTCTCTTTCCCTAGGAGTAAGTTGAGGACAATCATAACTGTAGTGACCAGTCTTGTTGCATGTGCAGCAGGCATTGTCTCCTCTGGGATTAGGACTTGGCTCTCTCCTCCTGTGGTTGTAGTTTGATCTGGCTGGACTACTCTCTCTCCTCTGGTAGTCAGGTCTGCCAAAGCTACCATCCCTCCTCTGATAATCTAATCTCCCAGAGCTGCCAGGGTTGTCATCTCTCCTCCTTTCTGGAGTTCTGAATCTGGTCTCCCTTGAGTCTCCAGATGTCTTCTCCTTTTCTGCAGGCTTGAAGGAACTCTTCCTGTCTCTGGTAGACTCCTTCCAATGCCTTTTGTACCTGCCATATTTTGAACTCATTTTATCCAATTTACGGGTTAGAAGTGCTACCTGCTCCTTGAGGCTCAAGTCATCTGCAGTAGACTCCTTTGGCTTGACATCAGTCTTGATAGTTGAGGAGAATGCAACTCCTTTCTGACCAGAAGAGGAAACCTCTTCTGTTTGATCCTCCTCTTGAAGATCATACTCATAAGCTTTGAGATCAGACAATAGAAGATGATGATCCAGAGTGTTGAGATCCTTGTTTTCCTTGATCACAGTGACTTTGATTCTCCACCTGCTGGTTAGTGAACGCAAGATTTTACTATTTATTTCTTTCTCTGAATATGTCTTACCTAAGGCACTAGCCTTGTTCAGGAGGTTTGTGAGACGCATATCCAGCTGGTCAATGGTCTCGTCTGGTTTCATCTTGAAGGTGTCAAACGAGTGTTGAACAGCTTGGAGCTTGTTGTCTTTAATCTTCTCTGTTCCTTCACAGACTAGGGCAAGTTTATCCCACATCTCCTTGGCAGTTGCACAGGTTCTGACCTTCTCTATCACTTCCTTGGTGAGTGTGTTGATAATCTCAGTCTGTGCTACCTGGTCCAGATTGTAAAGTTTTCTTTCATCATTGTCAAGCTCATCTTTCTTTTTGAGGATTCTTTGCCTGGGGACTCTGTCCTCTGCAGCTTTCTGGGCTGTTTCACTAGTTTCTTCCCTGGACTCTGACCTGCCACTATCAATAGGAGTCTAGTAAAATTGAATTGGACCACTTTCTACCACATCTAACATGCGGTGGTGAATAGCTCCAAGATGATTACTCATCATGAAGCTCCAGTGGCTATAATCCTCGAATGAGAATTCTGGCAGTTTGCGACTCTTATAAGAAGATTTTGAAGACATATTTACTAAAATAAGGATTTAACAAGAATTTGAACAAAAAATAATAAAGAGCAATGGATCTGCCCGGTGACCACCAAAAGCTTTACAAAGCAGTGGTCGTTGGACACACTGCTCTGATACCACTTGTTGGTCCCACTAGATAGATTAATTGCGGAAGCTTTAAAGCTATGTCTTAACAAATTTCTTATTATAAGAGAACAAAACAAGTAAGACATTAAATGAATGAAAGCAATAAATAACACCGGATATATAGTGGTTCGGATCTGAATATCCTACGTCCACTCTCCCTTTTATCCAAGGGGTCTCACTATCAACCAACCACTTACTTACGTACTGGAATTTTCGAAGTACCAATTCCTTCTTACAACTCCTTTAGATCTAACAACAATCTAAAGTAATCAGCCTTCAACCTTATCTTAGAGATGAACATGTTAAAGTTTAACTACTCCTTAAGAGTAGATATGTAATGTGAATAATAAGAGTGCTAAGAGTGATTATCAAAAGCTTGGAATATGACTTGTGCGTGTGAGAGTCTCTAGAGTTTTTTCTTGGAACTACACTCTTGTATTTATAGAGGGGATTAGGGCTAGCCGTTGGAGAGCTAATCCAATCAGATCCTCTATTTAAGGAAGCTTCAATCAATCAATTCCCTAATTGATTGATTGGGTTGGTAGGATCCTTGGATTTATTGACTTCAAATACTTTCCAATCCTGATCTTGTTGACTTGATTTGAATCACCAACGGTTAAATGCTTCCTCTGCCTAACTCTGATTCTCTCCAGAGAAGGCAAGACCAGACACCAGGCAACCTCGGTGTCTTCTGGTCCAGATCTGATTAACAACCAGAATACTCAGTAGAAACAAGGGATCAAACTGAGCATCTTTTGTTCCACCAGACTCGTCTGGTCCGGGGAAAGGTCCTCTGCCTCTGGTCAGATCTCATCTGGTGAAGTCTTCTGGTGGAGTCCTCTGGTGAAGTCCTCTGGTGGGGTCTTCTGGTGACTCTTCTGGTGAAGTCTTCTGGTCTGGCAGTTCCCCCTAGACTAAGTTCTAATCTAGATCATCATCTGGCTAACAGGTCCAGATGGTCCTATTACATCTTCTGGTTTGTTTTAACTCATCAAAACTATACAATAATTTTCCTAACAAGAATGATAAACTGGTTTTGAAGTCCGAGGGGGCTTCAAAAAAGTCTAAAAGGAAGGATCAGAAGAGGGCACCTTCTCGAGCCGCGGTTGTTCATGGTTCCCAACCTTCTAGGTATGTTTATAGTTGTTTTTATTATTTTTTTCATTCAATCATTTTTTTGTTTGTATACATTTTAACCATATATATCTTTATTTTTAATCGTTGTAGTGATTTTACTCCCCACGGCAGACCTACTGCTTTTTTTAAACTTATTCAATCATTGAATAAGAAACATAAACAAGCGGTTAGGAGCATTGACTTTGATGGTCTGCTTGATATATGCCCATCTCAAAGCTCAGTGGTTATCCTATGCTTCGCTGGCTTGGTGAGAATTTCAATCCTGTTAGTTGGTAGTTGTCGATTGACTGTTCCCGTCGGTTTGTCATCACTCCTGAATTATGTGTACGATATATTCATGCTTCCGAGGAACAATGGATTTGATGTTGCTCATTATGGGCGGGGGGAGGTTAACGTGTTGCTGGAGAAGTACTCGGAGCGTTACAATTTGAAGCACAATTCCAAGCTCAGTGTTCTTGCTGAGATTGTTAAAAAGAACCTGAAGGATGGTGGTGATGATTTTAAGCATTTATTTGTCTACTTCTGCATGTCTTCTATGTTTATTCCAATGGCCAATCACTCAGTTTGTTCGCCTTCCGTTCTGAAGTTTGTGGTTGATGTGAATGTGATTTCGAAGCTGTACTGGTGTTCTTATATTTTCAACAAGTTATGCGAGAGTGTTGAAGCTTTCCGCAAGAATTATGTCCACAATGTTACCGACTGTTTACTTATTCTTCAGATTGATTATCTCCACAGAGTATGTTGGCGTAGGGTTCGATTTCCATTCTCTATTCCTCTCATCTAACACTGGGATGATGATAGATTGCAAGCCCATTACAAGCAAGAAGCTGAGTCCGGTTCATATGGTGATGGGGAGTTGGTTTTGGATGAGTATCCGGTGACGTGTAATGGAGCTATTAGGTATCCGAAGGCTGGAAATGCGAGGCTGTCCCTTGTTGGAAGAGTTGAGGTACCACTTACCTATTTATTATGTCTTTCTTCTATGGTACTAGTAATGTTTAAATATTGCATATCAATAATACACTCATTTCTATATAGTAACACATATTGTTACTATGTTACATACCTTATTATAATTCACTTCACTAATATTAGATATTTAATATCATTTATGCACTCATTTTTTATATAATAACATACATTATTACTTTGTAGTAACACACTTTAGTATAAATCATTTTAGTAACACACCCCTTTGCTTACAGTAACATTTATTATTGATAACAGTAACACACCCTTTTCTGTACAGTAACCTAACTTATTTATACTATTTAACACACATTATTACTTTGTAGTAACACACTTTAGTATAAATCTTTTAGTAACACACCCCTTTGCTTACAGTAACATTTATTATTGATAACAGTAACACACCCTTTTCTGTACAGTAACCTAACTTATTTATACTATTTAACACATATTATTACTATGTATAACACACATTATTACTTTGTAGTAACACACTTTAGTATAAATCATTTTAGTAACACACCCCTTTGCTTACAGTAACATTTATTATTGATAACAGTAACACACCTTTTTCTTGTACAGTAACCTAACTTATTTATACTATTTAACACATATTATTACTATGTAGTAACATAATTTTATCACCTGTGACACACCCATTTCTCTATAGTAACACATATTACTGACATCAGTAACATAAGTTATATTTATTTAGTAACATTGAATTAGGAACAACATTAATGCATATTAGTTCATATGTATTACACTTTGTTGTAGGCTGATAACTTGATGAAAGAAATAAGAGAGCCATCTACTGGCTTAAATTCTATGTTGACTGAAACTATAAACAACTTGCCTGATTTAAATACAGATTCTGGTTCCCAATTCTGAGCGGATGAGTCATTTCTTAGTAGGGTTGATGACTTGGTTTATGACTATAACCTTAACCGTTTTATGGAAAATTTTGATGCCCCTTGTTTTGAATTGTTTCCTGATAGTACTCTTTTTAAATTTGAATGTAATTTTTATGAAAATGTTAATTCTAACGTGGTTATGAAGTCCAATCAGGGTGTTTCTACTGTAAATGTTGCTAAAGTTAAGGGAGTTGTGGGTGACGATAAGTCAGAGTCTGGAGAGGTTGATAGAAAGGGAAAGGGAAAGGGAAAGGAAACAGTTGTTGATGAGGATATGGTTGATGAGAGTGATGATTAAACTACTGAGGAAAGTACCGATGACAGTGACGAGGAGGATAAATCTGATGGGAGTTCTGAAAGTGATGAGGAAGATGATGAGAAAGGTAATAAAGATTTTCATGTGGAATTTAGGGTTGATGAGAAAGAGAAAGAAGTGGAGAAAGAGAAGGTGATAGCTGAGGAGAAAGAGGATGAGAAAGAGAAAGAAGTGGAGAAAGAGGAAGTGATAGCTGAGGAGAAAGAGGATGAGAAAGAGAAGGAAGAGGAAGAGAAAGCTGAGGAGAAGGAGAAAGAGAAGGAAATAGAGGAGAAGAAAGAGGAAGAGAAAGAGAATGAGGATGAGAAGGAGAATGTTGAAGAGAAAGATGAGGAAAAAATAAGAAGTGGTTGAAGAAGGTGATTCTGGGAACAAGGATGAGAAAATGGTGGCTGGTGATGAGGTTGATGATTTTAATAATCTGGTTAAAAGTTTTGGTGATGAAGTTGGTTTTTCGTCTTTTTTTTATTCGAAAAAATATGAAGTATTTTGATCAGTTGGAAAGACATCAGTTAGAGCTGTTTGATTATCTTTATAACTATGAGGATAAACAATTGTAAGTGTTTAACAATGTTTTTTTGTTTTGGTAACACATTTTTCCTTTTTGTGTAACATAGTGTTTCTGTATTTGTAACACATAATATATCTACTTGTGTAACACCATTTTTTTATTTTGTAACATACCTTCTCCCCTTTGGTAACACGATATTTTTTTTTCTTGCAATAGTGAGGATTTTTTTCTTAGCCCGGAAAACATGTACCTTGTATCGAGGGAGGACTTGCTTACTTTGTCTCCAGGCAAAGAAATAGCCCACAATGTTCTGAATGTCATATGCTATATTTCGAACACTGGGACAGATGAGTCCTCCTCGAGTTCAAGCTTAAATCGTTTTGTCTTTGGCTTGCATAACAGTGTAAGTTTTCTATTCTCTTTATTATTATTTTTTTATTGCAGTTATAACTTGTTTTTTTTATTTAGACTTTGTTGAACAATATCCTGAGAGGTCAAGGTGTGAAAGAACATCTTGAAGATGAGATTTTTGGTGCTTGGAACATGTGGTTGGAGTCTTCAACAAAGGAAAAGTTAATGAAAACCGATTTGGTAAAACTTTTTTAAGTTTTTTAGTAACATATATTTGTTTTTTGTTGTAACACATTTATTTTTCTATTGTAACACATTTTTATTTCAGGTTTTTATCCTTTTCTGCATATATAGGCATTATGTTGTTGCTGTGGTTAACTTTGTTGCATCCAAAATCCAATGTTTGGACAACAAAATCCACGTTGAGCCGAAAACTTACAAAGAATGCTTTGTTTATTTGGTTAGTCTATATTTCTATTTTTATAATATTTCTTTTTCATTTATGCAATTTTTCTTACTTTCTGTTTTTATATATTTTTTTTGTAGAGAGGTTGTATAGCTAAGTTTTTTGGCTGATAAGGACCATCCCAAGGCCGAGCTCATTGAAAAATTCAAACTTGAAACTGTGAAATTGAGCTGGAGGTCAAGTGAAGCCAACAACAATTGTGGTATGTTTTTGATGCACCATATCTTGAACTTCGAAGGGAAGCCTTATCATATGCCTAATCTATGCCAGGTAACACACTAAATTATCTTTTGTAACACACTTAATCCTAATTAGTAACACAGTATCATTATTCATGTTTATACAGTAACATATTTTTTAGTGAAGTTTGTAACACATGCATGTCCCTTTTTGGCAATATAGTGATAATAATGTAGTAAGATTTTGTGCTTCTTTTACATGGTAACACTAACTAAGTAACATTAGTAACATGACAATAGTTATATAGTAACACATGTTTTTGTTAGTGTTAGAGTCCTAGAGAAAATCCTTTGTAAGGACATAATTGTTGGTGATCGGTTCTAATCGCGTGGATTAGTGGCTGTTTTCAGTTTATAGATCACCAAACAAGAACGTATGATTAATTATCATCGTAAATGATAAATACGAGAGATTGGGTTATAAAATCGTAAATTCGAGTATTGAATTCGCATTTATTTCGTGTGTGTGTATGTTTAGGTGTATAAGTGTGTGTTTTGGAGTGTTTGTGAATTTGAAGTTTTTTTATTCATGGAGAGCAGCTTATTTGTACTAACTATCAAGTAGGTGGTGTACATGACTCTTGGACTACCAAGCTTGCATGCTTGACATGTGTCCACTTGACCATATTTGACCTTATCTATGATGAAACTTAATTACAAAGTCTTGTATTTGACATTATCTCGAATTCATAGTTGTTCGTCATAGTTTACTTGTTGGTCTAATACTTGTATGTCTTCTGTAGAAGTTGTTCGCTCTTTGGCTGGGTGGTCCACAAGTTGTTCGCTCGTGTATCCACTATTGGCATGCCTCTGGATCTTTAATATTTGTTCGTCAAGTGTCTGGTTGATCTGATAGGCTAATAGGCATCATACAATCCATGGACTGGTAAGCACACCACCTTTTGATATTGTTGCTCGTCATCCATGACTTCGCATAGGGTTCATATCCGGCCTCGAGTCTAGGACTTGTTCGCCAGAAAGCTGTTCGCCAAGGAGGTTGCTCGTCATATAATACACTTTCTGGATTGATTCATGCACTCTCATTTTGATTATCCTTGCTAGTCATCTCCGATTTAAGTATTTTGCTTCATAATCCCCATTTATATCTTAATTCTTATTTGCCTAGCAATAATTGATGTTCGCCTATCAACATTTGCCCCCTATCCTGGCCAAATGTTGCTTTGGACGAGTGACTCTGTGTCGAGTAACTATGGTTAGGATATCATCTTAGTAAAGGGTTAGGTCGAATTGCTTCTTCACTGGACAAACAACTTTGGGAGTGCTGTTCCGTCTTCCTAAGATCTGGGAGTTGTGCAATAATGACGTGGGCGGTATGATTATGGGCCACCCACGTGCGATTAAAACCAAGGCCATGCGCTCCTATATTTGTGCTTAGCACCTTCATCTTTCATCTTTATTCGAATGAGACCCCATCTTTTAGCATTTTGAACCCAGAATTTTTAAGAAATAACGAGTTTTACCCCGTTTTTGATTGGATATAAAAACGAGTGGGAAATGAAAATTTTCCCACTCTTCACTCTTAGCTACAAAACTTCCGGTGAAACCTCCATCTCTGGCGCATCTTGAGTTTTCCCGGCGTGTCCATTCAAGTTCTAAGGTATTTAAACTTGTTTCACGCCTTTATTCTTCTTATTTCTCTCGTTTTCTATATTTTTTATTTAAAACTCCATTCTGCTACCACCGTGTGTAACCGCCGCCGTCCCTCTGAGATTTTCCCATCATAATTCATCAATTTCCCCCAAAATTTTCAAAATTAACCCTTTCTCTTCCAAAATCTATGTCCTCCCACTCGAGTAACCACAATTTTGTGGATAGTTTGGACCCCCTCTTCCCGATCGTGGCATCGGAAACCAACCACCCTTTGAAGTTTCATCGAAGATGCATCCCGATGTTGATTCAGTAGCTCGATCAGTGGAGGACACAGGTGCTCGTCAATCTGGCGAAGAAATTATGGTTGTAGCGAGTAGAGATTCGGATGAAGAATCCTCTTCAAGCTCAAAATCTGGAGAGGAGCCGAATCCTGAATTTGACGAGCTAACTCAAGAATTCTTGGCGGGAATTGAATTCCCAAACCCTAGGATGCTAAAAAATGAAATTCCTTCTGGAGTTGCTCGCCCATTAGAGTGGGAGCATATGCGGCCGAATACACGAACAACTTTCCTCGCCCCCATCGACAAGTATTGGATTTGGAGAAGACTAATTATCAGGCGAGCAAGATCAAGAGTGTTATCAGCAAGGATGAGCTCGCTCAGATTCGAGAAACGTACCAAATCCCATTCGACATTTATATGTGGGCTCCAAAAAAGAAAGAGAGAGCTGATCACCCTCCACCAGGATGCACGACGATCAACATTAATACTCTAATTGCCGGTCTGAGACTGCTGTTGCCCCCAATTGTTGGTCGTTTTTTGGAAGCGACCAACCTTGCCATCACCCAGATTACTCCAATCGGGTGGATGAACTTGCTCGGTGTTATGGGTTGTTTGCCCTGGAGGGGTACGTTGACCGCATTACAGCTGAAGAGGTCAACTACCTAATGACGATCACCAAGTGTCTAGTGGGCTAAGAAGGTTATTACTACTTGAATGCCCGTACTGGACTTAAAATCATTGAGAAGGTGCTGAATAAAATCAGGAATTGGAAAGAGCACTTCTTTATTAGGGATGACTGGCGAGCATCTTCTGGCCCACACGGTGGTGTTGGGTACATAAACTCCCCCGCATCTTATAGAAAAATTAAACGTAAGCTTGTTTTCTCTTGTCTTTGAATTAAATTGTTCTAATTTTACTCTTCATATTTGCTCGCAGGTCCCCGACTGCTTAAGTGGAATACTGAGGAGGAAGAGACTGGCTCAGAGTTCCTCTTCACATCTTGTTTGGGCACCCTTCGTGTTAATGTTGTTGGTAGTGAAGTATTCACTATTTACTTTGAAACAACATGAATTTGCCCTTTCTTCTCATTAACCAATACTTTATGATCAAATGTTGTCTTAGATGTTTTAACATGCAGGATGAAGATCTAGAAGGATCTACAAGGTTCTGGAATACTCAATGTTGCAGTGAATGTTGCATAACATTGGTTGCAACATGAGCGGTTACGGGTTCCAGAAGGATCTACAAGGATCTACAAGGACCTACATGATCCAGACTTATCCAAGACATTTTAGAACAATCTAGATCAGGCGGTTGCATCAAGAAATATCAGGAATAAAGATAAGGACGTGAGATTACATGAAGATCATGGAGCGGTTACATGAAGTAGTTATTCAGTACCAAGTGTGAAGTAAACGAGTACACCTACTCTAGTGTTGATCCTGAGTTTAAAGGTGATAGGGCAGTTATTTCAACATTTATGTTATACTTAGAAGTAGAGTTCTTCTCGTATAACTTGCGGTCGAACCTATATCCATAGATAGAGAGATCATAGATATAGAGTAAGATCAACTTTGACGGTGTATAGATAGATTATACACTTAGCCAATTTAGATTTGATAGGTGATATTGAGTCTTGTTTCCGTTGTGAATGATTTTACTCTTTACACAACTTTTGTATCACTAATCTTGTTATAGTGAACATTTCGCCGTAAGGCTGACACAAGCTATTTTATATAGTTTATGTTAAAAAGTATTCCATCTTGCAATTGTGTGTTTAAGTCTTCCGCTGTACACATTTTATATTCTGATTTTCCAGTTTGTTGTAATATTTGTTTTAACATTTGTTACAACATCTGCACTTTATAACACACGCACACTTTCATTTGGCACCAGAGCCATAAACTTAATATACTAAGTTTAGATCCTGAGTTTTTAAGTGTGTCGTTTGCTATGGAATATCCTGTAAACACCCCACTTAGGCCTCCTATACTAGATGGAAATAACTATGCCTATTGTAAACCTAAGATGTGCATGTACATCACGTCTATTGATGAACGTGCTTGGAGAAGTGTTCTGACCGGCTGGGAATGGCCCAGAAATCAAGCAGATGATGATGGCGAGACAAGAGTCAAACAAGAGATTGAATGGACAAATTAAGAGACTACGACGGCAAGCTACAATTCCAAAGCTCTCAATGCTATCTTTACCTCTGTTGATGTGTCTATGTTTAAGATTATATCAACGTGTACCACGACTAAAGATGCATGGGAGAGGCTTCAAGAAGACTACGAAGGAAGTGGAAGTGTTCGAAGGACCAAACTCCGTATGCTTGGAACCAAGTTCGAGAATCTAAGGATGAAGGATGATGAGACGATCACGGCTTACAATGAGAGACTGAGTGAGATTGTCAATGAATCACACGTACTTGGTGATCCAATTTCCAATGTACGAGTTGTACACAAAATTTTGTGATCTGTTCCTAAACGGTTCGATGCAAAAATTTGTGCTATTGAAGAAGCCAAGGATACTGACACTTTAAGTCAGAATGAGCTTGTAAGTATTCTCAAAACATATGAGATGAACACAACTCAAACTGATGATACATGTGAAGGAAAGAAGATTGTTGTTTTCAAAGGTGAAACATCTTCTAACACTGAAAATCAGCCCTTTGTGACTGAGGTTGAGTCTAATGAAGATGTTTTAGACCAATGTTACAACACTCCTGAGCACATTGTCTTCCTCACAAAGAAGTTCAATTCCTATCTGAAGAAGAAACTGAACAGAACCAGAGGAAATGTCCAACATAGGACTCCTTTCAACAACACACCATCAGACCCAGAGAAAAGAAAGGATCAGAATCAATCAAGGCAATTCAGAGGTAATAAATCAAGGTATGATCCTGAATTTAGAAAGTCAGTTAGATGTGATGCATGTACTGGATTTGGACACTATGCAAATGAGTGTGCAAATACCAGATTAAGACAGAAACTGAATTTTAATGTTACCTTTAGTGATGACTCAGATGATGATGAACCTGAAGGTTCTAAAGATGAGGAATTAGCTTTTTCAGCAAGAATTGATTATGATGATTCTTTAGATGATGATCTGGATGATCTAGACACTGATGTTGTTTCCAATGTTGTAACATCAGAAACAACATTTGTTAAAAATCATTCAGATTTGAACTGTTTTAATGGGTGTGTTGATGAGACAGGTTCTAATGACATAAGGAATGATGATTCCAGTATAGCCAAACAGAATGGTGATCTCAGAGAGACTGTGACAAAGTTGGAAGTCATTCTAACAAGGAAGGATTTAGAAATTTCTAAGCTAAAGGAAGAGTTGAAAAATTCTACCTTAAGTTTTAAGAAGTTTTCTAAAAGTTCTTCCATTGTAAGTGATTCTTTGACTACTGGACAATCTAGTAGACATGGTTAGGGCTATTGTGGTGAGACTACTTCTAAATATGTGAATAATCCTGTAGAATTTGCGAAGGGAGAAACTGAGCTTTTTGCTGAAACAAAAGTACATGTGATTGAAAAACCTGTTAGGAAGTATGCATGTCACTATTGTTCTTAAATTGGTCATATTCGTCCTTACTGTCAAAAGATGAAAAGAGATCTGGAAATTCAAAGAGTGTTGTCTGAAATGTCTTCACATTCTAAGAAACACTGGTCAAAATCTGCTAGGAAAAAGAAAGAACATGTTACTAGTAATGTTGTTCAAACTTCTCTGAAAGAACGTGTTCCTGATCTATGGTACTTTGATAGTGGTTGTTCTAGACATATGACTGGTCATGTTAACTACTTATCTGATTATGAACCCTGTAATGGTGGAACTGTTACATATGGTGGAGGATCAAAAGGTAAAATCATTGGAAAGGGGACCTTAAATGTTGAAGGTTTTCCTAAGCTTAAGAATATTTTGCATGTTAACGGTTTACTTGCTAATCTACTTAGTATAAGTCAACTATGTGATGACAACTTGCATGTTCAATTTGATAAAGATTCATGCTATGTTCTAAACAAGGATAATAAGTGTCTAATGACTGGAAATAGGTCAGGTGATAATTGTTATCTAATTGGAACAAACAAAGTATGTCATTTGTCAAATTGTGATGATAATGCCCTATGGCATCAAAGACTTGGACATGCAAATTATAGATTCATGCAAAAATTGGTTAAGTCTAAAGCAGTGAGAGGTTTGCCTAAATTGAAGATTGTTACACCTACTGTATGCGGTTCATGCCAAAAAGGTAAGCAGGTAAGAATGTCACATAAAATGTTATCACATTGCATGACACATCGTTGTTTTGAATTATTGCATATGGATCTTATGGGTCCTATGGAAACTGAAAGCATTGGTGGTAAGAAATATTCACTAGTTGTGGTAGATGATTACTCTAGGTTTACCTGGATTGAGTTCTTAAGAGAGAAATCTGAAACATTTGATACTTTTAAAATTCTTTACAAAAGATTTAAAACAGTTTTCAACTTTAAAGTAAGCAGGATTAGGTCTGATCATGGTAGAGAATTTGAAAATAGCATGTTTTCAGAATTCTGTAATAAGAAAGAAATTGTCCAAGAGTTTTCTTCTCCTAAAACTCCACAACAAAATGGGATAGCTGAAAGGAAAAATAGAACTCTTCAAGAAATGGCAAGAGTAATGCTTACTTTAAAAAATCTTGCAAAAAAATTTTGGGCTGAAGCATTGAATACAACATGCCATATTGCTAATATAGTCTATTTTAGATTTGGAAGCAACAAAACCCCATATGAGATCTTGAACAATAAGAAACCGAATGTGAAATACTTTCATGTTTTTGGTTGTGTGTGTTACATTCTGAATGATAGGGATCAACTGCATAAGTTTGATTCTAAGAGTGATAAAGGTTTTTTATTAGGTTATTCTAGAAATAGCAAAACCTATAGAGTCTATAACCTTAGAACTAACACTGTTCAAGAATCTGTGAATGTTGTTTTTGATGATGAAAGGAATCTGATAGATGGAAATGACACAGAAGATGTAACTGAAGTTACTGATGTTCCAAAAGAATCACTGAAAATGGAGAATGTTACACCAAATGTTACAGCATCTGGTTCAACATCCCCTGCAGATTCAATTGATAATTCACAAAACAATCAGTATACTCCAAAGAAGAATCCAGCTACTTGGATTACAAAAAGTCATCCTTCGAATCAGATCATTGGAGATGCTTAAGTTGGTGTTCAAACAAGAAGGAGAGTAAGTGTAAACCGTGTTGATGTGGTAAGGTTTGTGTGCATGTCTTCAATATGCAATATTGTGAATTCTCAGTGTTACTATTCTGAAATTGAACCTAAAAATGTTACAGAAGTATTAAAAGATGAAAATTGGATTAATGCTATGCATGAGGAACTTAATCAGTTTGAGAGGAATGATGTTTGGTCATTAGTTCCAACACCTGATAATGTCAATGTCATTGGAACTAAATGGATCTTTAAAAACAAAACTGATGAGTCTGGTAACATAATTAGGAACCAAGCTAGATTAGTTGCACAAGGTTACACTCAAGTTGAAGGTATTGATTTTGATGAAACATTTGCACCTGTTGCTAGGATAGAGTCCATTAGATTGTTACTAGCAATTGCATGTAACATTAACATTAATATTCATCAAATGGATGTAAAAGCTGCATTTCTGAATGGCATATTAATTGAAGATGCATTTGTTGAACAGCCTAAAGGTTTTGAAAACCCACATTATCCTGATCATGTGTGTTGGGACAATGTCAGTTTTGATTAGATCCCAAAGCCCCTGAAAATATGTTTGCATTTGTTTGTCAGGCTAGTCTTGGTTAGGCTTTGTACTTAGTCATTTTACACTTCACAGGTACTCAGTAAGAGGAGCACTTACTGATGACAATCAAGACAAGAGCTTGAAGACGGTTTACCATCCTGAACTTATGGTAGTTCTCTAAGCTGGTTGAGTAAGTCGCAGTGATGAAGAGTATGACCCTGAGGTCATTACTACTCAGTCCTGAAGGAAACAGGATGATACTGAGTTAATGGGAAGACTTGGAGTAGAGCCAAGCAATGTAAAAGGAATGTCAGAGTCAGGACAAGCCCGGTGAGCTCAAGACAAAAAGAACTTAATAAGACAAGCCTGAAGCCTAGGAATAAGTTCTGACATTCTCACCAACCTGACGACGTGGACCAATCCGAAAAGGACACACACGTACGGAACCTGACAGAAGACTGACTCAGACTGCAAAATTCAACGGGCAAGCATTTAATGTGCATTTAATGCATCTACCTAATTCCATGCAAGGACGGCTGATGCATGAAGATATGTCCGTTTGAAACACTCTACATAGTTGACAAGAAAGACTATCTCTCCAACGGATAGTTTTTCAAATCACCTATAAATACAGAAGGCCTTGAACCCATTCAAGGTTACGGGAAATTTCCAAGCCAGAAATTACTCAAACTCTCAAGCACTCAAAGCATTTAGCCTTTAAAAGAAGCACTCGAATCCCTCTAAATTTCCCAAGTGTTTCTTAGCAACTGAGAGTTAATCTGTATTCCAAGAGCGTACAAGCAATATCTTAAGTATAGAGAGATTATCCAACCCTTAGCATAGCTCTCTCTTGTAAGGATAATCTCAACCTAGTTGGAATCCAGACTGAAACCAAAACCCTAAAGTTAGGTTTGTTGGAAGTAAGTTAAGTTAGTTAGTAAGGAAGTTTGTATAGGTCAGTGAGGTAGCTGATCTTGGTGCACCTTGGCACGTTAAAAACAAGAATCCCTTGAGTGGATTTCCTGTTAAATCAGGCTGTGGACGTAGGAGCTTGAGACTCTGAACCACGTTAAACTTGATGTGTTCTATTGCTTTGATATATTGCATACCTGACATATTAACTGTTCATTCATTGCATAAGATTTATCAGGCTTGAATCAATCAGCCTGATTTATTAAAAAGAGCACTGCCCTTACTAAACACTATTCATTTGAGTAATCAAGGTTTTCAGAAAGCAAACTAAACAAGACTTTAAACTACCAGGGCTCACGCATTTCCGCACTGAACTTAAACTGATAGTTAGCCAACTGACCCACACCAAGTGTAGTCAGTAGGTGTATTATCAGTGCCTAGCTCTTTATCACTCTGAGTAAAGGGGACTCAGTAAGGTTTTAAGTTTGAAAATTGGTATACGTGTATTCCCCTCCCATACACATATTTCTCAGTCTTGTACCGGGACCAACAAGTGGTATCAGAGCAGTAGTTCAAAAGACCACTGACTTTGAATACTAATAGTTTCAGAGGAGAAACTGTTGGTGGTTACTGAACAGATCTGAGTTTACTTTTCATAAAACTCGCATCATCATGACTTCGAGGAGACTTGAAGCTTCGTTACCTGAATTCCCTGTATCTAACTTTGTCTATTGGAAGTTTAGATTAGAAGCGCATCTTGATACCATCCATGACCAGATGTCGCGTGTTCTCAGTGAGGGACCGATCAAGATCACTATTCCTAATGTCATAGGACTGGGATATGAGCATCTTGAGATTGGCGTGCAAGTTTCGAAAGAAAGGAAAGACATGACCAACGATGAAATCAAGATGGTGGGACTGGACAACATTGCCAGAAACATCATTTTGCACACGGTACCCTTCGAGGAGTCAGCCAGGCTGATGAATTTAAAAATGGCAAAGGAGGTTTGGGATGAGCTGACCAGGATGTGCGAGGGGTCAGAAAAGATAAAGGAGAACAAGAGAAACATTGCCATTCAGAAATTCAAAGCAATTGAGATGTTGCCTGATGAGACAATCGATCAAATGGAGTCAAGGTTCATCAAGTTGATGAATGAGCTGGTGATGCTGGACAAAGATGTCCCAAAGAGAGATATTGCTTCAAAGATTCTAAATGCCCTTCCTGAGAGATGGGATAATAGTGTAATTATGCTTAAGAACACTCAGGATATGAGTAACATAACTTCTGCTTTACTTTTTTTAGAGCTTAAGGCACTGGAATTTGATCTTAATAAAAGAAAGAAGAAAGTTCAGCCAGAAGAGGAAGAAAAGCAGAAAACTCCTGAGAAAAGTGTGGCGTTCAAAGCCAGGTCCGAACCTGTTGAATCTTCATCAAAGTCACTGATGGAGATGAGCAAGGAAGAGCTTGCTGAGGAGTACAGCCTAATGGCCAGACGCTTTGATAAGCTTAATTCCAAGTTTGGTCGTTATAAGAAATTTTATCAGGACTCACGTGACAGGAAACCTGAAGGAACCCACCAAAGCTCAAGGAGATATGAGGAAAGAAGAAACACTGACCAGAGGAGAGATCGTGGTGATGAAAGAAGATATTCAGATCTAAAGCCCGATCGCAGAGATGAACAGAGACGTACTCATGATGACAAACACTCAGGGAAGACTGAAAGCTCATCAAGACAGAGGGAACCTGACTCAAGGAGGATCCCTGAACCAAGGAGAGAAAGAGGAGATGAGAAACCAACATGTTACAACTGTAACAAGAGCGGGCACTATCAGTATGATTATCCGAAGCTGAGTGCAAGGGAAAGAGAGGACAGGAGGGCCAAGAGAGACTAGAGACTTGCAGACCGGAGAGCGATGCTCGCTGAGGATGCAACTGACTCTGACGGTCCTGAGGAAAGGTCGCCTAAACTCTTTTCTAATGATGAGTACGATGATGTCTGCCTGATGGCAAGAGAGGAACCTGAGGTAACATCTAACTCTGTATGTGGTTCCTACACTGGTCAAAATCCTGAGCTTAGCTCAGAGTCAGTCAGAGAAATGAACCTTCAGATCTGTCTGGATCAATTGATGGTTGATTTCTCCAGATTGCAGGAAACTAATGCCTTCTTGGTAGAGGAGAACAAGAAATTGAGTACTGAGGTTTAGAACCTGAATGATCAGCTCACAAAGTCTGATCTTAAAGAATCAACTCAGATTGTGAGACTAACTCAGGAGATTGATTTAATCAATGCTGAGCGTCTTCCAAGAGAGAAGCTTATTAAGGAATTGGCTGAGGAAGAGTTGGTTAGGAAGGAAGAACTGAAAGCACTCAAGAGTAAGTTTGATGACCTCTTTGCCAGATATAAAATCCTGAAAAAGAGTGAGGACTCACTCAAGCAAAAGGTTGCAGCAATGAATAAATACCCAGTGGCTAGAGAGGAAATAAATAGCAGCCAGATGCTTGGGAACAAGAAAAAGGGACTTGGATATGTTCCTAAGAAATCCTCACAGGGTCAATCTCATATTGCTTCAGGGAGCAATACTGAGAGGGTATTTGTTCAGGCAGGCCAGAGTGCACCTAAGGTTGTACTTCAGGCCCGTCAAAATGATAAGGGCAAGGAAAATGTTGACACAGTCAGGGTTGCCCCCAAGGTTGCTAAGCCAAAACCCAAGGAAAAGGCAAAGCAACCGAAGGAGGTCCCTGAGAGCTCAGGCCAGAGAAAGCCTCAGCGAAAGCAGAGGAAGACTCAGGCCAAGAGCCCTCAGACTGATCAACGAGGGTACCATCATGCTTGGCAATATCAACAGGGAAGGCCAAACATGATGACACCCCCATGGTTTTGGCATCCTGAGGCCTTTAACTGTTTTCCATTCCCTCACTTGCCTAGGGGGAATAGAACACAGGGTCCTTATCAAGAACAAGGCCCAAGACCTGCTGCACCCAGACCTAGGAATAACTGGAAGCCAGCCCAAAAGGCACCCACTCAGGCTCCTGTGAAGCCTAAGTCCAGCACTCATACACCATCTTCCTCTCAGGCAAAGAAGAAGAAAGTTGTGTATGTTGATGTTTCAGGGAAACAAATTCACCACTCTGAGGCAATCAGGGTTGTGAAGCAAGTCTGGATCCCGAAGGGTACAACTGACATGATAGGACCCAACACACAATGGGTACCTAAAGCCTGATTCATTTGCAGGCGGCTGTGGATCACAACAAGAGGAGAGGAGACTCAAAAAAAGTTGTTTGGTACCTAGACAGTGGATGCTCAAGGCATATGACTGGAATAAAGAGTCTTCTCCAAGAGTTTCAGGCTAAGGATGGTCCACAGGTAACCTTTGGTGATAACTCAAAAGGTGTTACTAAAGGTTTTGGTATCTTGATAATAGGTACAGTCAGAGTGGAAAATGTGTCCTTTGTAGAAGGACTGAAGCATAACCTTTTGTCAGTAAGCCAATTATGTGACAAAGGTTTCAGTGTTGAGTTCTCATCGAATATATGTTCAGTCAAGGACATATCAACACAAGTGCTTCTATCAGGTATCAGGAAAGGTAATGTTTATCTTGCTGATTGGAGCAGCACTATTCCTAATACTTGTTTTGTTGCTAAAAGCTATCTAGAGCTCAGTTGGTTATGGCATAAAAGATTAAGCCACCTGAACTTCAAGATTCTTAACAAAATTTCTAGACAGTCACTTGTTGATGGTCTACCTAATGAAGTTTTTAGCAAAGATCATGTGTGCAAAGCTTGTCAGGAAGGGAAGCAGGTTAGAGCTTCATTCAAAGAGAAAGCTTCCTATTCCACTGACAGGATTCTTCAGCTCTTGCACATGGATTTATTTGGTCCTATTACACCTGTGAGTATGAATGGTAGGAAATATACCCTTGTGGTTATTGATGATTATTCTAGATATACTTGGGTCATTTTCTTGATGAATAAAAATGAAACACAGGTGCAGCTTCCAGAGTTGCTCAGGATACTCAGCAATGAGAAGAATCAGTCCATTACTAAGATCAGATTTGACAAGGGCACTGAATTTATAAATTCATATATTTCTGACTTTTGTAATGAACTTGGTATAGCTCATGAGACTTCTGCAGCTAGAACCCCACAACAAAACGGTGTTGCTGTGAGAAGAAACAGGACACTGAAGGAAGCTGCCAGGACCATGCTGGCTGAGTCAGGATTGCCCAAGAAATTATGGGCTGAGGCAATCAACACCGCATGCTACACTCAGAACATATCCATGCTGAACAAATAACATGCACATACCCCATATGAGACATGGAATAAGAGGAAACCTCGTATATCTTACTTTCATATATTTGGTTGTAAGTGCTTCATCCTCAACAATGGGAAGACCCAATTGAAAGCCTTTGATAGCAAATCTGATGAAGGGATATTCTTAGGATATTCTGAAGTTAGTAAAGCTTTTATGGTTTACAATTGTAGGACCCTTGTTGTGAGAGAATCACCACATATTGTGTTTGATGAATCTACTAATGAGTCTAGGGTAAGAGAGTTGAATCCTGACACTGAGGAGGTCACAAGGAGGGTGACAAGGCTAAGCTTAAAGAATCAACCTGATCCAATGGTCAAATTCGTGCCAATTCCAAGATGGGATGATGACGATGATCAGGATGATGAACCAAGTGCCACTCCTAAGCCCAGCACATCAGGGATAGTTGAGCCTCAGACTGAGGAACGGGCTTAACCTGAGGTAAGCACCGTCTATGAAGATGTTGTTGCAGCTGAGACGGTTCCTGAGTCACCTCATCAAGGGAGAACTAATGTCCCTGACATTGAGCTTGTTAATCCCTTTGGTATAGACTCAGGTTCATCTCCTTCTGTTCAATTTCCTGAATTTCTTGAACCTGTAGATACTAACCTTGCAGGTACTTCAGGAACAACTCCTGGCAAAAGAACAGGGATAGAGGATCATCCTATTGATCAAGTCATTAGGGATCCAACTGAGGGACTCAGGACCAGACGGTTTCATGGTGATAGTGCATTGTTCTGTTGCTTTCTCTCTGACCAAGAGCCTCAGAACATTGAAGAAGCTCTCACTGACTCGAACTGGATCATTGCCATGCAAGAGAAGTTGAATCAGTTCACAAGGAATCGGGTTTGGGAATTGGTTGATAGACCCAGGCATCAAGGTATTCAAGTGTCAAGAAAAAGAAATATCAGTACGGAAATCAAAGGATGAGAACTTTACACTATATGGTACTAGAATTGGAAATATACCTCAAGTAATTTCAGCAATGAAAGCCCGGAAATTATTGAGGAAAGGAAAGAATACGGTATTTCTAGTAAATATTATAGCAACGGAATCCAATGGTCCAACACTGGATGATGTGCCTATAGTATGTGAATACAAGGATGTATTTCCAGACGATTTGCCAGGATTACCCCCAGATCGTCAGTTGGAGTTCACTATTGATTTGATACCTGGAGACGCGCATGTTTCTAAAGCACCTTACAGAATGGCACCAAAGGAGTTACAGGAGTTGAAGGTGCAATTGCAAGAATTATTGGACAAAGGGCTTTATTCGACCAAGTGTGTCACCATGGGGTGCACCAGTATTATTTGTGAAAATGAAAGATGGATCGTTGAGGATGTGCATCGATTATAGAGAACTGAATAAGCTCACTATCAAGAATAATATCCACTTTCCAGAATCGAAGATCTATTTGATCAGTTAAGAGGAGCTCGTGTATTTTCAAAAATTGATTTGAGATCGGGATATCATCAGATAAAGATTAAAGAAAGCGATATTCTGAAGACAACATTCAGAACCTGATATGGTCATTATGAGTTCGTAGTGTTACCTTTTGGACTCAGTAACGCGCCAACTATATTCATGGATTTGATAAATCGGGTATTTCATCAATATTTAGATCAATTTGTGATCGTCTTTATTGATGATATTCTAGTATATTCAAGAAATCAGGAGCAGCATGCAGAACATCTTCGAATTACATTGGAAACTCTGAGAAAAGAGAAATTGTATGCTAAATTCAAGAAGTACGAATTCTGGTTGGATAAAGTTGTATTTCTTGGACATACGGTTTCAGCTTTGGGAATAGAAGTTGACCCAACAAAGGTAAAAGCTGTAAACCAATGGAAGACACCAACTAATGTAAACAAAGTTAGGATTTTTCTTGGTTTAGCCGGGTATTATCGAAGATTCATTGAAGGGTTTGCTCGTATTTGTGACATTCAAGTTTTAATATACTTTATTTTGGAAATTTTGATTTGTAAACTCAAGGCTATGGCCGTATGTACTTACTACTTCCGTTGTGTAAATAAGTGTGGCGTTATTTTAATTATAAAACTAAACTTTAGTAGTGTTTCTACTTGTGCCACATCACGTCTTCTTACTATTTTAAGTAGGGACACTACATAAATAACCTCTCCCTTAGACTAATGTCCTCCCATTCGAGCAATAAAGGAACAGAGGAAGGACTGGACCCCCTATTTCCGATCGTGCCGTTTTTCGAACACCCGCCCTTTGAAGTCTCCTCTGAAATGCCTCCTGACGTGGATTCAGTAGTTCGATCTACGGAGGACATCAGTGTTCGCCTGTCAAGTAAAGAGGCTAGGGAGGCCGCGAGCAGCTCCTCTGACGAGCAATCTTCCTCTAGCTCTGAATCTGAGGAAGATCCAGAGTTTGACGAGCTCACCCCTGAATTCTTGGAAGGGATAGGGTTTCCAGGTCCAAGAATGCTCGAAAATGAAATCCCTCAGGGAGTTGCTCGCCCATTTAAATGGCGAGCATATTCTGCTGAGTATGCGAACAAATTTCCCCGCCCCTCACGTCAAGTATTGGATTTGGTGAGGACTGAGTATCAGGCGAGCAAAATTAAAAGTGTTGTTCGCAAAGACGAGCTCAACCTCATCCGGGAGACATATCAAATTCCCCATGACATCTTCATGTGGGTGTTGGTGTATACTATAAAGCAAACTTTTGTTGGGCTTTTATGGATATATTTAATTTCCTTATTATTTGAAATAAATGGGTTTTCACATTATTGCAATCTTATTAATTGTCTGTATTGCTTGTATGTTTGTTTATCTTATATTGTAGATAATGTTAGGATAAAAGTTGTATAGTTTTGATGAGTTAAAACAAACCAGAAGATGTAATAGGACCATCTGGACCTGTTAGCCAGATGAGGAAGTAGATTAGGACTTAGTCTAGGGGGAACTGCCAGACCAGAAGACTTCACCAGAAGAGTCACCAGAAGACCTACTAGAAGACCTACCAGAGGACTTCACCAGAGGACTTCTCCAGAGGACTCCACCAGAAGACTTCACCAGATGAGATCAAGACCAGAGGCAGAGGACCTTCCCCAGACCAGACGAGTCCGGACCAGACGAGTCTGGTGAAACAAAAGATGCTCAGAATCATCTCCTGTTTCTACTAAGCGTTCTGTTTCTTAACCGACTCTGGACCAGAAGACATCGAGGTTGCCTGGTATCTGGTCCTGCCTTCTCTAGAAGAATCAGAGTTAGGCATTGGAAGCATTTGACCGTTGGTGATTCAAATCAAGTCAACAAGATCAGATTGGAAAGTTTTGAAGTCAATCAATCCAAGGATCTCACCAACCCAATCAATCAATTTGGGAATTGATTGATTGGAAGCTTCCTTAAATAGAGATCTGATTAGAGTAGCTCTCCAACGGCTAAACCCTAATCACCTCTATAAATACAAGAGTACAGACTCAAAGAAAGGCTCTAGAATCTTACGCGCACGAAGTCATATTCCAAGCCTTTGTCTTATCACGCACATAGCACTCTTATTGTTCATACTTTCATATTTACTCAAAGGAGTAGTTGGATCTCAACCTGTTCATCTCTAAGAAAAGGTTGAAGGCTGTAGACTTTAGATTGAAATTAGATTTAAAGGGTTTGTAAGAAGGAACTGGTACTTTGCAATTCCAGTGCACAAATTTGTTTGTGCTGAGTATTCCTCTATTTAGGTGTTTTCTACTCTTAATTTTGTTAATCCAATTATTCTATTTCTATTTTAATGGCTATTTCTCTTATTTCTATATATGCTTTGCTTAGTTTAATTATGTGTAGCTAAATTCCTTGTGTTTGGGTGTTTGGAATTATATGGGTGATTAAGTACATGATTTGATTGGTGATTATTGCTCTAGTTGGAGGTCATCCTAATAGGATTATGGTTTTGATTATTCGATTTAATGAATTGCTTTTGTAATTTGTATTAGATTGTGTGATTATCGCAACGAGAGTTGGATGAGTGCATGAAATAGTATGGGTGTGAGTAATTCATGAGATTTGAGTTAATATTGAGGCATCGCAACGAGAGTTGGGTGTTTTCATTAGAATTTCATAATTTCTACATTAGTTGCTTGATTTAGTTGTCGGGTAATTAGCGAGGAGAAGAAAATCCAAGGGTTTTAATTGACGTGTTTGTCTAGGCTTATCAAGTACGACTAATGCATTATATTTCGTGATTGCTCCTTTTGATGACAAAAAACTAGAGTAGTAGTTGCTTGTTGAACATGTATTTGATTCTCTTGTAAGGAAGAACACCCGAACACCTTTTTCCACCATTTTTCGAAAACTTAAAAATTTCTTGCTACTTTGTTTTAGTTCTTTTTTAGTATCCTTAGTTCCTTTTAATTTAGTAAATTGCCAACATACAACCTTCTAAAATTCGAATTGCATTACAATTATGTGGCGACGTATACTCCTAGGGATATGTTCATCAATTTAATCCCGTGGTTCGGTATTAAACTTGGTCAATTGCTTACAACAACAACGATCTCGTACACTTGCGAGTAGTTGAATTCATGCTTAACAAATTTAACTTCTAAGTTTTTGCTTCCACTTGCACTTGGAGGAGGGAGACCTGCTTCTCTTGCCTTCTTGTTCTGCCTTCGAACATATCTGAGTCTCTGCTCTTCATCTATGTTCTTGCTGATTCTGGCAAGTCTCTCTTCTTCTGTCTCCTCCTTGAACCTCTTATCTGCTTCTCCAACAACTTCCTCTAAGAAGCTTTTCTTTACTTTTCTTATCTTTCTCTTGGCAGGACCAGAGATAGAGACAGGGTCCTTTTCAGCACCAACAACTTCTTCTTCAGCAAATAGTTGCTTGGCCATTGCCAGATATTTCAACTCTTCCTTTTTCTTCTTGTGAAGCTCAGCCTGAGCCAAAGTATTCTCCATCAGGTCCAGGCGACCAGAGTGGTTGAAGAAAGTATCATTCGTGCTCTTTGCCAGTTCAGTTCTGGCCTTATCTTCCCCCTTTTTAACTTCTTCAAGAAGTAGCTCTACAACCTGCCTAATCAGAGCAGGCAACTCTGTGTTGGAAGAGGAGTGAAGATCCCTGAGCTTCTTAGCTTCTTCAACATATGCCCGAGCCTCAGCCACCAGGCATTCCTGCTTATTTAACAACTCCTACAAGGAATCCTTCATATTTGCAGTCTTCAACATATATGAAGCCATTTCTACCTTAAGAACAGAAACTAGACACAACTGATCCAAAACATGCTGTTGGAGATTCCTCTGGTTGTCAATGACATCCATCTTGAGGAAGAGACAGTCAGATAGGCAAAGGTTGTCTTGATCTACTTCAGGAACTTCTTTCTTTCTTCTTTGATTTGTTGCTCTATAAGTGCAGGCGTAAGATATTGCATGGCTTTGTTGAATCTGCCAATCTACTGGATCTATTCATTGAAAAATAGCTTCATCTTCTAGAGCACAAGAGGGGTCAGATCAAAGTCCTTTTCATTAGAGTATAACTCTGGAGGAAAAGTGAAGTGGGGGCCAAAGGAGTCAGAGGGACCCTCTGGAGAAATCATGACCCATATCTGGATCAGGAGAGTACGGACCACCACTTTGGCAGACTCTGGAGATTCAAGCTCAGCTGGATTCTGCACATTGAGCTTCTTCTTGATGTTAATCTCCCAAGCAGTAAAACCAGCCGTGGTCATCTCTTCCAGCAGCATGACCAAATCTTCAACATCCTCCAATCTGGCTTTGCTCCAGACCTTTCCATCCGTCAGGATAGCCAGGAGGAGTAAGTGCTCCAAAAGGGTGGGGAATTGCTGTCTTAGCCAGAGCTGAGCACTTACACTCATACTCTGCCTTATGGAACCCATATCAGAATCATTGAAGGTGAAGGGTTAGGGCACAGGGGCAGAGGAGGATGAAGCTAAGTTAGAAGGCTCTAGTGAAGCATCCCCTTCTTCACTATCATCGCTGATTGAGACTATGGGGGAGGGAGGAGGACCAGGGAACCCCAAGGACATATAGGAATGAGGGTTTTTGGTCAGATTGAGTGGGGGAGGGATAAGTGTTTGGGTTTGAGAGGTAGAAAGGTTTTTTTTAGTAGGTTGCTCTGCACTAGAAGAGATAGAGGGTACCTCTGGTACAAAGGTTGTTTGTGTGGGTGAAGGGTTAGTAGGTAGAGGTGTTTGAGATTGAGTTTGAAGGGGAGAGGCTATATGTGAGGAAGGGGGAGTGTTTGAGATAGGTTGCTCTGGTAGGGGTGATTGTGAACCAGAGGCAGGGGGTTGGGGTTGTGCCTGGGTTTCTGGTGGAGAGAGGGATGTGGAAATAAGATTAACAGGAGATGAAGTAGATGGATTTACCTCAGCTGAGTCAACATCAGCTGGTACAGAGGCCTCTGGAGCTGTAGGAGAAGACACAACATCCTCCATCAACTGTGAAGCCTCTTCAGTGGCTTGTTCCAGAGCATCTCCCAGATCTGAGCTGGAATCTGGATCTTTTTTAAGAATAGCCCTCTTGGCTCTTGACTTCCTCTTCAGAGGGGCCTCCTCCTGTGACTCTTCCTCCTCTGATGGCTCATCCTGCAGGAGTATTTTCTTCCCTTTCTTTGTTCCCTTCATTGTTCTGGGCTTCTTGGCAGACGGTTTGCTTGCACCACCTTCTTCTTGCCTGGTCCTTTTCTTGGCAGGACCTCTCTTTCTTCGTGTTAGGTGAAGTAACAACTTCTTCACCACCTCTCTCCTGTTTCTTCAAAGCAGCTGTAAGGGGAATCTGGCCATCCTCTGATAAGCTAGAAATCACAAGATTGGAAGAAGCAGGAGCTGCATCCTTCTTCGTCAAAGACTTCTTCTTCCATTTAGCAGGGGAAGGCACAACTTGAATAGGTTGAGCAAGAATGGCTCCTTCACCATCTGAGTCGGAGAGACCATGAAGAGGCCCATCCTTGTGAATAAGATCTTGGATCTGTGGAAACCCTTGCACCAAGTTGCCTTCCATACCTTGTCTGGGAGCAGGGAGTCCAGAATCAGAGTAATCTTTGTTCCCATTGACACATTTGCATTGAACACGAGCTGCAACTCCCCTGGCTTGCTTGGATATTCTTCCTTTTGAACCTTTACCTTATTTTTCCTCAAAACATCCCAGAAGAACTCAGCCCAATTACATTACCCACCATCATAAACGGCTCTCATCACACACATACGACCATTGAAGATGACATCTATACTGTGATTCTCACACATCAGTACCTTAATAATAATAAAAAAATACCTTGTACTTCTGATAAAGTTGTTTATCCAGAAATCCCTTTGTCAATGCCTGGCAAGAAGATCTGGCGAAGATCTTGAACGATTTACTATTTCACCCTTCTTATATCTCAGGGGATCAACACCAGTGTAAGAAATATTACCAAATAGCTTGCAAAAATCATGCTTCGAGAAGAACACCTCTTCTCCATCAATCTTAGAAGCAATATGTCCATCGAGAATCTTTATCCTCACCAGAAACTGTGCAACATACCCATCCAAAGTGCGAAGGCCTTTGGGAATGGCAGAGATAAAATCTTCAACGCCAGATTTGCGCAATAATTCCAGAATCTCCAACGCATCAGGGTTGTGAGTGGAGTAGAATTCGACGGCCATCTCCATCTTCAACTTCTTGCAAATGTAGTCTGGGTCGAAGTTACATTTGGGAGCCATTTCTAAAAAAATAGAGAAAGGTAGAGAGAAAACTGATTGTGCAGAGAGAAGTTAGGGTTTGAAAGTTTTGAACAAGTGAAGAGACAATAAGAATTTTTAGAGTTTATAAGAGGGATGTACGCGTAGATTTGAAATTAATGAGGTGTGAACATGTGTAAATTAAAATTAATTTAGGGGATAAGATCAATTTGTCAATTGATTGACATATTGCACTTTAATTAAATCTGACGACCAGGATTGAATTTGGCAAGTTACAGATTTAATTGTGGGCGTGGTATGGTCATTGGGACTGGGTTCGAGGGGGTTTGTGGCAGTAAAGAGAAAAAATGAAATGATTGCCTAGACCCACGACCCTAGTTCTAAGTACACTCTGAATATGAAATGTTTTAGGTGTATTTAGTAATTTAAAAGATGTGTACCAATGGTCAGAGGCAGAGAAGTAAATACATACCTGTCATCTGATATCATAACCAGAAGATACCTCAAGTAGTCTGATGTTATATCTCATCTGATTGAACTTATCTGAATCAGGTCAACACTTTTCTGCAGCCTTATCTGGACTCTGACAATGTGTCTTATCTGGTCTATAACTCATATTGAGATGTAACTTCTCTGGTATATCTAATTTGTAGACATGTCAGTATATCAAGTAAAATTAAAGAATATAATTGAAATTAAGGATACTTCTCTGGTATTCCCCCTAAACCAATTCTGTCACTGGATCCAATAATCCTAACTCAAACGCTAACTCTCAGAATCTGGTCTCAGCCAAAGGCTTAGTGAGAATATATGTTCTCTTCTTCTCTTTTGCAATCTTTTCCATCCTTTTATCTCCCTTCTCTACACGATCTCTGATAAAATGGTGTCTTATATCAACATGTTTGCATCTGGTGTGAAGAACTGGATTCTGGGTGATGGGTATAGCACTGTTGCTATCACAAAATATTGGAATATCCTTAGCCCTAATGTGGTAGTCCCTAAGCTGCTGATTAATCCAGAGTAGTTGTGAACAACAGCTACCTGCGGCCATGTACACTGCTTCTGTGGTTGATGTAGCAACTGAAGTATGTTTAGAGAACCAAGATACCAACTTATTCCCTAAAAATTGGCATGATCCACTTGTAGACTTCCTATCTATTTTGCACCATAATCTGAATGTGAATATCCACTTAACTCTAAATTGTCATCTGCAGGATACCATAAACCCAAATTAACTATTCCCTTAAGATATTTCAGTATCTTTCTAGCAGCTTCCAGGTGACTCCTCTTAGGATTAACCTGAAATCTGGCACACACACCTAGAACAAAAGTGATATTTGGCCTGCTTGCATTCAAGTACAGAAGAGAACCAATAAGAGCTCTGTACGGAGTCTGGTCCACACTCTCTCCAGACTCATCTAGACCCGTGTTGAAATTTATCGTCATAGGAATCTTGGAAACCTTGCTAGATCCTACTCCAAATTTCTCTAACATGTTTCTGATGTACTTTCCTTGATTAATGAATATTCCCTTCTCTGATTGTTTAACCTGAAAACCTAAGAAATAATTCATCTCACCCATCATAGACATTTCAAACTGGCTCTGCATGAGATCTCCAAATTTCTCACATAGCTTCTTCTTATGGGACCCAAATATAATGTCATAAACATATATCTGGACCAGAAGGATGTCCTTTCTTTCTTCTTTCCTAAACAAGGTCCTATCAATCTTTCCCTTAGTAAAACTATTGTCCAGAAGAAACTGAGATAGAGTGTCATACCATGCTCTAGGTGTCTGCTTAAGCCCATAAAGAGCCTTCTTAAGCTTATACACCTTGTCACCTTGTTCAAACCCAGGAGGTTGTTCCACATACACTTCCTTAATGAGAATCCTATTAAGAAAAGCAGATTTCACATCCATTTGGTATACTTTGAACTTCATGTTAGCAACATATGATAGAATTAATCTGATGGCTTCTAGTCTGGCAACAGGAGCAAATATCTCATCATAGTCTATTCCTTCAGACTGAGAATAGCCCTGAGCTACTAGCCTTGCCTTGTTTCTAGTAATGACATCATTCTCATCTTTCTTATTCTTGAAAACCCCACTTAGTGCCTATCACCTTTTGATGTCTTGGTCTGACTACCAGCTCCTAAACATCCTGTTTGGTGAATTGATTCAACTCCTCCTGCATTGCAACAATACATTTGAATATTTCAGTTCTTCCTTGATGTTCTTGGGCTCAATCAAGGACACATAGCAACTGAACAAGACAACTAAGTTAAGAGTTCACCTAGTCTGGACACCCTTAGTTGGATCTCCTATAATTAACTCATTGGGGTGATCAACCAGCGTTTTCCTTTGTTGGTCCCACTAGTCAGTGTAGTAAAGATTGCGGAAGCTTAACTTAAAATCCTTTTTCAAAGTCTTTTTACTAAGAGCACTAGATAAGCAAAGAGTAAATAAAGCAATAAAGAACACATGATATATAGTTGTTCGGATGTTAAAATCTTACGTCCACTCTCCCTTTTATCAAGGGGCATTACTAACCAACCAACCAACTTACAAACACTGGAATTGACAAGTACCAGTTCCTTGCTTACAAACTTTAGATCTCACTTCGATCTGAAGTGCCAACAACTACAACCTTATCTTATAAGATGAACAGGTTGAGTTTAGATTCCAACTAACTCCTTAAGAGTAGATATGAATAAGAACAAAGTAAGAGTGTTAAATGCTTAGTGATTAAGAGGCTTGAATATGAGCTTCGTACGCGTGTCTAGAGCCTTTCTTCATTGATGCACTCTTGTATTTATAGAGGTGATTAGGGTTTAGCCGTTGGAGAGCTAATCTAATCAGATCTCTAATTATGGAAACTTCAATCAATCAATTACCTAATTGATTGATTGGGTTGGTGAGATCCTTGGATTGATTGACTTCAAATAATTTCCAATCCAATTATGTATGACTTGATTTGAATTACCAACGGTCAAATGCTTCCATTTCATAACTCCGATTCTTCCAGAGTAGGCTGAACCAGACACCAGATGACCTCGATGTACTCTGGTCTAGAGCCGATTAAGAACCAGAATACTCAGTAGAATCTAGAGATGATTCTGAGCATCTTTTGGTTCACCAGACTCGTCTGGTCTGGGGAAGGTCTTCTGCCTCTGGTCTGATCTCCTCTGGTGAAGTCTTCTGGTGGAGTCCTCTAGTGGGATCTTCTGGCGACTCTTCTAGTGAAGTCTTCTGGTCTGGCAGTTCCCCCTTAACTAAGTCCTAATCTAGTTTCTCATCTGGCTAACAGGTCCAAATGGTCCTATTACATCTTCTAGTTTGTTTTAACTCATCAAAACTTAACAATTTTTATGCTAACAATTTTCCCCTTTTTGATGAAGTTAAAACACCAACTAGAACTGATCAACTCAAAATAAGCAAGAAAGCAAATAAAGATAAGACCTTACAATAGATCTTATCAGACAAACAATGAGACAACAAGAAGTTGTCTTGAGACTGAATAGATATGGCTTTTCATTAATAATGAGGACAAAAGAGTTTACAAATTACAAATCAGGCCCTAACTTTGCATATCTTTGTTCTCCTTAGGAACCAAAAACCAATCCAGGAATCCGTCTTGAACTGCCTTGAGCTCTGTTGAGTTTGCTGGAGTGAAGTTCACCAACAATTTTGTCTTATACAGCTTCTTCAATTCTGCCCAATCAATCTGGTCCCCATTCATTGGAGTATTAAGATAATGAAACTCTAGGGCAGTGACTTCCAGATTGAACTCAATGGTGGCGTCCATGAGTTTCTTGTACAGATCAGCATCGTAAGACTTCATCTAAGAATGGAAGGTTCTGTTGATCAAGGCTTCGTCCTCTGGAGGTGGCCTGGATAAACCACAAAGTCTTTGCTTCTTTCCACCTTTCAATGAGTGGAACAGGCATAGTAGAGTCAAATGACCCTTCTGTCCTCTGAGGTAGAATATCCATCACCTCAACAAGTGCCTTCTTCCCCTGGCTTTATCCACTGGCAACAGGAGTAAGACCTGCTTCTCTGGCCTTCTTTTTTTGCTTCCTAAAACATCTGAACCTCTGCTCTTCATCTATGTTCTTTCTCACTTTGGCCAATCTCTCCTCTGGAGTCTCCTCCTTGAATCTCTTCTCAGCCTCTTCAACAACTTGCTCCAGGAAGCTCTTCTTGACCCTTCTGATCTTCCTCTTAGCAGGGCCAAGAATGGTTACAGGATCCTGCTCAGAGTCAAGAAATTCCTCTTCTGCAGTAAGCTACTTGGCCATAGCTAGAGATTTTAGCTCCTCCTTCTTCTTCTTCTGCAGCTCAGCTTGTGCAAGTGTATTCTCCAGCAGGTCCAGACGACCACCATAATTGAAGAGGGTCTCATTGGTGCTCTTCGCCAGACCAGTTCTGGCCTTCTCTTCCCCCTTTTTAACTTCATCAAGGAGGGGCTGCACCACTTACATTATCAGATCAGGCAGTTCAGTGGAGGAGGAAAAGTGAAGATCACGCAGCTTCTTGGCTTCTTCAAGATAGGCTTGAGCTTCAGCAACCAGGCGATCATGCTTAGCCAACATCTCTTAGAGAGAATCCTTCATCTTGGTTGTCTCAAGCATCTGGGAAGCCATCTATACCTTGAGCATAGTGACAGGACGCAGCTGGTCCTGAACATGCTCCTGCAACTGCCTCTGGCCCTCAATCATGTCCAACTTCAAGAAGAGGCCATTAGCCTTGAATGAAGCTTTAGCAGAGGTAAAGACTGCCTTGATTTAATTCAAGAACTTCTATTTTTCTTCCTTGATCTGGTGCTCAATCATGGCAGGCACCAGATGCTGCACGGCCTTGGAGAAGCGTCCAATCTACTGGATCTGCTCGTTGAAGAAAAGCTTCATCTTCTGGAGGACATCAGGCGACATATCAAAGTCCTCCTCATCTGAATAAAGCTCTGGAGGGAAGGAGAAATGAGGGCCAAAAGAGTAGGAAGGGCCCTCTGGAGAAATCATAGCTCCTTTCTGAATCAGCAAAGTCCTAACCACCACCTTTGCTGCCTCTGGGGATTCAAGCTCTGCAGGATTTTGAAGGTTGAGCTTTCTCTAGATTTCTATCTCTCAGGCAGTGAAGCCAGCAATGGTCATCTCCTCCAACAGCATGACCAGATCTTCAACATCTTCGAGTCTGGCCTTGCTCCAGACTTTGGCATCAGTAAGGTCTGCCAACAGTGGTAAGTGCTCCAACAGAACAAGAAATTGCTCACTTAGCCAGAGCTGATCACTTACACTCATGCTCTGCCTGATGGGACCCATATCAGCATCATTGAATGTGAGGGGTTTGGGCCCAGAGGCAGAGGAGGATGGTGCTAAGCTCTCCGGCTCCAGTGAAGCATCCTCATCTTCACTATCATTGCTAGATAAATAGGTGGGAGAAGAGGGAAGACCAGGGAATCCTAAAATCAAAGAAGAGGGGGGATTCTGGTCAGGTTGTGATTGTGGAGGTGAAGGATTTGTGGGTAAAGGTGTTTGTGATGGAGGGGGAGAGGGTGTTCGAGTGGGTAGGGTAGAGGATGTATATTGGGGAGCATCTGGTATGGTTTGCTCTGGTGGGTTTGCATGTGAACCAGAGACAGGGTGGAGGGGTTGCGTTTGAGTTTCTGGGGGAGAGGTGGAAGGAGTAACAAGATTAACATGATGGGAAGAGGGGTTTACCTCAGCTGAGTCAACATCAGCTGGTACAGTGAGCTCTGGGGCTGTTGTTTCCCCCATCAACTGAGAGGCCTCCTCTATTGCCTGCTCCAGTGCATCTCCCAGTTCCGAGCCAAAATCTAGATCTTGCAAGATGGCTCTCTTAGCCCTGGGTCTCCTCTTCAGAGGCATATCCTCCTCTGACTCCTCTTCTGATGGCTCATCCACCAGAAGGATTTTCTTCCCTTTTGGTGCCCTCTTAGATGTTCTGGGCTTCTTAGTGGAAGACTTGCCTACCTCCTTCCTCCTGCCTGGTCCTCTTCTTAGCTGGACCATTTTTCTTGGCAGCTTCTTCACCATCACCCCTCTGCTTCTTCAAAGCAGCCTTAAGGGGAATCTGGTCATCTTTTGATGAGCCAGAAATAACCAAGTTGGAAGAAGCAGGAGATGCATCCTTCTTCTTCAAGCTCCTCTTCTTCTGCACTATAGCAGGGGAGGGCACTGCTTGGATAAGGGGGATATGGATGGCTTTTTCACCATCAGAATCAACATGGTCGTGAAGGGGCCCATCTTTGGAAAACAAGATCTTGGACTTGTGGAAGCTTCTGTACCAGGATCCCTTCCACACCTTTTATGGAAGAATGGAGTCCAGAATCAAGGTTAACTTTGTCCACAACAAAAATTTGAATTGAAGTAGAACTGCAACTCCCCTGGCTTTCTGGGGCACTCCTCCCTTTGAACCTTGGCTCTGTTCTTCCTCAACACTTCCCAGAAGAACTCTGCCCAATTGCATTGAACGCCATCGTATATGGCACACATCACACATAAACGACCTGTGAAAATAGCATCAGTGCCATGATTTTCACACATCAATACCTTGACCACAATGTCAAATAATACCTTGAATTTGTGCCTAAGGTGTTTATCCAGAAATCCCATCGTCAAATTCTGGCAAGAGGAATGAGCAAATAACTTGAAGAATTCCTAAGCTTCGTCCTCCTTATACCTCAATGGATCTACTCCTTCCGCAGAAATATTCCCAAAAAGTGTGCCGAAGTCATGCTTTGAGAACACCACGTCTTCTTCATCGATCTTCGAAGAAATATACTGGTCATGAATCCTCATCCTCACCAAAAAGTAGGAAGCATACCCATCCAATGTGCGAAAGCCTTTGGGAAGAGAGGAAATCAACTCTTCCAATCCAGATTTCTGTAACAACTCCAGAATCGCCAACGTCGTGGGGTTGTGAGTAGAGTAGAAATCAACATCCATCTCTGTCTTTAGCTTCTTGCAGACATAGTCTGGATTGAAGTTGCACTTGGGTTCCATTACTGTGGAAAAGAGAAGAAAAGAGAGAGAACTATTTTTGCAGAGAGAGGTTAGGGTTGAAAAATTTGAACAAGCGAAGAGACATAGTAAGAGAATATGAGTTTATAAAGGAATACATGCGTGGGTTTGAAATTAAATGGAATGTGAATGCGTGTAAATTGAAAATTAAATTTGGGGGACAAAATCAATTTGACAATTGATTGACATATTGCACTTTAATTAAATCTGACGGCCAGGATTGAAATAGACAAGATACAAATTTAATTGTGTGAGAGGCATCAATGGGACTGGGTTCGAGGGGGTTTTGTGGCAATCAAGATAAAAAGCGAAATGATTGCCTAGGCCCACTACCCTAGTCTTAAATACACTCTGGATATGAAACGTTTTGGGTGTATTTAGTAATTTAAAAAGTGTGTCCCAATGATCAGAGGCAGAGAAGTAAATACATACCTGTCATCTGGTATTGTAACCAGTGATACCTCAAGAAGTTTGATATTACATCTCATCTGATAGAACTAATCTGGTTCTGGTAAGAATTAACTCCGGATTTCTCTGCAATCTGACAATGTACCTCATCTGGTACATAACTCATTCGGAGATGTAACTTCTCTGGTATGTCTAACCTGTAGATATGTTAGTATAACAAGTAAAATAAAGACTATAATTGAAATAAAGGATACTTCTCTGGTGTTTCCCCTAAACCAATTCTGTCTCTGGATCCAACAATCCTAAATCAAATGCTAACTCTCTGAATCTGGTCTCAGCCAAAGGCTTAGTGAGAATATCCGCTCTCTGCTTTTCTGTTGCAATCTTTTTCATCCTTATATCTCCCTTCTCTACATGGTCTCTGATAAAATGATGTCTTATATCAACATGCTTGCATCTGGTGTGAAGAACCAGATTCTGGGTGATTGCTATTGCACTGTTGCTATAAAAAAATATTGGAATATCCTTAGCCCTAATCTGGTAGTCCCTAAGCTGCTGACTAATCCAGAGTAGTTGTGAACAACAGCTATCTGCAGCCATGTACTCTGCTTCTGTAGTTGATGTCGCAACTGAAGTCTACTTCTTAGAAAACCAATATTGTTGATAGGCGAGCAGAATTGTCATTTGTGCAATCAGGATTAATGCAAAAGACCCACGAATTAAGATGAAATTAAACCAAGATCAAGATTGAACAAGGTATCGGGCGAGCAGATCTGCATGCCGAGCAAGATTAACCAGGTGAACAGAATCAGCTCAAAGATCATATGGATTCATGTAAGAACCAAGTGAACACAATCAACACCCTGTCGACTAGATCTAGCAACAATCCCAAGATTACAATTTAGCAAGACTAAAGACAATCAGAATCAGACTAAAGACACCTCGAGGACAAGTCCAATAGGACGAGCAGCTCCTGACTGCGAAGAAGTCCAGCGTAGAAGGATAGAATTTAGTTTAGATAAGGTCAAACTAGTCAAAGCCCAAGTGTCACACATGGAGGCTAGGTAGGCCAAAGGTCATAAACACCTCCTGCTAGGAAAATGTCTATAAATACTCAGATTTTTTCAGCTAATAAAATAAGCACAAATTTACATACACGTCCAAACTTCGACTACACATCTAAAGCAACTCAATTATCTTACATACGTATTAATCACGAAAGCCAATACACATTTTAATTCAACATAAACCTAAATTTTTGTATTCACTAATTATGTTAGTGATCAATCACACGTAATTGTTTGGTGATCAATTAACCATTAAAAATAGCCACTAATCCTTGTGATTAGAAACTGTCATCAACAAATCAGCGCTAGAAAGAGGGTGTCGAACCTCCGGTTTAAGGAATCCAGAGTGATCACATAAAAACTTTGGACCTAATCATGAAGATTTGAAGAAGAGTGTTCTTGGTGTTCTTCATTAAAGAACTTTTAAAGATTAATACCCGATACATTAAGTGAAGATGCCTCTATCATGAAATGCAACACTCTCGGCATATGACAAGGGACTCACGCTCTAGGATGTCCTAGGCTGGTAGGCGAGCAGAAATGACCAGAAATGAGCAAGAAAATCGAACTACAATTGCACATCAGTTGATGTCACCTGAGCTGGACGCTTTTGTTTGCAACCTAGACGAAATGGCTCGAACAATTGCAATGCTCCAGGCTTTGCAAATACAACAGGCCCAACCTGGCCCCTCTCATATTCGAGCAAGGCATAGCCCAACAAGGACTCGAGAATATGAGAAGGCCAGAGGAGACCATTTGAATGAGGCAGATATTGCCCAAGCTCGTAGAGCAAAAGGCAAGGAGAAAAAACTCGCCGAAGCTACTAGCCAAGGGGAGTTAACCCAGAATCAAGCTCTGGAGGTGAGTTAGGGCACACGCCAGAGTGCCCTAGACAGATTAGGTCGCCGTGGTCGGGGAGCAGCTGAGATACATCCAATAGTTGGAATAGATCGCCCAATCGCAGTACCTGCTCGACAGTCAGTCTATGAGAGGCTGACTAGGTCATCCTCTGGTCACCTTAGCCCAGATGCAGAGCCCAATCCTAGGAGGCTGGCTTAGAGAGTTCCCACACCAAGCGAGGGACTGCGGCGAACAGATGGTCATGCACCTCTACTCGCCAAACAACCTCCAAGTCAATGGGGATCCTTCGAAGAGCTGGCCTCCATGAGAAAGGCGATTGAGAGCATGCAGGGCCTGTTGGACCAATAGAGAGGTTATGGGAGCACCTACTCTTCCTACCTCCATGTTATCTTTGGTGATTCTGAAACCCCCTATTTAGAAGAAGATCCAATTTCCAACTAGCATACAATATGAGGGTACGACGGACCCACGGGTGCATCTAATGAAATATTCGGATTACATGATATCAATGGGGGCAAGCGATGCAACCAGTGCCACAATTTTCCTTTAACTCCGGGGGACCATGTCCACAAATGGTTTTTGGCTCTGCCACCAGCTTTAATTCATTCATTTGCCTAGCTAGACAAAGAGTTCTTATCCCACTTCTCCACGGCCGGGTCTTATCTGTCCCAAAGACATCGATTATCCGACTTGAAACAAGCTGCTAATGAGTCGAACTGATCATACTTGGAAAGATTCGACAAGGTCCTGCTAGAAGGGGAGTCAGTCAGCGAGGACACCAAAATCGTAGCCGTCCTAGCTGGACTTAAAAAGGGCACCGAACTCTGGAAAGACGTACAACTTAGATGCCCGAAAACTTATGCCGAATTCCGTGATCGGGCGGGGGTCATTGCCTCCATGCACGAGGCATTACAGAAAGACATGGGGGACAAAGGTGAACAGAAAGAGGGTGCAAAAAAGCCTGGTAGTGGCGGTTATCGAGCTCCCAAGAACATGAAAGTGTTCACTGAAGGATATGTTGAATCACATACTCACCGTATCGATTGATACAGTCTACAATAATGCCCAGGATAAAAACTGCTCACACCTCCCCGAAAGATACATAAAGATGCTAGCACTAAACCAGAACAAGTATTGTTCCTAACATCAGAGTGTGGGGCACTTTACGAGTTAATGTCGTGACTTGCTGAAGCAATTATGGTGGTTCTACGAGGAGGGTAAGCCATCTGAGTTCGTAAATAACAGCCCGGCAAAAGAGACAGAGATGAAGATTCTGAGAAAGAGGACCTAGAGCAAGCACCTCGTCAGAATTGAGCCGGATGACCAGCTCAGGCAACAGCAGGAGGTTCGGTTCCTGAAATTCAGATGATGGAGCCTGCTGGGCCTGTTGGATGTTGCTCAGATGGACGACCACCAATTTTGAAATGGAAAAGAAAGGCAGAGCTATGGGCAGTGGCTCAGGTGCAGGAAATGGGAGTCGACTTATCTGTTCTTCATTCTGCGGAGTTGACTTTGACGGAAGAAGATTTGTAAGGAATCATAACGCCCCATAACGATTCCCTCGTTATTTATGCCAAGATAATGGGGACCAAAGTACATCGACTACTGGTTGACACCGGAGCCTACACTAATATCATTTTCAAGAAAACGCTTGATCAGCTAGGCGATTACACTAGCTACATTCAAGATTCCAATCACCGAATCTAAGGCTTCAGAAACGTTGTAACAGAGCCATTGGGCATAATTAGGTTATCTGTACAAGTAATGTCGACCAAGGACCCTGAAAAGAACATAACTGGAATGGTGGATTTCCTGGTCGTAGATCAAGAGTCCACCTACAATGGGTTCCTTGGCCGACCATTTTTTAATGAATTTAAAGCAGCAGTTTCAACCTGCCACTATTGTATCAAATTCCCAACAGCTAGTGGTGCAGGGACACTGAAGGGAGACCAAAGAAAAGCTCGAGAATGTCTACTTCAACTTCATCCTGCTAAAAGACATACATTCATGATGGAAGCATCAACCAGTTAGCTCGAGAATGAACCATCAATTCTTGAGAACATCTTGGGGACCCCGAATGACCAGATGGACATAGATGATCAACCCTCATTCCTGGGCGAGCAGAAGCTGCAAGACAGTGAGCAAATCTTGCCAGAGATAAATTTGTCACCCGTTGCCAATGATCTATATCCATATGTCAGACTGGAGGGCCCAGCCATGGCGACCAAACCTGCACTAAGCCAGTTGAGGATTTTGACCCCCGATTAGGTGTCGAACCTATGAACACCGAGGATGAGCTAAGCCTAAAAGAGCCAATAGTTGATTTGTGATGGAAGGGACAGAAATGGCGAGCAACTCCAGCCGAAGAGCTGGAAGCCCTCAAAGTTAACCCCAACCGGGATGATCTCAAATTATACATTGGATCAGAGCTCCCTGAGCCCTACAGAACTCGAATGGCGGATTACTTGAAAGCTAACCTCGTCATTTTTGCATGGTCCCACGCGGACATGGTGGAGATCGATCCAAAAGATGCTTGTCACAGATTAAATATCAATCCAGCCCGAAGACTCATCCATGAAAAATGGAGAAAATACGGACCCGACAAGTATCAAGCTCTGAATGAGGAAGTTAAAAAGTTGTTGGACAACAACCTAATCAAACAGGCATTGTGTCCACAATGGGTTGCAAATCCTATTCTAGTGCGGAAGCCGAATGGAACCTGGAGGCTATGCATATATTTCACGGATCTTAATGCAGCATGCCCGAAGGATAATTTTCCGCTTCCGCACATTGATCAACTGGTGGATAGCATTGTTGGGCATGAAATGTTCATATTCATGGATGCTTTCGTAGGTTACCACCAGATCCCGATGCACCCAAACGACCAAGAAAATACGGCTTTCTATACTAACAAGAATATACTATGCTAGAAAAGAATATCGTTTGGTCTAATCAATGCTGGAGCAACTTACTAGAGGCTGGTGAACAAAATGTTCGATGAACATATCGGGGAGTCAGTTGAGGTATATGTTGATGACATAGTCGTCAAAAGTGTACAAAAAGAAGATCACCTCCATCATCTATCCCAGGTGTTCGACATTCTCCGAAAATACAATATGAAGTTGAATCCAAAGAAAAGTAGTTTCGGAGTGCATTAAGGAAAGTTCCTGGGCCATCTGGTCAGCAAGCAAAGAATCAAAGCCAATCCTGTAAAGGTTAAAGCAATCGTTGATATGGAACCTCCTCGTTCTATCAAAGAAGTACAAAGGCTAACGGGATGCCTAGCAGCTTTGAACAGGTTCATATCGCGATCAAGGGACAAGTGTTGTCCATTTTTTAAGGCAATCAAAAAAGGCAACTTTGCCTAGATAGGAAGCTGGCAGAAAGCTTTTGACCAGTTGAAAGACTATCTGGGGGATGTGAAGATTCTGTCAAAACCAATCCACGGTGAAAAATTATAATTATATTTGGCAGTGTCAGATACGGCAATAAGTTCGGTATTGGTTCGAGCGGAAGGCAAATTCCACCTTCTCATCTACTATGTCAGCCAGGCCCTGCATGAAGCTAAGGTGAAATATTCACCCACTGAAAAGCTGGCATATGCTCTTTTCTTGAGTGTCAGAAAGTTAAGACCGTACTTCTACTATCATCAGGTTGAAGTGTTGACAACTTTCCCACTCAGGCAAATACTGTACCGACCCGACACAGCTGGTCGTCTATTAAAATGGTCCATAGAGATAAGCCAGTTTGGTGTAACGTACACACCTCGAATAGTGATTAACGACAAGCATTAGCCGACTTTATAATCGAGTTAACTTTCCCTCAAAATCCAACGAGAGGGCTAGATCACCCATGGCATCTCTATGTGGATATTTCGTCAACAAACCTGGCCTTGGGGGCAGGAATTCTCCTCATCAGCCCCGACCATCAAGTATTCACTTCGGCCGTTAGACTCGAGTTTATGGCCACCACCAATGAAGCTGAATATGAAGCCCTCATTGTAGGTCTCTACTTATCATTAGCCGTCGGCATCAGACGACTTCAGGAGACTCGTAACTAATTATAAGCCAAGTACGAGGCGAGTATGAAGCCAGAGATAAATAAGTGATCGAGTATCAACAAATTGTTGCTCATCTGGTGTCTTTGTTAAACCAAGTACATATTCAACAGATACCACGGACGAGCAACACACAAGTTGATGCCCTAGCAAGACTAGCAACAAGCGATGGGCCAACAGATTTAATAGACATTGTTATCACACGAAAAACTCAACCATCAACAATGGATTACGAAGTAAACCAAGTGGTTGAATAGAAAGATAACAATGATTGGAGATCTCATATAGCCAAATACTTGAAAGACGGGGAACTGCCAAGAAACTCTTTTGAAGCTGCAAGAATAACAAAACAAGCAGCCAGATATACTCTGGTAGATGAACAACTTTACAAAAGAGGCTTTTCAGTCCCGCTACTCAAGTGTTTGTTTAGGGGGCAAGGAAGGAGAACTCTGGAGGACATACATTCTGGAGCCTGTGGAAATCATGCTGGGGGGCAAGCTTTGACTTACAAAACTGTAATGCAAGGTTATTACTGGCCGACCTTACGAAAAGATGTAATCTAATTGTCCAGAGATTACCATCGATGTCAAATATTCGCTCCAAGTATTCATACCCTTGCGCAAGAACTTGTTTCGGTTTTTAGTCCTTGGACGTTTGCACGATGGGGAATGGATATTATCGGGCCTTTCCCACCTTGAAGGGGAAACGTTCAATTTACTGTTATGGTTGTGGACTACTATACAAAATGAGCAGAAGCAGAAGCTCTGGTAAGAGTTACCCAAGAAAAGATGATTGACTTTATATGGAAGAATATTGTCTATCGGTTCGGAGTTCCTCAAATACTCGTAACAGACAGTGATCCTCAGTTTGACGGGAAAAAGCTTCGAGACTTCAGTACAAAGTGGGGGATCAGAAAAAACTACTCAACCCCTTATCATCCACAGTCATATGATCAGGTGGAAGCCGTCAATAAGATAATCAAGCATATTCTTAAAATTCGGCTAACAAAAAGTAAAGACAAATAGTCTACAGAGTTGCCAGACGTGCTATGGGCATACAGGGTTTCTCCCAGGTCAAGCACCGGAGAAACACCTTTTGCATTAGAATTCAGGATATAGGCCGTCATTCCAGCTGAGTTGAAAACAAAAACTTTAAGAACAACCAACTTTGAGGAAGCGGCGAACAACTCTGCTTTATCAGTCGAGCTAGATCTGCTTGAAGAAAAAAGAATAACAGCCGAATTGAAGAATGCAGCATATAAATAAAGAGCAGAACGTTATTATAATTCCCAAGTCAAGATAAGAAAGTTTGAAATTGGCGACCTCGTTTTGAGGAAGAAGCTCGCCCCACCTCCAAGCATATTTGGCCTAACTTGGGAGGGCCCATACAGGGTAACAGACATATTACCCAATGGAGCATATGACATAGAGGACTTAGATGGCAACTCGGCCCAATATTCTTGGAATGCAGCTAATTTAAAGAAGTACTTTCAGTAGGCGAGCAATTTTACCTATGAAAGGTGAATGTGAGCTGGGCGAGCTACTAAGTCCATTGGGTGAGATAAAACGGCAGGTGCACGAGAGATGGATCCAAAAACTTGCCTAACTTTTCGAAAATTACACCAAGTATGAATGGTCGAACAGAGTTGAAGTAGGTCAAGTTAGTTGCAATCAAATATTGTTAGCCTCTTGAATAGTTTTGTTTCCTTTTAAGAGTTTAAAGATGCCTTGACAAAGTGTATAGTGGTCGAGCAACTTTGACTCTTGATGAAAATTATGTTTTTCGATAAGTTGATGGTTTGACAATGTTTAGGTCGAACAACTTCAACTTAGCGTTAGTACAGTTTGTGTTTTAGGACACATTCGATATTTGTACTTTTAAAATTATTTCAATGTTAAGTTGTTCGTTCAAAGGAGATTCAAGCTCAAGGCACAAGTTGATTATACAACCAAGCCCATTAAAGGCTGTTCATTTTCAAATGAACATAGCCTAAGGTCAAAGCCCACAAATTTCTAAGGCAAAAGTTCTTAAGGAACAAAGCCCAACTACATTAAGATTGTTAAGCATAAATGAAAATTCGAAGAACAATTAATGTAAAGGAAGTAAAACGAGCAAAATGATTTCATTAAAAGTAAGGCTTGATCGCCCAAAAATTACAAAAGAACTCCATGCGGGAGCAACAACAACAACAACAAAAAAGAAGAAAAAGTACAAAATCCTAACTACCCTAACCCACTAAGACTCCTGCCCGGCAGGAGGGGGAATGTTGTCATCCTTGGGGTCTTCGAGAGGAGTCCTGGCAAGTGCGGGATCGATGGGGACCTCCTGGGTGAGCTCAACAATGAGCCCCTCAGCGTCTGCTCGCTCTTGAAGAGCTTTATCGCTTTGCTCAGCGGGCTGAGGCTGCCCGCCCTCTGCGACCTCAGCCTCCTCCTCCTCATCCTCAGGGGGATTGGTGATTATGACCCCGGGGCTTATGAAGTCAAGATTAACTACATATTTGGGCAGATCGCCGATTTGCAGAGTTGTGCCCGGAGCCGGAGGGTTGGATTCAATAAAATTGCAGAGTTCCTTGTCGATCTCGTCGACCACGGCAGTAACTTTGAACTAGTGGGCGATACGGATGCTCTCGGCATAGCCTGTCATGAAGCCAATGACTGAGCCCGTCTCCATCTTAGGGATGAGTTCTTCAGGAGTGATGGAATTGGCGAGCTGGACCTCAAGGTCGGTAACCTTAGCAGTTGCTTCAGTTGCGAACTTTTTGGCGACCTCTTTCTGTTTTTGGATACGAGCAAGTTTTGCTCGCATCTGCTCAACCTCGGCCATTTTGACCTTAAGCTTCTCAGAGACTTTGACGAGCAGGTCCAAAGCAAGCTGCTCGCTGGTCTAGTGGGCCCTAACTTTGTCTTCCAGGTCGGCCACCATTTTCCTCGCCTCAGCCTTGGCCTCATCCCGCTCCTTTGCAATATGGCTAACAGTGGTTACATGCTATCGGGCATCCTTCTCAAGGTCTTCCACCTGGTCGACCAGCCTTTGAACGGCCGCCAGGGTATTGCCCGCCTCGATTAGGCACAAGGGACCATTGTCCCCAAGTGCTTGTGCCTTGACCATATCATTCAGCTCCTTTGTCTAGCTTCGAGCAACAGACTCGAAAGCACGGCGGACAAAGGAGTCCGGGATCTCTCTGAAGTTGGTCGACACTTTTGAACAGGCAAACCGATGAACTATGCCTGATTGCCCTGGGTACTCCTCGGCCGAGTAGCTGTAGAAAAGAAGAATCATCATAAGATACAAAAAAAAAGATTAATTACCCTGTGCGAGGAGAAACGTACCAGTCAAAACCCTTATCCCATCCCAAGTAGGTAGGGTCAGAAGGAGGACCGTGTCCTTCGCAAGCAGCAGTGACCAAAGGCTGCTCAAGGTGATGCTCCACGGAAGGAGTCTGTTGGCTGTCGGGCTCGGTAGGGCGGGCAACAATGGTCGCCTTCTCCTGGCTGGCCTTGGCTTTCTTGGCCACCCTTTTGAAATTGGAGTGTCGTCTCCTCGGAGGAGTCTCTTCATCCTTGGACTGGAGACCTTTGATGGACTGCTTAAGGGGTTCGATTCGCCGACCTGTCTTGGATCTTCCCTCCCTCCTTTGGCGGCAAGGGCGATCATTTTCGCCAGTGGGCCAACTTTCTTTCGTCCCCATTTGGTCGGCATCTCCCAAACGTGTTGATCAAGCACAAGGTATGATGGGTGGAGTGCAATGATGATGAGCTGATCTGCAAAAGGAAGATAGAACAATTAGTAAGCCTAGATATCAAGTGCGGACATATTTATTCGCCCAAAATCAAAAGACTTACCCTCAGGAACTGGGGCCTGAGCCTCTAGGTGATGAGGGTAGGTGGTGAAGTGCGCAACCCAGAGAGTGGATTCTAGGAAGAGATGGTCGATGCTACACTCTTCTCGGCAACGAAGACGAACAAGAATTGGTCGCTGATGCTATCCATAGCGCTTCACCACTTCAAATTTTTGGGACCTGAAACAAAGAAAAGAAAAAATTAAAATTAGTCTTACCACTTCAAAAATATAGAAGAGATAAGACTCAAGCTTTAGCTCCCTAAATTCCGTTGGGGTTTCAATCCTCTCAGGACCACCATAAGGGCGAGCAGAAGCACACCAGTCACCCCCTATCCAAAACTAGCCGTGCTTCTAGTCTCGCACCTTCCCTGGGATATCCTCCACCAACTTCAGGCCTGGTCGCGCCTTGAGATAGTACCAGCCTGCTTCCTCTCCCCTGCAGCCGGTGATCGTCATTAGGTAACAAACCTCCTCGGCGGACAGCTTGTTGGGATATCCCTCCAGGGTGAACAAAACTATCAGTGACATGAGGTTTATCCACCCTACGGGAGTCAGCTGGGTTATCGCCAAGTTTGTCCGCTCCAAAAATCTGTCGACCAGAGGATGTAGGGGCAAGGTGACTCCGGTGTCAAGGGTGGCAAGATTGATCGTCGTGAGCCCGCGAGGTGGGCGATCAGCTCTATCATCCGTCAAGGGGGGAATCTTATATTCCCTCTGAATCTGAGACAACTCCTCCTTGGTAATGGCGGACACAATACAGCTCACCGCGAACTCGGTCGCCTTGAGTTTTCGCTTCCCGTGAGCTGGCACGTCAAAACGGTTTGAATACTCCCTCTCGTATTCATTCCATTCAACCCGGCGAGCAACGATGACCGGAACTTGATGTTCTATTGGATCAGGCATTGGAAAATTGATGTCTTTCAAATATGCCCCGGTTAGCTCGTCGGGGTTCACAGGCTGGAGCATCTTGGCCTCCTCGTCCTCGTCTTCGTGGAGGTCGGAACTTGTTTCCTCCACGACTTGGCGAGCAGGATTTGCTCGTTCTTCTCTCTCCCCAGATTGGCGAGCTCCCAAATTAACGGAGCGGACAACTGAGGCCGTTTTGGGGTCGGATTCCAAGTTCACAAAGATAGGTTCTCCTCGATGGGTTGTTTCTCAGGATTACGGGGAGAAAATGAATCGGTCTTGGAGTGTGAGGACATGGAGAATTTTAAGTTTTTTCTTTAAGTTATAGCGTTAGCGGTTTTCGGTGAAGAGGAAGGCGGCAGTTCAAAACCCCCAGTGGTGGAGTTTAAGGTTTAATAGGATTTTACACACACACGATGACAGAAAGAAAGAAGAAGAAGATTATGAAAGAAAACTACCTTAAAACGGATCAAATGTCGCTGGAGATGGAGGAGCAATCACCGGAAATTTAAAAATGGGGGAGGAGGATTTTTCGCGCTGAGTGAACAGTAAAAATGAATGAAAATGATTTTTTTCCTTAAATAGTGCCTGGAAAAACAGGGTCCCAGGTGAGCAAGTCCAATAGTTGAGGGACCAAGATGCAAATACCTCGCGCGTGTAAGTTTAGCCCGATAAAATGGGAAGCGCGTCACCTCGGGACCATATGCGCGTGGGCGGCAGCAATCATTTCGCCCACGTCACACCTCGAGCCACACCCAGACCTTGGGATTCCAACCGTCACCGGCCCAAGTCAGCTCGGCCATTGTTGTCCACCAGTAAGGAGTTGTTCGGACAACGATACACCTGCTCGCCTCAGTGTCATTGAATATTTGTCAACCCATGAGTTGCTGGCTTTACATCTGTTGGTGTATACTTTAAAACAAACTTTTGTTAGGCTTTTATGGATATATTCGATTTTCTTATTATCTGAAATAAATGGTTTTTCACATTATTGAAATCTTATTAATTATCTGTATTGCTTGTATATCTGTTTATCTTATATTGTAGATAATGTGGTGGGTTTGTAGTCACACAGAAGATCACATTGTCAGTTCCTTATAAGATATAAACAGTATTCACAACTGAGATAGTTTTGGACATAACTATTGGTATAAGTTGTAGTATGAACTTGTTAGTGGCTTGTCTTGGCCATTAGTTCATACTAGTACGCAATGTCGTATTGAATGGATCACAGTTAAGACATGTTCTTCTATTCTGACTGTTATGAAGAACTAAAGGTCTTGGTGACTCTTGTAATTCTTAACCCTAATTGTGATATCTAGATATGTGGAGCGCTTGTTCACTACTTTGATTTACTATAGGTGAGAATCTTGTTAGATTTAACGCATTATGTATATTGGGTAGTGACATCGTTTGCACGATGTCTATTTATTGGCATTAGGGCTCCGTGTCCTGGTGATCCAGGTTGATGACGTCCCCTTGTGGAAACTCATAAAGGATTATCGTATTAAACCCTGCAGGTGGATTTAATTCGTACGACAACAAGGTTGAGTGGTACTACTCAAGGAATAATAGATGTTAATTAATTAAAGCGGTCAGAAGCTTTAATAATTAATGGACGTGCGATATCTTTAACACGGGGAATTATAGAGTCTAATAGAAGCTCTGATTCGGTTCAAGAAAGGATGGGAGTGAAACATAAATTCTCTAGTGGAATGAATTAATGTTCACGGGCCAAATAAATGTTCTGGGCTGAACATAAGAATATTTGGGTCTATGAGGAGCCCAAACACTATACATTCTAACAGATCCCTAGTCTGGCCCATGAAACCTAAGGAGTCTATATAAAGGCTTCAAATTCATCTTTGAAACCCTAGCACTCTAAGAAAAAACCAGCAGTAGCCAAAATTCGTGAGTAGGGTCTTGAGTAGACGAAATTGGGAGGTACTTTTCTCCACCTTCGCTAGTTCGCCATCCACCCGGTGTTCGAACGAGGTTGGGAGACATACTAGAAGATCTCTAGTGGAATCAACGCCTCGGTCTTCAAGGGTAACGAACTTAAACTTGTCTTTAGATGCATGTTTATGTATTATATATAACCGTATACGTTTTAGTATCCCAACAACGATCTTGGGGCCGGACCGCCTTCACCGGCGTGTTCCATCAACATCGTCACAATCTGATGATTGGCAAGGGGGCAATTGTTGATAAGCGAGCAGAATTGTCATTTGGGCGATCAGGATTAACACAAAAGACCCGCAGATTAAGATGAAACTAAACCAAGACCATGATTGAACAAGGTATCGGGCGAGCAGATCTGCATGCCGAGCAAGATTAACCAGGCGAATAGAATCAGCTCAAAGATCATATGGATTCATGTAAGAACCAAGTGAACACAATCAACACCCTGTCGACCAGATCTAGCAACAATGCCAAGATTACAATTCAGCAAGACTAAAGACCATCAAAATAAAATTAAAGACACCTCAAGGACAAGTCCAATAGGACGAGCAGCTCCTGGCTGCGAATAAGTGCAGTGTAGAAGGATAGAATTTAATTTAGATAAGGTCAAACTAGTTAAAGTCCAAGTGTCACACATGCAGGCTAGGTAGGCCAAAGGTCATAAACACCTCCTGCTAGGAAAATGTCTATAAATACTTAAATTTTTTCAGCTAATAAAATAAGCACAAATTTACATACACGTCCAAACTTTGACTACACATCTAAAGCACCTCGATTATCTTACATACGAATTAATCACGTAAGCCAATAAACATTTTAATTCAACCTAAACTTAAATTTTCGTATTAACTAATTACGTTAGTGATCAATCACACGTAATTGTTTGGTGATCAATTAACAATTAAAAACAGTCACTTATCCTTGTAATTAGAAACGATCATCAACAAAGATACCAACTTATTCCCAAAAATTTGGCATGTTCCACTTGTAGACTTCCTATGTATTCTGCACCCACCATAATCTGAATTCGAATAACCACTCAACTCTAAGTTATCATCTGCAGGATACCATAACCCCAAATTAACTGTTCCCTTAAGATATTTCAATATTTTCTTAGCTGCTTCCAAGTGACTCTTCTTAGGATTAGCTTGAAATCTGGCACACACACCTACAACAAAAGTAATATCTGGTCTACTTGCAATCAGGTACAGAAGAGAACCAATAAGTGCTCTATAATGAGTCAGGTCCACACTCTCTCTAGACTCATCTGGATCTATGTTGAAATTTTTCATCATAGGAATCTTGGCAGCCTTGCTAGATCCTACTCCAAATTTCTCTAATATGTTTCTGATGTACTTTGCTTGATTGATGAAAATTTCCTTCTCTGATTGCTTAACCTGCACACCTAAAAAATAATTCATCTCACCCATCATGGACATTTCAAACTGGCTCTGCATGAGATCTCCAAATTTCTCACACAGCTTCTTGTTAGGGGATCCAAATATAATGTCATCAATATATATCTGGACCAGACGGATGTCATTTCCTTCTTCTTTCCTAAATAAGGTCCTATCAATCTTTCCCTTAGTAAAACCATTGTCCAGAAGAAACTGAGATAGAGTGTCATAACATGCTCAAGGTGTCTGCTTAAGCCCATAAAGAGTCTTCTTAAGCTTATACACCTTGTCACCTTGTTCAAAACCAAGAGGTTGTTCCACATACACTTTCTCAATGAGAATCCTCTTAAGAAAGGTTGATTTCACATCCATCTGGTATACTTTGAACTTCATGTGAGCAGCATATGCTAAAAACAATCTTATGGCTTCTAGTCTAGCAACAGGAGCAAATGTCTCATCATAGTCTATTCCTTCACACTGAGAATAGCCCTGAGCCACTAGCCTTGCCTTTTTTTCTAGTAATGACATCATTCTCATCTTTCTTATTCTTGGCCCATTCATTGGCTTGAAATTCTGGAGATGATCTTTCTCAAATGTCATGTGCTTGGAACATCCACTATCATGTACCATACACTGTTGCTTGAAAGTCCTTTCTCCAATTGGCTTTTGTCCTCCTGCAGAGAAATTAATTTGGTCCCCTACTAGAGCTTGGTCCTGATTAGTTAGTTGCAGGTTTTGTAGGGATCAAAGATAAAGATCATCCCTTGCTGGATGAGGAGATCTTATCTTTCTTCCAAATCTATCTACCAGTACATGTCCTCTGACAATGACAAATTGAGTTACTGGTCTGATGAGAACACCTTTCCTATATACTGGTCTGGTGTATCTCACTTCAAATCTGCCCTTTGGAATGACCTACCTCAAAGAAATGGTCTTCAAGGTCTGGTTATAAGGATACATCCTAGAAGAACTATCTCTGGTGTCATAACTACCCAGACCAGTTGGTTTTCTATGGATAGGTCTCTGGTTCTGATGAAAGGTGGACCTTTTCTGGTGCTTATAATTCCTTTGAGTGTATCTGTTCTGAAATTGATTCCTCTGAGAAAACCTTCATTATTTGAGGATTCCTCTGAGGTCTTCTAACCTGATTAGGTCTTACTCTTTGAGGTTCAATGAGGAAAGAATCATTATTGGTCATTGGTTCCCCATTTTTGGTCTTTGAGATTTTCTCTTTCAGTTCAGTTAACTCTTCTGGACTATATTCTTCATGATCAGCGGAGTAGGTCTGTTTAGGATTGTGAACTACTCTGTAACCATTACCATTAGGGCTTTCAACCCAGATTTCTAATAATTCACCAGCTCTTATAGACTTGTCTTTGTTATAATGATATTTATGAGATCCAGTTGTAATTCCAGAATATCATAAACCACTCTTATCATTAATGCGCTGAGAAGACTTTGATACAATAGATACAACAGTTGGTAACTTTGGAACTTCTCTGGGCATAAATATTTTCTCAATAGTTTTTACAACTTGTTTTCCCTTGATAAGAGATTGGTATTTGGCTCTAAGTTCATTGAACTCAACATCCCTAGAGTCTCTTTCTCTTATGAGTTGATCTACCAGAGTATCTCTTTCTGTGATCTTATCCTGAAGTTCAGAGACTTCTTTGGAATGATCTTTCATGAGTTCTCTGGTGGATTTCTGCTCATGAGTTAAAGATTGAACTTCTGCTCTGAGCCTACCATTCTACTTCTCAAGTTTTTGACAAAGTTGTACACAATTTTTGGAGATCTGATAACATTTGCTGCATATCAGACTCTCTGGAGTTACCAGATGAGTGAGAGGATTCAGTATATTTGGAATTAGATAAGCACAAAGTAGATTCTTGTACCTCAGTGATGTCTGTCATGAGACATACATCATCATCAAATCCAAAGTCAGGAGAAGAAGAACTTGAACTGGTATCCTTCTCCTCTGCTTCTACCAGCAATGCTCTCTTGTCTGCATATCTCCTATCTTTCTTGAGTCTTTTCTCTTCTCTTTCTGTAGGAGTGAGTTGAGGACAATCATAGCTGTAGTGATCTGGCTTGTTGCAAGTGTAATAGGTGTTATCTCCTATGGGACTGGGACTGGGATCTCTCCTCCTAGGGTGGTACTCTGGTCTGGCTGGACTACTCTCTCTCCTCTGGTAGGCTGATCTGCCTGAACTGCCATCTCTCCTCTTTTCTGGTGACTTGAATCTGGTCTCCCTTGAGTCTCCTGATGACTTCTCTTTATCTGCAGACTTGAAGGAACTCTTTCTGTCTCTGGTAGATTCCTTCCAGTGTCTTTTGTACCTGCCATACTTGGAGCTCATTTTATCAATTTTCTAGTTAGAAGTGCTACCTGCTCCTTTAGGCTCATGTCATCTGCAGTAGACTCCTTTACTTTTTCTTCAGTCTTTATAGTTGAAGAGAAAGCAACTCCTTTCGGACCAGAAGAAGAAATCTCCTCTGATTGATCTTCTTCTTGTAAGTCATACTCGTAGGCTTTTAAATTAGATAGAAGAAGATGATGGTCAAGAGTGTTGAGATCCTTGTTGTCTTTGATAACTGTGACTTTGATCCTCCACCTGCTTGTTAGTGACCTTAAGATTTTACTATTGATTTCTTTTTCAGAGTAAGTTTTACCTAAGGCACTGGCCTTGTTAAGGAGGTTGGTGAGACACATGTCCAGCTGGTCAATAGTCTCATCTGGTTTTATATTGAAACTATCAAATGAATGTTGAACAACCTAGAGCTTGTTGTCCTTTATCTTCTCTGTTCCTTCGCAGAGCAGAGCTAACTTGTCCCACATCTCCTTGGCAGTACTGCAGGTTCTCACTTTCTCTATCACTTCTTTAGTGAGGGTCAGGGGCGGAGCTAGACACTTTTAGTTGGGGGGGGGCTATATAGAAAAAATTCAACATACCGATGATATATAATTCATACTCCCGTCATTTCATAAAAGTTTTCACACTCGTAAGATAGAAAATTCTTCATAAACTCTATAATCACAATATCCACAAATTTACACCAAATGTGCCATATATACACATAGATTTATAAATAAAGATTTCAAAAAATTCCTCTATCTTTAATCACTATTCATTTTTCTTAAGTGTGTTCTCCCTTTTATACAATTTTTTATGGGATGGAGAGGTAACTAAATATTGAGCAATACATATATGAATTGTGTTGTAATGAATAATTTATGAAAATTTTGTTACCAAGTACCAACACCTTTATTCAGTTAGAAAAATAAGTATAAATCATGTACAATGTTTACAAAAGCCATTTTTTAATTATATAATTTAATTTAAAGGGGTCAAAGAAAACCACGTCATTACTACAATTCCAAATTACAAGGCTAGCTATAATTCCCATTCAGTACAAATAAAAATCAAATTAAAAGTACAAGTATACTATATTATTAAATTGAGGAGTTTATGTATTGCTATATATTAATAACCACGTTTGTCACTCTAAACCAATTATGGACTTTATATCAAGTAGTATAGTACAAACTTATTGGAAACTTTGGGGGGGCTAAAGCCCCCACAAGCCATAAGGAGGCTACGCCCCTGGTGATGGTGTTGATGATCTCAGTCCTAGCCACCTGGTCCAGGTTGTACAACTTCCTTTCATCATTATTCAGTTCATCCCTCTTCTTGAGGATTCTTTACCTGGGAACTCTGCTATCAGCTCTTTCCTCTGCAACTTCACTGGTTTCTTCCCTGGTCTCTGACCTGCCATCATCAATGGGAGTCCAGTAAAATTGAATGGGGCCACTCTCAACCACATCAAGCATGCGGTGATGAATAGTTCCAAGATGACTGCTCATCATGAAACTCCAGTGGCTATAATCCTCAAAAGAGAATTCAGGTAACTTGCGACTCTTGTAAGAAGATTTTGAAGATATTTTGAATAAAATTCAAAAGATTTTAGAAAGAATTTTAAAGAGCAATAGATCTGCCTAGTGACCACCAAAAGCTTTTTCAAAGCAGTGGTCTAGGACACACTGCTCTGATACCACTTGTTGGTCCCACTAGTCAGTTTTTAATATAATGCGGAAGCTTAAAGAAAAACCTTTTTCAAGATCTTTTTAACAAGAGCACAAATATAAACATAATATAAATGAAAGCAGTAAATAACATAAGATGTATAGTGGTTCGGATGTTAAAATCCTACGTCCACTCTCCCTTTTGCAAGGGGCTTTACTAACCAACCAACTCACTCGCAACTTTCTGGAATTGAGAAGTACCAGATCCTTTGAACACTCTTTAGATCAAACATCGATCTAAAGTGCAAAATACTCCAACCTTGTCTATCAAGATGAACAGGTTGAGTATAATCTAATAATAAACTCCTTAAGAGTAGATATGAATAAGAACGATAAGAGTGTTTAAAGTTTAGTGAATATTGAGGCTTGTATATGATATTCGTGCGCGTAGCTAGAACCTTTCTTCAATGATGCACTCTTGTATTTATAAAGGTGATTATGGTTAGCTATTGGAGAGCTAATCTAATCAGATCTCTATTTATGGAAGCTTCAATCAATCTCCCTAATTGATTGATTGGGTTGGTGAGGTCCTTGGATTGATATCTTCATATACTTTCCAATCCGATCATGTTTGACTTCATTTGAATTACCAATGGTCAAATGCTTCCTTTGCACAACTCTGATTCTTCCAGAGTAGGCTGAACCAGACACCAGATGACCTCGAGGTCCTCTGGTCTAGAGCCGGTTAAGAACTAGATTACTCAGTTTAATCTAGGGATGATTCTGATCATCTTTTGGTTCACCAGACACATCTGGTCTGGACTCGGCTGGTCATGGGAAAAGTCTTCTGCCTTTGGTCTGAACATCTTTGATGAAGTCTTCTGGTGGAGTCCTCTGATGGAGTCCTCTGGTGAAGTCTTCTGGTGACTCTTCTGGTCTGACAGTTCCCCCTAGACTAAGTCCTAATCTAATTCCTCATCTGGCTAACAGGTACAGATGGTCCTATTGTTGGTCCCAAAAATATTATTTGCAGAAAGCGTTTTATAATTAATTTTATGAAAAATCCCTTTTAAAATGCTAAAATAAATTACGCAGAAATTAAAAATAAATAAAGAATAAAAGAGACACGAGAATTTTATAGTGGTTCGGATATAACGATCCTACGTCCACTCTCCCTTTCACCAAAGGGGTTTCACTAACCAACCAACTTACTTACTATTGGAATTGGGAAGTACCAGCTCCTTCATACAACTTACAACAACCTTTCAATGTGGTGAATAGGTTGAGTAATATCCCAACTAGAATTTCTAAAAGAGTAGATATAATACTTGTAAGAACAAGGTGAGTGTATGTGTGTTCGTGTGTTTCTCTAACTTTTTATGCTCTCTTGCCCACCTTTCTTGTATTGAACTCATCACCATGCACTCCTATTTATAGGTGTCAAATAACTAGCCGTTGGAAGCTAAAAATTCAAACATATATAAATTAAGGAATATAATCAATCATCTTGATTGATTATATGATTGATTGGTTGACTCTTTCCTTGATTGATTCTTCTTTAATCTACAACCAATCTTCATTGATATCAGCTGACTTCCCTTTCTTGATTCTTCTTATCTTTGGATCACAAGATCTTCTTGGTAGAGTAGTCTGGTAGAGCTCATCCGGTAGAGTATTTAGGTTATCTACCTCCTCTTGTCCGGAACTCCTCTTGTCTGGGACTTCTCTTGTCTTATCTAATTCCCATCCCCCTTAACCTAAGACGTATTCTAGTCCTAGACTAGTCTGCAGCTGACTAATAGGTTCAGGTGTTCCTATTACAAGTTCTTGTTTTAACATCTTCAAAATATCTAATCTATATCCCAACACCTATTAGATTTTCTGGTTTGTTTAACTTATCAAAACTAACAACATTTTTCCTAACAAAAGTCCTATCTATAAGATAAGTCAGTGTTAGAGCAATTCTTGATAAATTACAGAATTTAAATGACAGCCAAAAAGACAATTAGTTTTTGTCTATGACCAAAGTAATATATATCATTGATGATTTGAAAAGAGTACAATGAACCTGATCTATAAGACTACAACGATCTTTCCATTGGGGGGATGTGAGAGTAAGAAAAAAATTCCATGGGTGAGCTGGAGTTTTGTTTGTTCAAATAAAAAGGTTGGGGGGACAGGGTATCAATGATGTGGGGTTGTTTAATTTGGCGCTTATTAGAAAGTGGGTGTAGAGGCAATTAAATGAGTCAACTAGATTATGAGCAAGAGTTTTGAAATCTAAATATGGTGAGACCCTTTTTATTTTGATATTAGAGGTAATAGGAGTGTTGGGGGCGGGGGGTATGGTGGATTAGTGTCGGGCTAGTAGAAAGATTTATGTAAAGTGTTCTCGGGCTATGGAGGGGAATGATGGAGGAGCTTGTAAGGGAGGTTGGGAATGGGGAGGTCACATTTTTCTGGTCGGATGTATGGTTAGGTGTGAACCCCCTCAAGTCAACCTTTAACAGATTGTTTTGGTTGTGCTTGAACAAGAGGGAAGGGTTAGTGAATTCGGAAAATAGGTGGATGGGGAATGGAGCTGGGAGTTTCATTGGAGGAGGAAGTTAAGAGGGAGGGAGAGTGATATGCTTAATAATTTATTGTCTTTACTTGGCAGGTGCAAGCTACAACAAGAGTGTGTTGATGGGTGGAAATGGTCTCTAGCCCCCAATGGGATTTTTTTCCACTAGTCGGGCACACGAGAAACTTACGAGTGAAGAGGCAATTATGATGGATGTGAATGCTAGGAAGGCTTTTAATCGTTTGTGAAAATCCTACGCCCCGAGGAGAGTGCAAGCAATTGTGTGGAAGCTTCTAAAGGAAAGAATGTCTACCAAAGCAACCTACTTATAAGAGGAGGCGATTATGTATTAGGTGACTTGTGTTTTATGTGGTGATGAAGAGGAAAGTTAGTCTCATTTATTCTTTGGTTGCAACTTTGCTCGCGAGATATGGTGTTCTTGCTATAGATGGCTTAATATTGAAATGGTCCCTCATAAGGACCCGATTACTCACTTTCTACAACATGGAAATATGTTTGGCAAAGAAAAGAAATCGAGAGTGGCGACTACACTTTGGGCATGCGTCATTTGGTCTATTTGGAAGGTGAGAAGTGATTTAACCTTCAACGGAGTTGTTTCAAACCCTATGAGACTGGCAGACACAATTAGGGAAAGTTTGGTCCTGGTGCAGTATTCATGTTCCCAAGTTAAGGAGATATTCTTAAATATATTCTAAACTAAATTACTCTACGAATGCGAAAGAATAATTAAATTAAGAATGTAAAAGTGTGTTTTCTAATAAGGAAAAGTGATGCTCGGAATAGGAATCCCTACGTATACTAACGGAGTAGATACATAATCAAAATAACTGTGATGTGCAAAAAATAACATAAGTAAAAGATCGTAAGATGAAAGCTCAAGAATTAAACTCTAATACTTTATCATATCAATCGACTTCACTAATACACTAACCAATTAATAGATCGTGCTTAATTAAAGAGACCCTAATTTAACTAAGGTGATGCGGTCGTCCTCCCTAGATAAACCAGTAGATTAATTAACCCCGTCTAAACCCTTTCGTTAAATCTACTAGTTGTTAAAGAGTGGTAAGGTCATCATAAACCCTTTTGTTAAGTCTACTAGTTGTTAAAGAGTGATAAGGTCATCCTCTCTCTCTAACACTTTTCGTGCGAAATTCAAAGGTAAAGTTAAGATTGAGTTTAAGAATTCATTAATCAAGAGAATTAAAACTAAACATCACGAATTACCCTAAATTATGTACACACGTCCTACTTCTACGAGTTCATCCTACCCCAAGCATGCAAGGGATTTAGCCGAACATGGTTTGTATGACAACAAATTCAATTGAAGAAACAACGAACATAAACATGATAATACGAATTAAGTAATTAACAAACATAAACTAGGGTTTCTAAGAAAGAAAATAATTCAAAGAATTTGACTTTAATTAAGAAAGAAGAACGTAGTCTTAAGTATTCAAAATCAAAGAACTAAAGAAAATAAACTGAAAATCCAAACCGAACTATGAATTCGTAAAGTAAAACCTAGACTACACGTAAATTAAGCTTGCTCGACTCTCGGTGCTCTTCTTTCTCCAAAAACTAACTCTAAGTGTGAAGTGGTACCCAAAAACGTGTTCGGAGGGGGTATATACAGGCAACGGGTCGAATCGAGAGTTAATGGGTCAAATCCGCGCTTGCTCAAGCACAACTATGCACTAGGTGCACGAGCACCTTCCACTCGAGCGCTCAAAACATATAGAACCCAAAAAGTGCACGAGTACTCGAGCTCGTGCACTTAGTGCACGACTTGATTCCAATCGAGCGCACTGCACGAGCACGAAGTGCACGATCTTGGTCAGCTCGAGCACTATGCTCGACCTTTCGTGCACTAAGTGCACGAGTTCTTCTCGCTTGTGTACTCCAATGATACTTTTGCTCCCTCGAACTAATATTTTTCGTATTTATTTTATAACTTCTCATCCGGGTATCCGTTTGAGTCGATTCAAAGTCCTACGGACTCCTCTTTTCGCCTTCTATCCATCTAGGAGCATCAAAGAGATAAATTCATTAGTTTATGAAAATGATACTCAAATAACTCTGAATACTCATATAAATCAATCAAAACACGGGCATTTCGAGCTATAAATTCCAACAATTTCACGCCTAGTCACAAATGAGTGTTAAAGTTAGAGTAATTGTGTTACTAAAAATATGTGTTACTATTGGAGCAAATGTGTGTTACTGTTAGAGGAAATATGTTTTACTATTGAAGCAAAGTGTGTTAATGATAGAGCAAATGTGTATTATTTCAAATGTGTGTTAATGTTGGAGCAAAAATGTATTGATGTTAGAGCAAATGTATTATTGTTGAAGTAAATATGTTTTAATATATAAAACAATAAATTAAATTTAAAGGGATGAGATATAAATTAAAAACACATATTTATTCTTATAAAAATATATATTTGTCATTATTGTTATTTTAAAGTAGAAAAATCTATTTTTTAATGACTAGTAACACCTATTTGCCCCTATAGTAACATACATTTGCACATACAGTGACACAAACTGGGAGCGAAAATCCTGAAACTTGACTTGCGTGAGATTTTGGAAAATACTCACCAAACCTGACCCGTCCGCTAATTTTTTACCTGGAGCGACTCAACCTATGATGTTTTGAATATTTTCTTGTTTTAGGTATATTTTACATGTGAAATATTTCACAAGAGATCTCTTCTAAATGTTTTAAGAGAACTACTTCAAGAAGATCCAATTAAGATCTACTTTACCAATAGTATTTACAACCAGCTCTATTTTATGACCTCTGTTTTTTGGATCACACCTCTACATGGATAATGAGATTATCCATCTATTTCTGTATTTTCTTCATTGGCTAATAACTTATAACATCGCAAAAATTATTCAACCATGTGATCTAATGCATTAATTGTTATGCACAGTTTATACAAATTAACTACAACATCAAAAATTCACAAGAGAAAAAAAAAACATGCTAACATAAGGTAACACAGCTTCAATATACCTTAATGTATCGTCTATACGTCTATATGAAGGGAAATTACAAACTTTGGATAAGATGTCATCTAGATAGGAGTAACATTATTCAACCATGTATCGGGTGTTTCACATTTGAATTTACTCAACTCAAACGACAAATGTCTTTTTTTTATAAGAATTTATTAAGGAGCGTCCGGAATGCCCCATTACAAGCATCAAAACAAAGCAAAACAGCCGTATGGATTTATGTGAGTTCCCTTAAATTCTACATAGTAGTATTATATTTAGTAATCCACTATATCTGCTCACCCCAATTAAATTTATTGTATCTTAGTTCTCCCATTAGTAATTCTTGGATCCTGTCACCCCAATAAAAACCAGTAATATGTTCTCAAGCATAGGATCTCTAGGCCAATCACAAAAGGATAGCCAACTATGAGTTTTATTCCTAGCCCTCAACCACATAAAAGAAGTAAGCAAATTTTAGTGACCAAATAGTTGCTATCGAATCTCATACTATTAAATACGATGGAATTCTGGGATAACCAGATGTTCTAAATAGTGCAATGCCAAGAGGTCTTTAATTTCCACTTATGCAAATACATATCAACTAACTGAGAGAGAGTGAGAACCGTACCTGGTAAAATTGGGCTTGATTATTCCAAGTTTCTAACACCTAATTCAAAGTGGACGGTGCGGAAGAATCGACAAAGATATTTGGGAATTATTTTAAGTGTTAGAGAGGGAGAGAAAGGCGCCTTGAGATGAATAAAATTATTTCCAAGTGTTAAAAAATATGAGGTGAAATTTTTCTTCGTTAAGGTGTTAGAGTTAGTATAAAATCATACGATTGGCGATATTAAAATTTTATGTTATTTTAAATGTTATGATATAAGAACTTTTCATATTATAGTACTACCTCTGTCCCCCAAAAGAGCTTTCTATTTTTTCAACAATTTTGTTTTTTTCACTATTCAATCATCACTTCACATGCCATCAGTTTTATACTCACAAACAACTTAACGGATAAATGGATCACACAATACACCAAAATATTCTTACTTTATCTATTTAATTACCTACATTTTTCTAAGACCTAACAAAACTAAACGACCATACATTTGGGAGACGGAGAGAGTAAAAAAATAAAAATTACAAGGGGTAATCCACTACCACCCCACTCTGGCCCACGCACCCTAAATGTGACCTTAATTTTATCACCGTCATTTGAAAAGGTATAAGATGACGTAAGTAAGGTCGCAACTAATTTATATGTCACTCTATTGTCTGTGAGTTTTCAAAGGGTGTTTACATATTGGTGTAAAAGAAACACCCTAATTACAAATTGGTTCAAAATATTTACACGGACGCATAAAAATCATTTGCACAAAAGTGTAAAATATGTGTCTGTGCAAATATTTTGAACTAATTTGTAATTAGAGTCCTTTTTTTGAACTATTTTTATTTATTTTTCTTTTCAAAACCCTATCTCTCAATGTGCTTTGAACCTTCTTAATTTTCACCCATGGCAGATATGAGAAATGTTGATGAGAAAGGAAAATTGTCACTGATCAAGGAAATAGAATCCAACAAGAGGTAAAAGTTAGAAGTCAGTTGACAAAAAAAGAAAAACATCGGTCGTTTTTACATAAGCGGTCATGTGGTTAAAGGCTCCAAAGCTGGAACCTCTAAAAGAGGATTAATGAAGGGATCTGATAAGGAAGAAGAATATAGTAGCTCCAGTTCTAATAGCAAGGACTATGACAACCTCTATTGTACTAGTGTTGAATCTGATAGTAATTCCTCTTATGGCTTGGTAGTGACATAGAGGATATTCCATTTTGATGGGTAATCTATGATTTCGTCTTTCGAAGTATTTTGTTGAAAGAATAATAATCACTTGCTTGTTTTATGTTGTAATCTAAATTTCCCCTTTTTTTTCATGAATTTATGTGATTGCGACATGTCCTAATTGGTATATTTTGTAATCTACACTTAAATAAAGTTATTTGATTAGACACACTACAAAAAACTCGCGTTTTTGCGATCGGTTTTAGTGATCGCCAAAAATATCGGTCTCTGAATCATTTATTAGCGACCGATGAGCGACCAAAAAAGACAAGTGGTCTCAAAGTAAAAAAAATTGCGACCACCTCAAAAATCAATCTCTAAATCGAATGATTAGCGACTACAGATAACTGTCGGTCACTATTGCAACACAATTAACGTCCGCTAAGGCGATCGTTAAACTCAAATATTTTGGCCTACATTTTCAGTGGCCTACATTTTTTGGCTTGCGACATTTAAGATTTTGTCATTTAACAAAGGGACAACAGCCTAGTCGGCCATACAACAAGAGGTCTACCTTTCCTTGGGCACGTAATTATGAGAAAACGGTCATAGAAAATATTAGATAAATTATTTTGAAAACATGTTTCGATTTTAACATGATAATAAATCAATTAAGGACACTCATGAAAAGGTACTCCCTCCTCCGTACTATGCTCGCATGAATGGACATACGTTTAAAAAAAATTAGATAAAGCAAACATATTGTATAATATTATGGATTCATTTATAAATGATTATGTGTTAGTTTAAAGCTAATAATATGTGGATAATTAAGTAATTATTGAAGGATGATAATAAAGTGATTGTTTATACTTTTAGTGGACGGATAAAACAAGTGAGCATGTTTTTTATGGACCGAAGAAGTATCCAATACTTGTATCGATCTTTAAGCTGAAAAAGAAAGACCAACATAAAAAAAAATAGAAAAGCCTAGGTTAAATACAGTCCATTACCTCGAAAAAAAAATGTTTTGGAAAAATAATCGAATAATTTGACAATTTTCAAAATATTTCCTCTATGAATCTCTAACTCTTCCCCCTCTCAACCTCTTTATCTCTGAATATCTCTCTAATCTTGTTCTTTCTTTTAATCCTCCTCCCAATATTCATCTATTATTTATTGTATTTCTAGAAAATTACACAAAAATAATTTAATAGTGATGGTTCTGATGGGCTCACTACAGAAATCATCGGGGAAAAAATTGATAAAATGTCCAATAACTTGATATAATTAATTACAAGATATTTATACCAACTTTTCCATAATTAAGATTGATCATGGGCATTTTTACAAACTTTTCTAAAATGAAAGACATTTCGTATAATTATAAATTCTAATATCAGTGGGAACTATTATAATAGGTACAGGGTTAGTGTACATTTCTCTACTTTACTCCTAGTACACCTCAATAATTCAAGTATAAATTATATACCATCTATACTTTGTCCTAAAGCAAAGAAGAAGCAAAGGTTTTGTAGAAACACAATTTCTGGATCGAATCGACGGAGTTCATTAATGCTCATTGAATTTCCCTTGTAAAGGATAAGTTTAAAAAATCCATGATGTACTACTCTGACTACCAAAAATATTTCATTTATCCCATGGAGGGCTGAGCGCGAAATTTAATATTTAAACATTAAAGAATGCTTGTAGTTTACAGCTTCAAGTCTGTCATTCGATTAATATAATGAAACATTTCCGTGCAAGAAGTGACGCAGCGCAACCTAATTCCACAAAGAACTCAAACACCCAACAAGTGGAAGAAAATACTGGGAAATGAGATCAAATCTCAGAGATAATAATTCTTCAAAAGCCAACTAGATTTTCCAACATAAAGTTCTTAAATACTAGCCTAAATTCCCATAACTTGGGCTGGGCTTAAACAATAAATATAATTAAATTAGCTAGTAGGTCCAGTACTATGAATGATCATAAATTGGTAATGACATATCAACAGCAATTCAAGCAAACACACAGCAAGTGAAGTCTTCAACTATCTCCCATGTTTTCCGCAGCTTCACCTCCATCATCCTCTCCAGGTGGGAAATGATTCGGCCTCGAATCAAGAATAGCTTCATCTCCATCAAAACGAACAAGATGCTTGACATTAAAGACGTCTGAAAAATGCATGTGAGGTTGAAGGCGTAGTCGGTAGGCATTTGGGTTAATTTTCTCCACGATCTCGAGCGGGCCTACTTTACGGGATGTTAAATTGTTGTATTCATGCGACAGAATGCAATCTTTGGTGAGCACCGCCCAAACTAAATCTCCGACCTCGAACTCCACGTCACGGCGATGTATGTCCGCAGCAGCTTTGTATCGCACTACAAAAAAGACGGAGATTAGCGACGGAAATTTTGCGACGGCCAAATAACCGTCGCAAATTCAGTGAATTTGCGACGAATTTTTCTAAGCCGTCGAAAAAAATGACAATTTGCGACGACTAAGGATGTCCGTCGCAAATTTTAGTAATTTGCGACGGAAAAGCCTTCGCAAACACTAGGGCCCACCGTCTTCGTCTTGAAACGACTACATTTGCGACGGCAAAGTCGTCGCAAATTTCAACTTTGATTTTGCGACGGTCCATTCCGTCGCAAAATATACCCGTTTAAAGGTGACCGTTTATCAAGCGACCCGTTTGACTGATTTGCGACGGAATTTGCCGTCGCAAATTTTAACTTTGAGTTTGCGACGGACCAAAGCCGTCGCAAATCTTACATTTATATTCGCGACCTTTCGGGAAACGGTCCATTGACTTATTTGCGACGGAATTTTTGTCGCAAATACGAACCGTTTTTACGCGTCTTCTAGGGGAACGGTGCGTTGACTGATTTGCGACGGAAAAGCCGTCGCAAATCAGTAAAAACGACGTCGTTTTGTCTTTGACAGATGAAATTTGCCACGGATAGGCGTCCGTCGCAAATTTTTTTACAATTATAAATACTCTCCTCGCGAAGCAGACGGATCCTGCGAGAAAAAAGAAGAAGAAGAGGAAAACGAAAGGAAAAGAAAGGAGAAGTCGGGAAAAGGAAGGCGTCCGTCCCCACCGAGTTCTCGTTTCGACATTTTCTACAAATAAACCGTAAGTTTTCTTCATTTTTACCGTTTAAAATTTAATTTTAAAGCATGTTTAGAGAATTGATTTTAGTTGAGAATTGATTTTAGTTGAATTGTTTGAATTATATTAGTAATGAATTGATTTTAGTTGAATTAGTTGATCGAATTTTAATTTAAAGCATTTTTTAATTTTTGTTAATTAAGTTTAGAATTGAATTAGTTGAATTGTTTGAATTATATTAGAAATGAATTGATTTTAGTTGAATTAGTTGATCGAATTTAATTAGTTGATTGAATTTTAATTTAATTTTAAAGCATAATTAATTTTTGTTAAGTTTAGAATTGAATTAGTTGAATTGTTTGAATTATATTAGAAATGAATTGATTTTAGTTGAATTAGTTGATCGAATTTAATTAGTTGATTGAATTTTAATTTAATTTTAAAGCATAACTAATTTTTGTTAAGTTTAGAATTGAATTAGTTGAATTGTTTGAATTATATTAGAAATGAATTGATTTTAGTTGAATTAGTTGATCTAATTTAATTAGTAGATCGAATTTTAATTTAATTTTAAAGCATGTTTAATTTTTGTTAAGTTTATAATTGAATTAGTTGAATTGTTTGAATTATATTAGAAATGAATTGATTTTAGTTGAATTAGCTGATCTAATTTAATTAGTAGATCGAATTTTAATTTAATTTTAAAGCATGTTTAATTTTTGTTAAGTTTATAATTGAATTAGTTGAATTGTTTGAATTATATTAGAAATGAATTGATTTTAGTTGAATTAGCTGATCTAATTTAATTAGTAGATCGAATTTTAATTTAATTTTAAAGCATGTTTAATTTTTGTTAAGTTTATAATTGAATTAGTTAAATTTATAATTATTACAGATGAACCCAGGTCAAGATAATTTTCTCAGTGTCATCATAGTCGACAACAAGTAAGTATTTTTTAATGAATTATGTATACTTTTAATTATATATATATTAATATAATTAACTTGATTTTTTAATTTTGTTGTCACAGACTGCTTCCAGCCCATGAGACTAGTTTAATCGTCTCACAAATCATTAGGATGGGACAATTTGAGTATGGTGCCCACTCGTGGAGTCAAGTGTCCGAGCAAAAGAGGATGGAGTACTTTGATGAATTCAAGGTATAAAAAATTTATTTATTATGATTTTAATTTAACTTTTAATTTTTTAATTTATTCGTTAATATTCTATTTTTAATTTATTTGCAGAGGCGGTGCATTTGGGACCCTGCCAACGATAGTATTATGTACCAATTGTTCTGTGCGAAAGCGCAAGAACAGTACAAAGATATTATCTACGGCCTGAAGAAGCGGTGGGAGCGTGGGGATCGGGTGGAGTTGGGTCGAGCACCAGACGGACGATCGTTATGGGATGGTTTGGTGGATCACTGGAACAGTGAACCATCATTCTGAAGAAGATCATGAAGAGAGAGAGAGATAGAGAGAGAGAGAGAGAGAGGGGAGAGGGAGAGAAGAGAGAGAGAAGAGAGAGTCAGTTTGAACAATTTATTTATGTTTTTTTAACAATTTATTTATGTTTTTTGAACATTTTTGGTAAAGACATTCCCGGTTACAAGGTTTCCGCCATTATTACAGAGATAATGAGGGATAATTTAGAGTAGAACGCAAAGAAGTTCAAACTCGTCTCGTCGCAGCGGAAGCAGTACTACTTGGATGGGTTTTGGGTATATATATGCAAATATTTATAAACAATTAGTTGGTTAAAAATATTTGCATATATTTACCCCGAAACTCATCCAAGTAGTACTGCTTCCGCTGCGACGAGACGAGTTTGAACTTCATTGCGTTCTCCTCTAGATTATCCCTCAATATCTCTGTAATAATGGCGGAAACCTTGTGACCGGGAATGATGCTACAAATAGTATTTCAACAAAGATATTACTAATTCAGTGTTAATTAATTAATTACTTGTAGCAAACATATACATGATCTTAGATGAATTAATTTGGTGAATTTTGAAAAAAAAAAGAGTCAATTTGGATACATATACAATTAATTGCGTACAAATGAACGAATTATAAATTTAAGCGGGAGTCAAAATAAATAATTTTACCAAAATAATAAAAATTAAATGGCCCCAACATTTATAAAAACAAGTGAGAAACGAAAATGAATTAATTTGGTGAATTATGGAAAAAAACGAGTCAATTTGGATACATATACAATTAATTGCCTACAAATGAACGAATTATAAAATTATGTATTGTCGAAATAAATAATTTTTACAAAATAAAAAAAATAGTTGGGCAAAATATTTTTATAAACAACTTAGATACGGGTGAATTATAAGAAAAAATGAATCAATTTGAATACATATACAATTAATTGCATACAAATGAACGAATTATAAATTTAAGCGGGAGTCGAAATAAATAATTTTACAGAAATAATAAAAATTAAATGGCACAAAAACAAGTGACAAACGTAAATGAATTAATTTGGTGAATTATAGAAAAAAATGAGTCAATTTGGATACATATACAATTAATTGCGTACAAATGAACGAATTATAAAATTATGTATTGCCGAAATAAAAAAATTTACAAAATAAAAAAAATAGTTGGGCAAAATATTTTTATAAACAACTTAGATACGAAAAGAAATTAATTTGGTGAAATATAAAAAAAAATGACTTAATTTGAATACATATACAATTAATTGCATAAAAATGAACGAAAGTAGCTTGTGCCCTAGTGGCGCGCGTCCCCTCCTCTTGCTCAAGAGGTCCCGTGTTTGATTCCCTTTGGACGCAAAAATGGATTAATTGTTCAAGGCCTAATAAGACTAATATAGAAGGTGGGCCGCACATATTAAGCAATGGGCCGAGTGGCCCAGTAGTCCGCGCCCGCCCCGGCTGCCCGGGCTCGAACCACGCGAGCCACTTTTTTTTTGTATAGGCTCGGTAATTTGCGACGGCCAAATTCCGTCGCAAATATTGAATTTTGCGACGAAAAACAGCCCGTCGCAAATTATAACAGAAAAAAATAAAAAATATATATATAAAAACATTTGCAACGGAAGATGACCGTCGCAAATGTTTTTGACCCAATCGGGTCTAACCCGAAAGATTTGCGACGGAATATTGTCCGTCGCAAAATCTCTGCGACCCGGCCGGGTCTGACCCGCCATTTTTGCGATGGATTTATCCGTCGTTACTTTGCGACGGACCTCCAAAATCCGTCGCAAAAATTAGCTACGGTTGTTTTAAAAATGAACACGTGTCCGTCGCAAATTCTGTCGCAAAGCACTGTTTGCGACGGAATTTCCGTCGCAAAACAGTGTTTTTTTTGTAGTGTCGTGCATTCACAACCTCCAAGTTCGCACGAGTGGTAGCGTGCACTTGTTGTAGGGATTCAACAAAGTCTCTAGCGGAACCATGAAACCGAGTACGGGATGTCAAGACAAGAAGATCAAGAGGGCCCTACGGAAGTGAAGAGTAAACAACCTGAAAAGGGGCAAAACCTGTGCTCTTATTCCGAGCCGAGTTGTGTGCGAACTCTACCTGCGGTAACTTCAAGTCCCAAGAGCGAAGGTTGTCCCCAACCAAACAACGCAGCAGATTACCAAGAGATCGATTTACGACCTCGGATTGGCCAGTCCCTGAGGGTGATATGCACTGCTATAATTGAGCTCGGTGTTCACCATCTTCCACAAACTTCGCCAAAAATGGCTTAGGAAATGTGTGTCGCGATCTGACACAATAGACTGAGGCAGACCATGCAGACGGTATATATCTCGAAAGAAAAGAACAGTGACCTTAACCGCATCAACGGTACGCTTACATGGAATAAAGTGAGCCATTTTAGAAAATCTGTCCACCACCACAAAAATAGAATCGTTGCCACGTTGCATACGAGGAAGACCAAGAACAAAATCCATGTTGATATCAACCCAAGGTATCTAGGGGACGGGCAATGGTCGATATAAGCCGACATTAGTAGCTGTACCTTTGGACACGTGACAAATACGACAACGAGACACAAAACGAGTGACATCGCAACGAAGTGAAGGCCAATAATAAGACTGTGCCACTAGCTCAATTGTACAATCACGCCCAACATGCCCGGTCGAATGTAACTCCTGAATTATCCATTGGCGAAGGCTGCAATCTGGAATGCACAGCTTGTTATCACGAAAGAGAAATCCATCAGATAAGCACAAAAATATCATCTCATTCAAACTGCAATTTCTGAAATATACTACCAAATGCAGGATCCGAGGCATATATCCCGAAAGATGTCAAAACCCACGATTGTTGTCCACATGGCTGTAAGGAGCATTGTACGTTGGCTCAAAGCATCGGCAACCTTATTGAAAGCACCCGACTTATGCTTGATGACAAATGTAAATTGCTGTAAATAAGAAGACCAGCCTGCATGACGTGCTGAGACAACATCCTGGTTTTGCAAATGTTTCAATGCCTCGTGATCAGTGAAGAGAATAAACTCACGATGAAAAAGATAGTGCCTCCAATGACGAACGGCATGAACCACCGCATAAAATTCTACATCGTATGTATATACATACACGAGGTCCGCTAAGCTTCTCATTGAAATAAGCCACGGGTCGACCCACCTGACTTAGCACCGCACCAATACCAAATTTTGAAGCATCGCAGTGGAGCTCAAAAGGTATAGAGAAATCGGGAAGGACCAGAAGAGGTGCAGTGGTGAGCTTCTCCTTTATAACTGGAAATGCACGGTCAGCCTCCTTAGTCCAAATAAATGTCGATTTTCCCATGCAGTGTGTGATAGTTGCCATGATAGCACTAAAATGAGGAATGAAACGACGATAAAAAGATGATAAGTCGTGGAAACTACGTGCCTCGGTCACAATGTGAGGTACGGGCCAGTGGCGAATAACATCAACCTTTGTTGTGTCCATGCCAACTCCTTGTCCGGAAATCATAAACCCCAAAAAGAGAACGGATTCTTGCAGAAAAACACACTTGGCAGAAGCAGCTGTTGACGATCAATTCTAATCTTGAAGATTAATGGTTGTTTTAGATGGTTAATTGATCATCAAACAATTACGTGTGATTGATCACTAACGTAATTAGTGAATACGATTTTTCGGGTTAAAATGGATTAGAATCGTATGAAAGCTTACGTGTTTAAGTTTGATTATAAGTTAATCGAGCTGCTTTGGATTCGTAATCGAAGTTTGGATGTGTATAATAATTTGTGCTTGTTTTATTAGCTGAAAAAATCTAAGTATTTATAGACAATTGTCTAGCAGGAGGTGTCGTGACTTTTGGCCTACCAGGCCTGCATACACGACACCTGGCCTTTGACTAAGTTGAACTTATCTAGACTAAATTCTATCCTTATCTTGTTGGACTTGCTCGCAGTCAAGAGTTGCTCGCCATGTTGGACTTGTCCTGGAGGAGTCTTTAGTCTGAATTTGCTGGTCTCTTGTCTCACTTAGTTGTTGTTTTGGTTTTTTGTGGTCGGATCTGGTTGGCGGGATGCTAACTGAGTTCATCATGTGGCTCTTAATCTGATTTTGTTCGCTCATTTTCCTTGGTGTTGTATGCAGGTTCTGCTCGCCAGATATCTTAGGTGTATCTTGAGTCAATTTTGCCTTAATCTTTAAGCGCTTTGTGCTAACCCTGGTCGCCTATGTGACGATTCTGCTCGCCCATCAACAATTGCCCCCTTGCCGATCAATAAATTGTGAAGATGATGAATGAGCACTTTTTGGGTTGGCAACTTTTAAGTGTCACTGGTGCGAGAAAGAATGTCGCGGGGGCGAGCAACTTTTCACGGGCGGACAACATTGGTCGAGCAGACTTGTGCCGGTGACGGTTGGGATCCCAAGGTCTGGGTACGGCTCGAGGTGTGACGTGGGCAGAATGATTGTTGCTGCCCACGCGCACACGATCCCAAGGTGACGCGCCTTCCCGCTTTGTCGGGCAGGTGCTGCACGTGCCCAGAAATTGCACTTTAGTCCTTCGATTCCCTAACTTGCTCGCCCGGAATCCCGTTTTTCCAGAGAGTATATAAAGAAAAAATTCGTGATTTTTTGTCATTTTCACTGTTTATTGAGCGCGAATCTCTCCTTCTTCCCTTTTTCAAATTTCCGGCGAACGTTTCCAGTTTTCGGCGACCTTCAAACGATTTCGAGGTAGTTTCTTCTTCGCTTTCTTCTTTTCTTTCTTCTTTTCTTGCATTGTGTGTGTCCTTGTTACATAAACATCCCTACTCCGCCATGGAAAGTCCTAAACCGCCGAGTTCTCCCTCGCCGGAATCTGCAAAACACTTAAAAAAATTTACTTCCCCTTACTGGATGTTGTCGCATTCCGAGACTGGATCTCTCCCTCCCCGGAACCCCGAAAAATGGCCCGTCGAAGAGAATCCTCCCATTGTAAACCTGGAGTCCGATCCCGAGGCGGCTTTGGTTACACGCTCCGTTAATTCTGAAGCTCGTCCCTCCGGGGAAAGAGAGGAGCGAGCAAATCCTGCTCGCCAGCTCTTCGAGGAAACGAGCTCGGATCTCCACGAGGACGAGGACGAAGAGGTCGAAGTACTTCAGCCAGTGAACCTCGACGAATTAACCTGGGCCTATCTAAGAGATATCAATTTTCCCGTGCCCAGACTGATCGAGCATCGAGTTCCAGTTGCGGTTGCTCGCCGGGTTGACTGGGACAAATACGAAAAGGAGCACTCAAACCGATTCGTCATTCCTGCTCGCGGGGTACGGAAGCTTAAAGCGACCGAGTTCGCAGCGAGCTGTATCGTGTCCGCCGTTACCGAGGAGGACTTGCCTGGGATTCGGAGGGATTACAAGATTCCTTTCGACATCCCGATGTATGCTCCTTTGGTGGATGACAGAGTTGATCGCCCACCACGTGGATTGACGGCGATCAACCTTGCTACCTTGAATGCTGGAGTTTCTCTACCGCTGCATCCTCTGGTCGGCCAATTCTTACAAGACGTGAACTTGGCTATCACCCAACTTACTCCCGTTGGATGGATAAACTTGATGGCTCTGATTGTTATATTCGCCCTAGAGGGATACCCCAACAAGCTGTCCGCCGAGGAAGTTGGCTACCTGATGACGATCACTGGCTGCACTGGAGAAGAGGCGGGTTGGTACTATCTGAAGGCGCGACCAGGCCAGAAACTGGTTGAGGACATCCCTGGGAAAGTGCGAGACTGGAAGCACGACTGGTTCTGGGTCGGAGGCGATTGGCGTGCTTCTGCTCGCTCCTCAGGGGGTCCTGAACGAATTGAGACCCCGGTGGAGTTTAGGGAATTAAAGCGTGAGTCTTACCTCTTCTATAACTTTGAAGTGGTTAGACTAATTCTAATTCTCTTTTTCCTTTGTTTCAGGTCCCAAAAACTTGGGGTGGCGAACTGTAAAGAATAGCATCAGCGATCAATTCTTGTTCGTTGCGTGTTTGATCGCCCTTCGTCGCCGAGAAGATCGCAGCATTGGCCATCTTTTCTCCGAGGATACACTTCGAGTTGCCCATCATACTACCTATCCTCACCATCTCGAGGCTCTAGCTCCTATCCCAGAGGGTAAGTATCTTTTCTTGTCGGGTGAACAGATCTGGTTGGCATTACACTTGGCGTTAACTTGTTTTTTATATCCTTTACAGATCAGCTCGCCACAGTTGCCCTTCATCCCTCATTCTTCGAGCTCGATAATCGCGTCTGGGAGATGCCGACTAAAAGAGAACGCAAGAAGTCGGATCCCATCTCCAAGATTATTTCCCTAGCGGCTAAGGGTGGAAAAGGCGACCCGAGGCAAGCCGTGTTGGGAAAATAGGGGTGCCCGGAATCTATTCGGGATGAATTTTAAATACAAATTTAAATACAATTATTACTAGCATGAATTAATCCTAATTAATTCAAATAATAATTCCAACAACTAATTATCATCATGCATGTTAAATTAATTTCACATATTTAACTAGGCGGAATTAAACAAGTAAATATGTGATCAACGTACCTCTCGTAGTATTGGGCTTTGGATATACGGGACACTTGTAATCTCGCTCTATCAACCCAAAGCCTTCTCAAGTATTTTCCTTTTCACCTCACTTGATCGCCGGTGGGAGACGCTTTCAAGCAATTTAATAAACTAAGGAAAAAGAAAAATATCTATGCTTCTTGATTTTTCCAACACATGGAATTATGTACTTGGGGATGAAATAATCATCCCCTATTTATAATAGTGTAGGGGCCGAAATTTTTGATATATTTTGGGCTTGGAAAAAATCTTTTCTTACTCTAAGAAATCTTGAATATATCCCATATATTCTTTTCTCCAAAATAAAATATTCCACAAAAATCTCACCCTACATATTAAGGGGTGTAATTTTCGAAAATTGTGAGTGTGAAATCCAAGATTTGGATTTTCTTGAATATATGAGATATTCTTGTACTTCTAGAATACATATCTTCCATAATATCTTTTCAAGAAAATCAACAAAATCTAATTTCTCCTACACATGCTTTTTTTCGAAAATTTAAGAGAAAAATCAGCAAAATAATTTTCTTTTATTTTAATCACCTTATCATTATTTGGCTACTTAATTGGGCTACTTGAGGGGCCTTAAGGAGAATTAAGATTGGACCTCCTAATGGACTTCTGAATTTCAATATTGAGCCCCAATATAATTCAATCCATTAATATTAATTATTACCACTAATAAATTAATATTGCACTATCCATCTTAATCCATATTACGATAATATGGGCTCCCGGTTATTATTTCCCGCATTTAAGATTATCAAGTCCATTAATTAATTGAGCCTCTGAATAGCTCTAAATTAATTAATATATTTCACCTTGGAGTAAAGACAGCTCAACATTATTATTCGTACCGAAGAAACTAATTCTTCACTTGCAAGATTTGGTACAATAAAACTTCTGAGCCCACCAAGGGGACTAATCACACGAGCCGTACTCGCACGCGTTTCTCCGTATTAAATCTTAGCAACCGTCGTATGATTAATATTACTGCCCAAGACACAAAGTTCGAAGTCGCAATGATTCTCACCCAACATGAATCAAAGCAGTAACTATTAAGCACACACGGTCCTATTTAAGTGACGGAGATTAAGAAATCAACAACCACTGAGGTCTAATTCTTCACCTTTTAGAACAGAAGAATTTATCCTCGTTGTAGGACCTCTTCAACACATACTAAATGTGCTAGTGCAATCTCTTAGTCAAGACAGACCAATCTGAGCCTTACACATCGACCTTTCACGGCGGATTGTTCAATTCCACCTGGGTCGTGAAAATTTACGTTTAGTTACAAGTAAACTGTTAATGTCGTCTTCCGTGATCGGGTATCACCACATTAACTACTATGTAACACGTACTATATATTGAACGGTTTGCAATATAAATTCAACATTCAATCATAACTAAAGCAAATGCGATAAAAGAATTATTCTCATAAAACGAGTGTTTGATACACGAGTTATACAATGTAAAAGCATACTTTCACGTATAACTCCAACAATCTCCCACTTATACTTAAAGTCTGCTTTTAGTATACATCACGCATGTCTTAGTGTAGTAGCTCTCCGTGACATCTCATGTCAACCTACACTAACCTAATAATTCCTCCCACTTATACTTAAAGCAGATTGGCAATAATCTTGACTCCCATTCCATCCACATGTCTCTCGAATGTATTCAGAGGCAGACCCTTTGTGAATGGATATACTAGGTTGTCCTCCGACATTTATCTTTGCCACCTCTTTATCTCCTCTCTTAACGATTTCTCGTATAAGATGGTGTTTTCTTTCAATGTGTTTGCTGGCCTTGTGGGCTCTCGGTTCCCTTGAATTTGCAACTGCTCCGACATTGTCACAAAAGACAGTTATCTTGTCGGGCAAATTCGGAACAACGTCCAAGTCCACTAAGAAGTACTTGAGCCAAACCGCTTCTTTCGCTACTTCACAAGCAACTACTTATTCGGCTTCCATGGTTGAATCTGCGATGCATTTCTGCAAATCGCTTCTCCATGTTATGGCTCCTTCTCCCATGCAAAACACACTACCCGAGGTTGACTTTCTTGAGTCTATGTCTGATTGGAAATCCGAGTCCGTGTATCCCACGGGAACTAGACTATCTAACTGGTAAATCAGCATCCACTCCCGAGTTCTTTTCAGATACCTCAAGATGCACTTTACGACAGTCCAATGGTCTTTCCTGGGATTACTTTGATATCTTGCCACCATGCCCACGGCAAAGCAGATATCCGGTCTCGTACACAGCATTGCATACATAAGGCTTCCTACGGCCGAAGCGTACGGAACACCTTTCATGTCATCTATCCCCGCTTGCGTCTTAGGGCTTATTTCCTTCGATAGATGGATTCCGTGCCTAGAAGGTACAAAACCTTTCTTGGAATCTTGCATGCTGAAACGCTTCAAAACAGTGTCAATGTATGAAGCTTGCGATAAGCCCAACATCCTCTTCTTGCGATCGCGAGTGATTTTGATCCCAAGGATGTGACCGGCTTACCCTAAGTCCTTCATATCAAATTGTTTTGACAGCCACACCTTTACGTCTGACAATACCTTTACATTGTTTCCAATGAGCAGAATATCGTCTACGTATAATACTAAGAATACCACCGCAGTTTCGTCACGCTTCTTATACACACAACTTTTGAACTCGTTTTGATCAAACCCATAAGACTTAATCACTTGATCAAAACACTGGTTCCAAGTACGCGATGCTTGCTAAAGTCCGTAAATGGATCTCTTGAGCTTACATACGAGATTCTCTTGGCATTTTCCAATGAAACCTTTGGGCAGTTGCATATAGATCCCATCAAGACTTTCGGTAAGGAAAGCTACCTTGACATCCATTTGCCAGATCTCGTAATCTAAGTGCACAACGATCGACAAGAGAATACGGATGGACTTAAGCATAGCTACAGGCCACAAGCATTGCTTTGAAGGTTTCAACCCTTCCGTCCGGTCCTCTTTTCCTCTTGTAAACCCACTTGCATCCAATGGGTTCTACCCCACTGGGTGGCTCGACCAACTCCCACACTTGATTATGATCCATCGAACCCATCTCGGCTTCCATTGCCGTTTGCCATGACTCCGCGTCTTTGTCTTGGATTGCCTCATCGTACGTCCATGGGTCTGATTCAACACCGGGAACCAAATCCGAAGATTCTCCTATCCCATGAATCTCTCGGGTTGCCTAAGAACCCTCCCACTACGACGGGGTTCCGGTTGTGAAGATGTGACATGTGGTACATCATCTTGTATACTTGGTATCGAGGTTTGACCTCTCAATTCTTCTAAGGTAATTTCACTTTTAGGTTTCCGATTGTTCATATAGTCTTCTTCCAAGAATTTAAAGTGTGTACTAATCACGGTCTTTTGATCCTTGGGACTATAGAACATACACCCTTTCGTTCCCGCAGGGTATCCTATAAACAGCCTTAATTCCGAACGTGGATCCAACTTACCGGCTTCCTTGTCTAGCACGTATGCCGGACAACCCCAAATCCGCAAATGTCTTAGACTGGGCTTGCGCCCGGTCCACAATTCCATTGGGGTTTTAGGAACCGATTTGGATGGCACCAAGTTTAGAATATAAGCCGCCGTTTCCAAGGCATTACCCCAAAACGACTTGGGTAAATCCGAATAACTCATCATGGATCTGACCATCTCTAAAAGAGTCCGGTTCCTTCGTTCCGCCACACCGTTCTTTTGAGGGGTTCCCGGTGCGGTCAACTGGGATACGATCCCTTCATCCGATAGGTACTTCAAGAATTCATCACTGAGGTATTCGCCTCCACGATCTGATCGTAGAAACTTGATACTCTTTTCCCTATGTTTCTTGGCTTCGGCCTTAAACTCTTTAAACTTTTCAAAAGTTTCAGACTTATGCCGCATAAGGTAAATGCACCCATATCTTGAGTAATCGTCGATGAAGGTAACGAAATACTCATACCCCATTCTCGCTTTGATCGTTATTGGACCACACACATCGGTATGAACGAGTTCTAACACTTCCGTGGCTCTATTCCCCTTGGCTCCAAATGCCCTCTTGGTCATCTTACCCTCTAAACAGGATTCACAAGTTGGAAACGGCTCAACTTGGAGCGATTCCAAGGTTCTGTCTTTCACCAATCTCTCTATCCACTTTAGATTAAAATGACCTAGCCTAAGATGCCATAGAAGTGTTTCGTCCATCTCTGAAGAACGCTTTCTTTTATTGCTCGAAATGATCGACGTGTTATTAGATTCATTGTTTGAGTGGTGTGCACACTTAATCGTATAGAGATTGTTTACCAACGTTCCATGACAGATAACATCATTCTTAAAAGAAAACAGTAACAACTTTATTAAAAGTAACTGAATATCCATCAAAAACAACTTAGAAACCGAAATTAAATTCTTCCTAAAGTTTGGAACGTATAAAACATCTCTTAAAAATTAAAACTCTATCTTCAAAAGATAGGTGCACGACTCCCACTGCTTCGGCTGCCACTCTCGTAGCATCCCCAAAGTGATTGTGATCTCATTCTTGCTAAGTCGCCGGGTTAGCTGGAACCCCTGAAGAGTGAAACAAATATGATCAGTTGCCCCGGTATCCACTACCCAAACATGGGCAGCATACGCCGCAACATATGTTTCAACGACTAAAGCATGAGACTTACCTTTCTTTCCACCCTTCTTAGGCTTAGAACAGGTCGCCCTCCAATGTCCCTTCTCACCACAATTAAAGCACTTACCCTTAGCAGCTTTCTTTCCACCTCATTCTCCCTTTGCCTTGGGTTTCGCAACGGTTGGATTTGCTTGGGTCTGGCCCTTCGTCCTCTTCCTCTTCTTCCCTCCCTTGGGACCCGAAGAGGAAGACGGACCGTTTGCCACCATAGCAACGGTTTGGTGATCCATTAGAGTCTCCGCCGATACCAAAGCTTGCAAGAGCTCGGGCAAGCTATTTGCCCGGTCATTCATTTGATAGTTCAATTGAAACTGCTCAAAGCTCTTCGGCAGAGAATGGAGAACGAAATCGACCTTAGTAGGGAGGTCAAATTCCGCACCAAGTACTTCCAACTTGTTGAGATAACCCATCATCTCGATTACGTGATCCCTTACGGGCGTACCTTCCACCATTTTCAACGAAAGCATCTTTCGCATGGTGATTTGCCTAGCCGTACGGTTCTGATGTTGAAACATCGCTTCAAGATTTTGCATTATCTCAGAGGCGGTCTCCATGTGTTGGTGTTGGTGTTGCAACACATCTGACATTGAAGCCAGAATAGTACACCTAGCCATCTCATCGGAGTCAAACCAACTCTTATGCTCTTTCTTGTCCGCTTTCGTGGCATCTTCGGCAAGCTCTTGGGGCTTAGGAGTGGTAAGTACCCATTTGTGGTGTTGAGCGGTTAGGACAATATTAAGGTTACGTTTCCAATCAACATAGTTCTCACCAACAAGTTTGTTATCTTTAAGTATACTAAACAGTGGATTAAAAGGTTGCGACATGATGAATTGAGAATAAAACATACATTCATATCAATATCTAGAAAAATACGAAATTATCACATAAATTTGATCACATCAATTATATTGAAACCTTAAAACAATATAATCATGCATCAGCCAACATCTCAAAACAATTTAAATGCGCCACGAGGGGTGGTCTATACATTTAAACACATTCAAGCGGATTACAAACTTAAAAGTTACAAATCCTTAATTCAAAATTAATAGTTGGCTCCCACTTTGACCACATAGAAACTGACAGGGACTCCGAGGGGAGTAAGTTAATATCAATTTCCTATGCCTAAGTAATAACCATAATTAAATACAGGATTATTATTTCTCTTTGAGCAAGCCACTCGTGGTGAGGGTCAATACCACCACTAGTAATAATCCACAATCATCCTTTCGGAATTTATTCATGTGAAATCCGTTCTTTTGGCCGATCCAAGGGGGAAATGTATTCCAAAAGAACTTCACAAATAAATAAATTATGGAGGTCAAAATAATCCAATTTTAATATCCGGAATAAAATTGCGATTATAAAAACATACTTAGTAATTTTCGAAAGTAAGGTTTTTCTTGGATAATTAAATTCATGCTAACACATATTAACAAATAATAATAAGTGCACGAAATAAAACATCCATCAAAACAAAATTAAACACATTGGAGCACTCGAATCCAATTGTCACGGTTTAATTTCTTCACGTCTTGATGCGAAAAATCGTCCTCGTTGCTTTCCGACGTTCGTCTCGACGTGCTCCCACTCGAACAGCAACACTTCATGAAAAACAGCATCGTTTGGGGTTCTTGACGACGTTTAAAATCACACGGAAAAAAAACACGAACCGAAAAAATTCCACGGCCTGAGATACAGCGCGCGTCGGCCCACGAAGTGGGCCCGCGCGCTTCCCGGCCCGAGAAGTGCTGGAAAAGCGCCCGAGGCGCGCCGAAGCGCTGGAAAAGCGCCCGAGGCGCGCCGAAGCGCAGCCCCGAGGCGCACCCGAGGCGCTGCACAGAAGCGCGCCGAGGCGCTGCCCGGGGCGCCCCGAGGCGCTGCAGCTCCCTGCTGAGGCGCGCGCGGCGCCGTGCGCCCGTTGCGCACGGCGTGCGCCGTGCACCCCCGTGCGCCGTTTTTTCGCCGTTCGTCCTCGTTTTCTTCACCCCTTGCATGATTTTACCTCCATACACGCGCCACGCTTGTATGCGTCGTCCGGGTACGCCGTTTTTAATTCTTCGTTCTTCGTCACGATCCGGTTACAATTTATTTTTACAAAAATAAATAAATACTAGATCTAGACTAGTCTATTACAATGATCGAATCAAAATAAAAACAACTAATCTACTCGTGGATTTTCTCACGAGAAAAATGAATTCGAACGAATCGAATTAAAAAACAAATTAATTCACACGCATGAAATTAACAACATTAAAAACCATGACAATTGGATACCTGCAAAAAAGATCTAACAATTCTACTATCCAATTTCAATTTAATGTTCAACAATTTAAATTCCAATTTAAAATTCAGAGCCCGAAACCGTGGCTCTGATACCAGTTGTTGGGAAAATAGGGGTGCCCGGAATCTATTCGGGATGAATTTTAAATACAAATTTAAATACAATTATTACTAGCATGAATTAATCCTAATTAATTCAAATAATAATTCCAACAACTAATTATCATCATGCATGTTAAATTAATTTCACATATTTAACTAGGCGGAATTAAACAAGTAAATATGTGATCAACGTACCTCTCGTAGTATTGGGCTTTGGATATACGGGACACTTGTAATCTCGCTCTATCAACCCAAAGCCTTCTCAAGTATTTTCCTTTTCACCTCACTTGATCGCCGGTGGGAGACGCTTTCAAGCAATTTAATAAACTAAGGAAAAAGAAAAATATCTATGCTTCTTGATTTTTCCAACACATGGAATTATGTACTTGGGGATGAAATAATCATCCCCTATTTATAATAGTGTAGGGGCCGAAATTTTTGATATATTTTGGGCTTGGAAAAAATCTTTTCTTAGACTCTAAGAAATCTTGAATATATCCCATATATTCTTTTCTCCAAAATAAAATATTCCACAAAAATCTCACCCTACATATTAAGGGGTGTAATTTTCGAAAATTGTGAGTGTGAAATCCAAGATTTGGATTTTCTTGAATATATGAGATATTCTTGTACTTCTAGAATACATATCTTCCATAATATCTTTTCAAGAAAATCAACAAAATCTAATTTCTCCTACACATGCTTTTTTTCGAAAATTTAAGAGAAAAATCAGCAAAATAATTTTCTTTTATTTTAATCACCTTATCATTATTGGGCTACTTAATTGGGCTACTTGAGGGGCCTTAAGGAGAATTAAGATTGGACCTCCTAATGGACTTCTGAATTTCAATATTGAGCCCCAATATAATTCAATCCATTAATATTAATTATTACCACTAATAAATTAATATTGCACTATCCATCTTAATCCATATTACGATAATATGGGCTCCCGGTTATTATTTCCCGCGTTTAAGATTATCAAGTCCATTAATTAATTGAGCCTCTGAATAGCTCTAAATTAATTAATATATTTCACCTTGGAGTAAAGACAGCTCAACATTATTATTCGTACCGAAGAAACTAATTCTTCACTTGCAAGATTTGGTACAATAAAACTTCTGAGCCCACCAAGGGGACTAATCACACGAGCCGTACTCGCACGCGTTTCTCTGTATTAAATCTTAGCAACCGTCGTATGATTAATATTACTGCCCAAGACACAAAGTTCGAAGTCGCAATGATTCTCACCCAACATGAATCAAAGCAGTAACTATTAAGCACACACGGTCCTATTTAAGTGACGGAGATTAAGAAATCAACAACCACTGAGGTCTAATTCTTCACCTTTCAGAACAGAAGAATTTATCCTCGCTGTAGGACCTCTTCAACACATACTAAATGTGCTAGTGCAATCTCTTAGTCAAGACAGACCAATCTGAGCCTTACACATCGACCTTTTACGGCGGATTGTTCAATTCCACCTGGGTCGTGAAAATTTACGTTTAGTTACAAGTAAACCGTTAATATCGTCTTCCGTGATCGGGTATCACCACATTAACTACTATGTAACACATATATTGAACGGTTTGCAATAGAAATTCAACATTCAATCATAACTAAAGCAAATGCGATAAAAGAATTATTCTCATAAAACGAGTGTTTGATACACGAGTTATACAAAGTAAAAGCATACTTTCACGTATAACTCCAACAAGCCGGAGGGTCGAGCTCGGCACAGCCACCTGCCCCAGTGGCGAGTCCACCCAAGACTCTGGTTCTGAGGACGAAGAGGCTTCTTCGTGGAGACGGCACTCCCGTCTCTGATACTGAAAAAGCGGCAAAACGAGCAAAAACTGCTCAAGAAAAGGTGACCGTGGCTGCCCGGCCATCTGAAGGCGGCAGCGAGCAAACTCCTTCCGTGGAGCGCCCCGGCGAGCAAGCTCTGGTCGTCACTACTCGCAAAGGATCTGGTCCTTCATCCGACCCCACCTATCTTGGTTGGGACAAGGGTCGTCTTGACAGGTACAACTCTCCTCGCCCAGGACACTTAGAATTTTCTCTTCTTTCTTTTTTTACTAACTGAGGATTCCTCTCCAGCTACTTACCCGAGCAGTACCCAGGGCGGTCTAACTTGGTGCACCGTTTCGCCTGCTCAAACATGCCGACCAACCTCCACGAGATCCCGGATTCTTTTGTCCGCCGCGCTTCTGAGGTCGTTGCTCGCAGTGACTTGAACCGAAAATACTAGCTTTTACTAGTAGCTTCCCCGCAAGAGTACGGGTTCACTGTAGTATGGGCAAGTATAGGGACCAAGTATTATCGAACCCAAGGGAAGGTATGTATGCGAATAGATCCCTGAAGATCTACGCGTCGTAGTTAATATGAGTGTATGTTTGGGGATTGAAAATTATTAAATCTAAACTATTCTACTCTACTAATGCAAAAGAAAGAAATGAGTTAATTATCTAAGGATTTTGTCTCAAATATAAAAGGGTGATGCTCGGGATAGGAATTCCTACGTATACTAACGGAGTTGGTACGATAATTAAAATAACCGTGACACACAAGAAATAACCTAAGTATAAGAATGCAAGGTGAAAGCTCAAGATTCTAAACCCTAATACTTTACCCTAACACTCGACTTCACTAATCCACTAACAAGTTAATAGATTGTGCTTAATTAATGAGACCCTAATTTAACTAAGGTGATGCGGTCGTCCTCCTTCGCTAAACCGGTAGATGAATTAACCTCTCCTAAACCCTCTCGTTAAGACTACTAATTGTTATTGAGTGATGCGGTCGTCCTCTCTCTAACACTTTCGTACGAAATTCAAAGGTAGAGTTAAGATTAATTATAAGAATTCATTAATTAAGAGAATTAAAACTAACGTCACGAATTATCCTAATTACGTACCAACGTCCTACTTCTACGAGTTCATCCTATCCTAAGCATGCAAGGGTTCTAGCCTAACATGGTGGTTTGAATAATAAAAGCAATCACAAGAACAATAAACATATGCATAATTGAATTAACGAAAGAAATCAAGAACATAAACGAAAGAACAAATTAAAGTCTCTAAAGAAATCTATATAAATCTGAAAAGCTAGGGTTTATCGTCTCAAAGAATAAAGAAAGAAAGAATTAATCTAATACGTTCAAAAGAAATACTAAAACTAAGAATTCGTAAATTAAAACCTCGATTACAACGTATAAAATTCTTCAAAACTCCTTCCCAAGCTTTCTCCTTGCTCAAAGTATGTAAAAATATGTGTTGGTATGTGGTTATATGCTTGGAAAAGGGTATAAATAGGCTTGGGATCGAATTTGGGTGTTCATGGGCCAAAATACGCGTCAAGATCGAGTATAGGTCGAGTAAAACTACTCGACCTGTTGCAGCTCGAGTGCACTACTCGAGTGCCCGAGTAGTGACTACTCGAGCGACTCAGCTCGAGTACTTTTCGGCAGCTGTACACATGTTCGTAAAATCTTCATATCTCCTCAACCGGGAGTCCGTTTTGGCCGATTCAAAGTCCTACGAACTCCTCTTTTCACCCTCTATCCATCTATGAAAACCAAAGAGACAAATTCATCAGTTTATAAAAATGATATTCAAATGACTCCAAACTCTCATAAAAAACACTCAAAACATGGGAAAATCGGGCACCAAAACATAACAATTTCACGCCTAATCAACCCCCCCAAACTTACCATATTGCTTGTCCTCAAGCAATGAAATAATAAGTCAAGTGAAATTGTTAGGAATGAGTCAATGAATCAACTCATGCAAGCAAATGAACTCGAGCTTCAACGATCGATCATACATATACTCACTCACTTTCCTTCATCATACTCATGCAACAACAGCAAGAACCATCAAGATCAAACATGGATGTGCACTCAACGATGTGTTTCACTCCCTCAAAAGTGTATAACAATGATCAAGGGACTCACTCAAACAATCAATCACACAAATTGGCAGCCATAGGCTTGTAAGTGCTCTTAACTTCGACCATACTCTAGAAATCAATGCCGAATCAAAAAGGACTTTTCTCAAGGTTGTAATGTAGGCTCTTTGGACAGGTGGGATAACAATATGGTAAAGTGACTAAGGTGAATGGAGAATAGAAAATCAAACTTTGGCACTTCAAGATTAGGAACCGAATACTTCAAACATGTTCAATCAACACCCTTTCAATTCCATACTCTCATTACTTCAATTTTTTTTTCTTTCTCACTCTTTTTATTTTTTTTTTCGATCACTTCATCTTTTTTTTTTCTCTTTTTTCGCACAAACACATGAGCTCATTTTTTTTTTCTTTTGCTCATTCTCAATTTTTTTTCTCTTTTTCCTACATCTCATAACTTCATCACTCCTTCTTCTCATATTCACTCAACAAACAACCTTTTCCTTTTTCAACTCAATTCACTCCCTTCACATTCACACTTTCCTATTCTCCACTCAAATTGGGACAAAAAGGCTTAGGAATTGGAATAGTGTTCATATGTGCTAGCAAATAAAATAGGCTTTAGGCTCAAAGGGGCTAACAAGGGACACATGTCATTGGTAAGGAAAATTTTGGCTAAGTGACTCAATAAAATCAAAGATGGCCTAAGATCCTATTCGGCATATCAAACTAGACACAATCTAGAAGCAAGAGCACACACAAGTTCTAGCATCCTCTAAGGTGACGATCCACTCACAAACGAAGAGATTAATTAATGCATCAAAATCTCATAAGGCTCAAAAGCTCACGGCTTTCACATCCATGCTAGTCCTAGTGCATTCTCACTCTCATCACACAAGTACTCAAAAGAAAAATTCACAAGCATACAAGTTCTTTCTCAAATCAGCTCAAACTCAAACACCCACACAAAAGAATTTCTAACTCACCCTTACAACTCAACTCTACTCATCAAATTATACTCAAAGATAGCAATCAACGAGCATAAGATGATTGATAGGCATGAAATATGCAATAGCGAGTCAAATCAAAATCACCCCAAGGAGTATCTCAACAAACCAATAATCAGTCAAACTCAACTCGAAGATAAGGGCGTGCATGCATGTGCAATGTAATCAGAAACAAAATAAAAAAAACTCCACCCCCCCAAACTTCGACCTTGCTAGAGGTCTAAGTTTGGGGTTGTGGGTTACCTCAACCAAACAGTTCAGTTTCTCTCAATAGCTTTGCACACTCCCTTGTCTTAAGTTGGTTCCTTCAATCTGAATAACTCCATGATACCTTTACTCCTTTAGAGACAGGCCTACAAAATAAAACTCTCAAGTACGAGGTTAAACATACGACTCACAATAACTCCCTAATAACTAAAAAAAACTCAAAGCAAATAAATAAAAAGAAAATATAATGGGTTGCCTCAAATTCAGCGCTATTTTTAAGGTCCTGATGCCGGACCGAGCTCAAAGGAGCTTATGGGACATCATACTCAAATTTACCTCCCTTACTCTCATAAGAGTGGTGCTTGCATGTCTTTCCTTGATGCCCCTCCATCATGAGCTCCTTTGCTTTCTTCTCATCCCCAAGTATTATGGGTCTCAACTCCTTCTCACCTTTATCTGGAGGCGTCTTACCAAACAATTTCTTGAGTTTGGACTTTTTCTTTTTTACTCCTCCTTTCCCTTCTAACTGGTCCACGTCCACTTTCTTCACTTCTTCATCCTTCAACTTCCTCGCTTTATCCCTATCAAAATAATCAAGATCATAATTCTCATGGGTTAAATAATCACGTGAAGGACTAACAAAATCATGAATTTGAGAAGGATTAGGGATAGAAGGTGTGTCTTCAACTCAAGGATCAATGACATCCATGCAATATAAGCTCTCATCCTCCTTCGAGTGCTTCATGGCTTCATATAGGGAGATCTTCAATTCTTGATCATCAACCTTCAACGTAATCTTCCCATTTGCCACGTCTAGCACCATCCCCGCCGTAGCTAAAAACGGTCTTCCCAAGATCAGGGGCACGTGCTCATCTTCCTCCATCTCTAGCACTACGAAGTCGGCTGGAAAAATGTGATCTCCAACTCTCACTAGGACGTCTTCAACCACACCTTGAGGTCGAGTAATAGACCGGTCGGCTAGTTGAAGCGTCATCATTGTGGGTTGAAGTTCAACACCTTCCAACTTCTTGAAAAACGACAAGGGCATGAGATTGATGCTCGCCCCTAAATCACATAGCGCTCCTTTCTTGATCCCGTTCCCAATGTCACATAGGATCGTGAAGCTCCCGGGATCATTCAGCTTCGGTGGAAGCGCCTTGTGCACTAATGCACTCACCTCGTGGTTCAGCTGCACCGACTTCGGCTCATCCACTCGCCGTCTTTTCGCAATCAAGTCCTTCAGAAACTTTGCATAATGCGGCATCTGTTCCAAAGCATCATAAAAAGGAATGTTAATATGAAGTTGTTTAAAAACATCAAGAAATTTTGCAAATTTTTCATCAAGCTTCTTTTTCATGAAGCGCTGTGGATACGGGACAGATATCACAGATTTGGGTACCCCTCATTCATCTCTTTCCGTTTCTTTCACTTTATCCCTTGCTTCCTTTGCCTTCTTCCACTTAGGAACTCTCTCACCCTCCTCAAAATCTTTCCCCTTCTGGGACTCATTGTTCTCTTTACTCTTATCATCAATTTTCATCTTAACTCCTTCCTTCTCAACCTCAACTCCATCACCTTGAGACTCTATCCCTTCTGTCTCAACTTCTTCTTTGAGCGTCTCAGAATCAGCAGGCATCTGAGGACCTTCATAGTTGGTTCCACTTCTAAGCTGGATCGCCTTGCAATGCTCTTTCGGGTTCCCTTCCGGCATGGAAGGATATTTTCCCGGCTCTCTATTCACCATCTTTGCAATCTGGCTCATCTGGAACTCTATCGAAGTGAACCTTCAATTGTTCTCTTGTTGAGTTCTAGTCCACTCAACGTTCATCTTTTGGAGCTCTTGATCACGATGATCACCCTTTTTATGCAACTCCTTCACATCGTACTCCAAGGATGACAATCTCTTACTTCCTTCCTCCACCTTCTGAAGGATCGCTCTCAACATCTCCTCGGTTGATGCACCGCCTTCTCCACCAGGAGGTTTAGACCCCGGATCAACACCTGCAGGAACAGTAATACCAGCTTTTGGGTTAGCATAAGAAAAATTATCATTCTTCCTCCATGTGTTTTGAGGAGGCTGTTGGCCTCCTTGAACTCCTTGTGTGTTCCTCCATTGATTTTGAGGTGGCTGAGGGCCTGGAGGTACAAATTGTTGGCCATAAGAAGGTCTTCCATACTGATTACCACCTTGGTAGCCATTCTGATTGTAATACGGACCTCCCATGTAATTGGCTACCTCTTGCTGCCCACTTGGTTGGTCTACTCTCTCATTCTCTACTGCATGCTCTCCAACCATACTCTTCCCCAACTCGAGGTTGTTGATCTTCTCCATCATGGCCATCAATAGCCTTCTCGTTCCTTCTTCCTCCTCAACCTGATGCACTCTTTGGAAATTTGCATCTCCATTCCAAGCCCCGGCATTCGTGACAATGTTGTCCACGATCTCTCTACACCTCTCTATGCCTTCATTCAGGAATGCTCCGCCCGTACAGGCGTCTAAATGGTCTTGCCCCGCCTTGTTGGCACCACTGTAGAAGAATGCCATAATATCCCCCTCATTGTACCCGTGCTGCGGGCACTCAATCAGCATGTTTGAGTATCTCTCCCACGCTTGGCGTAAATCCTCTCCAGACTTCTGGCGAAAGGACGAGATCTCAATTCTAGCCTTGATCGTCCTAGATGGAGGGTAGAATCGCTCGAGGAACAGACGCTCAAGCTCGGCCCAAGTGGTAATACCTCCCCGCGGAAGCGTATTATCGTACCACTCCTTGGCTATTCCCGTCAATCTCTTGGCATCTTCAGACATGCCATTGTAATTAAATGTGGAAGCTATCATGAGAAAACTCCTCAGGTGAGTGTGAGGATTCTCCTTCCCGATCACCCCCTTGAACTGATTCTCGGTAAGCAACTTTAAAATTCTCGGAGAAATCGAGAAGTTGTTCGCCTCAACTGGCGGCAATGCCACTCCATCATAGTACCGATGTGGCTCCGCTGCAAACCTCCCTCGAATAGCCATCTGATCTGCGTTCTGAGGAACGTGTTGAGGATTAGCAGCTGGTACGGGTACTTGGTGGGGTGGTGGTTGGTAAACAGGGTGTTGATTGTAAACTGGAGGTGGAGGGTACGGGTAAGGTGGATAAGGATAAGGTGGGTATGGGTATGGTTGGTATACTGGGTTGTTGAAAGGGTTATTTGGATTCTGAGGGTAAGCAGGGTTTTGGTTCTGGTTTTGGGGTTGTGTTTGTGCAGAGTTGATTAGGTCTTGTGGGTTCGGGTGTGGGCTCTCAGTTCCCCCTATGGGTATCTGCTGATTACTGCTGTTTCCATTGGCACCCTCTGCCCGTTCCACAAGAGCAGTATACTCTGCAGCTATTTTGTCTAACTCCCCAAGTTCATCAGAAATCTTGTCTTTGTTTCCTGCGGCAGTAGTCATTCTTCTCAAGAAGGCTCGGTTCCTTCTGGCTATTGTCTCAGGGTCTGACCGAATTCTCTCTTCGCTCGTATTTCCTTGTGAGCGTGTTTTCATAAACCTAACACACTAGCAGAAGGATCAAAACGCAACTGCCGAAAAAAAAAAACAGAAAATAAATCACTCACTACTAATTACTAAGCTATCGACAAGTCCTATTCAAAAAGCATATAACGCCATCCCCGGCAACGGCGCCATTGACTTGAACCGAAAATACTAGCTTTTACTAGTAGCTTTCCCGCAAGAGTACGGGTTCACTGTAGTATGGGCAAGTATAGGGACCAAGTATTATCGAACCCAAGGGAAGGTATGTACGCGAATAGATCCCTGAAGATCTATGCGTCGTAGTTAATATGAGTGTATGTTTGGGGATTGAAAATTATTAAATCTAAACTATTCTACTCTACTAATGCAAAAGAAAGAAATGAGTTAATTATCTAAGGGTTTTGTCTCAAATATAAAAGGGTGATGCTCGGGATAGGAATTCCTACGTATACTAACGGAGTGGGTACGATAATTAAAATAACCGTGACACACAAGAAATAACCTAAGTATAAGAATGCAAGGTGAAAGCTCAAGATTCTAAACCCTAATACTTTACCCTAACACTCGACTTCACTAATCCACTAACAAGTTAATAGATTGTGCTTAATTAATGAGACCCTAATTTAACTAAGGTGATGCGGTCGTCCTCCTTCGCTAAACCGGTAGATGAATTAACTTCTCCTAAACCCTCTCGTTAAGACTACGAATTGTTATTGAGTGATGCGGTCGTCCTCTCTCTAACACTTTCGTACGAAATTCAAAGGTAGAGTTAAGATTAATTATAAGAATTCATTAATTAAGAGAATTAAAACTAACGTCACGAATTATCCTAATTACGTACCAACGTCCTACTTCTACGAGTTCATCCTATCCTAAGCATGCAAGGGTTCTAGCCTAAAATGGTGGTTTGAATAATAAAAGCAATCACAAGAACAATAAACATATGCATAATTGAATTAACGAAAGAAATCAAGAACATAAACGAAAGAACAAATTAAAGTCTCTAAAGAAATCTATATAAATCTAAAAAACTAGGGTTCATCGTCTCAAAGAGTAAAGAAAGAAAGAATTAATCTAATACGTTCAAAAGAAATACTAAAACTAAGAATTCGTAAATTAAAACCTCGATTACAACGTATAAAATTCTTCAAAACTCCTTCCCAAGCTTTCTCCTTGCTCAAAGTATGTAAAAATATGTGTTGGTATGTGGTTATATGCTTGGAAAAGGGTATAAATAGGCTTGGGATCGAATTTGGGTGTTCATGGGCCAAAATACGCGTCAAGATCGAGTATAGGTCGAGTAAAACTACTCGACCTGTTGCAGCTCGAGTGCACTACTCGAGTGCCCGAGTAGTGACTACTCGAGCGACTCAGCTCGAGTACTTTTCGGCAGCTGTACACATGTTCGTAAAATCTTCATATCTCCTCAACCGGGAGTCCGTTTTGGCCGATTCAAAGTCCTACGAACTCCTCTTTTCACCCTCTATCCATCTATGAAAACCAAAGAGACGAATTCATCAGTTTATAAAAATGATATTCAAATGACTCCAAACTCTCATAAAAAACACTAAAAACATGGGAAAATCGGGCACCAAAACATAACAATTTCACGCCTAATCACGCAGCTGGACTAAGGAGCTGAACGAGACCGTCAAGACACAGGCGCCTCGCGATAATGGCCGTTTGTGTCTCGTTGAGGCGGGCAACACCCTGGCGGCCGTGCAGCGTCTGGTCGACCAGGTTGAGGATCTCGAGAAGGATTCTCGTCAGCATGCGGCCACTGTCAGCCGTATTGTCAAAGAGCGTGATGATGCTAAGGCAGAGGCGAAGAAGATTGTTGCCGACCTCAAGAACAAAGCCAAAGCTCATCAAATTAGCGAGCAGCGTGCTCTGGACCTGCACGTCAAAGTCTCCGAGGAGTTGAAGGTCAGGATGGCCGAGGTCGAGCAGATGCGAGCAGAACTTGCCCACGCTCAGCAACAGAAGGAGGTTGCTAAGAAATTTACGACCGAGGCGACGACCAAAATTGCTGACCTCGAATCTCAGCTCGCCAACTCCATTACCTAAGAGGAACTTATTCCTAAGATGGAGGTGAGCTCAATTCTGGGTTACGTGACAGGCTACGCTGAGAGCATTAGAATTGCTCACGAATTTAAGGCTGCCGCAGTCGTTGAGGAGATCGGCAAGGAGCTCTGCAACTTCGTCGAATCAAACCCTCCAGCCCCGGGCACAACTCTTCAAATTGGCGACATGCCTGACTATGGAGTCAAGCTCGACTTCATCGGCCCTGAAATAATTATCACAAGTCCTCCCGAGGACGAGGAAGAAGATGAGGGCGATGTTGCCGAGGGCGAGCAAATCCTGTCTGCCGATCAAAATGAGAGAGCTCTTCAAGAGCGTGCTGACGCTGAGGGGCTAATGGCCGAGCTAACTCAAGTGGTCCTAGTTGACCCTGCTCTCGAAGGCTCTCCTCTGGAGGATCCTAAAGATGATAACATCTCTCCACCTGCCGGGCAAGGAACGTAGCGGACAAGATTAGCTAGGGACTATGTACTCTTTTTTCCTTGTTGTTTTTTTTTTTGTTGTTCGTCTTCATTGTAATTTTCTTGGGCGATCAAGCCTTATATTCAATGAAACTATTTTGCTCAACTGCTCGTCTTTTTTATCTTACATTAATTGTTCTTTGCATTTTTATCTATGCTTCAACAATCTTAATGTAGTTGGGCCTTGTTCCTTAAGAACTTTTTGGCCTTAGAATTTGATGGGTTTTTGGCCTTAGGCTATGTTCATTTAAAAACGAACAACCTTTAAAGGGCTTGGTTGTATAATCAACTTGCGCCTTGAGCTTGCATTTCTGCTTAAACGAACAACTTAACATTGAACAAATATTAAAAATTACAAGTATCAAATGCGACCAAGAATGTAAATCTGTACTAACTAGGTTGAACCTGCTCGACAGAAACAATGTCAAACTTCTAACCATTAAAAAACATAATTTACACCAGGAGTTAAAGCTGCTCGACCACTATACAATTTGTCAAGGCATCTTTAAACTCTCAAGAGGAAACAAAACCATACAAGATACTGGCCTTCTAGCCCGCGACCAAACTTGACCCAATTCAACCTTGTTCGACCACTTATACTTAGTGAAAATTTCAAAAAATTAGGCAAGTTTTTTGGATCCATCTTGTATCTCTGCCATTCCAGTTCGCCCAATGGACTTAGTAGCTCGCCCAACTCAACTTCACTCTTTCATGAGGCAAAACTGGTCGCCTACTGAAAGTATTTTCTTAGGTTAGCTGCATTCTAGGAATATTGGGCCGAGTTGCCATCTAAGTCCTTTATGTCATATGCTCCATTGGGTAACCTGTCTGTTACCCTGTATGGGCCCTCCCAAGTCGGGCCAAATATGCCTGGAGGTGGGGCAAGCTTTTTCCTTAAAACAAGATCACCAACTTCGAACTTTCATATCTTGATTTGGAAATTATAGTAACGCTCTGCTCTTTGCTTGTACGTGGCATTCTTTAGCTCAGCATGTAATCTTTTTTCTTTGAGCAAATCTATTTCAGTGGCTAGAGCAGAGTGATTTTGTAACGCCCCCACTTAAAATAGTACGGAAAATATTATTGTGGCACAAGTAGGAACGTTACTAAAATAGTACTTTGTATTAAAATATACACACGCCACACATTTACACAGCGGAAGTAGTAAATAAGTACGATCGTAATTTAAGATACAAGCCAAAAGTTAAAAATATTATTCTTGAAAATATAAAGTCTTTAAGAAAACTTCACAGCCTGCCGAGTTCATTCGCCCACGTCCGGATCCACAGCATCTGTAAAAATTTAAAGTGGAAGGGATAAGTGCTTGAAAACACTTAGTGGGAAATCTCTTGTTAATTGCACAAACTAAACATCAATTGTCTATAATATGTGAGCCTCCGGAATTTCACCGGGTATATGCTTGGGTGGCGTGACCAACCCGTGGTGCCGGAACGACCGGACTATATGCTTGCCAACATAAAGTTGGACTTATATGTGGGGCCAATCGATAGCGGGCCAGACTCAAAATTTAACATTCAACGTTTAATAAGTGCAATTAAATAATAATAGAACACTCGGTGAAGAGCGAAGTGATTCCCCACCTTGCAGGTTTGTACCTATAAGTAGAATTTTTAAAATAGAAACATTGTTACTTATCCCTTCACTTTTGTAAATTGTAAGACTTGAATTCAAATCTCCATACATATTCAAATATTGTATACTAACACACATATATCAATTAAGTGTATAAAATCACCAAATAGCAAGTTATAAATAAATATCGACTGTAAAAATGTAACCGGACCATTTCGAACCTTTCACACAAAATTCGATTTTGGCAGATTACACGCCTAAGTTTGAAAATTCATATTAAATTATTCATACGTCCAAAAATTATGAAATTTTAACAGTATATTACCAACTCAATAAATTTTATCACCAATCCTTACCAAACATCAATTATTTCGTAATGAACACACAGTAACAGATTCTGGTCACTTAACTTTAAAAATTCACCATAAATCAACCACATGTCCAATACTCATGAAATTTTAACCATGAACTCCCAATTTCATATAATTTATCAACCTACTTTGAGTTTCTATAAAAAACTAACCGATTATTCTCAGATCATAGGAAACTTCTACTGTTCCTATATTTTCGTCCAAAACCCTAGCTCTACTTCGAAAAGTTACCACGAATTGAATACCAGTCCAAAAATTATGAAATTTTAAACCTAAGTTCCTTCACAAGTCTACTTTCACATATAAAAATTTCAGAATTTTCCAACGAAATATTGGATCAAAAACGAAATTCCTTCACAAGTTGTCCAGATTTTCAGTTTTCATGCATATATGAAGAACATAACATCTTAAACTCACTTTAAACCATATAATTTCATGATTTCTACTTCTAATGCATATATATTCAAGTAATAAACATGATTTTGATCATAACTCATGAATAAATTGAATTAAACATTCAAACATGAAGTAAAACATGGATAACATGCAAATTACTCATCAAAAACTCATTTTCCTATCATTTAATTCACATATCATGCATAAACTTCATACTACCACTTAAATAATTACTCAAACAAGAAGAGAAGCTTACTTAGAGATAGTTTGCTACAAGAAATTTCTTCTCCTTCCTTTGCAAAATCTAAGTATAAGTGTAGTATTTGTTCTAATTTTCTTTCTCTAAGCTTATACCTATTTATGCATGCATGTTCTTGTATTTATAGGAGGAGAAATACTTGGAGACTACTCCAAGTCCCTTAGAACCGACCTTGAAGAAGATTTAGGAAGATTATGGAGTATTCTTGCAAGTTACAATAATAAACACATGGCAATTTATAAGTAGTAGCTAAATTTGACTTTATTTCTTCTAATTTTGACTTTGAATCTTGAAGTTTCATTACTTTTCCTAATGCTTCTATAAATTTCGAAATTTTTATGAAGTTTCAAGAGAAATTTTGTGTCTTGTAATTAAGACACATGTAGGTTTTGGATTTGATAAATGAAAATAAAAGAAATTATGATTTTCTAATTTATTTAATGATTTTAAGGTACATTATGCATAAAATTACTTATACTATCTTATAAAATAAAATTAAAACTCTTCTAAGGCTCTAAATAATTAAAAAGTCTATATACTAATCATAAAAATATATCGAGCAATCGATACGTAATTCGTTTCTTGAAGAAACGTTCATTTTTCAACTTATAACGTGTAAAATAAAATACTAGACTTAAGGACTATATTAATTTCTATATCAAATTCTTTAAGACATAAAATAAAGAACATATAAAAATTATAAAGTCTCAAGAATAAGCATGTATTGAGCAAATAATGCAGTAATTGTAACTATCGAGTAATTAAAACACATAAACATGCCTTTGCATAAATTTGAATGTAAATGCGTCACATAGATGCATATAGAATTATGAAGTACTTAGTAAAGCAGATAGGATCATGAAAACCTAGGGTATTACAGTCTAACCCCCTTAAATAAATTTCGTCCTCGAAATTTCAAGTGTTACCGTGGATATTGAGGTAAGGGTATTTGGCTAACATTTCGTCCTCTCGCTCCCACGTAGCTTCTTCCATTCCGTGTCTATTCCACTGGACTTTAACCATAGAATATCTCTATTTCTTAACCTATGAAGTTTTCTATCAAGTATGGATATGGGAATCTCCTCATAGGTTAAGTCGGTATCTAGTTCTAATTCAGGTAAGTTTACTATTTGGGTAGGGTCGGGTACATACTTTCGGAGCATCGAGATATGGAATACATTGTGTACTCCTGCCAAGGATGGTGGTAGCGCTAGCCTATAAGCCAAATCTCCAACTCTTTCCAATATCTCATAAGGTCCAATATATCTGGGCTTCAACTTTTCTCTTTTTCCAAAGCGGAAAATTCCTTTTATTGGAGATACCTTCAAGATTACCTTGTCTCCAATCTCAAAACTTAATTCTTTCCTTCGCCTATCCGCATACATTTTCTGTCGATCTTGAGCCGCTTGCATCTTCTCTTTAATTTTCTTTACTACTTTGTTAGTTTCTTCCACCAATTCCGGTCCTAACAATTTCTTTTCTCCAATTTCATCCCAGCATAGTGGAGATCTGCACTTCCTTCCGTACAATGCTTCGTACGGTGCCATTTCAATTGTAGCTTGATAACTATTGTTATAGGCAAATTCCACTAAAGGTATGTATCTTTCCCAACTTCCTCCAAAATCGATGATACAAGCTCTCAACATATCTTCCAAAGTTTAAATTGTTCTTTCCGATTGACCATCTGTTTGAGGATGAAAAGTTGTACTGAATTCCAACTTAGTACCCAAAACTTCTTAAAGATTGTACCAAAATCTTGATGTAAATCGTGGATCTCTATCTGACACAATAGAAACTGGAACTCCATGTAATCGGACAATTTCTTTAATATAAATCTGAGCCAATTTATCCAATGTGAACGTCATCTTTATTGGTAGAAAATGTGCCCTCTTGGTCAATCTATCAACAATTACCCAAATAGCTTCGTTTCCTTGTATTGACTTGGGCAATCCTACCACAAAATCCATCGTAATGTGTTCCCATTTCCATTCAGGAATCTCAAGTGGCTTCAGCAATCCCGATGGTCTTTGATGTTCAGCTTTTACCTGCTGACATGTCAAACATTTCTGTACGAAATTTCCAATATCCCTCTTCATATTTTTCCACCAGAACAACTTCTTTAATTCCTTGTACATTTTCGTTCCTCCGGGATGAACTGTATATGGTGTAAAATGTGCTTCTTCCAATATTTTCTTCTTGAATTCTTCTTTGTCTGGGACACATATTCTTCCTTGACATAACAATGTACCATCCTCACATACTGAAAACTCCTTTGCTTTACCTTCCTTGATCTTTTGTTTTATCTTCTCTAAGAATGCATCTTCATATTGAGCTTTTGCTATTCTTTCCTTCAGTGTTGGTTTCACAACCAAAGCATTGATCTTTCCCTTGCGACTTAAGGCATCTGCTACTACATTTGCCCTTCCCGGATGATACAATATTTTGTAATCATAATCTTTCACCAATTCCAACCATCTCCTTTGTCTCATGTTCAATTCCTTATGTTCGAAGATATACTTCAAACTCTTATGATCTGTGTAGATCTGGCATTTACTTCCATACAAGTAATGTCTCCAAATCTTGAGTGCATGCACAACTGCTGCTAGCTCTAAATCATGCGTAGGATAGTTTTGCTCATGTGGTTTTAATTGTCTTGATGCGCACGCTACTACTTTCCCATTCTGCATAAGTACACATCCCAAGCCTTGTTTAGAAGCATCACTGTACACAATAAATCCTTCTGTACCTTCAGGAATTGTAAGAACTGGGGCCGTTGTTAATCTTTGCTTTAGTTCTTGAAAACTCCTTTCACATTCTTCTGTCCATTCAAACTTTGTTTCTTTCCGAGTCAACCGAGTCAAAGGTTTTGCAATCCGAGCAAACCCTTCAATGAATCTTCGATAATACCCGGCTAAACCAAGAAAACTCCTGACTTCGTTTACATTAGTTGGTGTCTTCCATTGGTTTACAGCTTTTACCTTTGTTGGGTCAACTTCTATTCCCAGGGCAGAAACCGTATGTCCAAGAAATACCACTTTATCCAGCCAAAATTCACGTTTCTTGAATTTAGCATACAATTTTTCCTTTCTCAGGATTTCTAGTGTAATTCGAAGATGTTCCGCATGCTGCTCCTGATTCCTCGAATACACCAGAATATCATCAATGAAAACGATCACAAATTGATCCAGATATTGATAAAATACCCGATTCATCAAATCCATAAAAATAGCTGGTGCATTACTAAGTCCAAATGGTAGCACCACGAACTCATAATGACCATATCGAGTCCTAAAAGCTGTCTTTGGAATATCGTTTTCCTTTATTTTCACCTGATGATACCCCGATCTCAAATCAATCTTTGAAAATACACTAGCTCCTTTTAATTTGATCGAACAGATCTTCAATTCTGGGAAGAGGGTATTTGTTCTTGATAGTAAGTTTATTCAATTCCCGATAATCGATGCACATTCTTAATGACCCATCTTTCTTCTTCACAAATAATATCGGTGCTCCCCAGGGTGACACACTTGGTCGAATAAAACCCTTACCCAGCAATTCTTGCAGTTGCACCTTCAATTCTTGCAATTCTTTTGGTGCCATTCTGTAAGGTGCTTTTGAAACAGGCGCTGCTCCGGGAATTAAATCAATAGTAAATTCTAACTGACGATCTAGGGGTAGTTCTGGCAAATCATCTGGGAATACATCCTTGTATTCACATACCACCGGCATATCGTCCAATGTTGGACCATCAGACTTTGTTGCTACAACATTTACTAGAAATGCTGTACATTCTCCTTTCCTTAAAATTTTCCGAGCCTTTACTGCTGAAATTACCCGAGGTATAGTTCCAATTCTAGCACCATATAGTGTACAGTTCTCATCCTTTGTTCTCCGTACTGATATTTCTTTTTCTTGACACTTGATGAGAGCATGATTAGCTATAAGCCAGTCCATTCCCAAGATAATATCAAAGTCCTTCATTTCTATTATATGTAGATTTGCCGGGAGTATTGCATGTTCAAAATCAATCTTCACTTTCCTACACAGTCCTAAGGATTGTGTCGTACTTCCAGAGGGAATGTTTACTTCTAGGAAATTTTCTTCTACCATAATATGGGCAGTCTCAATTTGTTCAAACATCTTTGTAGAGATGAATGAATGTGTAGCACCAGTATCGAATAACGTGAAAACAGGTATTTGGAATATTTTGAACATGTCTGCCATCACTTCCGGATTTACCATCGCCTCCTGCTGACTCATGGCAAACACTCGAGTAGGTGCTATCTTCTGTTGTCCCCTCAGCTTTGGACAATTAGTTATAAGATGTCCAGGTTCTTTACATTTATAACATAACCCCGTTCCTTTCAGGCATTGCCCAAAGTGTTCCTTCCCACAATTTATGCACTTAGGTGGCCTCTGTTGTTGTTGTGGCACTATTTCTGTCTTTTTAACTTGCTTAGAATTTCTTCCTTGGTTCGTACCCATCCACTTCCTTTTGTTTTGTTGTGATTCAGGCGTTCTTACGTCCTCTGATTTCATATATGCTGCTATTATTTGAGCTTTCTCGAATACCGAGGTATAAGACTTAATATCTTGTGTCGCTAAGATAGTACTGATTTCCGGTAGTAGATTCTGCATAAATCTTTTTGCTTTCCTTTCATCAGTATTAATCAAATGAGAAGCATATCTTCCCAATTGATTAAATTTCCTTTCATATTCCTGTACTGTCAGATTTCCCTGCTTCAACTGTAGAAACTCGGTCTCCTTCTGATCTAAAAACGACTGTGGTATATAATTCTTAACCACTGCTTCTACGAATTTTTCCCAAGTAACTGTAGTTCGTTCTTCTTCAGTCATTGTCCTACAGTGAGCTTTCCACCAATAATCTGCATCCTCAGTTAGCTGAAATATAGCGCAAGAAACTTTCTGCTCATCGGTGCACTTAAGATAAGCGAATATCTTCTCCAAGCTCTGAATCCAGTTTTCTACTTCCATAGGATTTTCCTTTCCGGTAAGTGTTGAGGGTCTAAACTTCTTAAATTGGCTAACAATGTCATGGTTTTGGGTTGAGGATACAGGTGTTTGGGACGATTGGCTTTGATGATTTAGTTGCTGAGCTAACCCCCTTAAGACGGAAGTTAGATCCTCGCTCATACCTGAGTTGTTTTGGTTTCCTCTACGACTCATAGTTCTATTCAATAACAAATTTATTAGTAACAAAACTTTAACATATATTTCATATATTCAAAATACATCATACATTACATGTATAAACATTACATTCAAAACATAATACATATATATTACATTTAAAAGCATATGATACATTAAGAGCATTTAGTACATATTAAGTACATATATCATATATAGCCATATAGTATGCATATCAGGTAAAACACATAGTTTTAATCATCATCATCAATGATGATTATTTCTGGTTCCTTCTTTTCTTCTTCCCACATCTCGATGGAATTGCCGCTGATATCTTCCTCCATTTCAGAACTTTCATAGCTACTATCATCCTCCATTTCAGAACCTTCATGTCTTCCACAAGTGCTACTATTCTCCTCCATTTCAGGACTTCCACAACTTTCTTGTACTGGTTCCCTTATCTCAAATCTTGGACGTAGTGGTATAAAATGGATGGTTTCTGATTGGGCCCATTCACAATATAGCATCGAAGTAAAACACGGAAAGCACAGATGACCATGTTTATCAAACACGTAATCAAGTATGTCCAGGGATACACGTAACCAGGTAGATGGCATGGTATCAAGAAGCAAGTGACAAAAATAATCATCAGTTATGTAATATCCGTTCATCAATGCATGCCTATACTGTGATGATATTTCCCCGACATGAGCCCCTAGATCTTCTATCTCGGTTCTACCCATTATATGTGCTCGTTCTAATCTTTTAGTGTTTTGTCTTCCAATATCCTCGTCCATATCTGTTTACTTTACACACTTTACTGGTTAGTTTAAACAATAACAACAAACTTTTAAATAATCAATCACACTTTCAAATAAATAACATAATTTAAGCACGTATAAAATATTTACCTGATCCCGTCGTGGAGAATGATCTCGGTGTGGCTGTTTTCTTTTTAAAATTTTAAAACACACTCTTTTTTAAAATACTTTAGCAGGCGAACCTGCTCTGATACCACCTGTGACATCCCCACTTAATATAGTACGAAAAATATGATGTGGCACTACTAGAAACGTTACTAAAATAGTACTTTGTATTAAAATATACACACGCCACACATTTACACAGCGGAAGTAGTAAATAAGTACGATCGTAATTTAAGATACAAGCCAAAAGTTAAAAATATTATTCTTGAAAATATAAAGTCTTTAAGAAAACTTCACAGCCTGCCGAGTTCATTCGCCCACGTCCGGATCCACAGCATCTGTAAAAATTTAAAGTGGAAGGGATAAGTGCTTGAAAACACTTAGTGGGAAATCTCTTGTTAATTGCACAAACTAAACATCAATTGTCTATAATATGTGAGCCTCCGGAATTTCACCGGGTATATGCTTGGGTGGCGTGACCAACCCGTGGTGCCGGAACGACCGGACTATATATTTGCCAACATAAAGTTGGACTTAAATGTGGGGCCAGTCGATAGCGGGCCCGACTCAAAATTTAACATCAACGTTTAATAAGTGCAATTAAATAATAATAGAACACTCGGTGAAGAGCGAAGTGATTCCCCACCTTGCAGGTTTGTACCTACAAGTAGAATTTTTAAAATAGAAACATTGTTACTTATCCCTTCACTTTTGTAAATTGTAAGACTTGAATTCAAATCTCCATACATATTCAAATATTGTATACTAACACACATATATCAATTAAGTGTATAAAATCACCAAATAGCAAGTTATAAATAAATATCGACTGTAAAAATGTAACCGGACCATTTCGAACCTTTCACACAAAATTCGATTTTGGCAGATTACACGCCTAACTTTGAAAATTCATATTAAATTATTCATACGTCCAAAAATTATGAAATTTTTACAGTATATATTACCAACTCAATAAAGTTTATCACCATATTTTCAGATTTCTCAAACTCCTTACCAAACATCAAATATTTCGTAATGGACACACAGTAACAGATTCTGGTCACTTAACTTTAAAAATTCACCATAAATCAACCACATGTCCAATACTCATGAAATTTTAACCATGAACTCCCAACTTCATGTAATTTATCAACATACTTTGGTTTTCTATAAAAAACTAACCGATTATTCTCAGATCATAGCAAACTTCTACTGTTCCTGTATTTTCGTCCAAAACCCTAGCTCTACTTCGAAAAGTTACCACGAATTGAATACCACTCCAAAAATTATGAAATTTTAAACCTAAGTTCCTTCACAAGTCTTCTTTCACATATAAAAATTTCAGAATTTTCCACCGAAAAATTGGATCAAAAACGAAATTCCTTCACAAGTTGTCCAGATTTTTGGTTTTCATGCATATATGAAGAACATAACATCTTAAACTCACTTTAAACCATATAATTTCATGATTTCTACTTCTAATGCATATATATTCAAGTAATAAACATGATTTTGATCATAACTCATGAAGAAATTGAATTAAACATTCAAACATGAAGTAAAACATGGATAACATGCAAATTACTCATCAAAAACTCATTTTTCTATCATTTAATTCACATGTCATGCATAAACTTCATACTACCACTTAAATAATTACTCAAACAAGAAGAGAAGCTTACTTAGAGATAGGTTGCTACAAGAAATTTCTTCTCCTTCCTTTGCAAAATCTAAGTATAAGTGTAGTATTTGTTCTAATTTTCTTTCTCTAAGCTTATACCTATTTATGCATGCATATGTTCTTGTATTTATAGGAGGAGAAATACTTGGAGACTACTCCAAGTCCCTTAGAACCGACCTTGAAGAAGATTTAGGAAGATTATGGAGTATTCTTGCAAGTTACAATAATAAACACTTGGCAATTTATAAGTAGTAGCTAAATTTGACTTTATTTCTTCTAATTTTGACTTTGTATCTTGAAGTTTCATTACTTTTCCTAATGCTTCTATAAATTTCGAAATTTTTATGAAGTTTCAAGAGAAATTTTGTGTCTTGTAATTAAGACACATGTAGGTTTTGGATTTGATAAATGAAAATAAAAGAAATTATGATTTTCTAATTTATTTAATGATTTTAAGGTACATTATGCATAAAATTACTTATACTATCTTATAAAATAAAATTAAAACTCTTCTAAGGCTCTAAATAATTAAAAAGTCTATATACTAATCATAAAAATATATCGAGCAATCGATACGTAATTCGTTTCTTGAAGAAACGTTCATTTTTCAACTTATAACGTGTAAAATAAAATACTAGACTTAAGGACTATATTAATTTCTATATCAAATTCTTTAAGACATAAAATAAAGAACATATAAAAATTATAAAGTCTCAAGAATAAGCATGTATTGAGCAAATAATGCAGTAATTGTAACTATCGAGTAATTAAAACACATAAACATGCCTTTGCATAAATTTGAATGTAAATGCGTCACATAGATGCATATAGAATTATGAAGTACTTAGTAAAGCAGATAGGATCATGAAAACCTAGGGTATTACAGATTTGCTTGTTCATCAAAGCTGGTCGTCCTGACTGTGCTGGTCTTTAATTCAATTGGTATCACCGCCTCTGTTCTGAAAGCCATTGCAAAAGGTGTTTCTCCGGTGCTTGACCTGGGAGAAACCCTATATGCCCACAAGAGTTCCGGGAGTTTTTCTGACCAGCTACTTTTGCTTTCTGCCAGACGTATTTTCAATGTATGCTTGATAATCTTATTCACAGCTTCAACTTGCCCGTTTGACTGGGTATGATAGGGAGTCGAATAGTGTTTCCTGATCCCCCACTTTGTACATAAGTCTCTCAACTCCTTTCCGTCAAACTGTGGGCCATTATCAGTCACAATTGTTTGTGGAATTCCAAAGCGACAGACAATGTTCTGCCATATGAAGTTGATCATGTTCTGCTGTGTAATCTTTACCATGGCCTTCGCTTCTGCCCACTTTGTATAATAATCGACTGCTATGACGGCAAATTGAACATTTTCCACTCCTGACGGGAAAGGACCAATAATGTCAATTCCCCATCTTGCAAATGGCCATGGACTATAAACCGATACAAGCTCCTGGGCCGGGGCATGAATATTTGGAGCAAAAATCTGACACTGGCGGCAAGCTTTGGCTAACTGGATTGCATCTTTTCGTAAGGTTGGCCAATAATAACCTTGCCTTACAGTTTTGTAGGCCAAAGCTTGCCCCCCAATGTGATTTCCACAAACTCCAGAATGTATATCCTCCAGGACTGTCCTTCCTTGCCTCCTAGACAAACACTTGAGTAGCGGGAGTGACAAGCCTCTTTTGTAAAGCTGTTCATCTACCAGAGTATATCTGGTTGCTTGTTTCTTGATTCTTTCAGCCTCAAATGAGTTGCTTGGCAACTCCCCGTCTTTCAAGTATTTGGCTATAGGAGTTCTCCAATCGTCATCGTTGTTGTGTTCGACTACTTGGTTTACTTCATAGTCCATTGTTGATGGTTGGACTTTTCTGGTAATGACAATGTCCGTCAGATCTGCTGGCCTATCGCTTGTTGCTAATCTTGCTAGGGCGTCAGCTTGTGTGTTGCTCGTTCGTGGTATCTGCTGGATAAAAACTTGATCTAATAGAGATGAGCGACTATTCGTTGATACTCGATCATCTGCTCGTCTCTGACCTCATATTCACCTCGTACTTGGCTTACAATGAGTTGGGAGTCTCCGAAAATCTGGAGTCGTCTTACTCCAACAGCTAATGACAAGTGAAGACCTGCAATGAGGGCCTCATACTCAGCTTCATTGTTGGTGGCCATGAATTCGAATCTGACCGCTGAAGTGAATACTTGGCGTTCAGGACTGATAAGCACTATTCCTGCCCCCGAGGCCAGATTTGTTAACGAACCGTCCACATAAAGATGCCATGGGTGATCCAGCCCTCTCGTTGGATTTTGAGGGAAGGTTAGTTCGACTATAAAGTCGGTCAACGCTTGTCCCTTAATCGCGGTTCGAGGTGCATATGTCACGCCAAACTGGCTTATTTCTATGGACCATTTCAAAAGACGGCCAGCGGTGTCGGGTCAGTGTAGTATTTGTTTGAGTGGGAAAGTTGTCAATACTTCGACTTGATGATCGAAAAAGTATGGTCTTAACTTCCTGACACTCATGATGAGAGCATATGCCAGCTTTTCGGTCGGTGAGTATTTCACCTCAGCATCATGTAAGGCTTGACTGACATAGTAGATTGGCAGGTGAAACTTGCCTTCTGCCCGAACTAACACCGAACTTATGGCCGTGTCAGACGCTGCCAGATATAAATATAACTTTTCGCCGGGAATAGGTTTTGACAGAATTTTTACATCTCCCAGATATTCTTTCAATTGATCAAAGGCTTTTTGGCAGCTTTCCGTCCAGGTAAAGTTGCCCTTTTTGATGGCCTAAAAAAATGGACGACACTTGTCTCCTGATCGTGATATGAACTTGTTTAAAGCGGCTAGGCAACCGGTTAACCTTTGCACTTCTTTAACAGAACGTGGTGGCTCCATATCGACGATCGCCTTCACTTTTGCTGGATTAGCTTCGATTCCGCGTTTGCTGACCAGATGGCCCAAGAACTTCCCGGAATGTACTCCAAAACTACTTTTCTTTGGATTTAACTTCATAATGTATCTTCGGAGTATGTCGAACACCTGGGAAAGATGATGGAGGTGATCTTCTTTCTGTGTACTTTTGACGACTATGTCGTCGATATACACTTCCACCGTTTCCTCAATATGTTCAGCGAACATCTTGTTGACCAGTCTTTGGTAGGTTGCTCCAGCATTGATTAGACCAAACGGCATCCTCTTCCAGCATAACAATTTTTTGTTAGTATAAAAGACTGTATTTTCTTGGTCATCTGGGTGTTTTGGAATCTGGTGGTATCTTGCGAAGGCATCCATGAATGTGAACATTTCGTGACCGGCAGTACTGTCCACCAGTTGATCGATGTGCGGGAGCGGAAAGTTATCCTTCGGGCATGCTGCATTAAGATCTGTAAAATCTATGCATAGCCTCCAGGTTCCGTTCGGCTTCCGTACCAAGACAGGATTTGCAACCCATTGTGGACATAACGCTTGTTTAATTAAGTCGTTGTCCAGTAACTTTTTGACTTCCTCGTTTAAAGCTTGATACTTGTCAGGTCCATATTTTCGTCGTTTCTGGTGGACAGGTCTTCGGACTGGATTGATATTCAACCTGTGACAAGCATCTTTCGGGTCAATTCCCTCCATGTCAGCATGGGACCATGCGAAGACGTCTAAGTTATCCTTCATGAAATCTGTCATGCGGGTCCTGTAAGGCTCGGAGAGTTCAGACCCGATGTAAAGTTCAAGACCATCACGTACAGGATCAATCTTGATGGCCTCCAATTCTTCGACTGGAGTTGCCCGTCGTTTCTGCCCCTTCCATCGAGGGTCAACTATTGGTCCCTCTGGACTTAGTTCATCCTCGATGTTCATGGGTTCGGCACCCAACCGGGGGTCAAAATCTTCAACAAGCTCCGGGCAGGGTTTGGTCGCCACAGCTGGGCCCTTATGGATGTCACTCGGACATGTTTCGTTAACCAATTGTGGTAATATTACATCTGGCAAGGTTTGTTCGCCGTCTTGCAGCATCTGCTCGCCCATGGGCGAGGGCTGATCGTCTTCGTCCATCTTATCGTTTTGAGCTCCGAGAATGTCCTCCAAAATTGAGGGTTCATTCTCAAGTTGACTGGTTGACACTTCCATCATAGATACTTGTCCTTGTCTTGACTGAATTTGTAGAAGGCATTCTCGAGCTTTTCTCTGGTCTCCCTTTACTGTGCCAACTCCACTTGCTGTTGGGAACTTTATGCAATAATGGTAAGTAGAACAGGCGGCCCTGAATTCATTTAAGAAAGGTCAGCCTAAGAATCCGTAGTACGTTGACTCTTGATCAACGACCAAGAAATCCATCATTATTGCGATGTTTTTCTCGGTCTCTTTGACCGTCACAAGTTGCATAGCGAAAGTTACTATTCCCAATGGGATTGTCACAACATTCCCGAATCCCAGAATACGATGATTTATGTCTCTGATGTAGCCTGCGTAATCTCCCATCTGGTCAAACGTCTTTTTAAAAAGGACATTAGTGTAGGCTCCAGTATCCACCAACAGCCTATGTACCCTAGTTTCCATAATCTTGGCACATATCACCAGCGAATCGTTGTGAGGGGTCAATACTCCTTCTAAGTCTCTGTCGGTAAAAGTCAATTCCGATGTTTGCATGGTAGGTGGAAAAACCCCCCATTTCCTGTATATGACCGATCGCTATTAATTCTGTCTTTCTTTTCCGATTAGAAATTGGTGGTCGTCCATTAGAATAACCACCTATGGGCCCTGCCGGTTCCATCATCTGGATGTCTGGAACTGGTCCTCGGGCTGGTGCCTGAACTGGTCGCCCAACTCGATTCCGATGAGGTGCCTGTTCCTGGTCTTCTTCATCAGAATCTTCGTCTCTGTTTCTTTTGCCGGTCTGCCTTTTAACGAACTCGGATAACTTTCCCTCTTCGTAAAAACGCCACAATTGCTTCAACAAGTCACGACATTCGCTTGTAAACGCTCTGGTGGTAGGCACAATATTTATTCTGGTTCAACTTGCTTGTATCTTGACGTATTTTACGGGGTGGTGTGAGCAATTCTTTGTCCCGAACGTTATTATAAACTGTATCGATTGATACGGTAAGAATGTGGTTCAGTTTGTCCTTCAGCTCCATTTCTTCAGTAAATGCTTTCATGTTCTTGGGAGCTCGATAACCAGTTCCAGGCTTTTTCGCACCCTCTTTCTGCTCTCCTTTGTCTCCCATGTCCTTTTGCAGGGCTTCATGCATGGAGACAAAAACGCCTGCCCGATCCCGAAATTCGGCATATGTCTTCGGGCATCTTAGGTGTACATCTTTCCAGAGTTCAGTGCCCTTCTTGAGCCCAGCCAGGACAGCCACAATCTTGGTGTCTTCACTAACAGACTCCCCTTCTAACAGGACCTTGTCGAATCTTTCCAGGTATGATCGGTCCGACTCGTCGTCAGTTTGTTTCAAGTCGGATAACCGATGTCTTTGGGATAGATAAGACCCGGCCGTAGAGAAATGGGATAAGAACTCTTTGCCCAGCTGGACAAACGAATGAATTAAAGCTGGTGGCAAAGCTGAAAACCATTTATGGACACGATCCCCCAGAGTTAAAGGAAAGTTGCGACATTGTGTTGCGTCACTTGCCCCCATTGATACCATATAATTGGTATACTTCATCAGATGCACCCGGGAGTCCGCCGTGCCCTCATATTGGATACTTGCTGAAAACTGAATCTTTTGCTGAATTGGGGCCTTCAGAATCACCACAGATAGAGGTGAGACTGGAAGAGTTGTGTTCCCGTATCCTCTCTGTTGATCTAGCTGGCCCTGCATGCTCTCTATGGCCTTTCTCATGGAGGCGAGCTCTTCCAAGGACCCCCCCTGACTCTGAGGCTATCCGGCGAGCAGAGGCGCACAACCGTCTGTTCGCTCCAGTCCCTCATTGGGAGCGGGAACCCCCTGGATTGGCCTCCTAGGATTGGACTCTGCGTTTGGGCCAAGGCGACCAAAAGCTGACCTAGTCAGCCTGTGATGGACTGATTGGCGAGCACGTACTACAGCTGGGCGAGCTGCTCCTGTAGCGGGATGGATTTCCAGGATTCCCCAGCCACGACGACCCAATCTTTCAAGAGCACTTTGGCGTGTGCCCCGACTCCCTGCCATGGCCGGATTCTGAGTCGAACCTCCCTGACTGGCGGCCTCGACGTGCTACTTTTCTTTGCCTTTGGCCTTACGAGCTTGGACACTGTCAGCCTCATTTAAATGATCCCCCCTAGCCTTTTCATGTTCACGAGTCTTTGTGGGGCTACACCTTGCTCGCACATATGAAGGGCCAGGTTGGGCTTGTTGTCTTTGTAAAGCCTGGAGCATGGCAATTGTGCACGCCAATTCGTCGGGGTTACGAGAAATGGCGTCCAACTCCGGTGGTACTAACTGACGAGCAACATCAGTTTGATTCTCTTGGTCATTTCTGCTCGCCCACCAGCCTGGGAATTCCGGGAGTGTGAATCCCTTGTTATATGTTGTGAACATTGTGTCTCTCGTGATTGAGGCATGTTCACAGAAAATATCAAGTGTTGTTCTTAGTGTTCTTGAATTTTTCCTTCAAAAACTCAAACTTGTTCTTCGATTTTGAGCTAACCTTCGTGTTTTCAATGATTCGGAGGTTCGAGCCCTCCTTCTAGCGCCAATTTGTTGACGATCAGTTCTAATCTTGAAGATTAATGGCTGTTTTAGATGGTTAATTGATCATCAAACAATTACGTGTGATTTATCACTAACGTAATTAGTGAATACAATTTTTCGGGTTAAGATGAATTAGAATCGTATGAAAGCTTACGTGTTTAAGTTCGATTATAAGTTAATCGAGCTGCTTTGGATTCGTAATCGAAGTTTGAACGTGTATAATAATTTGTGTTTGTTTTATTAGCTGAAAAAATCTAGGTATTTATAGACAATTTCCTAGCAGGAGGTGTCGTGACTTTTGGCCTACCAGGCCTGCATGCACGACACCTGGCCTTTGACTAAGTTGACCTTATCTAGACTAAATTATATCCTTATCTTGTTGGACTTTCTCGCAGTCAAGAGTTGGTCGCCATGTTGGACTTGTCCTGGAGGAGTCTTTAGTCTGAATTTGCTGGTCTCTTGTCTCACTTAGTTGTTGTTTTGGTTTTGTGGTCGGATCTGGTTGGCGGGATGCTAACTGAGTTCATCATGTGGCTCTTAATCTGATTTTGTTCGCTCATTTTCCTTGGTGTTGTATGCAGGTTCTGCTCGCCAGATATCTTAGGTGTATCTTGAGTCAATTTTGCCGTAATCTTTAAGCGCTTTGTGCTAACCCTGGTCGCCTATGTGACGATTCTGCTCGCCCATCAACAATTGCCCCCTTGCCGATCAATAAATTGTGAAGATGATGAATAAGCACTTTTTGGGTTGGCAACTTTTAAGTGTCACCGGTGCGAGCAAGAATGTTGCGGGGGCGAGCAACTTTTCACGGGCGGACAACATTGGTCGAGCAGACTTGGGCTGGTGACGGTTGGGATCCCAAGGTCTGGGTACGGCTCGAGGTGTGACGTGGGCAGAATGATTGCTGCCGCCCACGCGCACACGATCCCAAGGTGACGCGTCTTTCCGCTTTGTCGGGCAGGTGCTGCACGCGCCCAGAATTTGCACTTTAGTCCTTCGATTCCCTAACTTGCTCGCCCGGAACCCCGTTTTTCCTATAGTAAAGGCTCAACAAGATGCTGGGTAACGGCACCCCCCGAAATAACATGACCCACCAATATCAAAATATGTTGTGACGAACCCATCTCAAAAATAAAACGACCAGCAGATAATAAAACCACAACATCATTTAAAGGCCGCGCTGGTGGGGCAGCTGTCGGTAATAACACAATTTTAACACCCTAAAAAATAAAAGTATAAGTATTCTTACGCCCATCGTGAATTACATTACGATCAAACTGTCATGACCTCCCTAACAGTATATGGCATGCATCCATAGGGACTACATCGCATAATAAAGTATATTTATAAGCATAACCAATAGAGAGTGCGATATGTGCCCGATGATTAACCGTAATAGACGTACCATGTTGTAACCAGGACAACTTATATGGCTTTGGATGAGGCTCCAAAGGTCAAGCCAACTTCTGAACAGCAGACTCCGCAACTACATTCTCACAAGACCCCGAATTGATGATGAACTTGCAGACTTTGCCATCAACAGTGCAAGTGGAGTAAAAAATAGTGGAACGTTGAGCCAAAGACTCCGATTGCTTGGGCGCAAAACATGAGCGGCAAACAACAAGAGCCTCCCCTACATCACCCGTGACTAATTCTTCATGAGAGAATTCAGTAGGGTCCTCATAAAAAATAGGGCGTCCTTGATACCCGTCATCATCACACCACGGCGCACGCTTCGGACAATTGGACGACCGATGACTGAAACCCTCGCAAGAAAAGCAGGCACCGGGAACAAGGCGCTGCTGGCCAGACGCAGAAGGCAGAGCAGAGGACTTGATCGGGACAGGAGACCGCACCTGAGGATTGGAGGGCAATGGTGAACGCAATACTGAATGGCCGGATTGGGCTTCCTGGCGCGGCGTGCCTGACAGTGGAAAGACGGAGACACGACGTGCAAGCTGTTTCTCGACAAGTAACGCACATTGATGCGCTTCAGAGACAATGTCAGGAGAGAATAAATTGAGAACATCCAGAAGCTGAATATGTATGCCCCCAATATACCATGCAACAAGCTGTTCCTGTCACGGACAAATCCGCACGTGTCATCAACTGAAAAAATTCATCAGAATAATCTGCCACTGATCGGGGACCCTGGCGTAAATTATGGAACCGTTGGAAGAGCATACAATTATGGTTAAATTGAAGAAATGCATTATGTATCCTCTCCTTAAAAGTTGCCCAATCGAGAGTCGAAAGTTCCCCGCTACGTATACGAGAAGATTTGAGATTTTTCCACCAATGGGATGCACGCCCACGAAGACGTGTGGTGACCAAAGGGACTCAACGATCATCCGGTACTGCTTTAAAATCCAATATCTCATCAACAGTGTGTAGTCAATCGGATAAATCCGAAATAGGCGTGTGATCCTGAAATTCTAGAATTTCTACCTTGAACTCTAATTCCTACCGGTTGTCTTCCTCGCGTCGTGCCTGCGGAACGGGCATAGGACGCTGGCGATATATAGGATCCAGGGGTGCGAAAGGGTTATCTAACGTGACAGTGTCCTCCTCGGAGGCGCGATCATGGCGGCCTGACAAATCAGGAAGATGGGCGCGCAGAGCGATTAGCAATTCCTGATGTTGCGTGGCCAAGTCATCGTGACGGTTGCCAAGGACAGCCATCTCGATAACCGGTATATTAACCTGTTGGCGGATTTGAGCAACATCGTTAATAATAGCCTTGGCATCGGCTTGGGTGAATTTAGGACGTGTAGGAGGCATCTTCCCAGAATCGTACTGAACTCGTGATACCAAATGACACAGCGCAAGCTAGTTCCACAAAGAATTCAAACACCGAACAAGAGGAAGAAAATATTGGGAAATGAGATCAAATCTCAGAGATAATAATTCTTCAAAAGCCAACTAGGTTTTCCAACATAAAATTCTCAAATACTAGCCTAAATTCCCATAACTTGGGCTGGGCTTAAACAATAAATATAATTAAATTGGCTAGTAGGTCCAGTACTTTAAATAAATGAATAATCATAAATTGGTAATGACATATCAGCAGCAATTCGAGCAAACACACAGCAAGTGAAGTCTTCAATTATCTCCCATGTTTTCCGCAGCTTCATCTCCATCAAGGAGTCAATCCCATTTGAATTTGGAGCAATTCTTTTCTTCTCTTTCTCCAATAGCCATGGCTTACAATCTTGAATCCCTGATCAAGATACTTGAATTCAAACCGAATATGAAACCAGAAATCGAACCCCTCTTGAAAAAAGCCCGTTTGATAAACGGGTTTTTCGCAAGCTTGCAAGTAAGTGGTGACAAAGTCGAAAGCTTGGAGAATCGAATCAGAGATGCCGCACATGAAGCAGAGGATGTTCTTGAATCCCATCTCGTGGACCGGATCCTTTCGGCCCGTTATACCAGCTGGAGCCCCCGGATCTTGCTTCCAATTCTTTCATTTTTGAAGGGTGGGAGCTCTCGGATATACCTTTCAGTTGTTTCATTTTTCAGGGGTTGGAGCCCCATTTTCTCTCCTAAAATACTCCAAGAATTTGAGTATGGGGAGAAGGAGATTAACAAGATCATGGAGGAGAAAGGTTCATTGTTGAACAGTTCTTCTCCTGCTGGTCCTTCGAGGGCAGATCCGAATCTGAGCAACATCTTGGTTGGACTGTGTTATGAGTTGTTCCAGTTGATGGACTATGTCAGCAGAATCAACCCGTGGCTCGATATCATCCTACTTATTGGCATGGGTGGCATTGGTAAGACTACTCTTGCTCAACATGTTTAATGATCATTTTGTTACCCACTTTGGAGTTCGTGCTTGGATCACAATACCGCAATATAAGAAGGGCGGGGATTATGTTAGAGTAGTTCTAATTAGCCTTCTAGGTTGCGTACCTGGAAATCTTACCGAAGAAATGCTTCAAGAGAAAAACGAGCAATTGGGTATGCGTTGGCATAAAAGTTTAGTCGGTAGAAGATACCAAAATTGTATTGGATGATATGTGGGTAACTGATGGTTGGGATGATATCATACAATTTCTTCCAAAAGACCAAAAAGGAAGTAAAAGTTATGGTGATAACTAGGGATAAGGATGTGGCTAGTTATGTAGCAAAAGATAGCTCTCACCACCTAATTCGTCTTATGACCGATGAGGGGGGTGGCATCTACTTCAGCGAAAGGTATTCGATGAAGAAACTTGCCCTACTAGATTGGAAGAAATTGGGAAGAAGATTGCGAAGAACTGCGGAGGACTCCCTCTAGCCATTCACGTGATAGGCGGAGTCCTCTCACAAAGAAAGCGAACAAAAAAGTCTTGGTCGAAAGTTGCCAAGGATGTAAGTACTTGTAGCTATGGAAGATGAGCAATTCTCCAAGATATTGCCTTTCAGCTATAATCACTTGCTCGTGTATCTTAAGCCGTGTTTTCTTTACATGGGTGCTTTTCCCGAAGACGCTGAGATCAGACGGTCCAGACTGATCCGACTATGGTTTGCCGAGGGATTTGTGAAGCCAGCTCAAAATAAAACCTTGGGGGAGGCTGCTGATATGTACTTAAATGCACTCGTCGATAGAAACCTTATATATGTTCGATGGAAGGCGTCTAATGGGCAGGTTAAGAGTTACAGCATACACGACCTTCTGAGAGACTTATGTCTGAAAAAAGCTTGTGAGGAGAAGTTCCTTCATATCATGAACCAGCACGTGTTCAACCTTCCGGAAGACATGACACGCCTACGCCGTGCCAGTGTGGATTCATTTTATTGCACCGGGGATGTCTGTAGCTTGCAAAAGGTAACCACAACGAGTGCCCGATCTTTTCTGCACACTGGAAATAGGCAGTGTAGGATATTCTCCGAGGTTTCAAGGCTGAAATTTCTGAAGGTGTTGGACATTCTGAGAATAAAACTCAGAAGAATTCCGGATTAAATGCTGGAGCTTGAAAACTTGAGGTACCTTGCTCTAGCTTCATGTTCACATCTATCTTCATCAATAACTGCCCTCCAAAATATTGAAACCATCATATTCGAATACAGAGGTCCCATGTCCTCTTTCTGTGTTGTACTTCTCCCATCGCCCCGCGTAATAACAACAATCCTCGATTTGCCCCGATTGCAACATCTTGAAATCAAGCATGCCTTTTACCCCTGTGAGCATCTTCTTCTTAAGATAAACCTGCAAAATTTATCCGGAATCGAGATCAACGATGGTTTCCTCCAGCTGCTCAAATTTGTTCCTAGTCTGAAGAAGCTAGGATGTTGCTGCCCCTTGTGTTTTTCCGACGACATTGACCTTTCCAATCTACTCAAACTAGAAACGTTCAAACGTCGTTCGCAGTTTTCACTACACCCCACTTCATTTTTCATCTTCCCACCTTTCCTAAAAAAGGTGACATTGAGAGACTTCAAATTTGTGCCTCAACATCTGCAAGTGATAGGCCAACTGCCGAACTTGCAAGTGCTGAAGCTATGACACTACAACTTCAAAGACCAGATGTGGGAGCCAGCCGAGGGGGAATTCGAGCAACTGCATCTCTTGTTTCTTGAAATCTCAAACCTGGGAAAGTGGGAAGCGGATGAAAATAGTTTCCCGAAGTTGGAACGCTTGGTTGTTCGAGGCTACTCTGAACTCGAGGGAATTCCTCTTGGCATTGGATATATTGACACTCTTCAGAAAATAGAGGTGCACAAATCCAGCAAATCTGCGGCAAAATCAGCAACTATTCGCAAAGAACAAGGTTATTTGGGAAATGAAGGCCTTCAAGTTTGCATTAACTAGAGTTATGTTCATCTTCTACTTCTCCTCTTGCTCAGTCCCTACAATTCTGTTTTCACATTCTTAGTAAATTTGGAGTTATATATACCCATTTTTTTAGTTTCAATACTTTTATTCACTCATTCTTTTTTAATGTTTTGTTGTATATACGTGAATAATGATTTTAAAGATAAGGTAGACACCCTAGGGACTATGTTATTTTATAAGGTGTTAATTCTTCACACTCAAATGTAAATGATTCAAAAGGAATTAACCTCTCAGTATACATTCCGATGAATTTCGTGAAGCTGAGTTTGTAAGTGTGTGAATAATCAAAGCAAACTAATCAGTTTTTTTCTGAGATGAAATAAGAGAAAGAGAGAGATACAGTTTCAGAGAATGAGAGTTCCTAATTTATGTTACACAAATTAGGCATACCTTGAGTTCTTGGTGAAGTTGTAATTTGTAATCCCTTTGATTCATAATGGAAAGTGAGTTTGTGACCCTCCGCAGATGTAGATCGTCTGATCAAACCATGTAGAAATCTGGTTTCTTCATTTTCTTCCTTATATCACACCCTTCCTCATTTTTCTTCAGGTTCCCACCTTCCCTAACATTGCGAGATTTTAAACTTCAGTCTGGCCACCTCAAAGTGATTGGTAATTCGAAAACCCTGCAAGTGCTTAACCCTTGACACTGTAGCATTGTAAACCAGCAGTGGAAGACAGCTGAGGGGGAATTCGAGCAACTGCGTGTCTTGTTCCTTGAAATCCCGAACCTGAGAAACTGAGAAGCTAATAAGTAAAGTTTAGCAAAGCTGGAAAGATTGGTTGTTAAAGATTACTTCCCGCTGGAATTGGAGATATTCCAACTCTTCAGATGATAGAGGTGCCCAAATCCAGTTACTCTGCAGTGGATTCGGCGAATAGAATACACCGTTGTATGAGTTTCACTTTTTCTATATGAACTTGTTACTTTATTATCTTTTGTTGTATATATGTATGTAATGTTTCTAAAGATAGGTAAGACAAATAGAAAAGAAATGATCTCTCAGTATGCAAAACATATTTCTCAAAAATTCGGAAGTTACGCTCTGACAAATTTTACGAAGAAAGTGTACGAATAAATTTGATACATGCATGAAAATCAAAAGGCATTCTTGTTGCATAGGATCAGCAATTGACACCTAAAGTTGCCTTCTCTGTTTCATAATTATAGAGTTAGTGGGCATTTTTATAATATGTCCAAAGTCGATGGTATTTTTTGGGGAAGCAAACTGCAGCAGCAGGTCATGCAGCAGAAGATGTATTTGAATCTCAATATGTGGATCGTGAATCGGTACTTAACCTTCAGCGGGGATGGAGTTTATTAATCCGCATTGATTTCTTTTGTAAAAGAAAAGTTAAAAAAAATCCATGTTATCATTCTGACTTCCAATAAAATTTATTTGTGTCATGGAGGGAAGATGGAGCACGATCTTCAACGATTGGACATTAAACAATGCTTCCCGAAGCTGGAACACTTGGTTGTTCAAGGTTGCTCTAAACTGGAAGGAAGTCCTGGACACTTGGTTGTTCAAGGTTGCTCTAAATTGGAAGGAATTCCTGGTGGTATTGGAGATATTCCTACTCTGCAGATGATAGAGGTGCACAAATCCAGCTACCTTGCAGTGGATTCAGCGAGAAGAATACTTGACAAGCAAAGTGATGATGAAAACCATGACCTTCAACATCGCATTACCACTTAATTCAAGTTATGTTCATCATCTACCTCTCTACTTTCTCAATACCTTCAATTTTGTTTTGTCTTTCTTTCATATGTTGTGAATGAATTGAGATGAGATGCTCAAACTTATTTGAAATGTTATCCACCTTTTATAATTTATATGTCTGAGTTGCTTTCACTAAAGGTATTAGTTCTAGATGATACAAATTGAAGAGTACGAATTGAATATTATGAGATGTTTCACTAAAAGGTAGGTATTGTTCTACTAAAAAGTAGTGCAAATTAGTTTCACCATAAACAAGTTTCATATTATACATACTCTAGAATTTATTGGGTAGGATCAATGGAATTCACAGGTCTCAAATGTGTGAACCAAATTCATAATCCCTCCGTCCCGAGGTTTTTTGCACACTAAATTGTGCATACATTTTATGTAAAATAGTAACATATGGGTAAATATGTGTATATTTTTGTGAGTATACATACAAATCAAATGTATCGATTTTTGAAGTGCAAAGAATTTTCGGATGGACAAATAAGACGTGTATATAATCGTGGGACAAGGGGAGTATAAGTTTAGGTCTAATTAATATTTTTCGAACTTGGAAACAACCGACAGAAAACTTACATTTGCGTTGGAGGAACACAATTAGCTAGACCATGGCATAGTCCTTAGTCCATCTCCTTGCCGTTGTATAATACTTGGTTCTCTCAGTTTTGTACATATGGTTCAATCTCAGGAAACAAACTACCATCAGGTTTTGGGTCCTCCAACAAACAGTATATGGAATGCAACACCTGAAATTAGAAGTATATTGATGCAGCTATTCATGATACAATGATAAAATACTCAACTCTAACATTGATTTACGAAAAATGCCGTACTAGAGAGACAAATATTTGGGTAGAAAATCCCTCGTTTTCATCTACACTATTGAATTAAATAGAAAACCCTAAAGGTGTCCTAAATTAAGTAACACTCATCTAAATTTAAAAAAAAAAAAAAAGACAACAATAATAATGAACTCCCAACATAAACTAAGACAACCAAATAACATACCAAGAGAATTATAAAAGAAACAAGAAAATATCAAAAGGAAAAAAATTTGATAGCAACATAAAGGATATTTACTAACGAAGCGACTACAAGCTGTCAAATTATTTGATATTGGTGTGAAAGTACACGCTCGCTCATCTCCATTATAAATGCAACAGAAAACTCATATTCAACAACACCAATCTAAAATATATTTTTAAATGAAATGAGGCGGCGCTTGATTCAGAATTCTTCAATGAGAATGATAATGGGAATGAAGATATGATAATTGTAGTAGTAAAGGAAAATAAGTTAATCATTTATTATATTATACCATTTTGATTAAGTATCAACCCCTCCAAAAATCATTTCTCCTAAATCATTCTATTAATCCTTAACCAATAATCATTTTTATCTCTACATATTCCAAGATTATAGCAAAACTAAAAATGCAACTATCATTCTCCTTGTAATTCACTATTCAATGATTCTTATTAGAAATAATTAAACCAAACCTCCTCGGAGTAGATATATAAAAAATTTGACTAAATAAATAAGGAGATTAATTAGGAATAACGTAGATGAACTGTGAAATAGTGATGGAGGGGTTCCACTTCCCGGTGGGTAAACTGTCAAGGTTTATGCTGCTGTTGGCATGCAAATTTGGGTGGAATACTTTTGTGACGAATGTAACCTATAGAATTTGGACAAAATAAAGAAACTATAGTGCAATCATGATACAAATCAAGAAAATGCATCATATATAAATTTAACACAGAATCACATTCGGAAAAGACTCGAGACAAAAAAAATACCACTGGAGGATTGAAAGGGTAGTAGGAGGAAAATCAACGGTAAGTAAGAAAACTCCACCATCGTATGGACTATCAGGAGGACCCATTAATGTAGCTTGCCAGTGAAACATGTCCTCACCAATGGGACCTGGCAAGCAGCGGAATGAAAGAATTTGGGCTCTTTCTCTTCAGTTGAAAAGTACAGAAAAACCAGAAATGCAAAATGTAAAGATAAAGATGAGAGTGACAAAATGCAGAAGAGGACGACAAACTTGTTTACAGATTAAAGAAAATATTAATAATGGAATTACATAGTTCACCGTTTCTCATCACATTTCAGATTTCACTCTTCCAAAAGAGTTCAGCCATGGTCTTAGATAATACTCCCTCCGTCCATTTTAAGTAGGCCTATTTTCCTTTTTAGTCCGTTCAATATAAGTATGTCACATTCATAAAAAGATAATATTTTACACTATCAACTTACAATCTCCTTTACTTTGACACACAATATATCTACTTTCTTAAAACCCGCAAAAAAGAAATAGGCCTACTTAAAATGGATGGAGGGAGTAACATATTAAATTTAGAAATAGCTACTAATTTAATGAAAAATGTGAGCAGATTAACTGGTGATGATTTGAGGTAATTGAAGAGGAAAATGGCTTATTGAATCAGAAAATTAAATATACCATAAATTCTTAACAGCAAGAATTCTCACATCGGATAAAAAGGGAAGTTGAAATAGTATACAATTACTCTTATAAAATCTTGGCAATTTTCACAAAATTACGTTTACAATTCTACGAAGTTGCTATTTAGCAGAGTTGTGTCACTTTTGATCCGCCACCCACCCCATGGGCCTGGATGGGACCATATAATAATTAGTTCTAATTTTTTTACTAAATTGGTAATATACCTGTACTATAGGAGGCAGGAGGATCATTCTGAAGATCACTGAGCTCATTCATGATCCGTTTTGAAGCCAAAAGCAAATCCCTTTTTTTTTAATCAGCTAAAAGCAAATCCTGTGTAAAAATAAGAGGTCGGTGAAATATATTTTCTTTGCATAATATTATCCAAACAAAAAAATGGAAAATAAACTTGATCTGGAACTTTACCTGGAAGTGTAAAGATTGTATCTCTTCATATGCATCAGACTCAGATTTTATCTCGTTCTCTTCAGCTAGAACGAGGTGCGTGCCACACGTGTTAAAGATTCATAGAATTGTATAATATTAATATATTAGTGGAACATTGGAATCAAACAGCAAAAATGGGCACATGCATGAATTAATATCCAGCAGATGGTAGCTTAACAACACGGTTGGAATTGCTTTTGGTATGAAAGTTTATTCTAAAATAGACATTTAAATACTTCTTAGAAAGTATTATAGGTAATATCAAATTTTCAGTAAAAATGTATCATCAATGCAAGAGAAAAAAATAAGAATATGATTTGAGGCACGTACCCAGACAAACCGTTATGAGAATAATTTTCTGCCTACGCTACATTGGTGGTGAGGGCTGCCACACAGGACTTGTTTACTGCGGTTTACTTCCATCGTCTAATTTGCAGGTTATATAAAAAACACAATTTACTTAATATACATCTTCAAGTGGGAATCCTTAGTTAGAGGTTGTTAGCTGATGCCCTTCCAGCTGGCATCCGATTCTGATACTTCATCTAAGAGACGATTTCTCTTAGCTTTAGTATAAAACATGTAAATCATAACACTTTTCATCATTAATCAAATCACGTTTCTACTTACACTCTGAGTTTCAACACATGAGAGGAAAAATTTGATACCTTTTTTTTCATAAAAAAATAAATTTTACTCTTTTGAAAAGTATAACTCCTTGCTTAAAAAGTGTCATTTTTTACTCGGTCGCACAGAACACATTGTGTGAGTTGATCTCGTTCAAGACTTGGCTTGATCATTCTTTAATTGCACTTATTTGTATGTAAACCACCTATAGATAATATATTTATATATATTATAATTTTAGTAAATTGGATTCAACATATTTGTGAATACCTTTGATGAAGTCGTAAATATCACACTGCATAATCAGTTCTACATCCTCCATGCTGTACCTCAGCCACCGCATTAGCTTTTCCTCATCAATCATCTGACCTACAACCTCTATCAGATTACTTTTTTCCCCCATTAACTTTGCCGATTCAACGCCTACGAGACCAAAATAGTCAAAGAAATTCAAATTGCTATATATTCGTAACCAACTAATATTGAAAATTTAAACAATTCTAACCTGATATGTTGGAGACAATTCTGAAAGCCCTGGACCTACATTGATCATCCTTCATTGCCATCCTTATCAAGATCTTTCTCTAATCAAGACGATAGCAAAATATGGATTAAAAAAAAAATAGATTGGCTGCGCAGAGCTTGCATAATTAAGATAATTTTAAAAAACAATCATGAACTATCAAAATTTTGATTTTGATTTTTGATTTTTGATTTTTTGGTTACAACAACGCAACTACATTTACCATTCTAATCTCATATTTTTGTGATCACTCAATATTAAGAGGGCATTTATGTGTACTTACTATAAACTGATAATTAAGAATTTCAATAAACCTAAGAAATTATATAAAAGACGCTGTATCTCAGACACATGTACATTTAATTATTCTACAAAAACAAATCATGAATGAGAAATTTTCACTCACTTTTCAAATTCCACAATCCGTTTGTGTGTAAAATATCCCTTTCTTCTATTTACTCATATATGAAGTAAAATTGGTCCAAACCATGTTTAATTCAAGTAATTCTCCAATCAAATTAGAATAATCTAGTAGATTTAACTAGATAAATGAAATAATGAAGTTAGGTTAGGTTACCCGTTTGAGGCCTGTGTACCTATCTTGAGAGTCGGAATGAGTTTCATCAAATCGATGAGAAGTAGAGGTGGAGCCCGAATCTGATGAGTAGATGCTTGTATCAATCGACTGTGAATGGAAGAGTTGCCAAAGCTCCTCCCTCCGCACCACCGCTGTTACCAGCCGCACCCAATTATCGCGCGACATCTATTTTCCCTCTTCAATTTTCTCTGTTTTTATTCTACTGTTAAATGGAACTAACATGAAGTTATTGTGTGTGGAGAATCACAGATTATTATCAAGTATCAGTTTGTTTAGGTTGTTGTATCACTTCTAGAGAGCAGGGAGGAAACGTGTTTCATGAGCATTTTTACTAACTTTTCTAAAATTAGAAGACATTTTCGTATAATTATAATTATTCTAATATCAGTGGGCATTTTCATAATAAATCCAAGGTTAGTGGACATTTTTCTACTTTACCCTAATTATCATTGAATTTCTCTACTAAAGGATAAGATTAAACAAATCCATGTTACTATCATTGAGACTTCCAAAAATATTTAATTTATCCCATGGAGGGAAGACTGAGCACGAAATTCAACATTTAAATATTAAACAACTTTTGTAGTTTACAGCTTCAAGTCTTTCAGTTTTAATTTTAAATGAAACATTTCCCTGCAAGGAATCAATCCCATTTGAATTTTGAGCAATTCTTTTATTTCCTTTCTGAGAGTTGACCACAAAATTACACTCCATGGCTTACAATCTTGAATACCTTATCAAGATACTTGAATATGACCCGAATATGAAACCAGACATCGAACCCCTCTTGGAAAAAGCGCGTTCGCTAAGCGACCATTTTGCTGACTTGCATGTAAGGGGCGGAACATGAAGCGGAGGATGTTGTTGAATCGTACTGGTCCTTTATGGAGGAGAGTCGTGCATTGTTCAATTGCTGAAAGGGGATACAATTAGAAAATCCTGCAAGTGCTGAAACTACAACACTGTAGCATCAAAAACCAGCAGTGGAAACAGTTTCCCAAAGCTGGAAAACTTGGCTGCTAAAGGTTGCTCTGAACTGGAAGAAATTCCTGCTGGAATTGGAGATATTCCAACTCTTCAGATGATAGAAGTGCACAAATGCAGTGGATTCGGCGTATCAAATACAATGGGAGCAACATGAATGGGAAATCATATTTCTCCACGGATATGTGGATCCTCTCCAATTCAGTTTTGTAAATTTGGAGTGAGATATACACGTTGTATGAGTTTCACTTTTTGTATTTGCACTTGTTACTTCATTATCTTTTATTGTATATATGAAGGTAATGTATTTAAAGATAGGTAAGACAAATCGAAAAGTGATGATATCCTTAAAGGTATCGATTTCTCACACTCAGTATGCAAAACATAGTTCTAATGAATTTCACGAAGAAAAGACTGAAAGTGTATGAATAAACTTGCTGCATGCATGAAAATTAAAAGGCTTTCTTGTTGCACAGTATCAGCAATTGACGCCTAAAGTTTCCTTTTCCGTGTCATAATTATAGAGTTAGTGGGCATTTTCATGATATGTCCAAAGCAAATGGTATTTTTTTTCAATTTAACACAAGTGTCAGTGATTTCTAAATAAGCAAAGAAGCAGCACAGGTTTTGGGGAAGCAAATAGCATCCGTAGGTCATGTAGCAGAAGATGTAATTAAATCCCAATTTGTGGATCAGATCGGTGCTTAATCTTCAGTGTGAATGGAGTTCATTAATACTCATTGACTTCTTTTGTAAAAAAATGTTAAAAAAATCATGTTTTCATTCTGACTTCCAATAATATTTATTTGTGTCATGGAGGGAAGATGGAGCACGATCTTCAACGATTGAACATTAAACAATACTGCTAGTTTACACCTTCCAATTTGTCATGCAATTAATATAATGAACTTGGAATCACATTTGAATGAGGAGCAATTCTTTTCTTTTCTTCTAAGAGTTGAACACAAAATTATATTGTTTCAGAGAGAGAGAGAGAGAGAAGAGTCAACTAATAGCCATGGCTTACAATTTTGAATCCCTAATCAAGATTCTTAATCTGATACTGCAATCTGATCCATAGATCCTCGACCCGAATGTGAAACCAGGATTCGAATCCCTCTTGAAAAGAGCCCAATCGCTAAACGATCTTTTCGCAAGCTTGCATGTGGGTGACTACAGAGTCTATGCTTGGAGAGTCGAATCAGAGATGCAGCACATGAAGCAAAGGATGTTCTTGAATCCCAGCTCGTGGATCGGATCCTTTCGGCTCGTAATACCAGTTGGATCCCCCAGATATTCCTTCCCATTTTTTCATTTTTGAAGGGTAGGAGCTCCCAGATCTACCTTCCAATTCTTTCATTTTTCAGGGGTCCCATGTTCTCCTGAAATAATTGAAGAATTTGAGTATGTGAAGATGGAGATTGAGAGGATCAATGAGGATGGGGATCCTACTGGTCCTTCAAGGGCAGATCCAAATCCAAGTAACATCTTGGTGGGAATGAGTGAGCACTTGGAGAAGTTGAAGGAACGAGTCATAAGCGACGACCGAAATCTCAATATCATCCCGATTATTGGAATGGGTGGCATTGGTAAGACTACTCTTGCTCAACTTGTTTATGATTATCCGGATTATGCGTACCACTTTGACATTCGTGCTTGGATCACAATACGAAAATTTAAGGGAGTGAGGATAGTTTTAAAATAATTTTAACCAGCCTTCTTGGTTGTGTACTTGGAAATTTTACTGATAAAATGCTTGAAAAGGAAAATGAGGAATTTGGTGAGCGTTTGCGTAAACGATTATTAGATAGAAGATACCTGATTGTATTGGATAATATGTGGGTAACTGATGACTGGGATGATGTCATAAGATTTCTTCCAGATAACCAAAATGGAAGTAGAATTATGATCACAACTCGGGAAAACAATGTGGCTAAGTATGTAGCAAGAGATAGTTTCCACTACCAAATGACAATTTTGAATATTGTTGATAGCTGGGACCTTCTTCGACGAAAGGTATTTGAAGGAGGAGGGGGAGGAGAAGGAGGAGGAGAAGAATGGCTTCGTGAATTGGAAAAAATCGGGAAGAAGATTGCATGGAATTGCAAAGGGCTCCCTCTAGCCATTCACGCAATAGGCGGAGTCCTGTCACAGGTGAGGAGAATAAGAAAATCATGGTCGATCGTTTCCAGGGGTGTAAGAAAAATTGTAGCTAAAGATGAGCAATCTTCTGGAATATTGTCTTTGAGCTATAACCACTTGCCTATTCACCTGAACCCGTGTTTTCTTTACATGGGGGCTTTCCATGAAGATGCTGAGATCAGACGATCTAAGCTGATCAGGTTATGGGTTGCGGAGGGGTTTCTAAAACCAATTCAGGATAAAAGCTTGGAAGAGGCTGCTGACGTGTATTTAAATGCCCTCGTCGATAGAAACCTTATTTATGTTCGACAAAAGGCGCCTAACGGGTGTGTGAAAAGCTACGGAATACATGATCTTTTAAGAGACTTATGTCTAAGGAAAGCTTGTGAAGAGAAGTTCTTTCGTGTCGTTAATCGAAACATGTGGAATCGTCTGGAAGACACAGAGTGTCCGCGCCGTGTTACTGTTGATTCATATTATTGCAGGGATGACTGCATCTTGCAAGACCTAACTACGACAAATGCCCGATCTCTTCTACATTCTAGCAACGGACCGTGTAGGATTATTTCCACGCACACGGTTAAGGGGTTGCGATTGCTAAAGGTGTTGGACATTCTGAGAATAAAGCTCAAAAGTATTCCAGATGAAATGCTGGAACTTGTCAACTTGAGGTACCTTGCTCTAGCTTCCACTTCATATCTATCTTCTTCAATATCTGCCATTCAAAATCTTGAAACCGTCATATTCGAATACAGAGGTCCTAGATCCACACCCTATAATATAACTTTTCCATCACCCCATGTAAAATCCGCAATTCTTGATTTGCCACGGCTACAACATCTTATAATCAAGAACGCGTTTTACCCCTGTGAGCAACTTCTGCTTAAAGAAAACCTGCAAAGTCTCTCTGGAATAGAGATCAATGCTAGTTTCTGCGAGCTGCTCAAATTTGTTCCGAATCTTAAGAAGCTAGGATGTCGCGGCCCCGAATGTTTTCACATAGAAAATGACATTTCCCATCTATACAATCTAGAATCATTCAAATGTTGTTCGCTGTCCATATCACACCCTTCCTCATTTTTCTTCAAGTTTCCACCTTCCCTTAGAAAGGTGACACTGAGAGACTTTAAACTTGAGCCTCACAATCTGACAGTGTGTGGAAATTTGCAAAACACTGCAGCATTGCAAACCCAACGTGGGTGGCAGAGGACGAGAAATTTGAGCAACTATGTGTCTTGTTTCTTGAAATTTCAAACCTGGAAAACTGGGAAGCTGATGAGGAGAGTTTCCCAAAGCTGGAACGCTTGGTTGTTAAAGGTTGCTCTAAACTGGAAGGAATTCCTGGTGGTATTGGAGAAATTCCAACTCTGAAGACGATAGATGTGTTGGAAATTGGTTTTTTTGTAAAGGTTTCATACCCTTACTTTGATCAATTTTTTGAGGAGTAAAAACGTTAGTTTTTTGGAAAATAAAATAAACGATGTTGTTCTACTCGCGGAGTAGATGAGCGTGGTATATTTAATATCTCAAAACCGATTTCCGGTGAGTGAGAAATTAATTTGGGAAGTTGAAGTGTTAATCATGTGTGTTGAATAATTCCATGGGAATGGAAAATAAAGTTCCATCCCACATTGGAAAATTACAAGAAGTTTGTCTTGTATATAAGTAGGAAATTATTCATGTTCTCTAAATTGGGACATGGGGACCCTAACCATGGAAAACACGCGCGCGCGCCCCGCCCCGCCCGAGCCCGGGCCCGGGACCGGGTCCGGGTCCGGGTTCGTGGTTCTTGGTTCTTGGCAATTGGGCTTTGGTGCCATACCTATATTTTTAGAGTACCAAAAATATGAAATAGCCCATTATCTTTTTGGATCAAATCGGATTGGGTGACCCGTATGGAATTGGGTCGGCCCATTTCGGTTGGCCCATTTAGAATTGGGTCGGCCCACGAACATGTTTAATACACTCACGATTTTGATTAATACACTCCAGAGAATCTGGAATATTCCGTCTTGCTTCCCATGACTGAGAAACTGTGTTTCTCTCCACCACAAGAACGTGGGTGATCCATGATCACCACGTACTCCACTCCAGCAGCCCTCAAATGGGTCATAATTCCGCCTATATATACCCCCTTCATCCAGTTTTTCCAGTATCAACTTTCGAACTCAGAAATTCCCGATATACTGCCTCTCCAGAAAATCTCGTTCAGCTTATAATTCCGATTTAGTTCGCCGGAAATTCATACACGGTAGTGCTACCGGTGTGAATAGACAAAACCGTTTTACCTTTGGGGATCTGTACGCATAATCCGTAAGCACTGTACGGGCGTATTTGATCTTGCGGGCATAGGTTTCACCTAGACTCGGTTATACACGAATTTGTTTCGTACTCTTTTTCTTTCCCATTTCAGTGTTTCGATTTTTCACACACCCCACTTCTAACAATCGCAATTTCGAATAGTCTATCTTTTCGAAACACTGAAAAATGTCGAACCATAACTCTGATAACGAGATGGACATTTCCTCACCAACAAAGAATGATGTCTCTAATCCAGTACCTGCGAATCCTACTGATGATGGTAATCCGACTACCATTCCCCCTTTCCAGTTTGGAAACTTTGGAGACATCCTTGCTGAATGGATGAAAGCCAATGGCAATCCCTTTGTGGGAAATGCCAATCCCTTTGTGGGAACCTCTAGCACTAATCCCTTCGTGGGAAGCTCTAGTGCTAATCCCTTCGTGGGAAATACTGGCGGCAATCCTTTTGTAGGAAATGCCGGTGTCAATCCTCTTTTGACAACCAACCATGCCTCCCTTCAAGGGACTGTTAGGCCGGTGGTAGTAAAAGGGGAGAAACCCAAAAAGTTTTCGGGAAGTGATTTTAAAAGGTGGCAAAAGAAGATGCACTTCTATTTGACCACCATCTCTTTGGTGAAATTCATCAAAGAGGACTGTCCGAGTGCTCCTGCTGATGATGCTACTCGTGAGACAAGGATCGCTTACGATACTTGGATCCACGATGACTATCTTTGCAGGAACTACATTCTGAATGGGCTGTCTGATGCCCTTTGTGACGTGTACGATGAGTACCCGACTTCCAAAGCTCTATGGGAGTCCTTGGAGAAGAAGTACAAGACTGAAGACGCGGGAACTAGCAAGTTCGTCGTCTCCACCTTGTACGACTTCAAGATGGAAGACAACAAATCTGTTGTCGAGCAAGTGCAGAAGCTGCAAGTTATCTTCCATAACATTGCAGTGCAAGGGATGGAGTTGCTTGAAGCCTTTCAGGTAGCAACTGTGATTGACAGACTCTCTCCATCTTGGAAGGAGTTCAAGTCCTACCTCAAGCACAAGCGAAAGCAAGTGACGATGGAGGACCTTGTTACCCGACTCCGGATCGAGGAGGATAACAAGAAGAGGGACAAGAGGGAGAGGGGCTCGATTGCTTCCATCGAGGCCAAAGCTAATCTGATGGAGAAAGGCGAACCATCAAAGAAAAGGAAGCGACAAGACGACAAGGGCAAAGGCAAGGCTGTTGCTGCTGCTCCTGCCCCGAAGAAGTTCAGCGGGAAGTGCTACAACTGTGGCAAACCCAACCATCGGGCAGCTGATTGTCGTCAGCCCAAGAAAGAGGACAAAGGGAAGAAGAACTCCGTGAACGTTGCTGAACGTGAGCTGACGGAGATGGACATGTCCGCTGTGGTGACCGAGGCCAACATAGTGGACAACAAGAAGAGTTGGTTCGTGGACACTGGTGCCACTTGCCACGTTTGCTCGGAGAAGTCTGCCTTCTCCACTTATTCTCCTGCTGAATGGAGAAAGCTCTACATGGGCAACCAAGCCTCGTCTGAAGTGGCTGGTGTCGGAATGGTGGTGATCAAACTGACTTCGGGAAAGGAGCTGAAACTGAAGGACGTGCTGCATGTCCCGGACATCCGGAAGAATCTGATTTCGGGGTCTCTTTTAGTTAGTAGTCAGTTTAAGTTAGTGTTTGAGTCAAACGGTGTTGTACTTAGCAAGTTTGGCATCTTCCTAGGAAAGGGTTACCTCGAGAAGGGCCTTTTCAAGATGTCTGTGATGACTGTAAGCCGTGATGGCAAAAACACTATTATGAATGAGAATGCTTCTACTTCTGCTTATATCGTTGAGTGTTCCTCTTTATGGCATTTTAGATTAGGACATGTTAATCTAAAATCTATAAAACGATTAGTAAATTTGGATTTACTTAAAATTGAGAATGTTGACACATCCAAAAGATGTGAAATTTGTGTAGAAGCAAAAATGACTAAATTACCATTTAAGTCAGTTGAAAGGAACACTACTCCTCTAGAATTAATTCACACTGATGTATGTGATTTAAAATTTGTGCAAACTAGAGGTGGAAAAAAGTATTTTATTACTTTTATTGATGATAGCACAAGATTCTGCTACGTTTACTTACTTCGAAGTAAAGATGAAGTTATTGAAGCTTTTAAAAACTATAAAAGTGAAGTAGAGAATCAAATGAACACTACAATTAAAGCAATTCGTAGTGATAGAGGTGGAGAGTATGTGGCTCCGTTTGAACAATTATGTGCCGAATTCGGCATCATACATCAAACGACAGCTCCATACTCACCACAATCAAATGGTATTGCAGAGAGGAAAAACCGAACTTTGAAAGAGATGATGAACGCAATGTTAATCAGCTCAGGTTTACCTCAGAACATGTGGGGGGAAGCTATTCTGTCAGCTAACCACATTTTAAATAAAATTCCACTTAAGACTCAAGATAAGACACCTTATGAGTTGTGGAAAAATCGCAAACCATCATACAAATACCTCAAAGTGTGGGGGTGTTTGGCTAAAGTTGAAGTGCCACTTCCTAAACAAGTGAAAATCGGACCTAAGACAGTCGATGGGATCTTTATAGGATACGCCTTCAACAGTAGTGCCTATCGGTTCTTGATTCATAAATCAGAGATTCCCGATATGACAGTAGGTACTACCATAGAATCAAGGAATGCTGTGTTCTTTGAAAATGTGTTCCCGTGTAGGGACAAAGAAGAAGTGAGTTCAAATAAACGAACTCATGAAGAATCAAGTGAAGCTGCAGGTCCTTCCACTCAGCAGAGTGAAGCACCAAGACGCAGTAAACGAGCTAGAATTGATAAGACCTATGGTCCAGACTTCATCACGTATGTGTTAGAAGATGAACCTAGGACTATCAAAGAAGCTCTTTCCAGACCAGATGCATCTCTCTGGAAAGAAGCAATAAACAGTGAATATGATTCAATTCTGCAAAATCATACATGGGAGTTGGTTGACCTCCCTAAAGGTTGCAAGACCTTAGGATGTAAATGGATCCTTAAAAGAAAGTACAAAGCAGATGGATCTATTGAAAAGTATAAAGCCCGTTTGGTAGCAAAGGGTTTTAAACAAAGAGAAGGACATGATTTCTTTGACACCTACTCTCCGGTAACAAGGATTACATCCATTCGTGTACTTGTCGCGATTGTTGCTTTGCATAATCTCGAAATATATCAAATGGATGTAAAGACTGCTTTTCTTAATGGAGAGATGGATGTTGAAATATACATGGATCAACCAGAGGGTTATGTTGTACCCGGGAACGAGAAAAAAGTTTGTAAACTCGTTCGATCGTTGTATGGACTTAAACAAGCTCCAGTACAATGGCATTTGAAATTTGACAATATTATGTTGTCAAATGGATTTCGAATTAACGAATGTGACAAGTGTGTGTATGTGAAAGATACACCAAATGGATTTGTTATCGTATGTCTATATGTTGATGACATGTTAATCATAGGTAACAATTCAAATGTGATCGTTAATACGAAAAACATGTTAAAGAGAAATTTTGACATGAAAGATATGGGTTTAGCAGACGTGATTCTAGGAATCAAGATTGAAAGAACCTCAAATGGAATTTCTTTAACACAATCTCATTATGTTGAGAAAGTCTTGAAGAAATTCAATGCATTTAATGATCCACCTGCTAAAACTCCACTTGAACAAAATGTTCATCTGAAGAAAAATAGAGGTGAACCTGTGAATCAGTTGGAATATGCAAGGATCATTGGAAGCGTGATGTACATTACTAATTGCACACGTCCAGATCTTGCATGTTCTGTGAACAAACTAAGCAGGTACACGAGCAATCCAAGTCATGAACATTGGAAAGCTCTGAAAAGGGTCTTGAGATACTTGAAGTATACTCTTGACTTCGGGCTACACTACACGTGACATCCAGCTGTACTTGAAGGGTACAGTGATGCTAATTGGATATCCGATAGTAAAGACTCATTCTCGACTAGTGGATATGTATTCACTATTGGAGGAGCTGCAGTATCGTGGAAATCCACAAAACAGACGTGTATTGCCCGTTCCACAATGGAATCTGAATTCATCGCTTTGGATCAAGCTGGTGAAGAAGCTGAATGGCTTCACAATTTCTTAGAAGATATTCCTTGTTGGAACAAACCAGTATCATCTGTAATGATACATTGTGACTGTCAAGCTGCTATTGGTAGAGCTTTGAACAGTATGTACAACGGAAAGTCGAGACATATTCGTCGTCGACATAACTCCGTTAGACATTTGATCTCAACTGGTATAATAACAATTGATTATGTAAGATCAGTTGATAACATAGCGGATCCGCTCACGAAGAGCTTGAATCGAGATCAAATGAATAAGCTGATAGAGGGAATGGGTCTGAAATCCACAAATAAAACTGAAACAGTGGTAACCCAACCATGATGACTGGAGATCCCAAGAACTTGGTTCAAAAGGGAAAACTAAGCTGTGAATGTTAGTTGTACAACACTTGAAAATCATGACCATTCCTGACAGCACTGTGTCAAGTGTTAGTGAACCCGTGAGTTGTGGTAAAGGATAAGTCTTTGACTTTTAATGATTCCTATGAGTCCATGTGGGACTGAGTATGACGAGATACTCGAAAGGAGATCACCTATATAAATGAGAAGTGAGGGCCGCTTCGACCAAACATTTATGAATACAAAGGGCGTCCAGGGCCAAAATGGACAAAACCGTGAGAACAAATCGGAATCGAGACTGACTTGTGTCTGCACTATCTGTAAGGTATACACTAAGGAGGATTAGTTCAAGGCATCGTGTCCACTAAGCCGCCGGTATACCCGATGGTGCCGGGCTACGGAAAGTTCAAAACTATTGGTTACTTATCCGGAAGCAATGAGGTCTCACATGAGCTGAACGAAGAAGCTTGACTCTGTATAGGTGCAATTCTCACTCATGTGGGGGATTGTTGGAAATTGGTTTTTTGTAAAGGTTTCATACCCTTACTTTGAACAATTTTTGAGGAGTAAAAACGTTAGTTTTTTGGAAAATAAAATTAACGATGTTGTTCTACTCGCGGAGTAGATGAGCGTGGTATATTTAATATCTCAAAACCGATTTCCGGTGAGTGAGAAATTAATTTGGGAAGTTGAAGTGTTAATCATGTGTGTTGAATAATTCCATGGGAATGGAAAATAAAGTTCCATCCCACATTGGAAAATTACAAGAAGTTTGTCTTGTATATAAGTAGGAAATTATTCATGTTCTCTAAATTGGGACATGGGGACCCTAACCATGGACCACACGCGCGCGCGCGCGCGCGCGCCCCGCCCCGCCCGAGCCCGGGCCCGGGCCCGGGTCCGTGGTTCTTGGCAATTGGGCTTTGGTGCCATACCTATATTTTTAGAGTACCAAAAATATGAAATAGCCCATTATCTTTTTGGATCAAATCGGATTGGGTGACCCGTATGGAATTGGGTCGGCCCATTTCGGTTGGCCCATTTAGAATTGGGTCAGCCCACGAACATGTTTAATACACCCACGATTTTGATTAATACACTCCAGAGAATCTGGAATATTCCGTCTTGCTTCCCATGACTGAGAAACTGCGTTTCTCTCCACCACAAGAACGTGGGTGATCCATGATCACCACGTACTCCACTCCAGCAGCCCTCAAATGGGTCATAATTCCGCCTATATATACCCCCTTCATCCAGTTTTTCCAGTATCAACTTTCGAACTCAGAAATTCCCGATATACTGCCTCTCCAGAAAATCCCGTTCAGCTTATAATTCCGATTTAGTTCGCCGGAAATTCATACACGGTAGTGCTACCGGTGTGAATAGACAAAACCGTTTTACCTTTGGGGATCCGTACGCATAATCCGTAAGCACTGTACGGGCGTATTCGATCTTGCGGGAATAGGTTTCACCTAGACTCGGTTATACACGAATTTGTTTCGTACTCTTTTTCTTTCCCATTTCAGTGTTTCGATTTTTCACACACCCCACTTCTAACAAGAGGTGCACAAATCCAGCCACGCTGCAGTGAATTCAGCAAGAAGAATACTTGACAAGCATAAAGAAGATGTATACGACGACCTAGAACTTCACATTACAACTTAATTCCAGTTATGTTCATCATCTACCTCTACTTTCTTAATACCTTCAATTTTGTTTTGTCGTTCTTTTTTATGTAGTGAATGAATTGAGTTGAGTCAACCGCTCGCATGCTCAAACTTATTTGAAATGTTATCCACCTTTTATAACTATTATTTTTGAGTTAGTTTGGTAGATAACTGAGTCGATATTACAAATACATTGAATAGAGTTCCTTAAACAGTGGGTATGAGTATTTCCATTCAATGAATTGCACGAGGCTTTCATATGTACAATGTCTTTTAGCTATTTGTACCATCATATACACTTATAAAGTGATAAATTCAGCAATTCATTGGGTATCAATAACCACGCTGTAAACATTTTAATCTATTTAGGTTGCTGCTACAATGGTCATAAAATGTAAAAACACATTAATGTTAAGTTGTATTTTGTGAGGGATGTAATTGAAAAGGGCATTAGTAATGCCATGAAGATTGCCACCGAAGTAGCATATTTTCTCACTCTGCTAAGTTGGCAAAGCTAACTAGTTTGGATGTTTCTTAATTATGTAACATTGTGGATAGGATCGGCCACTCAACAATGCTGCTATATATTAGTCATGTCTACTAATTGCCTAAGGTTCTAACTAATTTGAAAGTTACAACAATAGCAGCCAAACCAATAAGTTGCACACAGGCAAAGGAAGTTAGAACAAATTTCAGTTATCAACAGAGAGTTATATCTGGGCACCAGCATTTATCTACTCATCAAGCAAACTAATCAGTAAACTTCCAAAGAAGAATTCAGAGAGAGAGAGACAGTTTACTTTTTGTTACAAAAATTATGCATACCTTGAGTTCTTGGCGAAGTTTGTAATCTGTTATCCCTTTGATTCATAATGGAGGATTGTGTTTGTGATCCTCCGTGGATGTAGATTGTCTGACCAAGCCTAGGAAAAATCTGGTCTTCATGTTGTTCTTCATTATTCTGTGTTTCACATTTTCATCAAACAGTTGGTGTGCATGCTTTGTTGTTTGCTGCAAGATGACAAGAGATTAGTGTGAGGTCTTAATCCAACAATCGTGCTTCTAAATCTAACATTTGGAAGCATATATCAATCTGGATATTATGACTGAAAGCGTAAAGTAATACAAGATTAAAGAAAAACACTATTTTTTCAAAAATAAAAGTTCAACACCACTTTTGGGCTATCTATTGACTCGATTGCAGCCAATCAGCTTTTAGTCCTCTCCAACTCTGATAAGTGATAACCATTCAAAAAATACCTAATCATTCGCTGGGGATCCCAATTCCACAACGGTATTCTCGAGGAAAATGACTACTGCATATTTTCCGTGATTAAAACCTTCCATTATCGATTCAACTTCTTTCGGAAATTTGAAAGTAAGATCAGAGGTGTTAACCATGGCAGCATATGCAGCGTTGGTTTATGTTCTAAATAATAATGAGCAGATCCGGAATCATCCTCACTTTTCAACATGTTTTGAGAAGAAGAATTATAAGAGCATGCTTGCTTCAAAATTCTTTTATGTGTGGCTTGATGCGTGCTTCATATTTGCTTGCATGTTTTATAATGAACCTATATAGATTATAATCCCCTCAAAACCAAGTAATCAAGTTTACTACTAACAAAACAAAAGTTCAGTAAATGTTTATATTGGAAGACCATGAATTTGTACCATCAACAACTCATCTCCTCACCAATGATATGCAACTCCAAACCTATCCCACTTAATCAATTTATTCCTCAATAGAATCGTAAATCCTATAATAAGATAACATTTTCATAAGCTTGTAACTACCCAATAAACTCTACAACTAAACCTTTGATTTTTATTTTATTTTTACTAAAGAGACTAATAAAACACAAACGTAAAGTTAACGAAAATAACTCAAAATTAACCAAAGAGAATCCTAGAACAAAAAAGTAACCACGATAGACATGGTAAATCTATCGAATTCTGGGAATAAAATATTTACTTGCATCACTATTTTCACAATTGCTTTGATTGGAAGTTTTATAACTACTTTTATACTCCTAAATTTAAACAAGAAACAAATATCTCTTATAAAAATATCTATTATAAAACATTCAACCACACACTTATTTACAATTTTCTTTATTGTAACACTGACTTATAACGTAGGATTACAAAATAAAAGGATTGTACAAGGAGTAAGATTCATATCAGATCGATACACAATGTTTCTCACTAATGTTGATAGATAATTCCAACATGACAATGGGAGAAGACAAGAAAATCATATAGCGTATAAAAACTAAACTGAAACAATTAAGGAATCCTATATCTCCGACCACAGAAAGGTATTAATGCAAGAGACGGATATATCAGATTGGTGCTTGTTAAGCCCTCCTCTTCCACACGTTCAATGAATTCCTGTACTTAAGGAAGTCTCTCAACACCCAGTCTTTTGCTAAAACAAATTTTAATTTGGAGCTCTTGATTCCCGAGGTTCTCTTGTTCCCCAAGTATCTTAGCTGCTGAAAAAGCTGCAGTTAATCAAACAGATACGTCGAAGCGATGGTATATCTCCGATACCTGAAGGGATTTCACTTAAATTGTGCACCCATTCAAAAGTAACGTCCTCCAGGACTGGGAAGTGGGTGTTGTCTGCATTCCAATATGTCAAATCACAAAGCATATAGAGATATTTTAGGCGAAGGAACTGTCCCTCGACAGGATCCCAGCTCGGCCCTCCTTTTGTATGCTTTAACTTTAGAACTTGAAGATGAGGCAAACAACCAATTAATGTAATCTCGCTCCATTCGAGTTGGCAATATTCTAACAACAGCTTCTTGAGTGAAATCGGGAACTTGAGTGACTGCAGAAAACCGTTCTGTTGCGGGCGCTGATTGTACGAGAACTTTAGAACTTCAAGTTTTTTGAAGTAGACCAAATTGCCAAGACAATAATGATCATATTAACGCATCTTACATTCTCCCTTGCGATCCGAATAACGAACAGAAAGTTTCTTAATGTTGGGCATTCTCTTGCAGGCCTTCTTACTGAACCTGAACCTCCCAAGTGTCTGTAGGTTATGGAGGACAAATCCATCACTAGGAGGACAATAAAGATGTAAGCTCTTGAACTTAAGATGTCTAAATTGTGGCATCTTCCAAATTTCAGACGGTACATGATATCTACAAGATATTCCTATCATAATTAATGTTTGCGAATTCCAGAGCATGAAGATTGAGGGAGGAAGGTGGTGAGCATATCGAGTACCAACTCGATGATTACATCCATGGGCAAGGAATCGCAAATTAACTTGTTGGAAGCAGCCAAGTTCCTCATTTCCAAAGGGCAACCTCGGAGGGCCAAAGAAGTTTGTAATCAGGGTAGGCAAGAAGAATCTTTCTAGAAAGCAACGCGGAACTGAGCTTCTTGGAAGTAGTGCTGGATATCTACATCCTGAGGCAAATTAAGCACAGTTGAGACACAAAGAAACTTCTCTTTCTCAGCTAGGTTAATACATAAGTTTCTTAGAAGATCATGAACGCGACATGTCTTAAATTTCCTATTCCAGTTCAAACTGTGAACAGAAATGAGATTCCTGCCAACAAGTTCCTGTATGTAACCTTCTGCAATTTCTTCCAAACTCTGGTGACTATTTGGTTTTATGAATCCTTCCGCAACCCAAAGTTTGATAAGTCTGGACACACGGATGACAGCATCTTCAGGAAATATTGCCAAATAAAGAAAACATGGTTTTAGACAAGGAGGTAAGTGACTATAACTCAAAGCTAATAACTTGAAGTACCCATTGTCCTCTAGTACTGATCCAATAGTCCAATACTCCTCTCCACATTCTCCCATCGGTCTCGTGTCCTAGGTGAACTTCCAAGAAGTCCGCCAATCACAGCAATTGAAAGGGGAAGTCCTTTGCACTTTTTGACAATTTTCTTTCCACTTTCTTCTAATTTGGGATGGCAAACTTCTTGTTGAAACACCTTGTCACAAAAAAGCTTCCAACTTTGATCATAATCAAAAAAACTCAAGGCAAGAACCGTGGATCCAAAGTGTTAGCAACATCTGATATCCTAGTTGTTACTAGGATTCGCCTCCTATTGCAATTATTTGGAAAGTAAAACTTTATCTTATCCCATGCTTCAATACTCCACATATCATCTAGTACTATCAAATATCTCCTACCTGATAAAGTTCTATACAACTGCTCGCCTAATTCAAGTTCATCTTTTCCATTGATTTCGTTGTTGGATTCTTTTAGGCAAGAAAGAGTCTCTAAAAGGATTTTTTTTCACATCGTACTCCTCAGATACAGTAATCCAAGCGCAAACATCAAAGTGGTGCATAACAAGCAGATCATCATAAGCATTTTTAGCGAGTAGTCTTACCTATCCCACCCGTACCAACGATGGGGATGATTTGTCGATCGGATTGATGTCCAATGAGCTCGTCCAAAAGATGAGTAAAATAGCCATCAAATCCCACCATGTTACTCATTCCAGCAGTAAGAGGTTTTGATGAAGCAGCAGGGCTGGAAGGCTCAGACAACTCAGCTTCGTGTCCCCTTTCCTCTTGAAGCTTTGTAACTGTTCCCTTTATAGAGTCCAAGTCTTCTATTATTCGCAGTATCTTCCAATCCTCCAATTTCAATTCTGCAAAAAACCTGGACCTTTCTTCGGTGGATCTACTACGCTCTCGTATTATATCGTCCATACACCAGAAAGATATATTCAGCATATTGTGCATGGACAAAATATTTGATCGAGCAGCTTGGACCCTTCTTCAGTGATAAACTTTGACGCACGACGTGGATTCAATAGCATCTCTGACCGCATTAACTACAGATACAATCTGCCTCTCCAAATCTTCAGCTTCTTCCCTGCTGCCTCCATAACAATTGTAACTCTCACTCTCTATATAACCTAACAAGAAATGAAGCCTTTGCCAAATGGATCCCATCTGGTTCTCGTTAAAGGAAGTGGAAAGGCTAGGATGACTCCAGATCCGCATCATATCATTCATTATAGAAACCAACGCAGCATAAGCTGCCATGTCTTACTACTTTGAGGATTCAGCAGTTTATGGAAGGTTTCAGGCAATAGTTTTGATTAATTACTTGAAAAACTCAAAAAAGAAATATTTTTGACTGAGTATTATCATAGATTTCAAGGTTAGTTTATTCTTGAAACTCTCGTGGAGGAGCATCCGTCCTAGATATTAATTATTAAAGGGTTAATTCCATATAAATTCACGACCTTTATACTTAGTATCAATTTAATCACGAACTTTTAGATTTTTGTAAAAAAATTCAACCTTTGATATTTGTTGCAATTTGATACACACTTTTTTTTCCCGGCTGGCAACCGATGATGTGGCTCGCCGGAGCGTGTGTCATCTTGCCACGTAGGATTACACATGTTTATTTTATTTATTTTTTATATCCACATCATAAATAACACTTACCATTTAAATAACATAATTCTACTTATAATTAAAATAGCAACCAAATAAATTAAACAACAACAAAATGAATTTCAAAACTAAGAACGTAAAGAGAAATATTATATATAATTTATGTTGGTTGTTTAATTTATTTGGTTGTTATTTAAATTTTAAGTAGAAAGGTGTTATTTAAATTGTAAGTGTTACTTGTGATGTGAATTTAAAAAATAAATAAAATAAACATGTATAATCCTACGTGGCAAGATGACACACGCTTCGGCAAGCCGCATCATCGGTTGCCGGCCGGAAAAAAAAAACGTGTATCAAATTGCAACAAATATCAAAGGTTGAGTTTTTTTACAAAAATCTAAAAGTTCGTGATTAAATTGATACTAAATATAAAGGTCGTGAATTTATATTGAAATTAACCCATTATTAAAATAGTTTCTACTTGTTCTTATTTTATTCATCGAGATCTACGCGTCTGGAATCGGTCATAACAACCATATCTTAATAGAACAAATATTTCTGCGTTGAACCTGATGCTCTTAATTATTAGTTTTTTTTTTTGGTCCCTTGTATTATTAGATTGCACGAGATTATATAGTTGGTTTACCCAATATCTCTCGTAAAAGATAAGTCTTAAAAAATCTATTTTCCTACTACCATTCTACCCAGGGGCGACAATAATGTGTTATAATTGGATTTGTTTTATGGTCTATTTCCTTATTCATACATTAGGCCTAATCAGTTTTTTCCCAAGAAGAATTAGGGGGAGAGACAGTTTCAGTGAATAAGAGTTCCTAATTTCTGTTTTAGGCATACCTTGAGTTCTTGGCGAAGTTTGTAATCTGTAATCCCTTTGATTCATAATGGAGGATATTAAGATTTGTAGAAGTTTGTAATCTGTAATCTAACATTTGGAAGCATATATCAATCTGGATATTAAGATTTGTAGAATTTAGAGAGAATAGCAGAGAAAATCATTGAACAAGAAAGCAATATCTTCATTCTGTAAAGTATATCTCATATCATCTCGTAGAAATACAATGTGTGGTGTATTTATACTAGTTATTATGGATGTAGAATCATCTCCTAACTACAATCGGTTATATACAGCTGTAGTTGAGTAACAAGTAACAAGCAGCACATATACACGTGCAAGTTGTAACTTTCTAACTTCCTAACCTCCTAACCGAAATGAGCCGTGATAGAGCCGTAACCGTTGAGAGCATGCATGAGGGTGATGTATGATGAGCATGTGATGATATGAGCATAGATGAAGGTGGTGAGTAGTATGTATGGTTGTGCATCCATATGCACGCATGCATGCAGAGATACATCCAAGAGCCCCCCCTCAAGATGAAGCTGGTGAACAAGGAATGAGCTTCATCTTGGAACGGAACCAAAGAAACGCCGGACCATGAAGTGACTTAGTGAAAACATCCGTCATTTGCAAGGAAGAGGAAACATGATTCAGACTGAGGAAGCCTTTCTTGTACAAGTCTCGCACAATATGATAATCAATGTCAATGTGTTCCGTTCTCTCGTGAAATACGGGATTTTCAGCAATGTGAGAAGCGGCCTTGTTATCACACCAAAGTTGGAGTGGAAAGTCAACCTGTAGAAGGAAATCCTTGTCAAGATATGAGATCCATTGAAGTTCAAGTGCAGCTGAGGCCAAAGCTCTATACTCAGCTTCGGCTGAGGAACAAGAGACTGTGTTTTGCTTCTTTGTTTTCCAAGAAATCAAGCAAGAACTGAGATAGACGCAATACCCAGTAAGTGACCTTCTTATATCCAGACAAGATCCCCAATCCGCATCACTGAAAGCATGGATAATGAAAGGAGATTGAGAAGGATAGAAGAGCTTGAGGTCCAAAGTACCACGTAGATATTTAACCAATTGTAAAACAGCATCCCAATGACTAGAACGGGGTGCATTGACAAATTGACTGAGTTGCTGAACTGAATAGGTTATGTCTGGTTTAGTAAAGTTGAGATAGAGTAATCTGCCAACCACTCTCCTATATCTCTCAAGATCAGGAAGTAAATCACCAAGAGTAGAAGAAAGGTGAATGCCAGGTTGAGAAGGTAATGAGGCAGGTTTGCAAGAATCCAATCCAAGATCTGAAATGAGATCTTGTATGTACTTATGTTGTGACAGATAGGTGCCTGTGTCCCCTCTTGCAATTTCAACCCCCAAGAAATACTTAGAGAAACCAAGATCCTTTATTGTGAAGACAGAATGTAAGTGAGCTTTTAACCTGTCAATATGATCTATAGAAGAACCAGTGATGAGAACATCATCCACATAGACAACCAATGCCAAGAAGAAATCTTCAGTGTGTAGAATGAACAGACAGTGATCATGGATAGACTGGATGAAACCATAAGCAATCAAAGTTTTGCAAAACTCTGTGTTCCATTCCCTTGAAGCTTGTTTCAACCCATAGAGGCTCTTTTTTAATTTGCATACCTAACCTTGTTTGGGTGTGTTTATTCTCCTTTGCAATTGAAAGAATTTAGTTCCATTAGCAGAACTAAATCTCTCACAGATATCGTCCCAAAGTGTCTTTGCTGATTTTGCAGACACAAATGTATTGTACAATTCTTTGCTTATAGAACTTAGTAACCATCCTACAACTAAGTAATCAACTTTCTTCCAAAGAGCATAATCGGTAGAGTTTCGTGCCGGTGCAGCTATAGTGTCATCAAAGAAACCTAACTTTGATTTAGCTTCTAAGGCAATTAATATTGACTTTTGCCATGAAACAAAATTCGTACCATTCGAAGGCTGTGAGACCAGCACCAATCCAGGATGTTCTGATCCATGAACCATGTAGGCTAGAGAAACTTGCGGAGTACCTTCGATATCTCCATTCAAATCACCATCATCTCTTCCCGTATTGTATGCATTTTGCCACACATTAGGTGGAGCAGCAGCTGGATTATTTCTCCCCCTTGCCATAGATCAGATCTGCTCTGATACCATGTAGAATTTAGAGAGAATAGCAGAGAAAATCATTGAACAAGAAAGCAATATCTTCATTCTATAAAGTATATCTCATATCATCTCGTAGAAATACAATGTGTGGTGTATTTATACTAGTTATTATGGATCTAGAATCATCTCCTAACTACAATCGGTTATATACAGCTGTAGTTGAGTAACAAGTAACAAGCAGCACATATACACGTGTAAGTTGTAACTTTCTAACTTCCTAACCTCCTAACCGAAATGAGCCGTGATAGAGCCGTAACCGTTGAGAGCATGCATGAGGGTGATGTATGATGAGCATGTGATGATATGAGCATAGATGAAGGTGGTGAGTAGTATGTATGGTTGTGCATGCATATGCACGCATGCATGCAGAGATACATCCAAGAAGATTATAGAAAAAAAAATCTCAAAAAATAAAAGTTCATACCTGGCGACAGTACTTTTGGACTATCTATCGACTCGATTGGAGCCAATTAGCTTTTAGTCCTCTCCAACTCTGATAACCATTCAAAAAATACCTAATCATTTGCTGGGGATCCCAATTCCACAACGGTATTCTCGAGGAAAATGACTACTGCAAATTTTCCGTGAAAACCTTCCATTATCGCTTCAGCTTCTTTCTGAAATTTTATTAAGATCAGATGTGTTAGCCATGGTGGAGTATGCGGCGTTGGTTTCTCTTCTAAATAATAAGGAGCAGATCCAGAATCATCCTCACTTTTCAACCTGTTTTGACCAGGATCGGCTGGAATCCCTACTCCCTAGGGTTGATTTCCTGTTAGATTTCATAGAGAGTCATAATTCTTACGGAAATTACAGAGAAGAAGCCGAAGAATTGGAGAAACAGATAGCATGAATTCTACATTGTGCTTCTAATTTTTGCCCCGCCAGTTTCTCTCCTCCTTCCGACCTTTTACGATAAAAGAATGGAAACCATGGATTCTATGAAGAAAAAGGTTATGAAGGTATAAGAGGGCAGGGGATACAGAGCTGAGTTCCCATGGCTGCTGATTTATCAAGTTAAATCCACTTTCATGTTAGATTTTTATTTTTGAACCTTTTATACTTCGGGAGTGTATTTTAAAAGACTAAAAAAAAAAATCTCTCAGGATTTTATATCACTTAAAAATAATTCATTGGTATTCAATCTAGATTTTCAGAGTTTTTTTAAAGAGTCCATTAAAATTTGTTGGTATTCGTTCAAGGGATTTTACTATTTAAAACAAATCCGTTGGTATTAAAAAATATAAGAATTTTAAAGGATTGTTGTGTAGGATGGATTTTGAAGGATTTTTAAGTTATTTTTATAAATACTAACAATCTCATCCAAACCCATAGAATTTCAAAGGACTTTTGAAATGACTCTTGAAATGCTTTCTCCGGTAATATTTTCACCTTTGTCTCTTCACTTTTGAACATGTTCAGTTGTCAAATTGTCGGCTAGATCAATGTATGATTTTTCTATGTTTTGTTTTAATAATTGATAAGTTGGAATTTGTTCTTAAATTTTGGTTGTTTTATAACAAAAATTTTATTTTGCTCGTAAGTATCCAATTTATGCTATTATGGTTTTGATGAATTTTAGGATATTTTGGAAGCTTTTGAGTTAGAGGAGAAATAAAATTCGGGTTGATATAGTGGATTTATGGAGAAGAGACTAAGACCATGTGAAGCTTCTCGAAACCGAGATCGCAACAAAAAAAGAATCGAGTCAATCGGAGTTCGAGAGTTCAAGATATAGCCGAAACAAAATTGATGCGCAGCAACCCAATACACTTGCGAAAATTCCAAGCCCAAGTCTTGCGGCCCAATAACCAGATTACATAATGAATAAATTGAGTGTCTATTAAATCGACAATGGATTACTAACAAGAAAAATTACTATATACGCCGAGCATTAAATGATGATTCTACAATATTTCGAAAGCTTATAGGATATATCCAGATGTGTTTCGAAAGTTATGTGCAATTCTTCGAGAAAAAACACCTCTAGAGGAAACACGGTATATTTGTGTTGAAGAAATGCTTGCATCCTATAAATTATTGGTCAGAATACTCGATATTGTGTAACTCGAACACATTGGGTCAATCACAATTTACTGCAAGTGAAAATTTTCACAAGATTTTGAAGGCTTCGAACACAATAGCACTTGATTGCTAAACCAGGTTCAACTGTACCTTCTAAAACTAGAGAAAGCACAAGGTTCTTCCTTTCTTCAAGGTATGTAATAATTATCTAACAATAAAATTATAATTAAAAACAAGGTTCACAATTTTTAAGTCAGCACCTCTAATTTTATTTAAGACACAAGCAGAACTTGCATTAGCATGTGCAACTCTACATAACTTTCTTCGCAAAGAATGTCGTTCTGATTAATTTCTAGTTGAACCGATGGACAAACATTCATCTTCAACATTACCGATTAATGAAGACCATAATTTTGAGCTTATTATTCAAACCTAAGTGCAAGAGCGACAAGACGTTAATGCTTGGAGGACTAGTATACATATGGATATGTGGATGGATGCTATTTAGGAAAACATGATATCATGGGGTTTTTTTTTTCTTTGACTCTTTTTAAATTCGAATGTATGAAAAAAAATCATGAACTCTTTGTATTTTACAAATCCATGAAATTCTGCAAAGTCCACAGAGTCTTACATAATCCATTAAAATCATGATTTAAAAAACCTTATAGAATCCTGCAAAATCTTAAAAGTCATAAATATTCTGCAAAGTCTTTTAAAATCTGCATGACTTTTTTCAGCTAAAAAATCCTTTAAAATCCTAATCCAATACACCCCTTAGTATTACATAATGTGAAGTGTATAAGAATGAATTTTTTTTTTCTTTTGAGAAGTTCAACCGTGTTAACTGATTGTGATAATCAGGGTGGAGAATGAATAAATACTGGACCTTTTTTTTTGGAATGGTGAAGTGAATAAGAATGAGTTTGTTTAACCAATTACATACCTATTTTATAATAAACGACAATAATTTGATTTTTCAATAATGTAATGTTCAAATTCATACCAAAAAATAATGACCCGAATTTATTACTTCTGACCTGGTACAAAATTGTCTTGACTTCACCCCCTTACAAATTTATTATTGAATAAAAAGATAAAAGTTTCATAATACAATCTACAAGTAATATAATATACCAAATCTCTACTAAATGTGTACCCTCTATTTTTATATCACCTCATATAATATATATCTTTTATTAGTTTATACACTACCAAGTGGAGCTTTATAGTAAAAAATTCAACAAAAAATTTTGAATCTTCAGTAATGTAGGGAATTAGTGGGCTTAAAAGGCCTCATTTCAATTTCAAAATTATTATGATTGGTGTTCTCTTTTGCACTCCTCTACGAGTTTGAAGAAACTACACTTCAGTTTCTATACCGGACATATTTTATTTAATTCTTGTGTATTAATCTTGTCCACTGATTTCGTGGTTTCAAAATATTATGCGGAATCCCCTTGTGGTTTGAAAATTGCCCAAAGCTCCTGAGATTTATTAAATATAACAAATTCTTCACGTTTTTTATGAGTTCAAGATGTTGCCTATTTCCTCTATCATTCGTATAAATGTTGTTGAACTGCTATATTTAAAAAAAATCTTTGAAATTTCGGCGGGTGATGATTACTGTTATTGCCTAGTTGCGTGAAGTGAGACTTCAAAAGTCCAGATATGTAAAAAGCTGGGGAAAGAGGGAAGAGTTTTGTGGGTGTATCAAAATTTTGAAGCAATATTAAAAGTAAGGGTAATATATGTTGTGACCATTTTTTATATGAGGTTGGAACCGACCTCCCAAAAAAGAACATTAACGAAGGAGCCAGTCAAACGTTATCGGGACAGCACACCGACCATCTCCGACCTCACGTCAACCATCTTCGATCTCCGTGATCCCCGAGCTCCTTCCGAACGCTTCCAATTACCTCAGCTTCTGACCCCACTGTCGATCAGGCACCGGACGTGTATTAGCCCCAACATAGGCTCTGTTGTTTGTGAGAGGGTGTGTCTCGAACACTGCACGAACAAAGTAAATATGAAACAAATTCGTATGAAATACCGAGTCAAGGAAAATCCTTTTCCCGCAAGACTAGATACGCCCCGTATAGTGCTTACAGTATGCTGGAAAATTGTATAGACTTAGTTTTGATTAAGATGCCAAAAAGTTCCTCCTAAGTTATTTTGTAAGTAAAATGTTCAGTAGAGTTAGAGTTTAGTTAAACAGTTCAAAATGTTAGGAACTTGAGTGCAGTTAGTATTTTCTATAGTGTATTGAAGTTCGAAGTCCGCTGAAGATGAAGTCCACTGAAGACATGTAATCTGAGAAATCTAAGTCTTGAATGTTTTCTAAGTGTGTTAGGATAAATATTGTATAGTTTTGATGAGTTAAAATAAACCAGAAGATGTAATAGGACCATCTGGACCTGTTAGCCAGATGATGAACTAGATTAGGACTTAGTCTAGGGGAACTGCCAGACCAGAAGACTTCACCAGAAGAGTCACCAGAAGACCTACCAGAAGACCTTCCAGAGGACTTCACCAGAGGACTCCACCAGAAGACTTCACCAGATGAGACTGACCAGAGGCAGAGGACCTTCCCCAGACCAGACGAGTCCGGACCAGACGAGTCTGGTGAACCAAAAGATGCTCAGAATGATCTCCTGATTCTACTGAGTATTCTGGTTCTTGACCAGATTTGGACCAGAAGACACGGAGGTTGCCTGGTACCTGGTCCTGCCTTCTCTGGAGAGAATCAGAGTTAGGCATTGGAAGCACTTGACCGTTGGTGATTCAAATCAAGTCAACAAGATCAGGATTGGAAAGTTCTGAAGTCAATCAATCCAAGGATCTCACCAACCCAATCAACCAATTAGGGAATTGATTGATTGAAGCTTCCCTAAATAGAGGATCTGATTAGATTAGCTCTCCAACGGCTATACCCTAATCACCTCTATAAATACAAGAGTGCAGACACAAGAAAAGCTCTAGAATCCTACGCGCACGAAGTCACATTCCAAGCTTTTGATTATCAAAGCATATAGCACTCTTATTCTGTTCATACTTTCATATTCACTCTTAAGGAGTTGTTGGACCTCAACCTGTTCATCTATAAGATAAGGTTGAAGGCTGTAGACTTTAAATCGAAGTTAGATCTAAAGGGCTTGTAAGAAGGAACTGGTACTTCCCAAATTCCAGTACGTAAGTGGTTTGTTGGTTGGTTAGTGAGACCCCTTTTGATCAAAGGGAGAGTGGACGTAGGACTTGTTGTCCGAACCACTATATATCCTGTTCATTTACTGCTTTATTCATTTCTGATTTTATCTCATTTGTTTAATGCTCTTATAAAAGGACTTTGCTAAAAACATATTCCTTAAAGCTTCCGCAATTAATGTTCTTAGTGGGACCAACAAGTGGTATCAGAGCAGTGTGTCCAAAGACCACTGCTTTGTAAAGCTTTTTGGTGGTCACCGGGCAGATCCATTACTCTTTATTGTGTTTTGGTTAAATTTTTAAGTTTCCTTGGTAAAAATGTCTTCAAAATCTTCTTATAAGAGCCGCAAGCTTCCAGAATTCTCATTTGAGGATTACAGCCACTGGAGCTTCATGATGAGTAATCATCTTGGAGTTATCCATCACCGCATGTTAGATGTGGTAGAGAGTGGTCCAATTCAATTTTACTGGACTCCTATTGATAGTGGCAGGTCAGAGTCCAGAGAAGAAACAAGTGAGACTGCCCAGAAAGCTGCTGAGGACAGAGTTCCCAGACAGAAGATCCTCAAGAAGAAAGATGAGCTTGACAATAATGAAAGGAAATTATATAATTTGGACCAGGTGGCAAGGACTGAAATCATCAACACACTCACAAAGGAGGTGACAGAAAAGGTCAGAACATGTGCCACTGCCAAGGAGATGTGGGACAAACTTGCACTACTCTGTGAGGGAACAGAGAAAATCAAGGACAACAAACTTCAAGTTGTTCAACACTCATTTGACACTTTCAAAATGAAACCAGATGAGACCATTGACCAGCTGGATATGCGCCTTACAAATCTCCTTAACAAGGCTAGTGCCCTAGGTAAGACCTACTCTGAAAAAGAAATAAATAGTAAAATATTGCGTTCACTAACCAGCATGTGGAGAATCAAAGTGACTGTGATTAAAGATAGCAAGGATCTCAACACTCTGGATCATCATCTTCTATTATCTGATCTAAAAGCCTATGAATATGATCTTCAAGAAGAGGATCAAACAGAAGAGGTTTCCTCTTCTAGTCAGAAAGGAGTTGTTTTCTCCTCAACCATCAAGCCAGATGACAAGCCAAATGAGTCTACTGCAGATGACCTAAGTCTCAAGGAGCAGGTAGCACTTCTAACCCGTAAACTTGATAAGATGAGTTCTAAGTATGGCAGGTACAAAAAGCATTGGAAGGAAACTACCAGAGATAGGAAGAGTTCCTTCAAGGCTGCTGACAAAGAAAAGACATCTGGAGACTCAAGGGAGACCAGATTCAGAACTCCAGAGAGAAGGAGAGAAGGCAGCTCTGGGAGATCAGATTACCAGAGGAGGGATGGAAGTTCTGGCAGATCAGACTACCAGAGGAGAGAGAGTAGTCCAGCCAGAGCAGAGTACAACCAGAGGAGGAGAGATCCAAGTCTAAGTCCCAGAGGAGATAACACCTGTTACACCTGCAACAAGCCAGGCCACTACAGTTATGATTGTCCTCAATTGACTCCTAGAGAAAGAGAAGAGAAAACACTCAAGAGAGATAGGAGATATGCAGACAAGAGAGCACTACTGGCAGAAGCAAAAGAGGAGGATACTAGTTCCAGTTCTTCTTCTTCTTCTGATTTCGGATCTGATGATGATGTATGTCTTATGGCAGACATCACTGAGGTAAATGAACCTACCTTATGTCTGTCTAATTCCAAATATACTGAATTCTCTCAATCATCTGGTGCTTCCAGAGAGTCTAATATGTAGCAAATGCTATCAGATCTCCAAAATTGTGTTCAACTTTGCCAAAAACTTGAAAAAAGAAAATAGTAGGCTAAGAGCAGAAGTTCAGTCTCTATCAAATGAGCAGAAATCTGCCAGAGAACTCATAAAAGACCATTCTAAAGAAGTCTCTGAACTTCAAGAAAAGGTCACAGAAAGAGATACTCTGGTAGACCAGCTTATGAAAGAGAAGAACTCTCAGGCAGAAGAGTTCAATGAGCTCAAAGCCAAATATCAATACCTTATCAAGGGTAAGCAAGTTGAACAACCTATCATGGAAGTACCCAAGACTAGAGAAGTTCCAACTGTTGTATCAATGATACAAGGATCTTCTCAAATAGTACATGATAAGAGTGGTTTAGGATATTCTGGAATTACAACCAGATCCACTAAATTTTTATGCAATAAAGGCAAGTTGTCTGAAAGATCTGGTGAAGTGGTAGAAATCTGGGATGAAAGGGATTCTAATGGAAAAGGCTACAGAGTAGTTAAGAATCATAATTGGAATAAAGACTGCTCTGCAGATCATAGAGATGATGTTCCCAATGAGTTCACTGAACTGGAAGAAGAAATCCTAGAGTACAAACGCCAGAGAGGAGAACCTATGAGGATTGATGGTTCTGTTCAAATACCTAATCAGATTAGGAGACCTCAGAGGAAACCTAAGAGAGTGGAACCTAAGCAAATTAGGGGACCTCAAAAGGGAAACTAAGAGGAAACCTAATCAGAATAGGAGATATCAAAGGAGATATACTGAACCAGAGAACCTCAATCAGAATCTGGAATCTCAAAGGGGATATGCTCAAGGAAGATTCCAGAACAGGAAAACTCAGAAGGAATATTATCATCAGAATAGATCCACCTTTCAGAACCAGAGGAGGTCTTCCAGACCCATCTATAGAAAGCCAACTGATCTGGGTAGTTATGACACCAGAGATGGTTCTTCTAGGATGTACCCTTACAACCAGACCTTTAAGACCATGTCTTTAAGGCAGGCCATTCCAAAGGCCAGATTTGAGAAAAGATACACCAGACCTGTTTATAGGAAAGGTGTTCTGATCAGACCAGTAGCTCAATATGTCATTGTAAGAGGACATGTGCTGGTAGATAGATTTGGAAGAAAGATAAGATCTCCTCATCCAGCAAGGGATGATCTTTATCTTTGGATTCCTACAAACCCTGCAACTAACCAATCAGGACCCAGCACCAGTAGGGGACCTAATTGATTTCTCTGTAGGAGGACAAGAGCCCATTGGAGAAAGGACTTTCAAGCAAACATGTGTGGTACATTGATAGTGGATGTTCCAAGCACATGACATTCCAAAAAGATCATCTCCAGGATTTCAAACCATTGAATGGGCCAAGAGTGATGTTTGGTGATAACAACTATGGAGTCACCAGAGGCGTTGGAAAGTTGACTTTTAATGGCATATCTGTAGATGAAGTCTACTATGTTGAAGGACTCAAGCATAATCTGCTTTCAGTATCCCAATTTTGTGACAAGGGATACTCAGTGAAGTTTTCTAGTGATTCTTGCACTGTTTTTTCTTCTGATTATAATGATATTTTGCTAATAGGCTTGAGGAAGGGTAACATTTATCTTGCAGATTTTAGCAGTTGCCCAAGAAATGCTTGCCTGGTTGCTAAAGGATCTATAGAAGACAGCTGGATATGGCACAAGAGATTGAGCCATCTTAACTTCAAAACACTGAATAAGATTGCCAGAAAAGGTCTTATTCGAGGTCTTCCTAATGAAGTGTTTAAGAAGGATCAGGTTTGTGGTTTATGCCAGAAGGGTAAACAACCCAAGACCTCCTTTAAGGATGTCCAGAGCACAATCACAACCAGAGTACTTCAACTACTTCACATGGACCTGTTTGGACTTGTTTCTCCTCTTAGTTTCAGTGGAAGGAAGTACACCTTGGTGATAGTAGATGACTTCTCAAGATACACTTGGGTAGTGTTCTTGTTTAAGAAAAATGAAACTATCACTAAGCTACCAGAATTCTTCATGCAGATTCAGAATGAGCAGAACCATAGTCAGGATCAAAAGTGACAAAGGAACAGAGTTTCTGAACTCACACATTGCAGATTATTGCAAGGACCATGGGATTTTTCATGAGACATCTGCTGCCAGAACACCCCAGCAGAATGGAGTAGTAGAAAGGAGGAATAGAACCCTTAAAGAAGCTGCAAGAACTCTTCTGGCAGAGTACAACACACCACAAAGATTTTGGGCAGAAGCTATCAACACAGCTTGTTATACTCAGAACAGATGCCTAATTGCCCAGAGACATAATAAGACACCTTATGAGGTATGGAAAGGTAAAACCCCATATGTTTCATATTTTCATGTTTTTGGATGTAAGTGTTTCATCCATGACAATGGGAAATCTAAATTAAAAACTTTTGATGCAAAAGTGGCTGATGGAATATTTTTAGGATATTCCAACACCAGTAAAGCTTTTAGAGTTTTTAATAAGAATTCACTTTGTGTGGAGAAAACACCCCATGTTATTTTTTATGAATCTGCTGTTGAGTGCAAGGTGGAATTAAAGTCTTCTGATGATACACAGAATCAGACTACTCCCAGAGTAATCAAGGTCAACCCACCTATTCTTGATTCAGATTCGGATTCAGATGGTGATCCATCTCCTGGTTCTCTGAAGCAGAAGTCTTCACAAGGAGCAGAACCAGAAGAAGTTGGAACTCCTGTAGGGGGAAGCTCTCCTGTAGTTGGTGATAATCACCATGGTACTACAGCAGATGGTCAATCAGGTAAGACCACGGGAAGGAGGATCCTGGTTGATCACCCCAATGATCTGATAATTGGAGATCCAGCTAAGGGTGTCCAGACTAGAAGAACTCTGAACTTAGCTGCCTTATTCAGTTGTTATGTTTCCTTGATTTAGCCCAAGAACATCAAGGAGGCACTGAAAGATTCAAATTGGATTGTTGCCATGCAGGAGGAGTTGAATCAATTCACCAGCCAAGATGTTTGGGAGCTGGTAGACAGACCAAGACATCAAAAGGTGATAGGCACTAAGTGGGTTTTCAAGAATAAGAAAGATGAGAATGATGTCATTACTAGGAACAAGGCAAGGCTAGTAGCTCAGGGATATTCTCAGTCTAAAGGAATAGACTATGATGAGACATTTGCTCCTATTGCCAGACTAGAAGCCATCAGATTGTTCTTAGCATATGCTGCTCACATGAAGTTCAAAGTATACCAGATGGATGTGAAATCTGTCTTTCTTAATGGGATTCTCATTGAAGAAGTGTATGTGGAACAACCTCCTGGTTTTGAACAAGGTGACAAGGTGTTTAAGCTTAAGAAAGCCCTTTATGGGCTGAAGCAGGCACCCAGAGCATGGTATGACACTCTATCTCAGTTTCTTCTGGACAATGGTTTTACTAAGGGTAAGATTGATAGGACCTTGTTTAGGAAAGAAGAAGGAAATGACATCCTTCTGGTCCAAATATATATTGATGACATTATATTTGGATCCCCTAACAAGAAGCTGTGTGAAAAGTTTGGAGAACTCATGCAGAGTCAGTTTGAGATGTCTATGATGGGTGAGATGAATTATTTCTTAGGTTTGCAGGTCAAACAATCAGAGAAGTGAATCTTCATAAATCAGGCAAAGTACATCAGAAACATGTTAGAGAAATTTGGAATAGGATCTAGCAAAGCAGCCAGGATTCCTATGATGACAAATTTCAACATGGATCCAGATGAGTCTGGAGAGAGTGTGGACCAGACTCAGTACAGAGCACTTATTGGTTCTCTTTTGTACCTGACTGCAAGCAGACCAGATATTTCTTTTGCCGTGGGTGTGTGTGCCAGATTTCAAGCTAATCCTAAGAAAAGTCATTTGGAAGCAGCTAGGAAGATATTAAAATATCTCAAGGGAACAGTGAATTTGGGGTTATGGTATCCTGCAGATGACAACCTAGAGTTAAGTGGTTATTCGGATTCTGACTATGGTGGTTGCAGAATTGATAGGAAGTCTACAAGTGGAACATGCATTTTAGGGAATAAATTGGTATCTTGGTTTTCTAAGAAGCAGACTTCAGTTGCTACATCAACAACAGAAGCAGAGTATATGGCTGCAGGGAGCTGTTGCTCACAACTACTCTGGATTAGTCAATAGCTTAGGGACTACCAGATTAGAGCTAAGGATATTCCAATCTTCTGTGATAGTAATAGTGCAATAGCAATCACCCAGAATCCAGTTCTTCACACCAGGTGCAAACATGTTGACATAAGGCATCACTTCATAAGAGACCATGTTGAGAAGGGAGATATAAGGATGGAAAAGATTGCAATAGAGAAGCAGAGAGCAGATATTCTGACTAAGCCTTTGGCTGAAACCAGATTCAGAGAGTTATCCTTTAAGTTAGGATTATTGGATCCAGAGACAGATTTGTTTTAGGGGGAACATCAGAGAAGTATCCTTTATTTCTCTTTAATACATATCTTACATATTTTTAAACTAACATGCCTACAGGCTAGATATATCAGGGAGGTTATATCACCAGATGAGGTACATGTCAGGTGGGGGTCTGTACCAAGTGAGATTTGTGCCAAGTGCGGTACATTCCAGATGAGGTACAGAACCAGATTCAAGAAAATCCGGAATCTACTTTGACCAGAACCAGATAAGGATCTCATCAGATGAGGTGTAACACCAGACTAGCTGTGGTATCATCTGGTTACAATACCAGGTGACAGGTATGTATTTACTTCTCTGGCCTCTGATCATTTGGATACACTTTTCACTTTAGTAAATACACTCAAAACGTTTCAACTTCATAGTGTATTTAAGGCTAGGGTAGAGGGCCTAGGCAATCATTTCACTTTTACTCTTGACTGCCACAAAACCCCCCTCGAACCCAGTCCCAATGACCATGCCCACGCACCAGATTAAATCTGTATTTCACCTTTTAATCTTGGCCATCAGATTTAATTACTGTGCAATATGTCAATCAATTCGAAAATTGATTTTGTTCCCTAAATTAAATTTAAACTTTACACGCGTTCACACTTCATTTAATTTTCAAACCCACGCGTCTTGTCTTATTTACTGCCTACCTGATACACCATTATATACTGCCTCTACCATCCCTATCCAAACACTAAAACCCCCATCTGCTCCTGGTGCCCCCAGTACTTCACCAGAGCAGACCCTACCTGATATACCCTTATATACTGCCTCTACCGTCCCTATCCAAACACCTTCTCCCCCTCCTTCTCAAACAAACCTTAACACAATTCCCTCTCCCCCAATCACTGTACCAGAAGTGCCATCAACCTCTTCTGGTGCAAAACCCTCTCTTCCAGACCCTTCCATCTCACATATACCCATACCTGTCTCTGAACCAGAGGTTCCCCCAACCACTTCTGGTGCAGAGCAACCCATTCTTTCAACCTCTACTTGACAAATTCCTACCCCTCCCCACTCTCACACAGACCAGATCCCTTCCACCTCTATGGCTATGGGTTTCCCTGCCCCTCTATCAATGATAGTGAAGAAGAGGATGCTTCACTTGAGCCTTCTGGCTTAGCCCCATCCTCCTCTGCCTCTGGGCCCAAACTCTTTTATTTCTCATCTGAAGACATGGGTCCCATTAGGCAGAGCATGAGTGTAAGTGCCCGGCTCTGGCTAAGAGGGCACTTTCCTATCCTCTTGGAGCACTTACACCTCTTGGCAGATCTGACTATTGACAAGGTCTGGAGCAAGGCCAGACTTGAAGATGTGGAGGACCTGATGCTGCTGCTTGAAGAAATGGGTCCTCCTGCTTTCACTGCCTGGGAGATTGATCTCAAGAGGAAGCTCAATATTCAGAATCCTGCAGAGCTTGAGACTCCTGAGGCAGCCAAGGTGTTGATCCGCGCCTTGTCGATCCAGCAAGGAGTGATGATCTCCCCAGAAGGCCCCTCATACAAGTTTGGCCCTCACTTCTCTTTCCCTCCAGAGCTCTACTCTGATGAGGAGGATTTTGATGTCACTCCTGCAGTCCTCCAGAAGATGAAGCTGTTCTTCAATGAACAAATCCAACAGATTGGCAGATTCTCGAAGGCTATGCAGCATTTGGCGCCTGCTCTGGTTGAGCACCAGATTAAAGATGAGAGAAGGAAGTTTTTGAAATAAATCAAAGATGTATTTGCCTCTGCCAAAGCTGCATTCAAGTCTGACTACCTCTACTTGAAGGTGGATGTACATGAAAGCCAGAGGCAGATCCAGCAGTATGTTCTGGACCAAGTGAGGCATGTCTCAGTGCTTAAGGTGGAGATGGCCTCTCAGATGCTGCAGACTGCTAAGCTCAAGGACTCCCTCCAGGAGATGCTCGAAAAGCAGGAGAGGATGGTTGCTGAATTAAAGGCCTTTTTGGAGGAGGTAAGGCAACTCCGTGATCTTCACTCATCCTCCTCCACTGCCTTGCCTAATCTCATAAGGCAGGTGGTGCAACCCCTTATTGGTGCAGTTAAAAATGGGGAAGTGCAGGCCAGAACTGATCTGGCGAAGACCACTCTGGAGACTTTGTTTAGCCATGGGGCACGTCTGGACCTGCTTGAAAATACTTTGGCCCAGGCTGAGCTGCAGAAAAAGAAGAAGGAAGAGCTCAAATCTCTTACCATGGCAAAGCAGCTGGCGGCAGAAGAGGAGTCTACAGATGCAGAGCAAGATCCTATCTCAGTTTCTGGACCTGCAAAGAGGAAGATAAGGAAGGTGAAGAAGAGCTTCCTAGAAGAAGTTGTTGAGGAGGCTGAGAAAAGATTCAAGGAAGAAACGCCTGAAGAGAGGCAAGCAAGAATAAGAAAGAACATAGATGAAGAGCAGAGGCTCCGATATGTTAGGAGGCAAAACAAGAAGACCAGAGGAGCTGGTATATCTTCTGGTGCTAGTGGCTCAAGCCAGAAGAAGAAAGGTCCGGTTGAGGTGATGGACATCTTACCACTCAGGACAGGAGGGTCCTTTGACTCTACTGTGTCTGTCCCTCTGATAGAGAAGTGGAGAGAAGCCAAGACCTTGTGGTTTATCCAGCATTACATCCAGAGGCCTCCACCAGAGGATGATGCTCTCATCAACAGAACCTTCCATTCTTGGATGAAGGCTTATGATACAGTTCTCTACAAGCAGCTGATGGATTCAACAATAGAGTTCAACCTGGAAGTCACAGCTCCTGAATTTCATTATCTCAACACTCCAATGCTTGGGGACCAGGTGGATTGGGCAGAACTGAAGAAGCTGTACAAGACCAAGGTGTTAGCAAACTTCACTCCAACATCCTCTGCAGAACTCAAAGCCATTAAAGACAGATTCTTCGACTGGTTTCTGGTGCCCAAAGAGAACAGGAGATATGCATAGTTTAGGACTCTGAAATGCAATGTAATATGTAATCTTTGTCCTACTTTATTAATGAAAAGTCATATCTTCTCTATTCAAAAGACAACCTCTTGTTGTCTTATTTGTTTGCCTGATAAGATCTATTCTAAGGTCTTATCATTTTATTGTTTTCATGCTTAAGTATTTCTTTTGATCAGTTCTGGTAGTGTTTTAACTCCATCAAAAAGGGGGAAATTGTTAGGATAAATATTGTATAGTTTTGATGAGTTAAAACAAACCAGAAGATGTAATAGGGCTATCTGGACCTGTTAGCCAGATGATGAACTAGATTAGGACTTAGTCTAGGGGAACTGCCAGACCAGAAGACTTCACCAGAAGAGTCACCAGAAGACCTTCCAAAGGACTTCACCAGAGGACTCCACCAGAAGACTTCACCAGATGAGACTGACCAGAGGCAGAGGACCTTCCCCAGACCAGACGAGTCCGGACCAGACGAGTCTGGTGAACCAAAAGATGCTCAGAATGATCTCCTGATTCTACTGAGTATTCTGGTTCTTGACCAGATTTGGACCAGAAGACACAGAGGTTACCTGGTACCTGGTCCTGCCTTCTCTGGAGAGAATCAGAGTTAGGCATTGGAAGCATTTGACCGTTGGTGATTCAAATCAAGTCAACAAGATCAGGATTGGAAAGTTTTGAAGTCAATCAATCCAAGGATCTCACCAACCCAATCAATCAATTAGGGAATTGATTGATTGAAGTTTCCCTAAATAGAGGATCTGATTGAGAAAAACGTGGGATAACCACGAAATCAGTGGATAGAGACGTTATCTCTTTCTTGGAAAGCAAGAACAGAATATTCCTCTGAATATTTCAATTTAAAATCAAATTCAAAATCTGGAGTGTATTAATCATATTCGTGGGCCGACCCAAATCCGATGGGCCACCCAAACCGGTTCGGCCCAAAAAGGTATTGGTATTTTCATATTTTTGGTACTCTAAAAATATAGGTAGGCCCCAAAGCCCAATTGCCAAGAACCACGAACCAGGAACACGACCCGGACCCGGACCCGGGCCCGGGCGGGACGAGGCGCACGCACGCGTGTGTGGTCCATAGTTAGGGTCCCCATGTACCAAGTTGAAGAACATGAACATTTTCCTTCTTATATCCAAGGAACACTTCTTGTACGTTTTCAATGTGGGATCAAACTCAAACTTTCCATTCACATGGGATGTAACACACATGAATAATTATCCAACTTTCCAAATTAATTTCTCACTCACCAGAAATCGATTTTGAGATATTAAATATACCACGTTCATCTACTCCGTGAGTAGAATAACCTCATTATTTTTGTTTTCCAAAAAACTAACATTTTCATTCCTTAAAAAAATTAGTCAAAGTCAGGGTATAAACTCTTTTATTTAAACCAATTTCCAACAGGCTCAAGCTCCCCCGCAAAGACTAAGGACTGTGTCACCTCCGTCCAACCTCCAATCTGACGATCAGTCATCAAGACTGGTAATGCTCCGACCTCCGACCTCTTCACAAAGTCCTCCAGAATCCAAGATCCTTTGAGCACGTGATAGAATCCGAGAGGATCGACCTAAATATGGCAAGGAGCCATCTCCATACGAAAAGATAAAAGTAATATTCCTCCCAAATAAGGAAATCGTCCAGAGAATCGTCCTTTGAGGATACGTGGGCACCAGAGTTATCGGATCGCTTCGCACAAGGACGATTGGGCACCCGCTCACATTCAGGAGCTGTCAGGCCTTTAATGCGGTTGTTCCTCGTGGAGGTCAGAAAGGACCAAAATACCCCCATATGTAAAACCTATAAAAAGGTTTCCCCCTTGTACAAAAAACACAACTATTCATAAATACAAAAAAAAAAAAAAAAAACTACACTAGCATTCAAGTTCATAGAATAAAACCCCTGACAATTATTGATTTCTCATTGCATTTAATATCTTCATCTTCCTCAATCATTTATTGTTAATCACAATAGCATTTATGGAGTTGATGGTCCTGTTTTCAAAAGGCTAAAATGGGAATTCAGGAGCAATTTTTTTTTAAAAAAACCTTATCCACAGGGAGTTCAGCAAGAGTGGAAAGTTCTCAAGTCACTGCATTGCTAAGAGGCTGAGCTACCAAGTCAGTGAGAAGACTGGAAGGCTCATGCTCTTAGCAACACAGTGACTCGAGAGGTTACACTTCAAGTCACTGCTCTGCTTAGAGGCTGAGCTACCAAGTCAGTGTTAAGGCTTGGAGGCTCATGCTCTAAGCAAGGCAGTGACTCGAGATACTGAACTCTCGAGTGCGTTGACTGAACTGGTCAGTGAGAGGATCCTCCCTGACCAGAATATTTAACCAAAGTTTCATTTTTAACAATGCTCTCTCAGTGAGCATATTTTCACAACACTTTAGTAAATACTTTAATAAAATGAACGCTCAGTTTAACGTAGTTCAGAGACTCAAGCTCTTACATCCACGGCCTGATTTAACAGGAAATCCACTAACTGGGATTCTTGTTCTTAATGTGCCAAGGTGCACTTACAACTGGACTCACGCCACTCGCTGGGCTGCCCCTCCTCCCCTCACTACAAACCTATCATCCTTCTGAAAAGGTTTAGTTTGGTTTGGTTTTCTCCAACTAGGTGAGATTTTCCCTTACAATGTGTTAGCCTCAAGCTAAGATTGGGAAAACCTCTCTAAGCTAAGAGTTACAAGCTGAACACTCAATATATATCTGTGCAGACCTTAATGGTTAGTGAACAAGGTATGAAACGTGTCTACTTATATCTCCCTTGAAACTGCACTAAACTCTCACACCTTCACAGCTCGTAGGTGTTGATTTTCCTTTCTTCACACACAACACAACACACTTGAATACGCAGTTATGAGCTTGTATTTATAGTGTGGATTCAAATATAACCGTTGGAGGAAATTACATTTGAAACCATACAATTAATGGTTTCAACCACTTTTCTTGGAATGCGGCCTTGTCAGTGTCAGAGTTGCTGCCTCGTGTTGATTGGTCCACGTGGACTGTATCCAACGGATCTTTGACTCAGTGGGTTGACCAAGATCCACTGACTTTAGGTAGCTTCCTCCTTCACTGACTGATGATCTTCAGTGGACTGAACGTCTTCAGTTTGGTTGTCCTTCAGAGACTCTTTGAAGATCATTCCAAGAAGTTTGTCATAAGGCTGAATGACAAACTTCCCTGACCACAGTAGCCTGACTCCTTCAGGGCCTACTTGGTGCAGCACTGATCCTCTTGATCATGCTCTTCACTGAGTGATCCACCTGACTTATCTTAGATCAGCCTGGTTTACACTCAGTGGGACATCCTTCAGGCTTCTCTTCTGGTTCAGGTCACAAGCATGGCTTCAGTCAGTTCTTCTGAGTGTCATCTTGATATCCTCATGCTGTGTTGCTGAGTTCCCCCTCGCTGAGTTCCCCCTCAACTGAGTTCTTCTCAACTGACAGCCTATTCCACTGAGAAATAACCTAGCCTGACCTGAAACTAGAGATACAATCATGACTGCTTTCAAACCTATTACATGTTGTTTTGGAAAATCATCAAAACTAAAACATATCCCAACAATTTCCCCCTTTTTGATGATTCCAAAGCTTCTCACCAAATAATTTTCTAATACAAGAATAATATCAGAACACAAGTAATAGTTTGAAATATGCAGGAATTCCCATAGTTTAAAACATTTAAGATCGTTCGGTTGATAATTTTTCTTAACAAAACTGGATTAGTGGTCATATGAACAACCCACTCTGATACCAATTGTAGGATCAAGCGCTTGCCACTAGACTAAAAGCCCGAACTTGTAGTGAGGTGCTACTTTATTTCCTTTAACCCTATCTAGTTGAGGGGGAACTCGGCGAGGGGAAACTCAGCAACACAGCCTGAGGATATCAAGATGATACTCAGAAGAACTGACTGAAGCCATGCTTGTGACCTGAACCAGAAGAGAAGCCTGAAGGATGTCCCACTGAGTGTAAACCAGGCTGATCTAAGCTAAGTCAGGTGGATCACTCAGTGAAGAGCATGATCAAGAGGATCAGTGCTGCACCAAGTAGGCCCTGAAGGAGTCAGGCTACTGTGGTCAGGGAAGTTTGTCATTCAGCCTTATGACAAACTTCTTGGAATGATCTTCAAAGAGTCTCTGAAGGACAACCAAACTGAAGACGTTCAGTCCACTGAAGATCATCAGTCAGTGAAGGAGGAAGCTACCTAAAGTCAGTGGATCTTGGTCAACCCACTGAGTCAAAGATCCGTTGGATACAGTCCACATGGACTAATTAGCACGAGGCAGCAACTCTGACACTGACAAGGCCGCATTCCAAGAAAAGTGGTTGAAACCATTAATTGTATGGATTCAAATGTAATTTCCTCCAACGGTTACATTTGAATCCACACTATAAATACAAGCTCATAGCTGCGTATTCAAGTGTGTTGTGTTGTGTGTGAAGAAAGGAAAATCAACACCCTACGAGTTGTGAAGGTGTGGGAGTTTAGTGCAGTTTCAAGGGAGATATAAGGAGGCACGTTTCACACCTTGTTCACTGACCATTAAGGTCTTCACAGATATATATTGAGTGTTCAGCTTGTAACTCTTAGCTTAGAGAGGTTTTCCCAATCTTAACTTGAGGCTAACACATTGTAAGGGAAAACCTCACCTAGTTGGAGAAAACCAAACCAAACTAAACCTTTTCAGAAGGATGATAGGTTTGTAGTGAGGGGAGGAGGGGCAGCCCAGCGAGTGGCGTGAGTCCAGTTGTAAGTGCATCTTGGCACGTTAAAAATAAGAATCCCAGTTAGTGGATTTCCTGTTAAATCAGGCCGTGGATGTAAGAGCTTGAGTCTCTGAACCACGTTAAATTGAGCGTTCATTTTATTAAAGTATTTACTAAAGCGTTGTGAAAATCTGCTCACTGAGAGAGCATTGTTAAAAAGGAAACTTTGGTTAAATATTCAGGTCAGGGAGGATCCTCTCACTGACCAGTTCAGGCAACGCACTCGAGAGTTCAGTATCTCGAGTCACTGCCTTGCTTAGAGCATGAGCCTCCAAGCCTTAACACTGGCTTGGTAGCTCAGCCTCTAAGCAGAGCAGTGACTTGAAGTGTAACCTCTCGAGTCACTGTGTTACTAAGAGCATGAGCCTTCCAGTCTTCTCACTGACTTGGTAGCTCAGCCTCTTAGCAATGCAGTGACTTGAGAACTTTCCACTCTTGCTGAACTCCCTGAGGATAAGGTTTAAAAAAAAAATTGCTCCTGAATTCCCATTTTAGCCTTTTGAAAATGGGACCATCAATTGGTATCAAAGCACAGGTCACGGGTTCGAATCCCAGTGGAAGGCATTTGTTGGCCAAGAGAGCTGGCAGATGCTGGGGGGATTATTGGGCGCGGAGTCCAGCATCTCCCAGCCGAGTCGGGTGCGATAAAGGCCCGGTGCGCCAAGTCCGGCGGAGGCTATTCGATCTGTGGCGCTGCAGCTAGATTGGGTTAAAGGAAATAAAGTAGCACCTCACTACAAGTCCGGGCTTTTAGTCTAGTGGCAAGCGCTTGATCCTACAGTATACGATAAATCATATCTTATAACTTATATCTAAATTAACTCATATAAGAAAGAAATAATTTTTTTTGCATGTTCGTAAATATATTTTCTCAATTTTGCAAGGTCGAAAAGATAATGTCCCATTTTTTACAAACAATCATAAGGTAGTGTCCTAAAATAATAAAATTTTCCTTATAATTTTTATTTTGGTCCCATGAGAACAGACAATATGCAACAATAGTCATTCTTAAGATATTTTAGGTCCCATAATTTTTTCAAATTCGGTCCTATAAATAGTTATAGTCAAATACCAGAAGAATGCATAAGTTGCATTATTATCCTAAAGATATTTTAGGAATATTACAAAAGCATAATGAGAGAAGTTATTATATTATAAAGAATTTTAGAACTAAATTCGGAATTTTTAACACAACTTGTTTTAAGAATTTTAGTCTCCCGCTTTAAAAGCTCGATGCGCATTTTTAGGAATATTCTATAGGACTAATTCTGGACTAATTTAAAAACTCCGTGGACGTTTTAGGAATATCCTATATTTTATTAATAATCTAGGACTAATTTTGAAATTTTTAACACAATATTTTTTTAAAAAAATTAACACAATATCGAAGAGATATTAGCTAAAAAAATAAATAGAAAACAATTGCTAGAAATCCGTAGATGTTATTGTATTAGGACTAATTTCGGATAACAAAAAAGTTTATGATTTTAGTTATAATTATATGTCACATCATTATTATTAATTATAATTACCTCTCTTTTATTTATCATTATAATATCAATTACAATTGAAAATTATTATAATAATTATTAATTATAATTTAAAGACCAATTTCAAACAATATAAAAGTTAATAGAAGTTATTATATTATTATAATTACCTCAATACAAAATTAATATTATCTCCTACATTATACATATCTATACAATGAGAGAATTTATTACATCAAAAATATTTTAGGACTAATTTTAGAATTTTCAACACAATATTTTTTAAGAATTTTAAGTTGACCAATTACATATTAAAACACAAATTATCCAAAGTACAATATATTTTTAGTACATTAAAAATATTTTTGAACTAATTTAGGAATTTTTGACATAATATTTTTCAAGAATTTTAGTCTTTCACTTTAAAAACTCGGTGCACGTTTTTTAGAATATCCCATAGGACCAATTTCGGTCCAGTTCCAAATATTGCCGCACATTTTAGGAATATCAATTATTTTATGAATAATTTAGGGCTATTTGGAATTTTTAACACAATATTTGTTAACAATTTTAGTCTTCTACACAATATCAAAGAGACCGCTAATTCAATAGAACAGTATCCGACATCAATTTAAAAAATAACAATCTTGGACGAAATTCCAGTATATATTTAAGAAAAATTTGTAGTCAATACTGTAGATATTTTAGGAACATTTAAAAAACATAATGATAAAAGTTTATCGGAAAAATTAATGCATGGTACCAAACTTGAAAAGAAAAGAAAAAAAATATGAGACCAAACATCATGAGTTAACACCAAGAATTATGCGAATGAATATTGATATCAAAAGAATAATAATTTTTCAAAAAATATGCAGACTAATTTTAGGACCAATTTTGGAATACACAAAAGTTAATAGAATTTTCTTATAATAAGACCATTGGAAAACACAAAAATAGAAGCTATTATATTATTGATCAATGTTAGGACTAATTTCGAATAACAAAAAAATTATATAATTAATTATAATTGTTGGGACAATGTCAGTTTTGATTAGATCTCAAAGCCCCTGAAAAGATGTTATGCATTTGTTGTCAATCTAGGCTTGGTTAGGTTTTGTACTTAGTCAGTTTATACTTCACATGTACTCAGTAAGAGGAGCACTTACTGATGACAATCAAGACTGGAGCCTGAATATCATCCTGAACTTATGGCATTCTTCTAAGCTGGCTGAGTAAGTGTCAATGATGAAGAGTATGACCCTGAGGTCATTACTACTCAGTCATGTAGGGAACAGGATGATACTGAGTTTTTGAAAGACTTGGATTAAAGCCAAGCAATGCAAAAGGAATGTCAGCATCGGGACAAGACCGTTGTGCAAGAGACAAAGAGAACTTAATTAGACAAGCCTGGAGCCTAGGAATAAGTTCTGAAATTCTCACCAACCTGATAACGTGGACCAATCCAAGAAGGACACACACGTACGGAACCTGACATGAAGACTGACTTCAGACTGCATATTCAATGGGCAAGCCTTAAATGTGCATTTAATGCAAATATCAAATCAATGCAAGGACGGCTGCTGCATGAAGATATGTCTGTTTGAATATCTCTACGTAGATGACTAGAAGGTTATCTCTCCAACGGATAGTTTTCAAATCACCTATAAATACAGAAGGTCTTGAAGCCATTCAAGGTTACGGGAAATTTCCAAGCCAGAAATTACTCAAACTCTCAAGCATTCAAGTCTTTAGAAGAAGCACTCGAAACCATCTAAAATTTCCCAAGTGTTTCTTAGTCACTGAGAGTTATTCTGTATTCCAAGGGCGTACTAGCATTATCATAAGCTTAGAGAGATTATCCAATCCTTAGCATAGCTTTGCCTTGTAAGGATAATCTCAACTTAGTTGGAATCCAAACGGAAATCAAAACCCTAAGTTAGGTTTGTTGGTAGTAAGTTCAGTTAGTGAATTAGTAAGAGGAGTTGTATAGGTCAGTGAGGTAGCTGATCTTGGTGCACCTTGACACGTTAAAAACAAGAATCCCTTGAGTGGATTTCTTGTTAAATCAGGTCGTGGACGAAGGAGCTTGAGACTCTGAACCACGTTAAACTCTCTTTGTTCTTATTGCTTTGATATTGTGCATAACTGCTATATTAACTGTTCATTCATAGCATTCATTTTATCAGGCGTGAATCAATCAGCCTGATCCTCAAAAAGAGCACTGCCCTACTAATCACTATTCAGAATTGAGTAAACAAGTTTTTCAAAAATCAAACTAAACAAGATTTTAAACTATCAGGGCTCACGCATTTCCGCACTGAACTTGAATTGATAGTTAGCCAACTGACCCGCACTAAGTGTAGTCAGTGGGTGTATTATCAACTTGTAGTTCTCTATCACTATGAGTAAAAGGGGACTCAATAAGGTTTAAGTTTGAAATTTTGGTATACGTGTATTCCCCCCCCATACACGTATTCATCAGTCTTGTACCAGGACCAATAAGTGGTATCAGAGCAGTGGTTCAAAAGACACTGACTTTGTGTACTAATAGTTTCAGAGGAGAAACTGTTGGTGGTCGCTGAACAGATCTGAGTTTGCTTTTTCTTAAAACTTGCATCACATAATCATGACTTCGAGGAGACTTGAGGCCTCGTTACCTGAATTCTGTCTCTAATTTTGTTTATTTGAAGTTCAGACTAGAAGCACATCTTGATGCTTACCATGACCAAAAGCCGTGAGTTATCAAAGAGGGACCGATCAAGATCACTATCCCGAATGCTAGAGTACTGGGATACGAGCATCTTGACATTGGTGTGCAGGTTCCTAAAGAAAGGAAAGACATGACCAATGACGAAATCAAGATGGTAGGACTGGACAACGTGGCCAGGAATATCATTTTGCATACAATGCCCTTCGAGGAGTCAGCGAGGCTGATGAATCTAAAGACAGCATAGGAGGTTTGGAACGAGCTGACCAGGATGTGTGAGGGGTCTGAGAAAATTAAGGAGAACAAGAGAAACATTACCATTCAAAAATTCGAGGCGTTCGAGATGCTGCCTGACGGGAGCATAGATTAGATGGAGTCAAGATTCATCAAGTTGATGAATGAGTTGGTGATGCTGGGCAAGGATGTCCCTAAGAGAGATGTTGCTTCAAAGATCATGAATGCCCTTCCCGAGAGATGGGAAAATAGTGTAATTATGCTTAAGAACACTCAGGATATGAGTAACATAACTTCTGCTTTACTTTTTTCAGAGCTCAAAGCACTGGAATTTGATCTTAACAGGAGAAAGAAGAAAGTTCAGCCAGAAGAGGAAGAGAAGGAGAAAACTTCTGAGAAAAGTGTGGCGTTCAAAGCTAGGTCTGAACCTGTTGAGTCTTTGTTAAAGTCACTGATGGGGATGAGCAAGGAAGAACCTGCTGAGGAGTACAGCCTGATGGCCAGATGCTTTGATAAGCTTAATTCCAGGTTTGATCATTATAAGAAATTTTATCAGGACTCACGTGACAGGAAACCTGAAGGAACCCACCAAAGCTCAAGGAGATATAAGGAGAGGAGAAATACTGACCAGAGGAGAGATCGTGGTGATGAAAGGAGATACTCAGAACCAAAGCCCGAAATGAGAGATGGACAGAGACGTACTCGTGATGATAGATACCCAACAAAACCTGAAAGCTCATCAAGACCAAGGGAACCTGACTCAAGGAGGAACCCTGAACCAAGGAAAGAAAGAGGAGACGAGCAGGCGACGTGTTACAACTGTAACAAGAGCGGGCACTACTAGTATGATTGCCCGGAGCTGAGTGCAAGGGAAAGAGAGGAAAGAAGGGCCAAGAGGGATCAGAGGTTTGCTGACCGGAGAGCCATGCTCACTGACGATGCAACTGACTCAGATGGTCCAGAGGAGAGGTCACCTGAACTCTTTTCCGACGATGAGTAAGATGATGTTTGCTTGATGGCTAGGGACGAGCCTGAGGTAACATCTAACTCAGTTTGTGGTTCTTACACTGGTCAAAATCCTGAGTTTAGCTTAGAGTCAGCTAGAGAAATGAACCTTCAGATCTGCATGGATCAATTGATGGTTGATTTCTCCAGGTTGCAGGAAACTAATGTCTTCTTGGTATAGGAGAACAAGAAATTGAGTACTGAGGTCCAGAACCTAAATGATCAGCTCACTCAGTCTGATCTTAAAGAGTCAACTCAGATTGTGAGACTAACTCAGGAAATTGATTTAATCAATGCTGAGCGTCTCCCAAGAGAGAAGATTTTGAAAGAATTGGCTGATGAAGAGTTGATCAGGAAGGAAGAACTGAAGTACTTAAGAGTAAGTTTGATGACCTCTTTGCCAGACATGAAATCCTGAAAAAGAGTGAGGACTCACTCAAGCAAAAAGTTGCAGCAATGAATAAATCATCAGTGGCTAGAGAGGGAATAAATAGCAGTCAGATGCTTGGGAATGAGAAAAAGGGACTTGGATATGTTCCTAAGAAATCCTCACAAGGTCAATCTCATGTTGCTTCAGGGAGCAACACTGAGAGGGTATTTGTTCAGGCAGGCCAAAGTGCACCTAAGGTTGTACTTCAGGCCCGTCAAACTGATAAGGGCAAGGAAACTGTTGACTCAGTCAGGGTTGCCCCTAAGGTAGCTAAGCCAAAACCCAAGGGAAAGGCAAAGCAACCAAAGGAGGTCCCTGAGAGCTCAGGCCAGGGAAAGCCTCAGCAAAAGCAGAGGAAGACTCAGGCCAAGAGCCCTCAGACTGGTCAGTGAGGGTACCATCATGCTTGGCAATACCAACAGGGAAGGCCAAACATGATGACACCCCCATGGTTTTGGCATCCTGAGGTCTATAACTGTTTTCAATTCCCTCACTTGCCTAGGGAGAATAGAACACAGGGTCCTTATCAAGAACAAGGCCCAAGAACTGCTGCACCCAGACCTAGGAAGAACAGGAAGCCAGCCCAAAAGGCACCCACTCAGGCTCCTGTGAAGCCTAAGTCTAGCACTCATACGCCATCTTCCTCTCAGGTAAAGAAGAAGAAAGTTGTGTATGTTGATGTTTCAGGGAGATAGATTTACCACTCTGAGGCAATCAGGGTTGTGAAGCAAGTCTGGATCCCGAAGGGTACAGCTGACACCATAGGACCCAACACCCAATGGGTACCTAAAGCCTGATTTGTTTGCAGGCGGTTGTGGATCACAACAAGAGGAGAGGAGACACAACTAAAGCTGTTTGGTACCTAGACAGTGGATGCTCAAGGCATATGACTGGAATGAAGAGTCTTCTCCAAGAGTTTCAAGCTAGAGATGGTCCACAGGTAACCTTTGGTGATAACTCAAAAGGTATTACTAAAGGTTTTGGTGTTTTGATAATAGGTACAGTCAGAGTGGAAAATGTGTCCTTTGTGGAAGGACTGAAGCATAACCTGTTGTCAGTAAGTCAATTCTGTGACAAAGGTTTCAGTGTTGAGTTCTCATCGAATATATGTTCAGTCAAGGACAAATCAACACAAGTGCTTCTATCAGGTATCAGGAAAGGTAACGTTTATCTCGCTGATTGGAGAAACATTATTCCTAATACTTGTTTTGTTGCTAAAAACTCTCTAGAGCTCAGTTGGTTATGGCATAAAAGATTAAGCCACCTGAACTTCAAGATTCTTACCAAAATTTCTAGACAATCACTTGTTGATGGTCTACCTAATGAAGTTTTTAGCAAAGATCATGTGTGCAAAGCTTGTCAGGAAGGGAAGCAGGTCAGAGCGTCATTCAAAGAGAAGGCTTCCTATTCCACTGACAGGATTCTTCAGCTTTTGCACATGGACCTATTTGGCCCTGTAACACCTGTGAGTATGAATGGTAGGAAATATACCCTTGTGGTTATTGATGATTATTCTAGATATACTTGGGTTATTTTCTTATTGAATAAGAAGGAAACACAGGTGAAGCTTCCAGAGTTGCTTAGGAGACTCAGCAATGAGAAGAACCAGTCCATTACTAAGATTAGATCTGACAAGGACACTGAATTTATAAATTCATATATTTCTGGCTTTTGTAATAAAGTTGGTATAACTCATGAGACTTCTGCAGCTAGAACCCCACAACAGAACGGTGTCGCTGAGAGGAGGAACAAGACACTGAAGGAAGCTTCCAGGACCATGCTGGCTGAGTCAGGATTGCCCAAGAAATTCTGGGCTGAGGCAATCAACACGGCGTGCTACACTCAGAATAAATCCATGTTGAACAAACAACATGCACAGACCCCATATGAGACTTGGAATAAAAGGAAACCTCGTATTTCTTATTTCCATATATTTGTTGCAAGTGCTTCATCCTCAACAATGGGAAGACCCATTTGAAAGCCTTTGATAGCAAATCTGACGAAGGAATATTCTTAGGATATCTGAAGTTAGTAAAGCTTTCAATGTGTACAATTGTAGGACCCTTGTTGTGGAAGAATCACCACATGTTGTGTTTGATGAATCTGCTACTGAGTCTAGGACAAGAGTGTTGAATCCTGACGCTGAGGAAGTCACAAGGAGAGTGACAAGGCTGATCTTAAAGAATCAACCTGATCTAAAGGTCAAATCTGTGCCAATTCCAAGATGGGATGATGACGACGACCAGGAAGATAACTCAAGAGCCATTCATAAGCCCAGCGCATCAGGGATAGTTGAGCCTCAGACTGAGGAACAGGCTCAACCTGAGGTAAGTACCATCTATGAAGATGTTGTTGCAGCTGAGACGGTACCTGAATCATATAATCAGGGGGGAATCAATGTCCCTGACATTGAGCTTGTTAATCCCTTTGGAATAGACTCAGGTTCATCCTCTTCTGTTCATTTTCCTGAATTTTATGAGCCTGTGGACACTGACATTGCAGGTACTTCAGAAACAACTTCAGGCAAGAGGACTTGGATAGAAAGTCATCCCATTGACCAAGTCATTGGTGATCCAACTGGGGGAGTCAGGACCAGATGGTTCCATGGTGAGAGCACATTATTTTGTTGTTTTCTCTCTGAGCAAGAGCCTCAGAACATTGAAGAAGCTCTCACTGACTTGAACTGGATTGTTTCCATGCAAGAGGAGTTGAATCAGTTCACAAGGAATCAGGTTTGGGAACTGGTGGATAGACTTAGACATTAAGGTGTAATAGGTACTAAGTGGGTCTATAAGAACAAGAAGGATGAGAATGGTGTTGTGGTAAGGAACAAGGCTAGACTGGTGGCAAAGGGGTATTGTCAGTCTGAAGGAATAGACTATGATGAGACTTTTGCTCCAGTGGCTAGGTTGGAAGCTATCGGGTTATTTCTTGCTTATTCAACATACAAGAAGTTTAAGGTGTATCAAATGGATGTCAAGAGTGCTTTCCTGAATGGGATACTTAATGAAGAGGTATATGTTGAACAACCTCCCGGGTTTGAGGTTGGAGATAAAGTATACCATTTGAAGAAAGCACTCTATGGACTTAAGCAAGCACCAAGAGCTTGGTATGATACCCTCTCCCAATTCCTGACTGACCATGGGTTCAAGAAGGGAACTGTAGATAGGACATTGTTCAGGATCACTGAAGTTGATGATATTCTCTTGGTCCAGATTTATGTGGATGACATAATATTTGGATCACCAAATCATCAGCTCTGTGAGAAATTCTCTAAGTTGATGACTGGTAAATTTGAGATGTCTATGATGGGAGAGATGAACTTCTTCTTAGGATTGCAAGTTAAGCAGACTGATCAAGGTATCTTTATTAATCAGGCCAAGTATACACGAGACTTGATTCAGAAATTTGGTGTTCAGAACAGCAATCCGGCTAGGATCCCCATGAATACAAATTGGAAGATGGATCCTGACACTGAAGGGACTTCAGTGAATCATACTGAGTATCGAGGGTTGATTGGTTCATTGTTGTACCTGACTGCAAGTAGGCCTGACATCACGTTTGCAGTTGGAATGTGTGCTAGGTATCAGTTTGATCCCAAGATAAGTCATTTGGAGGCTGCTAAGAGGATACTTAAGTATTTGAAAAGGACAGTCAATATGGGACTATGGTATCCTTCAGATGACAACTTAGAACTGATAGGTTATTTAGATGCAGATTATTGAGGTTGTAGGATTGATAGGAAATCAACCTCAGGGAAATGTCAGTTTTTGGGCAGTAAGTTGATCTCGTGGTTTAGCAAGCAGAATGCAATGACGACATCCACAACTGAGGCTGAGTATATGGCTGCAGGTAGTTGTTGTGCTCAGATTTTGTGGTTGAGGCAACAGTTGAGAGACTACCAGGTATTTGCTAATGAGGTTCCAATCTATTGTGACAACAATAGTGCTATAGCAATTACTCAGAACCCTAGTGCTTCACACAAGCATGTGGATATTAGGCATCACTTTATTCGAGATCATGTGGAGAAGAAGGACATTAGGATGGAGAAAATTCACACTGACAGGCAGAGAACTGACATCTTGACTAAGCCTTTGGCTGAAACAAGATTTATGGAACTGTCAGTGGAGTTAGGTCTCTTAGATCCGAGGGAGCAGTCAGTGTAGGGTTTAAGGGGAACTCAGACAGACTCGACTCAGCGAGGTATCAGGGTGCTACAATGTCTCCCTGACAGGTATGAGTTCTATCCTGACCTTTGTGAATTTCAAAAGTCTCCCTGGGTCCTTCGTCCTGAAAATCTTTATTAAATGTATTCAGTTTTCATTAAAAGCGCGCCTTTTCATATTTAAACCCACGCGCAGTGGAGCATTTAATGCTTAGTTACTTTTTCATATACGTGTCCGTTTTATACGAAATATGACTGACTTGGGAATGATTGATGTTGAGATTAACCCTGACCCTTCATTTCAAAACCTTTCGAATTTAGGAATTAATCTCAACCCCACGTCTGAGTAACTGACTTAGTCTAATCAATCAAGAATGTCATTTGAGGTTTTTACGCAAACACAAAGCACTTATGTACACTGAGTATTCTCTTGCTCAAGCACTCAAAGTTTTGTTTCAAAAACCTTTCACTTTCAAAATCAATGGCGTTCCTTGACTCCAACTGGACAACAGACAAGCTTGAGGATGTTGTCAACAACAAACGGGTACACATGGAGCAAGTAATCTCCATGGAAGTTATCTGTTTGAACGTTGAGGAGATCAAACCAGTCTTCAACTGGATCTCCAAGGCAGGGTTGGAGAAATATTTTTCCTTGCATCCCGTATCTGTGCTTCCGAAGGCGGTGGCGGAAGCATACTTCAATTTGTTCCTTCGCAAGGGAGAATTGTTCACCAGAGTGGCGGTGCTGAAGCCAATTGGTGAGAAAGACGTTGATGGTGAACCTTCCTACAGAACGGAGGATGTTGACTTGAGAAAGGCCATCAGGGAGGTCTACGCATTGCCGTCCTCAGGCATCAACCCCAAAACCTACAAGGAGAATGTAGAGGGAGAACTTTTGGGGGAGTGGACCAAAACGGGCTCTTCTGAATTCGGAGCTCGTCAGAACAAGGGAACCCTGAAGCCTGAGTATAGGGCCCTTGTGGACTTAGTGTCCAAGATCGTGATGGGATCTACAGGCTCTCATGAGCAACTGAGTCTGCCCAAACTGAGGATAATGGGAGCCATTGTTGGTGGTGTGGAGGCAAACTGGGAGCAGTATTTTCTTGACCAAATCTATCAGGCTGCCATGGACAAACTCAAAAAGGACGATGAAGACAAGCACATCTCAGTAGGTGTTATTCTCCCGTTTGGCACGAGGCTGTCCATCCTGATTGTGCACGCATGCCATGGATACAATTTCGATATGGAGGACAACCTGTCGTCCAAAAAGGTGATGTTCACCTCACTGAGTGACACCTACTCTATGCTAGGGCTTACTGACCCCAACGCTAAGGCAAATGGTCAGGCGAAGAAGCCAGCTGGGAAGGCCAAGAAGGTGGCAACCAGCCTAATGGAGAGGGTGGATGAGCTCTTTGAAAAGAGAAAAGAGGTGGAGGAGAAGATCGCCTCTAAGCGTGCTGAGGCGCAGGCTGCTGTGAAGGAGGTAGAGAAGAAGAAGAAAGTCAGGGTGGTGCTGTAAGGGAAGGCCACCAAACCAGGGATTGAGTCAGATCCCAAGAGGGCCGATTCAGCGGCTGAGGGAATGGACGATGAAGTCAGAGCGGAGAAGGAGCAAGGCAAGAGGCCGCTGAAAAGATTGAGAAAGGGACCCAAAAAGTCCCCAGCGAAGGGCCTGCCTGAGATTAGTGAGAGGGAGAAGTCGAGCTCTCCTCGAGCCTCTGACTTGGAGGTTGTAAGATCAACGATCAAGACGGCTGAAATTTTGCAACCTGAGATCGTCCCCACCCACTCACCCAAACGCCCTGAACCTACTCCCCAAATCAACCCTGACCCAACACCCCAACAACCCCAAACACCCACGGAGCCAAACGCAACTGAGTCAGCGCCAACAACCTCACCCACAATTGAGCCTGACTAGTCTGCAGAGCCAAACCTTCCAAACTCTGATGACTTCCCAACCTACCCCAACCCCAAGGATTGCCCCAAATCCTTCCAAGCCAGAGATCAGGAGGATAATTTCCTTGAAATGCAGGAGGAGGAACTAGATGCAAATATGCTTGGTGGCATCCTGGAGAACAACTTGTGGAGGAATGCCACTGAGTAGGCAGCTAAGTGCTGGCCCAGCCTGAGCATGTACAAGGAGCTGTGTGTGAACGTTGTGGAGCTTAAGGTATGGTTGGACTTCAAGCAATCCAACATGCAAGAGCAACACATGCACGTCGACGCCCGTGGCGGGGAGCACTGGGAGTTGGAGGAGGTGAGGCTGTGCACGTATTTTGGGCTCATTAGCTGGCTGCAGCTTTTAAATTTTGACAACTTAAAGCAGCTAGTGACGGAGATGATGTCGAGGATGTAGGCTGACATCCGGTTTGATGGTGAGAAGGATGAAGATGGGGAGGACGATGCTCAGGGTGGAGCGATGGAGAAAATGGTGGATGAAACTGCAAAGGAAGTGGATCTATGATCCCTGAGTCTCAGACTCAGGGGGAAGGTGTGAAAGACGTTGGTGCCAAGGGTGGACCAACGGCTGAGGATGTTGTGAACATCTCGGCCGCCAATGAGACATCAGTCGATGAAGGGATTCCCTGCCCTCGGACACAGGAGAATGATGTTGAGGCATCTAAGGAGACTCCTAGTTCTGAGAAAATTGTTCCCAAAGTTCGAGATGGCGTAGCTGAGCCTGAGCAGGAAGTTATGACCATTCCTCAACTGCCTTCAATGCACCCTGAAGAGGGGACTGATGTTGCAGGGGCTAACAAGGGAAAATAGGTAGCCACTGACAATGTCGATGGGGACGAAGATGTGCTAATCACTGGGGTCCGACGCACTGAATTCACCAGTATCGTCGAGGTGAAGAAGGAGAATACTACTGAGAATCTAGCTGAGCTTCAGGAGGAAGTGATGAAGCTACGCGCTGAAAAGGAAGAAGACGCCAAGGCCCTGGCTAAGCACATTAAGTGGACCAAGTCAGCATATAACACCCTTGCCAACAGGGAGTTGATACTGCTGAAGAGAACGATGACTGACACGGCAAAGTCAGTGAGGAGTGAGAGGAGGCGTACCAAGAAGATGCTAAGGCGTACTCTCAAGCAACTTGAAGAGAGGGATGAGCTCAAGGAGGAAAAGCTTAATCAGGCAGTGGAGAGGCTTGCGGTTCAGGCTGGAGCGCTCTTCACTCAGGCCATGAATGACTCAGCGTCCAAGTTGGAGCTAGAGTCAGCGAAGATTGCTCAAACCTCTCAGGTTGCTGCTGAGATATTGGCCAAGGCAACAAAGGAGTCATCGAAGATACTGGCTGAAGCGGGCAGAGTCAGCAGTGTTTCCTTGAAGATGGAGGAAATGATCACCAAGGCTGAACAAAGTCTCCAGCACATTATGGAGGTCTTTGAGAAAAAGCTTAAGGCTGCCATCAGCTCAGTGTCTTATGCAGGTACTGGGATTGCCACGGGAGTTGAGATGCTGAAGGAGGGTGTTCAGGAAGTTCAATCCCTTGCTGCCTTCATAATCAACAGTGGAACTGATGCGTTCCCATCCCAGGCCAATGATGATGCCAAAAGGGGGAAAAGAAGAAGAAAAGATCTCGCCCTGGGGCATCTGAGACAATCAACCAAGGAGAGACGGTTGTGGTTGATCCAGAGGCAAACCCCGAGGGGAATGTTCTCAGAGTAAGGAAGTCAGCCAGGCTGGCAGCGGCTGAGGCTGAAGATGAGACTAAGGCTGCAAAGTTAAGGGTTGAGGCCGCAGCGAAGAAGGCAAGAGTGGCTAGTGAACCTTCTAAGGAACTTCAAACCTCCAAACCGGCTGAGGCAATTCAGAAGTCTCCCCTAATGAACACAAGGAAAAATCCAATCACTTACCCTGCAGAGACGGTGGCGGAGTTGCGTGCTGAGGCATGGGGAACTCCTTCTTAAAAGTCTGAGGCTGAGCGCAGGGCTGACATTGCCCAAAAGGAGAAGATGAGCATATTGGAGAGGAAAGTGGAGAAGCTAACTGATCTCACTGACTTGCAACAGCGAGAACTTGACGATGCAGTGATCAGTTTGCTCAGGAGGAAGAAGGCGAAGCTTGAACCTAGGAAGTACAGAAAGAAGCCAACGGCCAGAAAGTTAATAATTCTTCAAGTCAGAAGGCCGGAATCAGGTCAGAGGGAGGCTTATGTCGATGAGTTTATCTCAGAGGCATTGAAGGAATTCTGGGCTGACGCAAGGGATGAGTTTGTGAAATTATGGTATGTGGTGAAGAAGTGGGGCGACACTGAAGATATCAATGCCCACTTCACTGACTACATGATGGACAATCATCCTGAGCTAATCCAAAAGATCTTGGAGGAGGCTGAAGCAGCTCAAGTCCAAGTGAAGGCCCCTGAATTTTTGATTCGTTCACCACCCTTAGTCCCTAGAACTGGAAAGCACAATACGAATGTTATTATGACTGAAGTATTGCAGATCGTGAAGGCTGAAGGATATGTGAACCAACCTAGAAGAGTTGACGAGTTGAATGCTAGAGAGTCTATGCTAGTTATGGACTCGAGCCTAAAATGAGATTAGTCTAGGTGTTCACATCTTCTTTGTAATAGATAGGATTCATTGTAACCATTTCCAAATCATTCAATGAAATCTATTACTTTGCCCACAGACAAAAACTAATTGTCAATTTTGGCTGTTATTTAAATTATGTACAGCTCTAACACTAACTTATCTTATAGATAGGATTTGATATTTCCTCTAAGTGTTTTGAGGATCTTTTCAGTGTTTTGGCATCATCAAAAAGGGGGAAATTGTTGGGACAGTGTCAGTTTTGATTAGATCCCAAAGCCCCTGAAAAGATGTTATGCATTTGTTGTCAGGCTAGTCTTGGTTTGGTTTTGTACTTAGTCAGTTTATACTTCATAGGTACTCAGTAAAAGGAGCACTTACGGATGACAATCAAGACTGGAGCCTGAAGTCGAAGAATACCATCCTGAACTTATGGCAGTCTTCTAAGCTGGTTGAGTAAGTGTCAGTGATCAAGAGTATGACTATGAGGTCATTACTACTCAGTCCTGTAGGGAACAGAATGATACTGAGTTTTTAAAAGACTTGGAGTAGAGCCAAGCAATGCAAAAGGAATGTCAGCGTCGGGACAAGACCGTTGTGCAAGAGACAAAGAGAACTTAATAAGACAAGCCTGAAGCCTAGGAATATGTTCTGATATTCTCACCAACCTGATGACGTGGACCAATCCAGGAAGGACACGCACGTACGGAACCTGACATGAAGACTGACTTTAGACTGCATATTCAACGTGCAAGCATTAAATATGCATTTAATGCAAATACCAAATCCATGCAAGGACGGCTGCTGCATGAAGATATGTCTTTTTGAATATCTCTACGTAGATGACTAGAAGGCTATCTCTCCAACGGATAGTTTTTAAATCACCTATAATTACAGAAGGCCTTGAACCCATTCAAGGTTACGGAAAATTTCCAAGCCAGAAATTACTCAAACTCTCAAGCATTCAAAGCATTCAAGTCTTTAGAAGAAGCACTCGAAACCATCTAAAATTTCCCAAGTGTAGTCACTGAGAGTTATTCTGTATTCCAAGAGCGTACTAGCATTATCATAAGCTTAGAGAGATTATCCCATCCTTAGCATAGTTTTGCCTTGTAAGGATAATCTCAACTTAATTGGAATCCAAACGGAAGTCAAAACCCTAAGTTAGGTTTGTTGGTAGTAAGTTCAGTTAGTGAGTTAGTAAGAGGAGTTGTATAGGTCAGTGAGGTGGCTGATATTGGTGCACCTTGGTACATTGAAAATAAGAATCCTTTGAGTGGATTTCCTATTAAATCAGGCCGTGGACGTAGGAGCTTGAGACTCTGAACCACGTTAAACTCTCTGTGTTCTTATTTCTTTGATATTGTGCATAACTGCCATATTAACTGTTCATTCATAGCATTTGTTTTGTCAGGCGTGAATCAATCAGCATGATCCTCAAAAAGAGCACTGCCCTACTAATCACTATTCAAAATTGAGTAAACATGTTTTTCAGAAAGCAAACTAAACAAGACTTTAAACTATTAGGGCTCACGTATTTCCATAATGAACTTGAATTGATAGTTAGCCAACTGACCCGCACTAAGTGTAGTCAGTGGGTGTATTATCAGCTCGTAGTTCTCTACCACTCTAAGTAAAAGAGGACTCAGTAAAGTTTAAGTTTGAAATTTTGGTATACGTGTATTCCCCCCCCCCCCCCCCACCCCCCATACACGTATTCATCAGTCTTGTACTGGAACCAACAATAATTATATATTAAAGAGTCATTGTTACATGTAATATGAATATGAAAGTGGACATTGATAGGGTTTAAATTCATACTATATTTTACGTCACATCGCTATAATTAATTATAATTACCTCTCTTTAATGTATTATTATAATATTAATTACATTTATAAATTATTATAATTATAATTAAAAAGTTACATCATCATCATTAATTATAATTTCATCAATTTAATTACAATTATAAATTATTATAATGATCATTAACTATAGTTAAAAGTATACATCATTATCATTAATTATAATCACCTCACATTAATTTGTTATTATAACTAGTGGTCGTCCTACCCGTGCGTCGCACGGACGGAATTTGTTAAAAAAAATTAACCATTATAATACCTTATTTTTAGTTATAAAACTTAAAAGTAACTTTTTTTAATGAAAAAATATAACATACACTTTTTTTTTTATCCAAGATCAATATACTTCTAATGAAATTTGTAATGTTACCGATTAAATATTCAAATTTAAAATAATTTCTTGATTAACTTAAGATGATGTATTTTCTTATATAAACTATAACTGACATAGAACATAACAAATTAACATTTTAATAGATACAGTTGTTAGTATGCATTGTCCAATATAATGAGACAATTATACATAATTCAACATATAATTAAAATTAATTTAAACACTAAGCTACAATTTAATATATATTTTAAAAATATTCTCTCCGTCCCTTTTGAACCATCATTTTTATCCAAAACAATGTCCTTTTCTAATTGACAAATCATTAATATAAATCCATTTTTTTACCTACTTTTTTCAACAATGCCTCTAATAAATCATGAAGATGACAATCATTTTGTAATAAATAGAAATTCCAAATAGATATGTAAACTCATGTCTTATGATGTCCTAATAAAAAAAAATTGGTTTGTCTAAATAGACGAAATGGGACAGATTATAAAGGATGATATGAGTTACTAAAAAGTAAAAGTAAGTCTTGTATGAGACTGTCTCATCCCATGAGACAATGGATGGGGTATAACTTGGTTGTTGATACATTAACAATTTGGTATGGATGGATGTTAATTTGTATTGTCTCATACTATAAGACAATCCTATATAAAGTTTTACAAAAAGTAAACACAAAATGAATTACAATATACATTGTCTCCTACATTCAAAGTTCAATGTTAGACCAAATTATTTAAGGTAGATCAATTCTTTACTCTTCTATACTGTAAGTGGAAGAACATCATACTCCTTGTTCCACCACCACTTTGCATCTCATCACCGACCTAAAGCAATAAAGAAATTAACAAAGCCATTGACAATCAAAGCCAAATGTCACCACCTTAAATTCCACCATATAAAAAAACTTCATTAGATTTCGAAAGCAGTTGAAATCAGAATTACAGAGCAAATTTATTTACGAAATTTAAGGTATTTTTCAGATATTTAAATTGATTTATAATTTTGTTCTTCAATTTTTTTTTTTCAAATCCTCATCATTTTTAGGTTAAACCCAAAAAGAGGATCATCTTCTAACTGGTGAAAGCTCAATGGATTATGAAAGGATTACAAAGGCATTGGCCTAATTCCATCTAAAATTTCGGTTACATGTTGGAATCCAGGTGATTTAATCGATTATTATTTGATCTACGAAATATAAATTTCATTTTAATCTTAATTATATTATAATTCTTTAAAAACTTTAACAATTCTTCCCAATTGCATAATAGATCAATCAGATAAATAATGAAATCGATCAGTATTCAAAGAAACTCACTGAAGTATAAAGTTTCACACATTAGACTGTTTAATACTTTCATGTACTTTTGCTGCATGTCGAAGATAAGGCGATCTAACCACTTTAGAAACCAAATGTTGTTAATTTAATGGTAACACATAAATTTTCCAAAGGTAAATATAGTTTTGATTTAATCTGATTTCAATTTTACTTAATTAACACCTTAAACATTCATCTCAGTGGCAGAGTTGATGGATTTGAAACGAATTAATGTCAGATTTCATACAGAATGGTAACAACTATTCTTTTAGGATATGAACAAATACTAAAACGTACTATGAAGGTATAAAATTATTTTCATTTTCATTTGATTAAGTAATTGCATAATTATTAATTTGAAATGAAAAAATAGAATATTTGGTAATAATATATTATACTGAAACAACAATCGACATATATAAAAGAATTGTTAACAGAACACTACAACTTCCATAGTAGATAATGACATTCAGGTAATTTTACATTGTTTATTCTATTTTGATAAATCATGATGGTAGTAATAATATCAAGATAATTTTATAGTATTTCTTATATGTAATGAATTATCAATAGCCAGTATTAAGGACGATAATCTATGAAAACAAACATTAATACTATTATTAAAAAATGATTGACACTATAAACAAAGTTATAATAACCATAACACTCCAGAAGCATTAATCCAAACTCAACACCTTATAGAATCATCCTTGAAAAATAAAAAAATAAAAATATGGGAAGAATCATTTTATTCATTGGGCTCCTTGTAGAAATAAACTTTATCAGATATTTTCAAAGAAACGTTCAACGCCACACATTTCCAATTGTCACATAGATGCATAAAAACAGATTGCCCACCATGAGATTCTGTGAAACGATGATCATAACTAACATTAAAATTCTCCATTGATTGTGTTCTTCAATAGAATAGTAAGACTAATAGATCCAAAACTACTAACTACATTCCTTGGAGATTCTAGAGTAGAACGAATAATATATTAAAGTTAGAAATATACACAATCTTTTTAAAATATGTAGATAAAGTTTCTATTAAATAAATTTTATTGAAAAAATAAAATATAAAATATAATCAATATGTACCAAATATATATAAACTTAGATTGATTGCAATCCACCAGAACTTGAGAATAATAATTTTTAGAAAAAATAACTGAAAATGAACAATGTTATGTTATGTAAAATATAAAAGAACATTAAAAAAATATGTGTATCAAGCAAAGACAACGTAAAAATGTAAAATTACCGTGATTAATATAGTGCGACCATGTAGTAACCTCGTTATTATTGTCTAAAAGACTTGACATAAAATGTTTGAACACCGTCATATAATAAAGTGAAATATTTAACTTTATCATAACAATGGAATTCATCATGCCAATTTTTTTTTACTTTCAACTGAGGTCATTATCGTTCACTGTGTAGTTCTAAAAAAATAATTCGGAAGTGTATTTCCATATAATTGAACAAATGTTCTTGGGATAAGCTAATAAAAAAATTAGTCCAGACCAAGAAAAGACATCGAATGCACTATAACAATTATACTTACATATTGATCGGAGCATTCAATAATAATTCAGAAATAATCTTGTACAACTTGACAACACCTGTTATGAAAGGAACAAAAAAAAAAAAAAGAATTAAAATAATTTTGTATAAATATTTAACTAAAACAAATAAAACAACATACATAATAACTTTATTTTTAAATACATACTTATTATTATAACCGGGTATTTTAGTAGACATTAACCTATTTTTCCTACAAAAATCCATCAGAACCATTGATATTGTGAAGGAAAAAGAACCTCCATGGTCTTCTTCCAAAAATAATAGGTCACCAACATCAACTTTAAACTATAAATAAATATTAAAAAACATACTCATGCAGCCTGGTAGAGATATGCTATGTTTGAACTAATCCTTATATGAAATGACAGTTGACTGGAAAGTATTTAATGACATGGCAAGAAAAAGTTGTCATAAACAAAAGACAATATACAATACATAACAATCTATGAACTCTATATATAAAAAAATAATTTGGACTTTGAAAAAAAAATTCACACATTTGCCCGGAAAAAAGGTAAATAATATAAAGTCAATTAACAAATATGAATGGATATTTTAAAATCATATCATATCAAATAAATGATAAACATAATAATTTAATTTCAATCAAAGAGATTATATTTTAGTCTTACATATGTACATACCTTACATATTGTTATATATTATAATAAATAAATCTATATTTCAGAATATATTTTTTAGTTGAAAAATTAAATTATCATGTCCATACCTATATAAAGATGTTGCTGCAATTTATTCCACACTACTTGAATGAGTACTACAACCTAGATCTCAATTTTGGGAAAAGATTTGTAACAGTAATGCCTACAATAGTGAGAATTGTACGGTTTAAAGAAAATAAAATCTGAAGGAATCAAGATACAGTTAAACAATGAGTTGAATAATTTCTAATAATAATGGACCAAAATATATTTTCGTTAAAAAATATTGCTATAAAACCTACTCACACTAATTAATTAACATATGCACATGGCCGATAACGTAAAAGTCTAATTATTAACATGAAGAAGTGCGCCAATTAATGAAAAATTATAAACTCAAGTACAAATTGTGAACTACACAAAAGTCTATTTAGTCTGTTTAGTCAAAATTAATCAAAGGGTGTAAACAACAGTAAAGTCAATTCAATCATAATTATCCAATAAAAACTATAAATAAATAAATATTACATTGTACAGAAATAATACAATTACCAAAAAGTTAGAAATATTAAAAAATACGAATACAAAATTTATAGACAAATTAAAAATAAAACAATAAGAAAATCAATGGTCAAACAACCGTTCTTAGAAAATGACATCACTCACATCATTATTAACCACCAAACCTTATTATAAATAATATATCTATAAATATAAAGAAAAAGTTCAAATAATTCTAAGAAAATAAAATCTTGTCCAACTTCAAAATAACATACCTCGACTTATTTAAAGAATCATAGCAAGAGGCTCATCGGCAAAAGATCTTTTCAAACCCAATTTTATTTTCATAACAATGAACGTCATCTTCATAAAAAAAGTACACCGTTGATAGGAGCAATAGAATGACCATCCTTTTATAATATAATATAACGTAGTCAATGAAAGTCGTACGAACAATCAAGAAATAAAATTATCATAATGAATACATAGTTAATTAATACCAAAAAAAATAAAATTTAAAATTGTTGTTCACCTTTGAAATCTGAGAATCATCAGTAGATACATCGTTGATCACCTGCGGAAAAAAAAAGGATTTAATAGTTATTTAATAATACAAAAGTACATTGGAACTATAATAAATTGTAAAACTAAATACCCGATAGACAACATTAGAAGATAAATATCTACTTATCATATATGAATCCATATACATTTTGACGACATTAAATATTTAACTCTGACGTGAAATGTCATCATGTTTAATTTTTATTCTAAATAACACTGTACACTCAATAAAATCTTGAATCTAAACAGAAACATAGAAATCATCTTCCTGCATTTATTTATGTAGAAAATATAATTAAATAAATATTACTTAATAAAAGCATAGATATTACTGGACAATAAACTGATACAACAAAGTATTACATCAAGAAAAAAAACACCATAACAATCTAACAAAACATAAATAAAAAAACGTTGACCCATTCCAAAATTTATTGAGATAAAAAGCATACCCTACGATCATTCTGCAATAACTGGTATGCACTATTTTCTATGAGTTCAAAGCAAATATTATCCCACAAATTAAGATAGATTGTGTATATGCCATCCACAACTATGACCTTCAATATTATCATTATGACACAACATTATCTTCAAGCCCACTCGACTGTTAATACTCGAGATTGCGACAACAATTGACCATGGCTAATTTTTTTAAGAAATACTCCAACATGAGAAAATTATTAACCTTAACTTTTATTTATTGACATAACATATAAAAAATTAGCGGCATCTGTTTCGGCGTAAATTTGAATGAGAAATCTATGAGTTAGTGACAATTTAGGTATTAATGTTAGTTCACCAGTGCTGCTACCGATAAGATTCTTAACCTCAATTACACTGTCACTCAGCCTAATGATAGTTAACCTATAAATGAAAAATAATGTATTAAACTTTAATTTGTAAAAAAAGATAAAAGTTAGTGATTAATAATTTTTAAAATGAATATATGATAATAATCTAAGATGGAACCATTACAGAATCCTCTTAAATTATCTTTATTTCTCTACAACATAACCAGTGTTTCAACATGGTCAGGCACACCAGAGAACTTTAATGTGCTGAAAATTTTGGGAGTATGCATGACAGCAAGAACTTTAAAATTTAAATCGGGTCTGCAAACACTATCGGAATATTTAAGTGATTTATTTTCATTTAACCAAAGCACGTAGTCATTTGTAAATCTAACATAATTAAGTGTCGGTGCAAGGATAACTCCTGCAGAAATTCGTGATCAAACTTCATAAATATGAATTCGGGATAAATATAATCAACAATAGAAGCAATAGAATCATCAATATTACCAATAGAGTTGGTGAAGTGAGTATGCTTGGCTAGTTTTGAAATTAAATAAGATTGGTGGTTATTGATTAGTATATCTAGGTATGTGAATGTAAGTGTTTATGTTAGATTAATTAAAATCTTATAGTAGGTGTAGTTAACAAAAAATATAAAATGAGGTGGTGAATTTAGAGGTGGATGAACCGAGTAAAATAGTGATATAGATAGTTGTGCTCTATAATTGTTCTTGCTTTATCATTATAATAAAGCGAAAAAGCTCAACTTCGTAATTTTTAACTATGCAACATAATACATTATTTTAATATAAAAACTATCCAATTAATCATATATTTGTTAATTTTTCCAATGAATTTTTGGTTGAAAATAAAATATATTACAATCAACCTTAAACACTTAATTAGATATATGTTCAGTGTGAAATTTATTTATACACAAATCACTTTTCACTATTTTTTAGTCGAAACGACTTACACCATTTAGTGAAAACAATTAATGTGTTTTAATGAACAACTCATATCCTTCAACTTATACTCTTTGCTGACAAACTTTGTACTCTCCATAACTAATATTACCTTCATTTCAGATCAATTTTGCACACTCACGATAAATAAGAAAATTTTGTTTTTCTTATCAATAAAATTGTGACTCGAACTCATGACCTGAGTCATAGGTAGTGGGACTCTATCCACTCTATTAAAGTGATAAAGTAAGTGCATTGGTCAAATTAACTTTATTTTTGTTGTTGTGACTTGTTAATTAATGTGTAGAAAAAAGTAATGATATAAAATGTAAATAAATAAGAATTTTGATGGTAAAGGTTGTGAGAACACTTTTATTTTTTTAGATGTGAAAACTAATTTGGGACAACACAAAAAGGAGAGTGTAAAATTAATTTGGGACGGAGGGATTACTTTTTAGTGAAAATAAATAATTTCTTTTAGGCTATTTTTATTTCGAGATTTGAGTAAAAATTAAAAAAAAAAATCCATAAAAATTTAAATGTTGCACTAAGAAATTAAATATAAATATAAAATTATATCTAATTGATTTATAAAAATCAAATTTAAAATCAATCTGTGAGATAAATGTTTGAATTTTTTTAAATAAATTTTTATTTGATTTGAAAATATTTATATTTTGTTTTAATTTGAAAAAAAAAAGTTTGGTTGTTTGATTTTATTAAGATGAGAGGTATATTTGACCCCAACTAAAAGAATAAGAGTTTAGATGTATAAAAAATGTAGTTGAGAGACTTATTTAATCTAATAGATATATTTGACTTTTTTCCATTTGAGGTGCAAACATTTCGGCCTTTTGTGGTGGTAAAATACATCTAGCAAATTAGATATCCAAAATATTTATTATTAATGTTGCTTCATTAAAATTATTATTTATATGACTTTTAATAATCTATTTTATTTAAAAACTTAATATAATTATAACATTTTAACTAAATGGTTCATGTTTGACAATAATGAATAAAAAATTAATGAGACAATTATTATAATGTATTTACTTTAAAGATAAATATTCGTATGAAACTGTCTCATGACATGAGATAACACAAATTAACAATATACACTCATGTGAAAATGTTAAATTGTCAAGCTCAATTTATATTCTATCTCATCATCTCATGGCATGAGATAGTCTCACATAATACATACCCTACTTTAAAATACTGAATGAGATAAAAAAAAATTAATGTAATTTTATTTTATTATGTAAAAGGTAATATTGATGTGAAGAGTTTACTCATTATTCTTGTATTTAATATTTTCTTTCACGTATAACTAATAATTATCAATAGATATAATTATAATTAATTTATGAACGAAATTTTAGCCTAAACATATCAGTAAACATATTTTAGAATATATGTCACTATTTAAGAAACAATCAATAATTAATAAAAATTAAGTAAATTGAGCATAGATTGAGAGATTTAAATTGATAACAAATTTAGTTATGGTCAAATACATTATGTGGAAATGAAATCAGTTTGTAATTAAATGTACAAATGTAGCACCAATTTAAATCACACAAATGTTTAATTAATATTCTTATGTATTAATTGGATTACAGAAAATCACGCATAAATTTTTTATGAATAAAGGATTTGCATATGTCGATAAAAAATTGAAAATTCACTAAACTAAGTACAATAACAAACACTAAATATTGTTAATCAAATAATTAGATTGCTACTACAATGACACATTTTTATTGATTATTTGTAAAATGAATAAATAAGGATGACATTAATATTGAGTGCCCAATTGAATAAAAAGTACACCATAATTTTCTTGAAGATTAATGTAAACCAAATTTATTTCTTATATGTTAATGATAGATTATTTAATTAGTTTCTTCTTTATATATTGGTTGTTATATTTATAAAAGATTTAATATTAATTCATAAAATATGTGGAGAAGACACTTTGTGTGGTTTGGGAGCAAAAAAAAATGGATGAATGTACGTGCAAACTTGATTTTTTCTTTAGTAATATAAAAAAAAATCTTAATAAATTTATGGTCAAACTTTATAATATATATTTTAATTAATTTAGTTATCAAGGCCAAGTATTTAGGGCCAAACTCTAAATTGCAGATTTTTTTAATCAAATTCATAATATATATTTTAAATAATTTTTGTTGAATATTTTTTAGAAATCTCTTTTAAATTATTTGTAAATGTAATTCATAGTTCGTTCATTTATAAAGATTTCTCTTATTAATTTGATCGTTAGTATTTTTCATTTATTTAGCTCCAAAGCTTAAACAAAATTTATAGATAATATAATTAAATTATCTCTTGTTATTCTTGCACATGCTAAATATGTAAGATAAGCATTACTCGCGCGGTTGATCATATTAGTATATGATACATAAAATTTACAAAAAGTGACAGAAATGATAAATAAGATATGATGATTAAACGACTAATGTAAATAAAAATGAATGCTCCAATGATTAATATAATTTAAAATTAAACTTCGAAAATTATAAGAATGTTAAATAAAAGAATATAGCACTCGTTCACGAAAAGATCTTCAAATTTCAAAGTTTTTATATTCGTATCTTGAAAAATTCTTGAAAATCTCTAATTAATCTTGAAATTTTTCAAACTTCAAGTGGTCGAGGAAGTCCGACGGATGGGTGAAGATGGAGACGGAGATGGATCCATGGAAGATCATGGTGAGTACGGAGGCCACCATGTCCATGTCGTAAAATTTTACGGTGGAAGTCATGACATTGAAGCATAGAGATAGCCAAAAATATGCGGGTGATCATTATGATCCGTTGGAGGATGAGGATAAGGCCGTATAAACTGTTTATGGTCTTATGAAGAGATTGAGGTTGTATTGTGGGAAGAATGCAAGGTTGAAAGAGAAGATGAGATGAATTGTGAATGGTGATGACAGGTGATTAAATAGAAACGTACCCTAAATTTCAGCAATTTTTACCAAATGTGAGAATATGAGAATACATATATAGTCAATCATACCATAAAAGCAACAAAATAAATTGAATGGTCAAGATTTAATATAGAAAATGATCTAATGGTCCAAAATCCCTCCCTCTAAAACTATTTAAGGAATTCATTTTGCTATTATATATTTATTAGTAACAATACTACCCGCGCGTTGCGCGGAAGTCATTTTTTTTAATAAGATATAAGGGTAGCATAAAATTATTTTCATTAATTATGTATAAATTTTCTACATTTGAACTTAAGTAACATAACTAAGAAAATAAAATGATTCATTATCAATTGAATCTAACTGGACATTGGAATAAGTGTCTGTTTAGTTCAATATTTAAATTTGCACATAAAAATACAGGTTTACATCCACAAGATGCAATATAATATATAAAAATAACGAAACTAATACATTTTCTAGTGAATGGAAATGATATTTTACACAATTATGTTATAATACCTTATTAATAATAAATTATATTTTTTGAAAAATTTATTATAGTAATCTGATACATTCGAGTAAATATATATAATTCTTAATAAAAATAATATATGAAAAATATTTAAATCTATTCATAATCAATAATTATTCATTAAAACAACAATTATTATTTTAAGCATATAAGTAATGTAGTACGTTAAAAAAAAAATAAAGGCTCATTAAAATTCGAAGTGGGGCTATTTTTCTTTGAGTATGTATAGAGTGAAATTGGTTTATATATGAATCATTGAAGGGTATTAGTCGTTTTCATTTAAGAGTATTAGTTATTTTTACTGAAGAGTATTACTGGTTTACACTGAAGAGTCTTGGTTCATTTTCACCGAACAACTAAGACTCTTTAGTGTAAATCAGTAATACTCTTCAGTAAAAACAACTAATACTTTTCAATGAAAACAACTAATATCCTTCACGGATTTATGTATAAACTTGTTTTACTCTATACTTTGTCTTTATCTTTAGTAAACAACAACAAATTTGGAATCCAAAGTATATAGTGCATACGTGTTGAAAGTATAGCAAATGTTTGATATTGGTGACTAACGTGTAGAGCTAAGAATTAATGTAACTTCACCACCTGTCGATTCATAGAATAAAACAAAACCATTTCCTCTACATATTTATTGAAAAAACAGGGTACCATACATTAAGAACATATACAACCTTTGATTAAAAAATTCAATGTCCACAGGAGAAAAAAAGATTATAACAAAAGAGAGTACAAAGTCATTCTCAAATCAATACATACAGATAGCAATGGTTTTGTCAAAACATTCCTGCAAAAGATGGAGATCAGCATCACAAGCTCAGTGAAGATATACACTCGAAAAATATAAAAACAGATAAGTACAAATCATATAAGTTTTCATCTTTTTCTAAATTTAATTTTTTAACAGAATACATAATAATATATACATATATTGTATTTTAAAATCTAATACTAATAATGTAACGCCCCGAATCCAAAATACATTAAACATCTCAGATTCGAGGTGTCACTTGTAACTAAAATACGAACTATAAAATTTTTGATATAAAAAAGGATAAAATCAGAGATGAGTTTTATGCAGCGGAAGAAATGAATAGAATAATATTTATAATATATCTCACACACATATATAAAGTTTATTATCAATAGTATCATTTTATTTAAGTGGGGAACTCCGTGTCGTCTCTATTACTGTCCTTGCTCCACGAACTCATAATCTGCAAGGGTTGTAAAAAGGGGGCGTGAGATTTGAATTCTCACGTATGGGTTATTTTGCAACGTTATGGGATTGGTAAATCCGAAGTATATTAAAATTGTACTCATTCATAAAACATATCGATTTCGTTAAACAAATGATATGTAAACACGAATATCAAATCACACAAGTAACAAGTCCACAATAATAATTAGTTGGACATTACAGGTTTCAAATCATATAATTGAAATATCACAAGTTGATTCACAATAAGGGGCAAAGCCCAAATTCATTTTCAAGTAACGACCGAATCTGCCAAAATCATTTTCAACACATTGTGAATCTCCCCCAAACCGTCTCCCACCAACAAATCATGTGACTATGAATCTGAATAATTATTATCACTCATGGTCACCACAAATAATATCAGTGACCATGAATCTGACCTATTGTCACTCATGGTCATACGTGTCAATCCACAAACATAACTGCTCAATGATTACTCGCCTTCCTCTTTCTCATAAAAACTGTCATTTCAAATGGCGGGGAGAATTCACATAATTCATACTTGTATTACTTCATGCTCACAAAATGCCCTTTATCATGCAATGATGCTCGATTTAAATAAAACAATAGACATATTGTATCATATATAAGTATATCACGTAATTCAAATATTTATATTATAGGGATACATTTATGTAGGATTAGTTGTTATAGATTTATTTGGTCGAGTTCAGAGTGTACCAGCACAACGTTATTATTAGCAGATCAATCAACAAATCATCACCCACCTGTTTGCTCCGGGTCCCGTGAACGATGTTCAAACAGATGGTCGGATCCCTCGTGCGTATTCCGATTAGCACAGAGTCCTAATATGAAATCATTTGATTAAAAGTTGGCTCTCGAATTAATGAAAGGCCTAGGAGTTCGTGTTACGAGAACAAGGAAGTTGTTGTATTGAAAACTTGCTGAAAAGACCTACTTAAAAACACACACTAACTTGGTAAATACACCACTTTCAAAAAGGGTAGTGCATTGTGGGTGTACTTACTAATTTGCTTGTTGTAATACTATTTCGACTTTCATAAAAACGATCTTTTGATTTCCTTTGTTCTTTTATAAAATCTTTTATAATTTTAAAAGTATATCCATATAATTCTTTTCTTGAAAGAATTAAAAGTCTAAGTAATTTATTTAAAAAATAATACTAATATAATATAGGTCCCAAATTACTATTTTTCTTGAAAATAATTAAAAGAATAAGAAAGTTATATAAATAATATTAATATAATTAAAACCTATTTCTTTCTAAAATTTATATTTTATTTTAAAAGAACTTTGAATATAAATAATATTTTATAAATAAAAACCCATTTATTAATACTTATTTTGTTTAAAGAATTTTATATAATAAATACTGAAAATAATATAATATATACTTTTCTTTATAATTAGTAATACTTGATTTAAAGAAGTTTTCACAACAATTAATAAAATAAATAATTTCTTATATTACTAGTATTACTAACCAAGTTTACTTGTGTCATTTCCAAAACAAAAGAGTAATATTATTTTCTAAAAGTCATTTTCCATTTGTTTCAAACTTTTGAACAGTAGAAGACGAGTTTCCATTTGTCTTTAAAAATTCAACTAATATTACTAAAGAGTAATTTCATCACCACTCAACTAATTCAATAATATTAATCCATCAATTCAGTAATACTAATAAGTCATTTTAGAAATACTAAACTGCTAAATCAACATACCAACAGTCCATCCAACAACACTAATCATCTTAACCAATAATACCAAACACCCTAAACAAGTAACAAAACCCAAATGTTTCAAAGAGCCAATACAACAAATTAAATCAATAAAACCAATACTATCAAGCCAAACAAACTAACACTATATAACAATTTTAATAATACTAATCCCAACAACACCAAAACTCCATCTACCAGTTCTATGAGCTTCAAAAGATGAATACTCCAACCTCTCCAAAAGTCTAAGCAATTCGAAGTTAAAACAGTTCGTTCATAAACCAAAAACTACGAAAATTAAAGAGGAGATTAGCAATTCTTACGAGTCCCTACTCGGGCAGCCTAACGGCGCTCGTTTAAGGATTCGTCGAGTAAATTTGACAGCCTAACGGCATCGTTCCGATTTTTTTTCGAAAACAGACGGGCAGCAGTACGACATCTCGATCGGAATTGAAAAGAAACAAAATCAAACCGTGAGTAATTATCATTTTGAAGGAATTTATGAATTTAAACCGAATTGGAAACAAAATAAAATTGAAATTGAGGCTCACGAGAAGAGAGGCGAGCGGCGGCATCGCGAAGCTCGGTTGGAGGCGACGGGCATCGCGATTGGCGGGGTTGGACGACAGCGCTGCGTCGGTGGTCCAGCGGCGGAGATGGAGGGAGGCGGCGCTGTTTCCGATCGGTGCTGGACGGAGGGCGGCGCTGCTTCGTCGCGGCTGAAGGGAGGCGGGAGGCGGCGGTCGCCGGTTCGGAATAAGGGCGGCGTTGTGCGCTTGACGGCAGCGCTCGTCGATCCGTCGAAGGGGCGCACGGTGGCTTGGTGGAAGAGAGGCGGACGGCGCTGCTTCACGACCGGTGGCGTCTGGAGGCGTGACGGTCGGCTTCCGATCGAAGCACCGTTCGCCGGGGAGAGGAGGAGGCAGGCAGCGACGCGTTTTGGGAGAAGGAAGAAGACGCGTTGAAGAGGGAGAGAGAGGAAGAGGAAAATGCGTTTTGCGTAATTTGAGCCGAGAGAGAGAGAGAACAATTTTGGGGAAAACTGACTTGGGATTTTTGGGAATGGATAACTGAGAAAGAGAAAGGGACGTGTGAGTTTATTTAAAGGAAGAAATATTTTATTTAATGAATTAATTTAAAAAGGGAGGAAGAATAATATGTGGGTAGAAATAAAAGTAGATTTTTAGGATATTTTTCTTCTCAACTCATACACCTTCGGAATTGTTTAGTGCACCAATTTAATTCCGAAAACAAAATTAATACAGTTTTGAAACTCAATTAATATTTTAAAGTATTTTAATTATTCTCAACAAATTATACGGATTGAAAACATAATTTTAAACTTTAATAATTAATTTCTCGTAATCCCTTATCCGTTTGAAATATTCGATTTCTTTCTTCGAACTTGGGAATTTGAAAATAGAGTATATATTTAAATTACACGTTAACACACAAAATAATAAAATTAAAAGAAACAAGGATAATAATATAAAATTATATAATTAAGGTCTCTATGAAATTAAAAGGTACAAAACGGGACGGGGTATTACACCCTCACCCCCTTAACAGGAATTTCGTCCCCGAAATTCAGCTTCTAGGTATTTCTCGACTAGATCTCATATGTTCATCTTCAAGTGGTTCTTCCTCTACATGTCAAAGTTATTGAACTAGCACAATTAGTGACGAAACTTGAAATCATATTAGGGTATGTAGAGTATGGTAGAATTTTCTAACTATTTCAACTTTTGGAATTAGGTCCCATATACTTTTTTTTTTTTCTCATGAGGTTTACTGGTCCTATATTATCTAGTACGGGGGGTTTTTCTTGTTGTCATTCTATTGGTGGTTCTAGAGAAAAGAATAGTATTGTTACGATATGTATAGGTGTGAGAAAGTTATAAAAACATAACCGGATTAACCAAATTAACACACAACGTTAACACTGAAAACACGTGTGGTACGTAATTCACCGCTTCGCATTGGGGCCCCAATGGTACAGTGCTCACATTCGCACAGTGTAATAGGAACCAGTAATGTGTCATTAAGTGATAATCAGATAAAATATAACAGTCAATATAGAGCAAGTAACACACATTGCCAAGTAGCAATTTCATAACATATATATATATATATATATATATAAAAGTCTTGGGTCTTATGAAGATCGATCTACTTTCATTATATTCCAAAATGAAGACAAGACTTCTAGGTAACGAGTTACTACTATCTTAGGTGGATTCTAACATAGAAAGGAAATTTCTAGTAAAAAAAATTTTGTCATTCAGAAACATAATTTAAACATTTAAAGCATAAAAGTTCAAATAGTCACATAATAACATTTATGAAATTTATAAGTCTATGCAATTCACAAAATATTATATTTTAATTGAATATAAACGGCATTTCGTAGTTCTTTCCACACCACGTAGGTGTTGTTTTGAGTTCTCGATCTTTTGACTGTAGTTTTGTTATGAAAGTCAATTCATTGCAAGGTCATAAACTTATAAATACTTTTGATAATAAAACAAGAACATACCTTCGAGGAGCTTCAGACGGTAATAGGAGACACATTTCCCTTCAAGTGATTTAATTAGTAGTCTATACTTACATGATAAGAAAAATTTAATTAAAGGAAAATAATTTTGGTTTGATGAAAACAATGATTTGGGTTTTGGTCCGAAAGTTTTGAACCTAGGCTCTGATACCACCTGTAACGCCCCGAATCCAAAATACATTAAACATCTCAGATTCGAGGTGTCACTTGTAACTAAAATACGAACTATAAAATTTTTGATATAAAAAGGGATAAAATCAGAGATGAGTTTTATGCAGCGGAAGAAATGAGTAGAATAATATTTATAATATATCTCACACACATATATAAAGTTTATTATCAATAGTATCATTTTATTTAAGTGGGAAACTCCGTGTCGTCTCTATTACTGTCCTTGCTCCACGAACTCATAATCTGCAAGGGTTGTAAAAAGGGGGCGTGAGATTTGAATTCTCACGTATGGGTTATTTTGCAACGTTATGGGATTGGTAAATCCGAAGTATATTAAAATTATACTCATTCATAAAACATATCGATTTCGTTAAACAAATGATATGTAAACATGAATATCAAATCACACAAGTAACAAGTCCACAATAATAATTAGTTGGGCATTACAGGTTTCAAATCATATAATTGAAATATCACAAGTTGATTCACAATAAGGGGCAAAGCCCAAATTCATTTTCAAGTAACGACCGAATCTGCCAAAATCATTTTCAACACATTGTGAATCTTCCCCAAACCGTCTCCCACCAACAAATCATGTGACCATGAATCTGAATAATTATTATCACTCATGGTCACCACAAATAATATCAGTGACCATGAATCTGACCTATTGTCACTCATGGGCATACGTGTCAATCCACAAACATAACTGCTCAATGATTACTCGTCTTCCTCTTTCTCATAAAAACTGTCATTTCAAATGGCGGGGAGAATTCACATAATTCATACTTGTATTACTTCATGCTCACAAAATGCCCTTTATCATGCAATGATGCTCGATTTAAATAAAACAATAGACATATTGTATCATATATAAGTATATCACGTAATTCAAATATTTATATTATAGGGATACATTTATGTTGGATTAGTTGTTATAGATTTATTTGGTCGAGTTCAGAGTGTACCAGCACAACGTTATTATTAGCAGATCAATCAACAGATCATCACCCACCTGTTTGCTCCGGGTCCCGTGAACGATGTTCAAACAGATGGTCGGATCCCTCGTGCGTATTCCGATTAGCATAGAGTCCTAATATGAAATCATTTGATTAAAAGTTGGCTCTCGAATTAATGAAAGGCCTAGGAGTTCGTGTTACGAGAACAAGGAAGTTGTTGTCTTGAAAACTTGCTGAAAAGACCTACTTAAAAACACACACTAACTTGGTAAATACACCACTTTCAAAAAGGGTAGTGCATTGTGGGTGTACTTACTAATTTGCTTGTTGTAATACTATTTCGACTTTCATAAAAACGATCTTTTGATTTCCTTTGTTCTTTTATAAAATCTTTTATAATTTTAAAAGTATATCCATATAATTCTTTTCTTGAAAGAATTAAAAGTCTAAGTAATTTATTTTAAAAATAATACTAATATAATATAGGTCCCAAATTACTATTTTTCTTGAAAATAATTAAAAGAATAAGAAAGTTATATAAATAATATTAATATAATTAAAACCTCAATTTAATATTTTCTTTCTAAAATTTATATTTTATTTTAAAAGAACTTTGAATATAAATTATATTTTATAAATAAAAACCCATTTATTAATACTTATTTTGTTTAAAGAATTTTATATAATAAATGCTGAAAATAATATAATATATACTTTTCTTTATAATTAGTAATACTTGATTTAAAGAAGTTTTCACAACAATTAATAAAATAAATAATTTCTTATATTACTAGTATTACTAACCAAGTTTACTTGTGTCATTTCCAAAACAAAAGAGTAATATTATTTTCTAAAAGTCATTTTCCATTTGTTTCAAACATTTGAACAGTAGAAGACGAGTTTCCATTTGTCTTTAAAAATTCAACTAATATTACTAAAGAGTAATTTCATCACCACTCAACTAATTCAATAATACTAATCCATCAATTCAGTAATACTAATAAGTCATTTTAGAAATACTAAACTGCTAAATCAACATACCAACAGTCCATCCAACAACACTAATCATCTTAACCAATAATACCAAACACCCTAAACAAGTAACAAAACCCAAATGTTTCAAAGAGCCAATACAACAAATTAAATCAATAAAACCAATACTATCAAGCCAAACAAACTAACACTATATAACAATTTTTTTATTATACTAATCCCAACAACACCAAAACTCCATCTACCAGTTCTATGAGCTTCAAAAGATGAATATTCCAACCTCTCCAAAAGTCTAAGCAATTCGAAGTTAAAACAGTTCGTTCATAAACCAAAAACTACGAAAATTAAAGAGGAGATTAGCAATTCTTACGAGTCCCTACTCGGGCAGCCTAACAGCGCTCGTTTAAGGATTCGTCGAGTAAATTTGACAGCCTAACGGCATCGTTCCGATTTTTTTTTTCGAAAACAAACGGGCAGCAGTACGACATCTCGATCGGAATTGAAAAGAAACAAAATCAAACCGTGAGTAATTATCATTTTGAAGGAATTTATGAATTTAAACCGAATTGGAAACAAAATAAAATTGAAATTGAGGCTCACGAGAAGAGAGGCAAGCGGCGGCATCGCGAAGCTCGGTTGGAGGCGACGGGCGTCGCGATTGGCGGGGTTGGACGACAGCGCTGCGTCGGTGGTCCAGCGGCGGAGATGGAGGGAGGCGGCGATGTTTCCGATCGGTGCTGGACGGAGGGCGGTTCTGCTTCGTCGCGGCTGAAGGGAGGCGGGAGGCGGCGGTCGCCGGTTCGGAATAAGGGCGGCGTCGTGCGCTTGACGGCAGCGCTCGTCGATCCGTCAAAGGGGCGCGCGGCGGCTTGGTGGAAGAGAGGCGGACGGCGCTGCTTCACGACCGGTGGCGTCTGGAGGCGTGACGGTCGGCTTCCGATCGAAGCACCGTTTGCCGGGGAGAGGAGGAGGCAGGCGGCGACGCATTTTGGGAGGAGTAAGAAGACGCGTTGAAGAGGGAGAGAGAGGAAGAGGAAAACGCGTTTTGCGTAATTTGAGCCGAGAGAGAGAGAGAACAATTTTGGGGGAAACTGACTTGGGATTTTTGGGAATGGATAACTGAGAAAGAGAAAGGGACGTGTGAGTTTATTTAAAGGAAGAAATATTTTATTTAATGAATTAATTTAAAAAGGGAGGAAGAATAATATGTGGGTAGAAATAAAAGTAGATTTTTAGGATATTTTTCTTCTCAACTCATACAACTTCGGAATTGTTTAGTGCACCAATTTAATTCCGAAAACAAAATTAATACAGTTTTAAAACTCAATTAATATTTTAAAGTATTTTAATTATTCTCAACAAATTATACGGATTGAAAACATAATTTTAAACTTTAATAATTAATTTCTCGTAATCCCTTATCCGTTTGAAATATTCGATTTCTTTCTTCGAACTTGGGAATTTGAAAATAGAGTATATATTTAAATTACACGTTAACACACAAAATAATAAAATTAAAAGAAACAAGGATAATAATATAAAATTATATAATTAAGGTATCTATGAAATTAAAAGGTACAAAACGGGACGGGGTATTACAAATAAACATAAAAATCTATTTCAAAAACTAAGATGATTTACAGAATCTGTAATGCATGTTTCAATACTGGAATGTGCAATAATATAAATAATATTTGTTCTGTATTATGTATTATTACCTGATTAAAAGTATGTGAATTATGAATATCACTAATTCTGCATTGAATGATAAATGTTGAAAAAAACAGAAACTAAAAAAAATATATATATATATATACGTATGCATATCAATAGTTGAGTTTTTTTATATGATTTATAATCAAGTATATTTAGAAATACTAATTTGATTTCCCAACTTTCCAATAAATGCAGGGACTTTTCAATATATGTACGATGTACAATAAAGAAATATATATATATATATATATATGTATATATTATATATATATATATATATTATATTTATAAATTTTTTAAAAGAAGAATAAAAAATATATGCATGTGATGTATCTTTAAATATATCACATATCTATTTTGTAGTATGATTATATTAGTCGAAAAAACAATCACCTATAATTTTTTTTAAAACAAATCTATATATATATAAAAGTAGAAGTGAGAAGAGAGAAAAAATTGTTATTATTGGAGCAAGTGAAGTCCACTTACTTTGTGGTGCAATGGCGAGTCTCACTCTCCATTAAAGAGAGTTGATTAACTTTACTATTTTCTTTTCTTTTTTATTTTGCACCAATAATTTCAAAATTCTTTAAGCTATTAATTTTAAATCTATTTTCAACACACTATATATCAAATAAATTATCTTTTAAATATTTTTAGTTTAACATATATACTGCACATATAAAAAGAAAAATCATAATTAAAATATTTATTTTATTAATTTTAAAGTGTTTTTTATTGACTATAAATAATTTTAAATATGATGGATTGAATTTAAATAATTTTTATTTAAACTATATAAGTTTTGTTAAATATTAAAATTATTTTATGAATTTTAGTATTTGTAGTGAATTTAATACAGAATTGAAAATTGAATGGTTAATTAAACAATTGTAATTCTCACATAATATATAATATAATTTTTATATATTAATTGGTTTATGAATTAAATGAATTTAATTAATATTTTTATATAATCCATAATGATCTTGCACATTTAAACTTTATAATATTCAATCCGTGCATCGCACGGGAGAAACACTAGTACATGCAAAAGCAACATAACACACACCACAATTAATAAATAACATTAATATACCTATACTAGATTAGTGCCCCGCGTTTTACGCGGGTAGTTCGCAAAATTAATTTAAAATTTTGTATTCTATTGACGCAACATCACATTATTAATTCAATCTACTTTAATACACACATATACTATGCTGATTCTTTTAAATTTAATTACATATGCATTATATACACTTAAATGATAAAATTTCAAATAATTAGATTTAAATAAAAATTAATTAATCACTTAATCGATAGAATAAATTAAAATTATGTAATATTCTTAATTCCATTAATTAATTTTTTACAAATAAAATTATTATAAATAGGATATTCTCAAATACATTGAGAATATAAAAATAAGTTAATTGAACATTGACATTTCACAATATTAGATTTTTTTAAATTTATTAATCAATATAATAATATTGTAGAATTAAATATATTCAAGTTACTTGTTTGATTTATTAATACATTAAGATTTTTATATATAAGATATCCTCAAATGTAGTTAAATAAATGTAAATTCGTACGTAATTTTTTATACACTCAAGTTATAACAATAAATATTCAAATTTCATAAAAACTTGTCGTATGACTAAACTGGTAAACATCATAACAATTGCTCATGAGGTGTAAGGTGCAAATCCATTTGCATACCCATTTTTTTTATTATATTAGATTCCTTATTATATAAGGCCACATTTATGACACATAAGACACACATAGACGAAATAGATGACACGTAAACATTCGACACATAATTAATTAATACAAAAGGATAATATAAAATACATCAAAATAAATTTATTTTGCTTTTAATACAGAATGAATAAGTTAATTGAATGTTAAATTTTACATAATTAGACTTGTTAAAGTCTAAGTAATCAATTCATCAATATAATAATTATATTTAATTCTTTTATTTGAAATGTTCACAAATTTGAGATTCATAAGTAAATAGATTTATAGACTTAAGTTAAATAATTGTTCAAAATATACAAAGATTAATGAATTGGTTTAGTGGCAAGTAACTTGAAACTAACTGTAATACCCCGTCCCGTTTGATACCTTTATATTCCTAGAACCCTTATTTTATATTATTATCTTTGTTTCTTTTTATTTTATTATTTTGTGTGCTTTTGTGTAATTTAAATATATACCATTTTTACAAATTCCTAAATTCGTAGAAAGAATCGAATCTTTCAAACGAATAAAGGACTACGAGGAATTAAATATTCAAGTTTAAATTAAGGATTTCGATCCGTATATTTTATTGATAAAATTATACTAATATAATTCAAATGTAATAAAATATTATCCGAATTTTAAAACTGTATTAATTCTCAAATAGGAATTAAATCCGTGAACCAAACGATCCCTAAACCGTATCTAGTGGGATCGAAAATATCAGAATTAAAGGGGATTAAACCCTAAGCACATAATTTACTTTCTTTTTAATTAAATTAAAATTGAGAATTAACCTCACCCACATCTTTATTTCCTTCTTTTAAAATAATTAATTAAGTTATTAATTTCAATAAATATCTCTTTCTCTCTCTTATCCCCAAAACCGCATACGGTTTCTTCCTTACCAATTCCTATTTCACTTTCAGCTTTCTCTCTCCCTCTTCCATTTTCTAATTTCACTTATCTCTCAAATCAAAGAAGTCGCGCCCCCTCCTTCATCCTCTCTCCTCGGCCGCACAGCCGCCTCCCTCCGTCGCGTCGACCAGACGCCTCACACAGCCAACAGCCCATCGTGCCGCTTCCTTCACGGAGAAAGACCGCCGTTCACGACCACCGTCGCATCGCCCCCTCCGCCGCGCCTTTCTTTCCACCGATCAGAGAGCCGCCGCTTCAATCCTCACCAACAGGGCCGCCGATCGTCCGCCGCCGCTCCCAGCCGACGTCGCCGTCCACCGTCGCGAGCCGTAGCCCGGACGACCCCGCCGCTCTCTTTTCCGATCGTCGAAGCTCCGCCAGCGCCGCCTCCATCTCCGATGCCCTCCCGCCGTCGCGCCACCAGCCCAAGCGCCGTCAGCCTCTTTCCTCCTTTAAGTGAGTTAATTTTCTAATTATTCCGAATTCATTCAAATTCACAGTTTCTCCAATTATTTTCCATTGAAATAAGAAACCCTCACGATTTTGTTCATTTGTTTTAATCGAGACGTTGTCGTCTCCTCCGCTCTCTCCGATGAAGCCCGAAGGACGAATCGCTACCCGCTTGTTTTTGGAAGAACCGAAACAACGCCGTTAGGCTGTCCGAATAATCTGACGAACAATCAAATCCTTAAACGGACATCGTTAGGCTTCCCGATTTGGGACTCGTAAGACTGCTCGTCTTTTCTCTTTAATTTTCGTAGTAATTAAGATAGGAGTTTCCCCGTTGAGACTTTGTAAGTTTAAGAATATTTATTTTTGGATTGGAGCATGTGAGCTTGTAGATGGAGTTGTTATTGATCTTGTAGATGGACTGTTGGTATTTTAAGTTTAGTATTATTGAATTAGTTGTTTAGTATTGTTGTTTAAGCTGTTTAGTATTCTTGGGTTAGGTGTTTAGTATTATTAGTTTAGTTGGATGATATTATTGGATTGATGAATTAGTTTGGTTTGGTTAGCTGATGATATGGTGATGAAATTAGTTGTTAGTAATATTAGTTGAGTTTTTGGAGACAAAGGGAAACTCGTCTTCCCCTTGTGCGACTGTTAGAAAATTAGAAACAAAAAGATAAGTCGTTTAATATTCAAAATTAATAACAAATGAAAATAGTAATTTTGGGAAAAATTAATATAATTCCTTTGTTTTAGAAGTATTACTAATAATAAGAAGAAAATTACATAGATACTATTATACAAGTTTTCTCTAAAAACCAAATAAGATTAATAAAGAGGTTTTATTTATAAAAATATATTTATATTCAAGAATTCTTTTAAAAATGAGAAATAGAAATCTTAGAAAAGAAAAACCTATTCTTTTGTCTTATTAATACTTTTTAAATAATTATATTATTCTTTTAAGTTTTTCCAAGAATAATATTAATTATGAATATACTTTTAATTTTATAAAAGACTTTTGTTAAGGACACCACTGAAATTAGTAAATACACCCCCCTAATACACCTTCTCTTAAAAAGGGGTGTACTTATCAAAAGATTGTTTTTGTAGTAATCGAAATAGTCATACCACAAGTATACTAGTAAATACACTCCCTCAATACACTCACCTTTTTAAAAGTGGTGTATTTACCAAAATAGGGTATGACCCTTAAGCAAGTCCTTTTTGAGTTTATAAGACCACAACTTTCTCGATTCTCGTAACACAAACTCTCAAGTTTTCCTAATAATTTAAAGGTCAACTTTTAATCAAATGGTTTCGTACTAGGATTCTGTGCTAATCGAAATACGCACGAGGGATCCGACATTCTGGTTGTATATCACTCTCGGGAACCGGAGTTAACAGGTGGGTGATGATCTATTGATTGATCTGCTAATAATAACGTCGTGCCGGTATTTCCTGAACTCGATTAAATCAAATCAAAAATATCTAATCCAACATAAATGTAACACATATCTATATAACTGTTTGGATTATGTGATATAACTATATATGTTATACATTAGCCTGTTGTTTTGTGAATCGATCGCCATTGCATGAGTAAACACCTTATGTGAGCATGAATCAGTTCTGTTGTCAATCGAGTATTTTTCTCTGTGAAGTTTGTTGTGTCAGTTTTATGGAAAGTCAGTAAGTACGGAATTGTGATGTGGGTATTTATTTCCAACCTCCGGGGAGCTGTCGGGGACGCCCTCGGAATAAAGGTTGTTGATTTAGATTAGATTCCGACCTCCGGGGGAGCTGTTGTTGAATGCCCTCGGAATCAAGGTTGTTGATTATTTTCCGGTCTCCGGGGACGCTGTCGTTGGACGCCCTCGGAATCAAGGCTGTTGATGGTTGGAGTTGAAAAGGGAAACTATGATGGAAGAGGAATGGTTGTACGTTTATGGTTTTTCAGTTGTGATAATATGTGATATGACTTTGGCTTTACCCTAATGTGAATCAACTTGTGCTATTTCAATTATATTATGCGAAATATGCTTAAATGATGTTTAAACTTTACAATCTTATATATGTCAACTGATTAAATAAAATAAACACTTTATCAATGAGTATAACTTAACATATTTCGGATTTACCAATCCCATGATGTCGCGAAACACCCATATGTGAGAATTCAATTCTCACGCCCCATTTTCCTAACCCCTTGCAGATTATGATTTCGTGGAGCAAGGACAGTAATAGAGACGACACGGAGTTCCCCACTTAAATAAAACATTACTGATAACGCTATGCTTTATGTACACATATATGTGTGTGAGATACTTATTAAAATTATTCTATTCTTTTCTTTCGCTGCATAAAGACTCGTCATCTCTCATTTCCGTTATATTCCTTCAAAAATTTTTATAGTTCGGACTTTTGATTACAATAACACTTCAAATTCGATATAATTAATATATTCTGGATTCGGGGCGTTACACTAACACAATAGTTGCAATGTCAAACCTTTGTTCTTACAATTTTTTTTCCTAAATTGAACTTAATATTCCACATGGATGCTACATATATAACATAAACCAATAGGATAATAAAAAAAAAATAGTATAACATGACGACACATCAGCTTGTTAAACTCACTATTAGTATAATAGGGGATTTTAGTATATCTAAATGGAAACAAAAAAAAAGTCAAATGATATAAATAATATAGATGTATTAACATCTGCAACTGTTTTCAATTGTAGGAACAATTACCTGAAAGTGAAAGCATCCTAGACGGAAAATGAAACAAAAAGGCTGCTGAAAAACTCATTCATACACAGGTACGTTTCACTATATAATATCATTGTGAAATATATTAATCATTTTATATATAGATTATATTATACTTTATGAGTAGTTCTAGGATGCATCCAAGTGCATACTATGCACTTGGATTTTTCACTCAATTTAAAATCAATTTTGACCAAGTAAAAATTCGCGGGTCAGCCCAACCCGACCAAAACTCGCGGGTCAGACTAACCCGCATCTCTCTCCTCCTCCCTTCCGCTTTCTCCTCTGAATCCGACGGCCAGGAAACCTTCATCGCCCATGTTTCCAAATCTCTGAAGCCTCTCGCTAGTTTACTTGACAGTTTTTGTGATGAACCAAATTGACCTCCGTTCCTGGTGCTCGTCGGTAGAAATCAAAACAGACATAACTTTTGGAGTCAGACTCAGAATTTTTATTGTGATACCTTTTTGAAAGCGGATCGACGATTCGAGTTGAACTCACCGCGCATCGCGCGGTGATGTACGCAAGTCTGGGCCCAAATTCCAACGTTTGACAGTGTTGAACCTACTTTTTCTGTTTGAGACTTATTACAACTTGGGGTATTGGTGATTATAACTTCGGGTATTGGTGATCAAATCTTGGGATATTGGTGATTACAATTTGGGGTATTGTTGATTATATCTTGGGGTATTGGTGATTATATCTTGGGGTATTGGTTATTATATCTTGGGGAATTGATTATTACAACTTGGGGTATTGGTGATTATAACTTGGGGTATTGGTGATCAAATCTTGGGGTATTGGTGATTATATCTTGGGGTATTGGTTATTATAACTTGGGGTATTGGTTATTACAACTTGGGGTATTGGTTATTACAACTTGGGGTATTGGTTATTATAACTTCGGGTATTGGTGATCAAATCTTGGGGTATTGGTGATTATATCTTGGGGTATTGGTGATCAAATCTTGGGGTATTGGTGATTATATCTTGGGGTATTGGTTATTATAACTTGGGGTATTGGTTATTACAACTTGGGGTATTGGTTATTATAACTTCGGGTATTGGTGGATCAAATCTTGGGGTATTGTTGATTATAACTTGGGGTATTGTTGATTATAACTTGGGGTATTGGTAATTAACTCTTGGGGTAATCCTGAATAATTATTTGATACATTATTATTGAGTAATTCTTAGGGTATTGGTGATTATAACTTAGGGTATTGGAGAATATAACTTATAGTATTGGTGATTATAACTTGGGGTATTGGTGATTAAGTCTCGAGATATTGGTAAATAATTTTTTAGGGATATAACTTGAGGTATTACTGATTATAACTTGGGGTATTGGTTATTATAACTTAGGGTATTGGTAATTATAATTTGGGGTATTGGTGATATAACTTCGGGTATTGGTGATTATAACTTCGGGTATTGGTGATTATAACTTCGGGTATTGGTGATATAACTTCGGGTATTGGTGATTATAACTTCGGGTATTGGTGATTATAACTTCGGGTATTGGTGATATAACTTCGGGTATTGGTACGAAGCGCGCACGACCCATTTTCAACTCCGATTGTTGCCAGACCCGCGAATTTTGGTCGGGCTGTGCCTGACCCGCGAATTTTTTGTTGGATCCCACAAACCGACCCGTGAATTTTTTGTTGGATCCCACAAACCGACCCGCGAATTTAGTCAAAATTGATTTTAAAATCAATTTCAAATTGGGTGCAAAATCCAAGTGCATACTATGCACTTGGATGCACCCTAGAATTTGTCATAACCCAATGAACTTTATATCTTAGACTAGGGTATTATTCTTATAAATAGACTATTGTATTCATGATTATACTCACTCTTACACAAGATCATCAGTGAAAACTCCTGGCTTGGCTCGCCCCCAGACGTAGTCGTTCCCGACGAACTGGGTGAACAAATTGTGTCTTTTATTTTATGCAATTATTTACTACAGTATGTATGAAGTTGAAAGTCATTAATATATAAATCAATCAGCCAAGGAAAAAATATATAAACAGAATAAAAATTCTTAAAAATCATAAAATACAATGACTTCTATATTAAAAGGTGTTCCAAAATCAACAATGTCAGATTAAATTCGTAAAATATTGTGTGAGTACAAAATATATCATTTCACATATACTAAAAAATATTTGATATCGTAACTTGATGAAAAATAATATTAGAAAGGTAGTCAAACTACAATTATTAATACATTCAACAATAGATTTTTATTTGGAGTATTATATTGTTCTAGTTATTTTTGTAATTTGAAGGAATTATTAATTTATTATATTGATGGGACCACTAATGTATGTAGGTGTATTTTGAAAAATTATTTTTTTATTATCTTATTGAAATTGGTAAATTTTTTAACTGGCCCAAACCTAGATCGGAGAAAATTATTATTTTAGAGAGTTTATTAATTTTACAGAGGTTTTACTATACCTTATACTCCCTCCGTCCCAGGGGAATTTGCACCCCTGGGATGGCACACATATTAAGAAAAAGACGAAAGCTTACAATTGTTGACTTTTCAAAGCTGTAAAGGGAGGAAAATTAACTCTTGCTTAAGAGTTAATTATTCCCTCCCATTTTTCCCACCAAAAATCGGATGAACAGTAAATACAATAAAAAAATCAAAATTCTTTTAAATAATCTAAAAAATTCAAAAATTACATTGAAAAAAAGGTGGGAAAAAATTTACCACCACAATTTCAACAATCTAATCACCATTAAATGATGAATGACCAAAAATTCAAAAGTAATAGTCCCTCCAAACTTCACCAGACTAAAAAAAGACCTATAAATACAATTTCTCTTAACAACCACATTGAATGCTCTCATAAATATATCAAAAAGATGGTTAACAACAGGATAACACCTGATCTTTCCCAAGAAGAGAGAGTGTTGATTGACCAATTTTTACTTGCCAACAACAAAGACGGGGCTGTGAACAATGGAAATGTCAAGGAAGCAGCATCATCATTTGGAGTTTCAAGGAGGACTATTCAATACACTTGGAAAGCTGCAAAACAACAAATGTTAGATGGTGTTCCTGCTTTATTCAAGTAAAAAAAAAGAAGGGTTTAGGAGGTAATGAGACAATTCAAGTAAATGTTGAAGCTATGAAGCTCGTACCTTTCAGCAAAAAAAACACAATAAGAAAATTGGCCAAGGAGTTAAAAGCCAGTAACAGCAGTGTTGGTAGATAGATCATAAAAGGTAAAATTTTACCCCATACAAATGATATACATCATGTTCTAACACCAGTTAACATGCTGAAAAGGCTGAAGTACAACCTACATTCATTGGAATATGATAGATACTCCAACCAAATCAAGTTCCAAACCATGCATAATGTCATACACATTGATGAGAAATGGTTTTACATGTCAAAGTCAAGTGAGAGGTTTTATATATTACCAGGGGAAGTTGAGTCATATAGAGCATGCAAAAGTAAGAGGTACATTGTGAAAGTGATGTTCATGTGTGCAGTGGCAAGACCACTATATTCTATTAAGGGTGAACTCATCTTTAATGGAAAGATTGGCATCATCCCATTCACAAAGAGGGTACCAGCTCAAAGGAATAGCAAAAATAGAGTGAGAGACACAATGGAGACTCAACCCATTGATTCAATCACTAAAGATGTGACTAGAATTTGCCTTGTGCATCAGGTAAACAAATTAACACATGTTTTTTTAAGTTAAATGTCATCATATAGTTTATGCATGGATTCATGTCTCCTAATGTGAATACCGTGTTCAACTAAATCAAAGCAAACACATTGATGTCATCATATAATACACCAAAAGATCATATAACCATCAGAACTCGTATAACCCACTGGAATAAAACCAACAGATCATCATGAATATAACCAACAGGTCATCATGAATATAACCCACAGATCGTATATACACCAAAACACCATATAACCAACAGATTATTAACAATATAACCAAAAAATCATCAACATAACCCACAGATCATCATGAATATAACCAACAAATCATCATGAATATAACCCACAGATAAACATCACATAACCAACACATCATCAACAATATAACCCACATATCATATATGCAGTGGCAAGATCATATAACCTACAAAAATTGTATAACCCACAAAAATCATAACCCAATAGAAATCGTCATGCAAAAAAAGGGTTTTACAGGGTCACCTTAAGAACAGCAGGAGCTTGAATCGCAAGGAATTTCATAAAAAAGACACATTTTTGTGGGGTATCGAAGGAAGATACCACTGGTGGAAGCACAATCTCTTCCATTTGAGTCTCGGGCACACATGACTCTTCCAAAAGTAGATCAAGCGGCGCTACCAACGATTCGGCCACAAAAATTGAACCGGCTTGTAGATCGGGCGGCGCCGTGCTCAAATCGGCCATAAAATTTGACCCTATCGGCAAATCGAGTGGTGCCACCATCGAATCCGTAGTGAATAGATCGGGTAGCTCCACGAACCAATCCGGTAAAGGTGAACTATTTACCAAAAAAGCGGCACCGCCGACTCCGCCTCAAAACTCAACCACGCCTCCAAAACAAGAGACAGGAATAAGGAATCAACCCCTTCATCTAAATCGAGAGACGAGGATAATGAATTTGGGACGTAATTGTGTTTTCTCATATTTGAAAAACTAGGGTTTTTGTCGCTGCTGTGAGAAACAGCGAGAGACGGAGAGGTGAGAGACAACAAGGGTGAGAGATGGCAAGGGTGAGAATAGCATATCGAGAGAGAGAGATGAAGATGAGAAGTCGTTGGAATGGGGGGGTTGGGCTGACTGATTTATTAGGTTTTAGGTTTAGGATTTTATTAGTAAATAAAAAGGCGATTTTATAAAAAGAGAAAGGAAAAGAGTACGGGTGACCCCACAAACCGGGGTCTAGGAACCAAACGTGAAGCAATGTATGGGCCGCATTAAAAAAACTCGAACCTCCCTTGAGGACAAACCAGCGTAGACAAAAAAGCGTTACCAACCACACATGCTTCGTTCCAAAATAAGTGAAAGCCCAGAATACAAGGCAAAGAAAGGATAACTCCTAGCCAACAGGCAAATAGGAGCCAGCCCTGAGACCAAACTCCCAACCTAAAAGGTTGAATAGAGACTGGTCTAGAAAGGAGCCTAGAATACAAGGCTAAAAAGGGGGTGAAACGACCCTAAACTCTACAAAAACCCATAGTTCATATTAGCAAAAACAAAGGCAGCTAAGAAATTCGGACACTGCCCGAGCCGTCTAGTCTTGCCGTGAAGGGCCACCAAGGCATCAGCAGCTCGATTTCCTTCTCTAAAAATGTGTGAGTAGTGTATCGTCCTAGAATTCGCCCCTGACATCACCTGACTCCAAAGTCCCCTTAATCTCCAAGGAATAAATGGGATTTCTCGTCTCACCGTCTGGAGAGCCAACATCGAGTCAGTTTCAACCCAAATATGTTGCCACCCTTGCGAAAAAGCATGCTCAAGGGCCAAAAGAATAGCTGTGATTTCGGCCTCCAATGGAAAGCCCCATCCAAAAGCCTTAGAGATACCCTTCGCGAGGGAAGCAGACTCCCGAACCCAGGCTACAATCGTAGCCAAGCAGCGACGCGGGGGAGGCCTCAAATTCTCATGGAAAGCTTTGTTGTGGAACCACCAAACCGACCATATAGTCGTAACAAAAGCCAATCGCCATATTCTGCCAGCTTGTTTAGGATTTAATTAGATTAACATAAGTAAATTAAATAATTAAGCGAGCATGGGCTTATATTTAACTTGCTAAGTGATGGTAATTTTGTAAATAAGTGTAATGCACACTTCCCTTATTTGGGGTGTGCAAATTCGCTTGGGGCACACCAATAAGAAAAGTGTGCAAATTCATTTGGGACGGAGAGAGTATTAACTAAACCATGGAGTATCAATTATTAACCACCTTTTTACTACCCTGCAATGTAAAAATATTCGGATAACCTCTGCAATTCTACTTGTAATGAACGATATCCCTTTTATCTCAGCCCTTTTTCTATTCATAGAAAAGAAAACCAACCCCATGAATGACAGATTTTCGAATTGAAACTTTATACACGTGGAGAAAACTCTAATTCTGTATGCATCATTATGTATATCTCTAAGTAAAAAAGAGAAGAAAACGGAGTTGCATCACTTTTCCCATCATGTAGGTAGCGTTCTAAGCAAACGAAGCGCAGTGGCCCATTGCGGTCTCCGTGAGAGCACAAGTTTCCTCAACACAGCAACTGCTCCAGCCGCTACAATCGCTGCATGGTTCTCTTCATCCATGCTCAAATTGTAGAGTATAGCTAAGCAGGCTTCCACCGTCCGATCGCCACCATTTTCCATCACCTTCACCAGCGCAAAAATTCCTCCGCCCGAAGCAACTGCTCTGGTGGACCCCACCGTCCCTTCGGATGTGATTCTGTTGAGCTCCAAAACAGCGGATTCCTGCACTTCAGAGGAAAACGAGTTCTTTATCTTTTCTATCAACTTGGGAATCGTTTCGTAAAGAGTCACTTCCGTATGGACTTCATCTGCTGACTTCATATTGTGGCCGGATAGAGAGGCAAGTTTGACTAGGCAAGCGGCAACCCAGTCTTTGTTTTGAAGAGGAATGCTGGATACCAGGATTGGTCGAAGCAATTTGGTGAAATGATGTGTCTTCGCATTTAGGTGGAACTGCTCGTAATCGAGCAATTTTGTAAGCAAACGGGATGCTGCAGATGCCGCTAGACCAGTTTCTTCTAGTTCCAGGAGATGCACTTCTCTATCATCCTCTGTTTCTGCTACAAGGGACTGAGTAAATCGAATGCATTTTAAATGGTATTAGTTGGTTAGTGTTAGTTATTTTCACTGGACAGTGTTAGTTGCTTTCATTGCATGGTGAAATTGGTGCACCTGAGTGACTCTCTCTGTCCAATATTAGTAGTCCTGTATTTTGGGCTATTACATAAGCTGAAGGATTTTGTCAAGTATTGAGAGGTCAATTTGTAAATAAAGTGATTGTTTATGAAAAATATTATAATTATATATTTCATAAACAATAATTTTATTAATAAATGAATCCCACAATATCTCATAATACCCTCCAACTTATGACAAAAAATAACAGCCTAAAAAATAGGACTATTAATATTGAACGGATGGAGTACTAGGCAATTAGTTTAAAGAGACATTAAGCAAAAAGGTTTTACTCAAGCATACCCACTAAAGATTTCTGTTGAAAAAATGTTTCTAAGCCGGATTCCACACCAGCTGAGATTAGTTTTTCAACAGTAGAAGGTGCAATCACCACAATGAACTCTAGGATGGAAGCTGCTTTTCTCTGCAATTCAGGAACTGATGTCTTCAAGATATCCACAAGGCAAGAGAGGAACGTCGAATCGCCAAGGTCTCCTTCAGAAATAGTCTGTCTGCTGTCAAAGCGATCATCATTATATCACATATAATCGTTTTCATTAACGAACGCATGCAAATTAAATTGTGCAAAACAAAAATCATAGTGAACTCAAACAGGAATCTGATGTTTTTATGACGAGATTTAAATCTAATTTAGGGATTCCGATATATTTTATACACCCATTACTTAACTTTCAACGTGCAACCTAACTAGAATATTTTAGGCATAATGCATTAAAAGGCTCCTGAACTATCGCATTTTCTTTCGAAAGACCACTTAACTATTTTTTGTTTTAAAAAGCCCCTGAACTATTAATTTTTGTTTCACGAGGCCCCTAATAACAAAAATTCACAAATTTTGCTAAGTTATTTTAATTTTTTCATTAAAATAAAACAAAGCAACTATTAAAATCGAATTTCAACAAAAAATATATCTCTAACGGATTTTCAGTAGGGGCCTTATGAAACAAGAATTATATTCTTTAAGGACTTTTTGAAATAAAAAAATAGTTTAGGGGCCTAATGAATTTTTAAACAAAATTTGATAGTTTGGGGGTCTTTTAATACATTGTGCCAAGATTTTACCGTAGTATCCTTGGAATTTGAATATAAACTCAAGACAAGAACCTGGAGGCCAATTCTGATGAGATCATATCATTAGTCAGGTCCCATCCCTTTCCGAACCCATTACCTGCTTCAGCATAAAACTGAGAGACGAATTATTAGAAAAAATGTTGCATAAAAGAAGAAATGATGGAAAATATCTTGAAATTGTTTAATATCCACAGACCTTTGATTTCAATTCTTTGTTAGGGTCTAAAATCCGAGCAAGAATATTTAGAATCTGCAATTCAGCACAACATTTTCCCAAGTTCAGTGATTATATTAGAAATGCTTCAAGTAATACAGCTCGAGAGAAAATATATGTAGCACTACCATTGAAATTGAGACACTGGAGATATCTGACTTAGACTGCTTCAGCAAATTTACAAGAGAGTGCAAAACGCCTTCTTCTTCAATTCTCTGGCAAACATTATTGCTGGATACCAATGTGAATACAGAGGTTCAATAAAATCAATTAAAATCATAATATGAAAAGTTTGCACCCAAAACACCACAACCCCTTTTGTGTCTAAAATTTTCTTTGAGCCCCCACCTCCATAAAAAAAATCAGTCCAGGATGAAAATAACCTCGATATATCCATTTTCGTGGTCACCAATATCGATATTGAGGGTAATAATATTTCCATAATATCCGTAAATAGAATTGGTAATATCGATAAATATCAATATGCAATATCAATTCCAATTGTACTTTTGTTCAATTTGAGCATAATATTGATAAAATATTGGAAAATATCGAAAAAATAACGAGAAATATCGAAAAAATATCGGTATTTTCGATAAATATCAATTAATATCACAAATGTAAAATTTACTCTATTTTTATTGTTAAATTTATGTATTAAAGGTTTATTATTAAATTTTCATAATTTTTCAGATTTACTGATATCGAATATATCGATATCGCAATATCCATCGATATTTTCACAAATTTAAGGTCTCGATATATCTATCGATATCGATATTTTCAACCTTAACTTCTACCAGATTTATCAATCAGTTACGTATTACCTGATGGACAGCCTGTCCAAAGCCCGGAGAACAGCGAGTCTAACAGTTTGATTAGGATGATAAATTAACTGAACGAAATGCTTGATCGCACCAGCTTCTTTAAACGAGACACGCATATGTTCATTAATGGATGCATCAGCAACGGCCTCTGCAGCTCTTGCAATAGCCGACTCATCTTCGAGTCCAAGAATTAAAACCAAGCGTGCAACGGCATCTACTTGGGTCAAAAGTGTGGACCTAAAATCGGACGAACCTTCACCGTTAGAGTTACTATCATCTTCACTTTCGATTGCCCCTATACGAGCGAGAAACTGTTGCTGTGTTCTTCCGACTATTGCGTTCCTCTTTGCCTCCTCTAACTCCGCATTCCTTTCATCAACGCTTAATCCGAGTAGCAGTTCTGAAGCACCGTATCTGGAAGGAACTTTGGAGCTCTGTTCGATCTTTGTACCATCGGGTAAAGAAGGCCACGAGTACAAAGATGGTCTAAAAGAGTTGTATGCTGCTGCACCAACCAAAGGCACCAGAACTAGACCTTCCTCCATGATAAGTATTTTGTTATACTTATCTTTGGCGAGTTCTAATAATGCATTTCTTGCTACCTTCCTAATGACTTTGGATTCGTTCTCAGCATCTGTCAGCAGCTTTGCCTGCATTGTGTATACAGTGATCAAATACAATGCCACCCAAAATATGATGCTTGTTAGAAGTGAATAAATATTTGCAGAAGAATATCTCGAGTTTAAGATGTGATAGTAATTGCAAACTAAATATGAGAAGCCACATGGGAGAAGTAATAAGATATGTATGGCTCAAGTGGTTAGAGCCCCACCACCCAACCCATGATGTGAGGTCATGGGTTCGAGTCATCATTTGCCCAATCAAAAAAAAAGTTGTGCTTATGAGTGAACTCATTAGCTAATAAGATGGAATATTTGAGTCTTACGAGTTAAATATCTACACTTAAGAGCAAGATCAATGTTTGTAAAATTTCAACCAAAATCATTGTGATTAAGCTTGATGGCTCTTCTACTATAACATGTAACTTCATTATCGACAAAAACTTGTACGAGACGGACCCCATTTACTATATATATGACACATGAGCTTATGGTGCTCCAACCCAACTATGTTTTAAAGAGTATGACCAAATACTTACGTGGAGCACTGTCTCTATCTCACACAAGGTCTGTTATGTCAGTAAATCATGCAATAACTGAAAAAGAAGCTAAGAACTGACTCTCACCAATTTCGGGATAACTCCAGCTTCAACCATTATTTTATGATTTGACTGCCTTAATGATAAATTTGCCAAAATTCCCCCAGCAGCCTCCACGGCTTTAATATCTTCATCGTCCAAGTAGTTGACAAGTAAAGGAAGGATCTCAGAGCTAGAAAGACGAGCACTGAGCTCCTCATCCACAGACAAGTTCCACAAGGTACACATAGTTTGCTCCTTAACCTGCACAAGTCCATACAACTTAACTTAAACCATGAACCACACAAAGAAAACAGATGATTTAGTATGCCAATTTCGGCTTTACATTAAAAGACAATGAAGGGCGTGCGAGCAGGGCAGTCATCTCTTCTACTGCACTGCTTTCTGCTACTGAGTTTCTGTAAAGATTGATGGACGATATAACCCTTAGAAGACCAGCAGCTGCTTCGCAAGCAGAAGCTGAGTCGGACTTGAGAAGGTTCACAACGAGATTGACAATTCCATGATATTTCATGATGTTGTCGACACAATGCTTTCCACCAAGAGAGTACTTCCAGAGAGCAACAATGGCCTGCTCCCTGTCCAGAGGATCCTTATCGAGCCCAAGCATGCGAACAAACAACCCCACATAACCATCATTCGAACTAAAAGTGTTGTCCCTTGATGTCACAACATTCTGAAATTGGCTGGACAATTAGTTTCAAGACAACACAAAATTGGCAACAACAATAAAAAAAATACATTAAAAGACCCCTAAACTATTTTTTGTTTTAAGAATTCCCTAAACTATTACTTCTTGTTTTACGAGGCCCTTGGTAACGAAAATTCACAGATTTAGCTGAGTTATTTTAATGTCTTTCATTAAAATATGACAAATCAACCAAATTCAATGCTATTAATATTGAATTCCAACAAAAAAATGTGTCTTTAATGGATTGTCAAAAGGGCCTTATGAATCAATAATCATATATTTAAAGGCTTTTTTAAACAAAAAAATAATAATTTAGGGGCCTAATAGAACAAGAATGTATAGTTTAAGGGCTTTATAAAATAAAAATTAGTTCAGGGGCCTTTCAAAATAAAATTTGATAGTTTGGGGTCTTTTGATACATTATGCCAATAAATAAAAGAAAGATAAGAGTGTTGTCTCAACATTCTGGACAATTAGTTTCAAAACAACACAAAATTGACAACAACAATCAAAAAAATAATTTTTCAATAAATAAAAGAAAGCTACGAAATGTGGTTGTTGAGCAATCAATTTATGATATTAGCAGCAGTTCAGGCTCCGATAAAACATGACATTACCAGTCGAAATAATCAAATAGACCAAATGAAATATAAGGTGTGGGATTCTTACAGAAGCTGAAGATTGGTTTTGGGCAGCATCACTGCAAGCCCTTGAGCAGCATAGCCTTTGCTTCCTTTTTTGAAGACGAAGAGAATAGTGCTCCACATTTGCAAACTGTTTAACTGCGAGAGGGGGCAAAGAGGGTTTAACAAAAATTGGGGGCTTCAATTGTAGGTGGGTTGGGAATGGGATTGCTGAAGACATATTGCTTACTACTACTTTCTTCCACTATTACACTAAAAACGAAATTAACAGGATTTTTCCCTTCTTTTCTTTTTCACGAGAGAGGAGGAGAAAAATCAATATGTTTCTAGAGTCTTCTGCTCACCCTCCTCTTCGTGTCGTCGCTATTACTGTCCTTGCTCCACGAAATTATAATCTGCAGGGGTTGTAAAAAAGGGGGCGTGAGATTTGAATTCTCACGTATGGGTGATTTGCAACGTCATGGGATTGGTAAATCCGAAGTATATTAAATTATACTCATTAATTAATAAAGTATTTAGTTCATTTAAGTAATTGACATAATAATACGAACATATATCACAGAAGTAACAAGTTCATGTAATAAATAATTGGGCATGACAGGTTTCACATTCACATAATTGATATATCACAAGTTGGTTCACGTTAAGGGGCAAAGCCCACAATCATTTTCACATATAGTAAATCTCTTCCAAAACACCATAAATAATAACAGCGACCATGAATCTGATCTATTATCACTCATGGCCGTACGTGTCATTCCACAAAAATAATTACCAGTGACCATGAATCTGATTTATTGTCACTCATGGCCATACGCGTCATTCCGCAAGAATAATTATCAGTGACCATGAATCTGACTTATTGTCACCCATGGTCATACGCGTCATTCCGCAAGAATAATATCAGCTTTCCTTTTCCTCACAAAAACTATCATTTCAAAACATGGGGAGAAATACACATAATTCATACTCAAAAGATTCATGCTCACAAAGTGTCCTTATTACCATGCAGTCATAAACGATTTATATAATTAGATAAACACAACAATCCATATAAGGTATATATATAATAATATCATATAGTTCACACACTTATATAATAGGGTGTACATTTATGTTGGATTAGTTGTTTTAGATTGATTTAGTCGAGTTCAGAGTATACCAGCACAATGTATATTAGCAGATCAATCAACAGATCATCACCCACCTAATTTTTTGGAGTCCTGAGAATGGTGTGCAGACGGATGGTCGAGTCCCTGGTGCGTGATCCAACTAGCACTGATTCCTAATATAAAGTTATTCGATTAAAAGTTGATTTTTGAAGAGTTTAGGAAGAACTCGAGAATTTGCGTTACTTGAGACGAGTGGTTGACGTATCATATACTTTAAAAGGACTTACTTAAGAGTCACACCCTGTTTTGGTAAATACACCACTTCTTATAGGTTGGTGTATTAGGGGAGTGTACTTACTAAATTCCTTGTTGTAATACTATTTCGATCTCTACAAAACAATCTATTTGATATTCTTATTTTTTCATAACTAAAAAGCTTTTATAATTTAAAAGTATATCTATCTAATATTTTTCCCCAAAAACAATTAAAAGAAAAGGAAAATTATTTAAATAATATTAATATAATAAAAGTCACGAATTAATATTTTTCTTTCTAAAATTAGTATTTCTTATTTTAAAAGAACTTTGAATAAAGTTTATATTTTATAAACAAAAACCTCTTTATTAATAAATATTTTGCTTAAAGAATTTTATATAATAAATACTAAAAATAATATAATCAATATTTTTCCTTAATATTAGTATTATTAATCAAATTGACTTATGTTACTTTCAAAACAAAAGAATAATACTTATTTTCCTCAAAATTCTTTTCATTTGTTACTTATATTTTGGATATAAACGACTTGTCTTTTTCGATCCTTTTCTAAACTCGACTGATATAATAATTTTGATAACCCAAAGTGCTACTTTTAAAAACCAAAGGTATTGTTCTTTTCCAAAAAGAGGAACAAGGATTTAAAGAAAATAAGGTTTTCCTTTGCCCATAAAAACTCAACTAATATTACTAACAACTAATTTCATCACCATTCAGTTAATTCAATAATACTAATCCATCAAATGAGTAATATCATCCAACCAAAACAATAATACTTAACTCCAAAACCAACAATACTAAATAGTTATCTCAATAACACCAGTAGAAAATTAACATCAATATCAAAACTCCATCCACCAATTTCACAGTCCCTAAACAGAACTCCAGAGTTTACAAAACTCATAACCGTAGGGGATTTGAATTAAAACAGCCTATGCCAAAGGCTACGAAAAACAGGAGTAGGAAACTAGCAATCATAATTTATTATCTCTAACTAGTGTGTGAAAACTACTAACCATGTTTAAATATACTGGGATTCAATCCAGATTCGTGTTTATCTCAAAAAGCGCCAATCACCTATTAATCGCTTAAAGCAACCCATGCTTGATTGACTCTAAAGTCGTTCACTTTTTAGCTTCGAAAAGTCTTTCATATGCCAACAATCAGATTTTTTTTCTCTCTGGGGATAACAATTATCACACCAGTATGAAAACCGTGATCATAGAGAGAGTGAGAGAAACTTTTTTCTGCACGCCTAATCAATGTTTTCAGAGAACAAAAAGGACTGTAAACTGTAGTAAGATGCCACCAAATTCAGAAAACAAAACAGAGAATTCATAACTGAAAAAAAACCTTTTCTCGAAGGGAATTAATTGGGGAAACTGTAAAATTGAACGAATTCGGGAACGGATAGAAAGAGGGGACTCACTTAAAGCGGCGATGGACTCCGAGCGACGGAGAAAAGGCGGCGGCGTCACGGCTTTGGGCGAAGAGGACAGAGGGAGCGGCGGCACAGGCGATCGGCGCGAGGAGGCGTGGCGCTTCGGAGAGCGGCGATTGCGTCTGGTAGCAGGGCGACGGCGTAGCGACTGCGGCCGAGAGCTGGAACACGGCGGCGTTTCGGCTGGGCTGAGGCGCGATTTGATTCGGAACAGGGGGAGAGGCTGGATGGCGGCGTTGGCTGGCTGCTGAGAAGAGGCGCCGCGGCCCTGGGCGACGTCGGCGGCTTCGCGGTCGGTGGTTTGGCGCCGGCGAAGGACTGAGAGGGGAGAAGATGGGTGGCGATGGTGGCTTTGCGTCTTCGAAGAGAGAGAGAGAGAGTGAGGCTGAGAGGAAACTGATATATGTGTGGGAATTGAGGATAAGGTCGATGATTACATATTGAAAGAAAAAAAAAAAGGACACGTTTATTTTATAGAAGGAATTCTTTTAATTAGTTAATTAATTTTAAAGAAGGAAAATAATATGTGGTTAGGATTAATTAATTTATTTATTTAATTCAAAAAAGAAAGTTATTTATGGGTTAACCCCCTTTAATTCGGATATTTTCGTTCCCAATTGATACGATTTAGGGATCGTTGGTTCACGAGTTTAATCCCAAATTGAAAATTAATACAGTTTTAAAATTCGATTAATATTTTATTTTAATTATTCTCAATAAATTAAACGGATCGAAATCCTAATTTTAATCTTTGAATATATAATTTCTCGTAGTCCCTTATCCGTTTGAAATACTCAATTTCTTTCTTCGAATTCGGGAGTTTGAAATAGGGTATAAATTTAAATTACACAGTAGCACACAAAAATAATAAAATTAAAAGAAACACAATAATAATATAAAATAAGGCTTTCTAGGAAAATAAAAGGTATAAAACGGGACGGGGTATTACATCCTCACCCCCTTAACTGGAATTTCGTCCCCGAAATTCAGCTTCTAGGTATTGCTCGTCTAAATCTCGTATGTTCATCTTCAAGTGGTTCATTCCTCTATATGTCAAAGTTATTGAACTAATACAATGAGTGACGAAACTTGAAATCGTATTAGGGTATGTAGAGTATGGTAAAATTTTCTAACTATTTCAACTTTTGGAATTAGGTCCCATAATATATTTTCTTTTCTCATGAGGTTTAATGGTCATATATTATCTAGTACGTGGTGTTTGTCTTGTTGCCATTCTATTGGTGGTTCTAGAGAAAAGAATAGTATTGTTACGATATGTATAGGTGTGAAAAAGTTATTAGAACATAACTGGATTAACCAAATTAACACAACGCTAGCACTGAAATACGTGTGGTACATAATTCACCGCTTCGCATCGGGGCCCTCAATGGTACAGTGCTCACATTCGCACAGTATAATAAGAACCAGTGATGTGTCATTAAGTGATAATCAGATAAAATATAACAGTCAATATAGAGCAAGTAACACACATTGCCAAGTAGCAATTTCATAACATATAATATCATATAAGGGTCTCGACTTCTATGGAGGTCAGTCTACTTATGTCATATCCGAAAATAAAAATAAGTCTTCTAGGTACCGAGCTACTACCATCTTAGGTGGATTCTAACATAAAAAGGAAATTTCTAGTCAAAATTTTAGTCATGGAGAAACATAATTTAAACATTTAAGGCATAAAAGTTCAAATAGTCACATAATAGCATTTATGAAATTTATAAACTTAACAAATATATTCATTTATGCAATTCACAAATTAATTTATTTTAATAGCAATATAAGCGATATTTCGTGGTTTCTCTACACCTCGTGGGTGTTGTTTTGAATTCTCGATCTTTTGATTGGAGTTTTGTTATGAAAGTCAACTTATTGCAAGTTTATAAACTTATAGGCACTTTTGATAAATAAAACAAGAACATACCTTCGAGGAGCTTCAGACGGTAATAGGAGACACATTTCCCCTCAAGTGATTTAATTAGTGATTTATACTTACATGATAAGAAAATTTATTTTAAGAAAAGGAAATTTTGGTTTGATGAAAACAATGATTTGGTTTTAGGTCCGAAAGTTTTGAACGTAAGCTCTGATACCACCTGTAACGCCCCAAATCCGAAACACAACAATAATATAAAATAAGGCTTTCTAGGAAAATAAAAGGTATAAAACGGGACGGGGTATTACATGTTTTGTTATTGTCCAAAGAAGGATCGAATGTCAAAAATTGAAGAGCCTTGAGACATTTATTTATATTAAATTTTGACTATTGTTAATGCTTGAACTTTATGAACAATGATTGATTTTTTTATCAATTATGAATTTTATGAATAATTTTTTAACCATGTTTGAATTTTTTAGTTTAAATGGTAGCGTATTACAATTACAAATCTATATTTTATATTAAAAATTATTAGTTTTATTTTTTTTTCCCGGAGCCCATTAGTGGCCCGTATAGCCCGCGGACCGCTAGGGTTAGGGTTATGTTTCGAGTGTTAGTGGACCGATTAAAATGAACCGATAATGCCCGAAACCGTTTAGGCCCGCAGCCATATAGGGCTGACTCTATAGGCGTCAGCCCGTTTAACATCCCTAGTAATAGTAAATGATATTGTATAATTATATATATATTTGTAGAATTAAAATTTCAAAATTTTGATATTAAAATCCAAACTAAACTGAATTTTAGAATACAAAACTTAAATACAGATTTTTAAAACAAAAAAAAGAACGCATCAGCACAATTTATTAAAATTAGGTTGCCCTTTAACTATCATACAAGGCAAAGTATTATATAAAAATAGTTCATGATAAGCTTATCATGAAACAATTTTAAAGTATAATCTCATCAGAGAGTATCATTAATCTCATCAGGGGTATCATCTCATTACTTAAATTATACACACCGTGTAGATTCCAATATCTGAACTACTTTTCTCGGATGATGCAAAGGAACTAAAAAAGTGGAAATGGAGTGTGAGGAAGGAGAAGAAGATCAATCAAGAGAGGCATTCACAAAGATGTGACACATAACTAAAGCATTCAGTAAATTTTGATATCCGTATTGCATGTTCTTATATGTGCATTCTTGCCTTGGCTACAATTTCGGATTTTATATGTGCTTTATTCTAGGGATAAATACTATTAGTGAACTCACTGTTGGTTTTCTAATTTACAGATTGACTATAACAAAGTTTATTAAGAAAACTGCATGTTCTGCACTTTATTAGCTTCCTCTCTATACAAAAAGAAGATAAGTTATCTCACAGATTTGTTAAAAGCTATATTATTTTTATCTTATGTGTAATCACTCTAATAACATAACTTGCAGGTCATTTTACTGGTAGGAGTATACAAACAGAAGGCTCACACAACTTCATACCAAGATTATTGTCAATGGATTCATACAAAGTCTACATCAAGCAGATAAGTCTGAAAATTGCAACTTAATGCTCCAAAGACATAACTAAACACACTAACCTTCAATAGAGATGCTACTCTTACTTTTCCTTGAATTGATTGTTGTACTTTGTGTTATCTTTCTCATGGAAATTCAAAATGCTCTTTTTTTTCAGTAAATTTGAATACAAATTCTAAAGATTTACTTCTTCTGATATATGATGCAAGTGATTTTATTTGATTATTATTTTTATGTGAATATATATATATATATATATATATATCTCAGATCTTCTAAATTTCAGTAGCAAATTTGAGAAGAAGAGGATATTTGTGGGTGACCAAACTGAAAATTGAGAGTGTTGTACACATATATATAGATGTATGAGAGAGAAGATATTATTAAATTCAAAATAAATTATTGGATTCTGCCATGTCAATAATGATTATGCCCCTTCTATTTTGAAATAATATATATATTTTTAAATGGAATCTGCCCCTCCCCCCTATTTGCAAATAGTATATATATTTAAATTTTTGAATAAAATGGTGGTAAACAACATATACTTTACAACTGGCCACTTTTTTTATACTCATTTCCCATCAATTTATAATTTGAAGTCTGACATACTGTATTAGTTTTTGGATTAAAATAAATTACTGATTTTGTCAAACCGATAGCTATTTAAATTTCATTAACTTCTTACAGTGTCTTTCTTTGTATTCCAAACATTTAGGAATATATCATTTGTCAATTATGAAGATTTTGAAATATTTAAAACACTCCAAGTTTTAAATTATAATTTTAAGTCCACACATCTGCAAAAAGTATAAACAACTATTTATTTGCCTTCATTTATAAGAGTTTATTTCTTTGTATCCCAACCATTTACAAATATCCAACTTTTACATTTATGATAATCCAAGTATTTAGATAATTTAAAATTTATCTAATAATGTGAATTGTATCTTTTTAAAAATTGAAAGTGTTTGGATCAGTTTAAAACTGCAAGTGTTTGTTAAAAAAACTATTGTTGATAAGTAAATTCTTGTGCATACATCACCTTTTAAATTTACAAAATTCAAAACATCACAAACTTCTGTCCAACTGTAGGTCCTAAAAAAACTCAATTTATAAATTTTATTAATGAATGTTTGTCCTTTGGTATTTTAATCAATTGGTCTTTGCTTTGTAACTTACTGAATTGAAATAAATATCTTACACAGAGCATTGGATCCAAAAATTGATCCCACAGAAGCTGCTGAAGTTGTTAAAGTACAAAGTCCTACATTTTGTCAAGGTTGGTTAATCTGCTATTCAATGTGACATGCTTTGTTAATATCATTGTTGGCCTATTTTTCGGGTCCTGCTGTTGACGGTGATTATGTTTACTTTATTAAGTAGCATCTATGATTTAAAATAAATAACTTAAAATATTGCAAAATGAAATTTGATATGAAAGAGTGAGCAGTTAATATTAATAGTAAATGATCATTGATTCAAGTTAAACACTTACATATCATTACATTGTCTACATTAACCATTAGCAAAAATATGTTAATAGTCTTCTAGCATCATTCAAAAACAAAATGTAGTGTTGTAGAAAGACCTTACAAAACACTTACATTACAAAACACTTATATGACTAACAATTTAACCATAATTGAAAATCATATTAGTGTTTTGGACTATTTCAAAAACAAAAAGTTGGGTCTTCTACTAAGATATGCCAAAATGATATGTTGCCTTAATAAAAGAGTTGCTTGTTTCTTCAAACTTCACTCTCTAGCCTTCACTTACCTTCTTCTTTGACTTTGACCTTGGCCAATTTAATGTCTTTCTTTGAGCTAGAACCTTCAGTGTATGACTTGGATGGACTTTCACTAAATAAATATTTTTTTGCATTTCCCATCATTGGAAACTCTCTCATTACAACATCATCAGATATCTTGATTGGATAATTGATTGGAGAATTTGGTGGTGCAAACACAATCTCCTCATTTTCAAGCTGAAATAAGTAATTTAAAAGTTAGTAACTATATTAATCAATCTCCAAATTAGAAGTTTATTGTGAAACCCAAAGTTGTTTAATACCTGATTTTCAAATGTTTTCAAATCATTATACCCTTGGAAATTTAGGTACCCATCAGTCCCACTTACCTGCTACAAAACCACATGAGAAATAATTATTACTTATGTAACTAATTGTACACAAAGATTATTTATTTTTTAGTACTTGGATATTTATACCTGAACAACTTCATTTGCTAACTTTAATAGGTCTGCAAAAACGTGTTCCATATTAAACCCACATTAACATAAACTTTCTTTTAAGTAATTACATTTATTTGAACAAAAAAACACTTTAACAATGTTATTGTACCTCATTGCCATTCAATTAAGCTGCATATTTAGAAATCAGTTTTGAGTCATTTGTTAACTTCATTAAGGTATAGGGTCCGTTATTCCTACGCACTTGCTCAGCCCTCACTTGTACTTTAAACAATGCCCTCCTTCCACACAACATTAAAATTTCTGATGGTGTCCCTTCTAAGTTTGACTATGACACCAAATGTAAGAATTAGATGCAATTTGGTAAATTTTAAAAAATTATTAAAAAATGTATAATCTTACCTTAATCACTTCATCTCTCAATTCATTAGCTTCTTTACCAATAAGAGTTGATGCTTCATTATCCCAGATTATGAATTCTGTCTCATCTGTGTTATCAGCAACTTTTACCCCTATTTTGTACCTGCATTGTGTATAATTTTTTTTAAAATAAGTATAAAGTTGTATATATATATGTAAATTGTTACACAAATGGAGTTTTTACCTGATTTTTCTATTTTCCTCAAAGCTATCGCAGCATTCACAATAGTATGTTCCTGCGCATTGTTCCAACTTCTTTTTGCACTTAGAACATGCGATAGCACCAGTCATTTTTACTTATAATTTCAACCATTTCAGCATGAACCCAGTAGCTTCCTAACTGCAGTTTTGCACCATTTTTAAAATATCAGCAAGCATATCATGGAATTGTATTAATGCATATTTGTCAATTTAAATTATGATATATTCTAACCTCACGATTGTATTTCAGCTGATCTATGCATCGAACGTTAGCTCGTCCTTCTGTGAACTCCCTCTCTATCAGAATTGCATTCGGGTGAGGTAAAACACATACTATTTCTCCATCTTCCCGCTCTTCACCCATCCTCTATATGTTAAATTTCAAATTATTTGCTAAATAAATAATATCTCTTTAAAAATGTATATTGAAAAGACATTGGTGCTAACCTGGATTTGAATTCAATAACTTCTTCATCATTGTTGTCACATATGAGTCTAGAGACATAGTATGTGTTTGATAGATTGACTTGATCTGATTTAAACCCAATCACAAATTAATAGTCAAAGAAAATATGTTTTTAAAAGTTTTAAGTGAATTTTTCTACATCACTTCAACATTATCATGTGCTAGTGGAATAAAATTCTGTTGGAAAATTTTGATATAGTATTTGTGCATTTCTGGGATGTCCTTTTAAAGGATGTTATAACACAGTTCTCAACTGCATTGCTATTGCTTCAATTTTTTATAATGACATGAGAACTGAGTCAATCACATATGCAGACTCTGTATGTATACTTTTACTATTTAGCATAGAAAACTACTACTTGTGTTTTTAAAAATATAAGCTTATTTACCTCTAAAAACTTTCTGCCTGAACATTTGAAGTATAATAACCACAGGTTCTGATCCACATGCTTCTAGAAAGTTGTTAAGTAGGTCTGGAAAGTTACCCCACAGTGTACATCCAATCCTGTTCCTCCTATTCTTAAATAAAATGATATATTTGCATAAATATACTATTCAGTGTAAATGTTATCTCTATTATAAAATTCATTAAAACATACTCTGTGTCTTCAAGTACAATGTCCATGTGCTTGGTTGGTCCATCTTTGAGGTCCTTGGTTTGTATAAGACCTACTGTGACAACCTTTCCAATGACATCTATAAATTAACAAATCCAAGTTAATACCAAATGTGAAAAACAGGCTGAAAAAACTTAAAATTAACATTTAATTTGTTTACCTATGAGCCTTAATTCATCCATGTTCTCCCGGTTATTAACATCAGAGAATTGTTGAAACTCATATGCGTAGACCGGAAATCCACTCTCACTTATGGCAACTACTTTTGATCGAGCTTGAAACACGATTTTATATTGATTGCATGTTGTTTTGTAGCGCATTGTATTATTCGTCACTACAAAGTACTTAATTGCATATAGTCCACTCTCTCGCAGCAATGGACGAAATATAGGAATTAATTCCCTCTTAATGCTTCCATGTATACGATTCCCCTGCATATTAATTACAAATGTGGTTAGTGTTCATATGTTGAAAATACAAATCTATGAGTTCAATTACTATGCATGTTACCTTTGGAGCATTATATATAAGTAATTATGTTAGCACTGAATTTGATGTATAAAATATGCTGAAATTAATTTTCCACTGTTTATAAATTCATATTCTATTTGCATTGACTACATGAACTTAACTATAAAATAAACTTCTATGTTTCTATTTGCAGCTATGCACATTCTATATTGACTGGTTTTACTATTTGTACCTCTTTATCATGCAAAACACATTCAAGGCTGAATGGCCTATCACCACCTGCATACCCAGGAACTTCATATACTTTAATGCATCTGACTTTTATTGCCCAGATTGTTTTTTAAGGATTTATATTGTTAATACTTGTAAATAAAGAGGACATCTTTGACTAGTAAGCTAAATCTGCCAACATCTATTTTGGAGGAATGTTTTTGCTATGTCATGTATTTATAGTAAACTCAGAAGTCCATAATTTATCCAGGTGTCTCTTTTTAAGGCAGTGTATTATGTAATTTCAATATGTATTTTTTTTAACTGCATGTTATTCCAGGTGTCTGTTTTGTAATGCCCCGAATCCGGAACGTAGCCCACCTTGGCTTTAACGCTTCGAACTCCAGTCGTCACTTAGTAATATGAGAAAACTAAGCTAATTTTTAAATGAATAACAAATATATTTTACATAGATTCTTATTATAAAACTAATTGCGTAAAATCGCAGGATAGTAATTTGCAGCGGAAAGAAATTTTAAACGTGTAAGACCTAAATCTGTAATTAAGAGTTAAACATATATCACTAATATAGTAGCATAAGAAAGATAAGTTTTTAAACATAAGTGTCGAGCATTAAAAGGGACAGTCTCTAGAATCGAAACATAATGCCTAAAGTGCAAGTAAACATAAGTAGCAAAACAAGTTTTATTAGGTAGTGGTGGGAGGGTCGTGCCTACAGCTGCTTCCAGTCCTCCATATCGATACCTGAAAATGTTTGGTAAAAGTGGGGATGAGATTTGAATTCTCAGCGTGGGTGATCTGTACGCGATTATGTAAATCGGGCATATTTCAAGCATCTTTATACCATATTTTCCAACCATAATAAACATATTTTGGCACGACTATTTCATCATTGCCTATGGGCAGTCTTAATTTCAACGTACCCTTTGAGCAGCCTTAATTTCAACATACTCTGCAGATATGTCTTAATTTCAACATATCCTATGATGCAACTTTTCATTGCACCCCTATTGATACAACTTTTCATTGTACCCGTAATGGTACGACTTTTCATCGCACCCGTAAAGTAACAACCTTTACCAAATAAAACTGTATAAACTCAACTAAAAACACACTAATCATCACACAATGTACAGGCAATACAGATATGAACCACCCACCTTTCAAAGAGCATTTCGTAAAAGTCGAGGACAACAAGACTTTCGAACCCACATACGAACTGCACTCAACCTAGCAAAAAATTATTATTCACGTTTTAGTCCATTATCCACTTATAAGAATTTTCTCGCATTCTTATACGTAACAAGTTGGTCCTAAAAGGATTTTTGACATAATCAGTATTTTCGTTTCTTTTAGTACAAGTTCACAACCTTTAGTCTTAGTGCAAATTTTCACTAAAATCACACAATAACACATTTCCAAGGAATAAATTCTTCGTCTTAAGATCAAAACTCCTAAATATGAAATTCGTTACCAAACTCCTATCCACATGATACTAATGTATTCTAAGTCCTTATTCTATCATGCAAGACAAGTATGAGCATTTAAACAAAAGTAAACACTTCAAGTTACTAAGTTGAAAATGATGCAGTTTGTTCTTCTAGGTCTTCTACTTAAAACTTTGGGCATTTTTCAAAAATACTTAGACACGTTTAAAAATCATGAAATTTATACAGTAGCTTCAACTTGAAATGAAGAACACACAAAAAAAAATAGTTCTTGAGTATTTGGTGTGTTGAAAATAGGGTTTTTGGTCCGTTTCCAAAACTAGTACATAAACTTTTCATGTGTCACAGTAGGTTTACAGCAGTGCACCATCAACAAGAATATTTTAGTAAAAATACTTAGACATCTCCTAAAATTATGAAAAAATTCATAGACGTAGCTAACAACCAATAGTATTTTAATATGATTTTAAAATAAACCCTTCTCTTGCCGATTAGTACTAGATTCTTTCTAAACACGAAGGTAGTTGCAGATTGTCACGTTTTCTTTAAAAATTCATAGATTATTGAATAAAATTCCAAATCACATGAGACCAGTGGCAAATGAAATCTACTTTGACCTACTTTCCAAATATGTAAACAACATTCGTAAATAACAAGTTCCACAATTGTCGTTTTGTTCCAGAAAGCACAGACAGTGTCAACTCCTCCATCTAAATATGCTCACACACATATATCTTTCAACTCTACACTTATCATGCCATAAATCTTTCTTTAAACATATATCTAGCAAATAACACATTATTTAACATATATTCGAGCATCCAAAAGAAAATTTAAACCTAGGTATCATGCCTTTCTAAAAAAACACTAAACATGCTCAAAAGACAAGATGTTAGAGTTTTGAGTTGTTGGTTGATAAACCTTTATAGTTTCTTTCTTGTTAAGCTAGGGGGCCTTATAGCTCTTCAAGTTCTCTTCCTTTGGAGGTTAAGAATGACTCTTTGGATGGAAAACTTTTCCTTGGAGCCCTATGATGAAGATGTAAAATAAGTTAGAATTTAGGTTTTGTGGAAGGAAGATTCATGAGGAAGAATAGAGGAAAATGTAAGGTTTTCTACCCATGAAAGACCTTAAAAATTTCAACCCTTGGATATATATGAACTTAGGATGGAGAAAGTGGGTCTTCTTCCTCAAGAAAATGGGGAGAATATAGGTTTTCTCCCCAAAGGAGAGGGGTGGCCGAAAATTAGGAGTTTGATGGGGGAATGAGGGCTTCTCTCTTGTCTTGTGTTTTTATGCAAGACAAGGGAGGGGGTGGTCTTCTATGTGAAGAAGATGTTATACTAAAATGGGAGGGTGTAAGAAATGAGAGATCAAGAAAGGGAGTTTTGGTCTTACTTGATATTTTGTTCCCAAGTGATGGAGACATGTGTATGAGATGAGTGTGGAGGGCGTCCCCTCCCCTCATGGACGGTCAATGGCTGAAATTTGGCTTGGGGGATGCCTTTTGGTGGCCCCCAGTGTTACGGGATGCGATTTGGTCGAAACTGTATTTTTTGGTGTTGATTTTGTGGCCCGAAAATTATGGTTTTCGTTTGATAATTTTACCCGATTTTTGGACGTATATTTTATTCATTTGGATTTTATTTTACTTACTTTTGAACTTTTTACTACTTATTCGATTCGTATTTTAAGTGCTAGGAGTGCCTCCGGTTTGGTTTGTTCGTCCGTCGTTTGAAAAAATAAAAATTTTAAACATGTAGTCCTCATTTTGACAATAAAATTATAAGTTCACACGAACATAAATAATTAAACGCATTTAACTTAATATTTTGGGTCGGGGTATTACATCCTACCCTCCTTAAAACAAATTTCGTCCCCGAAATTTGACTTATGACTCCTATTCAGTAATTTGGTACTTCGCATAGAATTTATCTTCGGGAAAAAAAAATTGGTGACCTTTACCTCCACAATCTTTTACTCAATAGTACTTGTACTCACATCTTAACGATCGTTACTTAAAACTCGTTGTTCTGTCTGTTGTGTTTTCTTTCGTTGACGCCTAAACGACATTCTGTATCTCTTTCTTCTTACACGATACTCCTTACTTAGTTTTATATCTCATCTCTCATGGCGACACTAGGGTCCTTAATGTATGTGGTATTTGTTACCTTATTCTAACTTCGGTTTCCAAGGTGAAAACAATAAGACTATTGTCTCAGACCTAACGTCATCGTTCAATTCTCAAGAAGTCAATCTATTTCTAAAGTGAAAACCGATGCATCACACTTATATACTTAAGAGTCAAACTCATTCCTTATTTATTTACTCCTAGCTTTCAAGCGTCTTACGCATACTTGTAATCGTAATGAAGATCCTAAATGAGGCAAATAAGCTCCTGCATTAAATGCTACCTAAGAATGGATCTACAAAGACTCGTGATATACCTGTCATGGTTCTATTCTTGATTCTGGTCCTCTTCTCCTCCTTCACCGAGGATGGCATTCACTTGCGCCCACTCTCCTGGTTCTGGTACCGGTGCATCCCTTCTTGGTGGTCCAGGCAAGCAAAGGTTTCCTTTAGGCTATCCCAGTAGATGGTTGTTCATTGGCTGCTCGGGTCGATTATTCCATATCTGAGGTTGGCCGAACTGGTTGTTGGCTGTCTGAAAATTCTCACTTTGTAGTTTTGGACATTCGGTGTACTTGTGCCCCGGTTGTCGGCAGTAGTAGCAAGTCCCACTTCCAGTCAAACATGGTCCTGGGTACCTTTTATTACACCTTTGGCATGGTGGTAGTGGCCTAGATCTGGTTGGTGTAAGGTTATTTCCCCTTGGGACCTGATTCTGGTTTCCTTTGAAATTTGGTTGTCCTCCCTTGTTGACAGCCAGTGCAGTTGGAGTGGTCCTGAATTCCATTCCCAGTCCAATCGAGACTATGAGTGCTAGATCAAAAACCTCATTATAAGTCTGTAGCCGTAGTCCTGAAACGATTCCTCCGATCTCTGGCCTCAAGCCCCTCTCGAACCTTCTCACTTTCCTTTCATCAATACCCACCAGATGTGGGGCATACCTTGACAGCCGATTGAATTGTCTCTCATACTCAGTAACTGAGAGGTTTCCTTGGCGGAGATTCACGAACTTGACCTCCTTCTGGTCCCGGAGAGCTTCCGAAAAATACCTGTTCATCACGGCTTCCTTGAAGCCTTCCCAGTTAAGTGCCTGCCTTCCTTCGATATTTAAAGTGAGCTCAAACGATTCCCACCATTTAGCGGCGTCCTCTGCTAGCTGAAACTGTGCACAAGAGGCTTTTTGTGCGTCCGTCAGGTTCATGTGTTTAAATATCCTTTCCAACTCAGAGATCCATTCCTCAGTCATCATGGGACCCTCCTTTCCATTGAGGCGAGGCGGATACATACGTCAAAAGGTCTCGACAATCCCTGTAGTCCTCTGTTCCTGTTGGGGAAACGGTACCGACGGCTGGTGTTGCTGCATGTAGTTTTGCAGTGAGTTGAAGAACTCTCGGGCCATGTCGGCTCCTGAGGCGGTGTTGACGGGATGTGGTTCTACTGGGGGTGGTACCGGGGGTTGTTGTTCTACAGATTCCTCAGAGGTTTCTCTTACTCCGTTTCTCATTTGTGGTCTGCCTCGTGCCATCCTACACGGGTGAAAGAAAAAGATATGTTACATCATATGTAGGTATGATCAAATTCAAAACAAGCCCAATTATGTTGATAATAGTTTACTAGCACCAGGTGCTTCAGTTGGAGTCTTCGAAGACCGGAACATACTGTCATGATCAGCAGCACGGTGTCGAACTCAGGTCAAAAGTTTAGGGAACTAGTAACGCACATTATAAAGCAGTAATTGGGCCAAAGTATTGCGGATAAAATAGTGACAACTCGCATTGCACGAGAAGCACAACACATAACTTAGATATAGATTGAAAGTCAGGGGAAAGAATCCCATTGATTAAAATATTATAGTAAACTAGAAAAGGTCTCAGTCATACTAGGTCTCTGGCTACTAAGTCAGGTTGGTTACGAATGTATAAGGTCTGGAATATATAAGGGGAAAAAATTAGTTTAAATCCTGAGGATTTTGCAGGGTCCCGGGTGCTTGGGGTCTTTGTCTGTCTTCTACAGACTAGTCGTGGTCTCAACGTCAGGGTAGTCACGGGTGTGGTCCTTAGATGGGTCTGACTATATCAGTTCTCCTGGAAATCTGTTCTCCCAGAGGTTTAGGGCCTTCTTTTTATTCTCGGCTTTGTCATGATAATACTTTCTTTTCTTTGTCCATCTTGTCAACTTCTCATTTATTTCCTTGACATACTCCTGGCAAATTTCGGGTTCGATCTTGGTATTATCGAGTTTGACCTGGCAGTCCGTTGCCAATGTAAAGTTCTACTCGTCCTGGATAATGTTGTGGCGGGCTGCCTCTATGGATCTACAACAGATCTCGAATGCGGCTTCCATCACTTGGTGTAGCTCGTGGATGTAGCTCATGAGGCTGACGTAATTTCCGAAATAAGAGTCGTAGTCAGCTACACTGGTTAGGGCCATGGTGGTGTGGAGTCTTAGGTTGGCTCATTCCGCGCTATTTAGCGAATGGGTTGCGGCTCAGTCAGTGTCATAACACCCCTTAGTGGTGGAGTTATGCCTAGCCACACGGAAACATACAGTGAAAACAATAATAGTCTCGTAGTCGATCTACACGATATCTAAGTACTAGTGGGTGTAGGCTATGCTATCCTGATTCCTATGTTCCTCATGCGATTAAATCTAAAGCCAGGACTAAAGAGGGAAAAGAAAGAAAATAAGTATTTTAACATATATCATAATATTCATTTCATACATACCATTCACATACATCATAGCATCATTTCTTGTTGCTCACATATATCATAACTTTTTCCTAAAAATGATTCATCCTTTCCTTTTCACATATTCATAAATAAAGAGATAATAAATCATGAAGCATTTCTCAATATCATATAACATCAAAATTTTCGAAAAAAATACTTTTCATACCTTGAGGCTCTGGCCGCTGCCGTAGACATTCATTCCCACACCGTTTTAATATTATAAATATTGTAAATTAAAATAAACATCCCAAACATTTTATGAAAATGTAAAAACTCGATTAAATAAAAAGAATTTTGTAAAAGAGTAATACGCGTGGTCCGAAGTTTTGAACCTAGTCTCTGATACCACCTGTAACGCCCCGAATCCGGAACGTAGCCCACCTTGGCTTTAACGCTTCGAACTCGAGTAGTCACTTAGTAATATGAGAAAACTAAGCTAATTTTTAAATGAATAACAAATATATTTTACATAGATTCTTATTATAAAACTAATTGCGTAAAATCGCAGGATAGTAATTTGCAGCGGAAATAAATTTTAAACGTGTAAGACCTAAATCTGTAATTAAGAGTTAAACATATATCACTAATACAGTAGCATAAGAAAGATAAGTTTTTAAACATAAGTGTCGAGCATTAAAAGGGACAATCTCTAGAATCGAAACATAATGCCTAAAGTGCAAGTAAACATAAGTAGCAAAACAAGTTTTATTAGGTAGTGGTGGGAGGGTCGTGCCTACAGCTGCTTCCAGTCCTCCATATCGATACCTGAAAATGTTTGGTAAAAGAGGGGATGAGATTTGAATTCTCAGCGTGGGTGATCTGTACGCGATTATATAAATCGAGCATATTTCAAGCATCTTTATACCATATTTTCCAACCATAATTAACATATTTTGGCATGACTATTTCATCAATGCCTATGGGCAGTCTTAATTTCAACGTACCCTATGAGCAGTCTTAATTTCAACATACTCTGCAGATATGACTTAATTTCAACATATCCTATGATGCAACTTTTCATTGCACCCGTATTGATACAACTTTTCATTGTACCCGTAATGGTACGACTTTTCATCGCACCCGTAAAGTAACAACCTTCACCAAATAAAACTGTATAAACTCAACTAAAAACACACCAATCATCACACAATGTACAGGCAATACAGATATGAACCACCCACCTTTCAAAGAGCTTTTCGTAAAAGTTGAGGACAACAAGACTTCCGAACCCACACACGAACCGCACTCAACCTAGCAAAAAATTATTATTCACGTTTTAGTCCATTATCCACTTATAAGAATTTTCTCGCATTCTTATACGTAACAAGTTGGTCCTAAAAGGACTTTTGACATAATCAGTATTTTCGTTTCTTTTAGTACAAGTTCACAACCTTTAGTCTTAGTGCAAATTTTCACTAAAATCACACAATAACACATTTCCAAGGAATAAATTCTTCGTCTTAAGATCAAAACTCCTAAACATGAAATTCGTTACCAAACTCCTATCCACACGATACTAATGTATTCTAAGTCCTTATTCTATCATGCAAGACAAGTATGAGCATTTAAACAAAAGTAAACACTTCAAGTTACTAAGTTGAAAATGATGCAGTTTGTTCTTCTAGGTCTTCTACTTAAAACTTTGGGCATTTTTCAAAAATACTTACACGTTTAAAAATCATGAAATTTATACAGTAGCTTCAACTTGAAATGAAGAACACACAAAAAAAATAGTCCTTGAGTATTTGGTGTGTTGAAAATAGGGTTTTTGGTCCGTTTTCAAAACTAGTACATAAACTTTTCATGTGTCACAGTAGGTTTACAGCAGTGCACCATCAACAAGAATATTTTAGTAAAAATACTTAGACATCTCCTAAAATTATGAAAAAATTCATAGACGTAGCTAACAACCCATAGTATTTTAATATGATTTTAAAATAAACCATTCTCTTGCCGATTAGTACCAGATTCTTTCTAAACACGAAGGTAGTTGCAGATTGTCACGTTTTCTTTAAAAATTCATAGATTATTGAATAAAATTCCAAATCACATGAGATCAGTGGCAAATGAAATCTACTTTGACCTACTTTCCAAATATGTAAACAACATTCGTAAAATAACAAGTTCCACAAATGTCGTTTTGTTCCAGAAAGCACAGACAGTGTCAACTCCTCCATCTAAATATGCTCACACACATATATCTTTCACCTCTACACTTATCATGCCATAAATCTTTCTTTAAAAATATATCTAGCAAATAACACATTATTTAACATATATTCGAGCATCCAAAAGAAAATTTAAACCTAGGTATAGTTTAGTGGCCTAATAGAACAAGAATGTATAGTTTAAGGGCTTTTTAAAATAAAAATTAGTTAATGGGCCTTTCAAAATAATATTTGATAGTTTGGGGTCTTTTGATACATTATGCCAAAAAATAAAAGAAAGCTAAGAGTGTTGTCTCAACATTCTGGACAATTAGTTTCAAAACAATACAAAATTGGCAACAACAATAAAAAAAAAAAATTAATTTTTAAATAAATAAAAGAAAGCTACGAAATGTGTCAACTTTGGATGGTTTTACCTACACCACAAAATACCAATATTCTCTTTCCTTTCTTTTGATTATCAAAATAAAATAAAAGAATGGGTGGACCTAAAAAATGGATGACTCATCCATCCATCCATCCATAGAAACGCCTAAAAAATATCATTCCAAAGTAAAAATAAGATCCAAAGTGCATAGGGAAATGAAAAGACATTGTTCAGGAATTGAGGAGAGAGTCAAGAAATGGGAGATGTATGATCCCAGACGTAACAAGAAACGCAGACATCCATAGCGGTATCACCCATACAAACATAATTACCAGTATTTGCTTTCCTGCAATTCCAATAATTCAAACAGATAGATATAGTAAAACTTCTCTAAATTAATACTCTATAAATTAATAATTTTTTTAAAATAATAATTTTCTCATGTCCCGACTTGGACCAGTTCAAAATTTACCAATTTCGATAAAATAATAAGATAATAACTTTTCAAAATATTCCTATATATAAAGTAGTGGTCTCATCAATATTATAAATTAATAATTTCTTAGAATTATAAAAATAATTAGGCCAATTTAGTAAAATAAGAAGCTATTGATTGCTTTTTGTTAAACTTTAATTCTACTTGGATCACTTCTCTAGCTTTTCTTATTTCATCCAATGGTTTTGGCGTTGTATTTTCATACTGCACTTCATTTTGTTGTGGTAATCGAAATCACTTATCATTGTCTTTATTTCTTGAATATATTCTTCAATGTTGGACCATTTAAATTCAATGATATTTAGTTCGAGCGAACAATGAGGAAAATAATTATGTAAAATAATTCAATGAAATATAATGCATATATTAGTTAAATGCATTCACTTTGCGTACTGAAAAAACACTCCTTAAATTAATAAATTAAGACAAAGTATAGAGTGAAATTAGTTTATACATAAATCCGTGAAGGGTATTAGTTGTTTTCACTGAAGAGTATTAGTTGTTTTTACTGAAGAGTATTACTGATTTACACTAAAGAGTCTTAGTTGTTCGGTGAAAATGAACTAAGACTCTTCAGTGTAAACCAGTAATACTCTTTAGTAAAAACAACTAATATTCTTCAGTGAAAACAACTAATACCCTTTAATGATTCATATATAAACCAATTTCCCTCTATACATACTCATAAATTAATATCTCTCTAAAAATAATTAAAATTTTCCCAATCCCTACGTTATTAATTTATGGAGAAAATGATTAGATTAGATTACCCACAGAACGAGCTGTGGACTCGGATCAAGTAATAAGCCACTCCCCAGTCTCTCTAAGTTTCTTCTCCACATCCCCTTCATTCCTCCCCACTGTATTTTTCAGAATGTTATCCAGCAAACTTGCCTTCTCTTCTTCTCCTTGGCTGCCAGCCAATTCATCATTATTTTCAACAAAAAAAAAAAACACAAATAATTTTGTAAAAAGGAGTTGTGATTGCCGGCCTGTTAGGCTCTCTGTCCCGAAACACGCCTGCACAAATCGCCCGTTCAATTTCAAACACGCTTGGTTGCTGAGACTGCTGCTTTTTTAGCTTTCGGTAATTTTGTTTTCCAGGTGGTTTGTTGGGCTTAAGCTGGGGGTTCTGAGAAATAGAAGGCGGTGATGAATCATTTAAAGAAGCCACAACCCCTGGTTTCATAATGGAATTGCAGTTAAGGGATCTGGTGTATTTTAAGGGATTTCCCTTTTCTAATGATTCTTACGGATTGGATCAAAAACAATTCTTGAATGAGGCCAGGGATGAATCGTAAAAGAAATCTTTATTAGTTCTACCTCCTATTTATTATGAAGAGAATGAATCTTTTTCTCGAAGGATCAGAAAAAAAATGGGTTCAGATCTCTTGCGGGAATGATTTGAAAGATCCAAAATAAAAAAGAGTGGTATTTGCTAGCAACAACATAATGGAGATAGTCAATCAATATTGATTGATCCGAAATCTGATTCAAATCCAATATAGTACCTATGGGAACTTTTTTTTTTAAAATTGTTTAAATTTTTTTCCGAACTTTTTTTAGTGGGATGTATTAAAAAATAATAGAAGGGTATATAACCTTAGCCTACCAATATTTGAATAAAAATGAAGTTGAATAGTTGAAGATTCAACAGGTCGCATACCCCACCCCCCGCTGACAAATGTTGTGCATTTGTCAACTTTTGATGGTTTTACCTATACCACCAAATACCAATATTCTTTTTTCTTTCTTTTGATTATCAAAATGAAATAAAAGAATGGGTGGACCTAAAAAATGGATGACTCATCCATCCATCCATCCATAGAAACGCCTAAAAAATATAATTCCAAAGTAAAAATAAGATCCAAAGTGCATAGGTAATTGAAAAGACATTGTTCAGGAATTGAGGAGAGAGTCAAGAAATGGGGAATGGAATGGGAGATGTATGATCCCAGACGCAACAAGAAATGCAGACATCCATAGCGGTATCACCCATACAAACATAATCACCAGTATTTGCTTTCCTGCAATTCCAATAATTCAAACAGATAGATATAGTAAAACTTCTCTAAATTAATACTCTATAAATTAATAAAAATTTTAAAATAATAATTTTCTCATGTACTTGGACTCGTTCAAAATTTACCAATTTTGATAAAATAATAAAATGATAACTTTTCAAAATATTCCTATATATAAAGTAATGGTCTCATCAATATCATAAATTAATAATTTCTTCAAATTATAAAAATAATTAGGCCAATTTAGTAAAATAAGAAGCTATTGATTGTTTTTTGTTAAACTTTAATTCTACTTGGATCACTTCTCTAGCTTTTCTTATTTCATTCAATGGTTTTGGTGTTGTATTTTCATATTGCACTTCATTTTGTTGTGGTAATCGAAATCACTTATCATTGTCTCTATTTCTTGAATATCTTCTTCAATATTGTTCCATTTAAATTCATTGATATTTAGTTCGAGCGAACAATGAGGAAAATAATTATGTAAAATAATTCAATGAAATCTAATGCATATATTAGTTAAATGCATTCACTTTGCGTACTGAAAAAACACTCCTTAAATTAATAAATTATTAAATAAATTAAGACAAAGTATAGAGTGAAACTAGTTTATACATAAATCCGTGAAGGGTATTAGTTGTTTTCACTGAAGAGTATTAGTTGTTTTTACTGAAAAGTATTACTGATTTACACTAAAGAGTCTTAGTTGTTCGGTGAAAATGAACTAAGACACTTCAGTGTAAACCAGTAATACTCTTCAGTAAAAACAACTAATATTCTTCAGTGAAAACAACTAATACCCTTTAATGATTCATATATAAACCAATTTCCTTCTATACATACTCATAAATTAATATCTCTCTAAAAATAATTAAAATTTTCCCAGTCCCTACGTTATTAATTTATGGAGAAAATGATTAGATTAGATTAGATTAGATTAGATTACCCGCAGAACGAGAGGTGGACTCGGATCGAGTAATAAGCCACTCCCCAGTCTCTCTAAGTTTCTTCTCCACATCCCTTTCATTCCTCCCCACTGTATTTTTCAGAATGTTATCCAGCAAACCTGCCTTCTCTTCTTCTCCTTGTCTGCCAGCCAATTCATCATTATTTTCAACAAAACAAAACAAAACACACATAATTTTGTAAAAAGGAGTTGTGATTGCCTGCCTGTTAGGCTCTCTGTCCTGAAACACGCCTGCACCAATCGCCCGTTCAATTTCAAACACGCTAGGCTGCTGCGACTGCTGCTTTTTTAGCTTTCGATAATTTTGTTTTCCAGGTGGTTTGTTGGGCTTAAGTTGGGGGTTCTGAGAAATAGAAGGCGGTGATGAATTAGTTTCAAAAAAAACAAAATTGGCAACAATAATAAAAAAAAAACAATTTTCAATAAATAAAAGAAAGCTACGAAATGTGGCTGTATGGTAATCAATTTATGATATTAGCAGCGGTTCAGGCACCGATAAAACATGACATTACCAGTCGAAATAATCAAATAGACCAAATGGAATATAAGGTGTGGGATTCTTACAGAAGCTGAAGATTGGTTTTGGGCAGCATTACTGCAAGCCCTTGAGCAGCATAGCCTTTGCTTCCTTTTTTGAAGACGAGGAGAATAGTGCTCCACATTTGCAAACTGTTTAACTGCGAGAGGGGGCAAAGAGGGTTTAACAAAAATTGGGGGCTTCAATTGTAGGTGGGTTGGGATTGCTGAAGACATATTGCTTACTACTACTTTCTTCCACTATTACACTAAAAACGAAATTAACAGGATTTTTCCCTTTTTTCTTTTTCACGAGAGAGGAGGAGAAAAATCAATTTGTTTCTAGAGTCTTCTGCTCACCCTCCTCTTCTCGCTTCAAACATATCACCCCTTTATCCTTGGAAAAAAAATGAAATTGGTTGTTATTACTAAAGAATAAAGATTATTGATTATTTTTACTGAAGTGTATTAATTATTTCTACTGAAGAGTCTTAGCTTATTTTCACTGAACAACTAAGACTATTCAATGTAAACAACTAATATCCTTTAGTAAAAATAATTAATACTCTTTAGTAAAAAAACAATTGCCCTTCAATGATTCATATATGAACCAATTTCACTCTATACTTTCTAAAAATAATGCTACAAATGAATGAAGCCACAAATTTAAATTTGTTGTTATATATTTCTTTCTTTAAATTGATTCTTTTATATTTAACTCAGTGCTCTTTGGCAAAAAAAAAAATATATATTCTTGGGTTTAGTGATTTTTAAAAACTGATTGTGAAAAGTAGTGGTTTTTAAAAATTTGAAATTTTTTATATATGTATTTTTTTTTTCCTGTTTAGAGTAGGATAGATTTTAATTTTATGGTGTAATAGTAAATGATATTGTATAATTATATATATATTTGTAGAATTAAAATTTCAAAATTTTGATATTAAAATCCAAACTAAACTGAATTTTAGAATTCAAAACTTAAATACTGATTTTTAAAACAAAAAAAGAACGCATCAGCACACTTTATTAAAATTAGGTTACCCTATAACTATCATACAAGGCAAAGTATTATATGAAAATAGTTCATGATAAACTTATCATGAAACAATTTTAAAGCATAATCTCATCGGGAGTATCATTAATCTCATCAGGGGTATCATTAGTCTGAGTTCAAAAAAATTTAAACCAATTACAATATAATACCACTAATCCAGATTAATAATACATCTGGCAGGTTTAATGATACTCCTGATGAAATTAATGATACTCTAAAACTATTTCACATTAAGCTTATTATGAAGTATTTTCATATAAAACCTACTCATCATACAATACATAGCCTTATAATTTAATGCGATTTAAAGATTATGTTCATCAAATTCAGGAGTTTTCCCTCTATCTGTATCACAAGAATATAGTACGGCGGTTGGATGTTGCTTTGGGCACCATTTCTCTAATACCTCCATTGCGAGAAGAAAACCATTCGAAGGACCGAAACAAGGCACGATAGAATAAAGCTTTGGATACTTATACATCACATCAAATGGAGAAAATATGTCTATAAAAAAAACATGTCTATCATTCATTATCAAATAAGTTAAATTGGTTTCGAATTATGGAACCAAGTTTAACTCTTTCACAACTTTAAAATATTCTAAGTAAATACACCGGGACTTGTCGTCGTTACACAAAAGCAATAGCTCATTATTTGGCCAAGTTAGTTAGTTTTGCCTATCTACGTCCACTCCACCACTTAATGTTTTCTCATTCTGTAAACACACACAGCCTATGTTAATTTCCACCTTAACGCAACAATAATTTCCAACAAAGTTTCATGAGGATATATGTCATACAAACCTTTTGCCTGAAACTCTTTAGAGTTTACCCAAGCGCTTGAAGAGAAGATTATTTTGAAGAAAGTGTATTCCACTCCTCGGAAAGCTTCCTTAAGGTAGCAACGCTGCTCTCTATGTTTTCCGCATAAAACTTATCCTGTCCAAATGTATAGAGCAATAACTTTGTCATAGAAAGTGAGCATATTCACCGAAATGATAAAATTGAATGTTAGATCGCAGTGAATTGCCTCAGTGAAAAGAATCCCTTCTCAGGTAAATAAAAAAGATTTGGAAAAAGAAAACTAGGCTTTCAGTTTGTAGGTATAAGTTTCAAGACAGAATCTTTTGAGATTATTAGTCTGAGTCAAAACATTATTGTATAATTAGTAGGACCAATTTTAGTCCTAATGATGTATGGAAGGAAATGGTTTTGTATGGAGATGCCAATTTTTAAAGCTTACCCACTGCTTGTAGCACTCAGGATTCTGGCTCAAACACCATATGAAGATGCTTGTTGCCTCCTGCGACAGAGCTGGGATACCTGCAGAGCACCAGTTTTTGTAAAATAACTACTTTCGAAATATACTACATAGGTTAGTAATCATATCATATTCTAATCCTACACTACCTTCTCCAGCAGCTTTCACAGCAATGGACTCTAACTGCTGTGCTACTTGCTTCATTGCTTTGCTTCCAGGAGGCCCCGCAAGAGCAACCTCTTTCAGAGTTGGGTAAATTACCTCAAATCTCTCAGTAGCCTAATACAGATAAGTATTCTAAGAACTGAATATGTGAAAGAATGAATTATAAAACCAGAAACAATACTAGCAAGGAAAAGTTCCAAAAAACTATTACCTTAACTCTTGCAGAAGATGCAGGAAATGTTACACGTAACAGCAGCTCAAGTGCTGCAGGTGATATGAGGCGCTCCCCTTTCCTAACAGCCCAATTAACAAGTATAGTTCGAGCTTTTGGTGCAGCCAGAATTCTGATTATGCAAAAGATATAATGTGTTGTTTAAATGTCTAACCACCAAAGTGCGTAAAATGTTACAAGTGTTCCAAGGAAAAAAAGGGAGTTTAAACCTTTCCACTAGCTGCAAAACCAAGTCCCTGGACTTTGGATTAGAGCCTGATTTTCCTCCAAGTATAGGCAAACTATGATGTGCCCATAAGTATAATCCTACAGCTAGATCTCCTTGACAGGCCTACACATTTAGGAATTTCAAGCATAAAGATTAAGGTTACTATGGTTAAGAGTTGATGCTTAAGGTTGATAGAGAAGTAGACTCACTTGAACTGTCATCCATGCAAGAACTGGAAACCTGTCTTGTCCTTGATACTTAGAGTCTTCCCTCAACTTGGGCAGTAAATGAATTAGTACATCTGGTTTCCAGCGCAACACCATCGCCAAAACAAAAAAGATAGCAACCTGAAGTATAAAAAATTAGACAATGATGACATCCATGTATCTAGATAGAGTATATTTGGAATAGTATCAACTATATGCCAACAGAGGTTGCTTACAAAAATTAAATAAACTGACAACTTGCAAAGTTAATCATCGTGAAAATAAAGTAATATAGATATACTGGGGCCCCACACTAGGAAAACGAGTTTTTGTCTAACTCCTGCTAAATAAAATCAAGGGTGTAGAAGTCGGAAATCGCTAGTCGTGCGAATTTGGAACGCCTAGCGCCTAGGCGGGGACTAGTCGTTGAGAGTTTTTTTTATTCAATTTTTTACTGTCTATATCTCAGTAATATAGTAAATTATTATGTAATAGTATTTTAATATGACTAATTTTTTTGTAATAACAAGTTAATAACATAATACCAACTTTCATATGCAAAATAGTCCAACTAGACAATCACACACATTTATCAAATTAATTGAAATTCTCCAAACGACGTCGTTTCAAGGCGGAAAAAATAAAATAATGAATATAGTGTCTGCCTAGGCGGATTACACTATAAATCAGGCGGCTGATGACCGCCTAGCGTCTAGGCGCCGCCTAGGCGGGGGCCTAGAGGGATTTTTGCATCACTGAACAAAATAGAATTGACATTTCCACCATTTACTTGCAATTCCCACTAAGATTAATGCTTGGAGGCCTACAATTTCATCATATTGACCAATTGCAAATTAGAGCCCCTTTGTGGCAGTTTATTCAACTAGATAAAATCCAACATCTACTCTCAAATCCAGCACGGCTAAAGCACTGTCATCAGCAAGCTCACATAGTTTTGTTTTCATGACTAATGATTGCAAGGGCATTTTGTTTCTGATACTGTCAGAGAGCGAGTTGTGTTATTACATAGTCTGTAATTTAATGTTGAGGGATTTCTCATACTCATTTCTCTAATAAAAATTTAGTTGGCTCATCATAAAAGAAAGACATCTATGTATGGAACATTTTGAGCTGTGAAAATATCATTCTCAAATCACAAAAATATAGCTATTATTTGCCACAACAGTTATTAGTTACTCCCTCCGTCCCAAGATTTTTTTCAGTTACTATTTTCTCGTGTTTCAGTGAGCAATTTTTTATTAGTATTTGAAATGATAAAGTAATTTTTAAATCACTTTATAATAGATGAGATATAGATCTATCATACCACTTCTTAAAAATCAATTTATCATCTCAAATATTACTAAACAACTCGCTTGCTAAAATACGAGAAAAAAGGTAGTGTGAAAGTAATCGCGGGACGGGGGGAGTATTACATAAAGATCAAAAAGCTTCACGCTAATATCGACAATGATGACAGTGGCTCTGATGAAAACTGGGAACTAGGAAATTAAAAAAAAAACTCAGCCAAGTCTATTGCAATTTTTATAAACATGACTGGGATGCATCTCCGACATTACTCATGACCCCTTACTATCATTTCTTTATCAGTTGGTGAAATAGTCTAAACCAATTTTTTTTAACACAATAAATATGTCCATCCAATTCAATCAAATAAAAGGGGTGCCGGTTTCAGACTATAAAGTGCTGTAGAAGGAGGAAATGTATCTACCTGAGTTTTGAAGATGTTGGTTGTCCTTCTTTCTTTGAACCCTTAGACACCACTGTTTGGGATGCCAAGTCAGCAATAATGCAATCCAACGACCACAACACAAACGTGGCTAACGCCTCGAGTGAGCAATGATTTATCCAGTCAATTGATGTCTTGTAAACAGATTCAGAAATATAAGAAACCGGAACCTATTCATCAGAAACTGTTGAATTAGTTTCTAAATATTCGCAATGGCCAAAAAACACAACCAAATATAGTATAAAGCCTAAAATGCCAAAACACGGCAGCAGGGATGTGGTTCATTCAAGATATAATAATGCAGAAGAATAATAAGAAAGTGCTTTCATGCATTTCTTTTTAACAATGAATATAAATCATAATGTTTACAGAACCAGAACATGACATCCTATCCACCCATCAACTCCCTTTCATGTGAATAGAAAAACTTCATCATGATAAATTTGTTTGGAATAGACACTCAGGCATTGAATCCTCATATGCAAAAGTAGGATCTTATGTCTAACTAAAATATTCAATTTCCAAAGCCCCAAAATTTGAGAACAAGTTACAAATAAAATTTTTATCAACTCACATCAGCAATTTTTGCCAGCATAGATTCTCTGAACATCTTCAGCCACGGAAACTAAGCCGCACTCACTGCAGAAAATGCACGACCGAAATAATCGGCGAACCTCATCAATTGAATGTCTTGTTGCTCTTCATAGGATTCCTATAATCAGCAAAATTATAAATTTCGCTAATTCGACCACCAATAAAAATAAACAAAATCAGATACAGAGTGATACCGAGATACTAGAGAGAAAAGCAGCGAGATCGTTAGCATCGATCTTTGCGGCGGCCAACGCCATGGTGATTTTGAGCTTCTTAACCTTGGGCTTCTTCTCCTTCTTAATGGCAGTATTCTCCTTGGGGTCGCTTCTGGCATAATCGTCGTCATCATCATCATCATCATCTCCGCGATTCTTCTTCGATCTCACAGGAATTTCATCATCGAGATCATAAACGGATGAAGCAGCGCGTTGTAAATGATATTGTATAATTATATATATATATTTGTAGAATTAAAATTTCAAAATTTTGATATTAAAATCCAAACTAAACTGAATTTTAGAATACAAAACTTAAATGATTTTTAAAAAAAAAAAAAAAAGAACGCATCAGCACAATTTATTAAAATTAGGTTACCCTTTAACTATCATACAAGGCAAAGTATTATATAAAAATAGTTCATGATAAGCTTATCATGAAACAATTTTAAAGTATAATCTCATCAGAGAGTATCATTAATCTCATCAGGGGTATCATCTCATTACTTAAATTATACACACCGTGTAGATTCCAATATCTGAACTACTTTTCTCGGATGATGCAAGGAACTAAAAAAGTGGAAATGGAGTGTGAGGAAGGAGAAGAAGATCAATCAAGAGAGGCATTCACAAAGATGTGACACAGAACTAAAGCATTCAGTAAGTTTTGATATCCGTATTGCATGTTCTTATATGTGCATTCTTGCCTTGGCTGCAATTTCGGATTTTATATGTGCTTTATTCTAGGGATAAATACTATTAGTGAACTCACTGTTGGTTTTCTAATTTACAGATTGACTATAACAAAGTTTATTAAGAAAACTGCATGTTCTGCACTTTATTAGCTTCCTCTCTATACAAAAAGAAGATAAGTTATCTCACATATTTGTTAAAAGCTATATTGTTTTTATCTTATGTGTAATCACTCTAATAGTATAACTTGCAGGTCATTTTACTGGTAGGAGTATACAAACAGAAGGCTCACACAACTTCATACCAAAATTATTGTCAATGGATTCATACAAAGTCTACATCAGGCAGATAAGTCTGAAAATTGCAACTTAATGCTCCAAAGACATAACTAAACACACTAACCTTCAATAGAGATGCTACTCTTACTTTTCCTTGAATTGATTGTTGTACTTTGTGTTATCTTTCTCATGGAAATTCAAAATGCTCTTTTTTTTTCTTCAGTATATTTGAATACAAATTCTAAAGATTTACTTCTTCTGATATATGATGCAAGTGATTTTATTTGATTATTATTTTTATGTGAATATATATATGTATATATTTGAAACTCAGATCTTCTAAATTTCAGTAGCAAATTTGAGAAGAAGAGGATATTTGTGGGTGACCAAACTGAAAATTGAGAGTTTTGTACACATATATATATATATATATAGATGTATGAGAGAGAAGATATTATTAAATTCAAAATAAATTATTGGATTCTGCCATGTCAATAATGATTATGCCCCTTCTATTTTGAAATAATATATATATTTTTAAATGGAATCTGCCCCCCCTATTTGCAAATAGTATATATATTTAAATTTTTGAATAAAATGGTTGTAAACATTATATGCTTTACAACTGGCCACTTTTTTTATACTCATTTCCCATCAATTTATAATTTGAAGTTTGACATATTGTATTATTTTTTGGATTAAAATAAATTACTGATTTTGTCAAACCGATAGCTATTTAAATTTTATTAACTTCTTACAGTGTCTTTCTTTGTATTCCAAACATTTAGGAATATATCATTTGTCAATTATGAAGATTTTGAAATATTTAAAACACTCCAAGTTTTAAATTATAATTTTAAGTCCACACATCTGCAAAAAGTATAAACAACTATTTTATTTGCATTCATTTATAAGAGTTTCTTTCTTTGTATCCCAACCATTTACAAATATCCAACTTTTACATTTATGATAATCCAAGTATTTAGATAATTTAAAATTTATCTAATAATGTGAATTGTATCTTTTTAAAAATTGAAAGTGTTTGGATCAGTTTAAAATTGCAAGTGTTTGTTAAAAAAACTATTGTTGATAAATAAATTCTTGTGCATACATCACCTTTTAAATTTACAAAATTCAAAACATCACAAACTTCTGTCCAACTGTAGGTCCTAAAAAAACTCAATTTATAAATTTTATTAATGAATGTTTGTCCTTTGGTATTTTAATCAATTGGTCTTTGCTTTGTATCTTACTGAATTGGAGTAAATATTTTACACAGAGCATTGGATCCAAAAATTGATCCCACAGAAGCTGCTGAAGTTGTTAAAGTACAAAGTCCTACATTTTGTCAAGGTTGGTTAATCTGCTATTCAATGTGACATGCTTTGTTAATATCATTGTTGGCCTATTTTTCGGGTCCTGCTGTTGACGGTGATTATGTTTACTTTATTAAGTAGCATCTATGATTTGAAATAAATAACTTAAAATATTGCAAAATAAAATTTGATATGAAAGAGTGAGCAGTTAATATTAATAGTAGATGATCATTGATTCAAGTTAAACACTTACATATCATTACATAGTCTACATTAACCATTAGCAAAAATATGTTAATAGTCTTCTAGCATCATTAAAAAATAAAATGTAGTGCTGTAGAAAGACCTTACAAAACACTTACATTACAAAACACTTATATGACTAACAATTTAACCATAATTGAAAATCATATTAGTGTTTTGGACTATTTCAAAAACAAAAAGTTGGGTCTTCTACTAAGATATGTCAAAATGATATGTTGCCTTAATAAAAAAGTTGCTTGTTTCTTCAAACTTCACTCTCTAGCCTTCACTCACCTTCTTCTTTGACTTTGACCTTGGCCATTTTAATGTCTTTCTTTGACCTAGAACCTTCAGTGTATGACTTGGATGGACTTTCACTAAATAAACATTTTTTTGCATTTCCCATCATTGGAAATTCTCTCATTACAACATCATCAGATATCTTGATTGGATAATTGATTGGAGAATTTGGTGGTGCAAACATAATCTCCTCATTTGCTGAAATATGTAATTTAAAAGTTAGTAACTATACTAATCAATCTCCACATTAGAAGTTGTTGGGTTATGGAGCCTGCTCGACTGCTTCACGTCCCAGCTTCTCGGTGAAAATTTTTTTTGGGCCTTTTTTCGAAATGGCTTAGGGTTTTGGCCCAGGTTTCTTATATATTCTCACATGACTCATTGTAATTGTATCACCAAAAATTAGTATATCTCCTGGCTTGGTAGTGCCCCCAGACGTAGTCTTTACAGACGAACTGTGTAACTAAATCGTTTGTTTCGTTTTTTTCAATTTCTCCATAATTGTAGTTAAAATCCTTACAGAAGTTTATTGTGAAACCCAAAGTTGTTTAATACCTGATTTTCAAATGTTTTCAAATCATTATATCCTTGGAATTTAGGTACCCATCAGTCCCACTTACCTGCTACAAAACCACATGAGAAATAATTATTACTTATGTAACTAATTGTGCACAAAGATTATTTATTTTTTAGTACTTGGATATTTATACCTGAACAAATTCATTTGCTACCTTTAATAGGTCTGCAAAAACCTGTTCCATATTAAACCCACATTAACATAAACTTTCTTTTAAGTAATTGTTGGGAAAATAAGGGTGCCCGGAATCTATTCGGGATGAAATTTAAATACGAATTTAAATACAATTATTACTAGCATGAATTAATCCTAATTAATTCAAATAATAATTCCAACAACTAATTTATCATCATGCATGTTGAATTAATTCACATATAATCTATGGCGGAATAAACAAGAAAATATGTGACTTACGTACCTCTCGTAGAACTTGGCCTTTGAATAAAACAGGATAAACACGTACGCGCTTTATCAACCCAAAAACCTTCTCAAGTATTTCCCTTTCGCCTTATTCGATCACCGGTAATAATTTAAATAACCAAGGAAAAAGAAAAATATCTATGCTCTTGATTTTTCCAACACATGGAATTATGTACTTGGGGATGAAATAATCACCCCCTATTTATAATTAGGAGTGGCCGAATTTTTTAGGTTATTTGTGCCTTGGAGAAAATCTTTTCTTAGGCTCTAAGAAATCTTGAATATATCCCATATATTCTTTTCTCCATAATAAAATATTCCACAAAAATCTCACCCTCCATATTACTTGTAATTTTCGAAAATAATAGGCCAAAAATCTAAGATTTGGATCTTCTTGAATATATGAGATAATCTTGTATTCCAAGAATACTTATCTTTCATAATATCTTTCCAAGAAAATCAACAAAATCTCTTCTTCCCTAATATTACAATTTTCAAAAATAAAGAAGAAAAATCAGCATATTATTATTTTTTTATTTTAATCACCTTATCGTTATTGGGCTACTTAATGGGCTACTTGAGGGGCCTTTAAGGAGAATTAAGATTGGACCTCCTAATGGAGTTCTGAATTTCAATATTGAGCCCCAATATAATTCAATCCATTAATATTAATTATTACCACTAATAAATTAATATTGCACTATCCATCTTAATCCATATTATGATAATATGGGCTCCCGGTTATTATTTCCCGCGTTTAAGATTATCAAGTCCATTAATTAATTAAGCTTCTGAATAGCTCTAAATTAATTAATATATTTCACCTTGGAGTAAAGACAGCTCAACATTATTATCTGTACCGAAGAAAATGATTCTTCACTTGCAAGATTTGGTACGATAAAACTTCTGAGCCTACCAAGGGGACTAATCACACGAGCCGTACTCGCACGCGTTTCTCCGTATTAAATCTTAGCAACCGTCGTATGATTAATATTACTACCCAAAGCACAAGGTTCGAAGTCACAATGATTCTCACCCAACATGAATCAAAGCAGTAATCATTAAGCACACACGGTCCTATTTAAGTGACGGAGATTAAGAAATAATAACCACTGAGGTCTAATTCTTCACATTTCAGAACAGAAGAATTTATCCTCGCTGTAGGTCCTCTTCAACACATACTAAATGTGCTAGTGCAATCTCTTAGTCAAGACAGACCAATATGAGCCTTACACATCGACCTTTCACGGCGGATTGTTCAATTCCACCTAGGTCGTGAAAATGTACGTTTAGTTACAAGGAAACTGTTAATGTTGTCTTCCGTGATCGGGTATCACCACATTAACTACAATGTAACAAGTACCATATATTGAACGATTTGCAATAGATATTCAACATTCAATCATAACTAAAGCAAATGTGATAAAAGAATTATTCTCATAAAACAAGTGTTTGATACACGAGTTATACAAAGTAAAAGCATACTTTTACGTATAACTCCAACAATCTCCCACTTATACTTAAAGTCTGCTTTTTAGTATACATCACGCATGTCTTAGTGTAGTAGCTCTACGTGACATCTCATGTCAACTTACACTAACCTAATAATTCCTCCCACTTATACTTAAAGCAGATTGGCAATAGTCTTGACTCCCATTCCATCTACATGTCTCTCGAATGTACTCTGAGGCAGACCCTTTGTGAATGGATCCGCTAGGTTGTCACCCGACGCTATCTTTGCCACCTCTATATCTCCTCTCTTAACGATTTCTCGTATAAGATGGTATTTTCTTTCTATGTGTTTGCTGGCCTTGTGGGCTCTCGGTTCCTTTGAATTTGCAACTGCTCCGGCATTGTCACAAAAGACAGTTATCTTGTCGGGCAAATTCGGAACAACGTCCAAGTCCATTAAGAAGTTCTTGAGCCAAACTGCCTCTTTCGCTGCTTCACAAGCAGCTACATACTCGGCTTCCATGGTCGAATCGGCGATGCATTTCTGCTTAACGCTTCTCCATGAAATGGCTCCTCCTCCCATGCAAAACACATTACCCGAGGTTGACTTTCTTGAGTCTATGTCTGAATGGAAATCCGAGTCCGTGTATCCCACAGAAACTAGACTATCTGACTGGTAAATCAGCATCCGCTCACGAGTTCTTTTCAGATACCTCAAGATGCACTTTACGGCAGTCCAATGGTCTTTCCTGGGATTACTTTGATATCTTGCCACCATGCCCATGGCAAAGAAGATATCCAGTCTTGTACACAACATTGCATACATAAGGCTTCCTACGGCTGAAGCGTACAGAACACCTTTCATGTCATCTATCTCCGCTTGCGTCTTAGGGCTCATTTCTTTCGATAGATGGATTTCGTGCCTAAAAGGTACAAAACCTTTCTTGGAATCTTGCATGTTGAAACGCTTCAAAACAGTGTCAATTTATGAAGCTTGCGTTAAGCCCAACATCCTCTTCTTGCGATCGCGAGTGATCTTGATCCCAAGGATGTGACCGGCTTCCCCTAAGTCCTTCATTTCAAATTGTTTTGACAGCCATACCTTTACGTCTGACAATACCTTTACATTGTTTCCAATGAGCAGAATATCGTCTACGTATAATACTAAGAATACCACCGCAGTTCCGTCCGTTTCTTATACACACAACTTTCGAACTCACTTTGATCAAACCCATAAGACTTAATCACTTGATCAAAACACTGGTTCCAAGTACGCGATGCTTGCTTAAGTCCATAAATGGATCTCTTAAGCTTGCATACGAGATTCTCTTGGCCTTCTTCAATGAAACCTTTGGGTTGTTGCATATAGATATCTATCCCGTCAAGACTTCCGTTAAGAAAAGCTGTCTTGACATCCATTTTCCAGATCTCGCAATCTAGGTGCGCAGCGATCGACAAGAGAATACGGATGGACTTAAGCATAGCTATAGGCGAAAAGGTTTCCTCATAATCGATCCCTTCTTTCTGAGTATACCCTTTGGCCACAAGCCTTGCTTTGAAGGTCTCAACCCTTCCGTCCGGTCCTCTTTTCCTCTTGTACACCCACTTGCATCCAATAGGTTCTACCCCATTGGGTGGTTCGACCAACTCCCACACTTAATTATGATCCATCGAACCCATCTCGGTTTCCATTGCCGTTTGCCATGACTCCGCGTCTTTGTCTTGGATTGCCTCGTTGTATGTCCATGGGTCTGATTCATTACCGGGAACCAAATCAGAAGATTCTCCTATCCCCATGAATCTCTCGGGTTGCCTAGCAATCCTCCCACTACGACGGGGTTCCGGTTGTGAAGATGTGACGTGTGGTACATCATCTTGTATACTTGGTATCAAGGTTTGACCTCTCAATTCTTCTAAGGTAATTTCACTTTTAGGCTTCCGATTGTTCATATAGTCTTCCTCCAAGAATTTAAAGTGTGTACTAATCACGGTCTTTTGATCCTTGGGACTATAGAACATACACCCTTTCGTTCCCACAGGGTATCCTATAAACAACCTTAATTCCGAACGTGGATCCAACTTACCGGCTTCCTTGTCTAGCACGTATGCCGGACAACCCCAAATCCACAAATGTCTTAGACTGGGCTTGCGTCCGGTCCACAATTCCATTGGGGTTTTAGGAACCGATTTGGATGGCACCAAGTTCAGAATGTAAGCCATCGTTTCCAAGGTGTTACCCCAAAATGACTTGGGTAAATCCGAATAACTCATCATGGATCTGACCATCTCTAAAAGAGTCCGGTTTCTTCGTTCCGCCACACCGTTCTGTTGAGGGGTTCCCGGTGCGGTTAATTGGGATACGATCTCTTCGTCCGATAAGCAGTTCAAGAATTCATCGCTGAGGTATTCGCCTCCACGATCTGATCGTAGAAACTTGATACTCTTTTCCTATGTTTCTCGGCTTCGGCCTTAAACTCCTTTGAACTTATCAAAAGTTTCAGACTTATGCCTCATAAGGTAAACGTACCCATATCTCGAGTAATCATCAATGAAGGTGACGAAATACTCATACCCCATTCTCGCTTTGATCGTCATTGGACCACACACATCGGTATGAACGAGTTCTAACACTTCCGTGGCTCTATTCCCCATGGCTCCAAATGCCCTCTTGGTCATCTTACCCTCTAAACAGAATTCACAAGTTGGAAACGGTTCAACTTGGAATGATTCCAAGGATCCATCTTTCACCAATCTCTCTATCCGCTTTAGATTAATATGACCTGGTCTAAGATGCCATAGAAGTGTTTCGTTCATCTCCGAAGAACGCTTTCTTTTATTTCTATGATCGACGTGTTATTAGATTGATTATTTGAGTGGTGTGCACACTTAATCGTATAGAGATTGTTTACCAACGTTCCATGACAGATAGTATCATTCTTAAAAGAAACAGTAACAACTTTATTAAAAGTAACTGAATATCCATCAAAAAACAATTTAGAAACCGAAATTAAATTCTTCCTAAAGTTCGGAACGTATAAAACATCTCTTAAAATTAAAACACTATCTTCAAAAGATAGGTGCACGACTCCCACTGCTTCGGCTGCCACTCTCGTAGCATCGCCTAAAGTGATGGTGATCTCATTCTTACTAAGTCGCCGGGTTAGCTGGAACCCCTGAAGAGTGAAACAAATATGATCAGTTACCCCGGTATCCACTACCCAAACATGGGTAGCATACGCCGCAACATATGTTTCAACGACTAAAGCATGAGACTTACCTTTCTTTACCGCCTTCTTAGGCTTAGAACAGGTCGCCCTCCAATGTCCCTTTTCACCACAATTGAAGCACTTACCCTTAGCAGCTTTCTTTCCACCTCCTTCTCCCTTTGCCTTGGGTTTCGCAATGGGTGGATTTGCTTGGGTTTGGCCTTTCGTCCTCTTTCTCTTCTTCCCTCCCTTGGGACCCGAAGAGGCAGACGGACCGTTTGCCACCATAGCAACAGTTTGATGATCCATTAACGTCTCCGCCGATACCAAAGCTTGCAAGAGCTCGAGCAAACTATTTGTCCGGTCATTCATTTGATAGTTCAACTGAAACTGCTCAAAGCTCTTCGGCAGAGAATGGAGAACGAAATCGACCTTAGTAAGGAGATCAAATTCCGCACCAAGTACTTCCAACTTGTTGAGATAACCCATCATCTCGATAACGTGATCCCTTACGGGCGTACTTTCCACCATCTTCAACGAAAGCATCTTTCGCATGGTGATTTGCCTAGCTGTACGATTCTGATGTTTAAACATCGTTTCAAGATTGAGCATTATCTCAGAGGCGGTCTCCATGTGTTGGTGTTGGTGTTGGTGTTGCAACACATCTGACATTGAAGCTAGAATAGTACACCTAGCCATCTCATTGGAGTCTAACCAACTCTTATGCTCTTTCTTGACCGACTTGCTCGCATCTTCGGCAGGCTCTTGGGGCTTAGGAGTAGTAAGTACCCATTTGTGGTGTTGAGCGGTTAGGACAATATCAAGATTATGTTTCCAATCAACATAGTTCTCACCAACAAGTTTGTTATCTTTAAGTATACTAAACAGTGGATTAAAAGGTTGCGACATGATGAACTGAGAATAAAACATACATTCATATCAATATCTAGAAAAATATGAAATTATCACATAATTCGATCACATCAATTATATTGAAACCTTAAAACAATATAATCATGCATCAGCCAACATCTCGATATTATTTAAATGCGCCACGAGGGGTGGTCTATACATTTAAATACATTCAAGCGGATCACAAACTTAAAAGTTACAAATCCTTAATTCAAAATTAATAGTTGGCTCCCACTTTGACCACATAGAAATTGACAGGGACTCCGATGGGAGTAAGTTAATATCAATTTCCTATGCCTAAGTAATAACCATAATTAAATTCAGGATTATTATTTCGCTTTGAGCAAGCCACTCGTGGTGAGGGTCAATACCGCCACTAGTAATAATCCACAATCATCATTTCGGAATTTATTCATGTGAAATCCGTTCTTTTGGCCGATTCGAGGGGGAAATGTATTCCAAAAGAACTTCACAAATAAATAAATTATGGAGGCCAAATTAATCCAATTTTAATATCCGGAATAAAATTGCGATTAAATAAACATACTTAGTAATTTTCAAAAGTAAGGTTTTTCTTGGACAATTAAATTCATGCAAACACATATTAACAATTAATAATAAGTGCACGAAATAAAACATCCATCAAAACAAAATTAAACACATTGGAGCACTCAAATCCAATTGTCACGGTTTAATTTCTTCACGTCTTGATGCGAAAAATCGTCCTTGTTGCTTTCCGTCGTTCGTCTCAACACGCTCCCACTCGAACAGCAACACTTCATCAAAAACAGCATCGTTTGGGATTCGGGACGACGTTTAAAATCACACAAAAAAATAGAACCGAAAAAATTCCACGGCCCGAGATACGGCGCGCGTCGGCCCACGGAGTGGGCCCGCGCGCCTCTCGGCCAAGCAGCCGAAGCGCTGACTGCCGAGCGCCGGGCGCTGACTGCCGAGCGCCGGGGCGCCGAGCGCCGAGAGACCGAGCCTCTCGCGTGCGCCCGTGCAGCGTCAGGCACCCGTCGCGCGCGGGTCGTGCGCCTTGCGCACCCCGTTCGCCGGGTTTCACCATTCGTTCTTGTTTTCTTCACCCCATGCATGATTTTACGTCCATGCACGCGCCACACATGCATTCGTCGTCCGGGTACACCGTCTTTAATTCTTCGTTCTTCGTCACGATCCGGTTACAATTTATTTTACAAAAAAAATAAATACTAGATCTAGACTAGTCTATTACAATTATCAAATCAAAATAAAACCAACTAATCTACTCGTGGATTTTCTCACGAGAAAAACGAATTCGAACGAATCGAATTAAAAATAATTAATTCACACGCATGAAAAATTAACAACATTAAAACCATGACAATTGGATACCTGCAAAAAAAGATCTAGCTACTATCCAATTTCAATTTAATGTCTAACAATTTAAATTCCAATTTAAAGATCAGAGCCCGAAACCGTGGCTCTAATACCAGTTGTTGGGAAAATAAGGGTGCCCGGAATCTATTCGGGATGAAATTTAAATACGAATTTAAATACAATTATTACTAGCATGAATTAATCCTAATTAATTCAAATAATAATTCCAACAACTAATTTATCATCATGCATGTTGAATTAATTCACATATAATCTATGGCGGAATAAACAAGAAAATATGTGACTTACGTACATCTCGTAGAACTTGGTCTTTGAATAAAACGGGACAAATACGTACGCGCTTTATCAACCCAAAAACCTTGTCAAGTATTTTCCTTTCGCCTTATTCGATCACCGGTGGGAGATGCTTTCGAATAATTTAAATAACTAAGGAAAAAGAAAAATATCTATGCTCTTGATTTTTCCAACACATGGAATTATGTACTTGGGGATGAAATAATCACCCCCTATTTATAATTAGGAGTGGCCGAATTTTTTAGGTTATTTGGGCCTTGGAGAAAATCTTTTCTTAGGCTCTAAGAAATCTTGAATATATCCCATATATTCTTTTCTCCATAATAAAATATTCCACAAAAATCTCACCCTCCATATTACTTGTAATTTTCTAAAATAATAGGCCAAGAATCTAAGATTTGGATCTTCTTGAATATATGAGATAATCTTGTATTCCAAGAATACTTATATTCCATAATATCTTTCCAAGAAAATCAACAAAATCTCTTCTTCCCTAATATTACAATTTTCGAAAATAAAGAAGAAAAATCAGCATATTATTATCTTTTTATTTTAATCACCTTATCGTTATTGGACTACTTCATGGGCTACTTGAGAGGCCTTTAAGGAGAATTAAGATTGGACCTCCTAATGGACTTCTGAATTTCAATATTGAGCCCCAATATAATTCAATCCATTAATATTAATTATTACCACTAATAAATTAATATTGCACTATCCATCTTAATCCATATTACGATAATATGGGCTCCCGGTTATTATTTCCCGCGTTTAAGATTATCAAGTCCATTAATTAATTAAGCTTCTGAATAGCTCTAAATTAATTAATATATTTCACCTTAGAGTAAAGACAGCTCAACATTATTATCCGTACCGAAGAAACTGATTCTTCACTTGCAAGATTTGGTACGATAAAACTTCTGAGCCCACCAAGGGGACTAATCACACGAGCCGTACTCGCACGCATTTCTCCGTATTAAATCTTAGCAACCGTACGTATGATTAATATTACTGCCCAAAGCACAAGGTTCGAAGTCACAATGATTCTCACCCAACATCAAAGCAGTAACCATTAAGCACACACGGTCCTATTTAAGTGACGAAGATTAAGAAATTAATAACCACTGAGGTCTAATTCTTCACATTTCAGAACAGAAGAATTTATCCTCGTTGTAGGTCCTCTTCAATACATACTAAATGTGCTAGTGCAATCTCTTAGTCAAGACAGACCAATCTGAGCCTTACACATCGACCTTTCATGGCGGATTGTTCAATTCCACCTAGGTTGTGAAAATGTACGTTTAGTTACAAGGAAACTGTTAATGTTGTCTTCCGTGATCGGGTATCACCACATTAACTACAATGTAACAAGTACCATATATTGAACGATTTGCAATAGATATTCAACATTCAATCATAACTAAAGCAAATGTGATAAAAGAATTATTCTCATAATACAAGTGTTTGATACACGAGTTATACAAAGTAAAAGCATACTTTCACGTATAAATCCAACAGTAATTACATTTATTTGAACAAAAAAACACTTTAACAATGTTATTGTACCTCATTGCCATTCAATTCAGCTGCATATTTAGAAATCAGTTTTGAGTCATTTGTTAACTTCATTACGGTATAGGGTCCGTTATTCCTACGCACCTGCTCAGCCCTCACTTGTACTTTAAACAATGCCCTCCTTCCACACAATATTAAAATTTCTGATGGTGTCCCTTCTAAGTTTGACTATGACACCAAATGTAAGAATTAGATACAATTTGGTAAATTTTAAAAAATTATTAAAAAATGTATAATCTTACCTTAATCACTTCATCTCTCAATTCATTAGCTTATTTACCAATAAGAGTTGATGCTTCATTATCCCAGATTATGAATTTTATCTCATCTGTGTTATCAACAACTTTTACCCCTATTGTGTACCTGCATTGTGTATAATTTTTTTACAATAAGTATAAAGTTGTATATATATATGTAAATTGTTACAGAAATTGAGTTTTTACCTGATTTTTCCGTTTTCCTCAAAGCTACCGCAGCATTCACAATAGTATGTTCCTGCGCATTGTTCCAACTTTTTCTTGCACTTAGAACATGCTAGATAGCACCAGTCATTTTTACTTATAATTTAAACCATTTCAGCATGAACCCAGTAGCTTCCTAACTGCAGTTTTGCACCGTTTTTAAAATATCAGCAAGCATATCATGGAATTGTATTAATGCATATTTTTCAATTTAAATTATGATAGATTCTAACCTCACGATTGTATTTCACCTGATCTATGCATCGAACGTTAGCTCGTCCTTCTGCGAACTCCCTCTCTATCAGAATTGCATTCGGGTGAGGTAAAACACATACTATTTCTCCATCTTCCCGCTCTTCACCCATCCTTTATATGTTAAATTTCAAAATTATTTGCTAAATAAATAATATCTCTTTAAAAATGTATATTGAAAAGACATTGTGCTAACCTGGATTTGAATTCAATAATAGTCAAAGAAAATATGTTTTTAAATTCAGTTATATTATCTGTATTTATAAATTTTATTTCATTAACTCTGGTAATTATTGTAAATTCAGTTGTCAATTTCAGTCAAATGCATGGAAATACAGGTGTCTTGTTGAGATATTTCCTGTGTCAATTTTTCCATTTTATTAAATTTTAAATTGTATTTATAAATTGGATTTCAGTAACATTGCTAATTATTGTAATTCAAATTGTCATTTCAGTCAAATGCATGGAAATACAGGTTTCTACTGCAGAAATACTATCTGTGACAATTTTTCCAATTTACTGTGGTTAATTTTATTGACATATCTAATATTATTTTTAGCATGACACTTGTCCTTGTTTCCCACTAATTACCATAAATATTAAAAAAATCAGTGTATTCCATTCTTTGGCCTAAATTAGAAAACCCAAGTCTTGGTTTAGTACACGTGCTTCAGAACTTGGGCGGGAAATTTGTGGCTGACGCACTTTACTGCTTTTAGTATAGTAATAGATATGACAAATCAACCAAATTCAATGCTATTAATATTGAATTCCAACAAAAAAATGTGTCTTTAATGGATTGTCAAAAGGGCCTTATGAATCAATAATCATATATTTAAAGGCTTTTTTAAACAAAAAAATAGTTTAGGGGCCTAATAGAACAAGAATGTATAGTTTAAGGGCTTTTTAAAATAAAAATTAGTTAAGGGGCCTTTCAAAATAATATTTGATAGTTTGGGGTCTTTTGATACATTATGCCAAAAAATAAAAGAAAGCTAAGAGTGTTGTCTCAACATTCTGGACAATTAGTTTCAAAACAACACAAAATTGGTAACAACAATCAAAAAAACAATTTTTCAATAAATAAAAGAAAGCTACGAAATGTGTCAACTTTGGATGTTTTACCTACACCACCAAATACCAATATCCGCTTTCCTTTCTTTTGATTATCAAAATGAAATAAAAGAATGGGTGGACCTAAAAAATGGATGACTCATACATCCATCCATCCATAGAAACGCCTAAAAATATCTTTCCAAAGTAAAAATAAGATCCAAAGTTCATAGGGAAATGAAAAGACATTGTTCAGGAATTGAGGAGAGAGTCGAGAAATGGGGAATGAAATGGGAGATGTATGATCCCAGACGCAACAAGAAACGCAGACATCCATAGCGGTATCACCCATACAAACATAATCACTAGTATTTGCTTTCCTGCAATTCCAATAATTCAAACAGATAGATATAGTAAAACTTCTCTAAATTAATACTCTATAAATTAATAAATTTTTTAAAATAATAATTTTCTCATGTCCCGACTTGGACAAGTTCAAAATTTACCAATTTCGATAAAATAATAAGATAATAACTTTTCAAAATATTCCTATATATAAAGTAGTGGTCTCATCAATATCATAAATTAATAATTTCTTCAAATTATAAAAATAATTAGGCCAATTAGGTAAAATAAGAAGCTATTGATTGTTTTTTGTTAAACTTTAATTCTACTTGGATCACTTCTCTAGCTTTTCTTATTTCATTCAATGGTTTTGGCGTTGTATTTTCATACTGCACTTCATTTTGTTGTGGTAATCGAAATCACTTATCATTGTCTCTATTTCTTGAATATCTCCTTCAATGTTGGACCATTTAAATTCATTGATATTTAGTTCGAGCGAACAATGAGGAAAATAATTATGTAAAATAATTCAATGAAATATAATGCATATATTAGTTAAATGCATTCACTTTGCGTACTGAAAAAACACTCCTTAAATTAATAAATTATTAAATAAATTAAGACAAAGTATAGAGTGAAACTAGTTTATACATAAATACGTGAAGGGTATTAGTTGTTTTCACTGAAGAGTATTAGTTGTTTTTACTGAAGAGTATTACTGGTTTACACTAAAGAGTCTTAGTTGTTCGGTGAAAATGAACTAAAACTCTTCAGTGTAAACCAGTAATACTCTTCAGTAAAAACAACTAATACTCTTCAATGAAAATAACTAATACCCTTTAATGATTCATATATAAACCGATTTCCCTCTATACATACTCATAAATTAATATCTCTCTAAAAATAATTAAAATTTTCCCAATCCCTACGTTATTAATTTATGGAGAAAATAATTAGATTAGATTAGATTAGATTACCCGCAGAACGAGAGGTGGACTCGGATCGAGTAATAAGCCACTCCGCAGTCTCTCTAAGTTTCTTCTCCACATCCCCTTCATTCATCCCCACTGTATTTTTCAGAATGTTATCCAGCAAACCTGCCTTCTCTTCTTCTCCTTGGCTGCCAGCCAATTCATCATTATTTTCAACAAAACAAAACAAAACACACATAATTTTGTAAAAAGGAGTTGTGATTGCCTACCTGTTAGGCTCTCTGTCCCGAAACACGCCTGCACCAATCGCCCGTTCAATTTCAAACACGCTAGGCTGCTGCGACTGCCGTTTTTTTAGCTTTCGGTAATTTTATTTTCCAGGTGGTTTATTGGGCTTAAGTTGGGGGTTCTGAGAAATAGAAGGCGGTGATGAATTAGTTTTAAAACAACACAAAATTGGCAACAACAATAAAAAAACAATTTTTCATTAAATAAAAGAAAGCTACGAAATGTGGCTGTATAACAATCAATTTATGATATTTGCAGCGGTTCAGGCACCGATAAAACATGACATTACCAGTCGAAATAATCAAATAGACCAAATGAAATATAAGGTGTGGGATTCTTACAGAAGCTGAAGATTGGTTTTGGGCAGCATCACTGCAAGCCTTTGAGCAGCATAGCCTTTGCTTCCTTTTTTGAAGACGAAGAGAATAGTGCTCCACATTTGCAAACTGTTTAACTGCGAGAGGGGGCAAAGAGGGTTTACCAAAAATGGGGGCTTCAATTGTAGGTAGGGTTTAGGTATTGAGAGGTCCATTTGTAAATAAAGTGATTGTTTATGAAAAACATGATAATTATATATTTCATAAAAAAATAATTTTATTAATAAAGAATCTCACAATACAACTTATGATAAAAAATAACAGCCTGAAAAACAGGACTACTAATATTGGACGGATGGAGTTGTTGGAGTTATACGTGAAAGTATGCTTTTACTTTGTATAACTCGTGTATCAAACACTTGTTTATGAGAATAATTCATTTATCGCATATGCTTTAGATATGATTGAATGTTGAATATTTATTGTAAACAGTTCATATTAGTACTAGTTACATTGTAGTTAATGTGGTGATACCCGATCACGGAAGACAACATTAACGGTTTCCTTGTAACTAAACGTACATTTTCACGACCTAGGTGGAATTGAACATTTCGCCGTGAAAGGTCGATGTGTAAGTCTCAGATTGGTCTGTCTTGACTAAGAGATTGCACATGCACATGTAGTATGTGTTGATGAGGACCTACAGCGAGGATAAATTCTTCTGTTCTGATATGTGAAGAATTAGACCTCAGTGGTTGTTGATTTCTTAATCTCCGTCACTTAAATAGGACCGTGTGTGCTTAATGGTTACTGCTTTGATTCATGTTGGGTGAGAATCATTGTGACTTCGAACTTTGTGTCTTGGGCAGTAATATTAATCATACGACGGTTGCTAAGATTTAATACGGAGAAACGCGTGCGAGTACGGCTCGTGTGATTAGTCCCCTTGGTGGGCTCATAAGTTTTATCGTAGCAAATCTTGCAAGTAAAGAATTAGTTTCTTCGATACGGATAATTATGTTGAGCTGTCTTTACTCCAAGGTGAAATATATTAATTAATTTAAAGCTATTCAGAAGCTTAATTAATTAATGGACTTGATAATCTTAAATGCGGGAAATAATAACCGGGAGCCCATATTATCGTAATATGGATTAAGATGGATAGTGCAATATTAATTTATTAGTGGTAATAATTAATATTAATGGATTGAATTATATTGGGGCTCAATATTGAAATTCAGAAGTCCATTAGGAGGTCCAATCTTAATTCTCCTTAAAGGCCCCTCAAGTAGCCCATTAAGTAGCCCAATAATGATAAGGTGATTAAAATAAAAAGAAAATAATATGCTGATTTTTTCCTTATATTTTCGAAAATAGTATCATTAGGAAAGAAAAGATTTTGTTGATTTTCTTGAAAAGATATTATGGAAGATAAGTATTCTTGGAATACAAGATTATCTCATATATTCAAGAAGATCCAAATCTTGGATTCTTCTCCTATGTTTTTCGAAAATTGCAAGTATAATTAGGAGGGTGAGATTTTTGTGGAATATTTTATTATGGAGAAAAGAATATATGAGATATATTCAAGATTTCTTAGCGACTAAAAAAAGATTTTCTCCAAGCCCATAAACCATGATATTCTCGGCCACCCTATATTATAAATAGGGGATGATTATTTCATCCCCAAGTACATAAATTCCATGTGTTGGAAAAATCAAGAGCATATATATTTTTCTTTTTCCTTAGTTATTAAAATTACTTGAAAGCATCTCCCACCGGTGATCAAGTAAGGCGAAAGGGAAATACTTGAGAAGGCTTTTGGGTTGATAAAGCGTGATCGTGATTGCCACGTTTATTCAAAGGCCAAATTCTACAAGAGGTACGTAAGTCACATAAATTCTTGTTTATTCCGCCTAGATTTTATGTGAATTAATTCAACATGCATGATGTTAAATTGGTTGTTGAAATTATTATTTGAATTAATTAGGATTAATTCATGCTAGTAATAATTGTATTTAAATTCGTATTTAAATTTTATCCCGAATAGATTACGGGTACCCCTATTTTTCCCATCAACTGGTATCAGAGCCACGGTTTCGGGCTCTGATCTTTAAATTAGAATTTAAATTGTTAGACATTAAATTGAAATTGGATAGTAGAATTGCTAGATCTTTTTTGCAGGTATCCAATTGTCATGGTTTTAATGTTGTTTAATTTTTCATGCGTGTGAATTAATTGTTTTTAATTCGATTCGTTCGAATTCATTTTTCTCGTGAGAAAATCCACGAGTAGATTAGTTATTTTTATTTTGATTTGATCATTGTAATAGACTAGTCTAGATCTAGTATTTATTTTTTGTAAAATAAATTGTAACCGGATCGAGACGAAGAACGAAGAATTAAAGACGGCGTACCCGGATGACGCATGCATGCACGACGCAAGCATGGACGTAAAATCGTGCATGGGGTGAAGAAAATGAGAACAAACGTCAAAACCCGACGCACGGCGTGCGCAAGGCGCACGACCCCCGTGCGACGGGTGGCCGACGCCGCGCAAGCGCTTCGGCGCTTGGCGTGCAGCGCTTCAGTGCCTCGGTTGTTTTGGTCGAGAGGCGCGCGGGCCCACTCCGTAGGCCGACGCGCGCCGTATCTCTGGCCGTGGAATTTTTCGGTTCTGTTTTTTTTGTATGATTTTAAACATTGTCCCGAACCCCAAACGATGCTATTTTTGATGGAGTGTTGTTGTTCTAGTGGGAGCGTGTCGAGACGAACGACGGAAAGCAACAAGGACGATTTTTCGCATCAAGACGTGAAGAAATTAAACCGTGACAATTGGATTTGAGTGCTCCAATGTGTTTAATTTTGTTTTGATGGATGTTTTATTTCGTGCACTTATTATTTGTTAATATGTGTTTGCATGAATTTTATTGTCCAAGAAAAACCTTACTTTCGAAAATTACTAAGTATGTATATTTAATCGCAATTTTATTCCGGATATTAAAATTGGATTAATTTTGGCCTCCATAATTTATTTATTTGTGAAGTCTTTTTGGAATACATTTCCTCCTCGGATCGGCCAAAAAGACGGAATTCACATGAATAAATTCCGAAAGGATGATTGTGGATTATTACTAGTGGCGGTATTGACCCTCACCACGAGTGGCTTGCTCAAAGCGAAATAATAATCCTGTATTTAATTATGGTTATTACTTAGGCATAGGAAATTGATATTAACTTACTCCCCTCGGAGTCCCTGTCAATTTCTATGTGGTCAAAGTGGGAGCCAACTATTAATTTTGAATTAAGGATTTGTAACTTTTAAGTTTGTGATCCGCTTGAATGTATTTAAATGTATAGACCACCCCTCGTGGCGCATTTAAATAATTTCGAGATGTTGGCTGATGCATGATTATATTGTTTTAAGGTTTCAATATAATTGATGTGATCGAATTATGTGATAATTTCATATTTTTCTAGATATTGATATGAATGTATGTTTTATTCTCAGTTCATCATGTCGCAACCTTTTAATCCACTGTTTAGTATACTTAAAGATAACAAACTTGTTGGTGAGAACTATGTTGATTGGAAACATAATCTTGATATTGTCCTAACCGCTCAACACCACAAATGGGTACTTACTACTCCTAAGCCCCAAGAGCCTGCCGAAGATGCGAGCAAGTCGGTCAAGAAAGAGCATAAGAGTTGGTTAGACTCCAATGAGATGGCTAGGTGTACTATTCTAGCTTCAATGTCAGATGTGTTGCAACACCAACACCAACACCAACACATGGAGACCGCCTCTGAGATAATGCTCAATCTTGAAACGATGTTTAAACATCAGAACCGTACCGCTAGGCAAATCACCATGCGAAAGATGCTTTCGTTGAAGATGGTGGAAAGTACGCCCGTAAGGGATCACGTTATCGAGATGATGGGTTATCTCAACAAGTTAGAAGTACTTGGTGCAGAATTTGATCTGCCTACTAAGGTCGATTTCGTTCTTCATTCTCTGCCGAAGAGCTTTGAGCAGTTTCAGTTGAACTATCAAATGAATGACCAGGCAAATAGTTTGCCCGAGCTCTTGCAAGCTTTGGTGTCGGCGGAGACTTTAATGGATCATCAAACTGTTGCTATGGTGGCAAACGGTCCGTCTGCCTCTTCGGGTCCCAAGGGAGGGAAGAAGAGAAAGAGGACGAAAGGCCAGACCCAAGCAAATCCAACTGTTGCGAAACCTAAGGCGAAGGGAGAAGGAGGTGGAAAGAAAGCTGCTAAGGGTAAGTGCTTCAACTGTGGTGAGAAGGGACATTGGAGGGAGACCTGTTCTAAGCCTAAGAAGGCGGTAAAGAAAGGTAAGTCTCATGCTTTAGTCGTTGAAACTTATGTTACTGCGTATGCTACCCACGTTTGGGTAGTGGATACCGGGGCAACTGATCATATTTGTTTCACTCTTCAGGGGTTCCAGCTAACCCGGCGACTTAGCAAGAATGAGATCCTCGTCACTTTGGGCGATGCTACGAGAGTGGCAGCCGAAGCAGTGGGAGTCGTGCACCTATCTTTTGAAGATAGAGTTTTAATTTTAAGAGATATTTTATACGTTCCGAACTTTAGGAAGAATTTAATTTCGGTTTCTAAGTTGTTTTTTGATGGATATTCAGTTACTTTTAATAAAGTTGTTACTGTTTTTTTTAAGAATGATACTATCTGTCATGGAACGTTGGTAAACAATCTCTATATGATTAAGTGTGCACACCACTCAAATAATGAATCTAATAACACGTCGATCATTTTGAGTAATAAAAGAAAGCGTTCTTCGGAGATGAACGAAACACTTCTATGGCATCTAAGACTAAGTCATATTAATCTAAAGCGGATAGAGAGATTGGTGAAAGACGGATCCTTGGAATCATTCCAAGTCGAACCGTTTCCAACTTGTGAATCCTGTTTAGAGGGTAAAATGACCAAGAGGGCATTTGGAGACAAGGGGAATAGAGCTACGGAAGTGTTAGAACTCGTTCATACCGATGTGTGTGGTCCAATAACGATCAAAGCGAGAATGGGGTATGAGTACTTCGTCACCTTCATTGACGATTACTCAAGATATGGGTACATTTACCTTATGAGGCATAAGTCTGAAACTTTTGATGAGTTCAAGGAGTTTAAGGCCGAAGTTGAGAAACATAGGGAAAAGAGTATCAAGTTTCTACGATCAGATCGTGGAGACGAATACCTCAGCAATGAATTCTTGAACTACTTATCGGATGAAGGGATTGTATCCTAGTTGACCGCACCGGGAACCCCTCAACAGAACAGTGTGGCGGAACGAAGAAACCGGACTCTTTTAGAGATGGTCAGATCCATGATGAGTTATTCGGATTTACCCAAGTCGTTTTGGGGTAACGCCTTGGAAACAGCGGCTTACATTCTGAACTTGGTGCCATCCAAATCGGTTCCTAAAACCCCAATGGAATTGTGGACCGGGTGCAAGCCCAGTCTAAGACATTTGCAGATTTGGGGTTGTCCGGCATACGTGCTAGACAAGGAAGCCGGTAAGTTGGATCCACATTCGGAATTAAGGCTGTTTATAGGATACCCTGCGGGAACGAAAGGGTGTATGTTCTATAGTCCCAAGGATCAAAAGACCGTGATTAGTACACACTTTAAATTCTTGGAGGAAGACTATATGAACAATCGGAAGCCTAAAAGTGAAATTACCTTAGAAGAATTGAGAGGTCAAACCTCGATACCAAGTATACAAGATGATGTACCACACGTCACATCTTCACAACCGGAACCCCATCGTAGTGGGAGGATTGCAAGGCAACCCGAGAGATTCATGGGAATTGGAGAATCTTCGGATTTGATTCCCGGCGATGAATCAGACCCATGGACGTACGACGAGGCAATCCAAGACAAAGACGCGGAGGCGTGGCAAACCGCAATGGAAACCGAGATGGGTTCGATGGATCATAATCAAGTGTGGGAGTTGGTCGAACCACCCAGTGGGGTAGAACCCATTGGATGCAAGTGGGTGTACAAGAGGAAAAGAGGACCGGACGGAAGGGTAGAGACCTTCAAAGCGAGGCTTGTGGCTAAAGGGTATACCAAAAAAGAAGGGATCGATTATGAGGAAACCTTTTCGCCTGTAGCTATGCTTAAGTCCAACCGTATTCTCTTGTCGATTGCTGCACACTTAGATTACGAGATCTGGCAAATGGATGTCAAGACAGCTTTCCTTAACGGAAGTCTTGACGGGATAGATATCTATATGCAACAGCCCAAAGGTTTTATTGAAAAAGGCCAAGAACACCTCGTTTGCAAGCTTAAGAGATCCATTTATGGACTTAAGCAAGCATCGCGTACTTGGAACCAGTGTTTTGATCAAGTAATTAAGTCTTATGGGTTTGATCAAAACGAGTTCAAAAGTTGTGTGTATAAGAAGTGTGATGGAACTGCGGTGGTATTCTTAGTATTATACGTAGACGATATTCTGTTCATTGGAAATAATGTAAAGGTATTGTCAGACGTAAATGTATGGCTGTCAAAACAATTTGATATGAAGGACTTAGGAGAAGCCGGTTACATCCTTGGGATCAAGATCACTCGCGATCGCAAGAAGAGGATGTTGGGCTTATCGCAAGCTTCATACATTGACACTGTTTTGAAGTTTTTCAGCATGCAAGATTCCAAGAAAGGTTTTGTACCTTTTAGGCACGGAATCCATCTATCAAAAGAAATGAGCCCTAAGACGCAAGCGGAGATAGATGACATGAAAGGTGTTTCGTACGCTTCGGTCGTAGGAAGCCTTATGTATGCAATGCTGTGTACGAGACCGGATATTTGCTTTGCCGTAGGCATGGTGGCTAGATATCAAAGTAATCTCGGGAAAGACCATTGGACTGCCATAAAGTGCATCTTGAGGTATCTGAAAAGAACTCGTGAGCGGATGTTGATTTACCAGTCGGATAGTCTAGTCCCCGTGGGATACACGGACTCAGATTTCCAATCAGACATAGACTCAAGAAAGTCAACCTCGGGTAGTGTGTTTTGCATGGGAGGAGGAGCCATTTCATGGAGAAGCGTTAAGCAGAAATGCATCTCCGATTTGACCATGGAAGCCGAGTATGTAGCTGCTTGTGAAGCAGCGAAAGAGGCAGTTTGGCTCAAGAACTTCTTAGTGGACTTGGACGATGTTCCGAATTTGCCCGACATGATAACTGTCTTTTGTGACAATGTCGGAGCAGTTGCAAATTCAAAGGAACCGAGAGCCCACAAGGCCAGCAAACACATAGAAAGAAAATACCATCTTATACAAAAAATCGTTAAGAGAGGAGATATAGAGGTGGCAAAGATAGCATCGGGTGACAACCTAGCCGATCCATTCACAAAGGGTCTACCTCAGAGTACATTCGAGAGACATGTGGATGGAATGGGAGTCAAGACTATTGCCAATCTGCTTTAAGTATAAGTGGGAGGAATTATTAGGTTAGTGTAGGTTGACATAAGATGTCACGTAGAGCTACTACACTAAGACATGCATGATGTATACTAAAAAGCAGACTTTAAGTATAAGTGGGAGATTGTTGGAGTTATACGTGAAAGTATGCTTTTACTTTGTATAATTCGTGTATCAAACACTTGTTTATGAGAATAATTCTTTTATCGCATATGCTTTAGATATGATTGAATGTTGAATATTTATTGCAAACAGTTCATATTAGTATTAGTTACATTGTAGTTGTTAGGATAAAAGTTGTTAGTTTTGATGAGTTAAAACAAACCAGAAGATGTAATAGGACCATCTGGACCTGTTAGCCAGATGATGATCTAAATTAGGACTTAGTCTAGGGGGAACTGCTGGACCAGAAGACTTCACCAGAAGAGTCACCAGAAGACCCCACCAGAGGACTTCACCAGAGGACTCCACCAGAAGACTTCACCAGATGAGATCTGACCAGAGGCAGAGGACCTTCCCCAGACCAGACGAGTCCGGACCAGACGAGTCTGGTGGAACAAAAGATGCTCAGTTTGATCTCCTGTTTCTACTGAGTATTCTGGTTGTTCACCAGATTAGGACCAGAAGACACCGAGGTTGCCTGGTGTCGGTCTTGCCTTCTCTGGAGAGAATCAGAGTTAGGCAGAGGAAGCTATTGACCGTTGGTGATTCAAATCAAGTCAACAAGATCAGGATTAGAAAGTTTTGAAGATAATCAATCCAAGGATCCCACCAACCCAATCAATCAATTAGGGAACTGATTGATTGAGGCTTCCTTATATAGAGGATCTGATTGGATTAGCTCTCCAACGGCTAGCCCTAATCCCCTCTATAAATACAAGAGTGCAGTCCAAGAAAAAGCTCTAGTGAGACTATATACGCGCATAAGTTGATCCAAGCTTTTGATATTCATTCCAAGCACTCTTACTGTTCATAATATTTATCTACTCTAAAGGAGTTGTTGAAACCTTAACCTGTTCATCTACCAGATAAGGTTGTAGGCTGTTGATCTTTAGATTGAAGTTAAATCTAAAGAGGTTGTAAGAAGGAACTGGTACTTCCCAATTCCAGTGAGTAAGTAAGTGAGTTGGTTGTTAGTGAGACCCCTTGGATATAAGGGAGAGTGGACGTAGGATATTCAAATCCGAACCACTATATATCTTGTGTTCTTTATTGCTTTCTTTTACTTATTGTTATATTGATTATTGTTCTCTTGTAAAAAGAATTTGAAAGACATTTAACTTAAGCTTCCGCAATTAATCTAACTAGTGGGACCAACAAGTGGTATCAGAGCAGTGTGTCCAACGACCACTGCTTTGAAAAGCTTTTGGTGGTCACCGGGCAAATCCATTGCTCTTTAGTGCTTTTGTTCAAGTTCTTGTTATTTCCTTTAATTTTATCAAAATGTCTGCAAAATCTTCTTACAAGAGCCGTAAGCTCCCAGAATTCTCTTTTGAGGATTACAGCCACTGGAGCTTCATGATGAGCAATCATCTAGGAGCTATTCACCACCGCATGTTAGATGTGGTTGAAAGTGGCCCCATTCAATTTTACTGGACTCCTATTGATAGTAGCAGGTCAGAGTCCAGAGAAGAAACTAGTGAAGCTGCCCAGAAAACTGCAGAGGATAGAGTCCCCAGGCAAAGAATCCTAAAAAAGAAAGATGAGCTTGATAATGATGAAAGAAAGCTCTACAACTTGGACCAGGTGGCAAGAACAGAGATCATCAACACACTTACCAAAGAAGTGATTGAAAAGGTCAGAACGTGTGCCACTGCCAAGGAGATGTGGGACAAACTGGCACTACTCTGTGAGGGAACAGAGAAGATCAAAGACAACAAGCTCCAAGCTGTTCAACACTCGTTTGATACCTTCAAGATGAAACCAGACGAGACCATTGACCAGCTGGACATGCGTCTCACAAATCTCCTGAACAAGGCTAGTGCCTTAGGTAAGACCTACTCTGAAAAAGAAATTAATAGTAAAATCTTGCGTTCACTAACCAGCAGGTGGAGAATTAAAGTCACTGTGATCAAGGACAACAAGGATCTCAATACTCTAGATCATCATCTTCTGTTATCTGATCTCAAAGCCTATGAGTATGATCTTCAAGAGGAGGATCAGACAGAAGAGGTTTCCTCTTCTGGTCAGAAAGGTGTTGCATTCTCTTCAACCATCAAGCCTGATGTCAAGCCAAAAGAGTCTACTGCAGATGACTTGAGCCTCAAGGAGCATGTAGCACTTCTAACTCATAAATTAGATAAAATGAGTTCAAAATATGGCAGGTACAAAAGGCATTGGAAGGAATCTACCAGAGACAGAAAGAGTTCCTTCAAGCCTGCAGAGAAGGAGAAGACATCTGGAGACTCAAGGGAGACCAGATTCAGAACTACAGAAAGGAGGAGAGATGACAACCCTGGCAACTCTGGGAGATCAGATTATCAGAGGAGGGATGGTAGCTCTGGCAGACCTGACTACCAGAGGAGAGAGAGTAGTCCTGCCAGATCAGACTACAACAAGAGAAGGAGAGAGCCAAGTCCTAGTCCCAGAGGAGACAATGCCTGCTACACATGCAACAAGACTGGTCACTACAGTTATGATTGCCCTCAACTCACTCCTAGGGAAAGAGAAGAGAAAAGGATCAAGAGAGATAGGAGATATGCAGATAAGAGAGCATTGCTGGCAGAAGCAGAGGAGGAGGATACTAGTTCCAGTTCTTCTTCTTCTAATTTCGGATCAGATGCCGATGTGTGTCTTATGGCAGACATCACTGAGGTAAATGAAACTACTCTAGTCTTATCAAATTCCAAATGTATTGAATCCTCTAATTCATCTGGTAACTCCAGAGAGTCTGATATGCAACAAATGCTATCAGATCTCCAAAATTGTGTCCAACTCTGTCAAAAACTTGAGAAAGAGAATGGTAGGCTCAGAGCTGAAGTTCAATCTCTCTCTCATGAGCATAAATCCACCAGAGAACTCATGAAAGATCATTCCAAAGAAGTCTCTGAACTTCAGGATAAGATCACAGAAAGAGATACTCTGGTAGATCAACTCATGAAAGAAAAGAACTCTCAGGAAGATGAGATCACTGAACTCAGAGCCAAATACCAGACTCTTATCAAGGGAAAACAAGTTGCTCACAACATAGAGAAGATACCCATGCCCAGAGAAGCTCCTAAGATACCATCTGTTGTATCTATCATATCAGAGTCTTCTCAGCGCATTAGTGATAAGAGTGGTTTAGGATATTCTGGAATTACCACTAAAACTCATAAATACCTTTATAATAAAGACAAGTCTGTAAGAGCTGGTAAATTGGTAGAAATCTGGGATGATAAAGACTTAACTGGTAATGGTTACAAGGTGGTTCACAATCCTGATTGGAAAAGGAATCACTCTGTTAATCACATTACATATGGTCCAGAAGAGTTGACTGTTCTGGAAGAGAAGTTGCTAGAAAATAAGTGTCAACAAGGGGAACCATTGAAGATTGATGGTTCTGTGAACATTGAGTCCCAAGGAGTAGAACTTACTCAAATTGGAGGACCCCAGAGAAATCATCAAAGGGAACCTAACCAGATTAGGGAACCTCAAAAGAAACACTCAAGAAAGGGGAATACCAATCAGAGTAAGACCTACCAGAAAAGGAACAATGTTCAACAGCACCAGGTACCCCAGAGATAATTTTCTCAGAGGAATCAATTCCAGAATAGGTATACTCAAAGGAACTATAATCACCAGAGCAAGTCTACTTCTCAGAACCAGAGGAGGTCTTCCAGGCCCATCTATAGAAAACCAACTGATCTGGGAAGTTATGACACCAGAGATGGTTCTTCTAGGATGTACCCTTACAACCAGACCTTTAAGACCATGTCTTTGAGGCAGGCCATTCCAAAGGCCAGATTTGAGAAAAGATACACCAGACCTGTTTATAGGAAAGATGTCCTTATCAGACCAGTAGCTCAATATGTCATTGTCAGAGGACATGTGCTGGTAGATAGATTTGGAAGGAAGATAAGATCTCCTCATCCAACAAGGGATGATCTTTATCTTTGGATTCCTACAAAACCTGCAACTAACCAATCAGGACCCAGCACTAGTAGGGGACCTAATTGATTTCTCTGCAGGTAGATAAGAGTCCATTGGAGAAAGGATTTTCAAGCAACCATGTCCGGTACATTGATAGTGGATGTTCCAAGCACATGACCTTCCAGAAGGATAATCTCCAAGATTTCAAGCCATTGAATGGACCAAGAGTGATGTTTGGTGACAACAACTATCGAGTCACTAGAGGAGTTGGAAAGTTGACCTTCAATGGAGTATCTGTAGATGAGGTCTACTATGTAGAAGGACTCAAGCATAATCTGCTTTCAGTATCCCAATTCTGTGACAAGGGATACTCAGTGAAGTTTTCTAGTGATTCATACACTGTTTTCTCTTCTGATTATAATGATATCTTGCTAATAGGCTTGAGGAAGGGTAACATTTATCTTGCAGATTTTAGCAGTTGCCCAAGAAATGCTTGCCCGGTTGCAAAAGGATCTGCAGAGAACAGCTGGATTTGGCACAAGAGATTGTGTTATCTTAACTTCAAGATACTGAATAAGATTGCCAGAAAAGGTCTCATTCGAGGTCTTCCTAATGAAGTGTTTAAGAAGGATCAGGTTTGTGGTTCATGCCAGAAGGGTAAACAACCCAAGACTTCCTTTAAGGATGTCCAGAGCACAACCACAACCAGAGTACTTCAGCTACTTCACATGGACCTGTTTGGACCTGTTTCTCCTCTTAGTTTCAGTGGAAGGAAGTACACCTTAGTGATAGTAGATGACTTTTCAAGATACACTTGGGTAGTGTTCTTGTTTAAGAAAAATGAAACTATCACTAAGCTGCCAGAGTTCTTCAAGCAGATACAGAATGAGCAGAACCAGAGCATAGTCAGGATCAGAAGTAACAAAGGAACAGAGTTTTTGAATTCACACATTGCAGATTACTGCAAGGACCATGAGATTTTTCATGAGACATCTGCTGCCAGATCACCCCAATAAAATGGAGTAGCAGAAAGGAGGAATAGGACTCTCAAAGAAGCTGCAAGAACACTTCTGGCAGAGTACAACACTCCACAAAGATTTTGGGCAGAGGCCATTAATACAGCTTGCTACACTCAGAACAAATGCCTAATTGCCCAGAGACACAATAAGACTCCATATGAGGTATGGAAAGGTAAAACCCCATCTGTTTCATATTTTCATTTTTTGGATGTAAGTGTTTCATCCATGACAATGGGAAATCTAAATTAAGAACTTTTGATGCCAAAGTGGCTGATGGAATATTTTTAGGATATTCCAGCACCAGTAAGGCTTTTAGAGTTTTTAATAAGAATTCACTTTGTGTGGAGGAAACACCTCATGTTGTTTTTGATGAATCTGTTGTTGAGTGCAAGGTGGACTTAAAGTCTTCTGATGAGACCCAGAATCAGACTACTCCCAGAGTGATCAAGGTCAATCCACCTATTCTTGATTCAGATTCAGATTCAGATGATGACCCATCTCCTGGTTCTCTGAAGCAGAAGTCTTCACAAGGAGCAGAACCAGAAGAGGTTGGAACTCCTGTAGGGGGAAGCTCTTCTGCAGGTGGTGATAATCATCAAGATACTGTAGAAGATGATCAACCAGGCAAGACCACGGGAAGGAGGACCCTGGTTGATCACCCCAATGACCTGATCTTAGGAGATCCAACTAAGGGTGTCCAGACTAGGAGAACTCTTAACTTAGCTGCCTTATTCAGTTGCTATGTGTCCTTGATTGAGCCCAAGAACATCAAGGAGGCACTGGAAGATTCAAATTGGATTGTTGCTATGCAGGAGGAGTTGAATCAATTCACCAGACAGGATGTTTGGGAGCTGGTAGACAGACCAGGACATCAAAAGGTGATAGGCACTAAGTGGGTTTTCAAGAATAAGAAAGATGAGAATGATGTCATTACTAGGAACAAGGCAAGGCTAGTGGCCCAGGGCTATTCTCAGTCTGAAGGAATAGACTATGATGAGACATTTGCTCCTGTTGCCAGACTAGAAGCCATTAGATTGTTCTTAGCATATGCTGCTCACATGAAGTTCAAAGTATACCAGATGGATGTGAAATCTGCCTTTCTTAATGGGATTCTCATTGAGGAAGTGTATGTGGAACAACCTCCTGGTTTTGAACAAGGTGACAAGGTGTTTAAGCTTAAGAAAGCTCTTTATGGGCTGAAGCAGGCACCCAGAGCATGGTATGACACCCTATCTCAATTTCTTCTGGACAATGGTTTTACCAAGGGTAAGATTGATAGGACCTTGTTTAGGAAAGAAGAAGGAAAGGACATCCTTCTGGTCCAAATATATGTTGATGACATTATATTTGGATCCCCTAACAAGAAGCTGTGTGAGAAGTTTGGTGAGCTCATGCAGAGTCAGTTTGAGATGTCCATGATAGGTGAAATGAATTACTTTTTAGGTTTGCAGGTTAAGCAATCTGAGAAGGGAATTTTTATTAATCAGGCAAAGTACACCAGAAACATGTTAGAGAAATTTGGAGTAGGATCTAGCAAAGCAGCCAAGATCCCTATGATGACAAATTTCAACATGGATCCAGATGAGTCTGGAGAGAGTGTGGACCAGACTCAGTACAGAGCACTTATTGGTTCTCTTTTGTACCTGACTGCAAGCAGACCAGATATTACTTTTGCTGTAGGAGTTTGTGCCAGATTTCAAGCTAATCCCAAGAAAATTCATTTGGAAGCAGCTAGAAAGATATTGAAATATCTTAAGGGAACTGTGAATTTAGGATTATGGTATCCTGCAGATGATAACTTAGAGTTGAGTGGGTATTCAAATTCAGACTATGGTGGATGCAGAATAGATAGAAAGTCTACTAGTGGAACATGCCAATTTTTAGGGAATAAATTGGTATCCTGGTTTTCTAAGAAGCAGACTTCAGTTGCTACATCAACAACAGAAGCAGAGTACATGGCTGCAGGGAGTTGTTGTTCACAACTTCTCTGGATTAGTCAACAGCTTAGGGACTACCAGATTAGAGCTAAGGGTACTCCTATTTTCTGTGATAGTAATAGTGCAATTGCAATCACCCAGAATCCAGTTCTTCATACCAGATGCAAACATGTTGATATAAGGCATCATTTTATCAGAGATCATGTTGAGAAGGGAGATATAAGGATGGAAAAGATTGCAACAGAGAAGCAGAGAGCAGATATCTTAACTAAGACTTTGGCTGAGACCAGATTCAGAGAGTTAGCTTTTGAGTTAGGATTGTTGGATCCAGAGACAGATTTGTTTTAGGGGGAACAACAGAGAAGTATCCTTTGTTTCATTACTTTATTTCATATATTTATTCTCAAACTAACATACCTGCAGATTAGACATTTCAGAGAAGTTATATCTCCAGATGAGGTATCCACCAGGTGACACTTGTCCCAGATGAGGTGCTGAGTCAGATTAGAGAAATGTCCAAAGTCTTTTCTGACCCTGACCAGATGAGTTCCATCAGAGGAGATGTATCACCAGACTAGTTGTGGTATCATCTGGTTACAATATCAGGTGACAGGTACGTCTTTACTTCTCTGGCCTCTGTTCATTGGGATACACTTTTTAAATTAGTAAGTACACTTAAAACCTTTCAACTTCGGAGTGTATTTATAACTAGGGTATAGGGCCTAGGCAATCATTTCGCTTTTTCTCTTGACTGCCACAAAACCCCTTTATGCCCAGTCCCAATGACTATGCCAACGCACCAGATTAAATCTGTATCTCGCCTTTCATCGTGGCCATCAGATTTAATCACTGTGCAATATGTCAATAAATTCGAAAATTGATTTTGTTTCCTAAATTAAATTTGCTATTACACACGTTCACACTTCATTTATTAATCAAGCCACGCGTATTGCCCTATTTAAATCAATTTTCATTCAATCTGTCCTTTCACGTTTCATATTTCTTTTCAAGCCCTAAATTTCTCTCTGCAAGTTTTTCGTTCTCCCTATCTCTCTCTCTCTCTCATTCACAGCAATGGCGCCCAAGTGCAATTTCGATCCAGACCATGTCTGCAAGAAACTCAAGACTGAAATGGTGGTGGACTTCTATTCCACCAAGAATCCGGCCGCTTTGGAGATTTTGGAGCTTCTCCAACGTTCTGGGCTGGAGGAGTTGATCTCAATGGTTCCCAAGGATCTGCGTACCTTGGATGGATATGCTGCTCAGTTCCTTATCCGGATGAAGATTCATGAAGACCATATTTCATCCAAGATTGATTCTGAAGATGTTGTTTTCTCGAAGGCAGACTTCAGTAGTCTTTTTGGTAACCTTTCAGTGGAAGGTGTGGACCCACCCACTGAAGTATAAAGAAGGAGAGGCGTTGGAATCCTTCAAGATGTTTGCCAGGAGTTCTTGCCAGAATATTACCAAGGGTTTCTTGGACAAGCATCTCAGGCAGAAGTATAAGGTTCTCTTCGACATAGTTGTGAAGATTCTCATGTGTGAGAGTCATAGCACAGATGCCATCTTCATTGGCAGGCTCTGTGTTATGAGGGCCATTCTGGATGGTGCCCAATGTAACTGGGCTGAGTTCTTCTGGGGGGTGCTGAGGAAGAACAAGGTGAAAGTCCAGAAGGAAGAATGCCCCCAGTTGCCAGGAGAGCAACAATTTGTGTTCAATGCTAATGTATCATTGGGCACAAAACTCACCCTAATTCTGGATTCGATCCTTCCAGAGAAGAAATGGAGACAATCCTGGTGCAAGGGCTTTCATAAGTCCAAGATTATGTTCTCTAAGGATGGTCCCCTTCATAGCCATCCTGACTCTGATGGAGAGCAAGCCATCCCTGCCCCTCCTCTACAGGCTGTACCCTCACCTGCAAAGGGGCAGAAGCAGCAGCCAAAGCAGAAGACCCAGAAGAAGTCTGCTGGAGCAACTGGTTCCTCAACCATTGCATTTTCTGGTTCCTCAGAGGAGGACCAGATTCCCCTTCTTGATGTGCTTAAGAAGAAGGGTGATGATGATAAAGCTGTTAAGAAGGCTTGAGCAGCCAAGAGGAAGAGGCCTGAGGAGGCCAGGAAAGGAGGAAGAGGAAGAAGAGGCTGAGCCTCTTGTGAAGAAATCCAAGGCCAAGAGAGCCATTCTTCAAGATCCTGACTCTGGATCTGATCTTGGAGAGGCCTTGGAGAAGGCCATTGATGAGGCTTCCCAGATGATGGAAGATATCTCTGCTCCAGAGCATGCTGTACCTGCTGATGTTGACTCAGCAGAGGTAAACCCTTCCATTCCATCTTCTACCCCTATTAATCTTGTCTCCCCCTCTACCTCTCCCCCAGATAATATTCCCCAAACCCCATCTGCCTCTGGTAACCCTATTTTTCCACCAGAGCAGACTCTCCCAGATACCCCAGTATATACTCCCTCAACCATTCCTACTCAAACACCTTCTCCCCCAAATTCCCAAACACATCTTCCCACAAATCCCTCTCCCCCACCTTCTGTACCAGAGGTACCCTCAACCTCTTCTGGTGCAGAAATTCCCCCTCCAATCACTTCCACATCACAAATCCCCATCCCACCTTCTGTACCAGAGATCCCGCCTTCTTCTGGTGCAGAGCAACCCATCCCCTCCACCTCTACCTCATAAAATCCTAACCTTCCCTAAACCCATACAGATCAGGACCCAACCATTTCTATGGCTCTGGGACTCCCTGCCCCTCCCCCTTCACCAACCTGTTTAACCAGCGATGATAGTGAAGATGAGGAAGCTTCACTTGAGCCTGCTAACTTAACACCTTCCTCCTCTGCCTCTGGGCCCAAACCCTTCATTTTCTCTTCTGATGAGATGGGTCCCATCAGGCAGAGTATGAGTGTGAGTGCTCAGCTCTGGCTAAGAGAGCAATTTCCAATTCTGTTGGAGCACTCACCCCTCCTGGCAGATTTGACGGATGCCAAGGTTTGGAGTATGGCCAGACTCCAAGATGTTGAAGATCTTATGCTTCTGCTGGAGGAGATGTCTCCCTCTGCCTTCACTGCATGGGAGATTGAGCTGAAGAAGAAGCTAAATATTCAGAGACACCAGAGGCAGCCAAGGTCCTCATCCGAACTCTCCTAATCCAGAGAGGAGTTATGCTCACTCCAGAGGGCTTCTCTTACAACTTTGGTCCTCATTTTTCATTCCCTCCAGAGCTATATTCAGACGAGGAGGATTTTGAGATGTCTCCTGCTGTGCTCTAGAAGATGAAAGCATTCTTCAACGAGCAGATCATGCAGATAGGGCGCTTTTCAAAAGCTATTCAACACATGGCCCCTGCTATGATAGAGCATCAAATCAGGCAGGAGAGGAGGATCTTCCTGAAGCAGATCAAGTCTACACTGGCAGAAGTTAAAGCTTCTTTCAAGGCCAATGGCCTCTTTGTCAAACTGGATGTCATGCACAGCCAGAAGCAGCTCCAGGAGCACGTGCTGGAGCAGATGAGGCCAGTCTCTGTGCTTAAAGTTGAGATGGCCAGCCAGATGATTCAGACTGCAAAGCTGAAAGACTCCCTCCAGGAGATGTTGGAGAAGCAGGAAAGACTTGTTGCAGAGTCTAAAGCCTATCTGGAGGAGGCAAAGCAGCTGCGTGATCTTCACTCTTCCTCCAACACTGCCTTGCCTGAACTTATAAGGCAGGTAGTGGAGCCCCTCCTTGATGAAGTTAAAAAGGGGGAAGAGAAGGCCAGAACTGATCTGGCAAAGACCACAAATGAAACACTTTTTAGCCATGGAGCGCGCCTGGATCTGCTAGAGAACACTCTGGCTCAAGCAGAGTTGCAGAAGAAGAAGAAAGAGGAGTTCAAATCTCTTTCCATGGCTAAGCAGCTTGCTGCAGAAGAGGAGTCAGAAGCTGAGCAGGATCCAATCTCCATCTCTGGTCCTGCAAAGAGAAAGATAAGAAGAGTCAAGAAAAGCTTCCTTGAGACTGTTGTTGAAGAAGCTCAGAAGAGATACAAGGAAGAGACTCCAGAGGAGAAGCAAGCAAGGATCAGGAAGAACATAGATGAAGAGCAGAGGCTCAGATATGTTAGGAGGCAAAACAAGAAGAGCAGAGAAGCAGGTGCTTCTTCTGGTGCAGGTGGCTCTAGCCAGAGGAGGAAAGCCCCCATTGAAGTGATGAAAATTTTGCCTCTCAGGACAGAAGGGTCTTTTGACTCTACTGTGCCTGTGCCCTTGATTGAGAAATGGAAGGAGGCAAAGACTCTCTGGTTCATCCAACACTATATCCAGAGGCCAGCACCAGAGGATGATGAGCTGATCAACAAAACCTTTCACACCTGGATGAAAGCTTATGATGCAGAGCTGTACAAGCAATTGATGGACTCAACCATTGAGTTCAACCTGGAGGTGACTGCCCCTGAGTTCACTTATCTTAACACTCCCATGGCAGGAGACCAGGTTGATTGGGCTGAGCTGAAGAGACTGTACAAGATAAAGGTGTTGGTAAACTTCACTCCAACATCTTCTGCAGAGTTGAAGGCCGTCCAGGATAGGTTTTTGGACTGGTTTCTGGTGCCCAAGGAAAACAGAAGATATGCTTAGAATAGGACCAGAATTGCATCGTACTCTGTAATCCTTTGTCCTTACTATTAATGAAATTCATATCTTCTCTGTTCAAAAGACATCCTCTTGTTGTCTTAATTGTTTGCCTGATAAGATCTATTCTAAGGTCTTATCTTTTACTGTTTTCGTGCTTAAATCTTACTTTGTGATCAGTTCTGGTAGTGTTTTAACTCCATCAAAAAGGGGGAAATTGTTAGGATAAAACTTGTTAGTTTTGATGAGTTAAAACAAACCAGAAGATGTAATAGGACCATCTGGACCTGTTAGCCAGATGATGATCTAAATTAGGACTTAGTCTAGGGGGAACTGCTGGACCAGAAGACTTCACCAGAAGAGTCACCAGAAGACCCCACCAGAGGACTTCACCAGAGGACTCCACCAGAAGACTTCACCAGATGAGATCTGACCAGAGGCAGAGGACCTTCCCCAGACCAGACGAGTCCGGACCAGACGAGTCTGGTGGAATAAAAGATGCTCAGTTTGATCTCCTGTTTCTACTGAGTATTCTGGTTGTTCACCAGATTAGGACCAGAAGACACCGAGGTTGCATGGTGTCTGGTCTTGCCTTCTCTGGAGAGAATCAGAGTTAGGCAGAGGAAGCTATTGACCGTTGGTGATTCAAATCAAGTCAACAAGATCAGGATTAGAAAGTTTTGAAGATAATCAATCCAAGGATCCCACCAACCCAATCAATCAATTAGGGAACTGATTGATTGAGGCTTCCTTATATAGAGGATCTGATTGGATTAGCTCTCCAACGGCTAGCCCTAATCCCCTCTATAAATACAAGAGTGCAGTCCAAGAAAAAGCTCTAGTGAGACTATATACGCGCATAAGTTGATCCAAGCTTTTGATATTCATTCCAAGCACTCTTACTGTTCATAATATTTATCTACTCTAAAGGAGTTGTTGAAACCTCAACCTGTTCATCTACCAGATAAGGTTGTAGGCTGTTGATCTTTAGATTGAAGTTAAATCTAAAGAGATTGTAAGAAGGAACTGGTACTTCCCAATTCCAGTGAGTAAGTAAGTGAGTTGGTTGTTAGTGAGACCCCTTGGATATAAGGGAGAGTGGACGTAGGATATTCAAATCCGAACCACTATATATCTTGTGTTCTTTATTGCTTTCTTTTACTTATTGTTATATTGATTATTGTTCTCTTGTAAAAAGAATTTGAAAGACATTTAACTTAAGCTTCCGCAATTAATCTAACTAGTGGGACCAACAAGTGCATTCACTGTGCGTACTGAAAAAACACTCCTTAAATTAATAAATTATTAAATAAATTAAGACAAAGTATAGAGTGAAACTAGTTTATACATAAATCCGTGAAGGGTATTAGTTGTTTTCACTGAAGAGTATTAGTTGTTTTTACTGAAGAGTATTACTGATTTACACTAAAGAGTCTTAGTTGTTCGGTGAAAATGAACTAAAACTCTTCAGTGTAAACCAGTAATACTCTTCAGTAAAAACAACTAATACTCTTCAATGAAAACAACTAATACCCTTTAATGATTCATATATAAACCAATTTCCCTCTATACATACTCATAAAATAATATCTCTCTAAAAATAATTAAAATTTTCCCAATCCCTACGTTATTAATTTATGGAGAAAATAATTAGATTAGATTACCCGCAGAACGAGAGGTGGACACGGATCGAGTAATAAGCCACTCCGCAGTCTCTCTAAGTTTCTTCTCCACATCCCCTTCATTCCTCCCCACTGTATTTTTCAGAATGTTATCCAGCAAACCTGCCTTCTCTTCTTCTCCTTGGCTGCCAGCCAATTCATCATTATTTTCAACAAAACAAAACAAAACACACATAATTTTGTAAAAAGGAGTTGTGATTGCCTACCTGTTAGGCTCTCTGTCCCGAAACACGCCTGCACCAATCGCCCGTTCAATTTCAAACACGCTAGGCTGCTGCGACTGCTGCTTTTTTAGCTTTCGGTAATTTTATTTTCCAGGTGGTTTGTTGGGCTTAATTTGGGGGTTCTGAGAAATAGAAGGCGGTGATGAATTAGTTTTAAAACAACACAAAATTGGCAACAACAATAAAAAAACCAATTTTTCATTAAATAAAAGAAAGCTACGAAATGTGGCTGTATAACAATCAATTTATGATATTAGCAGCGGTTCAGGCACCGATAAAACATGACATTACCAGTCGAAATAATCAAATAGACCAAATGGAATATAAGGTGTGGGATTCTTACAGAAGCTGAAGATTGGTTTTGGGCAGCATCACTGCAAGCCTTTGAGCAGCATAGCCTTTGCTTCCTTTTTTGAAGACGAAGAGAATAGTGCTCCACATTTGCAAACTGTTTAACTGCGAGAGGGGGCAAAGAGGGTTTACCAAAAATTGGGGGCTTCAATTGTAGGTAGGGTTTAGGTATTGAGAGGTCCATTTGTAAATAAAGTGATTGTTTATGAAAAACATGATAATTATATATTTCATAAAAAATAATTTTATTAATAAAGAATCTCACAATACAACTTATGACAAAAAATAACAGCCTGAAAAACAGGACTACTAATATTGGACGGATGGAGTTGTTGGAGTTATACGTGAATGTATGCTTTTACTTTGTATAACTCGTGTATCAAACACTTGTTTATGAGAATAATTCTTTTATCGCATATGCTTTAGATATGATTGAATGTTGAATATTTATTGCAAACAATTCATATTAGTACTAGTTACATTGTAGTTAATGTGGTGATAACCGATCACGGAAGACAACATTAACGGTTTCCTTGTAACAAAAAGTACATTTTCACGACCTAGGTGGAATTGAACATTCCACCGTGAAAGGTCGATGTGTAAGTCTCAGATTGGTCTGTCTTGACTAAGAGATTGCACATGCACATGTAGTATGTGTTGATGAGGACCTACAGCGAGGATAAATTCTTCTGTTCTGATATGTGAAGAATTAGACCTCAGTGGTTGTTGATTTCTTAATCTCCGTCACTTAAATAGGACCGTGTGTACTTAATGGTTACTGCTTTGATTCATGTTGGGTGAGAATCATTGTGACTTCGAACTTTGTGTCTTGGACAGTAATATTAATCATACGACGGTTGCTAAGATTTAATACGGAGAAACGCGTGCGAGTACGGCTCGTGTGATTAGTCCCCTTGGTGGGCTCATAAGTTTTATCGTACCAAATCTTGCAAGTAAAGAATTAGTTTCTTCGGTACGGATAATAATGTTGAGTTGTATTTACTCCAAGGTGAAATATATTAATTAATTTAAAGCTATTCAGAAGCTTAATTAATTAATGGACTTGATAATCTTAAATGCGGGAAATAATAACGGGGAGACCATATTATCGTAATATGGATTAAGATGGATAGTGCAATATTAATTTATTAGTGGTAATAATTAATATTAATGGATTGAATTATATTGGGGCTCAATATTGAAATTCGGAAGTCCATTAGGTGGTCCAATCTTAATTCTCCTTAAAGGCCCCTCAAGTAGCCCATTAAGTAGCCCAATAATGATAAGGTGATTAAAATAAAAAGAAAATAATATGCTGATTTTTTCCTTATATTTTCGAAAATAGTATCATTAGGAAAGAAAAGATTTTGTTGATTTTCTTGAAAATATATTATGGAAGATAAGTATTCTTGGAATACAAGATTATCTCATATATTCAAGAAGATCCAAATCTTGGATTCTTCTTCTATGTTTTTCGAAAATTGCAAGTATAATTAGGAGGGTGAGATTTTTGTGGAATATTTTATTATGGAGAAAAGAATATATGAGATATATTCAAGATTTCTTAGTGACTAAGAAAAGATTTTCTCCAAGCCCATAAACCATGATATTTTCGGCCACCCTATATTATAAATAGGGGATGATTATTTCATCCCCAAGTACATAAATTCCATGTGTTGGAAAAATCAAGAGCATAGATATTTTTCTTTTTCCTTAGTTATTAAAATTACTTGAAAGCATCTCCCACCGGTGATCAAGTAAGGCGAAAGGGAAATACTTGAGAAGGCTTTTGGGTTGATAAAACGTGATCGTGATTGTCCCGTCTATTCAAAGCTAAATTCTACAAGAGGTACGTAAGTCACATAAATTCTTGTTTATTCCGCCTAGATTTTATGTGAATTAATTCAACATGCATGATGTTAAATTGGTTGTTGGAATTATTATTTGAATTAATTAGGATTAATTCATGCTAGTAATAATTGTATTTAAATTCGTATTTAAATTTCATCCCGAATAGATTTTGGGCACCCCTATTTTCCCAACAGGAGTATAGTTAAAAGTGATATTAAGCAAAAAGGTTTTACTCAAGCATACCCACTAAAGATTTCTATTGAAAAACTGTTTCTAAGCCGGATTCCACACCAGCTGAGATTAGCTTTTCAACAGTAGAAGGTGCAATCACCACAATGAACTCTAGGATGGAAGCTGCTTTTCTCTGCAATTCAGGAACTGAGGTCTTCAAGATATCCACAAGGCAAGAGAGGAATGTCAAATCGCCAAGGTCTCCTTCAGAAATAGCCTGTCTGCTGTCAAAGCGATCATCATTATGTCACATATAATCGTTTTCATTAATGAACGCATGCAAATCAGATTGTGCAAAACAAAAATCATAGTGAACTCAAACAGGAATCTGATATTTTTATGACATGAGATTTAAATCTCATATAGGGATTTCCGATACTTTATCTTGATACACCCATTAATTAACTTTCAACGTGCAACCTAACTAGAAGATTTTAGGCATAATGCATTAAAAGGCTCCTGAACTATCGCGTTTTCTTTCGAAAGACCCCTTAACTATTTTTTGTTTTAAAAAGCCCCTGAACTATTAATTTTTGTTTCACGAGGCCCCTAATAACAAAAATTCACAAATTTTGCTAAGTTATTTTAATTTTTTCATTAAAATAAAACAAAGCAACTATTAAAATCGAATTTCAACAAAAAATATATCTCTAACGGATTTTCAGTAGGGGCCTTATGAAATAAGAATTATATACTTTAAGGACTTTTTGAAACAAAAAAATAGTTTAGGGGCCTAATGAATTTTAAAACAAAATTTGATAGTTTGGGGGCCTTTTAATACATTGTGCCAAGATTTTACCGTAGTATCCTTGGAATTTGAATATAAACTCAAGACAAGAACCTGGAGGCCAATTCTGATGAGATCATATCATTAGTCAGGTCCCATCCCTTTCCGAACCCATTACCTACTTCAGCATAAAACTGAGAGACGAATTATTAGAAAAAATGTTGCATAAAAGAAGAAATGATGGAAAATATCTTGAAATTGTTTAATATCCACAGACCTTTTATTTCAATTCTTTGTTAGGGTCTAAAATCCGAGCAAGAATATTTAGAATCTGCAATTCAGCACAACATTTTCCCAAGTTCAGTGATTATATTAGAAATGCTTAAAGTAATACAGCTCGAGAGAAAATATATGTAGCACTACCATTGAAATTGAGACACTGGAGATATCTGACTTAGACTGCTTTAGCAAATTTACAAGAGAGTGCAAAACGCCTTCTTCTCCAATTCTCTTGCAAACATTATTGCTGGATACCAATGTGAATACAGAGGTTCAATAAAATCAATTAAAATCATAATATGAAAAGTTTGCACCCAAAACACCACAACCCCTTTTGTGTCTAAAATTTTCTTTGAGCCCCCACCTCCACAAAAAAAATCAGTCCAGGATGAAAATATCCTCGATATATCCATTTTTCATGGTCACCAATATCAATATTGAGAGTAATGATATTTCCATAATATTCGTAAAAAGAATTGGTAATATCGATAAATATCAGTATGCAATATCAATTCCAATTGTACTTTTGTTCAATTTGAGCATAATATTGATAAAATATCGGAAAATATCAAAAAAATAACGAGAAATATCGAAAAAATATCAGTAATTTCGTTAAATATCGATTAATATCACAAATGTAAAATTTACTCTATTTTTATTGTTAAATTTATGTATTAAAAGTTTATTATTAAATTTTTATAATTTTTCAGATTTACCGATATCGAATATATCGATATCGCAATATCCATCGATATTTTCACAAATTTAAGGTCTCGATATATCTATCGATACCGATATTTTCAACCTTAACTTCTACCAGATTTATCAATCAGTTACGTATTACCTGATGGACAGCCTGTCCAAAGCCCGGAGAACAGCGAGTCTAACAGTTTGATTAGGATGATAAATTAACTGAACGAAATGATTGATCGTACCAGCTTCTTTAAACGAGACACGCATATGTTCATTAATGGATGCATCAGCAACGACCTCTGCAGCTCTTGCAATAGCCGACTCATCTTTGAGTCCAAGAATTAAAACCAAGCGTGCAACGACATCTACTTGGGTCAAAAGTGTGGACCTAAAATCAGACGAACCTTCACCGTTAGAGTTACTATCATCTTCACTTTCGATTGCCCCTATACGAGCGAGAAACTGTTGCTGTGTTCTTCCGACTATTGCGTTCCTCTTTGCCTCCTCTAACTCCGCATTCCTTTCATCAACGCTTAATCCGAGTAGCAGTTCTGAAGCACCGTATCTGGAAGGAACTTTGGAGCTCTGTTCGATCTTTGTACCATCGGGTAAAGAAAGCCATAAGTACAAAGATGGTCTAAAAGAGTTGTATGCTGCTGCACCAACCAAAGGCACCAGAACTAGACCTTCCTCCATGATAAGTATTTTGTTATACTTATCTTTGGCGAGTTCTAATAATGCATTTCTTGCTACCTTCCTAATGACTTTGGATTCGTTCTCAGCATCTGTCAGCAGCTTTGCCTGCATTATGTATACAGTGATCAAATATAATGCCACCCAAAATATGATGCTTGTTAGAAGTGAATAAATATTTACAGAAGAATATCTCGAGTTTAAGATGTGATAGTAATTGCAAACTAAATATGAGAAGCCACATGGGAGAAGTAATAAGATATGTATGGCTCAAGTGGTTAGAGCCCCACCACCCATGATGTGAGGTCATGGGTTCGAGTCATCATTTACCCAATAAAAAAAAAGTTGTGCTTATGAGTGAACTCATTAGCTAATAAGATGGAATATTTGAGTCTTACGAGTTAAATATCTACACTTAAGAGCAAGATCAATGTTTGTAAAATTTCAACCAAAATCATTGTGATTAAGTTTGATGGCTCTTCTACTATAACATGTAACTTCATTATCGACAAAAACTTGTACGAGACGGACCCCATTTACTATATATATATGACACATGAGCTTATGGTGCTCCAACCCAACTATGTTTTAAAGAGTATGACCAAATACTTACGTGGAGCACTGTCTCTATCTCACACAAGGTCTGTTATGTCAGTAAATCATGCAATAACTGAAAAGGAAGCTAAGAACTGACTCTCACCAATTTCGGGATAACTCCAGCTTCAACCATTATTTATGATTTGACTACCTTAATGATAAATTTGCCAAAATTCCCCCAGCAGCCTCCACGACTTTAATATCTTCATCGTCCAAGTAGTTGATAAGTATAGGAAGGATCTCAGAGCTAGAAAGACGAGCACTGAACTCCTCATCCACATACAAGTTCCACAAGGTACACATAGTTTGCTCCTTAACCTGCACAAGTCCATACAACTTAACTTAAACCATGAACCACACAAAGAAAACTGATGATTTAGTATGCCAATTTCGGCTTTACATTAAAAGACAATGAAGGGCATACGAGCAGGGCAATCATCTCTTCTACTGCACTGCTTTCTGCTACTGAGTTTCTGTAAAGATTGATGGACGATATAACCCTTAGAAGACCAGCAGCTGCTTCACAAGCAGAATCTGAGTCGGACTTGAGAAGGTTCACAACGAGATTGACAATTCCATGATATTTCATGATGTTGTCGACACAATGCTTTCCACCAAGAGAGTACTTCCAGAGAGCAACAATGGCCTGCTCCCAGTCCAGAGGATCCTTATCGAGCCCAAGCATGCGAACAAGCAACCCCACATAACAATCATTCGAACTAAAAATGTTGTCCCTTGATGTCTCAACATTCTGGACAATTAGTTTCAAGACAACACAAAATTGGCAACAACAATAAAAAAAAAATTCAATAAATAAAAGAAAGCTACGAAATGTGGCTGTTGAGCAATCAATTTATGATATTAGCAGTAGTTCAGGCTCCGATAAAACTTGACATTACCAGTCGAAATAATCAAATAGACCAAATGGAATATAAGGTGTGGGATTCTTACAGAAGCTGAAGATTGGTTATGGGCAGCATCACTGCAAGCCCTTGAGCAGCATAGCCTTTGCTTTCTTTTTTGAAGACGAAGAGAATAGTGCTCCACATTTGCAAACTGTTTAACTGTGAGAGGGGGCAAAGAGGGTTTAACAAAAATTGGGGGCTTCAATTGTTGGTGGGTCGGGAATGGGATTGCTGAAGACATATTGCTTACTACTACTTTCTTCCACAGGATTTTTCCCTTTTTTCTTTTTCACGAGAGAGGAGGAGAAAAATCAATTTGTTTCTAGAGTCTTCTCACACTCCTCTTCTCGCTTCAAACATATCACCCCCTTCTCCTTGGAAAAAAAATGAAATTGGTTGTTATTACTAAAGACTAAAGAATATTTATTATTTTTACTGAAGGGTATTAATTATTTCTACTGAAGAGTCTTAGCTTATTTTTACTGAACAACTGACTATTCAGTGTAAACAACTAATATCCTTTAGTAAAAACAATTAATACTCTTTAGTAAAAAAACAATTGCCCTTCAATGATTCATATATGAACCAATTTCACTCTATACTTTCTAAAAATAATGCTACGAATGGATGAAGCCACAAATTTAAATTTGTTGTTATATATTTCTTTCTTTAAATTGATTCTTTTATATTTAACTCAGTGCTCTTTGGCAAAAAAATAATAATTTATTTTTGGGTTTAGTAATTTTTAAATACTGATTGTGAAAAGTAGGATATATTTTTTTGAAAATTTGAATTTTTTTATATATTTTTTTTCCTGTTTAGAGTAGGATATATTTTAATTTTATGGTGTAATAGTTAATGATATTGTATAATTATATATATATATTTGTAGAATTAAAATTTCAAAATTTTGATATGAAAATCCAAACTAAACTGAATTTTAGAATTGAAAACTTAAATATAGATTTTTAAAACAAAAAAAGAACGCATCAGCACACTTTATTAAAATTAGGTTACCCTATAACTATCATACAAGACAAAGTATTATATGAAAATAGTTCATGATAAACTTATCATGAAACAATTTTAAAATATAATATCATCGGGAGTATCATTAATCTCATCAGGGGTATCATTAGTCTGAGTTCCAAAAAATTTAAACCAATTACAATATAATACCACTAATCCAGATTAATAATACATCTAGCAGGTTTAATGATACTCCTGATGAAATTAATGATACTCTAAAACTATTTCACATTAAGTTTATTATGAAGCATTTTCATATAAAACCTACTCAGCATACAATACATAGCCTTATAATTTAATGCGATTTAAAGATTATGTTCATCAAATTCAGGAGTTTTCCCTCTATCTGTATCACAAGAATATAGTACGGCGGTTGGATATTGCTTTGGGCACCATTTCTCTAATACCTCCCTTGCGAGAAGAAAATCATTCGAAGGACCGAAACAAGGCACGATAGAATAAAGCTTTGGATACTTATACATCACATCAAATGGAGAAAATATGTCTATAAAAAAAAACATGTCTATCATTCATTATCAAATAAGTTAAATTGGTTTCGAATTATGAAACCAAGTTTAACTCTTTCACAACTTCAAAATATTCTAAGTAAATACACCGGGACTTGTCGTCATTACACAAAGGCAATAGCTCATTATTTGGCCAAGTTAGTTAGTTTTGCCGAGATCAAAACACTATCTCATCATCTGTTGATGGGTTAGAAAGACGGGTAGGTACTGAACAAAACTGACAACTTGTTCCAATCCCATGCTGCATCCAAGCCAGGAGACACCATAACAGCTCCCACAGCTACCACCACTATCGTGAAAGCCACTGTTTTCAGGCAACCATTACTATGCGACAGCTTTCCTAATATTGTCTTGCAGTATTTATTTGCCTCCCTAAAGTATCTTTGCCTATCTACGTCCACTCCACCACTTAATGCTTTCTCATTCTGTAAACACACACAGCTTATGTTAATTTCCACCTTAACGCAACAACAATTTCCAACAAAGTTTCATGAGGATATATGTCATACAAACCTTTTGCCTGAAACTCTTTAGAGTTTCCCCAAGCGCTTGAATAGAAGATTATTTTGAAGAAAGTGTATTCCACTCCTCGGAAAGCTTCCTCAAGGTAGCAACGCTGCTCTCTAGTTATCCGCATAAAACTTGTCCTGTCCAAATGTATAGAGCAATAACTTGTCATAGAAAGTGAGCATATTCACCGAAATGATAAAATTGAATGTTAGATCGCAGTGAATTGCCTCAGTGAAAAGAACCCCTTCTCAGGTAAATAAAAAAGATTGGGAAAAAGAAAACTAGGCTTTCAGTTTATAGGTATAAGTTTCAAGACAGATTCTTTTGAGATTATTAGTCTGAGTCAAAACATTATTGTATAATTAGTAGGACCATTTTTAGTCCTAATAATGTATGGAAGGAAACGGTTTTGTATGGAGATGCCAATTTTTAAAGCTTACCCACTGCTTGTAGCACTCAGGATTCTGGCTCAAACACCATATGAAGATGCTTGTTGCCTCCTGCGACAGAGCTGGGATACCTGCAGAGTACCAGTTTTTATAAAATAACTACTTTCGAAATATACTACATAGGTTAATAATCATATCATTTCTAATCCTACACTACCTTCTCCAGCAGCTTTCACAGCAATGGACTGTAACTGCTGTGCTACTTGCTTCATTGCTTTGCTTCCAGGAGACCCCGCAAGAGCAACCTCTTTCAGAGTTGGGTAAATGCCTCAAATCTCTCAGTAGCCTAATACAGATAAGTATTCTAAGAACTGAATATGTGAGAGAATGAATTATAAAACCAGAAACAATACTAGCAAGGAAAAGTTCCAAAAAACTATTACCTTAACTCTTGCAGAAGATGCAGGAAATGTTACACGTAACAGTAGCTCAAGTGCTGCAGGTGATATGAGGCGCTCCCCTTTCCTAACAACCTCATTAACAAGTATAGTACGAGCTTTTGGGGCAGTCAGAATTCTGATTATGCAAAAGATATAATGTGTTGTTTAAATGTCTAACCACCAAAGTGCGTAAAATGTTACAAGTGTTCCAAGGAAAAAAATGGAGTTTAAACCTTTCCACTAGCTGCAAAACCAAGTCCCTGGACTGTGGATTAGAGCCTGATTTTCCTCCAAGTATAGGCAAAATGTGATATGCCCATAAGTATAATCCTACAGCTAGATCTTCTTGACAGGCCTACACATTTAGGAATTTCAAGCATAAAGATTAAGGTTGCTATGGTTAAGAGTTGATGCTTAAGGTTGATAGAGAAGTAGACTCACTTGAAATGTCATCCATGCAGGAACTGGAAGCTTGTCTTGTCCTTGATACTTAGAGTCTTCCCTCAACTTGGGCAGTAAATGAATCAGTACATCTGGTTTCCGGCGCAACACCATCGCCAAAACCAAAAAGATAGCAACCTGAAGTATAAAAAATTAGACAATAATGACATCCATGTATCTAGATAGAGTATATTTGGAATAGTATCAACTATATGCCAACGGAGGTTGCTTAGAAAAATTAAATAAACTGACAACCTGCAAAGTTAATCATCGTGAAAATAAAGTAATATAGATATACTGGGTCCCACACTAGGAAAACGAGTTTTTGTCTAACTCCTGCTAAATAAAATAGAATTGACATTTCCACCATTTACTTGCAATTCCCACTAAGATTAATGCTTGGAGGCCTACAATTTCATCATATTGACCAATTGCAAATTAGAGCCTCTTTGTGGCAATTTATTCAACTAGATAAAATCCAACATCTACTCTCAAATCCAGCATTTCTTAAACGGCTAAAGCACCGTCATCAGCAAGCACACATAGTTTTGTTTTCATGACTAATGATTGCAAGGGCATTTTGTTTCTGATACTGTCAGAGAGCGAGTTGTGTTATTACATAGTCTGTAATTTAATGTTGAGGGATTTCTCATACTCATTTCTCTAATAAAAATTTAGTTGGCTCATTATAAAAGAAAGACATCTATGTATGGAACATTTTGAGCTGTGAAAATATCATTCTCAAATCATAAAAATATAACTATTATTTGCCACAATTATTTTTTCTTTTAACACAATAAATATGTCCATCCAATTCAATCAAATACAAGGGGTGCCGGTTTCAGACTATAAAGTGCTGTAGAAGGAGGAAATGCATCTACCTGAGGCTTTGAAGATGCTGGTTGTCCTCCTTTCTTTGAACCCTTAGACACCACTGTTTGGGATGCCAAGTCAACAATAATGCAATCCAACGACCACAACACAAACATGCCTAACGCCTCAAGTGAGCAATGATTTATCCAGTCAATTGATGTCTTGTAAACAGATTCAGAAATATAAGAAATCGGAACCTATTCATCAGAAACTGTTGAATTAGTTTCTAAATATTCGCAAGGGCCAAAAAACACAACCAAATATAGTATAAAGCCTAAAATGCCAAAACACGGCAGCAGGGATGTGGTTCATTCAAGATATAATAATGCAGAAGAATAATAAGAAAGTGCTTTCATGCATTTCTTTTTAACAATGAATATAAATCATAATGTTTACAGAACCAGAACATGACATCCTATCCACCCATCAACTCCCTTTCATGTGAATAGAAAAACTTCATCATGATAAATTTATTTGGAATAGGCACTCAGGCATTGAATCCTCATATGCAAAAGTAGGATCTTATGTCTAACTAAAATATTCAATTTCCAAAGCCCCAAAATTTGAGAACAAGTTACAAATAAAATTCTTATCAACTCACATCAGCAATTTTTGCCAGCATAGATTCTCTGAACATCTTCAGCCACGGAAATTGAGCCGCACTCACTGCAGAAAACGCACGACCGAAATAATCGGCGAACCTCATCAATTGAATGTCTTGTTGCTCTTCATAGGATTCCTATAATCAGCAAAATTATAAATTTTGCTAATTCAACCACCAATAACAATAAACAAAATTAGATACAGAGTGATACCGAGATACTAGAGAGAAAAGCAGCGAGATCGTTAGCATCGATCTTTGCGGCGGCCTCCGACAAGGTGATACATTCATCCTCTCCATGCTATTTCCCTACCGGTAATAACCTTCACCAGTAGTTATTCCAAGCACTGCCAGCAGCCGCATCTCTGAGCATTGCCAGCAGCCGCGTCTCTGAGCATCGTCAGCAGTCGCACCTCCAAACATCGCCAACAGCCGCTCCTCCGAGCATCTTCAATCTGATAACTAGTTACCAACTCTATTGAAGAATTTTTGTGAGTAAATTTTCTTATTACTTTTTAATCTTCATTTCAATTTCAGTTTCTAGAGTGAGAGAATGAATGTGTTTTATTCTGCATCATTTGATATTGGGGAATGAATTCTGTTAATTTTACACTGATAATTTGATATGATAATATCATGATTGTTATATATATGTGTGTGTCCTGGGGACTAATTGTTATTTCTTTGAATGGTAATATATAAAGGTTGAAGTACCCTTCTTTAGTGAAATCTTTTCTTGACTACTAAAAAAAAACTCATGTTGATCATATTTGGAATTTGGTTTTGTGTGTCATTTTCTAATTTTTATTTTGTGTGTCATATTTGATCATATTCCCTGTTTTCTTATAGAGATAAATGTTAGGACTCTTGTGTGCTAGTTCCACCTGGTGAGGGGCCAATTCTTAGGTGGGAATCTCGCGTGGTCTTATGTCCCGGCGGTGATTCTTGGCACCCGAAAATAGAAAAGTGAAGTTGTCTATTACTGTGAAGGATTTTGGCCTAAAAAAATCATCTTACCATTGAAAGTAACCGCCCGAAAGGCTCCGTACCAAATTGCCCAGAACCAAATTTGTCTCCATCCACTATTGTCGTTGTTCAAGTTGAAAGTTCGGAAGAATGCAGATGTATAGATTTAAAACGGTCAAGTTAGTAACGATGAGGATGATGAGTAAGCCATCAAAATTTGCTTTATTTTTCCAATCTGATGGATACTTGGGATTTTTCTTAGTAGAAGACAATCTTTTTTAGCTGCATTTCAGAACAAATTTTATACTCTGTTTTTGTCTAAACTTTCATTTGCCTATTGTTATTGCTATCCGTTACTTTAGAAGAAAGAGCAGTTATGGTGATGGTTATTTAAAAAAAAAAAAAATTGACTTTTGTTGTTTTTAGGTGTTATGAATCTATATAATGGGAGTTGTTCTTTTAGCTTATTCATCTTGCCTCAGTTTCACTTGTCTACGATTTCATAAGTGATACACATTCTTTTTCATCCTTCAATGAAGTTGAAATCCTTTTATAAATGGTTAGAAATGGGTTAGAGGGGGTTTGACTGAGCTTATAAGCTCTTTAAAACAACTTATAAATTATTCAAAAAGTGATGAAAACCCTCTAAGGTAGCTTGCTAATGTGAGTGTGCAACAATTTAAGTTCTTTTAACCATATGAAAATGCCTACCTTGTTTTATCCCAATATGGCTAATGATACCATTTTCATTTTTTTGCCGAATTTCTTCTTAAGATTAATTTCATTTGTTTTCACAGAACATTATGAAAGCTCATGTCATGTAATAATTGCAGGATGGGAAACCCAAAAATCCACTGCTAAAAAAGATAACATAGTGAATTTTTGGAGTCTCAAATGTTTTAAGAATGTATGATGCTTATTCTAGTGGAGTTTCGATTCTTTCTTCCTTCTCCAACAAACTTTTTGGTTTCAATGTGTCATTTGATAAGATCGTATATTATGCTAGTGCTCTTAACCTAAAGATTTTGTGAAGTTATTTTTGTGAATTTTGAAAATTCCATCCATAAATGAGGATACATTTATTTGTGAAATGAATATTTAAAAAAAAATCCTAGCAAAAAATATTTCATCACATAAATTGCCAACAATGAGTATTTAAATAGTTATTTGACCAAAATCAAACTCTACAAATTTAACATACAAGAGTACATTCAAGTTTAAACTTCATTCATGAATTATAAATATGCAAGAGTATATTAAAATTAATTTTCTTTGAATAGCGGTAAAGAAATTTAAGATTTGGCTTTATCAATTTATGTAAACATGTACATGTTGTATTCCATCTCGTTCCACCTCATTCCACATGTACTCCAGCTCTAACGTGTTTATTCCACACGTGTTTTAGTTTAGTGACCGTTCAATGTTCCACTAGTTCAAATGTTTAACATACAAGGAGATTATAGTTAGAGGTTGTTTTGCTAGGTCTCACTTACTAAATTATTTAATTCTACCTCGTTCCACCTTATTCCACGTGTACACCACCTATAATGCATCTATTCCACATATGTTCAGTACTCCAAACGTGTCACATCCCGATTATTGTAAGGCTTTTAAAAACTATTCTAATTTGATAATTTATTTTATTTTATAAAATTTAACAATATAAATAATGATGTACTCAAAAGCCAAGAACTAAATTCGTAGTAAAAAATTAAACTCCCAACCGTGAAATCACTAGGTATGCAATTGGAAAATTAATGGTGGAATTAAGGTGGAACGTAGTGGAAGGTATTATTTCAGTGAAAGTGTGTACTTTATTTCACAACAAAATTAATTTTGTGTTGAAATAGATACATGATTCAAATTAAGAAACAACTAATATGGAATTTACATATTAGTAGGTGAATTAAGGTGGAATGTAGTGGAAAATATTATTCCATTGAAACTGCGTACTTTATCTCACACCAACATTTATTCATTGTTGAAATAGATGCATGATTTAGATTAAGAAATAGCTAAGGTTACATGGAATATGTATTTTGAAAGAGAATGTGCTAATTAAGGTCGGAATGTGCTAATAAATGATAGAAGATTCAATTTATCAAACATATATAATCTTAGACACACTGTGAAAATCATCCTCATTTTTTTTAATATAGTGGTGGAACGGGGGTTTTAGAGGTGAAGTATGTGTGGAATAAGGTGGAACTTGTGATTACACTTGAGGATAGTTGAAAAAGGGTTCTTAAAATTAAATGATGTGTGGTACTTATATGAGGATGATATGTGGTTCTTAATATTTTCGTATGAAATTTTAGTTGTTTCTTAATTTGAATCATGTATCTATTTCAACACAATTTTGATGTGAAATAAAGTACACAATTTCGCTGAAATAATATCTTCCACTAGGTTCCACCTTAATTCCACCACTAATTTTCCAATTGCATACCTAGTGATATCACGGTTGGGAGTTAAATTTTTTACTATGGATTTAGTTCTTGGCTAGTACATCATTATTTATATATTTATGTTGCTAAATTTTATAAAATAAAATAAACTGTCAAATTAGAATAGTTTTTAAAAGCCTTACAATAATCGGGATGTGATGTTTTGAGAACTAAACATATGTGGAATAGAAGCATTAGAGGTGGTGTACACGTGGAACAAGGTGGAACGAGGTAGAATTAAACAATTTAGTAAGTGAGACCTAGCAAAATAACCTCTAATTATAATCTCCTTGTTATGTTACACATTTGAACTAGTGGAACATTGAACGGTCGCTAAACTAAAACACGTGTGGAATGTTAGAGCTGGAGTAAATGAGGTGGAACGAGATGGAATACAATATGTAAATTCCATATTAGTTATTTCATAATTTGAATCATGTATCTATTTCAACACGAAATTCATTTTGATGTGAAATAAAGTACACACTTTCACTGAAATAATACCTTCCACTATGTTCCACCTTAATTTCACCTTATTCCACACATACTCCACGTCTAAAATCCCCGTTCCACCACTATATTAAAAAAATAGGGATATTTTTCACAGTGTGTCTAAGATTATATATGTTTGATAAATTGAATCTTCTATCAATTTTTAGCACATTCTCTTTCAAAATCTTTATTCCATGTAATCTTAGTTATCTCTTAATCTAAACCATGTATCTATTTCAACAATGAATAAATGTTGGTGTGAGATTACTTACGCAGTTTCAATGGAATAATATTTTCCACTACATTCCACCTTAATTCACCCATTAATATGTAAATTCCATATTAGTTGTTTCTTAATTTGAATCATGTATCTATTTTAACAGAAATTCATTTTGATGTGAAATAAAGTACACACTTTCACTGAAATAATACCTTCCACTACGTTCCACCTTGATTCTACCACTAAATTTCCAATTGCATACCTAGTGATTTCACGGCTGGGAGTTTAATTTTTTACTATGGATTTAGTTCTTGGCTTTTGAGTACATCATTATTTATATATTTATGTTGCTAAATTTTATAAAATAAATTGTCAAATTAGAATAGTTTTTAAAAGCCTTACAAAAATCGGGATGTGACACATTTTGTGTACTAAACATATATGGAATAGACGCATTAGAGGTGGTGTACACGTGGAACAAGGTGGAACGAGGTAGAATTAAATAATTTAGTAAGATAGACCTAGCAAAACAACCTCTAACTATAATATCCTTGTTATGTTACACATTTGAACTAGTGGAACATTGAACGACCACTAAACTAAATCATATTTGGAATGGACGCGTTAGAGCTGGAGTATGTGTGGAATGAGGTGGAACGAGATGGAATTTAATATTTTAACAAGTGAAACTTAGCAAAACAACCTTACTAATACCTAATTTCTACACATTCAAACGAGGTGGGACATTGAATGGTTTAGAGATTAAAACATCATGTGGAATGGACGCATTTGAGATGGAGTACATGTAGAATGAAATAACACCAAATGTTTCTTTCTCTCACACGCACCCTTGATAGCTCACACACTTCTCTTACTCTCTAAAAAAATATGCAACGCAATGCGTAATTTGGTGTGTAGTGGAAAGAAGGAATAAAAAAAACAGGTATAAATAAATAGCAAATAAGAATGATACGAAAGAGGTAATTATTATCTAGACCAACTGTAGTGGAAAAGGTTCTTAAAATTAAATGATAGGGTGTTCATGCCAAAAATAATACACAATAGGCAATACTACATATTTGTTACCCCGGGAGCTGTGTGATTAAGCTAATGCGTGAAACTTACTTATTCACACTCCAACTTGAGACATTTGTTAAATTGAGACTTATTTTGAGACAAAACCTTAAAATTAGGCCTTCATATGAAAAGTTCCCTATAATATACAAAATAAAATGTGAGCTAAAATAGAATAGGAGATGTAAACTGATTTCAATATGGCCAAACAAACATAACATGCGTCTAAATGTTTCTAAAACTGTAGAAAATTAGTCACCAAAGACACTGTCCAATTCAAGGAACATAATTCCCTGCAAATAACTTGCATTTCCTACAAAGACACTGCACCAAGTAATTGCAATTGATCAAAGTTGATTAGAACACAGATTACCTTACTATCACTTTTACCACACTTGTTTTTTTGATTAATTGTACTAAAATAAATATAACCATTAGATTTGATCATGTTTCCACTTTATTGTGTAGAGATATAATATGCATCCTAGTGCAATGTGTCTACAGCTTATGCATGGAATCAAAATAAAAAATATCAAAAGAGAATCTCTAAAAAGTTCCATACGTGACAAACTATGGCAAGTCAAATCATTTGTGCCTCAATTTTATAATACCAGGATTTGTCAGTAATGATCTCTGTAGTGTACATCTAACCATAATCTAGTCTAAATGTCTATAATCAAGAAATAAATTACCCAAATAAATTCATAAAGAATTATATAAAAAGATCAATGAAAAATGATAGCCCGATTGTTATGTATCAAAAGTAGGTTGATTTGGTTCAATCTTCTCATCTTCTCACCTACAAATAACTTGCATTACCTAGAAGAAAATCCTTCTCTAACTCCTTAACACTAGAAAAAAAAAGGTTAAATCTAATCAACTATGATTTGACGATTGCTTTATTAAAGGTTGAGAAAAAGTTTACTTCCCAGATAATTCCTCTGGTGAATTCTTGACTTTCATTAGAAGTGCCACTAGTTTCTTCATTGTTGGCGTTTAAGATGGGTTTGAATTCACACAAAACATAGCAATTCCAAGTGTTTGAAGCATCTCTTGCACCATTTGGTCAGGCAAACCTTGAAACTTCAAGTCGAGAATTGTCACAGCTGGCTCGAAGCAGCCCATCTTCTTCACCCACTCCACAATGTGTTGCGCGTCGCCTATCTGAGGCATGATTGCACTTCGTCCACAAAGTATCTCCAGCAAAAAGACCATGTGGCTGTAAACATCGCTCTTCTCTATTGTGTTCACCATGTATCCATACTCTGTAAAATATAAAAATTGAGTACTAAAAAGATGCGTAAATTTATTATGTCTCACTTCTGCAAATTTTATAAACACCTACTGAAAGCATTGAAGAAATACTTGCCTGGCGCGATATACCCATAAGACCCTACGACCCTAGATATTACTTGATGATAATTTGGAGAGTTCATGAACTTCGCGAGGCCAAAATAGGCCAAATAAGCTCCGTACTTGGAATCGAGCAAAATGTTATGCATTTCACATCTCTATGAAGAATACCCGATAAACAATCATGATGAAGATACGCAGGGCCTTGAACTTATCCAACCGCAATCTTGTACTTCGTTTTCCAATCCAAGCTCTGATTATTCTGCAAAAGTTGTTGAAGATATACAAAGGTGAGGATTTTCAAGTATTGGACCAGAGAAGTTATTGTGTGAAACATTGAGGCTTGTAAGACTAGTAAGGCTACTCAAAATGGTGATCTCCCAAACAACTTAATGATTTTTTTTTTCAAATGGAGAGTAAAAGTTATTTCAACCCTTACAAGAACTTTTGCCTTACAAGTAATGTAATTCCAATCTAAAACTTACGAACTAAACAAAACTAATAACAAGCAAATTGAATCACAGTAACAACCCCTGTAATTCCCAAAGAATAATACATCTCAAACGCCAGCCTCTATTTCCCCCAACCCCACGCCCCCCACCAAAAAAAAAAAAAAAACTAACCACCATTCAATTCCTTGAATCTCTCCTCAAATACTAAAGCGTAAATTTAGTAGTGTATCATACCTTAAATTTATCCCATTCAATTAAATTTCAGAGTGAAAGACAGCAACGAAATTTCTGCCCTAGGTTTCTTTAGATTTGTTGGTAGACTAGAATTAACAAAATTAAATACATAACAATAATAAGAGTAGGACAATTGAAAATCCGAATAGGAAATTCCAAAATTCCATTATGATTGGATTCAAAGTTAAGCTAAAGGACATATGAAACTGAAACTCGAACACGAGAGATGGAGAGAGAGGGAAAGTGTAGCAAACCTGGAGTTGTTGCCAGTGAGGCGTCGCAATGGAGACAGTGGTGCCGGCATCGGCCCTGGTAGGGCAAGAGCAGATTTGAGAACTTTTTTATGCAGCCAGATTGAAAAACTCCAAACAGAGATGAACAAGAGTGAATGAAATCAGGCGAAAGACAGAAATCGGGCACGACGGGCAGTATAGATTTGAAAAATAAAATTTTAAGTTTGAAGGATATTATAGTCTTTTTAAGTTCATAAAAACAAAACTAATATTGTTTTTAAGTTCATATTGAAGGACATTTTATTTCTTCCGACTATTGCGTTCCTCTTTGCCTCCTCTAACTCCGCATTCCTTTCATCAACGCTTAATCCGAGTAGCAGTTCTGAAGCACCGTATCTGGAAGGAACTTTGGAGCTCTGTTCGATCTTTGTACCATCGGGTAAAGAAGGCCACGAGTACAAAGATGGTCTAAAAGAGTTGTATGCTGCTGCACCAACCAAAGGTACCAGAAATAGACCTTCCTCCATGATAAGTATTTTGTTATACTTATCTTTGGCGAGTTCTAATAATGCATTTCTTGCTACCTTCCTAATGACTTTGGATTCGTTCTCAGCATCTGTCAGCAGCTTTGCCTGCATTGTGTATACAGTGATCAAATACAATGCCACTCAAAATATGATGCTTGTTAGAAGTGAATAAATATTTACAGAAGAATATCTCGAGTTTAAGATGTGATAGTAATTGCAAACTAAATATGAGAAGCCACATGGGAGAAGTAATAAGATATGTATGGATCAAGTGGTTAGAGCCCCACCACCCATGATGTGAGGTCATGGGTTCGAGTCATCATTTGCCCAATAAAAAAAAGTTGTGCTTATGAGTGAACTCATTAGCTAATAAGATGGAATATTTGAGTCTTACGAGTTAAATATCTAATCTTAAGAGCAAGATCAATGTTTGTAAAATTTCAACCAAAATCATTGTGATTAAGCTTGATGGCTCTTCTACTATAACATGTAACTTCATTATCGACAAAAACTTATACGAGACGGACCCCATTTACTATATATATGACACATGAGCATATGGTGCTCCAACCCAACTATGTTTTAAAGAGTATGACCAAATACTTACGTGGAGCACTGTCTCTATCTCACACAAGGTATGTTATGTCAGTAAAGCATGCAATAACTGAAAAAGAAGCTAAGAACTGACTCTCACCAATTTCGGGATAACTCCAGCTTCAACCATTATTTTATGATTTAACTGCCTTAATGATAAATTTGCCAAAGTTCCCCCAGCAGCCTCCACGGCTTTAATATCTTCATCGTCCAAGTAGTTGACAAGTATAGGAAGGATCTCAGAGCTAGAAAGACGAGCACTGAGCTCCTCATCCACAGACAAGTTCCACAAGGTACACATAGTTTGCTCCTTAACCTGCACAAGTCCATACAACTTAACTTAAACCATGAACCACATAAAGAAAACTGATGATTTAGTATGCCAATTTCGGCTTTACATTAAAAGACAATGAAGGGCGTGCGAGCAGGGCAGTCATCTCTTCTACTGCACTGCTTTCTGCTACTGAGCTTCTGTAAAGATTGATGGACGATATAACCCTTAGAAGACCAGCAGCTGCTTCACAAGCAGAATCTGAGTCAGACTTGAGAAGGTTCACAACGAGATTGACAATTCCATGATATTTCATGATGTTGTCGACACAATGCTTTCCACCAAGAGAGTACTTCCATAGAGCAACAATGGCCTGCTCCCTGTCCAGAGGATCCTTATCGAGCCCAAGCATGTGAACAAACAACCCCACATAACCATCATTCGAACTAAAACTGTTGTCCCTTGATGTCTCAACATTCTGGACAATTAGTTTCAATACAACACAAAATTGACAACAATAATAAAAAAAAAAACAATTTTTCAATAAATAAAAGAAAGCTACGAAATGTGGCTGTTGAGCAATCAATTTATGATATTAGCAGCAGTTCAGGCTTCGATAAAACATGACATTACCAGTCGAAATAATCAAATAGACCAAATGGAATATAAGGTGTGGGATTCTTACAGAAGCTGAAGATTGGTTTTGGGCAGCATCACTGCAAGCCCTTGAGCAGCATAGCCTTTGCTTCCTTTTTTGAAGACGAAGAGAATAGTGCTCCACATTTGCAAACTGTTTAACTGTGAGAGGGGGCAAAGAGGGTTTAACAAAAATTGGGGGCTTCAATTGTAGGTGGGTTGGGAATGGGATTGCTGAAGACATATTGCTTACTACTACTTTCTTCCACATGATTTTTCCCTTTTTTCTTTTTCACGAGAGAGGAGGAGAAAAATCAATTTGTTTCTAGAGTCTTCTCACACTCCTCTTCTCGCTTCAAACATATCACCCCCTTCTCCTTGAAAAAAAAAATGAAATTGGTTGTTATTACTAAAGACTAAAGAATATTTATTATTTTTACTGAAGGGTATTAATTATTTCTACTGAAGAGTCTTAGCTTATTTTTACTGAACAACTGACTATTCAGTGTAAACAACTAATATACTTTAGTAAAAACAATTAATACTCTTTAGTAAAAAAACAATTGCCCTTCAATGATTCATATATGAACCAATTTCACTCTATACTTTCTAAAAATAATGCTACGAATGAATGAAGCCACAAATTTAAATTTGTTGTTATATATTTCTTTCTTTAAATTGATTCTTTTATATTTAACTCAGTGCTCTTTGGCAAAAAAAATTTGGGTTTGGTAATTTTTAAAAACAGATTGTGAAAAGTAGTGGTTTTTGAAAATTTGAAATTTTTTATATATGTATTTTTTTTTCCTGTTTAGAGTAGGATATATTTTAATTTTATGGTGTAATAGTAAATGATATTGTATAATTATATATATATTTGTAGAATTAAAATTTCAAAATTTTGATATTAAAATCCAAACTAAACTGAATTTTAGAATTCAAAACTTAAATACAGATTTTTAAAACAAAAAAAGTGGGTCACGCTGTCGAGGCACGCCAAATTACAATAAATAAATAACCCTCAATTACTCTACTAACTCGTAGCAGTGGCAAGCAAGGGGTCGATCCACGGGGAACGTAGAAATCAAAATTATGGCTTTTGAGAAAATTAGTGGGACAAACAAATAAGGGGGGCGTTTGAATTGGTTTTCCTAACACTACTAAAGCAATAATTAAAATTAAAATAAACTAAGCAAACAAATAACACAATAGAAATTCAATTAATTAACGGATTCCAATTCGCGGTTCATTCACCACTTGGTCTTGACTATGCTAATCAAATGTATTATTCGCTCAACTTTTCCCACGGACTAATGACCCTCGGTAAACAACAAGCTCTGTTCACCGGTTTATCCTTTAATAATATTCAATTGAAACAAGCTCTCCAACGAACCTTTCTAACCAAACAGTCTAGATAAGCTCTTAGATTTAATTTGGTAGAAGCATTAAGTCCTAGGATAAAGATCAAACAAATTCCCAAACACGCAAGCTCGGTTCGAAAGAATTCGATTTATATCACCCTAGTAAATATTACTAGTTGCTACCAATTGTCATATAATCGCAACAATTACGGATTACGAAATATGAACTAGCAAACATGCACGAAATAATTAACCTAGGTGATCAAGCTAAATTAATTACTCAAGCAATTAAACAGTGAAAATAGATGATATAAATAATCCGGGTAAAAGTCTCACGAATAATACGGGGTTCAATTAACAATCATCAAAACACAAGTTTAGAAATCCCCGGAATTGAAATAAACAAAACTAACTAAAAGTAGGTGGAGACATCTCCATAGAAATCATCTTCACGGTGTAGTACGTGCTTCGGCACTTCACGTATGCATGGAGATGCGGGCCGGCTTGGTGGTTCCTGGAGTATGGAGGCCGAATATGTGGTAGATGAATGTGTGAATTTATATATCCTCCTCCAATATGGTGGTGGGATATATATAGAGAATGCGTAAATGATATCAAGGCTGCATAGGAATTAATTCATCTCCAAGAAAATAACTTCCTTCCTAGAGAGATTTTGATCCATATTTCCATATGCATAAGATTATGAATTCACCACCAAATAATTATATTCCTTTTTCTCTCACTCTTCTTGTTGGGCCACGGTGAATGGAACAATATGGGTCTCATCTTCAAATTATATTGTTTCAAAGTTAATCCTGAGAAAGGCCCAAATTCGCGAGTGGCCACGGACAGCTGCACACTAATTTTGTTTCGTCCATATCTTGAGCTCCCGAACTCCGATTGACTTGATTCTTTTTCCGTTGCGATCACAATTTTGAGACGCTTCACATGGTTCAGGTCTCTTCTCCATTGCTCATCTGTATCAGTCCCAATATTTTTCTCCACTCACTCAAAATATTTCAAAACATCCTAAAATTCATAGAAAAATATAAAATCAATGGATTAAGACCATAATAGCATAAGTTGAATAACTACGAGTAAAATATAAAATTGTTGTTATTAAACAACCAATTAAAGCACACAATTTACTCAATAATTACGACTTATCAAAAAGAACGCATCAGCACACTTTATTAAAATTAGGTTACCCTATAACTATCATACAAGACAAAGTATTATATGAAAATAGTTCATGATAAACTTATCATGAAACAATTTTAAAGTATAATCTCATCGGGAGTATCATTAATCTCATCAGGGGTATCATTAGTCTGAGTTCAAAAAAATTTAAACCAATTACAATATAATACCATTAATCCAGATTAATAATACATCTGGCAGGTTTAATGATACTCCTGATGAAATTAATGATACTCTAAAACTATTTCACATTAAGCTTATTATGAAGCATTTTCATATAAAACCACTCATCATAAAATACATAGCCTTATAATTTAATGCGATTTAAAGATTATGTTCATCAAATTCAGGAGTTTTCCCTCTACCTGTATCACAAGAATATAGTACGGCGGTTGGATGTTGTTTTGGGCACCATTTCTCTAATACCTCCCTTGCGAGAAGAAAATCATTCGAAGGACCGAAACAAGGCACGATAGAATAAACCCTGCTGCCGTGTTTTGGCATTTTAAGATTTATACTATATTTGGTTGTGTTTTTTGGCCCTTGCGAATATTTAGAAACTAATTCAATAGTTTCTGATGAATAGGTTCCGATTTCTTATATTTCTGAATCTGTTTACAAGACATAAATTGACTGGATAAATCATTGCTCACTTGAGGCGTTAGGCATGTTTGTGTTGTGGTCGTTGGATTGCATTATTGCTGACTTGGCATCCCAAACAGTGGTGTCTAAGGGTTCAAAGAAAGGAGGACAACCAGCATCTTCAAAGTCTCAGGTAGATACATTTCCTCCTTCTACAACACTTTATAGTCTGAAACCGGCACCCCTTGTATTTGATTGAATTGGATGGACATATTTATTGTGTTAAAAGAAAAAATAATTAGTTTAGACTATTTTACCAATTGATATTGTATTAAAAGAAAAAATAGACTTGGTTGAGTTTTTTTTTTTTAAAATTTCCTAGTTCCCAGTTTTCATCAGAGCCACTGCCATCATTGTCGATATTAGCGTGAAGCTTTTTGATCTTTATGTAATACTTCCTCCGTCCCGCGATTACTTTCACACTACCTTTCTTCTCGTATTTTAGCGAGCGAGTTGTTTAGTAATATTTGAGATGATAAAGTGATTTTTAAGAAGTGGTATGATAGATCTATATCTCATCTATTATAAAGTGATTTAAAAATTACTTTATAATTTCAAATAGTAATAAAAAATTGCTCACTGAAACACGAGAAATTAGTAACTGTGAAAAAAATCCTGGGACGGAAGGAGTAACTAATAACTGTTGTGGCAAATAATAGCTATATTTTTATGATTTGAGAATGATATTTTCACAGCTCAAAATGTTCCATACATAGATGTCTTTCTTTTATGATGAGCCAACTAAATTTTTATTAGAGAAATGAGTATGAGAAATCCCTCAACATTAAATTATAGACTATGTAATAACACAACTCGCTCTCTGACAGTATCAGAAACAAAATGCCCTTGCAATCATTAGTCATGAAAACAAAACTATGTGTGCTTGCTGATGACGGTGCTTTAGCCGTTTAAGAAATGCTGGATTTGAGAGTAGATGTTGGATTTTATCTAGTTGAATAAACTGCCACAAAGAGGCTCTAATTTGCAATTGGTCAATATGATGAAATTGTAGGCCTCCAAGCATTAATTTTAGTGGGAATTGCAAGTAAATGGTGGAAATGTCAATTCTATTTTATTTAGCAGGAGTTAGACAAAAACTCGTTTTCCTAGTGTGGGACCCAGTATATCTATATTACTTTATTTTCACGATGATTAACTTTGCAGGTTGTCGGTTTATTTAATTTTTCTAGGCAACCTCCGTTGGCATATAGTTGATACTATTCCAAATATACTCTATCTAGATACATGGATGTCATCATTGTCTAATTTTTTATACTTCATATTGCTATCTTTTTGGTTTTGGCGATGGTGTTGCGCCGGAAACCAGATGTACTGATTCATTTACTGCCCAAGTTGAGGGAAGACTCTAAGTATCAAGGACAAGACAAGCTTCCAGTTCTTGCATGGATGACAGTTCAAGTGAGTCTACTTCTCTATCAACCTTAAGCATCAACTCTTAACCATAGTAACCTTAATCTTTATGCTTGAAATTCCTAAATGTGTAGGCCTGTCAAGGAGATCTAGTTGTAGGATTATACTTATGGGCACATCATATTTTGCCTATACTTGGAGGAAAATCAGGCTCTAATCCACAGTCCAGGGACTTGGTTTTGCAGCTAGTGGAAAGGTTTAAACTCCTTTTTTTTCCTTGGAACACTTGTAACATTTTACGCACTTTGGTGGTTAGACATTTAAACAACACATTATATCTTTTGCATAATCAGAATTCTGGCTGCACCAAAAGCTCGTACTATACTTGTTAATGGGGCTGTTAGGAAAGGGGAGCGCCTCATATCACCTGCAGCACTTGAGCTGCTGTTACGTGTAACATTTCCTGCATCTTCTGTAAGAGTTAGGGTAATAGTTTATTGGAACTTTTCCTTGCTAGTATTGTTTCTGGTTTTATAATTCATTCTTTCACATATTCAGTTCTTAAAATACTTATCTGTATTAGGCTACTGAGAGATTTGAGGCAATTTGCCCAACTCTAAAAGAGGTTGCTCTTGCGGGGTCTCCTGGAAGCAAAGCAATGAAGCAAGTAGCACAGCAGTTACAGTCCATTGCTGTGAAAGCTGCTGGAGAAGGGAGTGTAGGATTATAAATGATATGATTACTAACCTATGTAGTATATTTCGAAAGTAGTTATTTTACAAAAACTGGTGCTCTGCAGGTATCCCAGCTCTGTCGCAGGAGGCAACAAGCATCTTCATATGGTGTTTGAGCCAGAATCCTGAGTGCTACAAGCAGTGGGTAAGCTTTAAAAATTGGCATCTCCATACAAAACCATTTCCTTCCATACGTCATTAGGACTAAAATGGTCCTACTAATTATACAATAATGTTTTGACTCAGACTAATAATCTCAAAAGATTCTGTCTTGAAACTTATACCTACAAATTGAAAGCCTAGTTTTCTTTTTCCCAATCTTTTTTTATTTACCTGAGAAGGGGTTCTTTTCACTAAGGCAATTCACTGCGATCTAACATTCAATTTTATCATTTCGGTGAATATGCTCACTTTCTATGACAAGTTATTGCTCTATACATTTGGACAGGACAATTTTTATGCGGATAACATAGAGAGCAGCGTTGCTACCTTGAGGAAGCTTTCCGAGGAGTGGAATACACTTTCTTCAAAACAATCTTCTTTTCAAGCACTTGGGGAAACTCTAAAGAGTTTCAGGTAAAAGGTTTGTATGACATATATCCTCATAAAACTTTGTTGGAAATTGTTGTTGCGTTAAGGTGGAAATTAACATAGGCTGTGTGTGTTTACAGAATGAGAAAGCATTAAGTGGTGGAGTGGACGTAGATAGGCAAAGATATTTTAGGGAGGCAGATAAATACTGCAAGATAATATTAGGAACTTTGGAGAGATGGAGAGTATAATATCCTTCAAACTATTGTGGAAGGAGGTACGTCTGAAGTGCCCAAAAAACTATGCCAAATTTAGAAACCAAGCTGGCATATTCGTTTCCATCCATGAAGCCCTGCAAGCAAACTTGGGAGACAACAAGGTTGATCCCAAGGAGAACAACAAAAAACCCGGCGGAACAGGCTATCGGGTCCCAAAAAACATGAAGGCATTTACCGAAGGGACAGAGCTGAAGGAAAAGCTAAATCAAGTGCTAACAGTATCCATCGATACTGTGTACGACAATGTAAAGGAGAAAGAATTGCTCTCCCCTCCCCGGAGGATTCGCCAAGAAATTGGCAAACCCAACCCTAACAAGTATTGTGCCTACCATCAAAGTGTGGGGCATTTTACTAGTGAGTGTAGAGATTTTCTCAAGCAACTCTAGCAATTCTACGAGAAGGGAAAGCTCTCCGACTTCGTCAAAAGGCAACCTGGAAAGAGGGGTCGGGAGAGCAGCCCGGGGGATGAAATTGACGATCAACCTCCATGAACCAATAAAACTGGGCGACCAGTTCCTGCCGTTGCTGCTCATCCATTAGAGGATCTATACATGATGGAACCCTCGGAACCTGCAGGAGGATGTTCTGATGGTCGACCACAAATTTCCAACCGGAAAAGAAAGGCCGAATTACGAGCGATCGACCAAGTACAAGAAATGGGGATCAATTTATCCGTCCTACAAACATCTGAACTAGTCTTCACAGAGAAGGACTTGGACGGGATCTTGACTCCACACAATGATTCGCTCGTGATTTGTGCAAATATCATGGGGACCAGAGTACATAGATTGTTGGTGGACACCGGAGCCTACACCAACATCCTTTTCAAAAAATGCTTGACCAACTTGGAGATTATTCGGGCTACATACGAGATTCAAATCATAGAATCTTAGGCTTCAGAAATGCTATAACAGTCCCGTTAGGGGAGATCAGGTTGTCCGTTCAGCTTGTAACAGTCGAGGAACCCGAGAAAAATATTACAAGAATGGTAGATTTCTTGGTAGTAGATCAAGAATCGACTTACAACGGGTTTCTTGGACGACCTTTTTTAAATGAATTTAAAGTTGCATGTTCAACTTACCACTATTGCATAAAGTTCCCAACAGCAAGTGGAGCAGGCTCAATAAAGGGAGACCAAAGAAAAGCTCGTGAATGTCTCCTACAATTGCAAGCAAAACAGGCGCAAGTATCCATGATGGAAGCCACCACCAGCTACCCGGTTGATGAACCATCAGTGCTGGAGAACATGATGGACATGGAAGTGGACCGTATGGATACTGGCGAGTAGCCTCCTGACGAGCAAGTGTTGGACGAACAACTCGTCACCACCCATGGGAAATTCCAACTTGATGAACAACATAGGGATGGTGACGAGCAACATACAATAAGTGGTTTGAAGGTCCAGATGTTGACTAACAACAATGGGTCAGGGCCAACAGATGATCTAGAACCCCGCCTGGGAGTAGAGCCCATGAACATCGAAAATGATTTCAGCCCTGAGGGACCAATACTTGATCCTCGTTGGAATGGACAAAAACGACGAGCAACTCCAGTTGAAGAACTGGAGGCGTTCAAAGTTAATCCTGGGAACGAAGATCTTAAATTGTACATAGGATCTGAGCTCCCTGAACCTTACAAATCCCGAATGAAAGAGTTCCTCAGCAAGAATCTAGATGTTTTTTCTTGGTCTCATGCAGACATGGTGGGAATAGACCCAAAGCATGATTGCCACAAGCTTAATATCAATCAAGCAAAAAGGCCAGTCCATCAAAAACGAAGAAAGTACGGCCCAGACAAGTATCAAGCTTTGAATGAAGAGGTGAAGAAGTTGTTAGACAACGATCTAATCCGTCAGGCCCTTTATCCATAATGGGTAGCAAACCCAGTCCTTGTGTGAAAGTCAAACGGAACCTAGAGGCTATGCATAGATTTTACATATATGAATGCAGTATGCCCTAAAAAATAACTTTCCTCTTCTCCATATTGATCAATTGGTGGACAACACTGCGGGTCACGAGATGTTAACATTCATGGATGCCTTTGCCAGATACCATCAAATCCCAATACATCCAGACGATCAAGAAAACACAGCATTTTATACGAACAAAAACTTGTTGTGTTGGAAAAAAATGTCATTCGCCCTCATCAACGCAGGAGCAACATATTAAAGGTTGGTGAACAAGATGTTCGATGAACAAATTGGAGATACCGTAGAAGTCTACGTAGACGATGTCATGATCAAAAGTCCCCGAAAAGAAGATCATCTCCAACATTTAACCCAAGTGTTCGAAATCCTTCGACACTACAATATGAAGTTGAATCCAAAGAAAAGCAGTTTTGGAGTTCATTCGGGGAAGGTCCTAGGCCATCTTGTTAGCCAACGAGGAATTGAGGCCAACCCAACAAAAGTCAAAGCCATTGTGGATATGCAACCACCACATTCGGTAAAAGAGGTGCAAAGGCTTACAGAATGCCTAGCAGCATTGAACCGGTTCATATCCCGATCAGGAGACAAGTGTCGTCTATTCTTCGAGGCTATTAAGAAAAGAAAGTTTACGTGGACTAACAACTGCCAAAAGGCGTTTGACCAACTTAAAGACTACCTAGGAGATGTTAAAATTCTATCAAAGCCCATCCCAGGTGAAAAACTCTATTTATATTTGGCAGCGTCAGAAGTGGCAATCAGCTCTGTTCTGGTATAGGAGGACGACAAATTTCATCAACCAATTTACTACGTCAGCCAAGCTTTACATGAGGTGGAGATCAAATATTCCCCAACTGAAAAACTGGCGTATGCACTTGTTATGAGTGTGAGAAAGTTACGACCATACTTCTTCGACCACCAAGTTGAGGTGCTAACAACTTTCCTACTCAGATAAATTCTCCATCACCCAAACACAGCTAGTCGTCTATTAAGATGGTCACTAGAGATTAGCCAGTTTGGGGTGACCTATGCTCCTCGAACAACGATCAAAGGGTAAGCTTTAGCCGACTTTATTGTCGAACTAACTTTCCCACCAGATCCAATGAGAGGACTAGATCATTCCTGGCATCTCTATGTCGACGGATCTTCAAGCAACATGGCCTCGGGGGCAGGAGTAGTCCTAATTAGCCCTGAAAGACAAGTGTTCACCTCAGCAATCAGATTTGGTTTCATGGCTACCAACAATAAAGCTGAATATGAAGCTCTTATTGCTGGTCTCCACTTATCCCTTTCAGTCGGTGTCAGACGTTTGCAAATATTCGGCAACTCACAATTGATCGTGAATCAAGTCCGAGGTGAATATGAAGTGAAAGATGATCACATGATCGGGTATAAGCGGATTGTTGCTCACCTAATGTCCCTACTGGATCAAGTCTTCATTGAACAAATTCCAAGGACAAGAAACACTCAGGCAGATGCATTGGCCCGGCTAGCAACAAGCGAAGGGCCTGCAGAGTTGGCAGAGATTATAATCACAAAGATGAACGACCCGTCAACGATAAGTTATAATGTCAACCAACTAGACAGATAATCAAGTGAAGAAGAAGATTGGAGAACAAACATAGTCAAATATTTGAAAAGTGGAGAAAACTCAAACAACTCTTTTGAAGCTGCCAAGCTAACAAAGCAAGCTGCCAGATATACTCTAGTAGGCGAGCATCTTTACAAAAGGGGAATATTAATTCCACTTCTCAAATGTTTTCCTAGGGGGCAAGGACGAACAATACAAAATAATCAGACAAGGTTATTATTGGCCGACTTTACATCAGGACGCAATCAAGAAAGTAAAAACTTGTCATCAATGTCAGATTTTTGCCCCAAACATTCATACCCCGGTTCAGGAGCCGTATCAGTTTACAGCCCATGGCCATTTGCAAGATGGGGGATGGACATTATTGGTCCCTTCCCAGAAGGAGTTGGGAATGTTCGATTTACCGTTGTGGCAGTCGATTATTATACAAAATGGGCAGAAGCAGAGGCCATGTTGAAAATTACGCAACAAAAGATGATCAACTTCATATGGAAGAACATTGTCTGTCGTTTTGGGGTTCCACAAACTATTGTGACAGACAATGGTCCGCAGTTTGATGGGAAAGAGTTGAGAGACTTCTGTACGAAGTGGGGAATCAAAAAATACTATTCTACTCCCTATCATCCCCAATCAAATGGACAAGTCGAAGCTGTTAATAAGATTATCAAGAATACATTAAAAGTATGATTGGCGGAGAGCAAAGGTAGTTGGTCTGAAGAACTCCCGGAAGTCTTGTGGGCGTATAGAGTTTCTCCCAGGTCAATCACCGTGAGAAACACCTTTTACAATGGCTTTCGGAACAGAAGCTTTGATACCAGTTGAATTAAAGACCAACACAATCAGGACGACCAACTTTGATGAACAAGCGAACAACTCTTCTCTAGCTACTGAAATGGATTTGCTCGAAGAAAAAAGATTAAATGCCGAGCTAAAAAATGCTACGTATAAACAGCGAGCAGAACACTACTATAATTCCCATGTTAAAATCATGGATTTCAGAGTTGGAGATTTGGTTCTAAGAAAGTTGCTCGCCCAACCCCCAGGTGTATTGGGACCAACTTGGGAGGGCTCGTATCGTATAACGAAAATTCCTTAATGGTGTATACGATATCGAAGATATGGAAGGCAAGTCTGCCAAATACTCCTGGAATGTTGTACATCTAAAGAAGTACTATCAATAAGTCGAACAAGTTCAATTGTTGGGCGAACAAATGTCTTGGGAGGGGGGGTAAGTGAACCAAATGGATAAAAAACTTGCCTACTTTTTTGAAAATTTTGTTAAGTATAGAACGAAAAGTTGTTCGGCACATTGTATAGTCTGGTGCTAGTTCATCTTTTAATTTTAGATAAAGTTGCTCGGCAACAAATATTATAAGCGAGCATGTTTTAGTTAGTGTTCAAAGTTGTTCGTCAGATTGTATTTGTTAACGATGAACAGTCTTACAACACTTGTAATTTTGCATGATGTAAATATAGTTGTTCATTGAAAGAAAAGTCCAAAGCTCAAGGTACAAGTCCATTTTTAAGGACCAATGCCACTTAAAGATTGTTCGTTTTTTAAGATGAACATAACCTAAGGCTAAACCCATATTCTATTAAAAGGCAGAGTTCAAATCGAACAAAGCCCAACATTATATGTTATAATTGAAAAAGCATTGAACAAAAATGTAAAGACAATTGACATATAAAAAGAAAATGAGCGAACAAAAAGACATTCATTAATAAAAGGCTTTAAGCCTAAAAATAGTACAAGGATTCTGGAAGAAGAGTACTACAAAAAATGACGAGCAGCAATTACAAGAAAAATATGAAGATTCTAAGTCCTATTCTTGATGTTGCTCACCGTGGGGGAGATCTTGAGGCTGGTCGACGGGAGGATCAACAATCATATCTCTGGTCAGATCCTCGGCCGCTTTTTGTTCTCGCTCCTGAGCAACCTGCTCGTCATTGGCAATCTGCTCGTCGTGGGCAGCTTGCTCGCCCTCATCTACTGGGGCTGGAGGACGAGTAACAATGATGCTAGGGTCAAGTTTGTCAATCTTAACCCCGTAGTCAATCATGTCCCCCAAATGGAGTTCGATGTTGTTCGGAGGAGGATAATGCTCGATGAACTCAGACAAATCCCTTCCCATCTCGTCGACCAAATCCGAACTCTCATATGCATGTGCAAGACGGAAACAATCGGCATAGGCACAGATGTACCCAAGATTGGAGATGGGTCCGGATCAATTTTACAACTCGAACTCCATTTGCTCTCGAGTGAGCATTTCCCCCATTGCCTCATTGAGCCGAGCAACTTCGGCCTCAGCCTCAGCCAATTTCTGCTCGGTAACAGCCACTCTCTTCTTTTGCTCCTCGAGCTCAACATCCTTGCTCTTAAGCTCGGCCGACAACTATTGATAGTCTTCGACATGTTTCTTCTAGATGTCGTCGGCGTGTTTGAGCTGGTTGTTGAGGCGAGCAAGTTTGGCCTCGTACTGGTTGACCAAACCATCTTTTTCTTCGGTCAACTGCCGAGCAGTACTGGCATAATGATGAATAGCTTCTTCCAGATTACTAAGCTAAGCCGTCTCCTTGTGGGCCGTGATGAGTGCATTTGTATGCTGCATCATAGAGAGATGAAAGTTGTCCGCCACTCCCTGCATGGAGATAGTTTTATCCATGGGCCTGGTCCATACCCGGGCGATCAGCTCGGTGGCCCTGCGGACATGTTCGCCCAGAATCTCCATGATGTTCACCGGAGTTTTAGAGCATGCGTAATGGTAAACGGGGTTTGCTCGCCCAGGGTAGTCATCGGCCCGGTATCTGCGAACAAGTATTTCAGAAACAGTTAGAAATATTTCACAAAATGACAAAACTTGTTCGGCAAAGACAGGAAGAACTTACTCATGAAATTTTTTCTCATCCCAGCCAAGGTGGGTGATGTCTTCTGGACCTCAAAAGGGGGAAACGTCTTTTTCCCCCTTGCTCGCCTTTTCAACCGGATCGATAGAAGTGTGGCGAGCAGCTTCTTCTTCAGAGTGGGGGCGAGCATGACTCTTTCCCATCTTTTCTTTTTCATTATTACCGGCAGAGACCGGTTGCGCCACTGAAGACCCATCGCCTCTCTTCAATCGTTTGGCTCCTCGAGGTGATAAGACAGGAGGAGGAGATGATGGAAGGTTGGAGGGGGGCGAGGCCTGGCGAGCAACTTTGGCCCCCTCAGACTTGTTCGTCATCGCCAACACTTTGGAAGGCGGGTCTCCTTTTACTTTCCATCCCTTGGGAGGCGGCATCTCGTGAACTCTTTGCTCAAGGAGTCCAAAACAGGGAGGAACAGCGATGGTAACTTGTTCGGCTAAAAAAAAAAGAAAAGGAAGTATGTTAGATAAGCAAGTTTAGAGAGCAATCGGCGAACAAGGTTGTGCTGGAAAGTTAGGAATTTTTCATACCTGGGGGCACCTCAGCTTGAGCCTCTTGGTGGTGGGGGTATGTGAACAAGCGAGCAACTTTTTTACACTTCTCTCTGTTCACGTACTCAATGGTCCTCTCGGCTCTGTCTCGGAGGGCGACCAAACACGAGGTGAAGAGGAATTCAGAGCCAATCTCTTCTTCTTCTGAATTCCACTTGAGCAACCGGAGACCTACGAGCAAACAAGAAAAGTTAAATTAGAACTTAATCCAAAGACGAACAAATACAAGCTTACGTCTGATCTTTCCATAAGTGGTGGGAGAGTATATGCGCCCAGCACCACCGTGTGGATCAGAAGATGCTCGCCAATCATCCCCAATAAAGAAGAAGTGCGTTCCAGTTTTTGATTTTGTTCGGCACTCCTTCAACAAGTTTGAGTCCAGTCCGGGCCTTCAAATAATAATAGCCCTCCTCGCCCCTTGGACATTTTGTGATCGTCATCAAGTAGTTGACATCTTCAGCAGTAATGCGGTCAACGTACCCCTCCAGGGCAAACAAACCCATAATGCCGAGCAGGTTTATCCATCCTATTGGTGTTATCTGGGTGATAGCCAGGTTGGTCGCCTCCAGAAAATGACCAACAACCGGGGGCAATGGCAACTTTAGCCCAGCGATTAAGGTATCGATGTTGATCACCGTACATCCTGGTGGAGGCCGATCAGCCCTTTCTTTTCTCTTCGGAGCTCACATATGTATATCATACAGGATTTAATACGCCTCTCGGATAAGATTGAGTTCATCCTTGTGAACAACACTCCGGATCCTGCTCGCCTGATAGTCGGTCTTTACCAAGTCCAATACTTAACATCGGGGGCGGGGAAAGTTGTTCACATGTTCAGCAAAATATGCTCGCCATTCGGATGGGCGAGCAACACCCGATGGGATCTCATTTTCGAGCATTTTAGGACCCGGGAATCCAATCCCCTCCAAGAATTCACGGGAGAGCTCGTCAAACTCCGGATCTTCCTCGGATTCTGAAGTTGAGGACTCCTCATCTGAAGTATTGCTCGCGGCCTCCCCAATTTCTTCGCCAGATGGGCGAGCACCAGTATCTTCCACCGATCGAACCACAGAATCTACGTCAGGGTATGTTTCTGAGGAAACCTCAAACGGCGGTTGCCCTTAAAATGGAACGATCAGAAAGAGGGGGTCCAAACTCTCCTCGGAATTTTGATTGCTCGAATGGGAGGACATGGGTTTACAAATGAAGAAATTGGGTTTTAGAGGTGTATTTAAGGTTTTCGGTGGCAGTTTTTGACAGACGACGGCGGCACAAATTCTCACACGGTGGTGGTGATGCAAGTTTTCGAAGAGAAAAGTGAATTAAACAATCAAAACAATTAAATAACTACCTGGGGAATGAACGAGGGCTGGAAATTGAAAGAAACAATGCCGGAAAAGCTAAAAAATTGCCGGAGACGGTGGATTCACCGGAATTCACTGTAGCAAATGAAGAAGAGTGGGAAAATTTCATTTCCCACTCACTTTTATACCTACGAAGAAAATGGGGTAAAACCCGTATTATTCAGAAAAAACTGGGGCCAAAATGTGAAAAACGGGGTTCCGGGCGAAGAACTTCATAAGATGGAGGGCCTAGCTGCAATTATAGGGGCGCGTGACCTTGGGGCCTAGTCGCGCGTGGGCGGCGCATAATCATGCCGCCCACGTCATCATTGGATATCCCCCAGATCGTGGGAAGACGTAACGGCGGCCCCAAAGGTGCTCGCCAATGCAAGGTTTTTCGTCCAAATCTTTACCACGATAATATCCTAACTACAGTTGCTCGCCAAAAAGTTGCTCGTTTGAAGCAACATCTAGTCAGGATAGGGGAAATTGTAGATAGGCGAACATCAATCAGTATTGGGCGAACAAGGGTTAAGGCCCTAATGAAGATTACAAAGCATCAACTCCAAATTAAAGATGATTAACAAAGAAAATCAAAGGGGAGTGCATAAATCAATCCAGGAGGTGTATTAAGCGACGAAACAACTCCCTCGACGAACAACATACTGGCGAATAGGTCCTGAGACCCGAGGCCAGATATGGACCCTACATCGAGTCATTGATGACGAGCAACATTGTCAAAATGAGGTGCATTTACCAGCCTAAGGGTTGTATGTTGACGAACAAATGACCCAGGTCCCGAAGCCTATCAATACGGAATACAAAGACGAACAACTTCCGAACCATAACCTCAAGAGGCGAACAACTTTTACCCAAAAGAACAATCTAGACCAACCAAGCCCATCAAGACGAACAATAATGAGTCTGAGATAAGGCCAAAGAAGACTTTGTAACTAAGTTTCAACTTAGATAAGGTCAAACAAGGTCAAAGGACACTTGTCTTACATTCAAGCTAGGAATTCCAAGAGTTTTGTACACCACCTACTTGGTGGTCTCTATAAATAGTTGTTCTCCAGCTAAGAAATATAAGTTCAAATTCACAAATACTCCCAAAACACACACAAACACACCTAAACATGCACACTTACGAAATAAATATGGATTTGACTCTCGTATTTACGATTTTACAACCCTAACCTTCGATTTATCATTTACAGTGATAATCAATCACACGTTCTTGAATGGTGATCTTAAACCGAATTAGAACAGCCATTAATCCTCACGATTAAATTGATCAGCAACAACATCACCATCGATTTCTCCCCGAGTACCTCTATCTCATTCAAATATTCCATCATCTTGAGACAGTGGTCCCTCACCGATGCTCCCTCTGGCATAGAGGTAGTCATAATTTTCCTCATAGCCTCAAAACGGGCAGCCCTATCTTTCTCACCAAAAAGCTCTTTTAGGCTCAACATCATATGTGCGGCAGTAGGCATGTTTTGATATTGCTGTTGTAAAAAATTTAACATAGAGGCCAAAATGTAACAACGAGCCATCTCATCAGCCTTGTGCCACTTCTTATGAGCCTCCTTTTGCTCTTCAGTGGAATCGGGTGCCAGATCGGCAGGAGCAGGAGTATTGAGCACAAACTTGTACTCATCTGTAACTAGGACAATGTCTAGATTTCTCTTCCAATCCAAATAATTCGGACCAGTAAGCTTATTTTCCTTTAAAATAACCATAAGCGGGTTGAACGTCATCTTATTAAATCTGAAATAAATTAAATGCAAGCAAGCATTAAAATCACATAAATTGAAGCATAAAATATTGGAAACCTTCAAAATCAATATTTAACATAACCTCCAACAGCCCAACAAACACACACGCAAGCCACGTTAGGATGGTCATTTACGCATGTGTTCATCAACCAGACACCCAGTCTTTAATTTCAATATCACGTCAACTTATCCTTAGATGAATGAAATTAATAGTCGAACCTTAACTGGCCATGTGAATTAAAATAGGGACCCCGTTGGGGGATTATATTAAAATTCACATCTAAGTGATGACCACAATTTAACTATAGGAACTATTATTCACAATTGACGAGCTCATACAAAGAACACGTTGCTAGTAAATAATTCACTACAGTTATCTTGAAATAATCTTAACTGGTGAACTCATGAATGATACATCCGTTGGGGATGATCACACACTTCATCTAAAGATTAAAACATTTTGATTAGAAGTCTTAACTAGTAAGCTCGTGAATGTTGCATCCGTTAGGGGGGACTCCCAAGGTCCCACGATCAACAATCACCTTACTTAAAGACCAATTGTGGAGGTCAATGAATTAATTAAATTCAACTCACTTAGTCATTTAAATATGAAGATTATTCACAGGCATAGCAGATTATAATAAAAATAAATTATAAAATACAAACATGCCACAAAACGATAAATAAAAGCGTAAATAAATGCATATCTATCGCAACCCCTTGTAAAACTATCAAAACCAGCCCATCAAAGATATTACAATGATAAAACAAGGGCACGGATGGATGCCTCGCATCAGCCTCTCACGCAAAACAAGAAATGGTCTCGAACAGCTCGAATTCTCATCACCCGAACTAAACTGGCAGAAAACTTCATCAAGACGATTGAATTAGCTCTCTCCACAAGGGGTCATAGCAATACTATGACAAATGTAGATAATGTCATGAGGTTTCCAAAATGGGCTTACTTGCAGAAAATGGACTCCCGAGTTAAAAGTAATGGCCAAAACAGTGAACGTCACCGTCTAGGGCCAAAAACTTCTATCAGAAAACATAACAAATACAATCGAACGAAGCCCTAATACAGTGATCTATGAATAATCCTATACTACCCACACTTATTATCTGGTGGAAAAAATGATTACAAGAGCACACAAGAGTTGCGATAGAGAAACGATCTAAAGCCAAAACAACAGAAACGACATACATATCTATATGTTTCAGGCAGAGCCAACAATCTACAAATCCTTGGCTCTGATACCATTTGATGGAACCCTCCGGTGAAGGCGGTCCGTCCGCAAGATCGTTGTTGGGATACCAAAATATACGATTATATATAAGACCTAAACACGCATCTGAAGATAAGTTTAGATTCGTTACCCTTGAAGACCGAGGCGTTGATTCCACTAGAGATCTTCTAGCCTGTCTCCCAACCTCGTTCGAACACCTGGTGGACGACGAACTAGCGAACATGGAGAAAAGTGCCTCCCAATTTCATCTCCTCAAAACCCTACTCACGAATTTCGGCTGCTGCTCGTTTTTTCTTAGAGTGCTAGGGTTTCAATGACGAAATTGAAGCCTTTATATAGACTCCTTAGGTTTCATGGGCCAGACTAGGGATCTATTAGAAGGTATAGGGTTTGGGCTTCTCACGGACCCAAATACTCTTATGTTCAGCCCAGAACATTTATTTGGTCCGTGAACATTAATTCATTCCACTAGAGAATTAATGTTGCACTCCCGCCCTATCCCGAACCGAATCAGGGCTTCTATTAGACTCTATAATTCTCCGTGTTAAAGATATCGCACGTCCATTAATTATTAAAGCTTCTGACCGCTTTAATTAATTAACATCTATTATTCCTTGAGTAGTACCACTCAACCTTATTGTCGTACGGATATAATCCATCTGCAGGGTTTAATACTGTTGGAGTTATACGTGAAAGTATGCTTTTACTTTGTATAACTCATGTATTGAACACTTGTTTATGAGAATAATTCTTTTATCGCATCTGCTTTAGATATGATTGAATGTTGAATATTTATTGCAAACAGTTCATAATAGTACTAGTTACATTGTAGTTAATGTGGTGATACCCGATCACGGAAGATAACATTAACAGTTTCCTTGTAACTAAACGTACATATTCACGACCTAGGTGGAATTGAACAATCCGCCGTGAAAGATCGATGTGTAAGTCTCAGATTGGTCTGTCTTGACTAAGAAATTGCACTAGCACATTTAGTATGTGTTGAAGAGGACCTACAGCGAGGATAAATTCTTCTGTTATGAAATGTGAAGAATTAGACCTCAGTGGTTGTTGATTTCTTAATCTTCGTCACTTAAATAGGACCGTGTGTGCATAATGGTTACTGCTTTGAATCATGTTGGGTGAGAATCATCGTGACTTCGAACCTTGTGCTTTAGGCAGTAATATTAATCATACGACGGTTGCTAAGATTTAATACGGAGAAATGCGTGCGAGTACGGCTCGTGTGATTAGTCCCCTTGGTGGGCTCAGAAGTTTTATCGTACCAAATCTTGCAAGTGAAGAATTAGTTTCTTCGTTACGGATAATAATGTTGAGCTGTCTTTACTCCAAGGTGAAATATATTAATTAATTTAGAGCTATTCAGAAGCTTAATTAATTAATGGACTTGATAATCTTAAACGCGGTAAATAATAACCGGGAGCCCATATTATCGTAATATGGATTAAGATGGATAGTGCAATATTAATTTATTAGTGGTAATAATTAATATTAATGGATTGAATTATATTGGGGCTCAATATTGAAATTCAGAAGTCCATTAGGAGGTCCAATCTTAATTCTCCTTAAAGGCCCCTCAAGTAGCGCATTATGTAGCCCAATAATGATAAGGTGATTAAAATAAAAAGAAAATAATAATTCTGATTTTTCCTCTTATTTTCGAAATTTAGGAATATTAGGTGAGAAAAGATTTTGTTGATTTTCTTGGAAAGATATTATGGAAGATAAGTATTCTTGGAATACAAGATTATCTCATATATTCAAGAAGATCCAAATCTTGGATTCTGTTCTAGTAAATTTCGAAAATTGCAAGCTTAATATGAAGGGTGAGATTTTTGTGGAATATTTTATTATGGAGAAAAGAATATATGGGATATATTCAAGATTTCTTAGAGACTAAGAAAAGATTTTCTCCAGCCCAAAAATATTAAAAATTTCGGTCCCTTCATATTATAAATAGGGGGTGATTATTTCATCTCCAAGTACATAATTTCATGTGTTGGAAAAATCAAGAGCATATATATTTTTCTTTTTCCTTAGTTATTTAAATTACTTGAAAGCATCTCCCACCGGTGATCAAGTAAGGCGAAAGGGAAATACTTGAGAAGGTTTTTGGGTTGATAAAGCGTGATCGTAATTGTCCCGTTTATTCAAAGGCCAATTCTACAAGTGGTACGTAAGTCACATAAATTTTTGTTTATTCCGCCTAGATTTTATGTGAATTAATTCAACATGCATGATGTTAAATTTGTTGTTGGAATTATTATTTGAATTAATTAGGATTAATTCATTCTAGTAATAATTGAATTTAAATTTGTATTTATATTTCATGCCGAATAGATTCCGGGCACCCCGATTTTCCCAACAAATACGACAATCCTTTATGAGTTTCCTCAAGGGGACGTCATCAACCTGGATCACCAGGACACGGTGCCCTAATGCCAATAAATAGACATCGTGCGAACGATGCCACTACCCAAAATACATAGTTTGTTGAATCAAACAAGATTCTCACCCATGGTAAATCAAAGTAGTGAACAAGCGCTCCACACATCTAGATATCACACTTAGGGTTATGAATTACAAGAGTCACCAAGACCTTTAGTTCTTCATGACAGTTAGAATAGAAGAGCATGTCTTAATTGTGATCCATTCAATACGACATATCATACTAGTATAAGCTAATGGCCAAGAAAAGCTACCAACAAGTTCATACTACAACTTATACCAATAGTTATGTCCAGAACTATCTTAGTTGTGAATACTGTTTATATCTTATAAGGAACCGACAATATGATCTTCTATGTGACTACAAACCCACCAAATTATCTACAATATAAGATAAAAAGACATACAAGAAATTCATAAGAATGCAATAATATGAAAAACCATTTATTTCAGATGATAAGGAAATCGAATATATCCATAAAAGCCCAAAAAAAGTTTGCTTTACAGTATACACCAACACTTTCCACCGATTCAATCCTCACCAACAGGGTCGCCGATCATCCACCGCCGTCTCGCCTCCAGCACCGATGACCACCCTCCTCCTCTGGGTGGGTTTCATCTTTGGTTGTTTTTCCCAATTTCGTTCACTTCCACTATTTTTCTCCCAATTAATACCTTTAATTAATCTCTGTTCGTTTCTTCTTACCGGGATGCTGTTGTAATGACCGAAGGACACCACTGCTGCTTGTTTCATTCCGAGTTACCAAACTACGCTGTTAGGCTGGCCGATTTGGGACTCGTAAGAATTTCTAACCTTCTCTTCAATTCGTTTAGTGGTTGGGTAGGACTTGAAATGTTTTAATTTCCCTGAGACCTTGTAAGTTTGAGATAGTTTTTTTTGGGTTGAAGCCTAGATGGACTTTTGTTGTGAATTTTCCTACTGTGGTTGTTGGACGAACTATTAGTATTATTGGATTTATTGTTTAGTATTGGTTGGTTTAGCTGGTTAGTATTATTGGTCTAGTTGTATGGTATTATTGGTAAGATGAATTAGTTTGGTTTGTTTCCCCTGCCTACTGTTTGAATTAGGGGCAAGGAGAAGCTTTATGATTTCTTTAAAATCTTGTTTCAATGTATTGGGAAAAAGACTAGTATAGTTGGATTTCAAAAGTAGTGCTTTTGATTATCAAAATTATCATATTAGAATTTCGGAAAAAGATCGAAAAAAGATAAGTCTTCAATATCCAAACTAGTAACAAATGAAAAAGAGTATTTTTGGGAAAATAATATAATTCTTTTATTTTAAAAGTGACTCTATTCAACGTTAGAAGTATTATTAATATTAGGAAAAGAAGAATATAATTATATATTATTTTAGTTTTATAATACAAACTTCCTCAAGTCGAAGTTTATTAATAAGATTAATAAATGGGTTTTTATTTATAAAAATATAATTATATTCAAGAGTTCTTTTAAAATAAAATATAGATTTTAGAAGGAATAATATTAAATTTGAGACTTTAATTATATTAATATATTAATTAAATAAATTTCTTTTCTTTTAATTATTTTCAAAAAAATTATATGGATATACTTTTAAGTATAAAAGCTTTTAGTTATATAAGTATAAGATATTAAGAGATTGTTTTATAAAGATCGAAATAGTCATACAATAAGGAAATTAGTAAGTACATTCCCCAATACACCAACCTTTTAGAAGTGGTTTATTTACCAAGATAGTGTGTGTTTTTAAGTAGGTCTATTTCAATAGGTCTATAAGACAACGACCTCCTCGATTCTTGTAACACAAACTCTCAAGTTTTTCTAATAATTCGAAGGTCAACTTTTAATCAAATAGTTTCGTACTAGGATTCTGTGCTAATTGGAATAAGCACGAGGGATCCGACATTCTGTTTGTATATCACTCTCGGGACGTTTCTGCAACGCGAGTTATCTTCTAAAGGAAATTCAAGACAGTTGTATCTTAGCTATAAAGTTAAATGGTGGGTGATTGATCTGTTGATTGATCTGCTAATAATACGTTGTGCTGGTATACTCTGAACTCGACTAAATCAATCTAAAACAACTTATCCAACATAAATGTACACCTATTATATAACTGTTTGAATTACGTGATATAATTATATATGAAACAAAATACATATTGTTTTACTCAAATCAATCACCATTGCATGATTTAGGGCATTAGTGAGCATGAACCAACTTAAGTACGATTTATGTAATTTCTCCCCACAACTTGAGAATGACGGGTTTGCGGAAAGAGGTAATAGACTAGTGTTTAATGAAGGGATATCCAACCTCCGGGGAGCGGTCCGTGACGCCCTTGGGACAGGTTATTGATTTCAGAAAATTTGGTCCCCGGTCAGCTGCCTACGTGCGCACTGGGAATGTGGCCATTGATTTATCTGCTTATTGTTTTTCTTGTGTGTACGGAGGTTGGAAGATTACTAGAAGGAGAAAAGAGGTTGTACAGAAATGGTTCGGGGGAAGATTTACAATATGTGAAAAGTGATTTTTGGCAGATTGGGCCGATACGTGAAAATGGTTTTGGGCTTTGCCCCTTAATGTGAATCAACTTGTGAGAGTTTAAATTACAAATCGTCCCATAACTTTTTGACAAAATAAATTTGGTCCCAAAATTAATTTTTAATCATATTTAGTCCCAATTTTTCTGTCAGGGTCCAATTTTGGTCACAATTCTCACTTTGAAGTCCAAATTTTAGTGATTTACGGCAAGAGTGCTGATGTGGCGTTTACGTCTACTATTTATATTTGATTTTTTCTTTTCTTTTACAATTTTATTGCACATAATATATATTTAGAACTTCTAAAAGAAAGTGACAAAATAAAATATAATTAGCACATATGGACGCCCCATCAACACCCTTGTCATAAATCCCCAATTTCAGACTTTAAAACGACGTCGTATTGTCTTTTCCGGCCGATTTGGGACCAAAATTGGACTTTGTTAGATAATTTGGGACTAAATCTGATAAAAAGTTAATTTTGGGACTAAATCTGTTTTGTCAGAAAGTTATGGGACGATTTGTAATTTAAACTCCAACTTGTGATATATCAATTATGTGAATGTGAAACTTATCATGCTCAATTAATTATTACGTGAGCTTGTTACTTCTGTGATGTATGTTATTCATATTTATATGTCAACTGCTTAAATAAATTAAATATTTTAGGATTAAGTGCAGGATAATACAATTCCAAACCACTTTTTACAAATTTGTACAGCATAATTGAACAGACGCACAAAAAAAAGTTGAACATAAGTATATATTTTTTGAACACTATACTATCTTGTAAATAGTGGTGTTCAATTGTATTATTTTGTGAATGCCCCAATATTTTATTAATGAGTATAATTTAACATACTTCGGATTTACCAATCCCATGACGTTGCAAATCACCCATACGTGAGAATTTAAATCTCACGCCCCCCCCTCCCCTTTTACAACCCATTGCAGATTATGATTTCGTGGAGCAAGGATAGTAATAGGGACGACACGGAGTTCCCCACTTAAATAAATTATCACTATAGTAATATGCTACTTTGAAATAAATATCGTTACTACTTTTCAGACGATATAATTTCTATGTATTTCGTAAATTAAAACCCTGCATATACTTTCATAAAATACTAGACCATATATATATATATATATATATATATATATAATTATATATATATGCTTGTGAGACACTTATTATTTCCCTCACTTTTTCCACCGCATAAAACTCATCTCTCATTTTATTATTCCTTTTTATATCAAAACTTTTATAGTTTGGATTTTAGTCACAAGTGGCGCCTCGAATCTGAGATATTTATGTGTTTTGGATTCGGGGCGTTAGACTGCCTTCTCAACGTCTTCTGCCTTTAAAAAGACTTAAAAATGAACATAAGATACTAGATCTCGAAAAAAAATTGAGAAATGAAAATGTAAATTTTAATTAAAATATAGTGTACTCCATTCGTGTCAAATTTAATTGCTATTTTACTATTTGTTCTTTTAAACTAAGTTGAATTTAATTAATAAATGTGAATTAATATGTGTATAGATTTTCAAATCAAATACAAAAAAATATTTTTTTTTAAATGTGAATCTCGAGACGAACTTGCTAGAAAAATTCGAGCTAGAGATTTTATGGAGAAATTATATTTCTTATGTATATTTAGGAAATCTCATAGGACTAATATTTATAAGGATAGTCTTGGCTTAATTCCTAAGCAAGATAACAGGTCTAGCCCGTAAAATATAATCTCTACGGATTATATTTCCTTATAGATATTTTCCTACGACTAATATCTTGACTATATAATATTCTGTATAATAATATTCCAAATATTATTGTTGAGAATTCCTATCTAATTAAATATCAATAATAATTAATTCCAAATCTAATTATTATTATATTCTTCATAATTTAAATATTATATCTAATACAATATTTAATCAACCAATTATAATTGGTAAATAAACATTACTTGTTGTGTGACCCATAGACCCTCGTATATCGAGCGGTTAGTCAAACTAACGGTCTTAATTGAACCCTAGACAATAAATCAGACATTCTCAATACACGAGGTACGTTGCGAGGAATTCTGCAACTAACTGTAATACTGTAGGCTATTGTGATATCTTCCTATCATTCATTAATACTCGATTAAGTCTTGAACATGATGAAGTGTCTATTTAAATAACTTAATCATATTATCTCTAATCACTAATTGATCATTCGTGTCACACTTGACCACAAAGTCCAAGTTGACGTGCATCGGCCGATGACTTGGATCAAATTATGATGAGAAGATGAGTATTCTCTCTAAATCCACATTAAGGAATGAATCCTATTCTTGGCTCAACTACCACACACATGCATTTAGTGATAAACCAAATTCATGCCATATCTACCCTTGGATGGTGCAAGCGTCGGTCATGGTCAAAGTTCATCACTCCACACATGTCATGCGTATTGACTTCAAGTCAGAGGAGTAGCACATCGCTCCCACTAACCGAGACACCCATAGACACATTATGTGAAATTACATTAAACGGTTTCTTGGATGGATATACCAATACCATCTAAGGTATTTGTGCATCCATTATGAGATACCTAATATCTCGTATAAGTGAGATCTTACTATATTCTCCCATAGAGTATAATACAAATCGCACACCGATCTCAATTTCATCATTAATACCTCATTCTTGATGATCCTTGATCGGGACTATTTTAGAATCATACTTAAGTCATCTGAGTTCTCACCAACTCAATGACAGTATTGATTCATGGGAACACAGATATGAATAAATGCAAACAGTTAGACATAATATTCAGATAAGTGTAATGATATATACTTAATATTAAATCAATCAATAATATTAAACCATAAACTGAATATCATCTTAGTATTATGTCCTCACAAGGGATTGCCTCTAGGACACTAATACAAACAAAATAAAGATCAATCCCTTTTTCGTACGACACAACAACCACTACACGCCCGTCCCCAAGATCACAAAATCCGGCCACAAACCTGCGGCAATTTCTTGTGTCCCTCTTCACCGAAGAGAAAGACGAAGCAGCAGCCATTGGTCGCCCATCATTCCAAAACTGCCACGGCGAGATGACCTCGATCTGAAGCACTGTCGTCTGGTCCGAACGAGCCCTCGCCCAGTGAGCGCTCTGTTCTTCCAGTAATGGAGAAACCACAACTGTCTATTCTACCTGGTTACGGCCACGCCACGACCGACGAGCAATCAAAACCAGTGGAGGGGTATTTTTCTGCTACCGAAAACGATGCCGCCGGAAACTGTAGTAGCCCACGGAAATCACGCTCGCCTAGCGAGCCTACGATTCCGGCAGTGGCACTGCACTTGATTGAGACCAAACGCTGATCATCATTTTCTGGGCCGTTTACATTCGGCTCCCGATTATAATTACAGACGAGTGCCGGGGACCATCACAAATTTGCTGGTCAATCGAAACCGTCAATGGAGAGACGGCGCTCACCCAACAGTAGTCGTTCGTGCAGACCACCGCCTCAGCTAAATCAGTGTCGTAGTGGCACATGCACAAAACTAGCATTGACGAATTCAACTAAAGGAGCGGATAAACTAGTTGTTGGTTTTTTTATAAATAATAAAATCATATATTATTATTTCAAGAATAACCAGATTTCATTATCAAATCTTTAGATTTTGCGTTTCAAAACGGCAATACCAGATCAATCAAATTAAATAATTAAACTTTTAACAAAATAAAACGTGTACCCGTACACAAATCACCTTGACTTGGGCAAATAAATTTGGAAAAACATAGCACATATTTTAATCTAGTGATAAAACACAAAATATGTACACAACCATTAAATCAAAGTCTGATGCTCTGATACCACTGTTGGGTTTTATCGAGACGAAGACCATGTTCAATACAACAGAAGTTATAGATTCACCAACAACGAATCGAGTATATAGATTTTATTTTCTTACAAATAAAATTCCTACAAATTATTTCCTTGTGAATAATTTCCTACAAAATAATATTCCAAATATTATTATTGGGAATTCTTATTTAATTAAATCCAATTTAATTAAATATCAATAATAATTAATTCTAAATCTAATTATTATATTCTCCATAAATTAAATATTATGTCTAATACAATATTTAATCAACCAATTATAATTGATAAATAATCATTACTTGTTGTATGACCCATAGACCACCGTATATCGAGTGGTTAGTCAAACTAACGGTCTTAATTGAACCCTAGACATTAAATCAGATATTCCCAATATACGAGGCACGTTGTCAGGAATTCTGCAACTACCTGTAATACTGTAGGCTATTGTGATATCTTCCTATCATTCAAGAATACTCGATTAAGTCTTGAACATGATGAAGTGTCTATTCAAATAACTTAATCATATTATCTCTAATCACTAATATATCACTCGTGTCACACATGACCACAAAGTCCAAGTTGACGTGCATCAGCCGATGACTTGGATCCAATTATGATGAGAAGACTAGTATTCTCTCTAAATCCACATTAAGGAATGAATCATATTCTTGGCTCAACTACCACGCACATGCATTTCGTGATGAATCCAATCCAAGTCATATCTACCCATGGAAGGGTGAAAGCGTCGGTCATGGTCAAAGTTCATCACTCCACACATGTCGTGCGTATTGATCTCAAGTCAAAAGGGTATTACATTGCTCCCACTAACCGAGACACCCATAGACACATATTGTGGAATTACATCAAACGGTTTCTTGGATGGGTATACCAATACCTTCTAAGGTATCTGTGCATCTATCATGAGATACCTAGTATCTCGTAGTAAGTGAGATCTTACTACATCCTCTAAGAGTATGATGCGGATCGCACGCCAATCTCAATTGCATCATCAATATCCCATTCTTGATGATTCTTGATCGAGGCTATTTGAGAATCATACTTCAGTCGTCTGAGTTCTCACACTCTCAGTGACAGCAATGACTCATGGGAACATAAGTAAGAATACATATAAACAATCAAACATATTATTCAAAAAAGTGTGGTGTCATATATTTAATATTAAATAAATAATACTATTAAAACCAAAATTGAATATTATCTTAGTATTTTATCCTCATGATAGGATTATCTCTAGGACACTAACACTAACACTTCTCTTCAGCAGCGGTGGTGGCGCCCTCCTCCATCACCATACTTAAGGGAGAGGGAGGGGGAGAGGGTGGTTACGACGATGATGGCGGCGGCGGTCTTCTTCAGTGCAGCGGCGGCGACGCCCTCCTCCGTCACCATACGAGAGAGGGGGGAGAGGAGAGAGAATTTGATTTTTTATTTTGGGTTGTAAGAGTGAATGGTGGAGATAATGGAAGAGAGATAATATATTTGAATTAAAGTATGAGAGAGAAGGTAGAGGAGGAGAGAGAATGTCATATGTAGTGGAATGAAAGTGAAATGTACTAATTGTAAACTAAATTTATAATGGTTAGTGGAAAAAAATTGTTATTGTGTACTAGAGGTCAAATATTTATTTGTCAAATATTTTCCTAATTCTCTGCAAATCATCAACTCCTTCATCCAAGCTCTAGAAGTTATCGGTCATTAAAACACTGCAAATCACCATCTCCCTCATCACATCTCTTCTAATTACGGAGTACAGTCATCAAATCACGATTTTCCTCATCTCATCTCTTCTAATTACCGATCATTGACAGACAAGGCTAACTTCATTCATTCTTATATTGTTTGATCAAAGAAAAAATTTCTACTTAAATCAAACTTGAGAAAAAAAAAACCCCCCCAAGATTATTGGAGGATTAAAATTTTAGATTCTTTATCAATCATTTTTCTCGTGAGATGACACATAGATCCAAGACTATGTTCTATCCTACTGGTAACAATTAAAAGTCATAATTAATATTTTAATAAGATATTTGTTTTCTTCTCAATTTGTCTCTGTGAAAAAATCCAACTTTTCCAAATACAAAAATATTTTAAAACTAACCATTCACATGACGTTAATTTCTCACAATGAAGTCTTCTTCAATTTCTCCTAGTGTTGGTCCCGAAACGAGTAAACAAGTGTATGGGGGGGGAATACACCTGTGGTTACAAATTAAAACTTCTTGTAAAACTTAAGACAGTAGCTCGTCATTGGACTTGAGGTCTGCTGAGAGTTACTTTGTGAAAGCTTAATGAGATAATACCTCCACTGAAAGCTCAAGACTTCCAGTTGAAACACTATCTAATTAGCTTTCAGATGTGGATTAGTGAGCCCTTTGGAAAACTCGTTTTACTTTGATAAACTTTGAGATTAACACACACTTAGAGAATAGCAGAATGTAAGTACACAAGATGTAAATTGGTTCAGAGATGAAACTCCTACGTCCACTGGCCTGATCAAACAGGAGAATTCCTTTCACTTGGAATTCCTTGTGTTATAGTGCCAAGGTGCACTGATCAACTAATCCTCTCTTAGGATGATTGATTGATCACTATGATATTCCAGGTCCTAGTTCCCAAAACAAACCAGATTTTAGACTGATACAACAATCATCTTACTAACACCACTTAACACTAGCTCTCAACCTAACAACTGAGTAGGGTTTGGTTCCAACTATTGTGAGATAATCCTTATAGTGTAGCTCAATGCTTAGGATGGATTATCTCTTTCTAAGGTTTGGATATAGCTTTTAAGCTTGGTTACAGAAGGTTTGTTAGGCTCTCTACAAATGTGAAACACTTGGGAAACAATGATAATTTCGAGTGCTTCTAGATAGTTATGAATGTAGAGATAGCTTTGATCTTGTGAGTTTCTCGTGCTTGTAAAAGTGCACGTCCTTCTGTATTTATAGGCTTCCTTGAAAATCTTCCCGTTGGATTTGAATCTTCTCAAGTAAGTCTTCTTGTAACTGATTGGTTCAAACGGCTCTATTTGAAGCTTAGGTCATGTCAAGAAACGGCTGAAAGACCATGCCTATTCACCAACTTTCTGGGGATAGCTAGGGAAAGACTTTTGGTACATGTCAGACTGGGACAGGTCGGCTGTCAGTAAAGTACACTGACGTGTCATCTCCTCATTGGACCTTCAGTCTCATTGCCCAGATTCCTGTCTTGCTTTAAGGTGGAACTCCTCTGAGAGAACCTTCTTATTCCTTCATTTATTGTAAGCTTCACTGAAATTCATTTTGCCTTATTCCAACCAAATTAACTAACAGCTTTTAATATGAATAGCATTGAATGTGCTTTGTTAGTTCTCATCAGTGGACCTTGATCCTCTACTGATGGTATTAGTCTTAGTGAGAATGCACTTAGAAAACATTCAAGACTTAGACTATTTCTCAGATCACTTGTCTTCAGCGGACTTCGTCTTCAGTAGACTTGACTTCAGCAGACTTCCTTTCAGCAGACTTCATACTCCAATACACTCTAGAATTTACTAACTGCAAGGCTTACCAACGGAATAACGCTTACCAACGTAAAACACCAGGAGATAATAACTAGTTATTATTATAGACTATAATAACAAAACACTAATTCAATCTAAGTAAAGATTAATGTTTTCTTAGATAGAATTACTAATACAACAAATGGCTCTGATACCATCGAAGCAGGAACGAAGTAATAAGCGGAAAAATAACATTGTATTGATAAAATAAAGAGAAAACTTACAAAGATTGAATTACATAAAATACTTACAGTAAGAACGTGAACACAAGGATAAGATATTAAGAGAGAGAGAGAGAAGGAGCGAGTATGATCTCAAGCGTATCCTTCAATAAAAATAACAAAGTCCTTATATAGACAGATGGACTTCAAAAGGAAATAATGCGAAAATAAATCAGCTTAAATCCGCCAATGAGGGAGACGGAGAGGGACCCTGTTGAGTAGTGGATGTCATTATCTTTTATAACTTTTGACTATTTTGGCGAATCTTTGAGTGGTGTTTGAATGTGGGACCGGCGGCTTCACTGTATGGGAGCAGCTGGCAATGCTTTTGAGTGAAGCTTGAGTGTGGGACCGTCTGCTTTACTGTATGAGAGCAAACGTCGTCGTCTTCTGTACCTACTTTGAGTAATTTTAATAAACATGTATTTTAGATATCGCTATACGCTCATTTATCTAAAATATTGATATTCCTGTTTGATGAATATAAGTCATTTTGAGTAATTTTGACAGGAAATTTAGACATCACTAATTCGTTCATTTGTCTAAACTTTTAATGTTCCTATCAGTTGTTTTCTTTATAGAAAAGGGTCTTGGGCACAAGGCCCACCAAATAAATCATCATAATCGTGTTCTGAACTGCCTGGATCTGAGTCCATTTCTGATTCAGATTTCTTTTTAATTTTGAAGAACTGTTTGGCTATTTTTTGGAATAGTTTTTGATCTTCTTCATCCAGATCAGAATCAGAAGAGGCTTCTTTCTTCATTTTGGATTTATTTTTGGAGGAAGAGGCTTGTTTTTTAGTTTTAGAAGAAGGGGGAATCTTTGATGATTTGCTAGGTGTAGGAGGAGGTCCGAAACAAATATCGAAACCTTGAGTACTGGTTTGTTGTGGATAAGGTGAGGCTCTTTGGGATGGAGATACCTCCTTTTCCCAGCTGGGTTTCTCGCCTGTTTCAAAAAACTTATTGATAACATTAGTATTACAATAATTTTCAGAATAATTTACCCACCATTTCACTTTGAATTCTCTAATAATAGAGATGCTGTAGGGTTGGGGGTAAAATTGTTTGAATGAGTAATTCCAACAAAGAATCCAAGGTACTTTGAATTCAGCGTGGAACATTAGGTGTCTTCTAAATGGTTCCTCTTTGGATCTGAACAAGAATTGTTGCTGGGCTAGTTTGATAGAAGTTGGTAGCATTTCTGTAATAGGTCCAAAGATCCTCCACCACTCGGTAAACCAAACTGGGAAGGCGTTTTTTACAAAATCTGATTTGAAGGTGAAAAACCAGGAATGGTCAAAGGGCCTCATGAGGAAGGCTCTAAACCAAGCATTCTTATAGTCAGGATAGTTATATCCTTTTGGGCTGTAATTTTGAGAAAATGGCCTATTCTCATAAGGCCGAGTCCAATCATTAAATTTTAAGACTCTTTTGATAATACACTTTGAATAAGCAATCTTGCTTTTATCTTCCGGATGATAGGTATGAGTAATCTCTGCTGCCCCTGAGTCCACAAGAATAAACTCATAGAATTCTTGGGTTTTCTGGGGATTATCAGTGAACCACTGGCAATCATGTGGAAAGATGTTTTGAGTAAGCTCAGTAAGTTTGGATAGGTTTCCTAGAACGGTAAGGGTTGTAGGAGTAATATGTTCTGTTTCTGGCTTAAGAAAGTAACCATTCTTAAGAGGGATAACTTGCGTTTTAGCTTGAGTAGTTGGAAAGGAAGGGGCTGGTTGAGTAATGGCTCCGGCATAAGATGGAGCTGGAATATCTTCTAAGGATTTGAATTGATTGTTGTTACTAAAATTAGTAACCGCCTTTTGAGTATAATAACTAGGAGTGGTTGATCTTGGCCTCTGCATTCTTTGAATCCTGCAAAAATTCTCTTGTTAAGAAATCAGGGAGGCAATTATTTTCACCCTTGATATACTCAATGTCAAAATCAAAGCTTGATAAAATCGCTTGCCATCTAGCAAATATTTGTTTTGATACAATGTTTTTAACATCCTTTTGTAGTATCTCTTTAGCAGATTTACAATCAATTCTAAGGAGAAATTTTTTGTTAAAAATATCACTTTGAAATTTGGATATGCACAGAACAATAGATAGAACTTCTTTTTTAACGGTTGAGTAATTTAATTGTGGCCCAGTCCAGCTGCCTGAGTGAAACCTCACTAGCTGTTCTTTTGAAACAGTATTATCTGCTTCAGTTTTAATAACCTGCTTTAATATCCCCCCGAAACCGAAGTCAGAGGCATCTGTTTCTATAATCATAAAAGCATCTTTTTTAGGTATTCCTAAACAAGGTAAAGACTTAACCTGTTTTTTTATAGATCTTACAATATTAGTATGGGTGTCGGTCCATGCTGGTGGATTCTTTTTTAATCTTTGAAATAAAGGGTTGCAAATTATGCGAAGTTTAGGAAAAAAATCTGAAATATAATTTAAACAACCTAAGAATCTTTGTAATTGAGTCTTTTCTTTTATGATATCTGGGAATTTATCTGCAAAGTCAATAGCTCTCGCTATTGGTTTGATAGTTCCTCTGAATATATCGTGACCAAGAAATCTAATCTTTGTTTGAAAAAGTTTGATTTTGGGAGCAGATATAGCTAAACCATTTTTCTTTACTATTTGTAAAAATATGTTTAAATGCTTGAAATGTTGGTCTATGTTTTTGGAGTAAATAAGTACATCATCAATATAACAAATAGAGAAATCAGAATAGTTATTAAATATGTCATTCATAATATTTTGAAACTCTGAGGGAGCATTTTTAAGTCCAAAAGGCATTACGTTCCATTCATAATGTCCAAAGGGGACTGTAAAGGCTGTTTTATATTTATCTTGTTCATTAACCTGTATTTGCCAAAATCCAGATTTTAAATCGAATTTTGAAAAAACATAAGCATCCTGGAGTCTATTAATAAGGTCTCTTTTGTTAGGGATTGGATACCTAATCCATTCTAAAACTTCGTTGAGAGGTTTATAATTGATAACAAGCCTAGGGACTCCTCTTTCTTTTTCAGCTTGATTATTAACATAAAAAGCTGCACAGCTCCAAGGAGATTTAGAATGCCTGATAAGTTTTTTGTTTAATAAAGAATCTATTTCTTTTTTACAAGTATCTAACAAATCATGGTTCATTTGTATAGGTCTTGCTTTAGTAGGGATGAGTTTTTCGTTAAAATTTGCGATGTAGGGAAGAGAAACCGTATGTTTCTTTCTTTCCCAAAAGGCATTAGGTAGATCAGAACAGACCTCTTGTTTAATTTTTGATTCTAAATCTAAAATTTTCTTTTGAGTAGAATCGTTTTTTAAATCTTCTTCTATTTTTAAGTAAGTAATTTCTTCCTTAAGGGTTTGGATATGTAATTTTTTATTTTGAATCGAATTAATTTGTTTATAAACAAAATGATTCTGTAGAAGGGATATTTCTCTATCTTTAATAGGATTTAAAAATTTAAAATTTATATCTTTTCCCATAATAATAGTAGTGATTCCATTACCATTAACCATAAAAGGATATATAGTGGTTAGGAAGGGATTCCCTAAAATAATATTTTGATTAAGATTTTTAACAAGTATGAAAGGTGTTTTAAAACAATACCCTTCATTACAAATATGGGAATTAGTAAGTTTGTATTCAATGTTTAAGGGAGTAGCATTAGCTGCTACAAGTCTTTCATTAGTTTTTTCATAGTATTTAGAAGGTATAAGTCCTTCTCTTATGCAGTTTTGATCTGCTCCGCTGTCGATTAAACAGGAAACATTGATACGGAAGTCATTAACAACCAAAGTAATAATCGAATACCATTTTTGATAAGTGATACTTTGAATGGCTAATTCGGTTATTTTATTATCTTCTTTAGTTTGCTCTAAAGGTGGGTTTGAGCTTTCTGGTAAGTCTTGTGGTATTTCTATTTTCGAGAAATCATATTTTGCTAGGGAAAGCTTTGTCTCTATTTCTAGATCCTTGGTATGTAATGTAGTAATCTCTTTTTGTAAATTATTGATTTCAAATTTAAGATTATTAATTTCTTTTCTTAGATCATTAGTGGAGACAGTCATAGAGGTTTGACTAGAGGTGGAAGAAGTTGGAACTTTGCTTAGTATTTTGGTGATGCTAAAGGGTTCAAGATTATTCATTAATTTATTAGCCTTTTTATCACTAGTTTTTTCTTTGCTTAAGACTAATTCCTTTAGTCTGACAAGATAATTTTGTCTATCCTCGGGATTAGGAACCTTTTCAATGAGATCGAAAAGAAGTTCTTGTTCCGAGTTGTCATTAGTGATGACATTTATGGATAAAGGACAGAATCCATTGCAAGATTCATCACTATCACTAGAGGAAGTTTGAGAAATATTATCATCAACATTATCTTCTTGTTCAGAAGTTTCTGATACTTCTGGAGTGTCAGAAATCATAAGAGCAGATATTTTTTGTTTAAGATCTTCGTCATTTTGAAAAATTTCGTCAATCTTTTTCTTAAGGGGGCATACATCAGCTTTATGTCCCTTTTTATGGCATTTATAACAAGTGGGTTGATAGTTCTTATCTTTGTTAAAACTTTTCTTGAAAGGTTTTGTATTAGGCTTCTTTTGTTCAGAAGTTTTATCATTTCTAAAGAACCTTTTCTTTTTATACGGTTTTGAAGAATTTTTTAATTTTTTCTTTTTAGAAGAAGGGGCTTGGATTTTTTGCAAGCCAAAGGCTTCACAAAATGTTCCAATTTCTTTTTTATAACTAGATTTTTCTTTACCGTATCTATTTTGAATTTTGAGTTCAGAACATAGAAGTAAACCTTCCTTTTTTATAAAAGCAAATAGTTGACCATAAGTAATTTCATTAAAATTTACTACATCACAAGCTTCTTTTAATTTTTGATGTATTCTAGTGCCAAATAATCTTGGTAAACCTGCGATGAATCTTTCTTTCCAGAAAGGGGCATTGCAGTCAGATCTTTTTAAAACTAAAGTGAGGAAAACATCCTTATACCACCTATAATCTGATAAAGTGGGACAAGAAAGATTTGAAAGAACAATTTGGCTAGATTCATTATCTTCTCTGGGATTTCCTATAAAATACATGGCTATGGTAATAATTAGATAATCAGTGGCATCAGATTTCAAAATTATGGAACCATCTTCCATTTCATTAGTAGAAGTATGTTGATAAATGTTCATTTTATCAGTTTCACTAATTGAATTATCCCACCAATGTTTTAACTGACCAGTAAAACCGGAGACTATAACAGCGGCAGTTTGGTCTTGAGTGAGATTTGATTTGATACCATAAGCCATTCCGGCCATACCCATTTCTTGTAAAGTATTTATAATTTCATTTTCAGACTTCCCGTCTATATTCCATTCTTGAATAGATGTTCCGTTAAATTTAGAAGTCCTAAATTGGGAACGTTCTTCAAATTGCATATCAGGAGGAGTGGGTTTGCTATAGTGATTTTTAAAACCAGTATTGTATCTTATTCTATTAATGCTAGGATTTTCATCAGATTCTTCTAGAGCATCTATATCTCTATCTAGACAACTAATATTTTCATTAGTGTTGGAAGAGGATGCTAAAGCAGCAAGTTGGTTATTTATCTTACTAACTATACTTTCATTAGTAACTAATTTAGTTTTGAGTTTCTTCTCAATATTTTCAGGGATACTGATGGATTTGAAATGAGGAGTAGAAAGATTGTTAGGAAAATTACTCGGGTTTTGAATATTAAAGGTTTTAGAGTCAATCTTATTAGATAATAAATCAACTTGGTCAGCAATAGTATGAAGAATTTGATTAGAAAAATTATTTTGTTCATGAATTTTTCTAATATCTACCATAGTGGGTGGATCCGAACCACTCCTACCAGTTTTGAAAGGAGCAGCGATGACCTGTTCATCAGCTACTTGTATTTTTATGCTTTGCAAAGGGGGATGTATAGCAGTAATATTATTACCATCTGCTAGTTCCCATTTTTTATAAAGATTTGTTTGAACATTAATTTGTTCTAAGGAATAAACATTTTGAATATCTTTGATTTGACAATAAGCATCAAACCAGTTTAGTATAGGAAAATTGAATTTATAGATTTGGAGATCCTTAATCCATTCCTCTTGAAGTTTGTTACGAAAAGATTTGTCTAATTTTAAAAACCAATTTCTTCTTTCTTGATTATCAGAATCATTAAATTCTTCATCAAGATATTTAAAGTTAGCAGAAAAGTTGAGAACCTCAATGACATTAATACCAGCCATCTGGGAATGAGTAGGAGAACCTATAGAGGATTCATTACTTTGGTAATTTGTATCAGGTAAGGGGCTTTTATAGTTAACATTTACCTCATTATTCATAAAGGCATTAGTAGAAGTAGAGGCAACATTAGTTCTAAAAGGATTATTTATCCGGCTAGAGTTGTCAGAAAAAGATTGCCTAGAGTTAACCTCTTGTATTCGTATATTATGCTTTGTTTCTCTAAAGGAATTAAATCTAATGAGTATTCTACCATCAGAATCTTCAGAGATGTCTGATACTTCTCTTCTGGTAATGTTCCTAGGAATTTGAGGAGCTTGAATAATAAATTCATCTGGAATGGTTATTTCATTCCATTTAAGTCTTTTAGGAATAAAAGTACTTGGGTTATCAGCATTTACTTGTAGTAAAACGGTTTCATCTTTATCAGTTGGAGTAAACATGAATTTAGGATTAATCTGAGAAGACATAACCCTATAATAAACTCTAAATATAACTGCAAAATTCTTACAGTTGTCTTTGAATTCATTATTCTTAAGATGAATGTCTAATAATAAAGAATCTAAAATATGAGGATCAGTAAGGTCAACACTAAAATTTGGGGCACAATTGAAATACATAGGCCCGTTGCAAATATTAGTTTGAATCATGGATAATAAAGAATTTTTATACTTAAGGAGTCTATTGTCTCTTAGAGCAATATAGACTGGAGCATCAACTCCCATGTGAACTAAGGGCTTAATAGCAACTTGAATAAGTCCAAAATGCATATATCTAAAATTTTTCTCTAAATATTTTTGAATAGAAACCTTAGATAATAAAGGTATACTTTGAAATTCATTTTGTATAGAGATAGTTTCTTCATGAGTTTTAATGGAGTAAGCAACCTTGAAATCAAGGAGACCAATTTGATAAAGAGAATTGATAGGTTGATCAGGTATAGTCCAATTAGAATAATTAGTAGGCATAGAAATGTCACTACTACAGACAATACCAGAATTATTAGTAGTTCTATTTTTGGAAAGCATTGCTCTAAGCCTAGACGTCATTAGTATTATAATTATTAATAGTGTTTAATAATAAATAGATTATTATCAAGTACTGAAGTTTTACTGGAACACAACCGGGAACACCAATCAAGGCTTACCAACGGAATAACGCTTACCAACGTAAAACACCAGGAGATAATAACTAGTTATTATTATAGACTATAATAACAAAACACTAATTCAATCTAAGTAAAGATTAATGTTTTCTTAGATAGAATTACTAATACAACAAATGGCTCTGATACCATCGAAGCAGGAACGAAGTAATAAGCGGAAAAATAACATTGTATTGATAAAATAAAAGTAAAGATTAATGTACATCTGTCTATATAAGGATTTAAGCTGATTTATTTTCGCATTATTTCCTTTTGAAGTCCATCTGTCTATATAAGGACTTTGTTATTTTTATTGAAGGATACGCTTGAGATCATACTCGCTCCTTCTCTCTCTCTCTCTTAATATCTTATCCTTGTGTTCACGTTCTTACTGTAAGTATTTTATGTAATTCAATCTTTGTAAGTTTTCTCTTTATTTTATCAATACAAGTTTTAAGGCAGAAACATAATTCAATCTTAGTTATGCAGAAACATAATTTCAACATTTAAGGCATAAAAGTTCAAATAGTCATATAATAGCATTTATGAAATTTATAAACTTAACAAATATATTCATTTATGCAATTCACAAATTAATTTATTTTAATAGCAACATAAGCGATATTTCGTGGTTTTTCTACACCTCGTGGGTGTTGTTTTGAGTTCTCGATCTTTTGATTGGAGTGTTGTTATGAAAGTCAACTTATCGCAAGTTTATAAACTTATAGGCACTTTTGATAAATAAAACAAGAACATACCTTCGAGGAGCTTCAGACGGTAATAGGAGACACATTTCCCCTCAAGTGATTTAATTAGCGATTTATACTTACATGATAAGAAAATTTATTTTAAGAAAAGGAAATTTTGGTTTGATGAAAACAATAATTTGGTTTTAGGTCCGAAAGTTTTGAACGTAAGCTCTGATACCACCTGTAACGCCCCGAATCCGAAACACAATAATAATATAAAATAAGGCTTTCTAGGAAAATAAAAGGTATAAAACGGGACGGGGTATTACATGTTTTGTTATTGTCCAAAGAAGGATCGAATGTCGAAAATTGAAGAGCCTTGAGACATTTATTTATATTAAATTTTGAATATTGTTAATGCTTGAACTTTATGAACAATGATTGATTTTTTTTATCAATTATGAATTTTATGAATAATTTTTTAGCCATGTTTGAATTTTTTAGTTTAAATGGTAGCGTATTACAATTACAAATCTATATTTTATATTAAAAATTATTAGTTTTAATTTTTTTTTCCCGGAGCCCATTAGTGGCCCGTATAGCCCGCGGACCGCTAGGGTTAGGGTTATGTTTCGAGTGTTAGTGGACCGATTAAAATGAACCGATAAAGCCCGAAACCGTTTAGCCCCGCAGCCATATAGGGCTGACCCTATAGGCGTCAGCCCGTTTAACATCCCTAGTAATAGTAAATGATATTGTATAATTATATATATATTTGTAGAATTAAAGTTTCAAAATTTTGATATTAAAATCCAAACTAAACTGAATTTTAGAATACAAAACTTAAATAAAGATTTTTAAAACAAAAAAAAGAACGCATCAGCACAATTTATTAAAATTAGGTTACCTTTTAACTATCATACAAGGCAAAGTATTATATAAAAATAGTTCATGATAAGCTTATCATGAAACAATTTTAAAGTATAATCTCATCAGAGAGTATCATTAATCTCATTAGGGGTATCATCTCATCAGGGGTATCATCTCATTACTTAAATTATACACACTGTGTAGATTCCAATATCTGAACTACTTTTCTCGGATGATGCAAAGGAACTAAAAAAGTGGAAATGGAGTGTGAGGAAGGAGAAGAAGATCAATCAAGAGAGGCATTCACAAAGATGTGACACAGAACTAAAGCATTCAGTAAGTATTGATATCTGTATTGCATGATCTTATATGTGCATTCTTGCCTTGGCTGCAATTTCGGATTTTATATGTGCTTTATTCTAGGGATAAATACTATTAGTGAACTCACTGTTGGTTTTCTAATTTACAGATTGACTATAACAAAGTTTATTAAGAAAACTGCATGTTCTGCACTTTATTAGCTTTCTCTCTATACAAAAAGAAGATAAGTTATCTCACAGATTTGTTAAAAGCTATATTGTTTTTATCTTATGTGTAATCACTCTAATAGCATAACTTGCAGGTCATTTAACTGGTAGGAGTATACAAACAGAAGGCTCACACAACTTCATACCAAGATTATTGTCAATGGATTCATACAAAGTCTACATCAGGCAGATAAGTCTGAAAATTGCAACGTAATGCTCCAAAGACATAACTAAACACACTAACCTTCAATAGAGATGCTGCTCTTACTTTTCCTTGAATTGATTGTTGTACTTTGTGTTATCTTTCTCATGGAAATTCAAAATGCTTTTTTTTTTTCAGTATATTTGAATACAAATTCTAAAGATTTACTTCTTCTGATATATGATGCAAGTGATTTTATTTGATTATTATTTTTATGTGAATATATATATATATATATATATATTTGAAACTCAGATCTTCTAAATTTCAGTAGCAAATTTGAGAAGAAGAGGATATTTGTGGGTGACCAAACTGAAAATTGAGAGTGTTGTACACATATATATAGATGTATGAGAGAGAAGATATTATTAAATTCAAAATAAATTATTGGATTCTGCCATGTCAATAATGATTATGCCCCTTCTATTTTGAAATAATATATATATTTTTAAATGGAATCTGCCCCCCCCCCTATTTGCAAATAGTATATATATTTAAATTTTTGAATAAAATGGTGGTAAACATTATATGCTTTACAACTGGCCACTTTTTTTATACCCATTTCCCATCAATTTATAATTTGAAGTCTGACATATTGTATTATTTTTTGGATTAAAATAAATTACTGATTTTGTCAAACCGATAGCTATTTAAATTTCATTAACTTCTTACAGTGTCTTTCTTTGTATTCCAAACATTTAGGAATATATCATTTGTCAATTATGAAGATTTTGAAATATTTAAAACACTCCAAGTTTTAAATTATAATTTTAAGTCCACACATCTGTAAAAAGTATAAACAACTATTTTATTTGCATTCATTTATAAGAGTTTCTTTCTTTGTATCCCAACAATTTACAAATATCCAACTTTTACATTTATGATAATCCAAGTATTTAGATAATTTAAAATTTATCTAATAATCTGAATTGTATCTTTTTAAAAATTGAAAGTGTTTGGATCAGTTTAAAACTGCAAGTGTTTGTTAAAAAAAACTATTGTTGATAAGTAAATTCTTGTGCATACATCACCTTTTAAATTTACAAAATTCAAAACATCACAAACTTCTGTCCAACTGTAGGTCCTAAAAAAACTCAATTTATAAAATTTATTAATGAATGTTTGTCCTTTGGTATTTTAATCAATTGGTCTTTGCTTTGTAACTTACTGAATTGGAGTAAATATCTTACACAGAGCATTGGATCCAAAAATTGATCCCACAGAAGCTGCTGAAGTTGTTAAAGTACAAAGTCCTACATTTTGTCAAGGTTGGTTAATCTGCTATTCAATGTGACATGCTTTGTTAATATCATTGTTGGCCTATTTTTCGGGTCCTGCTGTTGACGGTGATTATGTTTACTTTATTAAGTAGCATCTATGATTTAAAATAAATAACTTAAAATATTGCAAAATGAAATTTGATATGAAAGAGTGAGAAGTTAATATTAATAGTATGATCATTGATTCAAGTTAAACACTTACATATCATTACATAGTCTACATTAACCATTAGCAAAAATATGTTAATAGTCTTCTAGCATCATTAAAAAACAAAATGTAGTGTTGTAGAAAGACCTTACAAAACACTTACATTACAAAACACTTATATGAGTAACAATTTAACCATAATTGAAAATCATATTAGTGTTTTGGACTATTTCAAAAATAAAAAATTGGGTCTTCTACTAAGATATGCCAAAATGATATGTTGTCTTAATAAAAAAGTTGCTTGTTTCTTCAAACTTTACTCTCTAGCCTTCACTTACCTTCTTCTTTGACTTTGACCTTGACCAATTTAATGTCTTTCTTTGAGCTAGAACCTTCAGTGTATGACTTGGATGGACTTTCACTAAATAAATATTTTTTTGCATTTCCCATCATTGGAAACTCTCTCATTACAACATCATCAGATATCTTGATTGGATAATTGATTGGAGAATTTGGTGGTGCAAACACAATCTCCTCATTTTCAAGCTGAAATAAGTAATTTAAAAGTTAGTAACTATATTAATCAATCTCCACATTAGAAGTTTATTGTGAAACCCAAAGTTGTTTAATACCTGATTTTCAAATGTTTTCAAATCATTATATCCTTGGAAATTTAGGTACCCATCAGTCCCACTTACCTTCTACAAAACCACATGAGAAATAATTATTACTTATGTAACTAATTGTACACAAAGATTATTTATTTTTTAGTACTTGGATATTTATACCTGAACAACTTCATTTGCTACCTTTAATAGGTCTGCAAAAACGTGTTCCATATTAAACCCACATTAACATAAACTTTCTTTTAAGTAATTACATTTATTTGAACAAAAAAACACTTTAACAATGTTATTGTACCTCATTGCCATTCAATTAAGCTGCATATTTAGAAATCAGTTTTGAGTCATTTGTTAACTTCATTACGGTATAGGGTCCGTTATTCCTACGCACTTGCTCAGCCCTCACTTGTACTTTAAACAATGCCCTCCTTCCACACAACATTAAAATTTCTGATGGTGTCCCTTCTAAGTTTGACTATGACACCAAATGTAAGAATTAGATGCAATTTGGTAAATTTTAAAAAATTATTAAAAAATGTATAATCTTACCTTAATCACTTCATCTCTCAATTCATTAGCTTCTTTACCAATAAGAGTTGATGCTTCATTATCCCAGATTATGAATTCTGTCTCATCTGTGTTATCAGCAACTTTTACCCCTATTTTGTACCTGCATTGTGTATATTTTTTTTTAAAATAAGTATTAAGTTGTATATATATATGTAAATTGTTACACAAATGGAGTTTTTACCTGATTTTTCTATTTTCCTCAAAGCTATCGCAGCATTCACAATAGTATGTTCCTGCGCATTGTTCCAACTTCTTCTTGCACTTAGAACATGCGATAGCACCAGTCATTTTTACTTATAATTTCAACCATTTCAGCATGAACCCAGTAGCTTCCTAACTGCAGTTTTGCACCATTTTTAAAATATCAGCAAGCATATCATGGAATTGTATTAATGCATATTTGTCAATTTAAATTATGATATATTCTAACCTCACGATTGTATTTCAGCTGATCTATGCATCGAACGTTAGCTCGTCCTTCTGTGAACTCCCTCTCTATCAGAATTGCATTCGGGTGAGGTAAAACACATACTATTTCTCCATCTTCCCGCTCTTCACCCATCCTCTATATGTTAAATTTCAAATTATTTGCTAAATAAATAATATCTCTTTAAAAATGTATATTGAAAAGACATTGGTGCTAACCTGGATTTGAATTCAATAACTTCTTCATCCCCGTTGTCACATATGAGTCTAGAGACATAGTATGTGTTTGATAGATTGACTTGATCTGATTTAAACCCAATCACAAATTAATAGTCAAAGAAAATATGTTTTTAAAAGTTTTAAGTGAATTTTTCTACATCACTTCAACATTATCATGTGCTAGTGGAATAAAATTCTGTTGGAAAATTTTGATATAGTATTTGTGCATTTCTGGGATGTCCTTTTAAAGGATGTTATAACACAGTTCTCAACTGCATTGCTATTGCTTCAATTTTTTATAATGACATGAGAACTGAGTCAATCACATATGCAGACTCTGTATGTATACTTTTACTATTTAGCATAGAAAACTACTACTTGTGTTTTTAAAAATATAAGCTTATTTACCTCTAAAAACTTTCTGCCTGAACATTTGAAGTATAATAACCACAGGTTCTGATCCACATGCTTCTAGAAAGTTGTTAAGTAGGTCTGGAAAGTTACCCCACAGTGTACATCCAATCCTGTTCCTCCTATTCTTAAATAAAATGATATATTTGCATAAATATACTATTCAGTGTAAATGTTATCTCTATTATAAAATTCATTAAAACATACTCTGTGTCTTCAAGTACAATGTCCATGTGCTTGGTTGGTCCATCTTTGAGGTCCTTGGTTTGTATAAGACCTACTGTGACAACCTTTCCAATGACATCTATAAATTAACAAATCCAAGTTAATACCAAATGTGAAAAACAGGCTGAAAAAACTTAAAAGTAACATTTAATTTGTTTACCTATGAGCCTTGATTCATCCATGTTCTCCCGGTTATTAACATCAGAGAATTGTTGAAACTCATATGCGTAGACCGGAAATCCACTCTCACTTATGGCAACTACTTTTGATCGAGCTTGAAACACGATTTTATATTGATTGCATGTTGTTTTGTAGCGCATTGTATTATTCGTCACTACAAAGTACTTAATTGCATATAGTCCACTCTCTCGCAGCAATGGACGAAATATAGGAATTAATTCCCTCTTAATGCTTTCATGTATACGATTCCCCTGCATATTAATTACAAATGTGGTTAGTGTTCATATGTTGAAAATACAAATCTATGAGTTCAATTACTATGCATGTTACCTTTGGAGCATTATATATAAGTAATTATGTTAGCACTGAATTTGATGTATAAAATATGCTGAAATTAATTTTCCACTGTTTATAAATTCATATTCTATTTGCATTGACTACATGAACTTAACTATAAAATAAACTTCTATGTTTCTATTTGCAGCTATGCACATTCTATATTGACTGGTTTTACTATTTGTACCTCTTTATCATGCAAAACACATTCAAGGCTGAATGGCCTATCACCACCTGCATACCCAGGAACTTCATATACTTTAATGCATCTGACTTTTATTGCCCAGATTGTTTTTGAAGGATTTATATTGTTAATACTTGTAAATAAAGAGGACATCTTTGACTAGTAAGCTAAATCTGCCAACATCTATTTTGGAGGAATGTTTTTGCTATGTCATGTATTTATAGTAAACTCAGAAGTCTATAATTTATCCAGGTGTCTCTTTTTAAGGCAGTGTATTATGTAATTTCAATATGTATTTTTTTTAACTGCATGTTATTCCAGGTGTCTGTTTTGTAATGCCCCGAATCCGGAACGTAGCCCACCTTGGCTTTAACGCTTCGAACTCCAGTCGTCACTTAGTAATATGAGAAAACTAAGCTAATTTTTAAATGAATAACAAATATATTTTACATAGATTCTTATTATAAAACTAATTGCGTAAAATCGCAGGATAGTAATTTGCAGCGGAAAGAAATTTTAAACGTGTAAGACCTAAATCTGTAATTAAGAGTTAAACATATATCACTAATATAGTAGCATAAGAAAGATAAGTTTTTAAAAATAAGTGTCGAGCATTAAAAGGGACAGTCTCTAGAATCGAAACATAATGCCTAAAGTGCAAGTAAACATAAGTAGCAAAACAAGTTTTATTAGGTAGTGGTGGGAGGGTCGTGCCTACAGCTGCTTCCAGTCCTCCATATCGATACCTGAAAATGTTTGGTAAAAGTGGGGATGAGATTTGAATTCTCAGCGTGGGTGATCTGTACGCGATTATGTAAATCGGGCATATTTCAAGCATCTTTATACCATATTTTCCAACCATAATAAACATATTTTGGCACGACTATTTCATCATTGCCTATGGGCAGTCTTAATTTCAACGTACCCTTTGAGCAGCCTTAATTTCAACATACTCTGCAGATATGTCTTAATTTCAACATATCCTATGATGCAACTTTTCATTGCACCCCTATTGATACAACTTTTCATTTTTAAAATCTTGTTTCAATGTATTGGGAAAAAGACTAGTATAGTTGGATTTCAAAAGTAGTGCTTTTGATTATCAAAATTATCATATTAGAATTTCGGAAAAAGATCGAAAAAAGATAAGTCTTCAATATCCAAACTAGTAACAAATGAAAAAGAGTATTTTTGGGAAAATAATATAATTCTTTTATTTTAAAAGTGACTCTATTCAACGTTAGAAGTATTATTAATATTAGGAAAAGAAGAATATAATTATATATTATTTTAGTTTTATAATACAAACTTCCTCAAGTCGAAGTTTATTAATAAGATTAATAAATGGGTTTTTATTTATAAAAATATAATTATATTCAAGAGTTCTTTTAAAATAAAATATAGATTTTAGAAGGAATAATATTAAATTTGAGACTTTAATTATATTAATATATTAATTAAATAAATTTCTTTTCTTTTAATTATTTTCAAAAAAATTATATGGATATACTTTTAAGTATAAAAGCTTTTAGTTATATAAGTATAAGATATTAAGAGATTGTTTTATAAAGATCGAAATAGTCATACAATAAGGAAATTAGTAAGTACATTCCCCAATACACCAACCTTTTAGAAGTGGTTTATTTACCAAGATAGTGTGTGTTTTTAAGTAGGTCTATTTCAATAGGTCTATAAGACAACGACCTCCTCGATTCTTGTAACACAAACTCTCAAGTTTTTCTAATAATTCGAAGGTCAACTTTTAATCAAATAGTTTCGTACTAGGATTCTGTGCTAATTGGAATAAGCACGAGGGATCCGACATTCTGTTTGTATATCACTCTCGGGACGTTTCTGCAACGCGAGTTATCTTCTAAAGGAAATTCAAGACAGTTGTATCTTAGCTATAAAGTTAAATGGTGGGTGATTGATCTGTTGATTGATCTGCTAATAATACGTTGTGCTGGTATACTCTGAACTCGACTAAATCAATCTAAAACAACTTATCCAACATAAATGTACACCTATTATATAACTGTTTGAATTACGTGATATAATTATATATGAAACAAAATACATATTGTTTTACTCAAATCAATCACCATTGCATGATTTAGGGCATTAGTGAGCATGAACCAACTTAAGTACGATTTATGTAATTTCTCCCCACAACTTGAGAATGACGGGTTTGCGGAAAGAGGTAATAGACTAGTGTTTAATGAAGGGATATCCAACCTCCGGGGAGCGGTCTGTGACGCCCTTGGGACAGGTTATTGATTTCAGAAAATTTGGTCCCCGGTCAGCTGCCTACGTGCGCACTGGGAATGTGGCCATTGATTTATCTGCTTATTGTTTTTCTTGTGTGTACGGAGGTTGGAAGATTACTAGAAGGAGAAAAGAGGTTGTACAGAAATGGTTCGGGGGAAGATTTACAATATGTGAAAAGTGATTTTTGGCAGATTGGGCCGATACGTGAAAATGGTTTTGGGCTTTGCCCCTTAATGTGAATCAACTTGTGAGAGTTTAAATTACAAATCGTCCCATAACTTTTTGACAAAATAAATTTGGTCCCAAAATTAATTTTTAATCATATTTAGTCCCAATTTTTCTGTCAGGGTCCAATTTTGGTCACAATTCTCACTTTGAAGTCCAAATTTTAGTGATTTACGGCAAGAGTGCTGATGTGGCGTTTACGTCTACTATTTATATTTGATTTTTTCTTTTCTTTTACAATTTTATTGCACATAATATATATTTAGAACTTCTAAAAGAAAGTGATAAAATAAAATATAATTAGCACATATGGACGCCCCATCAACACCCTTGTCATAAATCCCCAATTTCAGACTTTAAAACGACGTCGTATTGTCTTTTCCGGCCGATTTGGGACCAAAATTGGACTTTGTTAGATAATTTGGGACTAAATCTGATAAAAAGTTAATTTTGGGACTAAATCTGTTTTGTCAGAAAGTTATGGGACGATTTGTAATTTAAACTCCAACTTGTGATATATCAATTATGTGAATGTGAAACTTATCATGCTCAATTAATTATTACGTGAGCTTGTTACTTCTGTGATGTATGTTATTCATATTTATATGTCAACTGCTTAAATAAATTAAATATTTTATTAATGAGTATAATTTAACATACTTCGGATTTACCAATCCCATGACGTTGCAAATCACCCATACGTGAGAATTTAAATCTCACGCCCCCCCCCCCCCCTTTTACAACCCATTGCAGATTATGATTTCGTGGAGCAATGATAGTAATAGGGACGACACGGAGTTCCCCACTTAAATAAATTATCACTATAGTAATATGCTACTTTGAAATAAATATCGTTACTACTTTTCAGACGATATAATTTCTATGTATTTCGTAAACTAAAACCCTGCATATACTTTCATAAAATACTGGACCATATATATATATATATATATATATATATATATATAATTATATATATATGCTTGTGAGACACTTATTATTTCCCTCACTTTTTCCACCGCATAAAACTCATCTCTCATTTTATTATTCCTTTTTATATCAAAACTTTTATAGTTTGGATTTTAGTCACAAGTGGCGCCTCGAATCTGAGATATTTATGTGTTTTGGATTCGGGGCGTTAGACTGCCTTCTCAACGTCTTCTGCCTTTAAAAAGACTTAAAAATGAACATAAGATACTAGATCTCGAAAAAAATTGAGAAATGAAAATGTAAATTTTAATTAAAATATAGTGTACTCCATTCGTGTCAAATTTAATTGCTATTTTACTATTTGTTCTTTTAAACTAAGTTGAATTTAATTAATAAATGTGAATTAATATGTGTATAGATTTTCAAATCAAATACAAAAAAATATTTTTTTTTAAATGTGAATCTCGAGACGAACTTGCTAGAAAAATTCGAGCTAGAGATTTTATGGAGAAATTATATTTCTTATGTATATTTAGGAAATCTCATAGGACTAATATTTATAAGGATAGTCTTGGCTTAATTCCTAAGCAAGATAACAGGTCTAGCCCGTAAAATATAATCTCTACGGATTATATTTCCTTATAGATATTTTCCTACGACTAATATCTTGACCATATAATATTCTGTATAATAATATTCCAAATATTATTGTTGAGAATTCCTATCTAATTAAATATCAATAATAATTAATTCCAAATCTAATTATTATTATATTCTTCATATTTTAAATATTATATCTAATACAATATTTAATCAACCAATTATAATTGGTAAATAAACATTACTTGTTGTGTGACCCATAGACCCTCGTATATCGAGCGGTTAGTCAAACTAACGGTCTTAATTGAACCCTAGACAATAAATCAGACATTCTCAATACACGAGGTACGTTGCGAGGAATTCTGCAACTAAATGTAATACTGTAGGCTATTGTGATATCTTCCTATCATTCATTAATACTCGATTAAGTCTTGAACATGATGAAGTGTCTATTTAAATAACTTAATCATATTATCTCTAATCACTAATTGATCATTCGTGTCACACTTGACCACAAAGTCCAAGTTGACGTGCATCGGCCGATGACTTGGATCCAATTATGATGAGAAGACGAGTATTCTCTCTAAATCCACATTAAGGAATGAATCCTATTCTTGGCTCAACTACCACACACATGCATTTAGTGATAAACCAAATTCATGCCATATCTACCCTTGGATGGTGCAAGCGTCGGTCATGGTCAAAGTTCATCACTCCACACATGTCATGCGTATTGACTTCAAGTCAGAGGAGTAGCACATCGCTCCCACTAACCGAGACACCCATAGACACATTATGTGAAATTACATTAAACGGTTTCTTGGATGGATATACCAATACCATCTAAGGTATTTGTGCATCCATTATGAGATACCTAATATCTCGTATAAGTGAGATCTTACTATATTCTCCCATAGAGTATAATACAAATCGCACACCGATCTCAATTTCATCATTAATACCTCATTCTTGATGATCCTTGATCGGGACTATTTTAGAATCATACTTAAGTCATCTGAGTTCTCACCAACTCAATGACAGTATTGATTCATGGGAACACAGATATGAATAAATGCAAACAGTTAGACATAATATTCAGATAAGTGTAATGATATATACTTAATATTAAATCAATCAATAATATTAAACCATAAACTGAATATCATCTTAGTATTATGTCCTCACAAGGGATTGCCTCTAGGACACTAATACAAACAAAATAAAGATCAATCTCTTTTTCGTACGACACAATAACCACTACACGCCCGTCCCCAAGATCACAAAATCCGGCCACAAACCTGCGGCAATTTCTTGTGTCCCTCTTCACCGAAGAGAAAGACGAAGCAGCAGCCATTGGTCGCCCATCATTCCAAAACTGCCACGGCGAGACGACCTCGATCTGAAGCACTGTCGTCTAGTCCGAACGAGCCCTCGCCCAGTGAGCGCTCTGTTCTTCCAGTAATGGAGAAACCACAACTGTCTATTCTACCTGGTTACGGCCACGCCACGACCGACGAGCAATCAAAACCAGTGGAGGGGTATTTTTCTGCTACCGAAAACGATGCCGCCGGAAACTGTAGTAGCCCACGGAAATCACGCTCGCCTAGCGAGCCTACGATTCCGGCAGTGGCACTGCACTTGATTGAGACCAAACGCTGATCATCATTTTCTGGGCCGTTTACATTCGGCTCCCGATTATAATTACAGACGAGTGCCGGGGACCATCACAAATTCGCTGGTCAATCGAAACCGTCAATGGAGAGACGGCGCTCACCCAACAGTAGTCGTTCGTGCAGACCACCGCCTCAGCTAAATCAGTGTCGTAGTGGCACATGCACAAAACTAGCATTGACGAATTCAACTAAAGGAGCGGATAAACTAGTTGCTGGTTTTTTTATAAATAATAAAATCATATATTATTATTTCAAGAATAACCAGATTTCATTATCAAATCTTTAGATTTTGCGTTTCAAAACGGCAATACCAGATCAATCAAATTAAATAATTAAACTTTTAACAAAATAAAACGTGTACCCGTACACAAATCACCTTGACTTGGGCAAATAAATTTGGAAAAACATAGCACATATTTTAATCTAGTGATAAAACACAAAATATGTACACAACCATTAAATCAAAGTCTGATGCTCTGATACCACTGTTGGGTTTTATCGAGACGAAGACCATGTTCAATACAACAGAAGTTATAGATTCACCAACAACGAATCGAGTATATAGATTTTATTTTCTTACAAATAAAATTCCTACAAATTATTTCCTTGTGAATAATTTCCTACAAAATAATATTCCAAATATTATTATTGGGAATTCTTATTTAATTAAATCCAATTTAATTAAATATCAATAATAATTAATTCCAAATCTAATTATTATATTCTCCATAAATTAAATATTATGTCTAATACAATATTTAATCAACCAATTATAATTGATAAATAATCATTACTTGTTGTATGACCCATAGACCACCGTATATCGAGTGGTTAGTCAAACTAACGGTCTTAATTGAACCCTAGACATTAAATCAGATATTCCCAATATACGAGGCACGTTGTCAGGAATTCTGCAACTACCTGTAATACTGTAGGCTATTGTGATATCTTCCTATCATTCACGAATACTCGATTAAGTCTTGAACATGATGAAGGGTCTATTCAAATAACTTAATCATATTATCTCTAATCACTAATTGATCACTCGTGTCACACATGACCACAAAGTCCAAGTTGACGTGCATCGGCCGATGACTTGGATCCAATTATGATGAGAAGACTAGTATTCTCTCTAAATCCACATTAAGGAATGAATCATATTCTTGGCTCAACTACCACGCACATGCATTTCGTGATGAATCCAATCCAAGTCATATCTACCCATGGAAGGGTGAAAGTGTCGGTCATGGTCAAAGTTCATCACTCCACACATGTCGTGCGTATTGATCTCAAGTCAAAAGGGTATTACATTGCTCCCACTAACCGAGACACCCATAGACACATATGATATTCCAGGTCCTAGTTCCCAAAACAAACCAGATTTTAGACTGATACAACAATCATCTTACTAACACCACTTAACACTAGCTCTCAACCTAACAACTGAGTAGGGTTTGGTTCCAACTATTGTGAGATAATCCTTATAGTGTAGCTCAATGCTTAGGATGGATTATCTCTTTCTAAGGTTTGGATATAGCTTTTAAGCTTGGTTACAGAAGGTTTGTTAGGCTCTCTACAAATGTGAAACACTTGGGAAACAATGATAATTTCGAGTGCTTCTAGATAGTTATGAATGTAGAGATAGCTTTGATCTTGTGAGTTTCTCGTGCTTGTAAAAGTGCACGTCCTTCTGTATTTATAGGCTTCCTTGAAAATCTTCCCGTTGGATTTGAATCTTCTCAAGTAAGTCTTCTTGTAACTGATTGGTTCAAACGGCTCTATTTGAAGCTTAGGTCATATCAAGAAACGGCTGAAAGACCATGCCTATTCACCAACTTTCTGGGGATAGCTAGGGAAAGACTTTTGGTACATGTCAAACTGGGACAGGTCGGCTGTCAGTAAAGTACACTGACGTGTCATCTCCTCATTGGACCTTCAGTCTCCTTGCCCAGATTCCTGTCTTGCTTTAAGGTGGAACTCCTCTGAGAGAACCTTCTTATTCCTTCATTTATTGTAAGCTTCACTGAAATTCGTTTTGCCTTATTCCAACCAAATTAACTAACAGCTTTTAATATGAATAGCATTGAATGTGCTTTGTTAGTTCTCATCAGTGGACCTTGATCCTCTACTGATGGTATTAGTCCTAGTGAGAATGCACTTAGAAAACATTCAAGACTTAGACTATTTCTCAGATCACTTGTCTTCAGCGGACTTCGTCTTCAGTAGACTTGACTTCAGCAGACTTCCTTTCAGCAGACTTCATACTCCAATACACTCTAGAATTTACTAACTGCACTCCAGTTCTTAACACTTTGAACTGTTTTAACTAAACTCTAACTCTACTGAATATTTAACTTACAAACAACTTAGGAGGAACATTTTGGCATCTTAATCAAAACTTAAGTCTATACCATTTCCCAACAATTTCCCTCTTTTTGATTATGCTGGAACCTATCTTATTACATATTTTCTTCAGATGAGGTTCTTCAGATGACATAAATAGTTCAAGGATTTTGTAAGTAAAAACATTCAAGTACATAAGCCTAAATGATAATGAGATATTATCTTGGGCAAAAACATCAGTAGAGTTTCCTTTCATGATAAAAATGAGAAGTACAGATTACATGAAGTCTACTATCAAAAGTTCAAACTTAAGAACATCTGGGGCTTATAAACAAATGCCCAGCAAAAACACCTAACCCTTTCAAATGGATTCAAACAGAGGCTCCAGTCCATATTGTTTGAAGACTCTGATCTTCAGTTCATTCTTCCTCTCCATCACCTCCTTTGAATGTCCTCTGAGTCCAAGATGTTAACATAAGGATGTCCACTCTTCAGTGATTCTTTCTCTATCCACAGCACCAGTTGCATCTTGAGGAGGCCAGAAGATGATTTGCTCAGGGGCCTTTAAGGCAAGATTAGGGAACTTATCATTCCATGCTTCCATGATGGCAGGAAAGAGTTTTGGGTAAACTTCAAACATCCATGAGTTGAAGACTTCTTGCACATTGTCTCTTCCCAATTCTGCACTGACATAATAGGAATACACGAATTCCCTTTTAGCAGTTTCATATGCATCATTGAGCTTCTTAGGCACCCATGCATCATGGTGAGGAAACCTGTTCTTTGAAGGAGTGATTTTATCTTTCTTTAGCTTAGCAGCCCACCTTTGATAACTGTTTCTGAACTTCTTGGATGTAGTCTTATCAAAGGTGGTCAGCCTCTCCTTCCTTTTCCTTTCAGCCATCTCAGCAATAGTTTCCATCTTCTCAACCACCTTGTCTCTCCTCTCATGTTGTTGAGAAGCAAGCTTCTGTGCTCTCTCATTCATCCCACCAGCCTCTTTGATAAGCTCAGTGAGCTCTGTAACTCTTGTGGGGGCAGACTTAGGAGTTTCAGCAGAGATAGGATCAGGATTAAGAGTAGGAAGTACCTCAACTGACTCAGTTGAGTCAGTGGACTTAGCAGCCAACCTCCCTGAGGTTCTGGTCTTTTTGGCCACCTCTGCTGAGAGGACGTCAGTTGCCTTCCTCTTGGTGGTTTCCCCCTTCTGTGCAGCTCTCTCTTCTTTTTCCATCAGATGAGCTTCCTTGAATTTTGACAAGTCCTCAGATGGGGTCTTCTCCTTCCCTTTCTTGGCTTATGCAATCTTCTGAGCTTCAGCATCCACCTTCTTTAGAGTGCTCTTAATCTGTTGACCTCTCTCGAACTCCGGGGTTTAAAGGATTATCTGCATCTTGTTCTTTGGGTCAGCCTTCATGTCCTTTGCAGATATTCTCCTTTCCCCCTTTCCGGCATTAATCATACACTCAGCTGTAGTTATGTTTAACTTCAACTGATCGTGAGCAATGGCCTTCAGTTCTGTTGAGCAGTGGTCAACTTCCACTTCCATCCTCTCTAAAGCAGCACCAGCTGTCTGTCCAAACTTCACAAATTGGGCCAGTTTTTCATCAATGAGCACATTGGTCTTTTCTTGTGTTGGGAAGTCCTCTGCCGCCTTCTTCAGAACTTCACCAAATTTGGTTCCCAGCTCTTCGTGCTTTGCCTATAACTCTTGTATCTTTTGGTTCCATAACCCTTCAACCTTCCCGATAAGGTCAGCTGAGAAAGCCTCTACTGAGGACTTTAGGTTGATGGAGACATTCTCCACTGAGTCTTTAAGAAATTGAGTTCTGGCCTCTTCCTCCTTCTTCTCCAACTTCTTCAGACCTTCAATAACCAGTACACTTTGACCTTCTACTACATCCAGCACCATCTGTTGAGAGTCTTCAATCTTTAGGGTCAGGTTCTGAAGTGACTTGGTTGTGGACTCCATCATTTCATCCACATGGTCTGAGAGGATGACCATTTCATCCACTTCTTCTTGGACAATTTCTTGTACCTCCCTTAGTTGAGCTTGAAGAGCAGGAAGTTTTTCATCTTGTATAGAGTGAACAACATCACTCAGAGGAGTTAGGTTGACCTCTATTGGGGGAATCTCATTAGTTTGAGTACCTGCATGACAAATAAGGTTAGCTCTTTCCCCCTCAACCTCACAACCTAAATCTTCTGAAGCTTCCACTTCCATTGGGACTCCCTCCTCCTCTCTCTTCTCACTTTTCTCACTTTCTCTCTCTTTTTCAACTTTATTCTTTTCAGCCAATTCACCCTTTACAGGGATGATTGCTCTAATCTCACCACTTACAACTCCAGTAATCTCAACCTCAGTTTCTTTCTCCTTATCATTTTCAACTCCAACATTACCAGCCACCTCAGTTGACTCCTTAGTCACCACTGAGGGTTGTTGTGGGAGAACTTCAGTAGACACCTCTACTGAGCTCTCCTCTAGCAAATTTTGTGCCTCAGTATCCCTTGCCATGGATACATCCTTGGCTACTTCACCATCACCTTGCCTATGTGAAGTACCTCCTCCTTGTTCACTTTCTTTCTCCTTCTCTTCCTCCTTCTCTTTCTCCTTCTCTTTATCTCCTTCCTCAACAGCTTTCACAATCTCAGCTCCTCCTTCAGCTAACACCTCAGAACCCACATCACCTCCATCAACCTTCTCCAGTGCATCTGCCTTTCTTGCCTCAACTATTTTGTCCATAACCAGACTCTCAAAAATCTTCTCATCACAGAGAAGTCTGGTTTTGGTCATTCCAGCAAATTGCATCACTTCCACCTCCTCCTTCTTCCAGTCATCAGCATTGCTGCTTCTGACAGCCAATAAAATTTCACCCAATCTTCTGTCTTTGAGCTGGACAAGGAGTCTCAGTCTCAAGAATAATGCTTTTAAGGTGGGGTACCCATCAAGCCCAGGGTACTTAGACTCCAAAGAGTAGGCTACCTCATCCTTAAGAGTGTCTAAAAATGAGTACTCTTCTTCATCGTCTGATGGTAAGGAAGGGGTAGGGTATCAGATATCTGTTGGCTCCTCTGGGATAGACTCCAGATGAGTTGAATGAATTTCAGGAGGGTTCGGTTCAGATGAGGTTTGAGGTTGGGTTTCAGGTGAGGTTGGGTTTTGGTCAGTGGGGGTTGAGGGAATGGGTTTAGATGGGGTTGAGGATGCCTCAGCAGATGCCTCAGATGGGGTGGTAGTTTGGGATCCACTTTCAGGCTGTTGAGAGCCTTCAGTGGGGGTTTTAGCCATTTTGGAGATTTTCTTAGTCTTGGCAGGGGTTCTTGGTTTGGTTTTGGTTTTGATGGGTGTGGGTGCAGGCACATCTGAGTCAGACTCAGTTGAAATTACATTTGGAGAGGAGTCAGGGTTACCTGATGAAGACTCATCAGTAGAGTCTGTGACTCTAGCTTTCTTTGAGGCACTCTCCTTCACTGCCTCAGTAGACCTCTTCTTCTCCTTCTTAGAAGTTTTTTCTGCCTCGGCTTCCTTATGTTGGGCCATCTTATCACTTAGTTTAACCAGCCTTCTCTTCAGTTTGGTTTTCTTCCCTTCAGCAGGGTCAACTTCTTCCTCCTCAACTGCCTCTGGGCTCTCCACAGCAAGCTTGAGCATCCTTGTTTCTAGTGCCTTTCCAGACTTGAACAAGGCCTTTAGGTTACTCCACTTCCTGTCTGGAATCCAATCCACTCCCAGATCTACATTCTCTATCAAGTAAGAGATTTTTGTTGCAAAGTTTAGCTTACTTGATAGTTGGGGAGTTTTGTCAGGTTGGAACTTTTAGTGCTCTTTATTCAATGCCCTCAGAAAAAATTGTTGCCAGTTGAATATCTTTTCCTTACTTTCCACAATCGCCTTCATTAATCTGAGCTTGGGCTTGCTCACCTGCTCCGTACTTCCCTGGTTTCCCAGTATACATTTTCCAACAACTTCACAGAGAACATTGTATACCGGTAGGAGTACACTTCTGTTCATTGTTGGACTGTATTTCACTTTCCTTTGCATAATGGAACTAACCCATTCTTCCTCTTTGTCCGCAATACAAGTATCTGGATTCGGACCTTCAGAGGGGAGATTGAACAGCTCCTCCAAGTCATCTCCACTAATGCGAATCTCCTTTCTAATCTTCTGGTGTTCAACGACCTCCATGTCCTCTCTCATTACCTTTTTTTCCCTTTGTAATATGAGATGAGACCTGATTCTTGAATCAGAGTTGGAAATATGACAGAAAAACTCAAGAACCTGCCTGTCAAAACAGTTCTTAGGATGAACTGTTAAAAACTTCTCTAACCCAGCATTTTTAATCATTTCTAGGGCCTCTTCGATGTGAGCAAACTCTGATCTGGACTCAATCTCAGGGTTATCAAAAACCACGATGGGCTCATACCAAAAATTCTCTTTATTGGTAAGAAAACCTAGGTTTAATCTTGCCATTTGAAAGATAGGATTTGAGAGAAAATTTGCAGAGTGTATTTGGACAGATAGTAAGTGTTTGCTTGAAAGTGTATTCGAAATGGTTCTTAGGCTGAAATTTGGGGGTTTTATATGAGAAATGAACGGTTAGATCTAATCTCGCAATCAACGTCTGAGATTGATTTGAGTGAAAGGTCGTGGATAGTTGAAGGGATTAGTGGGGAGTTTTTAAGAAATCTTGACGGTTAGAAAGGAACCGCCCAAAATGGAAGGTTTGGATTGAAAAAGTTGGTAGCCGGAAGGTCACATCATCCGGGTTTTAAGGCGCATGAGATAGGTAACTGTAAAAGCGAACCTGACTTATACAACGCGCATTAAATGCTTGCCATACCAAAATCTCTTCGAAATAGTGTAAGAAAGATTTAATTTTCAGAAAGCACTCATTAGTAAGGATTTTGAAACCAAATATATATATATTTAAAAACTAAGAGGCTTTAGATTTGAAAACATTATAAGTATAAACTTTTTGACCTCCACTGAGGTTTGACCTCGTCTGATATTCAAAACTCTTCTGAGAGGAGGAGACTCTACTGAGAAAGAACCTCCTCTGAATATGAACTTCCACTGAGTTCAAAATAACTCTTCTGAGGTTGAATCCTTTCTTTACTCTCCTGGATCTAGGAGTCCAAGCTCTACTGACAACTCTTGAAACCTTGCTTCAGCCAAAGGTTTAGTGAAGATATCTGTCTTCTGCTTGTCAGTGTGGATTTTGAGCATTTTGATGTCCTTCTTCTCCACATGATCTCTGATTAAATGATGCCTTATATCCACATGTTTGCATCTTGTGTGGAGAACTGGATTTTCTGAAATAGCAATTGCACTATTGTTGTCACAGAAAATAGGGACTTCATTGGCAAAGATGTTGTAATCTCTCAGTTGTTGTCTTAGCCAAAGAATTTGAGCACAACAACTTCCAGCTGCCATATACTCAGCTTCAGTAGTGCTTGTGGCTACTGAGTTTTGTTTCTTGGAGAACCAAGAAATCAGCTTACTTCCCAAGAATTGACCGGTGCCAGATGTGGATTTCCTATCAATTCTGCATCCTCCATAGTCAGGATCTGAGTATCCTGTGAGTTCTAGATTATCATCTGAGGGATACCATAATCCCATATTCACAGTAACTTTAAGATATTTGAGAATCCTCTTTGCAGCTTCCAGATGACTTTTCTTGGGGTTGGCTTGATATCTTGCACAAATCCCAACTGCAAATGTGATATCAGGCCTGCTTGCTGTGAGATACAGTAGAGATCCAATGATAGCTCTGTAGTGAGTCTGGTCTACTGATTCACCATCTTCATCTGGTTCCATCTTGGTGTTGGTGTTGAGTGGAACTCTTGCAACTTTGCTGGTCTGGCATCAGCTCCCTTGTATATTTGGCTTGGTTGATGAAGATTCCTTCAGGAGACTGCTTGACTTGAAGTCGTAGGAAGAAATTCATTTCTCCCATCATTGACATCTCAAACTTCCCTTTCATCAGTTGAGAAAATTTCTCACAGAGGACTTGGTTAGGACAACCAAAAATGATATCATCCACATAAATTTGAATCAGCAATGTGTCCTCTCCTTTTGTGATCCTTAAGAGAGTTCTATCTACTCTTCCTTTGATAAAGCCATGATCCAATAAGAATTGTGACAAAGTATCATACCAAGCTCTTGGAGCCTGTTTCAGTCCATAAAGAGCTTTTCTCAGTCTATATATATACTTTGTGGCTTTCTTCAAAACCTGGGGGTTGCTCCACATAGACTTCTTCATTGAGTACTCCATTCAAGAAGGCACTCTTGACATCCATTTGATACACCTTGAATTTCTTGTGAGCAACATATGCAAGAAATAACCTTATTGCCTCCAATCTGGCTACTGGAGCAAATGTTTCATCATAGTCAAATCCTTCAACTTGAGAATAGCCCTTTGCAACTAGCCTGACCTTGTTTCTGACTATGACATCATTTTCATCCTTCTTGTTCTTGAATACCCACTTGGTTCCTATCACATTGCAGTGATATGGCCTGTCCACCAACTCCCAAACTTGATTCCTTGTGAACTGGTTGAGCTCTTCTTGCATGGCAATGATCCAGTTGGAATCTTAACGTGCTTCTGCAATGGAACTTGGTTCCTGGTTTGATAAGAAACAACAAAACAAAGCACTTTCTCCATGAAAACTTCTAGTTTTGACTCCCGAGGTAGGATCACCTAAGATTTGCTCAATAGGGTGATCTGAGAGCCATGTTCTCCTAGGCTGATGCCCTTCAGTAGAGTTTAACTCTTCTGAAGTTGAGTCACTAGATATGGGAATGAAATTGAATTCAGGAAATAAAACAGAGGGTTGAAGTCCTGAGTCATCATTCAAGGTATTTTCATTCACAATGGTAATATCATTGGTTCCCCCTTGAATGATGGGCTCAGTGTATGTCTCAGCTGTGACCATATCTTCATTGACATCACTTACCTCTTGAACTGGGATGGTGTTCATCAGTTCAGTTACTTGTTCAGGAGAGCTCTCAGGTGAGCTTTGAGGAGTGGTTTGACTTTGGGTAACTTCCTTAAATTGTTGATCATCTAAATTATCCCAGGTTGGGATGTATGTATCAACACAATTCTCAGGATAGCCTTTAGACTTGATACTCAGTCTGGTTAGTCTTTTGCTTATTACCTCCTCATTCTCCTTACTCCTGGACTCAAAAGTAGATTCATCAAAGACCACATGAGGTGTTTCTTCCACAACAAGAGTTCTACAATTGTAAACTCTGAAAGCTCTACTGATTTGGGAATATCCTAAGAAGATTCCTTCATCAGCTTTGTTATCAAAAGCTTTCAGTTGAGTTTTCCCATTGTTGTGAATGAAACACTTGCAACCAAAAATATGAAAGTAAGATACATGTGGCTTTCTGCCATTCCATAGCTCATATGGAGTTTTTCCTTGTTGTTTGGTTACCATGGATCTATTTTGAGTGTGGCAGGCAGTGTTAATAGCTTCAGCCCAAAATCTTTTAGGAACTTGAGCTTCTGCAAGCATTATTCTTGCTGCCTCCTTGAGAGTCCCATTTCTTCTTTCAGCTACTCCATTTTGTTGTGGAGTTCTTGCAGCTGATGTCTCATGTGCAATGCCTAATTCTTTGCAGAAATCAGATATAATAGAGTTAATGAATTCAGTGCCCTTATCTGATCTTATCTTTACAATATTCAGGCTCTTTTCATTGCTAACTTTCTTCAGGAGCTCTGGCAGCCTCAGTTGAGTCTCTTTTTTACTTGCTAGGAATATTACCCATGTGTACCTGGAGAAATCATCAACAACCAGTGTATATTTTCTCCCATTGATACTTACAGGGGTTACAGGTCCATATGTAATAGTTGAAGTAATCTGTCAGTAGAGGTTGCTACTTTGCTTTTGAAAGATGCTTTCACTAGCTTTCCCTCCTGACAAGCTTTGCAAATATGTTCTTTGTTGTATACTTCATTTGGCATTCCTTCTACCAGTCCATGTCTTGCTATCCTGTTCATCATCTTGAAGTTCAGATGACTTAGCCTTTTGTGCCACAGCCAATTAGTGTCAGTTGAGCTCTTAGCAATAAGACATGTATTTGGTGTGCAAGACTTCCAATCTGCGAGATAGATATTTCCCTTCCTTGACCCAGTTAGTAGTACCTATTGTGAAGATATATTCTTGACAAAACACAGGTTACATGAAAATTCAACACTGTATCCTTTATCACAGAATTGACTTATGGACAAAAGATTATGCTTAAGTCCACTGACAAAGGATACATTGCTTACTCTTACTGAGCCAATTATTAAAGTACCATAACCTTTAGTGGCTCCTTGTGAATTATCACCAAAGGTGACCTGTGGACCTTCTCTTTCAACAAACTCTGTCAGGAGATCTTTGTTACCAGTCATGTGCCTAGAACATCCACTGTCCAAGTACCAGACTGAAGTTTTGAGAGCATCTCCTTTGTTGAGGTCCACTGAGCCCTGCATTCAAAATCAAGCTTTAGGTACCCATTTGGTGTTGGGTCCTACCAGGTTAGCTGTACCTTTTGGAATCCAAATTTGCCTCACTGTTCTAATCACTTTAGAGTGGCTAATTTGTCTTCCATAAACATCTACATAGATTGTTATCTCCCTTGGTGCCTTGGGAGTAAACTTTCTATGGGTGTCAGCCTTTGAAGGAACAGGAACCTTCTTTACATTCTTTCTCCTAGGCTTGGGTGCACCTGCCCTTAGTTTTTGTTGATAGGGGTATGAAGGGCCTTTTCCTTTAGGCACAAAAGGAATAGGTCTTCAGTATGAGTCATTCCTTGAGGGATGCTCATGCCTGGGTGCTTTCAGTTGAGGTTGCTTCATCTGTGAAGACCTCGGCTGATAGTACCTCTGCTGAGATCTAGTCTGATAAGTCACCTGAGCCTTTCCATTTGATTTTGGCTCAGTTTGACTCCTCTTTTGAGTGATCTCAGCTGGTCTTTTACCCTTATCTAAAGTTTGTGGTTGAAAGGTCACAGACTTAACAAAAACTCTCTTTGTGCCACTTGAAGAAGTAACACTCAGAGGACCTTCTGAAGGTTTTGGAATAAAACCTATCCCACACTTGTTATTTGGATTGATCTGAAAATTTTGAATCTCCTCTATTGCAAGAGAGGGTTTGTTAAGAGCATCAATCCTTTTTAACAAGGTCTCTTCAGATTTTTGTAAGACATCAATTTTCAGGAGAGAATCCTTTATTTGGCTTACCAATTTTAAATTCTCTTCAGATAACTTTGTCTTAGATTCATTGAGATCTTTTATCAGTTGATCTCTACCATTTCCTTGACTCCTGAGGGTTTCCACCTCTTTTGTCAGTTCAATGGTAGATTTGGCTGAGTTCAGATCTGCTTGATTTCCAGACTCAATTAACTTTGAGTTTTCACTCAAGAGTTGTTTGTTTTCATCTTGGAGATAGAAACTTGCTTCTTGCAACCTTGAGAAATCAATCATCAACTGTTCCAAAGCGGACTGAAGATTGAGTTCCTCAGTTGACTCTGAGCTTAGCTCAGGTGTGTGTTCTAGAGAAATGGATGGTTTAGATTGTACCTCTGGTTCTTCTCTTGCCATGAGGCACATGTCATCATCACTGCTGTCAGAGAACAGTCCATCAGATGACTCCAGATTTTCATCAACATCCTCAGCCACCATGGCTTTCCTTTCTCCATATCTCCTGTCTCTTTTGGCTTGCCTTTCCTTTCTTTCTTTTGTGCTCAGTTGAGGACAATCATATTGAAAGTGCCCAACCTTCTTGCACTGGAAACATCTATTGGCATCATCATTCTTTTCCTCAGTAGACTCTCTGGTCTTTGATGATGATCCTTCAGCCTTGGTGTAATTCTTGTATTCCTTCTTCTTTTCCAGCTCAGATGAGCTTTTCTCTCCTTCTCTGGTGGTCTTTTGTGGATAACTTCTCCCTTCCCTGTTATCCCTATAAAATCTTTTATACTTGCCAAACCGGCTGTTAAGTTGTTCAAACCTTCTAGCCATTAGGCTGAGTTCCTCTTGCATCTCAGCTTTACTTTGGGGTTTGGTTGTCTTTGAACTCTTCTGAGGCTTTGGGGACTTGGGCTCAGTCTCCTTAGCTTTGAAGGCCACTCCCTTCTCAGCCGAGGTCTCATCAGGAGCCCTTTTCCTGTTAAGATCAAACTCATTAGGGGTGGAAATAGGCCGAGCCGAGCTAGGCTTCTCGTTGGACGACCTAGGCCTGCTATATAATCTTCGGGCCTAAGTCTGGCCTGTTAACTGTCATAGGCTTTTTTCAGAGCCTTGGCCCGACCTTTTTAATAAATAGGCCTGGCCTGAAAGTCTTTTAGGGGCCTTTTTAATCATGTTTATAAAATTATGTTCAATAATTATATTATTATCAAAATATAACAATTAACTCTTTAAATCTTAAAATGAAGAATAAAAGCAATTTACAAAAGGATTATCAAATAATAGCATAATAACTAATTCAAATATTATATTAATTTAAATTTAGCAATATTTTTACATATATATATAATATTTATTATATTATATTATATATGCATTGTATTATTATATATTATATTATGTATATATAATTATATATTAATATAATTAAATAGGCCGGCCTGTTGGGCTTAAAAGGCTTACAAAAAAGCTCAAGTCTGACATGTTTAAATAAATAGGCTTTTAAAAAAGCCTGAGCCTAGCTCGTTTATTAAACGAGCCGAGCCGAGCTGGACTTTAGTTAGGCCGAGCCGTAGGCCCCTGTCGGGTAGCCTGGCCTATTCCTACCCCTAAAACTCATAAGCCTTAAGTTCAGAGAATACCTGTTGCATAGACATGCTAGATAAGTCCTTGGTATTCTGCATCATTACAGAGTACACATCCCATCTTGAGGTTAAACCTCTCAGGATCTTTAAGGCAACTTCTCTTTTGGTGTAGACTTTTCCCAGAGAGTTTATCTCATTCATGATGTCAGTGAACCTCCCATCAAGCTGGTCAATTGTCTCATTGGCCTCCATGGTGAACTGCTCATACTTTTGAATAGCTACTGAAAGCTTGTTCTCCTTTATCTTGTCAGTTCCTTCACACATGAGAGCAAGAGTGTCCCATAGTTCCTTTGCAGTCTTGCAGTGGATCACTCTTCCCATTAAAGAATCTGGAATAGTGGTATAGAGAATGTTCATGGCTATGAAGTTGAGGTTGTTTCTCCTCCTCCCATCTGCAGTGAAGTTATCTTCATCCTTGGGCCATTCTTCTCTTGGATCTGCAATAGTCTCAGCTGTGGTTCTTGGGTTAGGGGTCATAAATATAAATGGACCTTTAGTAATTACCCTTAACATTTCATCATGCACACAGGCAAGATGAGCTCTCATTCTGATCTTCCAGAAATCATAGTTCTCTACTGAGAATTGTGGAAGTTTGTGATGGGACATATTAACGTAGCGGAGAGGGCAGCAACTTGACGGGTAAGCTCGGCCACATGGGCATCCCGTTGCGCGTCGGCTTGAGCGTTAGCACCGTCAAGAGGGGTTGGATGCTTCGGAGGCATCGTACCTGATCTCTGATACCAACTAATGTAGCGGAAGATTAACGAAACGAAAGAGAAGAACGCCTTGATACTACGTATACTAGGCGACGTCTCAAAATTCTTATTCAATATCAAATTCAATCTCCCTCAGCAAACCCGAAGAGTCGACTATATATAGTCCTTTAAAACAAACCCTAGCAAAGGCCCATGCAAAAGCCAAATAACATAAAATTAAAAAAAATAACTTAATGGGCTGAAACTTTAAATAAATAAAGTATTTGACTTCCTCTATTTCTTGGGCTGAAACATGCGGTCGTGAGTGTCCAGAAAGGCCAATGATTCTCGCACTGCATCACATATGGTTCAAGGGATTAACTCCCATGTTGTTCTCTGCTGGTGGTGCTACCCTAGCTGCATTGTCAGCCATAGTATATAAACAAGTTTATCAAAAGATCAATTCAGATGACCTTGAAAATACCTTTAAGCACAAGGTATACTTAGAACAATGGTCTTTTGAACCACCGTTCTGATACCAATTGTTGGTCCCGAAACGAGTAAACATGTGTATGGGGGGGGAATACACCTGTGGTTACAAATTAAAACTTCTTGTAAAACTTATCAGGTTACTTAAGACAGTAGCTCGTTAGTGGACTTGAGGTCTGCTGAGAGTTACTTTGTGAAAGCTTACTGAGATAATACCTCCACTGAAAGCTCAAGACTTCCAGTTGAAACACTATCTAATTAGCTTTCAGATGCGGATTAGTGAGCCCTTTGGAAAACTCGTTTTACTTTGATAAACTTTGAGATTAACACACACTTAGAGAATAGCAGAATGTAAGTACACAAGATGTAAAGTGGTTCAGAGATGAAACTCCTACGTCTGTTGGCCTGATCAAACAGGAGAATTCCTTTCACTTGGAATTCCTTGTGTTATAGTGCCAAGGTGCACTGATCAACTAATCCTCTCTTAGGATGATTGATCACTAGGATATTCTAGGTCCAAGTTCCCAAAACAAACCAGCTTTCAGACTGATACAACAATCAGCTTACTAACACCACTTAACACTAGCTCTCAACCTAACAACTGAGTAGGGTTTTGAGTAGGGTTTGGTTCCAACTATTGTGAGATAATCCTTATAGTGTAGCTCAATGCTTAGGATGGATTATCTCTTTCTATGGTTTGGATATAGCTTTTAAGCTTGGTTACAGAAGGTTTGTTAGGCTCTCTACAAATGTGAAACACTTGGGAAACAATGATAATTTCGAGTGCTTCTAGATAGTTATGAATGTAGAGATAGCTTTGATCTTGTGAATTTCCCGTGCTTGTAAAAGTGCACGTCCTTCTGTATTTATCGGCTTCCTTGAAAATCTTCCCGTTGGATTTGAATCTTCTCAAGTAAGTCTTCTTGTAACTGATTGGTTCAAACGGCTCCATTTGAAGCTTTAGGTCATGTCAAGAAACGGCTGAAAGACCATGCCTATTCACCAACTTTCTGGGGAAAGCTAGGGAAAGACTTTTGGTACATGTCAGACTGGGACAGGTCGGCTGTCAGTAAAGTACACTGACGTGTCATCTCCTCATTGGACCTTCAGTCTCCTTGCCCAGATTCCTGTCTTGCTTTAAGGTGGAACTCCTCTGATAGAACCTTCTTATTCCTTCATTTATTGTAAGCTTCACTGAAATTCGTTTTGCCTTGTTCCAACCAAATTAACTAACAACTTTTAATATGAATAGCATTGAATGTGCTTTGTTAGTTCTTTTCAGTGGACCTTGATCCTCTACTGATGGTATTAGTGTTAGTGAGAATGCACTTAGAAAACATTCAAGACTTAGACTATTTCTCAGATCACTTGTCTTCAGCGGACTTCGTCTTCAGTAGACTTGACTTCAGCAGACTTCCTTTCAGCAGACTTCATACTCCAATACACTCTAGAATTTACTAACTGCACTCCAGTTCTTAACACTTTGAACTGTTTTAACTAAACTCTAACTCTACTGAATATTTAACTTACAAACAACTTAGGAGGAACATTTTGGCATCTTAATCAAAACTTAAGTCTATACAATTTCCCAACACCTAGTAATTTCGCTAATCACTGACAATACTTAATGTCAATGGCCACACATAAAAAAATATTAATGATCGGTAATTTGTAGAGCTTGGATGAAGGAGTTGATGATAGGAAGAGAATTTGGAAAATATTTGACAAATAAATATTTAAATTATCTTAAATATAGTAACATGCTGATGTGGAAAGCCAAATCATCAAATTGGCTCCTTATCATTGTTGGGCTCCATATCAAAACTCTCTCTCTCTCTCTCTCTCTCTCTATCTATATATATATATATATATATACTAGTATTAAGCTCATCCGTGCTTTGCACGGAAGTCATGTTCATCACTAAATTCTTAATATAATAATTTTATATTTTATATGTTTTATGTTTTAACCTTCATACCTATTATGTATTATATTCATTACTCGTGTTTTAAAAAAAAATTATACAACCTTTGCTAAGTAAACGTAATTGAATAGTAAAATTATTTGAATTTTATTAAAAGATATGCATTAGTAAATAAATAATAATTTTTTTTCAACATAAATTATATATTTTTACTCAAATGACTTCTCATATATTAATTGAAAATATCATAGAAATTTGTATAATTTGTTATCAGTTACAATGTAATACTTTCTCCATCCCCTTTTTAGTTAAAGATTTTTCAAAAATAGACACTCTTTATAAGATTAACATATTTTTTTTAAAAAAAAATTAAAATAAATTATACATACACTACACACCCTCTACATTTCTTTTTAACATTTCTCTAATTTGTTTCTTATATTTTCAATCAAATATTTTACAATAAAACATAATATTATTTAAAACACGTGATATTCCTCAAATATTTAAGTGACTCATTCTCATAATTGAATCATGTAATCGTTTATAGATCTAACATAATCAAGTGTCAAGATAATTTTGTCCTGTAAAAATTTGTTATCATATATCCAGTATTTGAAATCAACATAAATACAACTAACAATAGGAACAATCGGATCATGTATAATATCAAAAAAGGAGGGAAATGAGTATGTTTGGTGGTTGTAATGAAATTGAATGAGATTGATGGTGATTATTTCCAGAGATGTGGATGTAAGTATTGTATGTTAGATAAAAGACATAATTGCAAATACAATCACAATCTTTTCATAAATTTCAATATAATATTAACTTTTGAATCTTTGCAAACAAAATCTCAATTTGATATTTTGTTACAATTCAAGCCAATGAACATGATTGTTACTATCCAAAAATAATATGTCATCTGTGTAACACCCCGTCCCAATTTAACCTTTTTCCTTTCCCAAGAACCTTAATCTTTTGTGGTACTATGTGATTTAAATTTATATCCTGTTTTAAATTCCTAAATTCGAAGGAAGAAATTGAACAATATATATATATATATATATATATATATATATATATATATATATATATATATATATATATATATTATTGAGAAAAATTCATATGCAAGTTTAGTATAAATTAGATTTCTTTTTACAAAAAGGAAATGTATTAATTACCAAATATGGGTTAGATGCATGAACCAAATAATTCCTAAATTGTATTAAGTGAACGAAAATATTAGGATTATAGGAAAATTCCTTACCACAAGTTTCTTTTCCTTTTTGTTTTAAATTAATTAATTAATTAAATTTTCCCAAACAGTGTACGCCCCTTGTTATCTAAATTTAGAAAACCACTATCTTTCTTCCCAATCATCAAAACCGTGTGCGCCTCATTTATCTCCATCAGTTTCCCAGAACAGCTCCCAAACTCTCCCTCTCTAAGCTTGTTTTCTTACTTCTCCCTTGCCGATTGCCGTTCATCTCTCTTCCAGCCACGATCGCCGGCATCACCTCCCTCTTCTGCATCACACGGAGGCACATGATCGGAGTTGCCTAGGCCACTCTTCCTCTCACCGAGCGATCGCTGTCTTCCCATTTGGCCACATCACATCACCGTTACGTCCTTCTCACGGCCGTCTACAGCGGCTGCATCATCTCTCCCTGTTGAGCATCACTGTCTCTTTCCATTTCACACAAGAGCGTCGGCGCCTCTCCTCTAGTCGCCACCGATCATCACCTAATGCCATTGTCGCACCGCTGCATGGCGGGTCTCGATTTTGGTACCAGTAGAATGCCCTTGACAGGAAGAGTAAAAGCCATCAATTGATTTGACGATCAGACTCTAGAAAGACCTTCAATTTCCCACGAAAATATACGGTTAAACCCTACTTTCCTCGAAATTAGAATTGGTGTCTTTTATCTAGCGTTCTTAATATTAATTGTAAATTGTGGGTGTATCTATATTATATTTCACATTCATGTTCTTTGATTGTGTGAGTCGAGACTAATGGAAAATGTATTTTATGTTTTTGCTCCAGAATGACGAGAAAGAGTAGTGTGAACGTGTATATATGCTTAGTATGGGAAGAGGGTGTGCATTTATGTGTTTGTATGTTACGTATATATTAATATGTATTGTGTACGTGTATATCTAATATATGAATGTGTGACTTGTGTATGTGTAGAAGATTAAGAGAGAGAAAGATGTGTTTGTGTGACTTTATATGAACTGAGATGTGAGTAAGTGTGTCATATTTATGCAGAAGTAGTCTTTGTGAGATCATGTGTATACCTATTTAGCATTTGAAAACCAAATTTTCTTTTACCCTACTGCTTTATGAATTATGGTGCAATTTCCAAGTTTATATGAAACAGAAATGGGTGTGCCACCCCCTAGAACTCTCTATTAATGTGTGAACTTGGATAAGGTGTTGATAATGAATGTTGGAATTGTGATTAGAATGAAAGTTTAAAACATGTGATGTTGGTATGTGCTAGATATGACTAAAACTGAAAGTGTATATTTGAAAATAAATATCCCCTATTTTTGAATAACTTTTAATCAGGAACTTGACATGGTTCTCATCTATGTTAAGTGTATTATGATGTGGTAAAAGATGGTATTTGTTAAAGCCTTCTAATTGGAGATAAAATCAAACAAAATACTATGACAGATTGTCCTACATCTTGTTGTTCTCATGTGAACAGGGCCTTAGGCTATTATTTTCTGTTAGGACATGGCATAATCTGTCTTAAACATGTTAGGGTATCTTCCTGTTAATTTTTAGAATTTAACTTGAAGTGTACATATTTTATTTGGAATTTTTAAGTTAAGGGATTAATCTGTGAAATACATAGGCTTGTTGTGAAAATGTTAAAAGAAATGTAACCTAAACTTTTAGTTTCTATTGCACAATGATATATCATGATCCTAAATGTATTGAAGTGCTTTACTATTAAATATTAGAATTTATTTCAAAGAGCAAGTATTTTAATCAGAATTTCTAAGTTTTATGGACCGTTCTTCGCTGGCTTAAGAAAACAACACCTAGAGCTGTTTGTTTTGATCAAACCATGACACTTTTAAGTTCCACATGTTATAATATATTTATACGTAAACTCTGAAGTCAATTCCAAGTCTAAATATTTTTAGTGAAATTAGTATGAGACAGGACAAATCTCAATCTGTTTCGGCATGCTAGCGTTCCATGTTTCATTGTTGATAACCTTTTTCTTGCTCCATTTGTGAACTTTGGTGTAACTAGTATGTGAGTAAAAAGAGACATGTGTGAATTATGATGTTGTGTGCGTGTGGTTTTGTGGTGTTTAGGATAATATTATTATTGTTATTATTATTATCATTATAATGATATATGAGTTTGTTGGGAAAATGTATAAGACTTATGTTTTGATTAGATGCCAAAATGTTCCTCCTAAGTTGTTTTGTAAGTAAATTATTCAGTAGAGTTAGTACTTAGTCAAACAGTTCAAAGTGTTAAGAACTGAGTACAGTTAGTAATTATATGAGTGTATTTAAGATTGAAGTCCGCTGAAGACTAAGTGATCTGAGGAAGTAGTCTAAGTCTTAAATGTTTTCTAAGTACATTCTCACTAAGACTAAATCTATCAGGAGAGGACGAAGGTCCACTGATAGAGAACTAACAAAGTACATTCAATGATAAACATATTAAAAGCTGTTAGTTAATCTGGTTGGAACAAGGCAAAACGAATTTCAGTGAAGCTTACAATAAATGAAGGAATAAGAAGGTTCTCTAAGAGGAGTTCCATCTAAAGCAAGACAAGAATCTGGGCATGCAGACTTAAGGCCCAATGAGAAGATGACACGTCAGTGTACTTTACTGACAGCCGACCTGCCCCAGCCTGACAAGTACCAAAAGTCCTTCGCCTAGCAAATCTACAGAAAGTTGGTGAACTGGCATGGTCTTTCAGCCATTTCTTGACAAGACTTAAAGCTTCAAATAGAGCTGTTTGAGCCAATCAGATACAAGAAGACTTACTTAAGAAGATTCAAATCCAACGGGAAGATTTTCAAGGAAGCCTATAAATACAGAAGGACGTGCACATTTCCAAGCACGGGAAACTCACAAGATCAAAGCTATCTCTACATTCATAACAACTAAGAAGCACTCGAAATTACCTTTGTTTCCCATGTGTTTCACATTTGTAAAGAGCCTAACAAACCTTCTGTAACCAAGCTTAAAAGCTATATCCAAATCTTAGAAAGAGATAATCTAATCCTAAGCCTTGAGCTAAACTTGTAAGGATTATCTCAAAATAGTTGGAACCAAAACCCTACTCAAAACCCTACTCAGTGTTTAGGTTGAGAGCTAGTGTTAAGTGGTGTTAGTAAGCTGATTGTTGTATCAGTCTGAAAGCTGGTTTGTTTTGGGAACTAGGACCTGGAATTTCCTAGTGATCAATCATCCTAAGAGAGGATTAGTTGATCAGTGCACCTTGGCACTATAACACAAGGAATTCCAAGTGAAAGGAATTCTCCTGTTTGATCAGGACAGTGGACGTAGGAGATTCATCTATGAACCACTTTATACCTTGTGTTCTTATTATCTACTTTCCTAAGTGTGTGTTAATCTCAAAGTTTATCAAAGTAAAACGAGTTTTCTAAGGGCTCACTAATCTGCATCTGAAAGCTAATTAGATAGTAGTTCAACTGGAAGTCTTGAGCTTTCAGTGGAGGTATTATCTCAGTAGGCTTTCTCTAAGTAACTCTCAGCAGACCTTCAAGTCCACTGACGAGTTACTGTCTTAAGTAACCTGATAAGTTTTACAAGAAGTTTTAATTTGTAATCACAGGTGTATTCCCCCCTATACACCTATTTGCTCATTTCGGGACCAACAATTTGTATCAGAGCAGTGGTTCAAAAGACCATTGTTCTAAGTATACCTTGTGCTTAAAGGTATTTTTCAAGGTCGCCTGAATTGATCTTTTGATAAACTTGTTTTTATACTATGGCTGACAATGCAGCTAGGGTAGCACCACCAGCAGAGAACAACATGGGAGTTAATCCCTTGAACCATATGTCTCATCACAAGCTGCCACAATTCTCAGTGGAAAATTATGACTTCTGGAAGATCAGAATGAGAGCTCATCTTGCCTGTGTGCATGATGAAATGTTGAGGGTTATTACTAAAGGTCCATTTGTTTTTATGACACCTAACCCTAGAACTACAGCTGAAACTATTGCAGATCCTAGAGAAGAATGGCCCAAAGATGAAGATAACTTCACTGCAGATGAGAGGAGGAGAAACAACCTCAACTTCATAGCCATGAACATTCTTTACACCACTATTCCAGATTCTGTAATGGGAAGAGTGATCCACTGCAAGACTGCAAAGGAACTATGGGACACTCTTGCTCTCATGTGTGAAGGAACTGACAAGATAAAGGAGAACAAGCTTTCAGTAGCTGTTCAAAAGTATGAGCAGTTCACCATGGAGTCTACTGAGACCATTGACCAGCTTGATGGGAGGTTCACAGACATCATGAATGAGATAAATTCTCTGGGAAAAGTCTATACCAAGAGAGAGGTTGTCTTAAAGATCCTGAGAGGTCTAACCTCAAGATGGGATGTGTACTCTGTGATGATGCAGAATTCCAAGGATCTATCCAGCATGTCTATGCAACAGGTATTCTCTGAACTCAAGGCTTATTAGTTTGATCTGAACAGGAAAAGGGCTCCTGATGAGACCTCAGTTGAGAAGGGAGTAGCCTTCAAAGTTAAGGAGTCTGAGCCAAAATCCCCAAAGCCTCAGAAGAGTACAAAGGCAAGCAAGTCACAAAGCAAGACTTAGATGCAGGAGGAACTCAGCCTGATGGCTAGGAGGTTTGAACAACTTAACAGCCGCTTTGGCAAATATAAGAGATTTTACAGGGATAACAGGGAAGGTAGAAGTTATCCACAAAAGACTACCAGAGAAGGAGAGAAAAGCTCAACTGAGCTGGAAAAGAAGAAGGATTACAAGAATTACACCAAGGCTGAAAGATCATCATCAAAGACCAGAGAGTCCACTGAGGAAAAGAATGATGATGCCAACAGGTGTTTTCAGTGCAAGAAGATTGGGCACTTTCAATATGACTGTCCTCAACTGAGCACTAAAGAAAGAAAGGAAAGGCAAGCCAAAAGAGACAGAAGATATGGAGAAAGGAAAGCCATGATGGCTGGGGATGTTGATGAAAATCTGGAGTCACCTGATGAACTGTTCTCAGATAGCAGTGAAGATGACATGTGCCTCATGGCAAGAGAAGAACCAGAGGTACAATCTAAACCATCCATTTCTCTAGAACACACACCTGAGCCAAACTCAGAGTCAACTGAGGAACTCAATCTTCAGTCCGCTTTGGAACAATTGATGATTGATTTCTCAAGGTTGCAAGAAGCAAGTTTCTGTCTTCAAGATGAGAACAAACAACTCTTGAGTGAAAACTCCAAGTTAATTGAGTCTGGGAATCAAGCAGATCTAAACTCAGCCAAATCTACCATTGAACTGACAAAAGAGGTGGAAACCCTCAGGAGTCAAGGAAATGGTAGAGATCAACTGATAAAAGATCTCAATGAATCTAAGATAAAGTTAACTGAAGAGAACTTAAAATTGGTAAGCCAAATAAAGGATTCTCTCCTGAAAATTGATGTCTTACAAAAATCTGAAGAGACCTTGTTAAAAAGGATTGATGCTCTAAACAAACCCTCTCTTGCCATAGAGGAGATTAAAAATTTTCAAATCAATCCTAATAACAAGTGTGGGATAGGCTTTATTCCAAAACCTTCAGAAGGTCCTCTGAGTGTTGCTTCTTCAAGTGGCACAAAGAGAGTTTTTGTCAAGTCTGTGACATTTCAATCACAGACTATGGATAAAGGAAAAAGACCAACTGAGATCACTCAAAAGAAAAGTCAATCTAAGCCAAAACCAAATGGAAAGGCTCAGGTGACTTATCAAACTAGATCTCAGCAGAGGTACTATCAGCCGAGGTCTTCACAGATGAAGCAACCTCAGCTGAGAGCACCCAGGCATGAGCAGTCCTCAAGGAATGACTCATATGGAAGACCTAATCCTTTTGTGCCTAAAGGAAAAGGTCCTTCATACATTTATCAACAAAAACCAAGACCAGGTGCACCCAAGCCAAAGAGAAAGAATGTGAAGAAGGTTCTTGTTCCTTCAAAGGCTGACACCCATAGAAAGTTTACTCCCAAGGCACCTAGGGAGATAACAATCTATGTAGATGTTTATGGAAGACAAATTAGCCAATCTAAAGTGATTAGAACTGTGAGGCAAATTTGGATTCCGAAAGGTACAGCTAACCTGGTAGGACCCAACACCAAATGGGTACCTAAAGCTTGATCTGTGATTGCAAGGCTCAGTGGACCTCAACAAAGGAGAAGCTCTTAAAACATCAGTCTGGTACTTGGACAGTGGATGTTCTAGGCACATGACTGGCAACAAATATCTCCTGACAGAATTTGTTGAGAAAGAAGGTCCACAAGTCACCTTTGGTGACAACTCACAAGGAGCCACTAAAGGTTATGGTACTTTAATCATTTGCTCAGTAAGGGTAAGCAATGTATCCTTTGTCAGTGGACTTAAGCATAATCTTCTGTCCATAAGTCAATTCTGTGATAAGGGATACAGTGTTGAATTTTCATGTAACCTGTGTTTTGTTAAGAATGTATCTTCACAACAGGTACTACTAACTGGGTCAAGAAAGGGAAATGTCTATCTTGCAGATTGGAAGTCTTGCACACCAAATGCATGTCTTATTGCTAAGAGCTCAACTGACACTAATTGGTTATGGCACAAAAGGCTAAGTCATCTGAACTTCAAGATGATGAACAGGATAGCAAGACATGGACTGGTAGAAGGAATGCCAAATGAAGTATACAACAAAGAACATATCTGTAAAGCCTGTCAGGAGGGAAAGCAAGTAAAGGCATCTTTCAAAAGCAAAGTAGCAACCTCTACTGACAGAGTAATTCAACTGTTACATATGGATCTCTTTGGTCCAGTAACCCCTGTAAGTATACACTTGTTGTTATTGATGACTTCTCCAGGTACACATGGGTGATATTCCTTGCAAGCAAAAAGGAGACTCAACTGAGACTGCCAGAGCTCCTGAAGAAAGTTAGCAATGAAAAGAGCCTGAACATTGTAAAGATAAGATCAGATAAGGGCACTGAATTCATAAATTCTATTATATCTGATTACTGCAAAGAATTAGGTATTTCACATGAGACATCAGCTGCAAGAACTCCACAACAAAATGGAGTAGTTGAAAGAAGAAATAGGACTCTCAAGGAGGCAGCAAGGACAATGTTAGCTGAAGCTCAGGTTCCTAAAAGATTCTGGGCTGAAGCTATTAATACTGCCTGCCACACTCAAAATAGATCCATGGTAACCAAACATCAAGGAAAAACTCCATATGAGTTATGGAATGGCAGAAAGCCACAGGTATCTTACTTTCATATTTTTGGTTGCAAGTGTTTCATTCACAACAATGGGAAAACACAACTGAAAGCTTTTGATAGCAAAGCTGATTAAGGAATTTTCTTAGGATATTCGCAAATCAGTAGAGCTTTCAGAGTTTACAACTGTAGAACTCTTGTTGTGGAAGAAACACCTCATGTGGTGTTTGATGAATCTACTTTTGAGTCCAGAAGTAAGGAGAAGGATGGTGTGATTAGCAAAAGACTAACCAGGCTGAGTATCAAGTCTAAAGGCTATCCTGAGAATTGTGTTGATACATTCATCCCAACCTGGGACAACCTCAATGATCAACAATTCAAAGAGGACACTCAAAATCAGACCACTCCTCAAAGCTCACCTGAGAGCTCTCCTGAAGATGTAACTGAACTGATGAACACTATCCCAGTTCAAGAGGTAACCAATGTCAATGAAGATGTGGTCACAGCTGAGACATTCACTGAACCCATCATTCAAGGGGGAACCAATGAAATTTCCATTGAAAATGAGAATACCTTGAATGATGACTCAGGACTTCAACCCTCTGTCTTATTTCCTGAATTCGATTTCATTCCAATATCTAGTGACTCAACTTCAGAAGAGTTAAACTCTACTGAAGGGCATCAGCCTAGGAGGACTTGGCTCTCAGATCACCCTGTTGAGCAAATCCTAGGTGATCCTACCTCAGGAGTCAAAACTAGAAGTTTTCATGGAGAAAGTGCTTTGTTTTGTTGTTTCTTATCAAACCAGGAACCAAGTTCCATAGCAGAAGCACTTCAAGATTCCAACTGGATTATTGCCATATAAGAAGAGCTCAACCAGTTCACAAGGAATCAAGTATGGGAGTTGGTGGACAGACCATATCACTGCAATGTGATAGGAACCAAGTGGGTATTCAAGAACAAGAAGGATGAGAATGATATCATAGTCAGAAACAAAGCCAGGCTAGTTGCAAAGGGCTACTCTCAAGTTGAAGGATTTGACTATGATGAAACATTTGCTCCAGTAGCCAGATTGGAGGCAATAAGGTTATTTCTTGCATATGCTGCTCACAAGAAATTCAAGGTGTACCAGATGGATGTTAAAAGTACCTTCTTGAATGGAGTACTCAATGAAGAAGTCTATGTGGAGCAACCCCCGGGTTTTGAAGAAAGTCACAAAGTATATAGACTGAGAAAAGCTCTATATGGACTGAAACAGGCTCCAAGAGCTTGGTATGGTACTTTGTCACAATTTCTTTTGGATCATGGTTTTATCAAAGGGAGAGTTGATAGAACACTTTTCAGAATCACAAAAGGAGAGGACACATTGTTGGTTCAAATTTATGTGGATGATATCATTTTTTGTTGTCCTAACCAGGTCCTTTGTGGAAGTTTTCTCAACTGATGAAGGGAAAATTTGAGATGTCTATGATGGGAGAAATGAACTTCTTCCTAGGACATCAAGTTAAGCAGTCCCCTGAAGGAATCTTCATCAATCAAGCCAAATATACAAGGGAGCTGATCAACAAGTTTGGATGCCAGACCAGCAAAGTAGCAAGAGTTCCACTCAACACCAACACCAAGATGGAACCAGATGAAGATGGTGAATCAGTAGACCAGACTCATTATAGAGCCATCATTGGATCTCTACTGTATCTCACAGCAAGCTGGCCTGATATCACTTTTGCAGTTGGGATTTGTGCAAGATATCAAGCCAACCCCAAGAAAAGTCATCTGGAAGCTGCTAAGAGGATTCTCAAATATCTTAAGGGTACTGTGAATATGGGATTGTGGTATCCCTCAGATGACAATCTGGAACTCACAGGATACTCATATGCTGATTATGGAGGATGTAGAATTGACAGGAAATCAACCTCAGGCACTTGTCAATTCTTGGGAAGTAAGCTGATTTCTTGGTTTTCCAAGAAACAAAACCCAGTAGCCACAAGCACTACTGAAGCTGAGTATATGGCAGCTGGAAGTTGTTGTGCTCAAATTCTTTGGCTAAGACAACAACTGAGAGATTACAACATCTTTGCCAATGAAGTCCCTATTTTCTGTGACAACAATAGTGCAATTGCTATTTCAGAAAATTCAGTTCTCCACACAAGATGCAAACATGTGGATATAAGGTATCATTTCATCAGAGATCATGTGGAGAAGAAGGACATCAAAATGCTCAAAATCCACACTGACAAGCAGAAGACAGATATATTCACAAAACCTTTGGCTGAAGCAAGATTCCAAGAGTTGTCAGTGGAGCTTGGACTCCTAGATCCAGGAGAGTAAAGAAAGGATTTAATCTCAGAAGAGATACCTTCAACTCAGTGGAGGTTCTTATTCAGCAGAGGATCCTTCTCAGAAGAAGCTCCTCATCTCAGAAGAGGTCTGAATATCAGACGAGGTCGAACCTCAGTGGAGGTCAAGTTAATACTTATGTTATCTTCAAATCTAAAGCCTCTTAGTTTTATATATATTTATTTGGGTTCAAAACTTACTAATGAGTGCTTTCTGGGGAATTAAATCTTTTTCCACTGTTCCGAAGAGATTTTGGTATGGCAAGCATTTAATGCACGTGGTACAAGTCAGACATGCTTTTTCAATTACCTATCTCACGCGCCCTAAAAACCGGATGATGTGACCTTCCGGCTACCAACTTTTCCAATCCATGCCATCCATTTTAGGCGGTTCTTTTCTAACCGTCAAGATTTCTTAAAAACTCCCCACTAAACCTTGCAACTACCCACGATCTCAACCCGATCAATCTCAGACGTTGATTTCCTTGTTCAATCTCACCGTTCACTACTCATATAAAAACCCCAAACGTTCGCTTGTAAACCTTTTCGAACACCCTTTCTAGTAAACACTTACTAGCTATCCCATACACTCTGCAATTTTTTCGAACTCCTTTATTCAAATGGCTAAACTGAATCTCAGTTTCCTTACCAACAAGGAAAACTTCTGGTATGAACCCATTGTGGTTTTTGATAATCCAGAGATTGAAACAAAACCTGAATTTGCCCATATCAAAGAAGCCCTAGATTTGCTAAAATCTGCTGGGCTAGAGAAATTTCTATCTGTTCATCCTACGAACTGCTTTGACAGGCAGGTTCTTGAGTTCTTCAATAATGTTTCCAACACTGATTCGAGGATCAGGTCTCATCTTATACTCCAGAGGAAGAAGAGAGTGATGAGGGATGATGTTGAGATTGTTGAACATTAGAAGATTAAGAAGGAGATCTGTGTCAGTGGTGATGATCTGAAGGAGTTATTCAATCTCCCCTCTGAAGGTCCGAATCCAGACACCTGCATCATGGATAAAGAGGAAGAATGGGTTAACACCATTATGTAGAGGAAGGTCAAGTATAGCCCAACAATGAACAGAAATATACTCTTTCCAGTATATAATGTTCTTTGTGAGGTGGTGGGAAAATGTATCTTGGGAAACCAAGGGAGCACAGAACAGGTGAGCAAGCCAAAGCTCAGGTTGATGAAAGCTATTGTGGAGAGCAAGGAGAAGCCATACAACTGGCAACAGTTCTTTTTTAGAGCATTGAACAAGGAGCACTCAAAACTCCAACCTGATAAAACTCCCCAACTATCAAGTAAGCTCAACTTTGCAACCAAAATTTCTTATCTGATAGAGAACGTGGATCTAGGAGTGGACTGGATTCCAGATAGGAAATGGAGCAATCTCAAGGCCTTGTTCAAATCTGGAAAGGCCCTGGAGACAAGAATGATCAAGCCTGCTGAGGAGAGCCCAGAGGCAGTTGAGGAAGATGAGGCCAACCCTACTGAAGGGAAGAAAACCAAGCTCAAGAGGAGGCTGGTTAAACTAAGTGACAAGATGGCCCAGCACAAAGAAGCAGAGGCAGAAAAGCCTCTAAGAAGAAGAAGAAGAAGTCTCCTGAGACAGAGGAGGACAGTGCCCTCAAGAAGGTCAGAGTCACCAACTCCACTGATGAATCTTCATCAGGTAACCCAGACTCCTCCCCTAACATAATCTCAACTGAGTCTGACTCAGATGTTCCTGCACCCACCCCCGTCAAACCTAAAACCACTAAACCTCGCACTCCTGACAAAACCAAACGCATCTCCTCATTACCCAAAACCCCCACTGATGGCTCTCAACAGCCAAAAAGTGGATACCAAACAACCTCCACTGAACCCATCTCCACCCCTACTGAAACCACCCCATCAAACCCTACTGAAACCATCCCCTCAACCCCTTCTGAACCCACATCAACCCCCACTGACCAAAACCCAACCTCACCTGAAACCCAACCTAAAACCTCATCTGAACCAAACCCTCCTGAAATTCATTCAACTCAACTGGAGTCTATCCCAGAAGAGCCAACAGAGAGCAGATCCCCTACCCCTTCCCTTCCTTCAGACGATGAAGAAGAGTACTCATTCCTAGATACTCTCAAGGATGAGGTAGCTTACTCTTTAGAGTCTAAATACCCTGAACTTGATCAATTCCCCACACTCAAAGCCATGTTCTTGAGACTGAGACTCATTATCCAGCTCAAGGATAGAAGACTTGGTGAAATTCTTCTAGCTGTAAGAGGCAGCGATGCAGAGGAGTGGAAGAAGGAGGAAGCTGAAGTGCTGCAATTCGCTGGGATGCACAAGACCAGACTTCTCTGTGATGAGAAGATTTTTGAAAGCCTGGTCTTAGAGAAGATTGCAGAGGCAAAGAAGGAGGGAGAAAATAATGTTGATGTAGAAAAGCCAACTGCCCCCACAGCTGAGAAGGAGGTGGAAAAGGAGAAGAGTGCAGAAGAGAAGGCAGTGGAGTCTGAATTCGAAGGAGGTGCTTCACCTAAGCAAGGTGGTGGTGAAGCAGCCAAGGATGTATCCGTGGCAAGGGATACTGAGGCTCAAAACTTGCCATAGGAGGGCTCAGTAGAGGTGTCTACTGAAGCTCTCCCACAACAGCCCTTAGTGGTGGCTTTAGAGTCAACTGAGGTGTCTAGAACTGGAGAAGTTGAAAAAGAGAGTGATAAAGAAAAGGAGGTGGAAATTACTGCTGTGAAGAGTGGAGAGATTAGAGCAATCATCCATGTAAAGGGTGAATTGGCTGGAAAAATAGCAGTTGAAAAGGAAAGTGAGGAAGAGAAAAGTAAGAAGAGTGAGGAGGAGGGAGTCCCCATGGAGATAGAGGCATCAGGAGATCTAGGTGGAGAGGTTGAGGGAGTTAGAACTAACATTTCTTGCAATGCAGGTACTCAAACCATTGAAGTTCCCTCAGCTGAGGTAAACCTAACTCCACTGAGTGATGTTGTTCACTCTATCAAAGAAGAAAGCCTTCCAACTCTTCAAACTCAGCTCAGGGAGGTCCAGGAGATTGTACAAGAGGAGGTGGATGAGATGGTTATTCTCTCAGACCACATTGATGTACTCATGGAGTCCACAACTACATCACTTCAGAATCTCACACTTAAAGTTGAAGACTCTCAGCAGATGGTGATTGATGTAGTTGAGGGACAAAGTGTGTTAGTCATTGATGCCCTGAAGAAGCTGGAGAAGTCTGAAGAAGAGGCCAGGACCAAGTTCCACAAAGACTCAGTAGAGAACGTATCCATCAACCTGAAGTCATCTGTGGAGGCCTTCTCAGAAGACCTACTTGGAAAGGTTGAAGGATTATGGAACTCTAAGATGTCTGAATTCGAGGCCAAGCATGCTGAGCTAGGAGCCAAACTGGGAGAGGTACTGAAGAAGGCAGCTGAAGACTTCCCAACACAAGAGAAAACTGGTGTGCTAATCAATGAAAAGCTAGCGCAGTTTGTTCAATTTGGGCAGACAGTTGGAGCTACTTTGGAAAGGCTTGAAGATGAGGTAGACCATTGCTCAACTGAGCTGAAGGCATTGGCCCATGATCAACTGAAGCTCAACATCACTGTAGCTGAATGTATTATTAATGTCGGAAAGGGGGAAAAGAGGATAAGTGCTAAGGACATGAAGGCTGACCCTAAGAATAAAATGAACATTATCCTTGAAACCCCTGACTTCGAGAAAGGCCAACAGGTGAAGAGCACCTTGAAGAAAGTTGATGCTGAAGCCCAGAAGATAGCAGAGTCCAAGATCTCCTCAGCTGACCTTTCAAAGTTCAAAGAAGAGCACCTAAAGGAGAAGGAGAAGAGAGCTGCGAAGAAGGGGGAAACTGCAAAGAGAAAGGCATCTGATGCTCTCTCAGCAGAGGTTGCCAAAAAGATAAGAACCTCAGGGAGGTTGGCAGCTAAGTCCACAACCTCTACTGATGAAGTTCAGGTACTTCCTATTCTCAACCCTGAACCCTTATCTTCTGAACCTCCCAAGTCTGCACCCACAAAAGTCACAGAGCTCGCTGAGCTAATTAAAGAGGCTGGAGGTATGAATGAAAGAGCAAGGAAGCTGACAGCTCAACAACAAGAAAGAAGAGGTAAGGTGGTTGGTAAGATGGAGACCATTGCAGAGCTTGCAGAGAGAAAAAGAAAGGAGAGGCTAGCCACTTTTGACAAAATTACTTCAAAGAAATTCAGAAGTGGTTATCTAAAGTGGGCGGCCAAGCTGAAGAAAGACAAGATCACACCATCTTAGAACAGATTTCCTCATCATGATGTCTGGGTTCCTAAGAAGCTAAATGATGCTTGGGAGACTGCAAAAAGGGAATTTGTGTATTCCTTCTATGTCAGTGGAGAGTTAGGAAGGGACAATGCACAAGAAGTCTTCAACTCATGGTTGTTTGATGCCTATCCCAAACTCTATCCCGAGATCAGTGATGCTTGGAATGATGCCTTCCCTGATCAAGCTCTGAAGGCCCCTGAGCCAATCACCTACTGGCCTCCTCAAGATGCAACATGTGTTGTTGATAGAGAAAGGATCACTGAAGAGTGGACATCCTTGTGTGAGCATCTTGGACTCAGAGGACATTCGAAGGAGATAATGGAGAGGAAGAACGAGCTGAAGATTAGAGTTTTCAAGCAATATGGACTTGAACCTATTTTCGAGTCCATCTGAGAAGGTTGTATCTTTTGCTGGGAATTTGTTTATAAGTCCCAGGTGTGTTTAAATTTGAAACTTTTTTAGAGTTGACTTCATGTAATTTGTACTTCATCATTTTTCAATGAAATGAACTCTACTGATGTTTTGCCCAAGATAATATCTCATTATCATTTAGGCTTATGCACTTGAATGTTTTACTTACAAAATCTGTGAACTTTGAATGTCATCTGGAGAACCTCATCTGAAAGAAGATATGTATTAAGATAGGTTCCGGCATAATCAAAAAGGGGGAAATTGTTGGGAAAATGTATAAGACTTATGTTTTGATTAGATGCCAAAATGTTCCTCCTAAGTTGTTTTGTAAGTAAATTATTCAGTAGAGTTAGTACTTAGTCAAACAGTTCAAAGTGTTAAGAACTGAGTACAGTTAGTAATTATATAAGTGTATTTAAGATTGAAGTCCGCTGAAGACTAAGTGATCTGAGGAAGTAGTCTAAGTCTTGAATGTTTTCTAAGTACATTCTCACTAAGACTAAATCTATCAGGAGAGGACGAAGGTCCACTAATAGAGAACTAACAAAGTACATTCAATGTTAAACATATTAAAAGCTGTTAGTTAATCTGGTTGGAACAAGGCAAAACGAATTTCAGTGAAGCTTACAATAAATGAAGGAATAAGAAGGTTCTCTCAAAGGAGTTCCATCTAAAGCAAGACAAGAATCTGGGCATGCAGACTTAAGGCCCAATGAGAAGATGACACGTCAGTGTACTTTACTGACAGCCGACCTGCCCCAGCCTGACAAGTACCAAAAGTCCTTCGCCTAGCAAATCTACAGAAAGTTGGTGAACTTGCATGGTCTTTCAGCCATTTCTTGACAAGACTTAAAGCTTCAAATAGAGCCGTTTGAGCCAATCAGATACAAGAAGACTTACTTGAGAAGATTCAAATCCAACGGGAAGATTTTCAAGGAAGCCTATAAATACAGAAGGACGTGCACATTTCCAAGCACGGGAAACTCACAAGATCAAAGCTATCTCTACATTCATAACAACTAAGAAGCACTCGAAATTACCTTTGTTTCCCATGTGTTTCACATTTGTAGAGAGCCTAACAAACCTTCTGTAACCAAGCTTAAAAGTTATATCCAAATCTTAGAAAGAGATAATCCAATCCTAAGCCTTGAGCTAAACTTGTAAGGATTATCTCAAAATAGTTGGAACCAAAACCCTACTCAAAACCCTACTCAGTGTTTAGGTTGAGAGCTAGTGTTAAGTGGTGTTAGTAAGCTGATTGTTGTATCAGTCTGAAAGCTGGTTTGTTTTGGGAACTAGGACCTGGAATTTCCTAGTGATCAATCATCCTAAGAGAGGATTAGTTGATCAGTGCACCTTGGCACTATAACACAAGGAATTCCAAGTGAAAGGAATTCTCCAGGACAGTGGACGTAGGAGATTCATCTCTGAACCACTTTATACCTTGTGTTCTTATTATCTGCTTTCCTAAGTGTGTGTTAATCTCAAAGTTTATCAAAGTAAAACGAGTTTTCTAAGGGCTCACTAATCCGCATCTGAAAGCTAATTAGATAGTAGTTCAACTGGAAGTCTTGAGCTTTCAGTGGAGGTATTATCTCAGTAGGCTTTCTCTAAGTAACTCTCAGCAGACCTTCAAGTCCACTGACGAGTTACTGTCTTAAGTAACCTGATAAGTTTTACAAGAAGTTTTAATTTGTAATCACAGGTGTATTCCCCCCCCCCCCCATACACCTGTTTGCTCGTTTCGGGACCAACAGAGTTAAATATTTTATTTATACTCCTATAATTGTCAATGAAAACATGTTGAGGTTACTGTTGGTTTATGCAATGGATTGTTGAATTTTAACTGGAATGTGCCATTTGAATAAATTGATGCTTGTTCTATTTTTTATGGGTTGAAGATTTATAAATAAAGAGATACAAAATGTAGTATTTATAAGCTAAGATTCAAGAGCTCTGATAATAAATTAACAGATGACGTGTGCTAGGTGAAGTACAGCTGGACGAGAGAACTCCGGTTCTTCTTCAACTTCTCCAACCCTTTCAATATTATAGCAAATCTTCAAGGTTAAAGGTGGGTAACACGTATTTGTAAGTGGTTCGAATGTTGTCTAGTTTGGAATTGCATTTATAATATGGTTGTTCTAATATAAATAATGATGATCGACTTTCAAGCTTATTAACTATTATATTATCTAACGAATTACAATTGTTTTGGAGAACTTGAGTTTAATTGAGTAATTAGATTGACTTGACACGTCTATTTGGGCAAAGAGGTATGTCGCCAACTCAAAAACGTATTTATTCAACGCAGGCTTTTACGCCTCTTTATATGGTGTGTGTTACAAGAATGTTAAATGATATGGATTAGTGAACCTTCGGGTCACATGGTGTACCTTCGGGTCACAAGATCGAATAAATGTTAAAGGATATGGATAAGTGAACCTTCGGGTCACATGGTGTACCTTCGGGTCACTAGATCGAATGAATGTTAAGGGATAAGGATCAGTGAACCTTCGGGTCACAAGATCAAAGAATGGTGAATGTTTGGTTAATGATTTCCATGAATGATAGTTACTAGTCTTTGTTTTCAGGTTATTCTAGAGATAAGTATTATTTTCCATTGAGTAAAATATTAGATATATGAATTTAAAATACTATTGGAATATTCATATTATTGTGTACTTCCCGATTAGCATAATGTTCTACAGGGTTATCCACTGAGATTATATCTCACACCCCCATAGTTATTGCAGGTCAAAAGGTACGAGGAGCGGGAGTTGGAACGAGACACAGAGCTTTTCCCAAATGCAGATTTCTAAATTAAAGTTTTATAAGATGCAAACTTTTAAGATTGAATGTAATGTAATTAAGCTTGAACCCTTACGAGGTTTATATTTTAAAGATAAAATATTTCTGCTGCTTAATGTATTATTAAAGTAAAAACGAATTTTTCAAGTTCAGAATTTGGTACTATAAGTGACGAACCGGTCTCGACATGCTCAGACCATTGGCGGTCTAGCGGTTTGGGAGCTGGGAGTTACAATCTGCCTGACAATGAATTATTAATTGTATTAACATATTTATATTGATTCGGATGACAACACATAATTAATCATCATTTTCGGGTAGATGTAAGTTTTCCCTTTGGTTAAAATTGCAACAAAATATTAAATTGAGATTTTGTTTGCAAAAATTCAAATGATTAGATATATTACAATTTGTGAAAAAGTTGTCATTTTATTTGCAGTTAACCTTAGATAAAATTATAATTTTATAATGGTATATTCTGTAAAATTTATAAAATGAGGTGGTGAATTTAGAGCTTTGTGAATTGAGTAAATTAATGGCTGTATATACTTGCTCCCAATAAAAAAATTATATATAAATAAATTTGTATTTGATTTAATTAAGAATTAATAATTTTCATATTTGATTTTTAATAAATAACCAATCTCATATTTGATCTATAAACAATCTCATATTTAATTTGATTAAGAATTAAGAATCTTGGTGTTCAATATTTTTAGTAAAATAAAAAAATAAATTTGTTTGTTTTTAAAGCAATTACATAATAATAATGGAGAAATTATTTTTTAGTCATTTTGCAATAGTCATTTTTTTATCCACGCTGACCAAAAGCATTCTTTTGTTGTCATTTGTGACCAATATACTATTAAGTTAATATCTTTTTTTTTAATTTGCGTTATTCTCCAAATGCAATGTTCTTCATCTCTATCCCCCCCCCCCCCCCAGATGGTCCTATTACATCTTATTGAAAAATTGTTTTTTTATTGTTGTTGCCAATTTTGTGTTGTTTTGAAACTAATTGTCCAGAATGTTGAGACAACACTCTTAGCTTTCTTTTATTTTTTTGCATAATGTATCAAAAGACCCCAAACTATCAGATATTATTTTGAAAGGCCCCTTAACTAATTTTTATTTTAAAAAGCCCTTAAACTATACATTCTTGTTCTATTAGGCCCCTAAACTATTTTTTTGTTTAAAAAAGCCTTTAAATATATGATTATTGATTCATAAGGTCCTTTTGACAATCCATTAAAGACACATTTTTTTGTTGGAATTCAATATTAATAGCATTGAATTTGGTTGATTTGTCATATCTATTACTATACTAAAAGCAGTAAAGTGTGTCAGCCACAAACTTCCCGCCCAAGTTTTGAAGCGCGTGTACTAAACCAAGACTTGGGTTTTCTAATTTAGGCCAAAGAATGGAATACACTGATTTTTTTAATATTTATGGTAATTAGTGGGAAACAAGGACAAGTGTCAAAAATTGTCACAGATAGTATTTCTGCAGTAGAAACCTGTATTTCCATGCATTTGACTAAAATGACAATTTGAATTACAATAATTAGCAATGTTACTGAAATCCAATTTATAAATACAATTTAAAATTTAATAAAATGGAAAAATTGACACAAGACACCTGTATTTCCATGCATTTGACTGAAATTGACAACTGAATTTACAATAATTACCAGAGTTAATGAAATAAAATTTATAAATACAGATAATATTACACATACCCTCAAACAGACACCTGGAATAACATGCAATTAAAAAAAATACATATTGAAATTACATAATACACTGCCTTAAAAAGAGACACCTGGACAAATTATGGACTTCTGAGTTTACTACAAATACATGACATAGCAAAAACATTCCTCCAAAATACCTGTTGGCAGATTTAGCTTACCAGTCAAAGATGTCCTCATTATTTACAAGTATTAACAATATAAATCCTTCAAAAACAATCTGGGCAATAAAAGTCAGATGCATTAAAGTATATGAAGTTCCTGGGTATGCAGGTGGTGACAGGCCATTCAGCATTGAATATGTTTTGCATGATAAAGAGGTACAAATAGTAAAATCAGTCAATATAGAATGTGCATAGCTGCAAATAGAAACATAGAAGTTTATTTTATAGTTAAGTTCATGTAGTCAATGCAAATAGAATATGAATTTATAAACAGTGGAAAATTAATTTCAGCATATTTTATACATCAAATTCAGTGCTAACATAATTACTTATATATAATGCTCCAAAGGTAACATGCATAGTAATTGAACTCATAGATTTGCATTTTCAACATATGAACACTAACCACATTTGTAATTAACATGCAGGGGAATTGTATAGATGGAAGCATTAAGAGGGAATTAATTCCTATATTTTGTCCATTGCTGCGAGAGAGTGGACTATATGCAATTAAGTACTTTGTAGTGACGAATAATACAATGCGCTACAAAACAACATGCAATCAATATAAAATCGTATTTCAAGATCGATCAAAAGTAGTTGCCATAAGTGAGAGTGGATTTCCAGTCTACACATATGAGTTTCAACAATTATCTGATGTTAATAACCGGGAGAACATGGATGAATCAAGGCTCATAGGTAAACAAATTAAATGTTAATTTTAAGTTTTTTCAGCCTATTTTTCACATTTGGTATTAACTTGGATTTGTTAATTTATAGATGTCATTGGAAAGGTTGTCACAGTAGGTCCTATACAAACCAAGGACCTCAAAGATGGACCAACCAAGCACATGGACATTGTACTTGAAGACACAGAGTATGTTTTAATGAATTTAATAATAGAGATAACATTTACACTAAATAGTATATTTATGCAAATATATCATTTTATTTAAGAACAGGAGGAACATGATTGGATGTACACTGTGGGGTAACTTTCCAGACCTACTTAACAACTTTCTAGAAGCATGTGGATCAGAACCTGTGGTTATTATACTTCAAATGTTCAGGCAGAAAGTTTTTAGAGGTAAATAAGCTTATATTTAAAAAACACAGGTAATAGTTTTCTATGCTAAATAGTAAGAGTATACATACAGAGTCTGCATATGTGATTGACTCAGTTCTCATGTTATTATTAAAAATTGAAGCAATAGCAATGCAGTTGAGAACTGTGTTATAACATCCTTTAAAAGGACATCCCAGAAATGCACAAATACTATATCAAAAATTTCCAACAGAATTTTATTCCACTAGCACATGATAATGTTGAAGTGATGTAGAAAAATTCACTTAAAACTTTTAAAAACATATTTTCTTTGACTATTAATTTGTGATTGGGTTTAAATCAGATCAAGTCAATTTATCAAACACATACTATGTCTCTAGACTCATATGTGACAACGGGGCTGAAGAAGTTATTGAATTCAAATCCAGGTTAGCACCAATGTCTTTTCAATATACATTTTTAAAGAGATATTATTTATTTAGCAAATAATTTTGAAATTTAACATATAAAGGATGGGTGAAGAGCGGGAAGATGGAGAAAAGTATGTGTTTTACCTCACCCGAATGCAATTCTAATAGAGAGGGAGTTCGCAGAATGACGAGCTAACGTTCGATGCATAGATCAGCTGAAATACAATCGTGGGGTTAGAATCTATCATAATTTAAATTGACAAATATGCATTAATACAATTCCATGATATGCTTGCTAATATTTAAAAAATGGTGCAAAACTGCAATTAGGAAGCTACTGGGTTCATGCTGAAATGGTTGAAATTATAAGTAAAAATGACTGGTGCTATCTAGCATGTTCTAAGTGCAAGAAGAAGTTGAAACAATGCGCAGGAACATACTATTGTGAATGTTGAGATAGCTTTGAGGAAAACGGAAAAATCCGGTAAAAACTCAATTTTTGTAACAATTTACATATATATATATACAACTTTATACTTATTGTAAAAAAAATTATACACAATGCAGGTACACAATAGGGGTAAAAGTTGCTGATAACACAGATGAGACAAAATTCATAATCTGGGATAATGAAGCATCAACTCTTATTGGTAAAGAAGCTAATGAATTGAGAGATGAAGTGATTAAGGTAAGATTATACATTTTTTAATAATTTTTTAAAATTTACCAAATTGCATTTAATTCTTACATTTGGTGTCATAGTCAAACTTAGAAGGGACACCATCAGAAATTTTAATGTTGTGTGGAAAGAGAGCATTGTTTAAAGTACAAGTGAGGGCTGAGCAAGTGCGTAGGAATAACGGACCCTATACCGTAATGAAGTTAACAAATGACTCAAAACTGATTTCTAAATTTGCAGCTGAATTGAATGGCAATGAGGTACAATAATATTGTTAAAGTGTTTTTTTGTTCAAATAAATGTAATTACTGTTGGAGTTATACGTGAAAGTATGCTTTTACTTTGTATAACTCGTGTATCAAACACTTATTTTATGAGAATAATTCTTTTATCACATTTGCTTTAGTTATGATTGAATGTTGAATATCTATTGCAAATCGTTCAATATATGGTACTTGTTACATTGTAGTTAATGTGGTGATACCCGATCACGGAAGACAACATTAACAGTTTTCTTGTAACTAAACGTACATTTTCACGACCTAGGTGGAATTGAACAATCCGCCGTGAAAGGTCGATGTGTAAGGCTCTGATTGGTCTGTCTTGACTAAGAGATTGCACTAGCACATTTAGTATGTGTTGAAGAGGACCTACAGCGAGGATAAACTCTTCTGTTCTGAAATGTGAAGAATTAGACCTCAGTGGTTGTTGATTTTTTAATCTCCATCACTTAAATAGGACCGTGTGTGCTTAATGGTTACTGTTTTGATTCATGTTGGGTGAGAATCATTGTGACTTCGAACCTTGTGCTTTGGGCAGTAATATTAATCATACGACGGTTGCTAAGATTTAATACGGAGAAACGCGTGCGAGTACGGATTGTGTGATTAGTCCCCTTGGTGGGCTCAGAAGTTTTATCGTACCAAATCTTGCAAGTGAAGAATCAATTTCTTCGGTACGGATAATAATGTTGAGCTGTCTTTACTCCAAGGTGAAATATATTAATTAATTTAGAGCTATTCAGAAGCTTAATTAATTAATGGACTTGATAATCTTAAACGCGGGAAATAATAATCGTGAGCCCATATTATCGTAATATGGATTAAGATGGATAGTGCAATATTAATTTATTAGTGGTAATAATTAATATTAATGGATTGAATTATATTGGGGCTCAATATTGAAATTCAGAAGTCCATTAGGAGGTCCAATCTTAATTCTCCTTAAAGGCCCCTCAAGTAGCCCATTAAGTAGCCCAGTAACGATAAGGTGATTAAAATAAAAAGATAATAATATGCTAATTTTTCTTCTTTATTTTCAAAAATTGTAATATTAGGGAAGAAGAGATTTAGTTGATTTTCTTGGAAAGATATTATGGAAGATAAGTATTCTTGGAATACAAGATTATCTCATATATTCAAGAAGATCCAAATCTTAGATTCTTGGTCTATTATTTTCGAAAATTACAAGTAATATGGAGGGTGAGATTTTTGTGGAATATTTTATTATGGAGAAAAGAATATATGGGATATATTCATGATTTCTTAGAGCCTAAGAAAAGATTTTCTCCAAGGCCCAAATAACCTCAAAAATTCGGCCACTCCTAATTATAAATAGGGGGTGATTATTTCATCCCCAAGTACATAATTCCATGTGTTGGAAAAATCAAGAGCATAGATATTTTTCTTTTTCCTTAGTTATTTAAATTATTCGAAAGCATCTCCCACCGGTGATCGAATAAGGCGGAAGGGAAATACTTGAGAAGGTTTTTGGGTTGATAAAGCGCGTACGTGTTTGTCCCGTTTTATTCAAAGGCCAAGTTCTACGAGAGGTACGTAAGTCACATATTTTCTTGTTTATTCCGCCATAGATTATATGTGAATTAATTAAACATGCATGATGATAAATTAGTTGTTGGAATTATTATTTGAATTAATTAGGATTAATTCATGCTAGTAATAATTGTATTTAAATTTCATCCCGAATAGATTCCGGGCACCCTTATTTTCCCAACAACTGGTATCAGAGCCACGGTTTCGGGCTCTGATCTTTAAATTGTTAGACATTAAATTGAAATTGGATAGTAGGATTGCTAGATCTTTTTTGCAGGTATCCAATTGTCATGGTTTTAATGTTGTTAATTTTTCATGCGTGTGAATTAATTGTTTTTAATTCGATTCGTTCGAATTCATTTTTCTTGTGAGAAAATCCACGAGTAGATTAGTTGGTTTTATTTTAATTTGATCATTGTAATAGACTAGTCTAGATCTAGTATTTATTTTTTTTGTAAAATAAATTGTAACCGGATCGTGACGAAGAATGAAGAATTAAAGACGGCGTACCCGGATGACGCATGCATGCGTGACGCGTGAATGGACGTAAAATCATGCATGGGGTGAAGAAAACGAGAACGAACGGCGAAACCCGGCGCACGGGGTGCGCAAGGCGCACGACCCGCGCGTGACGGGTGCTTGACGCCGCACGGGCGCGCGCGAGAGGCTCAGTCTCTCGACGCTCGGCGCCCCGGCGCTCGGCGCTCGGCACTCGGCAGTCAGCGCTTCGGCGCTTCGGCTGCTTGGCCGAGAGGCGCGCGGGCCCACTTCATCGGCCGACGCGCGCCGTATCTCGGGCCGTGGAATTTTTTCGAATCTGTTTTTTTCGTGTGATTTTAAACGTCGTCCCGAATTCCAAACGATGTTGTTTTTGATGAAGTGTTGTTGTTCGAGTGGGAGCGTGTCGAGACGAATGACGGAAAGCAACAAGGACGATTTTTTGCATCAAGACGTGAAGAAATTAAACCGTGACAATTGGATTTGAGTGCTCCAATGTGTTTAATTTTGTTTTGATGGATGTTTTATTTCGTGCACTTATTATTAATTGTTAATATGTGTTTGCATGAATTTAATTGTCCAAGAAAAACCTTACTTTTGAAAATTACTAAGTATGTTTATTTAATTGCAATTTTATTCCGGATATTAAAATTGGATTAATTTGACCTCCATAATTTATTTATTTGTGAAGTTCTTTTGGAATACATTTCCCCCTCGGATCGGCCAAGAGAACGGATTTCACATGAATAAATTCCGAAAGGGTGATTGTGGATTATTACTAGTGGCGGTATTGACCCTCACCACGAGTGGCTTGCTCAAAGCGAAATAATAATCATGTATTTAATTATGGTTATTACTTAGGCATAGGAAATTGATATTAATTTACTCCCCTCGGAGTCCCTGTCAATTTCTATGTGGTCAAAGTGGGAGCCAACTATTAATTTTGAATTAAGGATTTGTAACTTTTAAGTTTGTGATCCGCTTGAATGTATTTAAATGTATAGACCACCCCTCGTGGCGCATTTAAATTGTTTCGAGATGTTGGCTGATGCATGATTATATTGTTTTAAGGTTTCAATATAATTGATGTGATCGAATTATGTGATAATTTCGTATTTTTCTAGATATTGATACGTATGTTTTATTCTCAGTTCATCATGTCGCAACCTTTTAATCCATTGTTTAGTATACTTAAAGATAACAAACTTGTTGGTGAGAACTATGTTGATTGGAAACGTAATCTTGATATTGTCCTAACCGCTCAACACCACAAATGGGTACTTACTACTCCTAAGCCCCAAGAGCCTGCCGAAGATGCGAGCAAGTCGGTCAAGAAAGAGCATAAGAGTTGGTTAGACTCCGATGAGATGGTTTGGTGTACTATTCTGGCTTCAATGTCAGATGTGTTGCAACACCAACACCAACACATGGAGACCGCCTCTGAGATAATGCTCAATCTTGAAGCGATGTTTAAACATCAGAACCGTACAGCTAGGCAAATCTGTTGGGAAAATAGGGGTGCCCGGAATCTATTCGGGATGAAATTTAAATACAATTATTACTAGCATGAATTAATCCTAATTAATTCAAATAATAATTCCAACAAGTAATTTTCATCATGCATGTTGAATTAATTTCACATATTAACTAGGCGGAATAAACAAGTAAATATGCGATTAACGTACCTCTTGTAGAATTGGCCTTTGGATATACGGGACAATTACGATCTCGCTCTATCAACCCAAAGTCTTCTCAAGTATTTCCCTTTTCACCTCACTTGATCACCGGTGGGAGATGCTTTCAAGTAATTTAATAAACTAAGGAAAAAGAAAAATATCTATGCTTCTTGATTTTTTCAACACATGGAATTATGTATTTGGGGATGAAATAATCATCCCCTATTTATAGATGAAGTGGACGAAATTTTTAATATTTTATGGGCCTGGAGAAAATCTTTTCTTAGTCTCTAAGAAATCTTGAATATATCTCATATATTCTTTTCTCCATAATAAAATATTCCACAAAAATCTCACTCACCTAATTAAGGGGTATTTTTCGAAAAACATAGAAGAAAATCACAAGATTTTGATCTTCTTGAATATATGAGATAATCTTGTATTCCTAGAATACTTATCCTCCATAATATCTTTCCAAGAAAATTAACAAAATCTTTTCTCTCCTAACAAACATTATTTTCGAAAAATATAAGAAAAAATCAGCAAGATATTATCTTTTTATTTTAATCACCTTATCATTATTGGGCTACTTGAGGGGCCTTTAAGGAGAATTAAGATCGGACCTCCTAATGGACTTCTGAATTTCAATATTGAACTCCAATATAATTCAGCCCATTAATATTAATTATTACCACTAATAAATTAATATTGCACTATCCATCTTAATCCATATTACGATAATATGGGCTCCCGGTTATTATTTCCCGCGTTTAAGATTATCAAGTCCATTAATTAATTGAGCTTCTGAATAGCTCTAAATTAATTAATGTATTTCACCTTGGAGTAAAGACAACTCAACATTATTATCCGTACCGAAGAAACTGATTCTTCACTTGCAAGATTTGGTACGATAAAACTTCTGAGCCCACCAAGGGGACTAATCACACGAGCCGTACTCGCACGCGTTTCTCTGTATTAAATCTTAGCAACCGTCGTATGATTAATATTACTACCCAAGACACAAAGTTCGAAGTCGCAATGATTCTCACCCAACATGAATCAAAGCAGTAACCATTAAGCACACACGGTCCTATTTAAGTGACGAAGATTAAGAAATCAACAACCACTGAGGTCTAATTCTTCACCTTTCAGAACATAAGAATTTATCCTCGCTGTAGGTCCTCTTCAACACATACTAAATGTGCCAGTGCAATCTCTTAGTCAAGACAGACCAATCTGAGCCTTACACATCGACCTTTCACGACGGATTGTTCAATTCCACCTAGGTCGTGAAAATGTACGTTTAGTTACTTGCAAACTGTTAATGTTGTCTTCCGTGATCGGGTATCACCACATTAACTACAATGTAACATGTACTACATATTGAACGGTTTGCAATAGAAATTCAACATTCAATCATAACTAAAGCAAATGCGATAAAAGAATTATTCTCATAAAACGAGTGTTTGATACACGAGTTATAAAAAGTAAAAGCATACTTTCACGTATAACTCCAACAATCTCCCACTTATACTTAAAGTCTGCTTTTAGTATACATCACGCATGTCTTAGTGTAGTAGCTCTACGTGACATCTCATGTCAACCTACACTAACCTAATAATTCCTCCCACTTATACTTAAAGCAGATTGGCAATAGTCTTGACTCCCATTCCATCCACATGTCTCTCGAATCTAGTCTGAGGCAGACCCTTTGTGAATGGATCCGCTAGGTTGTCACCCGACGCTATCTTTGCCACCTCTATATCTCCTCTCTTAACGATTTCTCGTATAAGATGGTATTTTCTTTCTATGTGTTTGCTGGCCTTGTGGGCTCTCGGTTCCTTTGAATTTGCAACTGCTCCGGCATTGTCACAAAAGACAGTTATCTTGTCGGGCAAATTCGGAACAACGTCCAAGTCCACTAAGAAGTTCTTGAGCCAAACTGCCTCTTTCGCTGCTTCACAAGTAGCTACATACTCGGCTTCCATGGTCGAATCGGCGATGCATTTTTGCTTTACGCTTCTCCATGAAATGGCTCCTCCTCCCATGCAAAACACACAACCCGAGGTTGACTTTCTTGAGTCTATGTTTGATTGGAAATCTGAGTCCGTGTATCCTACGGGAACTAGACTATCTGACTGGTAAATCAGCATCCGCTCCCGAGTTCTTTTCAGATACCTCAAGATGCACTTTACGGCAGTCCAATGGTCTTTCCCGGGATTACTTTGATATCTTGCCACCATGCCTACGGCAAAGCAGATATCCGGTCTCGTACACAACATTGCATACATAAGGCTTCCTACGGCCGAAGCGTACGGAACACCTTTCATGTCATCTATCTCCGCTTGCGTCTTAGGGCTCATTTCTTTTGATAGATGGATTCCGTGCCTAAAAGGTACAAAACCTTTCTTGGAATCTTGCATGCTGAAACGCTTCAAAACAGTGTCAATGTATGAAGCTTGCGATAAGCCCAACATCCTCTTCTTGCGATCGCGAGTGATCTTGATCCCAAGGATGTGACCGGCTTCCCCTAAGTCCTTCATATCAAATTGTTTTGACAGGCATACCTTTACGTCTGACAATACCTTTACATTGTTTCCAATGAGCAGAATATCGTCTACGTATAATACTAAGAATACCACCGCAGTTCCGTCACGCTTCTTATACACACAACTTTCGAACTCGTTTTGATCAAACCCATAAGACTTAATCACTTGATCAAAACACTGGTTCCAAGTACGCGATGCTTCCTTAAGTCCGTAAATGGATCTCTTGAGCTTGCATACGAGATTCTCTAGGCCTTTTTCAATGAAACCTTTGGGCTGTTGCATATAGATATCTATCCCGTCAAGACTTCCGTTAAGGAAAGCCGTCTTAACATCCATTTGCCAGATCTCGTAATCTAGGTAAGCAGAGATCGACAAGAGAATACGGATGGACTTAAGCATAGCTACAGGCGAAAAGGTTTCCTCATAATCGATCCCTTCTTTCTGAGTATATCCTTTGGCCACAAGCCTTGCTTTGAAGGTTTCAACCCTTTCATCCTGTCCTCTTTTCCTCTTGTACACCCACTTGCATCCAATGGGTTCTACCCCACTGGGTGGCTCGACCAACTCCCACACTTGATTATGATCCATCGAACCCATCTCGGCTTCCATTGCCGTTTGCCACGACTCCGCGTCTTTGTCTTGGATTACCTCGTCGTACGTCCATGGGTCTGATTCAACACCGGGAACCAAATCCAAAGATTCTCCTATCCCCATGAATCTCTCGGGTTGCCTAGGAACCCTCCCATTACGATGGGGTTCCGGTTGTGAAGATGTGACGTGTGGTACATCATCTTGTTTACTTGGTATCGAGGTTTGACCTCTCAATTCTTCTAAGGTAATTTCACTTTTAGGTTTCCGATTGTTCATATAGTCTTCCTCCAAGAATTTAAAGTGTGTACTAATCACGGTCTTTTGATCCTTGGGAATACAGAACATACACCCTTTCGTTCCCGCAGGGTATCCTATAAACAGCCTTAATTCCGAACGTGGATCCAACTTACCGGCTTCCTTGTCTAGCACGTATGCCGGACAACCCCAAATCCGCAAATGTCTTAGACTGGGCTTGCGCCCGGTCCACAATTCCATTGGGGTTTTAGGAACCGATTTGGATGGCACCAAGTTTAGAATATAAGCCACCGTTTCCAAGGCGTTACCCCAAAACGACTTGGGTAAATCCGAATAACTCATCATGGATCTGACCATCTCTAAAAGAGTTCGGTTTCTTCGTTCCGCCACACCGTTCTGTTGAGGGGTTCCCGGTGCGGTCAACTGGGATACGATCCCTTCGTCCGATAGGTAGTTCAAGAATTCATCGCTGAGGTATTCGCCTCCATGATCTGATCGTAGAAACTTGATACTCTTTTCCCTATGTTTCTCGGCTTCGGCCTTAAACTCTTTAAACTTTTCAAAAGTTTCAGACTTATGCCGCATAAGGTAAATGTACCCATATCTTGAGTAATTGTCAATGAAGGTAACGAAATACTCATACCCCATTCTCGCTTTGATCGTCATTGGACCACACACATCGGTATGAACGAGTTCTAACACTTCCGTGGCTCTATTCCCCTTGGCTCCAAATGCCCTCTTGGTCATCTTACCCTCTAAACAGGATTCACAAGTTGGAAATGGCTCGACTTGGAGCGATTCCAAGGATCTGTCTTTCACCAATCTCTCTATCCGTTTTAGATTAATATGACCTAGTCTAAGATGTCATAGAAGTGTTTCGTTCATCTTCGAAGAACGCTTTCTTTTATTACTCAAAATGATCGACGTGTTATTAGATTCATTATTTGAGTGGTGTGCACACTTAATCGTATAGAGATTGTTTACCAACGTTCCATGACAGATAACATCATTCTTAAAAGAAACGGTAATAACTTTATTAAAAGTAACTGAACATCCATCAAAAAACAACTTAGAAACCAAAATTAAATTCTTCCTAAAGTTCGGAACTTATAAAATATCTCTTAAAATTAAAACTCTATCTTCAAAAGATAGGTGCACTACTCCCACTGCTTCGGCTGCCACTCTCGTAGTATCCCCCAAAGTGGTGGTGATCTCATTCTTGTTAAGTCGCCGGGTTAGCTGGAACCCCTGAAGAGTGAAACAAATATGATCAGTTGCCCCGGTATCCACTACCCAAATGTAGGCAGCATACGCCGCAACATATGTTTCAACGACTAAAGCATGAGACTTACCTTTCTTTACCGTCTTCTTAGGCTTAGAACAGGTAGACCTCCAATGTCCTCTTTCCCCACAATTGAAGCAATTACTCTTACCGGATATCTTCACGCCGTACGGCTTGAAAGCTCTTTTCTTGCCTCCAAAAGTGAGTCTACTGGTTTGGTTCCGATCAACCACCTCCTTCTCAATCTTACCCTCCATTGGCCTAGATTTCGAGAAAAGGCTCTTGATCACCAAAGCCTCGTCCCTACTCCCCAAGTATGACTCTACCGTTATCAGGGCTTTGAGCAGGGTATCTAAAGTGAACTTGTGTTCAGATAACACGTATTCCCAAAAGAACCCATCAAAACTACTCGATAGCTTTAGGAGTATCGAATCAATTTGACTTTCTTCACTTTGTCCGGCACCAAGAAACTCGAGTTTCTCAAACTCACGTCAAAAATTTAGAACATGATCCCTTACAGGTGTTCCCTTCACCATTTCCTTCGTGAACTTCTCACGAATGGTGAACAGATTCGCCATGGGGTTCTGATGTTGAAACATCTCTTCAAGGCTATTCATGATGTCAACAGCCGCTTCAATGCCTTCATGAATGCGCTTCAAATCTTCAGACATGAATGTCAAGATGATGTGCTTCATGTGCTCATTGGAATGCTTCCAATCATCGAATATCGCCCTTTCCCCATTACTTGACTTATCATTAGGTTTCTTGGGTACGTCAATATCCAATGGTGTTCTTGCGCAGGAAGGACCATGTTTATATTACGTTTCCAATCAACATAGTTTTCACCAACAAGTTTGTTATCTTTAAGTATACTAAACAGTGGATTAAAAGGTTGAGACATGATGATCTGAGAATAAAACATACATTCATATCAATATCTAGAAAAATATGAAATTATCACATAATTTTGATCACATCAATTATATTGAAACCTTAAAACAATATAATCACGCATCAGCCAACATCTCGAAACAATTTAAATGCGCCACGAGGGGTGGTCTATACATTTAAATACATTCAAGCGGATCACAACTTAAAAGTTACAAATCCTTAATTCAAAATTAATAGTTGGCTCCCACTTTGACCACATAGAAATTGACAGGGACTCCGAGGGGAGTAAGTTAATATCAATTTCCTATGCCTAAGTAATAACCATAATTAAATACAGGATTATTATTTCGCTTTGAGCAAGCCACTCGTGGTGAGGGTCAATACTGCCACTAGTAATAATCCACAATCATCCTTTCGGAATTTATTCATGTGAAATCTGTTCTTTTGGCCGATCCGAGGGAGAAATGTATTCCAAAAGAACTTCATAAATAAATAAATTATGGAGGTCAAATTAATCCAATTTTAATATCCGGAATAAAATTGCGATTATAAAAAAAACATACTTAGTAATTTTCGAAAGTAAGGTTTTTCTTGGACAATTAAATTCATGCAAACACATATTAACAAATAATAATAGGTGCATGAAATAAAACATCCATCAAAACAAAATTAAACACATTGGAGCACTCGAATCCAATTGTCACGGTTTAATTTCTTCACGTCTTGATGCGAAAAATCATCCTTGTTGCTTTCCGACGTTCGTCTCGACATGCTCCCACTCGAACAGCAACACTTCATCAAAAACAGCATCGTTTGGGGTTCGGGACGACGTTTAAAATCACACGGAAAAAAACATGAACTGAAAAATTCCACGGCCCGAGATACGGCGCGCGTCGGCCCACGAAGTGGGCCCGCGCGCCTCCCGGCCCAAAAAGCGTTGAAGCACTGCTGGAAGCACGCCGAAGCGCAGCCCCGAGGCGCACCCGAGGTGCTGCACGGAGGCACGCCGAGGCGCCGCCCGGAGCGCCCCGAGGCACTGCAGGCCTCGCTCGAGGCGCGCGCGCGTGTGCGCGCGGCGCCGGCCTCCCGTCGCGCACGGCGTGCGCCGTGCACCCTCGTGCGCCATTTTTCGCCGTTCGTCCTCGTCACCCCTTGCATGATTTTACGTCCATACACGCGCCACGCTTGTATGCATCGTCCAGGTACGCCGTTTTTAATTCTTCGTTCTTCGTCACGATCCGGTTACAATTTATTTTTACAAAAAAAATAAATACTAGATCTAGACTAGTCTATTACAATGATCGAATCAAAATAAAAACAACTAATCTACTCGTGGATTTTCTCACGAGAAAAACGAATTCGAACGAATCGAATTAAAAAACAATTAATTCACACGCATGAAATTAACAACATTAAAACCATGACAATTGGATACCTGCAAAAAAGATCTAACAATTCTACTATCCAATTTCAATTTAATGTTTAACAATTTAAATTCCAATTTAAAGATCATAGCCCGAAACCGTGGCTCTGAAACCAGTTGTCGGGAAAATATGGGTGCCCGGAATCTATTCGGGATGAAATTTAAATACGAATTTAAATACAATTATTACTAGCATGAATTAATCCTAATTAATTCAAATAATAATTCCAACAACTAATTTTCATCATGCATGTTGAATTAATTTCACATATTAACTAGGCGGAATAAACAAGTAAATATGCGATTAACGTACCTCTTGTAGAATTGGCCTTTGGATATACGGGACAATTACGATCTCGCTCTATCAACCCAAAGCCTTCTCAAGTATTTCCCTTTTCACCTCACTTGATCACCGGTGGGAGATGCTTTCAAGTAATTTAATAAACTAAGGAAAAAGAAAAATATCTATGCTTCTTGATTTTTTCAACACATGGAATTATGTACTTGGGGATGAAATAATCATCCCCTATTTATAGATGAAGTGGCCGAAATTTTTAATATTTTATGGGCCTGGAGAAAATCTTTTCTTAGTCTCTAAGAAATCTTGAATATATCTCATATATTCTTTTCTCCATAATAAAATATTCCACAAAAATCTCACTCAACTAATTAAGGGGTATTTTTCGAAAAACATAGAAGAAAATCACAAGATTTGGATCTTCTTGAATATATGAGATAATCTTGTATTCCTAGAATACTTATCCTCCATAATATCTTTCCAAGAAAATCAACAAAATCTTTTCTCTCCTAACAAACAATATTTTCGAAAAATATAAGAAAAAATCAGCAAGATATTATCTTTTTATTTTAATCACCTTATCATTATTGGGCTACTTAATGGGCTACTTGAGGGGCCTTTAAGGAGAATTAAGATCGGACCTCCTAATGGACTTCTGAATTTCAATATTGAGCCCCAATATAATTCAGCCCATTAATATTAATTATTACCACTAATAAATTAATATTGCACTATCCATCTTAATCCATATTACGATAATATGGGCTCCCAGTTATTATTTCCCGTGTTTAAGATTATCAAGTCCATTAAGTAATTGAGCAACTGAATAGCTCTAAATTAATTAATATATTTCACCTTGGAGTAAAGACTGCTCAACATTATTATCCGTACCGAAGAAACTGATTCTTCACTTGCAAGATTTGGTACGATAAAAATTCTGAGCCCTCCAAGGGGACTAATCACACGAGCCGTACTCGCACGCGTTTCTCCATATTAAATCTTAGCAACCGTCGTATGATTAATATTACTGCCCAAGACACAAAGTTCGAAGTCGCAATGATTCTCACCCAACATGAATCAAAGCAGTAACCATTAAGCACACACGGTCCTATTTAAGTGACGAAGATTAAGAAATCAACAACCACTGAGGTCTAATTCTTCACCTTTCAGAACAGAAGAATTTATCCTCGATGTATGTCCTCTTCAACACATACTAAATGTGCTAGTGCAATCTCTTAGTCAAGACAGACCAATCTGAGCCTTACACATCGACCTTTCACGGCGGATTGTTCAATTCCACCTAGGTCGTGAAAATGTACGTTTAGTTACTTGCAAACTGTTAATGTTGGCTTCCGTGATCGGGTATCACCACATTAACTACAATGTAACATGTACTACATATTGAACGGTTTGCAATAGAAATTCAACATTCAATCATAACTAAAGCAAATGCGATAAAAGAATTATTCTCATAAAACGAGTGTTTGATACACGAGTTATACAAAGTAAAAGCATACTTTCACGTATAACTCCAACAAAATCACCATGCAAAAGATGCTTTCGTTGAAGATGGTGGAAGGTTCGCCCGTAAGGGATCACATTATCGAGATGATGGGTTATCTCAACAAGTACTTGGTGCGGAATTTGATCTCCCTACTAAGGTCGACTTCGTTCTTCATTCTCTGTTCAAAGAGCTTTGAGCAGTTTCAGTTGAACTATCAAATGAATGACCGGGCAAATAGTTTGCCTGAGCTCTTGCAAGCTTTGGTATCGGTGGAGACGTTAATGGATCATCAAACTATTGCTATGGTGGTAAACGGTCCGTCTGCCTCTTCGGGTCCCAAGGGAGGAAAGAAGAGAAAGAGGACGAAAGGCCAGACCCAAGCAAATCCAACCGTTGCGAAACCCAAGGCAAATGGAGAAGGAGGTGGAAAGAAAGCTGCTAAGGGTAAGTGCTTCAATTGTGGTGAAAAGGGACATTTGAGGGCGACCTGTTCTAAGCCTAAGAAGGCGGTAAAGAAAGGTAAGTCTCATGCTTTAGTCGTTGAAACATATGTTGCGACGTATACTGCCCATGTTTGGGTAGTGGATACCGGGGCAACTGATCATATTTGTTTCACTCTTCAGGGGTTCCCGCTAACCCAGCGACTTAGCAAGAATGAGATCACCATCACTTTGGGCGATGCTATGAGAGTGGCAGCCGAAGCAGTGGGAGCCGTGCACCTATCTTTTGAAGATAGAGTTTTAATTTTAAGAGATGTTTTATACGTTCCGAACTTTATGAACGAAATACTTCTATGGCATCTTAGACTAGGTCATATTAATCTAAAGCGGATAGAGAGATTGGTGAAAGATGGATCCTTGGAATCATTCCAAGTTGAACCGTTTCCAACTTGTGAATCCTGTTTAGAGGGTAAGATGACCAAGAAGGCATTTGGAGCCAAGGGGAATAGAGCCACGGAAGTGTTAGAACTCGTTCATACCGATGAGTGTGGTCTAATGACGATCAAAGCGAGAATGGGGTATGAGTATTTCGTCACCTTCATTGACGATTACTCGATATATGGGTATATTTACCTTATGAGGCATAAGGCTGAAACTTTTGATAAGTTCAAAGGAGTTTAAGGCCGAAGCCGAGAAACATAGGGAAAAGAGTATCAAGTTTCTACGATCAGATCGTGGAGGCGAATACCTCAGCGATGAATTCTTGAACTACTTATCGGACGAAGGGATTGTATCCCAGTTAACCGCACCGGGAACCCCTCAACAGAACGGTGTGGCGGAACAAAGAAACCGGACTCTTTTAGAGATGGTCAGATCCATGATGAGTTATTCGGATTTACCCAAGTCATTTTGGGGTAACGCCTTGGAAACGACGGCTTACATTCTGAACTTGGTGCCATCCAAATCGGTTCCTAAAACCCCAATGGAATTATGGACCGGGCGCAAGCCCAGTCTAAGATATTTACGGATTTGGGGTTGTCCGGCATACGTGCTAGACAAGGAAGCCGGTAAGTTGGATCCACGTTCGGAATTAAGGCTGTTTATAGGATACCCTGCGGGAACGAAAGGGTGTATGTTCTATAGTTCCAAGGATCAAAAGACTGTGATTAGTACACACTTTAAATTCTTGGAGGAAGACTATATGAACAATCGGAAGCCTAAAAGTGAAATTACCTTAGAAGAATTGAGAGGTCAAACCTCAATACCAAGTATACAAGATAATGTGCCACATGTCACATCTTCACAACCGGAACCCCGTCGTAGTGGGAGGATTGCTAGGCAACCCGAGAGATTCATGGGGATAGGAGAATCTTCGGATTTGGTTCCCAGCAATGAATCAGACCCATGGATATACGACGAGGAAATCCAAGATAAAGACGCGGAGTCATGGCAAACGGCAATGGAAACTGAGATGGGTTCGATGGATCATAATCAAGTGTGGGAGTTGGTCGAACCACCCAATGGGGTAGAACCCATTGGATGCAAGTGGGTGTACAAGAGGAAAAGAGGACCGGACGGAAGGGTTGAGACCTTCAAATCAAGACTTGTGGCCAAAGGGTATACTCAGAAAGAAGGGATCGATTATGAGGAAACCTTTTCGCCTGTAGCTATGCTTAAGTCCATCCGTATTCTCTTGTCGATCGTTGCGCACCTAGATTACGATATCTGGCAAATGGATGTCAAGACAGCTTTCCTTAACGGAAGTCTTGACAGGATAGATATCTATATGCAACAGCCCAAAGGTTACATTGAAAAAGGCCAAGAGAATCTCGTATGCAAGCTTAAGAAATCCATTTATAGACTTAAGCAAGCATCGCGTACTTGGAACCAGTGTTTTGATCAAGTGATTAAGTCATATGGGTTTGATCAAATCGAGTTCGAAAGTTGTGTGTATAAGAAGCGTGACGGAACTGCGGTGGTATTCTTAGTATTATACGTAGACGATATTCTGCTCATTGGAAACAATGTAAAGGTATTGTCAGACGTAAAGGTATGGCTGTCAAAACAATTTGATATGAAGGACTTAGGGGAAGCCGGTCACATCCTTGGGATCAAGATCACTCGCGATCGCAAGAAGAGGAAGTTGGGCTTATCGCAAGCTTCATACATTGACACTGTTTTGAAGCGATTCAGCATGCAAGATTCCAAGAAAGGTTTTGTACCTTTTAGGCACGGAATCCATCTATCGAAAGAAATGAGCCCTAAGACGCAAGCGGAGATAGATGACATGAAAGGTGTTCTGTACGCTTCGGCCGTAGGAAGCCTTATGTATGCAATGTTGTGTACGAGAACGGATATCTGCTTTGCCGTGGGCATGGTGGCAAGATATAAAAGTAATCCCGAGAAAGACCATTGGACTGCCGTAAAGTGCATCTTGAGGTATCTGAAAAGAACTCGTGAGCGGATGCAGATTTACCAGTCAGATAGTCTAGTTTCCATGGGATACACGGACTCGGATTTCCAATCAGACATAGACTCAAGAAAGTCAACCTCGGGTAGTGTGTTTTGCATGGGAGGAGGAGCCATTTCATGGAGAAGCGTTAAGCGGAAATGCATCGCCGATTCGACCATGGAAGCCGAGTATGTAGCTGCTTGTGAAGCAGCGAAAGAGGCAGTTTGGCTCAAGAACTTCTTAGTGGACTTGGACGTTGTTCCGAATTTGCCCGACAAGATAACTGTATTTTGTGACAATGCCGGAGCAGTTGCAAATCCATGATATGCTTGCTGATATTTTAAAAATGGTGCAAAACTGCAGTTAGGAAGCTACTGGGTTCATGCTGAAATGGTTGAAATTATAAGTAAAAATGACTGGTGCTATCTAGCATGTTCTAAGTGCAAGAAGAAGTTGGAACAATGCGCAGGAACATACTATTGTGAATGTTGCGATAGCTTTGAGGAAAACGGAAAAATCAGCTAAAAACTCAATTTCTGTAACAATTTACATATATATATACAACTTTATACTTATTGTAAAAAAAAATTATACACAATGGAGGTACGCAATAGGGGTAAAAGTTGCTGATAACACAGATAAGACAAAATTCATAATCTGGGATAATGAAGCATCAACTCTTATTGGTAAAGAAGCTAATGAATTGAGAGATGAAGTGATTAAGGTAAGATTATACATTTTTTAATAATTTTTTAAAATTTACCAAATTGCATCTAATTCTTACATTTGGTGTCATAGTCAAACTTAGAAGGGACACCATCAGAAATTTTAATGTTGTGTGGAAGGAGGGCATTGTTTAAAGTACAAGTGAGGGCTGAGCAAGTGCGTAGGAATAACGGACCCTATACCGTAATGAAGTTAACAAATGACTCAAAACTGATTTCTAAATTTGCACCTGAATTGAATGGCAATGAGGTACAATAATATTGTTAAAGTGTTTTTTTGTTCAAATAAATGTAATTACTGTTGGAGTTATACGTGAAAGTATGCTTTTACTTTGTATAACTCGTGTATCAAACACTTGTTTTATGAGAATAATTCTTTTATCACATTTGCTTTAGTTATGATTGAATGTTGAATATCTATTGCAAATCGTTCAATATATGGTACTTGTTACATTGTAGTTAATGTGGTGATACCCGATCACGGAAGACAACATTAACAGTTTCCTTGTAACTAAATGTACATTTTCACGACCAAGGTGGAATTGAACAATCCACCGTGAAAGGTCGATGTGTAAGGCTCAGATTGGTCTGTCTTGACTAAGAGATTGCACTAGCACATTTATTATGTGTTGAAGAGGACCTACAGCGAGGATAAATTCTTCTGTTCTGAAATGTGAAGAATTAGACCTCAGTGGTTGTTGATTTCTTAATCTCCGTCACTTAAATAGGACTGTGTGTGCTTAATGGTTACTGCTTTGATTCATGTTGGGTGAGAATCATTGTGACTTCGAACCTTGTGCTTTGGGCAGTAATATTAATCATAGGACGGTTGCTAAGATTTAATACGGAGAAACGCATGCGAGTACAGCTCGTGTGATTAGTCCCCTTGGTGGGCTCAGAAGTTTTATCGTACCAAATCTTGCAAGTGAAGAATCAGTTTCTTCGGTACGGATAATAATGTTGAGCTGTCTTTACTCCAAGGTGAAATATATTAATTAATTTAGAGCTATTCAGAAGCTTAATTAATTAATGGACTTGATAATCTTAAACGCGGGAAATAATAACTGAAGCCCTTATTATCGTAATATGGATTAAGATGGATAGTGCAATATTAATTTATTAGTGGGAATAATTAATTTTAATGGATTGAATTATATTGGGGCTCAATATTGAAATTCAGAAGTCCATTAGGAGGTCCAATCTTAATTCTCCTTAAAGGCCCCTCAAGTAGCCCAATAACGATAAGGTGATTAAAATAAAATGATAATAATATGCTGATTTTTCTTCTTTATTTTCGAAAATTGTAATATTAGGGAAGAAGAGATTTTGTTGATTTTTTTGGAAAGATATTATGGAAGATAAGTATTCTTGGAATACAAGATTATCTCATATATTCAAGAATTCTCCAAGGCCCAAATAACCTAAAAAATTCGGCCACTCCTAATTATAAATAGGGGGTGATTATTTCATCCCCAAGTACATAATTCCATGTGTTGGAAAAATCAAGAGCATAGATATTTTTCTTTTTCCTTAGTTATTTAAATTATTCGAAAGCATCTCCCACCGGTGATCGAATAAGGCGAAAGGGAAATACTTGAGAAGGTTTTTGGGTTGATAAAGCGCGTACGTGTTTGTCCCGTTTTATTCAAAGGCCAAGTTCTACGAAAGGTACGTAAGTCGCATATTTTCTTGTTTATTCCGCCATAGATTATATGTGAATTAATTCAACATGCATGATGATAAATTAGTTGTTGGAATTATTATTTGAATTAATTAGGATTAATTCATGCTAGTAATAATTGTATTTAAATTCGTATTTAAATTTCATCCCGAATAGATTCCGGGCACCCTTATTTTCCCAACAACTGATATCAGAGCCACGGTTTCGGGCTCTGATCTTTAAATTGGAATTTAAATTGTTAGACATTAAATTGAAATTGGATAGTAGAATTGCTAGATCTTTTTTGCAGGTATTCAATTTTCATGGTTTTAATGTTGTAAATTTTTCATGCGTGTGAATTAATTATTTTTAATTCGATTCGTTCGAATTCGTTTTTCTTGTGAGAAAATCCACGAGTAGATTAGTTGGTTTTATTTTAATTTGATCATTGTAATAGACTAGTCTAGATCTAGTTTTTTTTTTTTTGTAAAATAAATTGTAACCGGATCGTGACGAAGAACAAAGAATTAAAGACGGCGTACCCGGATGACGCATGCATGCGTGGCGCGTGCATGGATGTAAAATCATGCATGGGGTGAAGAAAACGAGAATGAACGGCGAAACCCGGCGCACGGGGTACGCAAGGCACACGACCCGCGCGCGACGGGTGCCCAACGCCGCACGGGCGCGCGCGAGAGGCTCGGTCTCTCGGTGCTCGGCAGTCAGCGCTTCGGCACTTCGGCTGCTTGGCCGAGAGGCGCGCGGGCCCATTCCGTGGGCCGACGCAAGCCGTATCTCGGGCCGTGGAATTTTTGTGGTTCTGTTTTTTTTTTCATGTGATTTTAAATGTCGTGCCGAATCCCAAACGATGCTGTTTTTGATGAAGTGTTGCTGTTCGAGTTGGAGCGTGTCGAGACGAACAACGGAAAGCAACAAGGACGATTTTTCGCATCAAGACGTGAAGAAATTAAACCGTGACAATTGGATTTGAGTGCTCCAATGTGTTTAATTTTGTTTTGATGGATGTTTTATTTCGTGCACTTATTATTAATTGTTAATATATGTTTGCATGAATTTAATTGTCCAAGAAAAACCTTACTTTTGAAAATTACTAAGTATGTTTATTTAATCGCAATTTTATTCCGGATATTAAAATTGGATTAATTTGGCCTCCATAATTTATTTATTTGTGAAGTTCTTTTGGAATACATTTCCCCCTCGGATCGGCCAAAAGAATGGATTTCACATTAATAAATTCCGAAAGGATGATTGTGGATTATTACTAGTGGTGGTATTGACCCTCACCACGAGTGGCTTACTCAAAACGAAATAATAATCATGTATTTAATTATGGTTATTACTTAGGCATAGGAAATTGATATTAACTTACTCCCCTCGGAGTCCCTGTCAATTTCTATGTGGTCAAAGTGGGAGCCAACTATTAATTTTGAATTAAGGATTTGTAACTTTTAAGTTTGTGATCCGCTTGAATGTATTTAAATGTATAGACCACCCCTCGTGGCGCATTTAAATTGTTTCGAGATGTTGGCTGATGCATGATTATATTGTTTTAAGGTTTCAATATAATTGATGTGATCGAATTATGTGATAATTTCGTATTTTTCTAGATATTGATATGAATGTATGTTTTATTCTCAGTTCATCATGTCGCAACCTTTTAATCCACTGTTTAGTATACTTAAAGATAACAAACTTGTTGGTGAGAACTATGTTGATTGGAAACGTAATCTTGATATTGTCCTAACCGCTCAACACCACAAATGGGTACTTACTACTCCTAAGCCCCAAGAGCCTGCCGAAGATGCGAGCAAGTCGGTCAAGAAAGAGCATAAGAGGTTGTTAGACTCCGATGAGATGACTAGGTGTACTATTCTGGCTTCAATGTCAGATGTGTTGCAACACCAACACCAACACATGGAGACCGCCTCTGAGATAATGCTCAATCTTGAAGCGATGTTTAAATATCAGAACCGTACAGCTAGGCAAATCACCATGCGAAAGATGCTTTCGTTGAAGATGGTGGAAGGTACTCCCGTAAGGGATCACGTTATCGAGATGATGGGTTATCTTAACAAGTTGGAAGTACTTGGTGTGGAATTTGATCTCCCTACTAAGGTCGATTTCGTTCTCCATTCTCTGTCGAAGAGCTTTGTGCAGTTTCAGTTGAACTATCAAATGAATAACCGGGCAAATAGTTTGCCCGAGCTCTTGCAAGCTTTGGTATCGGTGGAGATGTTAATGGATCATCAAACTGTTGCTATGGTGGCAAAAGGTCCGTCTGCCTCTTCGGGTCCCAAGGGAGGGAAGAAGAGAAAGAAGACGAAAGGCCAGGCCCAAGCAAATCCAACCGTTGCGAAACCCAAGACAAAGGGAGAAGGAGGTGGAAAGAAAGCTGCTAAGGGTAAGTGCTTCAATTGTGGTGAAAAGGGACATTGGAGGGCGACCTGTTCTAAGCCTAAGAAGGCGGTAAAGAAAGGTAAGTCTCATGCTTTAGTCGTTGAAACATATGTTGCGGCGTATGCTGCCCATGTTTGGGTAGTGGATACCGGGGCAACTGATCATATTTATTTCACTCTTCAGGAGTTCCAGCTAACCCGGCGACTTAGCAAGAATGAGATCACCATCACTTTGGGCGATGCTATGAGAGTGGCAGCCGAAGCAGTGGGAGTCGTGCACCTATCTTTTGAAGATAGAGTTTTAATTTTAAGAGATGTTTTATACGTTCCGAACTTTAGGAAGAATTTAATTTCGGTTTCTAAGTTGTTGTTTGATGGATATTCAGTTACTTTTAATAAAGTTGTTATTGTTTCTTTTAAGAATGATACTATCTGTCATGGAACGTTGGTAAACAATCTCTATACAATTAAGTGTGCACACCAATCAAATAATGAATCTAATAACACGTCGATCATTTCGAGAAATAAAAGAAAGCGTTCTTCGGAGATGAACAAAACACTTCTATGGTATCTTAGACTAGGTCATATTAATCTAAAGCGGATAGAGAGATTGGTGAAAGATGGATCCTTGGAATCATTCCAAGTTGAACCGTTTTCAACTTGTGAATCCTATTTAGAGGGTAAGATGACCAAGAGGGCATTTGGAGCCAAGGGGAATAGAGCCACGGAAGTGTTAGAACTCATTCATACCGATGTCTGTGGTCCAATGACGATCAAAGCGAGAATGGGGTATGAGTATTTCGTTACCTTCATTGACGATTACTCGAGATATGGGTACATTTACCTTATGAGGCATAAGTCTGAAACTTTTGATATGTTCAAAGGAGTTTAAGGCCAAAGCCGAGAAACATAGGGAAAAGAGTATCAAGTTTCTACGATCAGATCGTGGAGGCGAATACCTCAGCGATGAATTCTTGAACTACTTATCGGACGAAGGGATCGTATTATCCCAATTAACCGCACCGGGAACCCCTCAACAGAACGGTGTGGCGGAATGAAGAAATTGGACTCTTTTAGAGATGGTCAGATCCATGATGAGTTATTCGAATTTACCCAAGTCATTTTGGGGTAACGCCTTGGAAACGGCGGCTTACATTCTGAACTTGGTGCCATCCAAATCGGTTCCTAAAACCCCAATGGAATTGTGGACCGGGCGCAAGCCCAGTCTAAGACATTTGCGGATTTGGGGTTGTCCGGCATACGTGCTAGACAAGGAAGCCGGTAAGTTGGATCCACGTTCGGAATTAAGGCTGTTTATAGGATACCCTGCAGGAACGAAATGGTGTATGTTCTATAGTCCCAAGGATCAAAAGACCGTGATTAGTACACACTTTAAATTCTTGGAGGAAGACTATATGAACAATCGGAAGCCTAAAAGTGAAATTACCTTAGAAGAATTGAGAGGTCAAACCTCGATACCAAGTATACAAGTTGATGTACCACACGTCACATCTTCACAACCGGAACCCCATCATAGTGGGAGGATTGCAAGGCAACCCGAGAGATTCATGGGAATTGGAGAATCTTCGGATTTGATTCCCGGCGATGAATCAGTCCCATGGACGTACGACGAGGCAATCCAAGACAAAGACGCGGAGGCATGGCAAACCGCAATGGAAACCGAGATGGGTTCGATGGATCATAATCAAGTGTGGGAGTTGGTCGAACCACCCAGTGGGGTAGAACCCATTGGATGCAAGTGGGTGTACAAGAGGAAAAGAGGACCGGACGGAAGGGTTGAGACCTTCAAAGCAAGGCTTGTGGCCAAAGGGTATACTCAGAAAGAAGGGATCGATTATGAGGAAACCTTTTCGCCTGTAGCTATGCTTAAGTTCATCCGTATTCTCTTATCGATCGCTGCATACCTAGATTACGAGATCTGGCAAATGGATGTCAAGACAGCTTTCCTTAACGGAAGTCTTGACGGGATAGATATCTATATGCAACAGCCCAAAGGTTCCATTGAAAAAGGCCAAGAGAATCTCGTATGCAAGCTTAAGAGATCCATTTATGGACTTAAGCAAGCATCGCGTACTTGGAACCAGTGTTTTGATCAAGTGATTAAGTCTTATGGGTTTGATCAAAGCGAGTTCAAAAGTTGTGTGTATAAGAAGCGTGACGGAACTGCGATGGTATTCTTAGTATTATACGTAGACTATATTCTACTCATTGGAAATAATGTAAAGGTATTGTCAGACGTAAAGGTATGACTGTCAAAACAATTTAATATGAAGGACTTAGGGGAAGCCGGTCACATCCTTGGGATCAAGATCACTCGCGATCGCAAGAAGAGGATGTTGGGCTTATCACAAGCTTCATACATTGACACTGTTTTGAAGCGTTTCAGCATGCAAGATTCCAAGAAAGGTTTTGTACCTTTTAGGCACGGAATCCATCTATCGAAAGAAATGAGCCCTAAGAAGCAAGCAGAAATAGATGACATGAAAGGTGTTCCGTACGCTTCGGCCGTAGGAAGCCTAATGTATGCAATGCTGTGTACGAGAACGGATATCTGCTTTGCCGTGGGCATGGTGGCAAGATATAAAAGTAACCCCAGGAAAGACCATTGGACTACCGTAAAGTGCATCTTGAGGTATCTAAAAAGAACTCGTGAGCGGATGCTGATTTACCAGTCAAATAGTCTAGTTTCCGTGGGATACACGGACTCGGATTTCCAATCAGACATAGACTCAAGAAAGTCAACCTCGGGTAGTGTGTTTTGCATAGGAGGAGGAGCCATTTCATGGAGAAGTGTTAAGCAGAAATGCATCGCCGATTCGACCATGGAAGCCGATTATGTAGCTGCTTGTGAAGCAGCGAAAGAGGCAGCTTAGCTCAAGAACTTCTTAGTGGACTTGGACGTTGTTCCAAATTTGCCCGACAAGATAACTGTCTTTTGTGACAATGCCGGAGCAGTTGCAAATCCATGATATGCTTGCTGATATTTTAAAAATGGTGCAAAACTGCAGTTAGGAAGCTATTGGGTTCATGCTGAAATGGTTTAAATTATAAGTAAAAATGACTGGTGCTATCTAGCGTGTTCTAAGTGCAAGAAGAAGTTGGAACAATGCGCAGGAACATACTATTGTGAATGCTGCGATAGCTTTGAGGAAAATGGAAAAATCAGCTAAAAACTCAATTTCTGTAACAATTTACATATATATATACAACTTTATACTTATTGTAAAAAAATTATACACAATGCAGGCACACAATAGGGGTAAAAGTTGCTGATAACACAGATAAGACAAAATTCATAATCTGGGATAATGAAGCATCAACTCTTATTGGTAAAGAAGCTAATGAATTGAGAGATGAAGTGATTAAGGTAAGATTATACATTTTTTAATAATGTTTTAAAATTTACCGAATTGCATCTAATTCTTACATTTGGTGTCATAGTCAAACTTAGAAGGGACACCATCAGAAATTTTAATGTTGTGTGGAAGGAGGGCATTGTTTAAAGTACAAGTGAGGGCTGAGCAAGTGCGTAGGAATAACGGACCGTATACCGTAATGAAGTTAACAAATGACTCAAAACTGATTTCTAAATTTGCAGCTGAATTGAATGGCAATGAGGTACAATAATATTGTTAAAGTGTTTTTTTGTTCAAATAAATGTAATTACTGTTGGAGTTATACGTGAAAGTATGCTTTTACTTTGTATAACTCGTGTATCAAACACTTGTTTTATGAGATTAATTCTTTTATCATATTTGCTTTAGTTATGATTGAATGTTGAATATCTATTGCAAATCGTTCAATATATGGTACTTGTTACATTGTAGTTAATGTGGTGATACCCGATCACAGAAGACAACATTAACAGTTTCCTTGTAAATAAACGTACATTTTCACGATCTAGGTGGAATTGAACAATCCGCCGTGAAAGGTCGATGTGTAAGGCTCATATTGGTCTGTCTTGACTAAGAGATTGCACTAGCACATTTAGTATGTGTTGAAGAGGACCTACAACGAGGATAAATTCTTCTGTTCTGAAATGTGAAGAATTAGACCTCAGTGGTTATTATTTCTTAATCTCCGTCACTTAAATAGGACCGTGTGTGCTTAATGATTACTGCTTTGATTCATGTTGGGTGAGAATCATTATGACTTCGAACCTTGTGCTTTGGGTAGTAATATTAATCATACGACGGTTGCTAAGATTTAATACGGAGAAACGCGTGCGAGTACGGCTCGTGTGATTAGTCCCCTTGGTAGGCTCAGAAGTTTTATCGTACCAAATCTTGCAAGTGAAGAATCATTTTCTTCGGTACGGATAATAATGTTGAGCTGTCTTTACTCCAAGGTGAAATATATTAATTAATTTAGAGCTATTCAGAAGCTTAATTAATTAATGGACTTGATAATCTTAAACGCGGGAAATAATAACCGGGAGCCCATATTATCATAATATGGATTAAGATGGATAGTGCAATATTAATTTATTAGTGGTAATAATTAATATTAATGGATTGAATTATATTGGGGCTCAATATTGAAATTCAGAAGTCCATTAGGAGGTCCAATCTTAATTCTCCTTAAAGGCCCCTCAAGTAGCCCATTAAGTAGCCCAATAACGATAAGGTGATTAAAATAAAAAGATATTAATATGCTGATTTTTCTTCTTTATTTTCGAAAATTGTAATATTAGGGAAGAAGAGATTTTGTTGATTTTCTTGGAAAGATATTATGGAAGATAAGTATTCTTGGAATACAAGATTATCTCATATATTCAAGAAGATCCAAATCTTAGATTCTTGGCCTATTATTTTCGAAAATTACAAGTAATATGGAGGGTGAGATTTTTATGGAATATTTTATTATGGAGAAAAGAATATATGGGATATATTCAAGATTTCTTAGAGCCCAAGATTTCTCCAAGGCCCAAATAACCTCAAAAATTCGGCCACTCCTAATTATAAATATGGGGTGATTATTTCATCCCCAAGTACATAATTTCATGTGTTGGAAAAATCAAGGGCATAGATATTTTTCTTTTTCCTTAGTTATTTAAATTATTCGAAAGCATCTCCCACCGGTGATCGAATAAGGTGAAAGGGAAATACTTGAGAAGGTTTTTGGGTTGATAAAGTGCGTACGTGTTTATCCCGTTTTATTCAAAGGCCAAGTTCTACGAGAGGTACGTAAGTCACATATTTTCTTGTTTATTCCGCCATAGATTATATGTGAATTAATTCAACATGCACGATGATAAATTAGTTGTTGGAATTATTATTTGAATTAATTAAGATTAATTCATGCTAGTAATAATTGTATTTAAATTCATATTTAAATTTCATCCCGAATAGATTTTGGGCACCCTTATTTTCCCAACAATTACTTAAAAGAAAGTTTATGTTAATGTGGGTTTAATATGGAACAGGTTTTTGCAGACCTATTAAAGGTAGCAAATGAAGTTGTTCAGGTATAAATATCCAAGTACTAAAAAATAAATAATCTTTGTGCACAATTAGTTACATAAGTAATAATTATTTCTCATGTGGTTTTGTAGCAGGTAAGTGGAACTGATGGGTACCTAAATTTCCAAGGATATAATGATTTGAAAACATTTGAAAATCAGGTATTAAACTACTTTGGGTTTCACAATAAACTTCTAATGTGGAGATTGATTAATATAGTTACTAACTTTTAAATTACTTATTTCAGCTTGAAAATGAGGAGATTGTGTTTGCACCACCAAATTCTCCAATCAATTATCCAATCAAGATATCTGATGATGTTGTAATGAGAGAGTTTCCAATTATGGGAAATGCAAAAAAATGTTTATTTAGTGAAAGTCCATCCAAGTCATACACTGAAGGTTCTAGCTCAAAGAAAGACATTAAAGTGGCCAAGGTCAAAGTCAAAGAAGAAGGTAAGTGAAGGCTAGAGAGTGAAGTTTGAAGAAACAAGCAACTTTTTTATTAAGGCTGTATCATTTTGGCATATCTTAGTAGAAGACCCAACTTTTTGTTTTTGAAATAGTCCAAAACACTAATATGATTTTCAATTATGGTTAAATTGTTAGTCATATAAGTGTTTTGTAAGGTCTTTCTACAGCACTACTTTTTGTTTTTGAATGATGCTAGAAGACTATTAACATATTTTTGCTAATGGTTAATGTAGACTATGTAATGATATGTAAGTGTTTAACTTGAATCAATGATCATCTACTATTAATATTAACTGCTCACTCTTTCATATCAAATTTCATTTTGCAATATTTTAAGTTATTTATTTTAAATCATAGAAGCTACTTAATAAAGTAAACATAATCACCGTCAACAGCAGGACCCGAAAAATAGGCCAACAATGATATTAACAAAGCATGTCACATTGAATAGCAGATTAACCAACCTTGACAAAATGTAGGACTTTGTACTTTAACAACTTCAGTAGCTTCTGTGGGATCAATTTTTGGATCCAATGCTCTGTGTAAGATATTTACTTCAATTCAGTAAGTTACAAAGCAAAGACCAATTGATTAAAATACCAAAGGACAAACATTCATTAATAAAATTTATAAATTGAGTTTTTTTAGGACCTACAGTTGGACAAAAGTTTGTGATGTTTTGAATTTTGTAAATTTAAAAGGTGATGTATGCACAAGAATTTATTTATCAACAATAGTTTTTTTTAACAAACACTTGCAGTTTTAAACTGATCCAAACACTTACAATTTTTTAAAAGATACAATTCACATTATTAGATAAATTTTAAATTATCTAAATACTTGGATTATCATAAATGTAAAAGTTGGATATTTGTAAATGGTTGGGATACAAAGAAAGAAACTCTTGTAAATGAATGCAAATAAAATAGTTGTTTATACTTTTTGCAGATGTGTGGACTTAAAATTATAATTTAATACTTGGAGTGTTTTAAATATTTCAAAATCTTCATAATTGACAAATGATGTATTCCTAAATGTTTGGAATACAAAGAAAGACACTGTAAGAAGTTAATGAAATTTAAATAGCTATCGGTTTGACAAAATCAGTAATTTATTTTAATCCAAAAAATAATACAATATGTCAGACTTCAAATTATAAATTGATGGGAAATGAGTATAAAAAAAGTGGCCAGTTTTAAAGCATATAATGTTTACAACCATTTTATTAAAAAATTTAAATATATATACTATTTGCAAATAGGGGGGCAGATTCCATTTAAAAATATATATATTATTTCAAAATAGAAGGGGCATAATCATTATTGACATGGCAGAATCCAATAATTTATTTTGAATTTAATAATATCTTCTCTCTTATACATCTATATATATGTATACAACACTCTCAATTTTCAGTTTGGTCACCCACAAATATCCTCTCCTTCTCAAATTTGCTACTGAAATTTAGAAGATCTGAGTTTCAAATATATATATATATATATATATATTCACATAAAAATAATAATCAAATAAAATCACTTGCATCATATATCAAAATAAGTAAATCTTTAGAATTTGTATTCAAATATACTGAAAAAGGAGAGCATTTTGAATTTCCATGAGAAAGATAACACAAAGTACAACAATCAATTCAAGGAAAAGTAAGAGCAACATCTCTATTGAAGGTTAGTGTGTTTAGTTATGTCTTTGGAGCATTAAGTTGCAATTTTCAGACTTATCTGCTTGATGTAGACTTTGTATGAATCCATTGACAATAATCTTGGTATGAAGTTGTGTGAGCCTTCTGTTTGTATACTCCTACCAGTAAAATGACCTGCAAGTTATGTTATTAGAGTGATTACACATAAGATAAAAATAATATAGCTTTTAACAAATCTGTGAGATAACTTATCTTCTTTTTGTATAGAGAGGAAGCTAATAAAGTGCAGAACATGCAGTTTTCTTAATAAACTTTGTTATAGCCAATCTGTAAATTAGAAAACCAACAGTGAGTTCACTAATAGTATTTATCCCTAGAATAAAGCACATATAAAATCCGAAATTGCAGCCAAGGCAAGAATGCACATATAAGAACATGCAATACGGATATCAAAACTTACTGAATGCTTTAGTTTTGTGTCACATCTTTGTGAATGCCTCTCTTGATTGATCTTCTTCTCCTTCCTCACACTCCATTTCCACTTTTTTAGTTCCTTTGCATCATCCGAGAAAAGTAGTTCAGATATTGGAATCTACACGGTGTGTATAATTTAAGTAATGAGATGATACCCCTGATGAGATTAATGATACTCTCTGATGAGATTATACTTTAAAATTGTTTCATGATAAGCTTATCATGAACTATTTTTATATAATACTTTGCCTTGTATGATAGTTAAAGGGTAACCTAATTTTAATAAATTGTGCTGATGCGTTCTTTTTTTTTTTTTAAATCATTTAAGTTTTGTATTCTAAAATTCAGTTTAGTTTGGATTTTAATATCAAAATTTTTAAATTTTAATTCTACAAATATATATATAATTATACAATATCATTTACAATGCGCTGCTTCATCCGTTTATGATCTCGATGATGAAATTCCCGTGAGATCGAAGAAGAATCGCGGAGATGATGATGATGATGACGATGACGACGATTATGCCAGTAGCGACCCCAAGGAGAATACTGCCATTAAGAAGGAGAAGAAGCCCAAGGTTAAGAAGCTCAAAATCACCGTGGCGGAGGCCGCCGCAAAGATCGATGCTAACGATCTCGCTGCTTTTCTCTCTAGTATCTCGGTATCACTCTATATCTGATTTTATTTATTGTTATTGGTGGTCGAATTAGCGAAATTTATAATTTTGCTGATTATAGGAATCCTATGAAGAGCAACAAGACATTCAATTGATGAGGTTCGCCGATTATTTCGGTCGTGCATTTTCTGCAGTGAGTGCGGCTCAGTTTCCGTGGCTGAAGATGTTCAGAGAATCTATGCTGGCAAAAATTGCTGATGTGAGTTGATAAGAATTTTATTTGTAACTTGTTCTCAAATTTTGGGGCTTTGGAAATTGAATATTTTAGTTAGACATAAGATCCTACTTTTGCATATGAGGATTCAATGCCTGAGTGCCTATTCCAAACAAATTTATCATGATGAAGTTTTTCTATTCACATGAAAGGGAGTTGATGGGTGGATAGGATGTCATGTTCTGGTTCTGTAAACATTATGATTTATATTCATTGTTAAAAAGAAATGCATGAAAACACTTTCTTATTATTCTTCTGCATTATTATATCTTGAATGAACCACATCCCTGCTGCCGTGTTTTGGCATTTTAGACTTTATACTATATTTGGTTGTGTTTTTTGGCCCTTGCGAATATTTAGAAACTAATTCAACAGTTTCTGATGAATAGGTTCCAGTTTCTTATATTTCTGAATCTGTTTACAAGACATCAATTGACTGGATAAATCATTGCTCACTCGAGGCGTTAGGCACGTTTGTGTTGTGGTCGTTGGATTGCATTATTGCTGACTTGGCATCCCAAACAGTGGTGTCTAAGGGTTCAAAGAAAGGAGGACAACCAGCATCTTCAAAGTCTCAGGTAGATACATTTCCTCCTTCTACAGCACTTTATAGTCTGAAACCGGCACCCCTTGTATTTGATTGAATTGGATGGACATATTTATTGTGTTAAAAGAAAAAATAATTGGTTTAGACTATTTCACCAACTGATAAAGAAATGATAGTAAGGGGTCATGAGTAATGTCGGAGATGCATCCCAGTCATGTTTATAAAAATTGCAATAGACTTGGCTGAGTTTTTTTTTTTAAATTTCCTAGTTCCCAGTTTTCATCAGAGCCACTGTCATCATTGTCGATATTAGCGTGAAGCTTTTTGATCTTTATGTAATACTCCCTCCATCCCGCGATTACTTTCACACTACCTTTTTTTCTCGTATTTTAGCAAGCGAGTTGTTTAGTAATATTTGAGATGATAAATTGATTTTTAAGAAGTGGTATGATAGATCTATATCTCATCTACTATAAAGTGATTTAAAAATTACTTTATCATTTCAAATACTAATAAAAAAATTGCTCACTGAAACACGAGAAAATAGTAACTGAAAAAAATCCTGGGACGGAGGGAGTAACTAATAACTGTTGTGGCAAATAATAGCTATATTTTTATGATTTGAGAATGATATTTTCACAGCTCAAAATGTTCCATACATAGATGTCTTTCTTTTATGATGAGCCAACTAAATTTTTATTAGAGAAATGAGTATGAGAAATCCCTCAACATTAAATTACAGACTATGTAATAACACAACTCGCTCTCTGACAGTATCAGAAACAAAATGCCCTTGCAATCATTAGTTATGAAAACAAAACTATGTGAGCTTGTTGATGACGGTGCTTTAGCCGTGGTGGGTTTGAGAGTAGATGTTGGATTTTATCTAGTTGAATAAACTGCCACAAAGAGGCTCTAATTTGCAATTGGTCAATATGATGAAATTGTAGGCCTCCAAGCATTAATCTTAGTGGGAATTGCAAGTAAATGGTGGAAATGTCAATTCTATTTTTTATTTAGCAGGAGTTAGACAAAAACTCATTTTCCTAGTGTGGGGCCCCAGTATATTTATATTACTTTATTTTCACGATGATTAACTTTGCAGGTTGTCAGTTTATTTAATTTTTGTAAGCAACCTCCGTTGGCATATAGTTGATACTATTCCAAATATACTCTATCTAGATACATGGATGTCATCATTGTCTAATTTTTTATACTTCAGGTTGCTTTCTTTTTGGTTTTGGCGATGGTGTTGTGCCGGAAACCAGATGTACTAATTCATTTACTGCCCAAGTTGAGGGAAGACTCTAAGTATCAAGGACAAGACAGGCTTCCAGTTCTTGCATGGATGACAGTTCAAGTGAGTCTACTTATCTATCAACCTTAAGCATCAACTCTTAACCATAGCAACCTTAATCTTTATGCTTGAAATTCCTAAATGTGTAGGCCTGTCAAGGAGATCTAGCTGTAAGATTATACTTATGGGCACATCATATTTTGCCTATACTTGGAGGAAAATCAGGCTCTAATCCACAGTCCAGGGACTTGGTTTTGCAGCTAGTGGAAAGGTTTAAACTCCCTTTTTTTCCTTGGAACACTTGTAACATTTTACGCACTTTGGTGGTTAGACATTTAAACAACACATTATATCTTTTGCATAATCAGAATTCTGGCTGCACCAAAAGCTCGTACTATACTTGTTAATGGGGCTGTTAGGAAAGGGGAGCGCCTCATATCACCTGCAGCACTTGAGCTGCTGTTACGTGTAACGTTTCCTGCATCTTCTGCAAGAGTTAAGGTAATAGTTTTTTGGAACTTTTCCTTGCTAGTATTGTTTCTGGTTTTATAATTCATTCTTTCACATATTCAGTTCTTAGAATACTTATCTGTATTAGGCTATTGAGAGATTTGAGGCAATTTACCCAACTCTGAAAGAGGTTGCTCTTGCGGGGTCTCCTGGAAGCAAAGCAATGAAGCAAGTAGCACAACAGTTACAGTCCATTGCTGTGAAAGCTGCTGGAGAAGGTAGTGTAGGATTAGAAATGATATGATTACTAACCTATGTAGTATATTTCGAAAGTAGTTATTTTACAAAAACTAGTGCTCTGCAGGTATCCCAGCTCTGTCGCAGGAGGCAACAAGCATCTTCATATGTTGTTTGAGCCAGAAACCTGAGTGCTACAAGCAGTGGGTAAGCTTTAAAAATTGGCATCTCCATACAAAACCATTTCCTTCCATACATCATTAGGACTAAAAATGGTCCTACTAATTATACAATAATGTTTTGACTCAGACTAATAATCTCAAAAGATTCTGTCTTGAAACTTATACCTACAAATTGAAAGCCTAGTTTTCTTTTTCCCAATCTTTTTTATTTACCTGAGAAGGGGTTCTTTTCACTGAGGTAATTCACTGCGATCTAACATTCAATTTTATCATTTCGGTGAATATGCTCACTTTCTATGACAAGTTATTGCTCTATACATTTGGACAGGACAAGTTTTATGCGGATAACTTAGAGAGCAGCGTTGCTACCTTGAGGAAGCTTTCCGAGGAGTGGAATACACTTTCTTCAAAACAATCTTCTCTTCAAGCGCTTGGGGAAACTCTAAAGAGTTTCAGGCAAAAGGTTTGTATGACATATATCCTCATGAAACTTTGTTGGAAATTGTTGTTGCGTTAAGGTGGAAATTAACATAGGTTGTGTGTGTTTACAGAATGAGAAAACATTAAGTGGTGGAGTGGACGTAGATAGGCAAAGATACTTTAGGGAGGTAGATAAATACTGCAAGACAATATTAGGAAAGCTGTCGCATAGTAATGGTTGCCTGAAAACAGTGGCTTTCACGATAGTGGTGGTCACTGTGGGAGCTGCTATGGTGTCTCCTGGCTTGGATGCAGCATGGGATTGGAACAAGTTGTCAGTTTTGTTCAGTACCTACCCGTCTTTCTAACCCATCAACAGATGATGAGATGGTGTTTTGATCTCGGCAAAACTAACTAACTTGGCCAAATAATGAGCTATTGCCTTTGTGTAACGACGACAAGTCCCGGTGTATTTACTTAGAATATTTTGAAGTTGTGAAAGAGTTAAACTTGGTTTCATAATTCGAAACCAATTTAACTTATTTGATAATGAATGATAGACATGTTTTTTTTATAGACATATTTTCTCCATTTGATGTGATGTATAAGTATCCAAAGCTTTATTCTTTCGTGCCTTGTTTCGGTCCTTCGAATGATTTTCTTCTCGCAAGGGAGGTATTAGAGAAATGGTGCCCAAAGCAACATCCAACCGCCGTACTATATTCTTGTGATACAGATAGAGGGAAAACTCCTGAATTTGATGAACATAATCTTTAAATCGCATTAAATTATAAGGCTATGTATTGTATGATGAGTAGGTTTTATATGAAAATGCTTCATAATAAACTTAATGTGAAATAGTTTTAGAGTATCATTAATTTCATCAGGAGTATCATTAAACCTGCCAGATGTATTATTAATCTGGATTAGTGGTATTATATTGTAATTGGTTTAAATTTTTTTGAACTCAGACTAATGATACCCCTGATGAGATTAATGATACTCCCGATGAGATTATACTTTAAAATTGTTTCATGATAAGTTTATCATGAACTATTTTCATATAATACTTTGCCTTGTATGATAGTTATAGGGTAACCTAATTTTGATAAAGTGTGCTGATGCGTTCTTTTTTTGTTTTAAAAATTTGTATTTAAGTTTTGAATTCTATTCAGTTTAGTTTGGATTTTAATATCAAAATTTTGAAATTTTAATTCTACAAATATATATATAATTATACAATATCATTTACTATTACACCATAAAATTAAAATCTATCCTACTCTAAACAGGAAAAAAATATATATATAAAAAATTTCAAATTTTCAAAAACCACTACTTTTCCCAATCAGTTTTTAAAAATCACTAAACCCAAAAATAAATTTTTTTTTTTTTTTTTGCCAAAGAGCACTGAGTTAAATATAAAAGAATCAATTTAAAGAAAGAAATATATAACAACAAATTTAAATTTGTGGCTTCATTTATTTGTAGCATTATTTTTAGAAAGTATAGAGTGAAATTGGTTCATATATGAATCATTGAAGGGCAATTGTTTTTTTACTAAAGAGTATTAATTGTTTTTACTAAAGGATATTAGTTGTTTACACTGAATAGTCTTAGTTGTTCAGTGAAAATAAGCTAAGACTCTTCAGTAGAAATAATTAATACACTTCAGTAAAAATAATCAATAATCTTTATTCTTTAGTAATAACAACCAATTTCATTTTTTTTCCAAGGAAAAGGGGGTAATATGTTTGAAGCGAGAAGAGGAGGGTGAGCAGAAGACTCTAGAAACAAATTGATTTTTCTCATCCTCTCTCGTGAAAAAGAAAAAAGGGAAAAATCCTGTTAATTTCGTTTTTAGTGTAATAGTGGAAGAAAGTAGTAGTAAGCAATATGTCTTCAGCAATCCCAACCCACCTACAATTGAAGCCCCCAATTTTTGTTAAACCCTCTTTGCCCCCTCTCGCAGTTAAACCGTTTGCAAATGTGGAGCACTATTCTCCTCGTCTTCAAAAAAGGAAGCAAAGGCTATGCTGCTCAAGGTGTAACGCCCCGAATCCAGAATATATTAATTATATCGGATTCGAAGTATTATTGTGATCAAAAGTCCGAACTATAAAATTTTTGAAGGAAATATAACGGAAATGAGAGATGATGAGTTTTATGTAGCGGAAGAAATGAATAGAATAATTTTAATATGTATATCACACACATATACGTGTACATAAAACATAGTATTAACAGTAATGTTTTATTTAAGTGGGGAACTCCGTGTCGTCTCTATTACTGTCCTTGCTCCACGAAATCATAATCTGCAAGGGTTGTAGAAAATGGGGCGTGAGATTTGAATTTGCAACGTCATGGGTAATTTGCAACGTCATGGGATTGGTAAATCCGAAATATCTTAAGTTATACTCATTAATAAAGTGTTTATTCCATTTAATCAGTTTCACATATATACATGATTACGAAATTTCATAGAAGAAACAGTTCATATAATAATTAATCAGTATTAAACATATTTCACATAATATAATTGAAATAGCACAAGTTGGTTCACATTAAGGCAAAGCCCAAAGACATATTCACGTATTATCACAAACTGTCAAACCATATTCGTACGACCATTCCACTTCCAACAAAGTTACTCTTTCCAACCACAACAAAAACTTACTCCTTCCAATCACCATCAAACTCACTTCATCCAACCACAACATCCCTCAAAATACAAGCAAACCATCAATGGCCTTATTCCCAGTGCGCAACGTAGGCGGCTGACCCGGGGACCAGATCTGTTTGAATCAACAACCTACATTACGAGGGCGTCCCCGACAGCTCCCCGGAGGTTGGATTAAAAACTCGATCCCAACTCCGTACTTACTGACTTTCCATAAAACTCACACCAAACTTTAAAGAGAAAAAACACTTGATTGGCAACTGAACTGATTCATGCCCACATAAGGTACTTACTCATGCAATGGTGATCAATTTACACAACAACAGGCATCATATATCATATATAGTTATATCACATAATTCAAACAGTTATATAATAGGTGTTACATTTATGTTGGATTAGATATTTTCGATTGATATAGTCGAGTTCAGAAGATACCGGCACAACGTTATTATTAGCAGATCAAACAACCGATCATCACCCACATGTTAACTTTATAGCTAAGTCACAACTGTCTTGAAATTCCTTTGGAAGATAACTTGCATTGTAGAGTCGTCCCGAGAGTGATATACAAACAGAATGTCGGATCCCTCGTGCGTATTCCAACTAGCACTGAATCCTAGTATGAAACCATTTGATTAAAAGTTGACCTTTGAATTGTTAGGAAAACTTGAGAGTTTGTGTTACGAGAATTGAGGGGGTCGTTGTCTTTAGAAAACTTATTGAAAGCTAAAACTCCTAAAGGTTGATTTCTAATTGATAAGTACACCCCTTTTCAAGAGGAGGTGTATTGGGGGGTGTACTTACTAATTTTTGTGTTGTCCTTAACAAAAGCCTTTTATAAAATTAAAAGTATATTCATAAAAATTATTATTCTTGGAAATACTTAAAAGAATAAGAATAATTACCTAAGAGTATTAATAAGAAATAAAGAAAAGGTTTTTCTTTCTAAGATTTGTATTTCTCATTTCAAAAGAATTCTTGAAAATAAATATTCATATTTTATAAATAAAACTCCCTTATTAATCTTATTAATAAACTTTATCTTGTGTTCCTTTTTATAAACTTGACTAATATGATATTACTTCCGAAACTTAACCGTACTACTACTATTTCGAAATAAACAGAAAACTGAAACCTAAGAGAAAAATGAAGAAAACCACAACATACTAATCCACTAATCCAAAAACACCAATCAACTATTTCAATGATACTAAACAACTTAATTCAATAATATTAACCAACTAAGCCAACAACACTAATTCATCAATCCAATAACACCAACCAGTTTAACCAATAGTACCAAACAACTAATTCAATAATACTAATCTTAAAATACCAACAATACTAATTCAACAGTAATCCACAGCTCATCCAGTGATATCAAAAATACTAATCCAAAATCTAAAAGACTAAAAATCAACAACTCAACACCCCAGTTCAAGAATTAAAAGAGGAGTTTCAACAAGAACAGTATTTCATCTATAGTTCTACTAGCTCGAACCAAAATAACCAATACTCTAATTCACCACAACACATAGCTAATTCAATACTCACAAAATCAACAATATCAAAGTCCATCTACAAGTCTCAAATCCAAAACAAATCTTAAAAACTTACAACGACTCAATGGGGAATAAAAAACAGTTCAATTTCCTATCTTAATTACTAAGAAAATTAAAGAGAAAAGACGAGCAGTCTTACGAGTCCCAAACCGGGCAGCCTAACGGCGTAGTTCGGTGACTCGCCGGATAAATTCGAGTGGCCTAACGGCGTAGCTTTACTTTCCCAAAATTGAACGGGCAGCAATTTCACGTAGTGTTCATCCGGCTCTTCATCAGAAATGCGGAGAGGATGACGGTGTTGAAATCAATTGAAAAGAAAGATAACTTGTGAGATTAAAATTGAAAGGGGCTAATTTGTAACTGGGAATTGAGAAACGGATAAATCGAAACTCACTGAAATTAAAAACAACGGTGGCCGGCTGAAAGAGGCGGCGGCGCAACAGTTGAGCGAGCGGCAACGTGAGTTCCAATTGGGGACAGGGGATGCCGAAGGCGCTCAGCTGGAGGCGTTGCAGCGCAGCGGCGACTGGAGCGAGAGACGGCGGTGCTGCTCCGTCCGAGGTGGAAGAGAACGGCGGCGGTCGTCTGGGCTAGGGCTTGCGACGGCCGTGGGTGGCGTGAGGCGGCGCTCGCGATTTGATCGGAAAAATGAGAGAGGAGGCGATTGCTGGTCGTCCGGGCACGGCGGCGTGAAGGAGGGCTGGAGCACGGCAGCGACTTTGTAGAGAGAAGGCGGAGCAAAACTTGCAAGAGAGAGAGAGATAGTAGAGAGAGAAGGGAGTACACGATTTGTAATGGGAGAGAGAAGCTGTTTTGAGATCTTATACGGATTTCTCCCTAAATAATATTAACTACTCTTTTAAAATTCTTCAAGTCCGTATCAACTGAGATATCTACTATTAAAATAATTAATTTAAGAAAAGGAAAAGAATTTAAACGGCTGATAGTTAAAGAAAGGAGATTTACTAAGATTTCATTTCACTAGATAAGAATTTCGTTAGGGGCTGTTTGTTTCTCACTTAATTTGAATTTGGAAATTAATACAGTTTTGAGATTCAATTAATATTTTACTGCATTTGAATTATAAATCTATATTTTTATCAATAAATTATACAGATCGAAATCCTTAATTTAAACTTGAATATTTAATTTCTCGTAGTCCTTTATTCGTTTGAAAGGTTCGATTCCTTTCTTCGAATTTAGGAATTTATAAAAGGGTATATATATTTAAATTACACAGTAGCACACAAAATAATAAAATAAAAAAAAACAAAGATAATTATATAAAATAAGGGTTCTAGGAATATAAAAGGTATAAAACGGGACGGGGTGTTACACAAGGGCTTGCAGTGATGCTGCCCAAAACCAATCTTCAGCTTCTGTAAGAATCCCACGCCTTATATTCCATTTGGTCTATTTGATTATTTCGACTGGTAATGTCATGTTTTATCTGTTGATAGGCGAACATAAATCAATGATGGGCGAACAAGGATTAAAGCTTTAAAAAGGATTAAGAAGAACCAACCTCAAATCAAAGATTATTAACAAAGAAAATCAAGATGGGGGTGCATAAATCGATCCAGGGAGTGTATAAACTGACGAACAACTCTGCCGACGAACAACAAACTGGCGAACAGGTTTTAAGGCCCAAGACCAGAAATGAACATTCTGCTAAGTCACTGATGACGAGCAACATTGTCAAAAGGTGGAGCATCTACCAATCTAAGTGATGTATGCAGACGAACAAAGGACAAAGATCCCAAAGTCTAGCTCTACGAAGCAATAAGACGAACAACTACGAAAGCATGACCCCAAGAGGCAAACAACTTTCAGTTGAAGAACAATCAAGATTAGTCAAACCGACTTAGGCGAACAACAATGAGTCCGAGATAAAACCAAAAGAAGACTTTGTAACTAAGATTCAGCTTAGATAGGGTCAAACTAAGGTCAAATGACACTTGTCAAGCATGCAAGCTAGGGAGACCAAGAGTCATAGACACCTCATGCTTGCTAGTCTATATAAATAGTTGTTCTCCTGCTTAAGAAATACAAGTTCAAATTCACAAATGATCCAAAAACACACACTTAAACACCTAGACGTGCACACATACGAAATTATTATGATTTCGACTTTCGTGCTTACAATTTCAGAACCTGAACCCTCGATTTACCATTTACGGTGGTAACCAATCACACGTAATTGATTGATGATCTTTAAACCGAACTTAAACAGTCACTAATACATCCGATAAAAATAGATCACCAACAATTTGGCGCTAGAAGGAGGGTTCAAACCTCCGGTTTAGTGTGATTACTCAAGAACTTCAAGTTGAAAACTTGAAGATTCAAAGAAAACCTCAAGAAATATTTGAAGATTCAAGCAAAGGTGTTCTTGGTGTTCTTCATCATAAGAATTAAGACAAATTAATTCGGAATGCCTCAATCCAAGAAAACACAAGGATCACGCTTGTCAAGGAGACCATCTCCTACTCGAGCTTCGTCGGCCGACTACCAAGATCGTAATCCCAGACATGCGAACAGATCGCAGCATACGGCCGTAACCCATAATCTCCCACCTGAAATGGAAGCCCTGGCGAACAACCCTAACGAATTAGCCAAAACCATTGCTGCTCTCCAGGCACTACAGAGACAGCAAGATCAAAATAGGCCTTCACAAGTGAGGCCTAAAGATAGAGTCGTAGAAGTTGTTAGGGCTAGGTCAACCAGGGGCGAACAACACGAGGTGAACAGTGCCCAGGTCAGGCGGGATAAAGGCAAAGCAAAGATGGTCGAACCGAGAGAGGGTCAGGCTGAATCTGTTCACGGGCGAACAACAATGTCGAGCCACGGAACAACTCATTCCAGTGCCCAGGACAGACTTGGCCAACCCCAACAACAGGAGAAAGTTGCTCGCCAGGAGGATGAGCGTGGGCGAGCAACATTTGAGCAACCACGCCCATCAGTTCATGAGAGACTCTCTCAATCTGCCTTCAGGCGTCTAGGGCCAAATGCGGCGAACAACCCTAGAAAACAGCTCCAGGATTTGCCCACTCCGAGTGAGGGACTGCGACGAGCAGAAAGGTTAGTACCTTTGCTCACCGAACAGCCTCCAAGTCAGGGGGCATCTTTGGATGAGCTATCAAGTTTAAGAAGGGCAGTAGAGAGCATGCAGGGACAGTTGGACCAACAAAGAGGAGTGGGGACGACCAGCTTGCCATCCTCACCACTATCACCTGTCATTCTGAAAGCCCCGATTCAGAAGAAGGTCCAGTTCCCGGCAAGTATACAGTATGACGGGGTTGCTGATCCCAGAGTTCATCTAACAAAATATTCAGATTATATGGTCTCGGTAGGGGCCAACGACGCCACTCAATGCCGAAACTTCCCCTTAACTTTAGGGGATCGGGTACATAAGTGGTTTTCGGTAATGCCCCCAGCATCTATCCATTCATTCACTCAACTAAGTCGAGAGTTCCTTTCTTATTTCTCAACGGCGGGGTCGTACTTGTCTCAGAAACACCGATTGTCTGACCTAAAATAAAATGACGACGAGTCAGATCGAGCATTCATGGAAAGGTTCGACAAGGTGCTATTGGAAGGTGAACCCGTCAGCGAGGATACGAAAATTGTTGCCGTTATGGTCGGGTTGAAAAAAGGATCAAAGCTATGGAAGGAGGTACGTCTGAAGTGCCCAAGAAGTTATGCCGAATTTCGAAATCAAGCCGGCATATTTGTTTCCATGCACGAGGCCTTGCAATCAAACTTGGGGGAGAACAAAGCTGATCCCAAGGAGAATAACAAGAAACCTGGCGTAACAAACTATCGAGTCCCTAAAAACATTAAGGCATTTACTGAAGGGACGGAGCTCAAGGAAAGTTGAATCAAGTGCTAACAGTGTCAGTCGATACTGTTTATGAAAATGTGAAGGATAAGGAGTTGCTCTCCCCTCCCCGGAAAATTTGCCAAGACACTGGCAAACTCAACCCTAACAAGTATTGTGCCTACCATCAAAGCGTGGGGCACTTTACGAGTGAATGTAGAGATTTGCTCAAACAGCTCTGGCGTTTCTACGAGGACGGAAAGCTCTCTGACTTTGTTAAAAGACAACCCGGGAAGAGAGTCCGGGAGAACAACTCTGAGGACGAGGATGATCAACCTTAGAAGAACAATAAACCAGCGTGACCAGTTCCTACCATCCCTGCTCGTCTGATGGAGGACTTATACATGATGGAACCTGCAGGCCCCGCAGGAGGGTGTTCTGATGGACGACCACCGATCTCCAACCGAAAGAGGAAGGTTGAGTTACGAGCAATCGATCAAGTCCAGGAAATGGGGGTTAGACCATCAATCATGCAAACGGCAGAATTGACCTTCACTGAAAATGACTTGGAAGGAATTTTAACTCTGCACAATGATTCGCTCGTAATCTGCGCAAAGATTATGGGAACACGAGTCCACAGATTGTTGGTGGACACCGGAGCCTACACCAACATCCTATTCAAAAAGATGCTCGATCATCTTGGAGATTATTCGGGCTATATCCGGGATACTACTCACAGAATAGTAGGCTTCGGGAACGCTGTAACAGACCCATTGGTAATAGTTACTTTAGCAGTACAACTTGTAATGGCCAACGAACCCGAGAAAAATATTACAAGAATGGTTGACTTCTTGGTTGTAGACCAGGATTCAACTTATAACGGGTTTCTTGGTCGACCCTTTTTAAATGAATCCAAAGCTGCATGTTCCACTTATCACTATTGTTTAAAATTTCCAACAGCAAGTGGAGCAGGCACTATCAAAGGAGATCAAAGAAAGGCCAGGGAATGTCTCTTACAGTTGCAGGGCAAACATGTATTAGTATCCATGATGGAAGCCACAACTAGCTATCCTGCTGATGAACCATTAATACTAGAGAACATGATGGACATAGAGGAAGACCACATGGATACTGACGAACAACATCTTGACGAGCAGGTGTTGGACGAACAACTCATTACCACCCAGGAGGAACATCATCCTGACGAACAACAAAGGGGTGGTGACGAGCAACATTCATCTGATGGCTTGGAGGGCCAGGTGTTGACTAACAACAACGAATCAGGGCCAACAGACGATCTAGATCCCCGCCTGGGGGCAAAGCCAATGAACATCAAAAATGATTTCAACTCTGAGGGACCAATACTTGATCCTCGGTGGAAAGGGCAAAAACGACGAGCAACTCCAGTTGAAGAGCTGGAGGCATTCAAAGTTAATCCTGAAAACCCGGATCTCGAATTGTACATAGGATCTGAGCTCCCTGAGCCTTACAGATCTCGAATGAAAGAGTTCCTCAGCAAAAATCTAGATGTTTTTGCTTGGTCTCATGCAGACATGGTGGGGATAGATCCAAAATATGCTTGCCATAAGCTCAACATCAATCAAGCAAAAAGGCTAATCCATCAAAAATGAAGAAAATATGGCCCAGGCAAGTATCAGGCTTTGAACGAAGAAGTAAAGAATTTGTTAGACAACAACTTAATCCGACAAGCACTCTGTCCACAATGGGTAGCAAACCCAGTCCTTGTGAGGAAACCAAACGGGACCTGGAGGCTATGCATAGACTTTACAGACCTGAATGCCGCATGCCCGAAGGACAACTTTCTACTCCCTCACATTGACCAGTTGGTGGACAGCACTGCAGGTCATGAAATGCTAACATTCATGGATGCCTTTGCCGGGTACCATCAAATTCCAATGCATCCAGACGATCAAGAGAACACAGCATTTTATACAAACAAAAACTTGTTGTGTTGGAAAAGAATGCCCTTCGGCCTCATCAACGCCGGAGCAACATACCAGAGGTTAGTGAACAAGATGTTCGACGAACAAATTGGAGATACGGTAGAAGTCTATGTGGACGATATCGTAGTCAAAAGCCCCCGAAGGGAAGACCATCTTCAACATTTGACCCAGGTGTTCGAAATCCTTCGACACTACAACATGAAGCTGAATCCGAAGAAGAGCAGCTTCGGAGTTCATTCAGGAAAATTCCTGGGCCATCTTGTTAGTCAACGAGGGATTGAAGCCAATCCAACAAAAGTCAAAGCAATCGTGGATATGCAGCCCCCACGTTCAATAAAAGAAGTGCAAAGGCTCACAGGATGCCTAGCAGCATTGAATCGGTTCATATCCAGATCGGGGGACAAATGTCGTCCATTCTTTGAAGCTATCAAGAAAGGACAGTTCACATGGACTAACAACTGTCAAAAGGCGTTCGACCAACTCAAAGATTACCTGGGAGATGTAAAAATCCTATCAAAACCTGTCCCGGGAGAGAAGCTATATTTATACCTAGCAGCGTCAAAAGTGGCTATCAGCTCTGTTCTGGTGCGAGAAGACGGCAAATTTCATCAACCTATTTACTACGTCAGTCAAGCCTTACACGATGCGGAGATCAAATACTCTCCAACTGAGAAACTGGCGTATGCACTTGTTATGAGTGTGAGGAAGTTACGACCATACTTCTTTGATCATCAAGTTGAAGTACTAACAACTTTCCCACTCAGACAAATTCTCCATCGCCCCGACACAGCTGGTCGCCTATTAAAGTGGTCACTAGAGATTAGCCAATTCTGGGTAACCTATGCTCCTCGAACTGCGATCAAAGGGCAAGCGTTAGCCGACTTTATTGTCGAACTAACCTTCCCACCAGATCCGACTATAGGACTTGATCACCCCTGGCATCTTTGCGTTGACGGGTCTTCAACCAACATAGCCTCGGGGGCAGGAGTAGTTCTAATTAGTCCAGACAGACAAGTATTCACCTCGGCAATTAAATTTGGTTTCATGGCAACCAACAACGAAGCTGAGTACGAAGCTCTTATTGCTGGTCTCCACCTATCTCTTGCAGTAGGTGTTAGACGGTTACAAATATTTGGCGACTCACAATTGATTGTGAACCAAGTCCGAGGTGAATACAAGGTGAAAGACGATCACATGATCGAGTATCAGCGAATTGTTGCTTACCTGATGTCCTTGTTAGAACAAGTCTTCATTGAACAAATTCCAAGGACAAGCAACACACAAGCAGATGCATTGGCCCGACTAGCAACAAGTGAGGGACCAGCAGAGTTGGCAGACATTATAATTACAAAGATGAATGATCCATCAACAAGAAGTTATAATGTCAACCAAATTGATGAACAAGCAAGTGAAGAAGAAGATTGGAGAACAAATATAGTCAAATATTTGAAAAGTGGAGAAAAACCAAACAACCCTTTTGAAGCTGCCAAGCTAACAAAGCAAGCCACCAGATATACTGTGGTGGGCAAGCAGCTTTACAAAAGGGGAATATCAATCCCACTTCTCAAATGTTTGCCTAGGGGCAAGGACGAGCAATACTTGAAGAAATACATGTCGGAGTATGCGGAAATCATACTGGGGGGCAAACCTTGGCATACAAAACTATCAGACAAGGCTACTATTGGCCGACTTTACGCCAGGATGCAATCAAGAAAGCAAAGACTTGCCACCAATGCCAGATTTTTGCCCCAAACATTCATACCCCGGCCCAACAGCTCGTATCAGTTTATAGCCCGTGGCCATTTGCAAGATGGGGGATGGACATTATTGGTCCCTTCCCAGCAGGAGTTGGAGGTGTTCGATTTGCCGTTGTGGCAGTCGACTATTATACAAAATGGGCAGAAGCAGAGGCCATGGTAAAAATTACCCAGTAGAAAATGATCAACTTCATTTGGAAGAACATTGTCTGTCGCTTCGGGGTTCCGCAAACCATCGTAACAGACAATGGTCCGCAGTTTGATGGAAAAGAGTTGAGAGATTTCTGTATAAAGTGGGGAATAAAAAAACATTACTCTACGCCCTATTATCCCCAGTCGAATGGACAAGTCGAAGCCGTGAACAAGATAATCAAGCATACATTGAAAGTACGGCTAGCGGAGAGCAAAAGCAGTTGGTCTGAAGAACTCCCGGAAGTCCTGTGGGCATACAGAGTGTCTTCCAGGTCAAGCACCGGAGAAACACCTTTTGCAATGGCTTTTGGAACAGAAGTTGTAATACCAATCGAGCTAAAGACCAACACGTTTAGGATGACCAACTTTGATGAGCAGGCGAACAACTCTGCTCTGGCTACTGAAATGGATTTGCTCGAAGAGAAAAGACTGAATGCCGAGCTAAAAAATGCTACCTATAAGCAACGAGCAGAACGCTATTACAATTCCCATGTTAAAGTCAGGGAATTCAGAGTTGGAGATTTGGTTCTAAGAAAGTTGCTCGCCCAACCTCCAGGTGTATTGGGACCAACTTGGGAGGGCCCGTATCGTATAACGGAAAAATTCGTTAATGGTGTATACGATATCGAAGATATGGAAGGCAAGCCGGCCCAATACTCCTGGAATGTTGTACATCTGAAGAAGTACTATCAATGAGACGAACAAGTTCTTAATTGGGCGAACAAATGTCTTGGGGGGCCAGTGAACCAAGTGAGGCAAACCAAAAACTTGCCTAATTTTTTGAAAATTTTGCTAAGTATAGAATTTAAAGCTGTTCGGCACATTGTATAGTTTAGTGCTATTTCACCTTTTTTTATTTTAGACAGAATTGGTCGGCAAAAATATTATAAGCGAGCATGTTTTTAGTTAGTGTCCAAAGTTGTTCGTCAGGATATATATGTTAGTGACGAGCAGTCTTACAACACTTGTAAATTTTTCATTATGTATACATAGTTGTTCGTCAAAGGAAAAGTCCAAAAGCTCGAGGTACAAGTACATTTTGAGGACCAAAGCCACTTAAAGGTTGTTCGTTTTTTAAAATGAACAGAACCTAAGGCTAAACCCTGATTCCACTAAAGGCAAAGTTCAATTCGAACAAAAACCCAACACTATATGTTATAATTGCAAAGGCATTGATAAAAATGTAAAGGCAATTAACATATAAAGAAAATGAGCGAATATAAGAAAGACATTTCATTAAACTAAAGGCATTGAGCCTAAAAAATAGTACAAAGTACTACAAAAACGAGCAACTACAAAGAAGAGCCTACCGAACAACTATTACAAAATAAAGACTATTCTAAGTCCTAAGTCTATTGCTGCTCGGCGGGAGGAGGGCTTTGAGTCTGGTCTGCAGGAGGATCAACAATCATGTCTCTAACCAGGTCCTCCGCCGCTTTTTGTTCCCTTTCCGTAGCAGCTTGCTCGTCAGCAGCGGCCGGCTCCTCCTATTGCACGTCCTCATTAACTTGGGGAGGAGGATGGGTAACAATGATGCTAGGGTCAAGTTTATCAATCTTGACCCCCAACTCAGCCACGTCCGCCAGCTGGATCTCAATGTTGTTCGGCGGCGGATAATATTCAATAAACTCGGACAAGTCTTTACCCATTTCTTCTACCAGGTCCTTGTAATCATAAGTATCGGCCGTGCGGATGCTATCCGCGTAGGCGCAAATATACCCAAGGTTAGAAATGGGGCCAGTTCGAGCCTGAACTTCAGCTTCAAGTTGCTCGCGTGTGAAGAGGTTGGCTTCCATCTCTCGAAGACGAGCAATTTCTGCTTTGAGCTCGGCGATCTCTTATTCAGCCGCGGACAACTTCTTCTCCCCCTCGCCGAGCATGGCATCTTTGCCTCTCAATTCACTGGACAAACCTTGAATTTCTTCAAGATGTTTTTTCTCAGTGTCAATGTAGACATTGATTTGATTGTTGAGACGGGCAACTTTAGCCTCGTACTGGCCGACCAGGCCATCTTTCTCCTCTGTAAGCTGCCGAGCAGTGCTGGCGTAGCGGCGAGCAGCTTCTTCTTGCTCGGCAATCTGGGCCATTGCCCTTTGAGCTGTGACAAGGTCGTTGGCATGAAGCATCATAGAAAGATGAACATTGTCCGCCAGCCCCTGTTGAAAGACAGTCTTGTCCAGTGGGCGTGTCCAGGCTCGGGCGACCAACTCTGTCGCTCTGCGAACATGGTCATCGGGAATCTCCCTTATATTAATGGGAGTCTTCGAACAAGCGTACTGGTGGATAGCACTTGATCGCCCAGGATGATCGTCAGCGTGATATCTGCGAACAAGAAAGTAAATGACACTTAGAAAAAAATAATAATAAAGTGAATCTTGCTCGGCAAAGGCAGGGGTAGACTTACTCCTTGAATTTCCGATCATCCCAGCCCAGATGGGTGAGGTCCTCAGGGCCGCGGACAGGAGTGGAATCCCTGCCCGTTTTGCCTGTTTTCTCTGTAGGCTCGATGGAGGAGCGGCGAACAGCATCCCCCTCTGGGCGAGCATGACTCTGGCCACCTTTTCCTTCTCCTTACCGCCGCCAGGGACATCGTGGGCCAATGGAGTCCCATCAACTTTTTTCAAACGTTTCCCCCCGCGAGGAGGAGAAATTGGAGAAGATAGCTGAACATGACTAGGGGGAGCAGCTTTTCGCGGAACTTTGGCTCCTTCAGCCTTGTTCGTCATCGCCAGAACCTTAGTAGGCGGGTCACCTCTCCTCTTCCGTCCCTTTGGAGGCGCCATCTCGAAGACCCTATGTTCCAAGAGGGCAAAGCCAGGTGGAACGGCAACGATGACTTGTTCAGCTAAAAAAAATGAAGTTAAGGCGAGCAAGTTAGGAAAGTCAGTGACGAACAAAGTGTGCACAAAGAGTTAGAAATTTTTCATACCTGGGGGCACCTCGGCCTGGGCCTCTAGGTGATGAGGGTAAGTAAGCAGATGAGCAGCTCTCAAGCACTTTCCCTCACGCAAATACGCAGTGGTCCTTTCCGCTCTATTACGAAGGCCGACCAAGCAGGAGGTGAATAGGAACTCTGAGCCGATCTCTTCTTCCTCTGAGTTCCACTTGGGTAAACGAGGGCCTGCGAACAAACAAGAAAAGATAAATTAGAACAGTACAGTTCGAGAACGAGCAAGAAAGTCTTACGTTTAAATTTCCCATAAGAGGCTGGGGAATTTATTCGTCCATCACCACCGTGTGGACCAGAAGATGCTCGCCAATCAGCCCCGATGAAGAAGAAGTGTTGTATCCAATCGCGGATTTTGTTCGGCACCCCCTCTACCATCTTCAGTCCAGTCTTGGCCTTGAGATAGAAGTAACCTTCCTCTCCAGGGGGACATCTCGTGATCGTCATGAGGTAGTTGATCTCTTCTGCAGTTATACGATCAACGTACCCCTCCAGTGCGAACAGACTCATTGTCCCCAACAAGTTCATCCACCCAATCGGAGTAATTTGAGTGATCGCAAGGTTGGTCGCCTCTAGGAAGCGACCAACAATGGGTGGAAGAGGCAGTTTCAATCCAGCGATCAAGGTATGAATGTTGATCGATGTACATCCTGGAGGGGGGCGATCAGCTCTTTCTTTCCTCCGAGGAGCCCACATATGAATATCGTAGGGGATCTTGTAGGTCTTTCGGAGCGAGTCCAATTCATCCTCGCGAACAATACTCTTGATAGCTGCTGCTCGCATGTTTTTTCCCCGAATCCATTATTTCTCTTTCGGGGCGGCGATAGCTGCTAGCATGTTCCTCAACATATGCTCGTCATTCAAATGGCCGAGCAATTCCAATTGGAATTTCATTCTACAGCATTTTGGAAGATGGAAAGTTAATACTCTCTAGGAACTTGCGAGTGAGTTCATCAAAAAATGGATCCTCCGATTCGGCATTGGACAAAGAGCTTTCTCCCGAATCTCTGCTCGCAACGACCACCAACTCTCTCCCAGATGAGCGAGCACCGGTATCCTCCACCGAGCGCACAACCGATTCAACGTGAAGGCTTGACGCCGAGGAAACCTCGGGTGGAGGTTGATCGTCGTGAACCGCAACGGGGAAGAGGGGATCTAAGGTTTCCTCAGATCTGTTGCTCGAATGAGAAGACATAAGAGGGAGAAGAAGGAGAAAAATCCAGATGGAGGCGGAAGGATTTGCAGACGGCGGCGTATTTCCCTGAGAAGACGGTGGCGCACGGTCCCACACGGCGGCGGTGGGTTTTTTTTGAAGAAAATAGAAACAAAAAAGATAAAGTAAGAAGAATAACTACCTGGAAAATAAAATTTGAAGTTGAATGTGAAGAAATGGACGCCGGAAAGTTCAAAAATCACCGGAGATGGTGAATTCGCCGGAGTTCTCTGTAGCAAATGAAGAAGAGTGGGAAAAATTTCATTTCCCACTCACCTTTATACCAAAGAAGAAAACGGGGTACAACCCATATTATTTACAAAAAGCCGGGGCCAAAATATGAAAAAACAGAGGTAAATTCGAGCAAGAGTAAAAATCAAAGGACCTATGAGCAAATACAGGGGCGCGTGACCTCGGGACTGCTCGCGTGTGGGCGGCGCGCAATCATACCACCCACGTCATCCTCGTATATCCCCCGGATCGTGGGAAGACGAAGAGGCGAACCCAAAGTTGCTCACCCGGTACAAAGATGTTCGTCCAGATCCTCACCAATATAATATCCTAACTACAGTTGCTCGCCACAAAGTTGCTCACCTGGGACAACATGTAGTCAGGATAGGGGGCAATTGTTGATAGGCGAACATAAATCAATGATGGGCAAAAAAGAATTAAGAAGAACCAACCTCAAATCAAAGATTATTAACAAAGAAAATCAAGATGGGGGTGCATAAATCGATCCAGGGAGTGTATAAACTGACGAACAACTCTACCGACGAACAACAAACTGGCGAACAGGTTTTAAGGCCCAAGACCAGAAATGAACATTCTGCTAAGTCGCTGATGACGAGCAACATTGTCGAAAGGTGGAGCATCTACCAATCTAAGTGATGTATGCAGACGAACAAAGGACAAAGATCCCAAAGCCTAGCTCTACGAAGCAATAAGACGAACAACTACGAAAGCATGACCCCAAGAGGCAAACAACTTTCAGTTGAAGAACAATCAAGATTAGTCAAACCGACTTAGGCGAACAACAATGAGTCCGAGATAAGACCAAAAGAAGACTTTGTAACTAAGATTCAGCTTAGATAGGGTCAAACTAAGGTCAAATGACACTTGTCAAGCATGCAAGCTATGGAGACCAAGAGTCATAGACACCTCATGCTTGCTAGTCTCTATAAATAGTTGTTCTCCTGCTTAAGAAATACAAGTTCAAATTCACAAATGCTCCAAAAACACACACTTAAATACCTAGACGTGCACGCATACGAAATTAATACGATTTCGACTTTCGTGGTTACAATTTCAGAACCCGAACCCTCGATTTACCATTTACGGTGGTAACCAATCACACGTAATTGATTGATGATCTTTAAACCGAACTTAAACAGTCACTAATACATCCGATAAAAATAGATCACCAATAATATCGGTGACTGAACCGCTGCTAATATCATAAATTGATTGTTATACAGCCACATTTCGTAGCTTTCTTTTATTTATTGAAAATTTGTTTTTTTTTTATTGTTGTTGCCAATTTTGTGTTTTTTTTAAACTAATTCATCACCGCCTTCAATTTCTCAAAACCCCCAACTTAAGCCCAACAAACCACCTGGAAAACAAAATTACTGAAAGCTAAAAAAGCAGCAGTCGCAGCAGCCTAGCGTGTTTGAAATTAAACGGGCGATTGGTGCAGGAGTGTTTCGGGACAGAGAGTCTTACAGGCAGGCAATCACAACTCCTTTTTACAAAATTATGTGTGTTTTGTTTTATTTTATTGAAAATAATGATGAATTGGCTGGCAGCCAAGGAGAAGAAGAGAAGGCAGGTTTGCTGGATAACATTCTGAAAAATACAGTGGGGAGGAATAAAGGGGATGTGGAAAAGAAAATTAGAGAGACTGGGGAGTGGCTTATTACTCGATCCGAGTCCACCTCTCGTTCTGCGGGTAATCTAATCTAATCATTTTCTCCATAAATTAATAACGTAGGGATTGGGAAAATTTTAATTATTTTTAGAGAGATATTAATTTATGAGTATATATAGAGGGAAATTGGTTTATATATGAATCATTAAAGGGTATTAGTTGTTTTCACTGAAGAATATTAGTTGTTTTTACTGAAGACTATTACTGGTTTACACTGAAGAGTCTTAGTTCATTTTCACCGATCAACTAAGACTCTTTAGTGTAAATCAGTAATACTCTTCAGTAAAAACAACTAATACTCTTCAGTGAAAACAACTAATACCCTTCACGGATTTATGTATAAACTAGTTTCACTCTATACTTTGTCTTAATTTATTAATTTAAGGAGTATTTTTTCAGTACGCAAAGTGAATGCATTTAACTAATATATGCATTATATTTCATTGAATTATTTTACATAATTATTTTCCTCGTTGTTCGCTCGAACTAAATATCAATGAATTTAAATGGAAAAACATTGAAGAAGATATTCAAGAAATAGAGACAATGATAAGTGATTTCGATTACCACAACAAAATGAAGTGCAATATGAAAATACAACGCCAAAACTATTAAATGAAATAAGAAAAGCTAGAGAAGTGATCCAAGTAGAATTAAAGTTTAACAAAAAATAATCAATAGCTTCTTATTTTACTAAACTGGCCTAATTATTTTAATTTGAAGAAATTATTAATTTATGATATTGATGAAACCACTACTTTATATATAGGAATATTTTGAAAAGTTATTATTTTATTATTTTATCGAAATTGGTAAATTTTGAACGGGTCCAAGTACATGAGAAAATTATTATTTTAAAAAATTTATTAATTTATAGAGTATTAATTTAGAGAAGTTTTACTATATCTATCTGTTTGAATTATTGGAATTGCAGGAAAGCAAATACTGGTGATTATGTTTGTATGGGTGATACCGCTATGGATGTCTGTGTTTCTTGTTGCGTCTGGGATCATACATCTCCCATTCCATTCCCCATTTCTTGACTCTCTCCTCAATCCCTAAACAATGTCTTTTCATTTCCCTATGCACTTTGGATCTTATTTTTACTTTGGAATTATATTTTTTAGGCGTTTCTATGGATGGATGGATGGATGAGTCATCCATTTTTTAGGTCCACCCATTCTTTTATTTTATTTTGATAATCAAAAGAAAGAAAAGAGAATATTGGTATTTGGTGGTGTAGGTAAAACCATCAAAAGTTGACAAATGCACAACATTTGTCAGCGAGGGGTGGGGTATGCGACCTGTTGAATCTTCTACTATTCAACTTCTTTTTTATTCAAATATTGGTAGGCTAAGGTTATATACCCTTCTATTATTTTTTAATACATCCCACTAAAAAAAAGTTCGGAAAAAAATTTAAACAATTTTTGAAAAAAAAAAGTTCCCATAGGTACTATATTGGATTTGAATCTGATTTCGGATCAATCAATATTGATTGACTATCTCCATTATGTTGTTGCTAGCAAATACCACTATTTTTTGTTTTGGATCTTTCAAATCATTCCCGCAAGAGATCTAAACCCATTTTTTTCTGATCCTTCCAGAAAAAGATTCATTCTCTTCATAAAAAATAGGAGGTAGAACCAATAAAGATTTCTTTTGTGATTCATCCCTGGCCTCATTCAAGAATTGTTTTTGATCCAATCCGTAAGAATCAATAGAAAAGGGAAATCCCTTAAAACAAACCAGATCCCTTAACTGCAATTCCATTATGAAACCAGGGGTTGTGGCTTCTTTAAATGATTCATCACCGCCTTCTATTTCTCTGAACCCCCAGCTTAAGCCCAACAAACCACCTGGAAAACAAAATTACCGAAAGCTAAAAAAGCAGCAGTCTCAGCTGCCTAGCGTGTTTGAAATTGAACGGGCGATTGGTGCAGGCGTGTTTCGGGACAGAGAGCCTAACAGGCAGGCAATCATAACTCCTTTTTACAAAATTATTTGTGTTTTTTTTGTTGAAAATAATGATGAATTGGCTGGCAGCCAAGGAGAAGAAGAGAAGGCAGGTTTGCTGGATAACATTCTGAAAAATACAGTGGGGAGGAATGAAGGGGATGTGGAGAAGAAACTTAGAGAGACTGGGGAGTGGCCTATTACTCGATCCGAGTCCACCGTTCGTTATGTGGGTAATGTAATGTAATCTAATCTAATCTAATCATTTTCTCCATAAATTAATAACGTAGGGATTGGGAAAATTTTAATTATTTTTAGAGAGATATTAATTTATTAGTATGTATAGAGGGAAATTGGTTTATATATGAATCATTAAAGGGTATTAGTTGTTTTCACTGAAGAGTATTAGTTGTTTTTACTGAAGAGTATTACTGGTTTACACTGAAGAGTCTTAGTTCATTTTCACCGAACAACTAAGACTCTTTAGTGTAAATCAGTAATACTCTTCAGTAAAAACAACTAATACTCTTCAGTGAAAGCAACTAATACCCTTCACGGATTTATGTATAAACTAGCTTCACTCTATACTTTGTCTTAATTTATTAATTTAAGGAGTGTTTTTTCAGTACGCAAAGTGAATGCATTTAACTAATATATACATTATATTTCATTGAATTATTTTACATAATTATTTTCCTCATTGTTCGCTCGAACTAAATATCAATGAATTTAAATGGTCCAACATTGAAGAAGATATTCAAGAAATAAAGACAATGATAAGTGATTTCGATTACCACAATAAAATGAAGTGTAGTATGAAAATATAACGCCAAAACCATTGGATGAAATAAGAAAAGCTAGAGAAGTGATCCAAGTAGAATTAAAGTTTAACAAAAAGCAATCAATAGCTTCTTATTTTACTAAATTGGCCTAATTATTTTTATAATTCTAAGAAATTATTAATTTATGATATTGATGAAACCACTACTTTATATATAGGAATATTTTGAAAAGTTATTATCTTATTATTTTATCGAAATTGGTAAATTTTGAACTTGTCCAAGTCGGGACATGAGAAAATTATTATTTTAAAAAAATTATTAATTTATAGAGTATTAATTTAGAGAAGTTTTACTATATCTATCTGTTTGAATTATTGGAATTGCAGGAAAGCAAATACTGGTGATTATGTTTGTATGGGTGATACCGCTATGGATGTTTGCGTTTCTTGTTGCGTCTGGGATCATACATCTCCCATTTCATTCCCCATTTCTTGACTCTCTCCTCAATTCCTGAACAATGTCTTTTCATTTCCCTATACACTTTGGATCTTATTTTTACTTTGGAATGATATTTTTTAGGTGTTTCTATGGATGGATGGATGGATGAGTCATCCATTTTTTAGGTCCACCCATTCTTTTATTTCATTTTGATAATCAAAAGAAAGGAAAGAGAATATTGGTATTTGGTGGTGTAGGTAAAACCATCCAAAGTTGACACATTTCGTAGCTTTCTTTTATGGGCGCGGCTAAACAAACCCCCGATCCTCCTATACATACCCCAATTTTTTTATGTCAAAAATAGTCTTAAGTTAAATATCAAAATTGTGCTTTTACAACTATTTTAGTTAAGAGTTAAATTTATTTTATTTTCATTAGATAAACATATTCCTAATTCCTAAATTCCTAAAACCCTAGAACCCAAATTCCTGGATTATTTTTATTGAGATCAGGGCACAAGTTGATTCAAGTTTATAGTTCTAATTAGTGGATCCAAACAACACGAATGAGCACATGAATGTAAGTAAACTTAAACTTTTTATGTTGAATGATAATATTCATCGGTAGTCAGCGTGAGATTTTGTCTAATTTACATTCGGCGTGATATATTTTATGTTTGTGCAACTGTGCATATGTATGTGCTTGTCTATTTATAAAGAACGACAAATTGATAAGAATAGAATACAATAAATTCTTGTTTCAAATGAATGACGGCATAAAAACAACAATATGAGCAAGATTAGTCTTCGTAGGTACTGTTACTTGTTCTCAAAATTGCAATTCCAAACATCTAAACCAACTAGCCATTAAAAAATTTAAAAAATTGCTTTACCTCATGTTACAAGGCAAACTTAATGTTCTCTTGGAGCGAAAGTTGTTGTTTTTTCTTTCTTTTTTCTTTCTTTCTTTTTTCTTTTTTTTTCCCTTGGCAGATTTTATATATTTTTTTCTCACTATGTGCAGGTATCAAATGATCATCTAATTACTGATTATACTGATACATTCACTACGAATGTAATTTTTGAATCAAAGGAGAAGATGATTGATTGGGCTCGAGAGGCAGGAAGATGGGAAAACATGGTTATAATTGTTAGACGATCTGATAATGATGTGAATTCGAGGCGGCCTCGTGTTATACTAGCCTGTGAACGAAGTGGTGTCTACCGTGAGCCCAAAAAAAAGTTTGTGGGTGTTGAGAAGTTGGATATGAGTAAAAATAAGAGGAAAAAAACAGGGAGTAAGAAGTGTGATTGTCAATTTCAATTACGAGGTTACCAAATTGATGCATACGGTCGGTGGAAATTAGAGGTTGAACGTGCCACACATAACCATCCTCTAGGACGACACGTGGAGGGTCACTCTTTTTTTGGTCGGTTAACACCTGAGCAAGACGAATATGTACGAAATTTGTCCAAAGCAAACACTCGACCTAGAGACATCTTGGCAGGACTAGGGCTGGAATGGAAGGATAATGCTGCCACGATCAGGACTGTCTATAATTTTCATCAAAAGCATAGAGTCGTCGAGCATAAGGGAGCATCACAACTACAATACCTTATGCAAAAGTTGAAGGAAAATGACTACTCGTTTCATCATCGGCGATGTGAGATGACCAATGTAGTGAAAGACTTATTCTTTGCTCATCCAGAAAGTGTGGCGTTATTACGTGCTTTTCCTGACGTCTTGATGATGGACTGTACGTACAAGACCAATCGCTACAAATTGCCATTATTTGAGATAGTTGGAGTGACCTCTACAAGTATGACGTTTTCAGTTGCATTTGTTTACATGAAATCTGAGCGTGAGGACAACTACTTGTGGGCATGTGACCTCCTGAAGAAATTGATGCATGGACCACATGGATCATATTTACCGAGAGTAATTATAACTGATCGAGAATTAGCATTAGTAAATGCAGTAGCTGCTGTATTTCCCACATCCAAACATTTCTTATGTCGTTGGCACATCTCCAAGAATATTTTAGTCGGTACGAAGAAGAAGATCCCCATTAATAAATTATGGCAATGTTTCAATGATGATATTGAGAAGGCCATTGAAAAACCAAATGAAGTTGAGTTCAATAATGCTCTTAGACAAATTCAGTCTACATACTCGGCTTACCCAATGGCTTATGAGTATTTTGTTGAACAATGGCTACCCTACAAGGAACGATTTGTGTATGCATGGACAAACAATGTTATGCATTATGGCAACATCACCACAAATAGGTATTTTGTGCTTTAAATAATAATGAATATTGATGTCATCTTGTTGAGATTATTTTCGTATGCTTTTAAAAAAAATTATTTATTATTGCAGGGTGGAGAGCACTCACTCAAGGTTGAAGCGGCACCTCAAGTCGAGTCAGGGAAACTTTGAGACATGTTGGGTCCATATTCATGCTTTGTTACAAACATCACACAATGCAATCAAAGCTTCATTTGAGAAGAGCATTAATGTGGTACAACATAGATTTTCACCATCCATGTTCAAGATCTTGAGAGGAGAGGTTTCAATAAAGGCGTTGGATATGATACTTGACGAGACAAAAAGAATGCCCAAGGTTGGAACTGATTCCTTGATGTGCGGTTGCATCTTAAGAAAAACATGTGGGTTGCCATGCGCACATGAATTAAATGATTTTTCTCTCATGGGCATACCTATACTGTTAGAAAGTATAGACATATTTTGGAGAAAATTGGATATGCGGCCAAGGGAACCGACCAAGACGACTAGCGGGGTTGTCGATGATTCAAGATGGTATGATACTTTTAGAGTGGTTGATAATAAATATATCAAGTCAAATGATACAGAGAAACTATTGATGATGAAGAGGTTGCGAGAAGTTGGAAATGCAGAGACTACATCGTTGATTCATCCTGGACCTCTTAAGAAACCTCGTGGACGACCCAAAGGTACTCGACAAAAAAAAATCAACTTCAACAAAGCGTGATCCAAGCGCATTCGAGTATATTGTCGAGTCTTTCGATGATAATTCTTTACCAGCTGAAAACCCAATCTACTGCAGTGGAACGTCTAGTGTGAAACCAATGTTTAGTAACACACGTAGAGAAAAAGAAAAGGCAATAATTTTTATTATTATGATTATCATCTTATTTCAGAAAATATTGTATAATTGGTGATTTGTTTATGTTTATTTTATTGTTCAGGTAGTTCGTCCAAAGGCACCGGCATTGGCTCCAATTAAGTTCCTTAATTACATACCACGTGTGTTTCATGAGCATGTTGTTGCCACTACTAATGTGGTTGGGGATGGTAATTGCGGTTACCGTGCAGTTGCTCATGTCATGGGTTTTGGAGAGGAAGCGTGGATGAAGGTTCGACATGAGCTTATTGATGAGTTGAGGGTGCACAGAGCTCTATATGCAAAATCATTCATAAAAAATGGTGCATGCGATGAAATGTTGGATACCTTGAATTTTTTTGGACTTGGTGTTGCTCTAGAAAATAATTGGTTTACATTGCCAGAAATGGGTTATTTGGTTGCATATGTGTATAATGTTGTGTTTGTCACACTAAGTAACACTGTGAGCAACACATTCATGCCTCTTCGGTCAGCAATGCCTTCAAGTCCACAATGCAAATGCATTGCATTAGTAGATGAGAATAGACATTTTGTTGCGGTATGTACATTTATAATTCTTTATATTCAATTGTAATATTGAAAACTATTAATATATATTTTTTGTTGCGTAGGTTTCTTTGAGATCGGGACACCCACTACCCCATGCAATGTATAAGTGGTATGAAATTCGAGATGAAAGCGCTAAAGGGTGGGAAATGTGGTGCCAGGAGGGATTTTCACAATATAATAAGCTTGTAGGAGACTCTCGTGAAGGGAATTATATAATTAATTTGGATGATTAGTTAATGACAATGTACATATATTAACTTGATTTTGTTGGAATTTTAATTTGATTATTATTAGCTTAATTTTTTTGGAGCGTCATTAACCAAACTTTGATATTAGCTTGAATTTTGTTGGAACCTGTGAAGGTTATAGCTATTTTTAGGTGTATTTTCTTTACCGAGCTCTATTTGGTGCAAATTATTGAGCAATAATAAAACCATGAAAATCTTTATAATTTTATTGCAAGGATTTAAATTGGAGTACAAATTAAGCGACTCTGACTCTTATACATTAAAGATATATAAAAAAAATCTAAACATATGACTGCCTGACAGTTTAGTATAGAGCTAATAAATGTGTTGAGTGGATCGAAATTGAGAATTAGAACATAAGAAGACTCATTGGCCCGTTCTAGGCCTTCCATATCTTTGTCGCAATGTGACACTTGAAGCCAAGTAACAAAGATGGATTCTGAGGAACACCCTTCTAAGCCTATCCACTTCTAGTTGCTTTTCCTCTTGTGGTGCCTCGTCTTATGGTGGAGGCTCTACATACTTAACATACACTTGGTTTAGAGTCATTATTTACTGTGCAATATCCACCTCTCTTATAATGTCCATCTGCAAAGTAAGATTATTGTCCCAAATATTAGAAAAATATAATCAAATAGTAGAAATACCCACAAAGACAAAAGCATACTTCATCTTGTCCCTTAACCAGAAAAAATAAAAAAGTATTGCAGCAGGGCAAAAGTAAGTTAATATGAATAAACCCATAAATAGAGCACTTCACAAAAGTCACAACCCATTTATATGACGAAAGTGAGAATGACAACATGCATGAACTTGGTATCTAATAACTAAAAAATAGAAAGAACACATAGAGGCTCATCTAATAACTCAAAAATAGAAATATGACTGCGTATGAAAGAGAACAAAAATGCCTAGAAAGCAATAAAAACAACAACAAATATAACACAAACAATGAGATTAAAAGACACGGGAGTAAAACGTAGAAGACTAACACTCCTCGTACAAAAGAAATATAGATAATTGAGTAATGCTTTATTTTCGAAGTTGAGTATATAATTTCATCAAATCACATATTTTTAGGTGATAAACAAGTCATACAAATCAAAAGACATTCAAAGTAATTAAAAGAAAATTTTAAAGTTTTGGATGAAAACAGGAAAATGGTCAAAAAAATCCTTAAACGTTTGAATTCGGGCTCAGGACCCTATATATCACTACATAGCAGTGTGTCCTTTCGGATTCATCGTTCCGCTTCCAAAAAGGTATTATGCAAAACTTTCTAAGCCCAAAGTCAAAAGTTATGCACATTTCGATATTTGTCGTGTCTTGACCGTCTCTCGATCTTCTATGTGTCCCACATCAGAATAAACAGTGAAGTGCTCACTGAGAAATCAACATTTCATTGTTGCATAGGTAATTACACATCAGGGCTATAAAGATGATTCTAAAATCATGTACTCATTGTGATAATCAAGATTCCAACTTTGAACAAAAATTGAATCTCTTTTCAATCTACTGTTCATGGACTAAAAAATGCTCAAAATTCCAATTTTGGGCTAAAAATTGAATCTTTTTCTCTCTCTTTTGCACCTAAGATTAGGAGAAGAGGTGAGCTTTAATCTTTAATCATGAAGGTAAAATGAGTTTAAAAATAAGAAGCCAGGGCACACAATTCACCAGTAGTATACCCTTGAGTGTTCTTAGGTGTAAATAAACGGGTCTTTGCTTCAATGGAGCTAACAGAATGGGAGAGGTAATTCCACAAACAGTTTGTGAGCGAACAAAACAAAACGTGAGAATTCTCAAAATCACAAAATCAGAATTCCCAAAATCACAGAATCATATCACTTCAGTTCACAAAATTCCTAAAATCACAGAAGAACAAATTTAGGCAATTCCACAGATAGTTCATTTCACTTCGCGAACAAAACAAATGTGAAATCACAATTATGCTTCGTTTTACCGTTCATCGTACCCAAAATCATAGAATCATACTGTAAAACTATAGTATTTATTGCATTAAAATACTTCAAAACACCAATTTCACAAAATTGAACCCTAACATTGGAACCGCAGGAATAGATAAAGGTAGAAAATTACGAAAAAAAAAATGAACTAAAGATTAAGAAGATTACATTTTCTTATTTTGTTCGGCGGACGATTCTGAAATTCTAAGCGTGGTTCTTCTTCTTTAGAAAACTGAGGATTCTGTAGTTCTTCTTCTGGATGCCCTACGAAGAGAATTGAGAGAGGAGAGATTCATTATTATTTGCCTTTTTTTTTTGTTTGTTTTTGTTTTTAATTAAATTAATTTTTTAAAGGGCATAAATGTCTAAATTTGGGGTATGTATAGTAAATTTTTAAAATAATTATATCTTTAATGGGGTGCGTTTAGTAGTTGGGGTATGTATAGGAGAATCGGGGGTTTGTTTAGCCGCGCCCTTCTTTTATTTATTGAAAAATTGTTTTTTTTATTGTTGTTGCCAATTTTGTGTTGTTTTGAAACTAATTGTCCAGAATGTTGAGACAACACTCTTAGCTTTCTTTTATTTTTTGGCATAATGTATCAAAAGACCCCAAACTATCAAATATTATTTTGAAAGGCCCATTAACTAATTTTTATTTTAAAAAGCCCTTAAACTATACATTCTTGTTCTATAAGGCCCCTAAACTATTTTTTTTGTTTAAGAAAGCCTTTAAGTATATGTTTATTGATTCATAAGGCCCTTTTGACAATCCATTAAAAACATATTTTTTTTGGTGGAATTCAATATTAATAGCATTGAATTTGGTTGATTTGTCATATCTATTACTATACTAAAAGCAGTAAAGTGCGTTAGCCACAAACTTCCCGCCCAAGTTCTGAAGCGTGTGTACTAAACCAAGACTTGGGTTTTCTAATTTAGGCCAAAGAATGGAATACACTGATTTTTTTAATATTTATGGTAATTGGTGGGAAACAAGGACAAGTGTCATGCTAAAAATAATATTAGATATGTCAATAAAATTAACCACAGTAAATTGGAAAAATTGTCACAGTTAGTATTTCTGCAGTAGAAACCAGTATTTCCATGCATTTGACTGAAATGACAATTTGAATTACAAGAATTAGCAATGTTACTGAAATCCAATTTATAAATACAATTTAAAATTTAATAAAATGGAAAAATTGACACAGGAAATATCTCAACAAGACACCTGTATTTCCATGCATTTGACTAAAATTGACAACTGAATTTACAATAATTACCAGAGTTAATGAAATAAAATTTATAAATACAGATAATATTACACATACCCTCAAACAGACACCTGGAATAACATGCAGTTAAAAAAAAATACATATTGAAATTATATAATACACTGCCTTAAAAAGAGACACTTGGACAAATTATGGACTTCTGAGTTTACTATAAATACATGACATAGCAAAAACATTCCTCCAAAATACCTGTTGGCAGATTTAGCTTACCAGTCAAAGATGTCCTCTTTATTTACAAGTATTAACAATATAAATACTTCAAAAACAATCTGGGCAATAAAAGTCAGATGCATTAAAGTATATGAAGTTCCTGGGTATGCAGGTGGTGACAGGCCATTCAGCCTTGAATGTGTTTTGCATGATAAAGAGGTACAAATAGTAAAACCAGTCAATATAGAATGAGCATAGCTGCAAATAGAAATATAGAAGTTTATTTTATAGTTAAGTTCATGTAGTCAATGCAAATAGAATAGAATTTATAAACAGTGGAAAATTAATTTCAGCATATTTTATACATCAAATTCAGTGCTAACATAATTACTTATATATAATGCTCCAAAGGTAACATGCATAGTAATTGAACTCATAGATTTGCATTTTCAACATATGAACACTAACCACATTTGTAATTAACATGCATGAGAATCGTATACATGGAAGCATTAAGAGGGAATTAATTCCTATATTTCGTCCATTGCTGTGAGAGAGTGGACTATATGCAATTAAGTACTTTGTAGTGACGAATAATACAATACGCTACAAAACAACATGCAATCAATATAAAATCGTGTTTCAAGCTCGATCAAAAGTAGTTGCCATAAGTGAGAGTGGATTTCCAGTCTACACATATGAGTTTCAACAATTCTCTGATGTTAATAACCGGGAGAACATGGATGAATCAAGGCTCATAGGTAAACAAATTAAATGTTAATTTTAAGTTTTTTCAGCCTGTTTTTCACATTTGGTATTAACTTGGATTTGTTAATTTATAGATGTCATTGGAAAGGTTGTCACAGTAGGTCCTATACAAACCAAGGACCTCAAAGATGGACCAACCAAGCACATGGACATTGTACTTGAAGACACAGAGTATGTTTTAATGAATTTTATGATAGAGATAACATTTACACTGAATAGTATATTTATGCAAATATATCATTTTATTTAAGAACATGAGGAACAGGATTGGATGTACACTGTGGGGTAACTTTCCAGACCTACTTAACAACTTCCTAGAAGCATGTGGATCAGAACCTGTGGTTATTATACTTCAAATGTTCAGGCAGAAAGTTTTTAGAGGTAAATAAACTTATATTTTTAAAAACACAGGTAGTAGTTTTCTATGCTAAATAGTAAAAGTATGCATACAGAGTCTGCATATGTGATTGACTCAGTTCTCATGTCATTATAAAAAATTGAAGCAATAGCAATGCAGTTGAGAACTGTGTTATAACATCCTTTAAAAGGACATCCCAGAAATGCACAAATACTATATCAAAATTTTCCAACAGAATTTTATTCCACTAGCACATGATAATGTTGAAGTGATGTAGAAAAATTCACTTAAAAATTTTAAAAACATATTTTCTTTGACTATTAATTTGTGATTGGGTTTAAATCAGATCAAGTCAATCTATCAAACACATACTATGTATCTAGACTCATATGTAACAACGGGGCTGAAGAAGTTATCGAATTCAAATCCAAGTTAGCACCAATGTCTTTTCAATATACATTTTTAAAGAGATATTATTTATTTAGCAAATAATTTGAAATTTAACATATAAAGGATGGGTGAAGAGCGGGAAGATGGAGAAATAGTATGTGTTTTACCTCACTCGAATGCAATTCTGATAGAGAGGGAGTTCGCAGAAGGACGAGCTAACGTTCGATGCATAGATCAGCTGAAATACAATCGTGAGGTTAGAATCTATCATAATTTAAATTGACAAATATGCATTAATACAATTCCATGACATGCTTGCTGATATTTTAAAAATGGTGCAAAACTGCAGTTAGGAAGCTACTGGGTTCATGCTGAAATGGTTGAAATTATAAGTAAAAATGACTGGTGCTATCTAGCATGTTCTAAGTGCAAGAAGAAGTTGGAACAATGCGCAGGAACATACTATTGTGAATGCTGCGATATCTTTGAGGAAAACGGAAAAATCAGGTAAAAACTTAATTTGTGTAACAATTTACATATATATATACAACTTTATACTTATTTTTAAAAAAATTATACACAATGCAGGTACAAAATAGGGGTAAAAGTTGCTGATAACACAAATGAGACAGAATTCATAATCTGGGATAATGAAGCATCAACTCTTATTGGTAAAGAAGCTAATGAATTGAGAGATGAAGTGATTAAGGTAAGATTATACATTTTTTAATAATTTTTTTAAATTTACCAAATTGCATCTAATTCTTACATTTGGTGTCATAGTCAAACTTAGAAGGGACACCATCATAAATTTTAATGTTATGTGGAAGGAGGGCATTGTTTAAAGTACAAGTGAGGGCTGAGCAAGTGCGTAGGAATAACGGACCCTATACCGTAATGAAGTTAACAAATGACTCAAAACTGATTTCTAAATATGCAGGTGAATTGAATTTATAAACAGTGGAAAATTAATTTCAGCATATTTTATACATCAAATTCAGTGCTAACATAATTACTTATATATAATGCTCCAAAGGTAACATGCATAGTAATTGAACTCATAGATTTGTATTTTCAACATATGAACACTAACCACATTTGTAATTAATATGCAGGGGAATCGTATACATGGAAGCATTAAGAGGGAATTAATTCCTATATTTCGTCCATTGCTGCGAGAGAGTGGACTATATGCAATTAAGTACTTTGTAGTGACGAATAATACAATGCGCTACAAAACAACATGCAATCAATATAAAATCGTGTTTCAAGCTCGATCAAAAGTAGTTGCCATAAGTGAGAGTGGATTTCCGGTCTACGCATATGAGTTTCAACAATTCTCTGATGTTAATAACCGGGAGAACATGGATGAATTAAGGCTCATAGGTAAACAAATTAAATGTTAATTTTAAGTTTTTTCAGCCTGTTTTTCACATTTGGTATTAACTTGGATTTGTTAATTTATAGATGTCATTGGAAAGGTTGTCACAGTAGGTCTTATACAAACCAAGGACCTCAAAGATGGACCAACCAAGCACATGGACATTGTACTTGAAGACACAGAGTATGTTTTAATGAATTTTATAATAGAGATAACATTTACACTGAATAGTATATTTATGCAAATATATCATTTTATTTAAGAATAGGAGGAACAGGATTGGATGTACACTGTGGGGTAACTTTCCAGACCTACTTAACAACTTTCTAGAAGCATGTGGATCAGAACCTGTGGTTATTATACTTCAAATGTTCAGGCAGAAAGTTTTTAGAGGTAAATAAGCTTATATTTTTAAAAACACAAGTAGTAGTTTTCTATGCTAAATAGTAAAAGTATACATACAGAGTCTGCATATGTGATTGACTCAGTTCTCATGTCATTATAAAAAATTGAAGCAATAGCAATGCAGTTGAGAACTGTGTTATAACATCCTTTAAAAGGACATCCCAGAAATGCACAAATACTATATCAAAATTTTCCAACAGAATTTTATTCCACTAGCACATGATAATGTTGAAGTGATGTAGAAAAATTCACTTAAAACTTTTAAAAACATATTTTCTTTGACTATTAATTTGTGATTGGGTTTAAATCAGATCAAGTCAATCTATCAAACACATACTATGTCTCTAGACTCATATGTGACAACAATGATGAAGAAGTTATTGAATTCAAATCCAGGTTAGCACCAATGTCTTTTCAATATACATTTTTAAAGAGATATTATTTATTTAGCAAATAATTTGAAATTTAACATATAGAGGATGGGTGAAGAGCGGGAAGATGGAGAAATAGTATGTGTTTTACCTCACCCGAATGCAATTCTGATAGAGAGGGAGTTCACAGAAGGACGAGCTAACGTTCGATGCATAGATCAGCTGAAATACAATCGTGAGGTTAGAATATATCATAATTTAAATTGACAAATATGCATTAATACAATTCCATGATATGCTTGCTGATATTTTAAAAATGGTGCAAAACTGCAGTTAGGAAGCTACTGGGTTCATGCTGAAATGGTTGAAATTATAAGTAAAAATGACTGGTGCTATCGCATGTTCTAAGTGCAAAAAGAAGTTGGAACAATGCGCAGGAACATACTATTGTGAATGCTGCGATAGCTTTGAGGAAAATAGAAAAATCAGGTAAAAACTCCATTTGTGTAACAATTTACATATATATATACAACTTTATACTTATTTTAAAAAAAATTATACACAATGCAGGTACAAAATAGGGGTAAAAGTTGCTGATAACACAGATGAGACAGAATTCATAATCTGGGATAATGAAGCATCAACTCTTATTGGTAAAGAAGCTAATGAATTGAGAGATGAAGTGATTAAGGTAAGATTATACATTTTTTAATAATTTTTTAAAATTTACCAAATTGCATCTAATTCTTACATTTGGTGTCATAGTCAAACTTAGAAGGGACACCATCAGAAATTTTAATGTTGTGTGGAAGGAGGGCATTGTTTAAAGTACAAGTGAGGGCTGAGCAAGTGCGTAGGAATAACGGACCCTATACCTTAATGAAGTTAACAAATGACTCAAAACTGATTTCTAAATATGCAGCTTAATTGAATGGCAATGAGGTACAATAACATTGTTAAAGTGTTTTTTTGTTCAAATAAATGTAATTACTTAAAAGAAAGTTTATGTTAATGTGGGTTTAATATGGAACACGTTTTTGCAGACCTATTAAAGTTAGCAAATGAAGTTGTTCAGGTATAAATATCCAAGTACTAAAAAATAAATAATCTTTGTGTACAATTAGTTACATAAGTAATAATTATTTCTCATGTGGTTTTGTAGCAGGTAAGTGGGACTGATGGGTACCTAAATTTCCAAGGGTATAATGATTTGAAAACATTTGAAAATCAGGTATTAAACAACTTTGGGTTTCACAATAAACTTCTAATTTGGAGATTGATTAATATAGTTACTAACTTTTAAATTACTTATTTCAGCTTGAAAATGAGGAGATTGTGTTTGCACCACCAAATTCTCCAATCAATTATCCAATCAAGATATCTGATGATGTTGTAATGAGAGAGTTTCCAATGATGGGAAATGCAAAAAAATATTTATTTAGTGAAAGTCCATCCAAGTCATACACTGAAGGTTCTAGCTCAAAGAAAGACATTAAATTGGCCAAGGTCAAAGTCAAAGAAGAAGGTAAGTGAAGGCTAGAGAGTGAAGTTTGAAGAAACAAGCAACTCTTTTATTAAGGCAACATATCATTTTGGCATATCTTAGTAGAAGACCCAACTTTTTGTTTTTGAAATAGTCCAAAACACTAATATGATTTTCAATTATGGTTAAATTGTTAGTCATATAAGTGTTTTGTAATGTAAGTGTTTTGTAAGGTCTTTCTACAACACTACATTTTGTTTTTGAATGATGCTAGAAGACTATTAACATATTTTTGCTAATGGTTAATGTAGACAATGTAATGATATGTAAGTGTTTAACTTGAATCAATGATCATTTACTATTAATATTAACTGCTCACTCTTTCATATCAAATTTCATTTTGCAATATTTTAAGTTATTTATTTTAAATCATAGATGCTACTTAATAAAGTAAACATAATCACCGTCAACAGCAGGACCCGAAAAATAGGCCAACAATGATATTAACAAAGCATGTCACATTGAATAGCAGATTAACCAACCTTGACAAAATGTAGGACTTTGTACTTTAACAACTTCAGCAGCTTCTGTGGGATCAATTTTTGGATCCAATGCTCTGTGTAAGATATTTATTTCAATTCAGTAAGTTACAAAGCAAAGACCAATTGATTAAAATACCAAAGGACAAACATTCATTAATAAAATTTATAAATTGAGTTTTTTTAGGACCTACAGTTGGACAGAAGTTTGTGATGTTTTGAATTTTGTAAATTTAAAAGGTGATGTATGCACAAGAATTTACTTATCAACAATAGTTTTTTTAACAAACACTTGCAGTTTTAAACTGATCCAAACACTTTCAATTTTTAAAAAGATACAATTCACATTATTAGATAAATTTTAAATTATCTAAATACTTGGATTATCATAAATGTAAAAGTTGGATATTTGTAAATGGTTGGGATACAAAGAAATAAACTCTTATAAATGAAGGCAAATAAATAGTTGTTTATACTTTTTGCAGATGTGTGGACTTAAAATTATAATTTAAAACTTGGAGTGTTTTAAATATTTCAAAATCTTCATAATTGACAAATGATATATTCCTAAATGTTTGGAATACAAAGAAAGACACTGTAAGAAGTTAATGAAATTTAAATAGCTATCGGTTTGACAAAATCAGTAATTTATTTTAATCCAAAAACTAATACAGTATGTCAGACTTCAAATTATAAATTGATGGGAAATGAGTATAAAAAAAGTGGCCAGTTGTAAAGTATATGTTGTTTACCACCATTTTATTCAAAAATTTAAATATATATACTATTTGCAAATAGGGGGGAGGGGCAGATTCCATTTAAAAATATATATATTATTTCAAAATAGAAGGGGCATAATCATTATTGACATGGCAGAATCCAATAATTTATTTTGAATTTAATAATATCTTCTCTCTCATACATCTATATATATGTGTACAACACTCTCAATTTTCAGTTTGGTCACCCACAAATATCCTCTTCTTCTCAAATTTGCTACTGAAATTTAGAAGATCTGAGATATATATATATATATATATATATTCACATAAAAATAATAATCAAATAAAATCACTTGCATCATATATCAGAAGAAGTAAATCTTTAGAATTTGTATTCAAATATACTGAAAAAAAAGAGCATTTTGAATTTCCATGAGAAAGATAACACAAAGTACAACAATCAATTCAAGGAAAAGTAAGAGTAGCATCTCTATTGAAGGTTAGTGTGTTTAGTTATGTCTTTGGAGCATTAAGTTGCAATTTTCAGACTTATCTGCTTGATGTAGACTTTGTATGAATCCATTGACAATAATCTTGGTATGAAGTTGTGTGAGCCTTCTGTTTGTATACTCCTACCAGTAAAATGACCTGCAAGTTATGTTATTAGAGTGATTACACATAAGATAAAAATAATATAGCTTTTAACAAATCTGTGAGATAACTTATCTTCTTTTTGTATAGAGAGGAAGCTAATAAAGTGCAGAACATGCAGTTTTCTTAATAAACTTTGTTATAGTCAATCTGTAAATTAGAAAACCAACAGTGAGTTCACTAATAGTATTTATCCCTAGAATAAAGCACATATAAAATCCGAAATTGTAGCCAAGGCAAGAATGCACATATAAGAACATGCAATACGGATATCAAAATTTACTGAATGCTTTAGTTATGTGTCACATCTTTGTGAATGCCTCTCTTGATTGATCTTCTTCTCCTTCCTCACACTCCATTTCCACTTTTTTAGTTCCTTTGCATCATCCGAGAAAAGTAGTTCAGATATTGGAATCTACACGGTGTGTATAATTTAAGTAATGAGATGATACCCCTGATGAGATTAATGATACTCTCTGATGAGATTATACTTTAAAATTGTTTCATGATAAGCTTATCATGAACTATTTTTATATAATACTTTGCCTTGTATGATAGTTAAAGGGCAACCTAATTTTAATAAATTGTGCTGATGCGTTCTTTTTTTTGTTTTAAAAATCTGTATTTAAGTTTTGTATTCTAAAATTCAGTTTAGTTTGGATTTTAATATCAAAATTTTGAAATTTTAATTCTACAAATATATATATAATTATACAATATCATTTACTATTACTAGGGATGTTAAACGGGCTGACGCCTATAGAGTCAGCCCTATATGGCTGCGGGCCTAAACGGTTTCGGGCATTATCGGTTCATTTTAATCGGTCCACTAACACTCGAAACATAACCCTAACCCTAGCGGTCCGCGGGCTATACGGGCCACTAATGGGCTCCGGGAAAAAAAAATAAAACTAATAATTTTTAATATAAAATATAGATTTGTAATTGTAATACGCTACCATTTAAACTAAAAAATTCAAACATGGTTAAAAAATTATTCATAAAATTCATAATTGATAAAAAAATCAATCATTGTTCATAAAGTTCAAGCATTAACAATAGTCAAAATTTAATATAAATAAATGTCTCAAGGCTCTTCAATTTTTGACATTCGATCCTTCTTTGGACAATAACAAAACATGTAATACCCCGTCCCGTTTTATACCTTTTATTTTCCTAGAAAGCCTTATTTTATATTATTGTTGTGTTTCGGATTTGGGGCGTTACAGGTGGTATCAGAGCTTACGTTCAAAACTTTCGGACCTAAAACCAAATCATTGTTTTCATCAAACCAAAATTTCCTTTTCTTAAAATAAATTTTCTTATCATGTAAGTATAAATCACTAATTAAATCACTTGAGGGGAAATGTGTCTCCTATTACCGTCTGAAGCTCCTCGAAGGTATGTTCTTGTTTTATTTATCAAAAGTGCCTATAAGTTTATAAACTTGCAATAAGTTGACTTTCATAACAAAACTCCAATCAAAAGATCGAGAATTCAAAACAACACCCACGAGGTGTAGAGAAACCACGAAATATCGCTTATATTGCTATTAAAATAAATTAATTTGTGAATTGCATAAATGAATATATTTGTTAAGTTTATAAATTTCATAAATGCTATTATGTGACTATTTGAACTTTTATGCCTTAAATGTTTAAATTATGTTTCTCCATGACTAAAATTTTGACTAGAAATTTCCTTTTTATGTTAGAATCCACCTAAGATGGTAGTAGCTCGGTACCTAGAAGACTTATTTTTATTTTCGGATATGACATAAGTAGACTGACCTCCATAGAAGTCGAGACCCTTATATGATATTATATGTTATGAAATTGCTACTTGGCAATGTGTGTTACTTGCTCTATATTGACTGTTATATTTTATCTGATTATCACTTAATGACACATCACTGGTTCTTATTATACTGTGCGAATGTGAGCACTGTACCATTGAGGGCCCCGATGCGAAGCGGTGAATTATGTACCACACGTATTTCAGTGCTAGCGTTGTGTTAATTTGGTTAATCCAGTTATGTTCTAATAACTTTTTCACACCTATACATATCGTAACAATACTATTCTTTTCTCTAGAACCACCAATAGAATGGCAACAAGACAAACACCACGTACTAGATAATATATGACCATTAAACCTCATGAGAAAAGAAAATATATTATGGGACCTAATTCCAAAAGTTGAAATAGTTAGAAAATTTTACCATACTCTACATACCCTAATACGATTTCAAGTTTCGTCACTCATTGTATTAGTTCAATAACTTTGATATATAGAGGAATGAACCACTTGAAGATGAACATACGAGATTTAGACGAGCAATACCTAGAAGCTGAATTTCGGGGACGAAATTCCAGTTAAGGGGGTGAGGATGTAATACCCCGTCCCGTTTTATACCTTTTATTTTCCTAGAAAGCCTTATTTTATATTATTATTGTGTTTCTTTTAATTTTATTATTTTTGTGTGCTACTGTGTAATTTAAATTTATACCCTATTTCAAACTCCCGAATTCGAAGAAAGAAATTGAGTATTTCAAACGGATAAGGGACTACGAGAAATTATATATTCAAAGATTAAAATTAGGATTTCGATCCGTTTAATTTATTGAGAATAATTAAAATAAAATATTAATCGAATTTTAAAACTGTATTAATTTTCAATTTGGGATTAAACTCGTGAACCAACGATCCCTAAATCGTATCAATTGGGAACGAAAATATCCGAATTAAAGGGGGTTAACCCATAAATAACTTTCTTTTTTGAATTAAATAAATAAATTAATTAATCCTAACCACATATTATTTTCCTTCTTTAAAATTAATTAACTAATTAAAAGAATTCCTTCTATAAAATAAACGTGTCCTTTTTTTTTTTCTTTCAATATGTAATCATCGACCTTATCCTCAATTCCCACACATATATCAGTTTCCTCTCAGCCTCACTCTCTCTCTCTCTCTTCGAAGACGCAAAGCCACCATCGCCACCCATCTTCTCCCCTCTCAGTCCTTCGCCGGCGCCAAACCACCGACCGCGAAGCCGCCGACGTCGCCCAGGGCCGCGGCGCCTCTTCTCAGCAGCCAGCCAACGCCGCCATCCAGCCTCTCCCCCTGTTCCGAATCAAATCGCGCCTCAGCCCAGCCGAAACGCCGCCGTGTTCCAGCTCTCGGCCGCAGTCGCTACGCCGTCGCCCTGCTACCAGACGCAATCGCCGCTCTCCGAAGCGCCACGCCTCCTCGCGCCGATCGCCTGTGCCGCCGCTCCCTCTGTCCTCTTCGCCCAAAGCCGTGACGCCGCCGCCTTTTCTCCGTCGCTCGGAGTCCATCGCCGCTTTAAGTGAGTCCCCTCTTTCTATCCGTTCCCGAATTCGTTCAATTTTACAGTTTCCCCAATTAATTCCCTTCGAGAAAAGGTTTTTTTTCAGTTATGAATTCTCTGTTTTGTTTTCTGAATTTGGTGGCATCTTACTACAGTTTACAGTCCTTTTTGTTCTCTGAAAACATTGATTAGGCGTGCAGAAAAAAGTTTCTCTCACTCTCTCTATGATCACGGTTTTCATACTGGTGTGATAATTGTTATCCCCAGAGAGAAAAAAAATCTGATTGTTGGCATATGAAAGACTTTTCGAAGCTAAAAAGTGAACGACTTTAGAGTCAATCAAGCATGGGTTGCTTTAAGCGATTAATAGGTGATTGGCGCTTTTTGAGATAAACACGAATCTGGATTGAATCCCAGTATATTTAAACATGGTTAGTAGTTTTCACACACTAGTTAGAGATAATAAATTATGATTGCTAGTTTCCTACTCCTGTTTTTCGTAGCCTTTGGCATAGGCTGTTTTAATTCAAATCCCCTACGGTTATGAGTTTTGTAAACTCTGGAGTTCTGTTTAGGGACTGTGAAATTGGTGGATGGAGTTTTGATATTGATGTTAATTTTCTACTGGTGTTATTGAGATAACTATTTAGTATTGTTGGTTTTGGAGTTAAGTATTATTGTTTTGGTTGGATGATATTACTCATTTGATGGATTAGTATTATTGAATTAACTGAATGGTGATGAAATTAGTTGTTAGTAATATTAGTTGAGTTTTTATGGGCAAAGGAAAACCTTATTTTCTTTAAATCCTTGTTCCTCTTTTTGGAAAAGAACAATATCTTTGGTTTTTAAAAGTAGCACTTTGGGTTATCAAAATTATTATATCAGTCGAGTTTAGAAAGGATCGAAAAAGACAAGTCGTTTATATCCAAAATATAAGTAACAAATGAAAAGAGCTTTGAGGAAAATAAGTATTATTCTTTTGTTTTGAAAGTAACATAAGTCAATTTGATTAATAATACTAATAATAAGGAAAAATATAGATTATATTATTTTTAGTATTTATTATATAAAATTCTTTAAGCAAAATATTTATTAATAAAGAGGTTTTTGTTTATAAAATATAAACTATATTCAAAGTTCTTTTAAAATAAGAAATAATAATTTTAGAAAGAAAAATATTAATTCGGGACTTTTATTATATTAATATTATTTAAATAACTTTCCTTTTCTTTTAATTGTTTTTGGGGAAAAATATTAGATAGATATACTTTTAAATTATAAAAGCTTTTTAGTTATGAAAAAATAAGAATATCAAATAGATTGTTTTGTAGAGATCGAAATAGTATTACAACAAGGAATTTAGTAAGTACACTCCCCTAATACACCAACCTATAAAAAGTGGTGTATTTACCAAAACAGGGTGTGACTCTTAAGCAAGTCCTTTTAAAATATATGATACGTCAACCACTCGTCTCAAGTAATGCAAATTCTCGAGTTCTTCCTAAACTCTTCAAAAATCAACTTTTAATAGAATAACTTCATATTAGGAATCAGTGCTAGTGGGATCACGCACCAGGGGCTCGACCATCCGTCTGCGCACCACTCTCAGGACTCCCAAAAATTAGGTGGGTGATGATCTGTTGATTGATCTGCTAATATACGTTGTGCTGGTATACTCTGAACTCGACTAAATCAATCTAAAACAACTAATCCAACATAAATGTACACCCTATTATATAAGTGTGTGAACTATATGATATTATTATATATATACCTTGTATGGATTGTTGTGTTTATCTAATTATATAAATCGTTTATGACTGCTTGGTAATAAGGACACTTTGTGAGCATGAATCTTTTGAGTATGAATTATGTGTATTTTTCCCCATGTTTTGAAATGATAGTTTTTGTGAGGAAAAGGAAAGCTGATATTATTCTTGCGGAATAACGCGTATGGCCATGAGTGACAATAAGTCAGATTCATGGTCACTGGTAATTATTCTTGCGGAATGACGTGTATGGCCATGAGTGACAATAAGTTAGATTCATGGTCACTGGTAATTATTTTTGTGGAATGACACGTACGGCCATGAGTGATAATAGATCAGATTCATGGTCGCTGATATTATTTATGGTGTTTTGGAAGAGATTTACTATATGTGAAAATGATTGTGGGCATTGCCCCTTAACGTGAACCAACTTGTGATATATCAATTATGTGAATGTGAAACCTGTCATGCCCAATTATTTATTACATGAACTTGTTACTTCTGTGATATATGTTCGTATTATTATGTCAATTGCTTAAATGAATTAAATACTTTATAAATGAGTATAATTTAATATACTTCGGATTTACCAATCCCATGACGTTGCAAATCACCCATACGTGAGAATTCAAATCTCACTCCCCCTTTTTTACAACCCTTGCAGATTATGATTTCGTGGAGCAAGGACAGTAATAGAGACGACACAAAGTTTCCACTTAAATAAAATGATACTATTGATATTAAGCTTTATATATGTGTGAGAGATATATTATAAATATTATTCTACTCAATCTTCCGCTGCGTAAAACCCATCTCTCATTGTATTATCTCTTTTTTATATAAAAAATTTTATAGTTCGGATTTTAGTTACGAGTGGCACCTCGAATATGAGATATTTAATGTGTTTCGGATTCGGGGCGTTACAAAACATCCTCTCAATACCTAAACCCCACCTACAATTGAAGCCCCCAATTTTTGGTAAACACTCTTTGCCCCCTCTCGCAGTTAAACAGTTTGCAAATGTGGAGCACTATTCTCTTCGTCTTCAAAAAAGGAAACAAAGGCTATGCTGCTCAAGGGCTTGCAGTGATGCTGCCCAAAACCAATCTTCAGCTTCTGTAAGAATCCCACACCTTATATTTCATTTGGTCTATTTGATTATTTCGACTGGTAATGTCATGTTTTATCGGTGCCTGAACCGCTACTAATATCATAAATTGATTGCTATACAGCCACATTTCGTAGCTTTCTTTTATTTATTGAAAAATTATTTTTTTTATTGTTGTTGCCAATTTTGTGCTGTTTTGAAACTAATTCATCACCGCCTTCTATTTCTCAGAACCCCCAACTTAAGCCCAACAAACCACCTGGAAAACAAAATTACCGAAAGCTAAAAAAGCAGCAGTCGCAGCAGCCTAGCGTGTTTGAAATTGAACGGGCGATTGGTGCAGGCGTGTTTCGGGACAGAGAGCCTAACAGGCAGGCAATCACAACTCCTTTTTACAAAATTATGTGTGTTTTGTTTTGTTTTGTTGAAAATAATGATGAATTGGCTAGCAGCCAAGGAGAAGAAGAGAAGGCAGGTTTGCTGGATAACATTCTGAAAAATACAATGGGGAGGAATGAAGGGGATGTGGAGAAGAAACTTAGAGAGACTGGGGAGTGGCTTATTACTCGATCCGAGTCCACCTCTCGTTCTGCGGGTAATCTAATCTAATCTAATCTAATCATTTTCTCCATAAATTAATAACGTAGGGATTGGGAAAATTTTAATTATTTTTAGAGAGATATTAATTTATGAGTATGTATAGAGGGAAATTGGTTTATATATGAATCTTTAAAGTGTATTAGTTGTTTTTACTGAAGAGTATTACTGGTTTACACTGAAGAGTCTTAGTTCATTTTCACCGAACAACTAAGACTCTTTAGCGTAAATCAGTAATACTCTTCAGTGAAAACAACTAATACACTTCACGGATTTATGTATAAACTAGTTTCACTATATACTTTGTCTTAATTTATTTAATAATTTATTAATTTAAGGAGTGTTTTTTCAGTACGCAAAGTGAATGCATTTAACTAATATATGCATTATATTTCATTGAATTATTTTACATAATTATTTTCCTCATTGTTCGCTCGAACTAAATATCAATGAATTTAAATGGTCCAACATTGAAGAAGATATTCAAGAAATAGAGACAATGATAAGTGATTTCGATTACCACAACAAAATGAAGTGCAGTATGATAATACAACGCCAAAACCATTGAATGAAATAAGAAAAGCTAGAGAAGTGATCCAAGTAGAATTAAAGTTTAACAAAAAAACAATCAATAGCTTCTTATTTTACTAAATTGGCCAAATTATTTTTATAATTTGAAGAAATTATTAATTTATGATATTGATGTGACCACTACTTCATATATAGGAATATTTTGAAAAGTTATTATTTTAATATTTTAACGAAATTGGTAAATTTTGAACTGGTCCAAGTACATGAGAAAATTATTATTTTAAAAAAATTATTAATTTATAAAGTATTAATTTAGAGAAGTTTTACTATATCTATCTGTTTGAATTATTGGAATTGCAGGAAAGCAAATGCTGGTGATTATGTTTGTATGGGTGATACCGCTATGGATGTCTGTGTTTCTTGTTGCGTCTGGGATCATACATCTCCCATTCCATTCCCCATTTCTTGACTCTCTCCTCAATTCCTGAACAATGTCTTTTCATTTACCTTTGCACTTTGGATCTTATTTTTACTTTGGAATGATATTTTTTAGGCGTTTCTATGGATGGATGGATGGATGAGTCATCCATTTTTTAGGTCCACCCATTCTTTTATTTCATTTTGATAATCAAAAGAAAGAAAAGAGAATATTGGTATTTGGTGGTGTAGGTAAAACCATCCAAAGTTGACAAATGCACAACATTTGTCAGCGATGGGGTGGGGTATGCGACCTGTAGAATCTTCTACTATTCAACTTCATTTTTATTCAAATATTTGTATGCTAAGGTTATATACCCTTCTATTTTTTAAATACATCCCACTAAAAAAAGTTCGGAAAAAAATTTAAACAATTTTTGAAAAAAAAAGTTCCCATAGGTACTATATTGGATTTGATTCAGATTTCGGATCAATCAATATTGATTGACTATCTCCATTATGTTGTTGCTAACAAATACCACAATTTTTTGTTTAGGATCTTTCAAATCATTCCCGCAAGAGATCTGAACCCATTTTTTTCTAATCCTTCGAGAAAAATATTCATTCTCTTCATAAAAAATAGGAGGTAGAACCAATAAAGATTTCTTTTACGATTCGTCCCTGGCCTCATTCAAGAATTGTTTTTGATCCAATCCGTAAGAATCAATAGAAAAGGGAAATCCCTTATAATACACCAGATCCCTTAACTGCAATTCCATTATGAAACCAGGGGTTGTGACTTCTTTAAATGATTCATCACCGCCTTCTATTTCTCAAAACCCCCAACTTAAGCCCAATAAACCACCTGGAAAACAAAATTACCAAAAGCTAAAAAAGCAGTAATCACAGCAGCCTAGCTTGTTTGAAATTGAACGGGCGATTGGTGCAGCCGTGTTTCGGGACAGAGAGCCTAACAGGCAGGCAATCACAACTCCTTTATACAAAATTATGTGTGTTTTGTATTGTTGAAAATAATGATGAATTGACTGGCAGCCAAGGAGAAGAAGAGAAGGCAGGTTTGCTGGATAACATTCTGAAAAATACAGTGGGGAGGAATGAAGGGGATGTGGAGAAGAAACTTAGAGAGACTGAGGAGTGGTTTATTACTCGATCTGAGTCCACCTCTCGTTCTGCGTGTAAACTAATCTAATCTAATCATTTTCTCCATAAATTAATAACGTAGGGATTGGAAATTTTTTAATTATTTTTAGAGAGATATTAAAATATGAGTATGTATAGAGGGAAATTGGTTTATATATAAATCATTAAAGTGTATTAGTTGTTTTCACTGAAGAGTATTAGTTGTTTTTACTAAAGAGTATTACTAGTTTACACTGAAGAGTCTTAGTTCATTTTCAACAAACAACTAAGATTCTTTAGTGTAAATCTGTAATTCTCTTCAATAAAAACAACTAATACTCTTCAGTGAAAACAACTAATATCCTTCACGGATTTATGTATAAACTAGTTTCACTCTATACTTTGTCTTAATTTATTTAATAATTTATTAATTTAAGAGTGTTTTTTCAGTACGCAAAGTGAATGCATTTAACTAATATATGCATTATATTTCATTGAATTATTTTACATAATTATTTTCCTCATTGTTCGCTCGAACTAAATATCAATGAATTTAAATGGTCCACCATTGAAGAAGATATTCAAGAAATAGAGACAATGATAAGTGATTTCGATTACCACAACAAAATGATGTGCAGTATGAAAATACAACGCCAAAACCATTGGATGAAATAAGAAAAGCTAGAGAAGTAATCCAAGTAGAATTAAAGTTTAACAAAAAACAATCTATAGCTTTTTATTTTACTAAATTGGCCTAATTATTTTTATAATTTGAAGAAATTATTAATTTATGATATTGATGAGACCACTACATTATATATAGAAATATTTTGAAAAGTTATTATTTTATTATTTTATTGAAATTGGTAAATTTTGAACGGGTCCAAGTACATGAGAAAATTATTATTTTAAAAAATTTATTAATTTAGAGAAGTTTTACTATATCTATCTGTTTGAATTATTGGAATTGCAGGAAAGCAAATACTGGTGATTATGTTTGTATGGGTGATACCGCTATGGATGTTTGCGTTTCTTGTTTCATCTGGGATCATACATCTCTCATTCCATTCCCCATTTCTTGACTCTCTCCTCAATTCCTGAACAATGCCTTTTCATTTTCCTATGCACTTTGGATCTTATTTTTACTTTGGAATGATATTTTTTAGGCGTTTCTATGGATGGATAAGTCATCCATTTTTTAGGTCCACCCATTCTTTTATTTCATTTTGATAATCAAAAGAAAGAAAAGAGAATATTGGTATTTGGTGGTGTAGGTAAAATCATCCAATGTTGACAAATGCACAACATTTGTCAGCGAGGGGGTGGGGTATGCGACCTGTTGAATCTTCTACTATTCAACTTCATTTTTATTCAAATATTGGTAGGCTAAGGTTATATACCCTTCTATTTTTTTTAATACATCCCACTAAAAAAAGTTCGGAAAAAAATTTAAACAATTTTTGAAAAAAAAGTTCCCATAGGTACTATATTGGATTTGATTCAGATTTATTATCAATCAATATTGATTGACTAACTCCATTATGTTGTTGCTAGCAAATACCACTATTTTTTGTTTTGGTTCTTTCAAATCATTCTCGCAAGGGATCTGAACCAATTTTTTTTTATTCTTCGAGAAAAAGATTCATTCTCTTCATAAAAAATAGGAGGTAGAACCAATAAAGATTTCTTTTACGATTGATCCCTGACCTTATTCAAGAATTGTTTTTGATCCAATCCGTATGAATCAATAGAAAAGGGAAATACCTTATAATACACCAGATCCCTTAACTGCAATTCCATTATGAAACCAGGGGTTGTGGCTTTTTTAAATGATTCATCACCGCCTTCTATTTCTCAGAACCCCCAACTTAAGCCCAACAAACCACCTGGAAAACAAAATTACTGAAAGCTAAAAAAGCAGCAGTCGCAGCAGCCTAGCGTGTTTGAAATTGAACGGGCGATTGGTGCAGGCGTGTTTCGGGACAGAGAGCCTAACAGGCAGGCAATCACAACTCCTTTTTACAAAATTATGTGTGTTTGGTTTTGTTTTGTTGAAAATAATGATGAATTGGCTGGCAGCCAAGGAGAAGAAGAGAAGGCAGGTTTGCTGGATAACATTCTGAAAAATACAGTGGGGAGGAATGAAGGGGATGTGGAGAAGAAACTTAGAGAGACTGGGGAATGACTTATTACTCGATCCGAGTCCACCTCTCGTTCTGCGGGTAATCTAATCTAATCTAATCTAATCATTTTCTCCATAAATTAATAACGTAGGGATTGGGAAAATTTTAATTATTTTTAGAGAGATATTAATTTATGAGTATGTATAGAGGGAAATTGGTTTATATATGAATCATTAAACGGTATTAGTTGTTTTAACTAAAGAGTATTAGTTGTTTTTACTGAAGAGTATTAATGGTTTACACTGAAGAGTCTTAGTTCATTTTCACCGAACAATTAAAACTCTTTAGTGTAAATCAGTAATACTCTTAAATAAAAACAACTAATACTCTTCAGTGAAAACAACTAATACCCTTCACGGATTTATGTATAAACTAGTTTCACTCTATACTTTGTCTTAATTTATTTAGTAATTTATTAATTTAAGGAGTGTTTTTTTCAGTACGCAAAGTGAATGCATTTAACTAATATATGCATTATATTTCATTGAATTATTTTACATAATTATTTTCCTCATTGTTCGCTCGAACTAAATATCAGTGAATTTAAATGGTCCAACATTGAAGAAGATATTCAAGAAATAGAGACAATGATAAGTAATTTCGATTACCACAACAAAATAAAGTGCAGTATGAAAATACAACGCCAAAACCATTGAATGGAATAAGAAAAGCTAGAGAAGTGATTCAAGTAAAATTAAAGTTTAACAAAAAACAATCAATATCTTCTTATTTTACTAAATTGGCCTAATTATTTTTATAATTTGAAGAAATTATTAATTTATAATATTGATGAGACCACTACTTTATATATAGGAATATTTTGAAAAGTTATTATTTTGTTATTTTATCGAAATTGGTAAATTTTGAACGGGTCCAAGTACATGAGAAAATTATTATTTTAAAAAATTTATTAATTTATAGCATATTAATTTAGAGAAGTTTTACTATATCTATCTGTTTGAATTATTGGAATTGCAGGAAAGCAAGTACTGGTGATTATGTTTGTATGAGTGATACCGCTATGGATGTCTGCGTTTCTTGTTGCGTCTGGGATCATACATCTCCCATTCCATTCCCCATTTCTTGTCTCTCTCCTCAATTCCTGAACAATGTCTTTTCATTTCCCTATGCACTTTGAATCTTATTTTTACTTTGGAATGATATTTTTTAGGCGTTTTAATGGATGGATTGATGGATGAGTCATCCATTTTTTAGGTCCACCCATTCTTTTATTTCAATTTGATAATCAAAAGAATGAAAAAAGAATATTGGTATTTGGTGGTGTAGGTAAAACCATCCAAAGTTGACAAATGCACAACATTTGTCAGCGAGGGGGTGGGGTATGCGACCTGTTGAATCTTCTACTATTCAACTTCATTTTTATTCAAATATTGGTAGGCTAAGGTTATATACCCTTCTATTCTTTTTAATACCTCCCACTAAAAAAAGTTCGAAAAAAAATTTAAACAATTTTTGAAAAAAAGTTCCCATAGGTACTATATTGGATTTGAATCAGATTTCGGATCATTCAATATTGATTGACTATATCCATTATGTTGTTGCTAGCAAATACCACTATTTTTTGTTTTGGATCTTTCAAATCATTCCCGCAAGAGATTTGAACCCATTTTTTTCTAATCCTTCGAGAAAAAGATTCATTCTCTACATAAAAAATAGGAGATAGAACCAATAAAGATTTCTTTTACGATTCATCCCTGGCCTCATTCAAGAATTATTTTTGATCCAATCCGTAAGAATCAATAGAAAAGGGAAATCCCTTATAATACAACAGATCCCTTAACTACAATTCCATTATGAAACCAGGGGTTGTGGCTTCTTTAAATGATTCATCACCGCCTTCTATTTCTCAGAACCCCCAACTTAAGCCCAACAAACCACCTGGAAAACAAAATTACCGAAAGCTAAAAAAGCAGCAGTCGCAGCAGCCTAGCGTGTTTGAAATCGAACGGGCGATTGGTGCAGGCGTGTTTCGGGACAGAGAGCCTAACAGGCAGGCAATCAAAACTCCTTTTTACAAAATTATGTGTGTTTTGTTTTGTTTTATTTTGTTGAAAATAATGATGAATTGGCTGGCAGCCAATGAGAAGAAGAGAAGACAGGTTTGCTGGATAACATTCTGAAAAATACTGTGGGGAGGAATGATGGGGATGTGGAGAAGAAACTTAGAGAGACTGGGGAGTGGCTTATTACTCGATCCGAGTCCACCTCTCGTTCTGTGGGTAATCTAATCTAATCATTTTCTCCATAAATTAATAACGTAGGGATTGGGAAAATTTTAATTATTTTTAGAGAGATATTAATTTATGAGTATGTATAGAGGGAAATTGGTTTATATATGAATCATTAAAGGGTATTAGTTGTTTTCACTGAAGAGTATTAGTTGTTTTTACTGAAGAGTATTACTGGTTTGCACTGAAGAGTCTTAGTTCATTTTCACCGAACAACTAAGACACTTTAGTATAAATCAGTAATACTCTTCAGTAAAAACAACTAATACTCTTCAGTGAAAATAACTAATACCCTTCACGGATTTATGTATAAACTAGTTTCACTATATACTTTGTCTTAATTTATTTAATAATTTATTAATTTAAGGAGTGTTTTTTCAGTACGCAAAGTGAATGAATTTATCTAATATATGCATTATATTTCTTTGAATTATTTTACATAATTATTTTCATCATTGTTCGCTCGAACTAAATATCATTGAATTTAAATGGTCCAACATTGAAGAAGATATTCAATAAATACAGATAATGATAAGTGATTTCGATTACCACAACAAAATGAAGCGCAGTATGAAAATACAACGCCAAAACCATTGGATGAAATAAGAAAAGCTAGAGAAGTGATCCAAGTAGAATTAAAATTTAAAAAAAACAATCAATAGCTTCTTATTTTACTAAATTGGCCTAATTATTTTTGTAATTTGAAGAAATTATTAATTTATGATATTGATGAGACCACTACTTTATATATAGGAATATTTTGAAAAGTTATTATTTTATTATTTTATCGAAATAGGTAAATTTTGAACGGGTCCAAGTACATGAGAAAAGTATTATTTTAAAAATTTTATTAATATATAGAGTATTAATTTAGAGAAGTTTAACTATATCTATCTGTTTGAATTATTGGAATTGCAGGAAAGCAAACACTGGTGATTATATTTGTATGGGTGATACCGCTATGGATGTCTGCGTTTCTTGTTGCGTCTGGGATCATACATCTCCCATTCCATTCCCCATTTCTTGTCTCTCTCCTCAATTCCTGAACAATGTCTTTTCATTTCCCTATGCACTTTGAATCTTATTTTTACTTTGGAATGATATTTTTTAGGCGTTTTAATGGATGGATTGATGGATGAGTCATCCATTTTTTAGGTCCACCCATTCTTTTATTTCAATTTGATAATCAAAAGAATGAAAAAAGAATATTGGTATTTGGTGGTGTAGGTAAAACCATCCAAAGTTGACAAATGCACAACATTTGTCAGCGAGGGGGTGGGGTATGCGACCTGTTGAATCTTCTACTATTCAACTTCATTTTTATTCAAATATTGGTAGGCTAAGGTTATATACCCTTCTATTCTTTTTAATACCTCCCACTAAAAAAAGTTCGAAAAAAAATTTAAACAATTTTTGAAAAAAAGTTCCCATAGGTACTATATTGGATTTGAATCAGATTTCGGATCATTCAATATTGATTGACTATATCCATTATGTTGTTGCTAGCAAATACCACTATTTTTTGTTTTGGATCTTTCAAATCATTCCCGCAAGAGATTTGAACCCATTTTTTTCTAATCCTTCGAGAAAAAGATTCATTCTCTACATAAAAAATAGGAGATAGAACCAATAAAGATTTCTTTTACGATTCATCCCTGGCCTCATTCAAGAATTATTTTTGATCCAATCCGTAAGAATCAATAGAAAAGGGAAATCCCTTATAATACAACAGATCCCTTAACTACAATTCCATTATGAAACCAGGGGTTGTGGCTTCTTTAAATGATTCATCACCGCCTTCTATTTCTCAGAACCCCCAACTTAAGCCCAACAAACCACCTGGAAAACAAAATTACCGAAAGCTAAAAAAGCAGCAGTCGCAGCAGCCTAGCGTGTTTGAAATCGAACGGGCGATTGGTGCAGGCGTGTTTCGGGACAGAGAGCCTAACAGGCAGGCAATCAAAACTCCTTTTTACAAAATTATGTGTGTTTTGTTTTGTTTTATTTTGTTGAAAATAATGATGAATTGGCTGGCAGCCAATGAGAAGAAGAGAAGACAGGTTTGCTGGATAACATTCTGAAAAATACTGTGGGGAGGAATGATGGGGATGTGGAGAAGAAACTTAGAGAGACTGGGGAGTGGCTTATTACTCGATCCGAGTCCACCTCTCGTTCTGTGGGTAATCTAATCTAATCATTTTCTCCATAAATTAATAACGTAGGGATTGGGAAAATTTTAATTATTTTTAGAGAGATATTAATTTATGAGTATGTATAGAGGGAAATTGGTTTATATATGAATCATTAAAGGGTATTAGTTGTTTTCACTGAAGAGTATTAGTTGTTTTTACTGAAGAGTATTACTGGTTTGCACTGAAGAGTCTTAGTTCATTTTCACCGAACAACTAAGACACTTTAGTATAAATCAGTAATACTCTTCAGTAAAAACAACTAATACTCTTCAGTGAAAATAACTAATACCCTTCACGGATTTATGTATAAACTAGTTTCACTATATACTTTGTCTTAATTTATTTAATAATTTATTAATTTAAGGAGTGTTTTTTCAGTACGCAAAGTGAATGAATTTATCTAATATATGCATTATATTTCTTTGAATTATTTTACATAATTATTTTCATCATTGTTCGCTCGAACTAAATATCATTGAATTTAAATGGTCCAACATTGAAGAAGATATTCAATAAATACAGATAATGATAAGTGATTTCGATTACCACAACAAAATGAAGCGCAGTATGAAAATACAACGCCAAAACCATTGGATGAAATAAGAAAAGCTAGAGAAGTGATCCAAGTAGAATTAAAATTTAAAAAAAACAATCAATAGCTTCTTATTTTACTAAATTGGCCTAATTATTTTTGTAATTTGAAGAAATTATTAATTTATGATATTGATGAGACCACTACTTTATATATAGGAATATTTTGAAAAGTTATTATTTTATTATTTTATCGAAATAGGTAAATTTTGAACGGGTCCAAGTACATGAGAAAAGTATTATTTTAAAAATTTTATTAATATATAGAGTATTAATTTAGAGAAGTTTAACTATATCTATCTGTTTGAATTATTGGAATTGCAGGAAAGCAAACACTGGTGATTATATTTGTATGGGTGATACCGCTATGGATGTCTGCGTTTCTTGTTGCGTCTGGGATCATACATCTCCCATTCCATTCCCCATTTCTTGTCTCTCTCCTCAATTCCTGAACAATGTCTTTTCATTTCCCTATGCACTTTGAATCTTATTTTTACTTTGGAATGATATTTTTTAGGCGTTTTAATGGATGGATTGATGGATGAGTCATCCATTTTTTAGGTCCACCCATTCTTTTATTTCAATTTGATAATCAAAAGAATGAAAAAAGAATATTGGTATTTGGTGGTGTAGGTAAAACCATCCAAAGTTGACAAATGCACAACATTTGTCAGCGAGGGGGTGGGGTATGCGACCTGTTGAATCTTCTACTATTCAACTTCATTTTTATTCAAATATTGGTAGGCTAAGGTTATATACCCTTCTATTCTTTTTAATACCTCCCACTAAAAAAAGTTCGAAAAAAAATTTAAACAATTTTTGAAAAAAAGTTCCCATAGGTACTATATTGGATTTGAATCAGATTTCGGATCATTCAATATTGATTGACTATATCCATTATGTTGTTGCTAGCAAATACCACTATTTTTTGTTTTGGATCTTTCAAATCATTCCCGCAAGAGATTTGAACCCATTTTTTTCTAATCCTTCGAGAAAAAGATTCATTCTCTACATAAAAAATAGGAGATAGAACCAATAAAGATTTCTTTTACGATTCATCCCTGGCCTCATTCAAGAATTATTTTTGATCCAATCCGTAAGAATCAATAGAAAAGGGAAATCCCTTATAATACACCAGATCCCTTAACTGCAATTCCATTATGAAACCAGGGGTTGTGGCTTCTTTAAATGATTCATCACCGCCTTCTATTTCTCAGAACCCCCAACTTAAGCCCAACAAACCACCTGGAAAAAAAAAATTACCGAAAGCTAAAAAAGCAGCAGTCGCAGCAGTCTAGCGTGTTTGAAATTGAACGGGCGATTGGTGCAGGCGGGTTTCGGGACAAAGAGCCTAACAGGCAGGCAATCGCAACTCCTTTTTACAAAATTATGTGTGTTTTGTTTTGTTTTGTTGAAAATAATGATGAATTTGCTGGTAGCCAAGGAGAAGAAGAGAAGGCAGATTTGCTGGATAATATTCTGAAAAATACAGTGGGGAGGAATGAAGAGGATGTGGAGAAGAAACTTAGAGAGACTTGGGAGTGTCTTATTAATCGATCCGAGTCCACCTCTCGTTCTGCGGGTAATCTAATCTAATCTAATCTAATCTAATCATTTTCTCCATAAATTAATATCATAGGGATTGGGAAAATTTTAATCATTTTTAGAGAGATATTAATTTATGAGTATGTATAGAGGAAAATTGGTTTATATATGAATCATTAAAAGGTATTAGTTGTTTTCACTGAAGAGTATTAGTTGTTCTTACTGAAGAGTATTACTGGTTTACACTGAGAGTCTTAGTTCATTTTCACCGAACAACTAAGTCTCTTTAGTTTAAATCGGTAATACTCTTCAGTAAAAATAACTAATACTCTTCAGTGAAAACAACTAATACCCTTCACGGATTTATGCATAAACTAGTTTCACTCTATACTTTGTCTTAATTTATTTAATAATTTATTAATTTAAGGAGTGTTTTTTCAGTACGCAAAGTGAATGCATTTAACTAATATATGCATTATATTTCATTGAATTATTTTACATAATTATTTTCCTCATTGTTCACTCGAACTAAATATCAATGAATTTAAATGGTCCAACATTGAAGAAGATATTCAAGAAATAGAGACAATGATAAGTGATTTCGATTACCATAACAAAATGAAGTGCTGTATTAAAATACAACGCCAAAACCATTGGATGAAATAAGAAAAGGTAGAGAAGTGATCCAAGTAGAATTAAAGTTTAACAAAAAACAATCAATAACTTCTTATTTTACTAAATTGGCCTAATTATTTTTATAATTTGAAGAAATTATTAATTTATGATATTGATGAGACCACTACTTTATATATAGGAATATTTTGAAAAGTTATTATTTTATTATTTTATCGAAATTGGTAAATTTTGAACGGGTCCAAGTACATGAGAAAATTATTATTTTAAAAATTTTATTAATTTATAAAGTATTAATTTAGAGAAGTTTTACTATATCTATCTGTTTGAATTATTGGAATTGCAGGAAAGCAAATACTGGTGATTATGTTTGTATGGGTTATACCGCTATGGATGTTTGCGTTTCTTGTTGCGTCTGGGATCATACATCTCCCATTCCATTCCCCATTTCTTGACTCTCTCCTCAATTCCTGAACAATGTCTTTTCATTTCCCTATGCACTTTGGATCTTATTTTTACTTTGGAATGATATTTTTTTAGCGTTTCTATGGATGAATGGATGGATGAGTCATCCATATTTTAGGTCCACCCATTCTTTTATTTCATTTTGATAATCAAAAGAAAGAAAAGAGAATATTGGTATTTGGTGGTGTAGGTAAAACCATCCAAAGTTGACACATTTCGTAGCTTTCTTTTGTGGGCGCGGCTAAACAAACCCCCGATTCAACTTGAGAAGGGGGTGGGGTATGCGACCTGTTGAATCTTCTACTATTCAACTTCATTTTTATTCAAATATTGGTAAGCTAAGGTTATATACCCATCTATTTTTTTTAATACATCCCACTAAAAAAAGCTCAGAAAAAAATTTAAACAATTTTTGAAAAAAAATTCCCATAGGTACTATATTGGATTTGAATCAGATTTCAGATCAATCAATATTGATTGACTATCTCCATTATGTTGTTGCTAGCAAATACCACTACTTTTTGTTTTGGATCTTTCAAATCATTCCCGCAAGAGATCTGAACCAATTTTTTTCTGATCCTTCGAGAAAAAGATTTATTCTCTTCATAAAAAATAGGAGGTAGAACCAATAAAGATTTCTTTTACGATTCATCACTGGCCTCATTCAAGAATTGTTTTTGATCCAATCCGTAAGAATCAATAGAAAAGGGAAATCCCTTATAATACACCAGATCCCTTAACTGCAATTCCATTATGAAACCAGGGGTTGTGGCTTCTTTAAATGATTCATCACCGCCTTCTATTTCTCAGAACCCCCAACTTAAGCCCAACAAACCACCTGGAAAACAAAATTACCGAAAGCTAAAAAAGCAGCAGTCGCAGCAGCCTAGCGTGTTTGAAATTGAACGGGCGATTGGTGCAGGAGTATTTCGGGATAGAGAGCCTAACATGCAGACAATCACAACTCCTTTTTACAAAATTATGTGTGTTTTGTTTTGTTGAAAATAATGATGAATTGGCTGGCAGCCAAGGAGAAGAAGAGAAGGCAGGTTTGCTGGATAAAGAAGAGAAGGCAGGTTTGCTGGATAACATTCTTAAAAATACAGTGGGGAGGAATGAAGGGGATGTGGAGAAGAAACTTAGAGAGACTGGGGAGTGGCTTATTACTCGATCCGAGTCCACATCTCGTTCTGCGGGTAATCTAATCTATTCTAATCATTTTCTCCATAAATTAATAACATAGGGATTGGGAAAATTTTAATTATTTTTAGAGAGATATTAATTTATGAGTATGTATAGAGGGAAATTGGTTTATATATGAATCATTAAAGGGTATTAGTTATTTTCACTGAAGAGTATTAGTTGTTTTTACTGAAGAGTATTACTGGTTTACACTGAAGAGTCTTAGTTCATTTTCACCGAACAACTAAGACTCGTTAGTGTAAATCAGTAATACTCTTCAGTATAAACAACTAATACTCTTCAGTGAAAATAACTAATACCCTTCACGAATTTATGTATAAACTAGTTTCACTCTATACTTTGTCTTAATTTATTTAATAATTTATTAATTTAAGGAGTGTTTTTTCAGTACGCAAAGTGAATGCATTTAACTAATATTTGCATTACATTTCATTGAATTATTTTACATATTTATTTTCCTCATTGTTCGCTCGAACTAAATATCAATGAATTTAAATTGTCTAACATTGAAGAAGATATTCAAGAAATAGAGACAATGATTCGATTACCACAACAAAATGAAGTGTAGTATGAAAATACAACGCCAAAACCAATGGATGATATAAGAAAAGCTAGAGAAGTGATCCAAGTAGAATTAAAGTTTAACAAAAAGCAATCAATAACTTCTTATTTTACTAAATTGGCCTAATTATTTTAAAATTTGAAGAAATTATTAATTTATGATATTGATGAGACCACTACTTTATATATAGGAATATTTGGAAAAGTTATTATCTTATTATTTTATCGAAATTGGTAAATTTTGAACTGGTCCAAGTCGGGACATGAGAAAATTATTATTTTAAAAAATTTATTAATTTATAGAGTATTAATTTAGAGAAGTTTTACTATATCTATCTGTTTGAATTATTGGAATTGCGGGAAAGCAAATACTAGTGATTATGTTTGTATGGGTGATACCGCTATGGATGTCTGCATTTCTTGTTGCGTCTGGGATCATACATCTCCCATTTCTTGACTCTCTCCTCAATTCCTGAACAATGTCTTTTCATTTCCCTATGCACTTTGGATCTTATTTTTACTTTGGAATGATATTTTTTATGCGTTTCTATGGATGGATGGATGGATGGATGCATGAGTCATCCATTTTTTAGGTCCACCCATTCTTTTATTTCATTTTGATAATCAAAAGAAAGGAAAGAGAATATTGGTATTTGGTGGTGTAGGTAAAACCATCCAAAGTTGACCCATTTCGTAGCTTTCTTTTATTTATTGAAAAATTGTTTTTTTTATTGTTGTTGCCAATTTTGTGTTGTTTTGAAACTAATTGTCCAGAATGTTGAGACAACACTCTTAGCTTTCTTTTATTTTTTGGCATAATGTATCCAAAGACCCCAAACTATCAAATATTATTTTGAAAGGCCCGTTAACTAATTTTTATTTCAAAAAGCACTTAAACTATACATTCTTGTTCTATTAGGCCCCTAAACTATTTTTTTGTTTAAAAAGCCTTTAAATATATGATTATTGATTCATAAGGCCCTTTTGACAATCCATTAAAGACACATTTTTTTGGTGGAATTCAATATTAATAGCATTGAATTTGGTTGATTTGTCATATCTATTACTATACTAAAAGCAGTAAAGTGCGCCAGCCACAAATTTCCCGCCCAAGTTCTGAAGCGCGTGTATTAAACCTAGATTTGGGTTTTCTAATTTGGGCCAAAGAATGGAATACACTGATTTTTTTAATATTTATGGTAATTAGTGGGAAACAAGGACAAGTGTCATGCTAAATATAATATTAGATATGTCAATAAAATTAACCACAGTAAATTGGAAAAATTGTCACAGATAGTATTTTTGCAGTAGAAACCTGTATTTCCATGCATTTGACTGAAATGACAATTTGAATTATAATAATTAGCAATGTTAATGAAATCCAATTTATAAATACAATTTAAAATTTAATAAAATGGAAAAATTGACACAGGAAATATCTCAGCAAGACACCTATATTTCCATGCATTTGACTGAAATTGACAACTGAATTTACAATAATTACCAGAGTTAATGAAATAAAATTTATAAATACAGATAATATTACACATACCCTCAAACAGACACCTGGAATAACATGCAGTTAAAAAAATACATATTGAAATTACATAATACACTGCCTTAAAAAGAGACACCTGAACAAATTATGGACTTCTGAGTTTACTATAAATACATGACATAGCAAAAACATTTCTCCAAAATACCTGCTGGCAGATTTAGCTTACCAGTCAAAGATGTCCTCTTTATTTACAAGTATTAATAATATAAATCCTTCAAAAACAATCTGGGCAATAAAAGTCAGATGCATTAAAGTATATGAAGTTCCTGGGTATGCAGGTGGTGACAGGCCATTCAGCCTTGAATGTGTTTTGCATGATAAAGAGGTACAAATAGTAAAATCAGTCAATATAGAATGTGCATAGCTGCAAATAGAAACATAGAAGTTTATTTTATAGTTAAGTTCATGTAGTCAATGCAAATAGAATATGAATTTATAAACAGTGGAAAATTAATTTCAGTATATTTTATACATCAAATTCAGTGCTAACATAATTACTTATATATAATGATCCAAAGGTAACATGCATAGTAAATGAACTCATAGATTTGCATTTTCAACATATGAACACTAACCACATTTGTAATTAACATGCTGGGGAATCGTATACATGGAAGCATTAAGAGGGAATTAATTCCTATATTTCGTCCATTGCTGCGAGAGAGTGGACTATATACAATTAAGTACTTTGTAGTGACGAATAATACAATGCGCTACAAAACAACATGCAATTAATATAAAATCGTGTTTCAAGCTCGATCAAAAGTAGTTGCCATAAGTGAGAGTGGATTTCCAGTCTACACATATAAGTTTCAACAATTCTCTGATGTTAATAACCGGGAGAACATGGATGAATCAAGGCTCATAGGTAAATAAATTAAATGTTAATTTTAAGTTTTTTCAGCCTGTTTTTCACATTTGGTATTAACTTGGATTTGTTAATTTATAGATGTCATTGGAAAGGTTGTCACAGTAGGTCCTATACAAACCAAGGACCTCAAAGATGGACCAACCAAGCACATGGACATTGTACTTGAAGACACAGAGTATGTTTTAATAAATTTTATAATAGAGATAACATTTACACTGAATAGTATATTTATGCAAATATATCATTTTATTTAAGAACAGGAGGAACATGATTGGATGTACACTGTGGGGTAACTTTCCAGACCTACTTAACAACTTTCTAGAAGCATGTGGATCAGAACCTGTGGTTATTATACTTCAAATGTTCAGGCAGAAAGTTTTTAGAGGTAAATAAGCTTATATTTTTAAAAACACAGGTAGTAGTTTTCTATGCTAAATAGTAAAAGTATACATACAGAGTCTGCATATGTGATTGACTCAGTTCTCATGTCATTATAAAAAATTGAAGCAATAGCAATGCAGTTGAGAACTGTGTTATAACATCCTTTAAAAGGACATCCCAGAAATGCACAAATACTATATCAAAATTTTCCAACAGAAGTTTATTCCACTAGCACATGATAATGTTGAAGTGATGTAGAAAAATTCACTTAAAACTTTTAAAAACATATTTTCTTTGACTAGTAATTTTTGATTGGGTTTAAATCAGATCAAGTCAATCTATCAAACACATACTATATCTCTAGACTCATATGTGACAACGGGGCTGAAGAAGTTATTGAATTCAAATCCAGGTTAGCACCAATGTCTTTTCAATATACATTTTTAAAGAGATATTATATATTTAGCAAATTATTTTGAAATTTAACATATAAAGGATGGGTGAAGAGCGGGAAGATGGAGAAATAGTATGTGTTTTACCTCACCCGAATGCAATTCTGATAGAGAGGGAGTTCGCAGAAGGACGAGCTAACGTTCGATGCATAGATCAGCTGCAATACAATCGTGAGGTTAGAATCTATCATAATTTAAATTGACAAATATGCATTAATACAATTCCATGATATGCTTGCTGATATTTTAAAAATGGTGCAAAACTGCAGTTAGGAAGCTACTGGGTTCATGCTGAAATGGTTGAAATTATAAGTAAAAATTGTTGGGAAAATAGGGGTGCCCGGAATCTATTCGGGATGAAATTTAAATACGAATTTAAATACAATTATTACTAGCATGAATTAATCCTAATTAATTCAAATAATAATTCCAACAACTAATTTTCATCATGCATGTTGAATTAATTTCACATATTAACTATGGTGGAATAAATAAGTAAATATGCGATTAACGTACCTCTTGTAGAATTGGCCTTTGGATATACGGAACAATTACGATCTCGCTCTATCGACCCAAAAACCTTCTCAAGTATTTCCCTTTTCACCTCACTTGATCACCGGTGGGAGATTGTTAGGATAAAAGTTGTATAGTTTTGATGAGTTAAAACAAACCAGAAGATGTAATAGGACCATCTGGACCTGTTAGCCAGATGATGATCTAGATTAGGACTTAGTCTAGGAGGAACTGCCAGACCAGAAGACTTCACCAGAAGAGTCACCAGAAGACCCCACCAGAGGACTTCTCCAGAGGACTCCACCAGAAGACTTCACCAGATGAGATCTAACCAGAGGCAGAAGACCTTCCCCAGACCAGACGAGTCCGGACCAGACGAGTCTGGTAGAACAAAAGATGCTCAGTTTGATCCCCTGTTTCTACTGAGTATTCTGGTTGTTGAGGTTGCCTGGTGTCTGGTCTTGCCTTCTCTGGAGAGAATCAGAGTTAGGCAGAGGAAGCGATTGACCGTTGGTGATTCAAATCAAGTCAACAAGATCAGGATTGGAAAGTATTTGAAGATAATCAATCTAAGGATCCCACCAACCCAATCAATCAATTAGGGAATTGATTGATTGAGGCTTCCTTAAATAGAGGATCTGATTGGATTAGCCCTCCAACGGCTAGCCCTAATCCCCTCTATAAATACAAGAGTGCAGTTCAAGAAAAAGCTCTAGAGAGACACCATACGCACATAAGTCCATCCAAGCTTTTGATAAATCACTCTTAGCACTCTTATTGTTCATAATATATATCTACTCTTAAGGAGTTGTTGAAACCTCAACCTGTTCATCTACCAGATAAGGTTGAAGGCTGTTGATCTTTAGATTGAAGTTAAATCTAAAGAGTTTGTAAGAAGGAACTGGTACTTCCCAATTCCAGTGAATAAGTAAGTGAGTTGGTTGATAGTGAGACCCCTTGGATAAAAGGGAGAGTGGACGTAGGATATTCAGATCCGAACCACTATATATCCGGTGTTATTTACTGCTTTCATTTACTTATTCTCCTTTTGGTTTTTGTGCTTTTGTAAAAGAATTTGTTAAGACATTTAACTTAAGCTTCCGCAATTAATCTAACTAGTTGGACCAACAAGTGGTATCAGAGCAGTGTGTCCAACGACCACTGCTTTGAAAAGCTTTTGGTGGTCACCGGGCAGATCCATTGCTCTTTAGTGCTTTTGTTCAAGTTCTTGTTATATCCCTAATTTTATCAAAAATGTCTGCAAAATCTTCTTACAAGAGCCGTAAGCTTCCATAATTCTCTTTCGAGGATTACAGCCACTGGAGCTTCATGATGAGCAATCATCTTGGAGCTATCCACCACCGCATGTTAGATGTGGTAGAAAGTGGACCCATTCAATTTTACTGGACTCCTATTGATAGTGGCAGGTCAGAGTCCAGGGAAGAAACTAGTGAAACAGCCCAGAAAGCTGCAGAGGATAGAGTCCCCAGGCAAAGAATCCTAAAAAAGAAAGATGAGCTTGACAACGATGAAAGAAAGCTCTACAACTTGGACCAGGTGGCAAGAACAGAGATCATCAACACACTTACTAAAGAGGTGATTGAAAAGGCCAGAACGTGTGCCACTGCCAAGGAGATGTGGGACAAACTTGCACTTCTCTGTGAGGGATCAGAGAAGATTAAAGACAACAAGCTCCAAGTTGTTCAACATTCGTTTGACACTTTCAAGATGAAACCAGACGAGACCATTGACCAGCTGGATATGCGTCTCACTAACCTCCTGAACAAGGCTAGTGCCTTAGGTAAGACCTATTCTGAAAAAGAAATTAATAGTAAAATCTTGCGTTCACTAACCAGCAGGTGGAGAATTAAAGTCACTGTGATCAAGGACAACAAGGATCTCAACACTCTGGATCATCATCTTCTGTTGTCTGATCTCAAAGCTTATGAGTATGATCTTCAAGAGGAGGATCAAACAGAAGAGGTTTCCTCTTCTGGTCAGAAAGGAGTTGCATTCTCTTCAACTATCAAGCCTGATGTCAAGCCAAAGGAGTCTACTGCAGATGACTTGAGCCTCAAGGAGCAGGTAGCACTTCTAACCCGTAAATTAGATAAAATGAGTTCAAAATATGGCAGGTACAAAAGGCATTGGAAGGAGTCTACCAGAGACAGGAAGAGTTCCTTCAAGCCTACAGAAAAGGAAAAGACATCTGGAGACTCAAGGGAGACCAGATTCAGAACTCCAGAGAGGAGGAGAGATGACAACCCTGGCAACTCTGGGAGATCAGATTATCAGAGGAGGGATGGTAGCTCTGGCAGACCTGACTACCAGAGGAGAGAGAGTAGTCCAGCCAGATCAGACTACAACCAGAGGAGGAGAGAGCCAAGTCCTAGTCCCAGAGGAGACAATGCCTGCTACACATGCAACAAGACTGGTCACTACAGTAATGATTGTCCTCAACTTACTCCTAGGGAAAGAGAAGAGAAAAGGATCAAGAGAGATAGGAGATATGCAGACAAGAGAGCATTGCTGGCAGAAGCAGAGGAGGAGGATACTAGTTCCAGTTCTTCTTCTTTTGATTTCGGATCAGATGATGATGTGTGTCTTATGGCAGACATCACTGAGGTAAATGAAACTACCCTATGCTTATCTAATTCCAAATATACTGAATCCTCTAATTCATCTGGTAACTCCAGAGAATCTGATATGCAACAAATGCTATCAGATCTCCAAAATTGTGTCCAACTTTGTCAGAAACTTGAGAAAGAGAATGGCAGGCTCAGAGCTGAGGTTCAATCTCTCTCTCATGAGCACAAATCCACTAGAGAACTCATGAAAGATCATTCCAAAGAAGTCTCTGAACTTCAGGATAAGATCACAGAAAGAGATACTCTGGTAGATCAACTCATGAAAGAAAAGAACTCTCAAGAAGATGAGATAAATGAACTCAGAGCCAAATACCAGACTCTTATCAAGGGAAAACAAGTTGCTCACAACATAGAGGAGATACCCATGCCCAGAGAAGCTGTAACGCCCCCACTTAATATAGTACGGAAAATATGATGTGGCACAAGTAGGAACGTTACTAAAATAGCATTTTTATATTAAAATATACACACGCCACACATTTACACAGCGGAAGTAGTAAATAAGTACGATCGTAATTTAAGATACAAGCCAAAAGTTAAAATTATTATTCTTGAAAATAAAAAGTCTTTAAGAAGCTCCACAGCCTACCGAGTTCATTCGCCCACGTCTGGATCCACAGTATCTGTAAAAATTTAAAAGTGGAAGGGATAAGCGTTTGAAAACACTTAGTGGGAAACCTCTTGTTAATTGCACAAACTAAACATCAATTGTCTATAATATGTGAGCCCCCGGAGTTTCACCGGGTATATGCTTGGGTGGCGTGACCAACCCGTGGTGCCGGAACGACCGGACTATCTCATTTGCCAACATAGTGTTGGACTATCTCAGGGGCCAGTCGATAGCGGGTCAGACTCAAAATATTTAACATTCAACGTTTAATAAGTGCAATTAAATAATAATAGAACACTCGGTGAAGAGCGAAGTGATTCCCCACCTTGCAGGTTTGTACCTACAAGTAAATTTTTTAAAATAGAAACATTGTTACTTATCCCTTCACTTTTGTAAATTGTAAGACTTGAATTCAAATCTCCACACATATTCAAATATTATATACTAACACCCAAATATCAATTAAGTGTATAAAATCATCAAATAGCAAGTTATAAATAAATATCGACTGTAAAAATGTAACCGGACCATTTCGAACCTTTCACACAAAATTCGATTTTGGCAGATTACACACCTAATTTTGAAAATTCATATTAAATTATCCATACGTCCAAAAATTACAAAATTTTACAGTATATTACCAACTCAATAAAGTTTATTACCATACTTTCAGATTTCTCAAACTCTTTACCAAACATCAAATATTTCGTAATGAACACACAGTAACAGATTCTGGTCACTTAAATTTAAAAATTCACCATAAATCAACCACATGTTCAATATTCATGAAATTTTAACCATGAACTCCCAACTTCATGTAATTTATCAAAATACTTTGTTTTTCTATAAAAACCTTACCGATTATTCTCAGATCATAGCAAACTTCTACTGTTCCTGGAAATTCGTCCAAAACCCTAGCTCTACTTCAAAAAATCACCACGAATTGAATACTAGTCCAAAGGCTATGAAATTTGAAACCTAAGTTCCTTCACAAGTATAATTTCACATATAAAAATTTCAGAATTTTACACCGAAAAATTGGATCAAAAACGAAATTCCTTCACAAGTTGTCCAGATTTTCGGTTTTCATGCATATATGAAGAACATAACATCTTAAACTCACTTTAAACCATATAATTTCATGATTTCTACTTCTAAAGCATAGATAATCAAGTAATAAACATGATTTTGGTTATAACTCATGAATAAATTGAATTAAACATTCAAACATGAAGTAAAACATGGATAACATGCAATTTACTCATCAAAACCCATTTTCCTATCAATTAATTCACATATCATGCATAAACTTCATACTATCACTTAAATAATTACTCAATCAAGAAGAGAAGCTTACTTAGAGATAGGTAGCTACAAAAAATTTCTTCTCCTTCCTTTGCAAAATCTAAGTATAAGTGTAGTATTTGTTCTAATTTTCTTTCTCTAAGTTTATACCTATTTATGTATGCATGTTCTTGTATTTATAGGAGGAGAAATACTTGGAGACTACTCCAAGTCCCTTAGAACCGACCTTGAAGAAGATTTAGGAAGATTATGGAGTATTCTTGCAATAAACACATGGCAATTTATAAGTAGTAGCTAAATTTGACTTTATTTCTTCTAATTTTGATTTTGAATCTTGAAGTTTCATTACTTTTCCTAATGCTTCTATAAATTTCGAAATTTTTATGAAGTTTCAAGAGAAATTTTTTGTCTTGTAATTAAGACACATGTAGGCTTTGAATTTGATAAATAAAATAAAAGAAATTATGATTTTCTAATTTATTTAATGCTTTTAAGGTACATTATGCATACAATTACTTATAAAATAAAATTAAAACTCTTCTAAGGCTCTAAATAAATTACAAAGTCTATATACTAATCATAAAAAACAACGAGCAATCGTTACGTAATTCGTTTCTTGAAAAAAACATTCATTTTTCAACTTATAACTTGTGAAATAAAATACTAGACTTAAGGACTATATTAATTTCTATATCAAATTCTTTAAGACATAAAATAAAGAACATATAAAAATTATAAAGTCTCAAGAATAAGCATGTATTGAGCAAATAATACAGTAATTGTAACTATCGAGTAATTAAAACACATAAACATGCATTTGCATAAATTTGAATGTAAATGCGTCACATAGATGCATATAGAATTATGAAGTACTTAGTAAAGCAGATAGGATCATGAAAACCTAGGGTATTACAGTCTAACCCCCTTAAATAAATTTCGTCCTCGAAATTTCAAGTGTTACCGTGGATATTGAGGTAGGGGTACTTTGCTAAGATTTCATCCTCTCGCTCCCATGTAGCTTCTTCTACCCCATGTCTATTCCACTGGACCTTAACCATAGGAATATCTCTATTTCTTAACCTATGAAGCTTTCTATCAAGTATGGCTGTGGGAATCTCCTCATAGGTTAAGTCGGTATCCAGTTCTAATTCAGGTAAGTTTACTATGTGGGTAGGGTCGGGTACATACTTTCGGAGCATCGAGATATGGAATACATTGTGTACTCCTGCCAAGGATGGTGGTAGCGTTAGCCTATAAGCCAAATCTCCAACTCTTTCCAATATCTCATAAGGTCCAATATATCTGGGCTTCAACTTTCCTCTTTTTCCGAAGCGGAAAATTCCTTTTATTGGAGATACCTTCAAGAATACCTTGTCTCCAATCTCAAAACTTAATTCTTTCCTTCGCCTATCCGCATACATTTTCTGTCGATCTTGAGCCGCTTGCATCTTCTCTTTAATTTTCTTTACTACTTTCTTAGTTTCTTCCACTAATTCCGGTCCTAACAATTTCTTTTCTCCAATTTCATCCCAGCATAGTGGAGATCTGCACTTCCTTCCGTACAATGCTTCGTACGGTGCCATTTCAATCGTAGCTTGATAACTATTGTTGTAGGCAAATTCCACTATAGGTATGTACCTTTCCCAACTTCCTCCAAAGTCAATGATACAAGCTCTCAACATATCTTCCAAAGTTTGAATTGTTCTTTCCGATTGACCATCCGTTTGAGGATGAAAAGCTGTACTGAATTCCAACTTAGTACCCAAAGCTTCTTGAAGACTGTACCAAAATCTTGATATAAATCGTGGATCTCTATCTGACACAATAGAAACTGGAACTCCATGTAATCGGACAATTTCTTTAATATAAATCTGAGCCAATTTATCCAATGTGAACGTCATCTTTATTGGTAGAAAATGTGCCGTCTTGGTCAATCTGTCAACAATTACCCAAATAGCTTCGTTTCCTTGTATTGACTTGGGCAATCCTACCACAAAATCCATCGTAATGTGTTCCCATTTCCATTCAGGAATCTCAAGTGGCTTCAGCAATCCCGATGGTCTTTGATGTTCAGCTTTTACCTGCTGACATGTCAAACATTTCTGTACGAAATTTCCAATATCCCTCTTCATATTTTTCCACCAGAACAACTTCTTTAATTCTTGGTACACTTTCGTTCCTCCGGGATGAACTGTATATGGTGTAGAATGTGCTTCTTCCAATATTTCCTTCTTGAGTTCTTCTTTTTCTGAGACACATATTCTTCCTCGACATACCAATGTACCATCTTCACGTACTGAAAATTCTTTTGCTTTTCCTTCCTTGATCTTTTGTTTTATCTTTTCTAAGAATGCATCGTCATATTGAGCTTTTGCTATTCTTTCCTTCAGTGTTGGTTTCACAACCAAGGCATTGATCTTTCCCTTGCGACTTAAGGCATCTGCTACTACATTTGCCCTTCCCGGATGATACAATATCTCGCAATCATAATCTTTCAAAAACTCTAACCATCTCCTTTGCCTCATGTTCAATTCCTTCGGTTTGAAGATATACTTCAAACTCTTATGATCTGTGTAGATCTGGCATTTACTTCCATACAAGTAATGTCTCCAAATCTTGAGTGCATGCACAACTGCTGCTAGCTCTAAATCATGCGTAGGATAGTTCTTCTCATGTGGTTTTAATTGTCTTGATGCGTACTCTACTACTCTCCCATTCTGCATAAGTACACATCCCAAGCCTTGTTTAGAAGCATCACTGTACACAATAAATCCTTCTGTACCTTCAGAAATTGTAAGAACTGGGGCCGTTGTTAATCTTTGCTTTAGTTCTTGAAAACTCCTTTCACATTCTTCTATCCATTCAAACTTTGTTTCTTTCCGAGTCAACTGAGTCAAAGGTTTTGCAATCCAAGCAAACCCTTCAATGAATCTTCGATAATACCCGGCTAAACCAAGAAAACTCCTGACTTCGTTTACATTAGTTGGTGTCTTCCATTGGTTTACAGCTTCTACCTTTGTTGGGTCAACTTCTATTCCCAGGGCTGAAACCGTATGTCCAAGAAATACCACTTTATCCAGCCAAAATTCACATTTCTTGAATTTAGCATTCAATTTTTCCTTTCTCAGGATTTCTAGTGTAATCCGAAGATGTTCTGCATGCTGCTCCTGATTCCTCGAATACACCAGAATATCATCAATGAAAACAATCACAAAATTATCCAGATATTGATGAAATACCCGATTCATCAAATCCATAAAAATAGTTGGTGCATTACTGAGTCCAAATGGTAGCACCACGAACTCATAATGACCATATCGAGTCCTGAAAGCTATCTTCGGAATATCGCTTTCCTTTATTTTTACCTGATGATACCCCGATCTCAAATCAATCTTTGAAAATACACTAGCTCCTTTTAATTGATCGAACAGATCTTCAATTCTGGGAAGAGGGTATTTGTTCTTGATGGTAAGCTTATTCAATTCTCGGTAGTTGATGAACATTCTTAATGACCCATCTTTCTTCTTCACAAATAATACCGGTGCTCCCCAGGGTGACACACTTGGTCGAATAAAACCCTTATCCAGTAATTCTTGCAGTTGCACTTTCAATTCTTTTGGTGCCATTCTGTAAGGTGCTTTTGAAACAGGCGCTGCTCCGGGAATTAAATCAATAGTAAATTCTAACTGACGATCTGGGGGCAGTCTGGCAAATCATCTGGGAATACATCCTTGTATTCACATACTACCGGCATATCGTCCAATGTTGGACCATCAGACTTTGTTGCTACAACATTTACTAGAAATGCTGTACATTCTCCTTTCCTTAAAATTTTCCGAGCCTTTACTGCTGAAATTACCCGAGGTATAGTTCCAATTCTAGCACCATATAGTGTAAAGTTCTCATCCTTTGATCTCTGTACTGATATTTCTTTTTCTTGACACTTGATGAGAGCATGATTTGCTATAAACCAGTCCATTCCCAAGATAACATCAAAGTCCTTCATTTCTATTATATGTAGATTTGCCGGGAGTATTGCATGCTCAAAATCAATCTTTACATTCCTACACAGTCCTAAGGATTGTGTCGTACTTCCAGATGGAATGTTTACTTCTAGGAAATTTTCTTCTACCATAATATGGGCAGTCTCAATTTGTTCAAACATCTTTCTAGAGATGAATGAATGCGTAGCACCAGTATCGAATAATGTGAAAACAGGTATTTGGAATATTTTGAACATACCTGCCATCACTTCTGGATTTGCTGTGACCTCTTGTTGACTCATGGCAAACACTCGAGCAGGTGCCATCTTCTGTTGTCCCCTCAGCTTTGGACAATTAGTTATAAGATGTCCAGGTTCTTTGCACTTATAACATACCCCTGTTCCTTTCAGGCATTGTCCAAGGTGTTCCTTCCCACAATTTCTGCACTTAGGTGGCCTCTGTTGTGGCATTATTTCTGTCCTTTTAACTTGCTTAGAATTTCTTCCTTGGTTTGTACCAATCCACTTCCTTTTGTTTTGTTATGATTATGGCGTTCTTACGTCCTCTGATTTCATATATGCTGCTATCATCTGAGCTTTCTCGAATGCCGAGGTATAAGACTTAATATCTTGTGCCGCTAAGATAGTACTGATTTCCGGTCGTAGATTCTGCATAAATCTTTTTGCTTTCCTTTAATCAGTATTAATCAAATGAGAAGCATATCTTCCCAATTGATTAAATTTCCTTTCATATTCCTGTATTGTCAGGTTTCCTTGTTTCAACTGTAGGAACTCAGTCTCCTTCTGATCTAAAAACTACTGTGGTATATAATTCTTAACCACTGCTTCTACGAATTTCTCCCAAGTAACTGTAGTTTGTTCTTCTTCAGTCATTGTCCTATAGTGAGCTTCCCACCAATAATCTGCATCCTCAGTCAGCTGAAATATAGCGCAAGAAACTTTCTGCTCATCGGTGCACTTAAGGTAAGCGAATATCTTCTCCAAGCTCCGAATCCAGTTTTCTACTTCCATAGGGTTTTCCCTTCCGGTAAGTGTTGAGAGTCTAAACTTCTTAAATTGGCTAACAATGTCATGGTTTTGGGTTGAGGATATAGGTATTTGGGACGATTGGCTTTGGTGATTTAGTTGCTGAGCTAACCCCCTTAAGACGGAAGTTAGATCCTCGTTCATACCTGAGTTGTTTTGGTTTCCTCTACGATTCATAGTTTTAATCAAACAACAATGTAATGCAATAACTATACAAACTTTCAAATAATCAATCACACTTTCAAATAAATAACATAATTTAAGCACATATAAAACATTTACCTGATCCCGTTGTGGAGAATGATCTCGGTGCGGCTGTTTCCTTTTAAAATATTAAAACACACTTTTTTTTAAAATACTTTAGCAGGCGAACCTGCTCTGATACCACCTGTAACGCCCCCACTTAATATAGTACGAAAAATATGATGTGGCACAAGTAGGAACGTTACTAAAATAGCATTTTTGTATTAAAATATACACACGCCACACATTTACACAGCGGAAGTAGTAAATAAGTACGATCGTAATTTAAGATACAAGCCAAAAGTTAAAATTATTATTCTTGAAAATATAAAGTCTTTAAGAAGCTCCACAGCCTGCCGAGTTCATTCGCCCACGTCTGGATCCACATTATCTGTAAAAATTTAAAAGTGGAAGGGATAAGCGTTTGAAAACACTTAGTGGGAAACCTCTTGTTAATTGCACAAACTAAATATCAATTGTCTATAATATGTGAGCCCCCGGAGTTTCACCGGGTATATGCTTGGGTGGCGTGACCAACCCGTGGTGCCGGAACGACCGGACTATCTCATTTGCCAACATAGTGTTGGACTATCTCAGGGGCCAGTCGATAGCGGGCCAGACTCAAAATATTTAACATTCAACGTTTAATAAGTGCAATTAAATAATAATAGAACACTCGGTGAAGAGCGAAGTGATTCCCCACCTTGCAGGTTTGTACCTACAAGTAAATTTTTTAAAATAAAAACATTGTTACTTATCCCTTCACTTTTGTAAATTGTAAGACTTGAATTCAAATCTCCACACATATTCAAATATTATATACTAACACCCAAATATCAATTAAGTGTATAAAATCATCAAATAGCAAGTTATAAATAAACATCGACTGTAAAAATGTAACCGGACCATTTCGAACCTTTCACACAAAATTCGATTTTGGCAGATTACACACCTAATTTTGAAAATTCATATTAAATTATCCATACGTCCAAAAATTACGAAATTTTACAGTATATTACCAACTCAATAAAGTTTATTACCATACTTTCAGATTTCTCAAACTCTTTACCAAACATCAAATATTTCGTAATGAACACACAGTAACAGATTCTGGTCACTTAAATTTAAAAATTCACCATAAATCAACCACATGTCCAATATTCATGAAATTTTAACCATGAACTCCCAAATTCATGTAATTTATCAACATACTTTGTTTTTCTATAAAAACCTAACAGATTATTCTCAGATCATAGCAAACTTCTACTGTTCCTGGAAATTCGTCCAAAACCCTAGCTCTACTTCAAAAAATCACCACGAATTGAATACTAGTCCAAAAGCTATGAAATTTGAAACCTAAGTTCCTTCACAAGTATAATTTCACATATAAAAATTTCAGAATTTTACACCGAAAAATTGGATCAAAAACAAAATTCCTTCACAAGTTGTCCAGATTTTTGGTTTTCATGCATATATGAAGAACATAACATCTTAAACTAACTTTAAACCATATAATTTCATGATTTCTACTTCTAAAGCATAGATAATCAAGTAATAAACATGATTTTGGTTATAACTCATGAATAAATTGAATTAAACATTCAAACATGAAGTAAAACATGGATAACATGCAATTTACTCATCAAAACCCATTTTCCTATCAATTAATTCACATATCATGCATAAACTTCATACTATCACTTAAATAATTACTCAATCAAGAAGAGAAGCTTACTTAGAGATAGGTAGCTACAAGAAATTTCTTCTCCTTCCTTTGCAAAATCTAAGTATAAGTGTAGTATTTGTTCTAATTTTCTTTCTCTAAGCTTATACCTATTTATGTATGCATGTTCTTGTATTTATAGGAGGAGAAATACTTGGAGACTACTCCAAGTCCCTTAGAACCGACCTTGAAGAAGATTTAGGAAGATTATGGAGTATTCTTGCAATAAACACATGGCAATTTATAAGTAGTAGCTAAATTTGACTTTATTTCTTCTAATTTTGACTTTGAATCTTGAAGTTTCATTACTTTTCCTAATGCTTCTATAAATTTCGAATTTTTTATGAAGTTTCAAGAGAAATTTTGTGTCTTGTAATTAAGACACATGTAGGCTTTGAATTTGATAAATAAAATAAAAGAAATTATGATTTTCTAATTTATTTAATGCTTTTAAGGTACATTATGCATACAATTACTTATACTATCTTATAAAATAAAATTAAAACTCTTCTAAGGCTCTAAACAAATTACAAAGTCTATATATTAATCATAAAAAACAACGAGCAATCGTTACGTAATTCGTTTCTTGAAAAAAATGTTCATTTTTCAACTTATAACTTGTGAAATAAAATACTAGACTTAAGGACTATATTAATTTCTATATCAAATTCTTTAAGACATAAAATAAAGAACATATAAAAATTATAAAGTCTCAAGAATAAGCATGTATTGAGCAAATAATGCAGTAATTGTAACTATCGAGTAATTAAAACACATAAACATGCCTTTGCATAAATTTGAATGTAAATGCGTCACATAGATGCATATAGAATTATGAAGTACTTAGTAAAGCAGATAGGATCATGAAGTACTTAGTAAACTCTGTTAATCACATAACATATGGTCCAGAAGAGTTGACTGTCCTGGAAGAGAAGATCCTAGAGAATAAGAGTCAACAAGGGGAACCATTGAAGATTGATGGTCCTGTGAACAATGAGTCCCAAGGAGTAAAACTTACTCAAATTGGAGGACCCCAGAGAAATCCTCAAAGGGAACCTAACCAGATTAGGGGACCTCAAGGGAAACACTCAAGAAAGGGGAATACCAACCAGAGTAAGAACTACCAGAGAAGGAACAATGTTCAACAGCACCAGGTACCCCAGTGACGATTTTCTCAGAGGAATCAATTCCAGAATAGGTATACTCAAAGGAACTATAACCACCAGAACAAGTCTACTTTTCAGAACCAGAGGTGGTCTTCCAGACCCATCTATAGAAAACCAACTGATCTGGGAAATTATGACACCAGAGATGGTTCTTCTAGGATGTACCCTTACAACCAGACCTTTAAGACCATGTCTTTTAGGCAGGCCATTCCAAAGGCCAAATTTGAGAAAAGGTACACAAGACCTGTTTATAGGAAAGGTGTCCTTATCAGACCAGTAGCTCAATATGTCATTGTCAGAGGACATGTGCTGGTAGATAGATTTGGAAGGAAGATAAGATCTCCTCATCCAACAAGGGATGATCTTTATCTTTGGATTCCTACAAAACCTGCAACTAACCAATCAGGACCCAGCAGTAGTAGGGGACCTAATTAATTTCTCTGCAGGTAGATAAGAGCCCATTGGAGAAAGGACTTTCAAGCAACCATGTCTGGTACATTGATAGTGGATGTTCCAAGCACATGACCTTCCAGAAAGATAATCTCCAAGATTTCAAGCCATTGAATGGACCAAGAGTGATGTTTGGTGACAACAACTATGGAGTCACCAGAGGAGTTGGAAAATTGACCTTCAATGGAGTATCTGTAGATGAAGTCTACTATGTTGAAGGACTCAAGCATAATCTGCTTTCTGTATCCCAATTTTGTGACAAGGGATACTCAGTGAAGTTCTCTAGTGATTCATGCACTGTTTTCTCTTCTGATTATAATGATATCTTGCTAATAGGCTTGACGAAAGGTAATATTTATCTTGCAGATTTTAGCAGCTGTCCAAGAAATGCTTGCCTGGTTGCAAAAGGATCTGCAGAGAACAGCTGGATTTGGCACAAGAGATTGTGTCATCTTAACTTCAAAACACTGAATAAGATTGCCAGGAAAGGTCTAATTCGAGGTCTTTCTAATGAAGCGTTTAAGAAGAATCAGGTTTGTGGTTCATGCCAGAAGGGTAAACAACCCAAGACTTCCTTTAAGAATGTCCAGAGCACAACCACAACCAGAGTACTTCAACTACTTCACATGGACCTGTTTGGACCTGTTTCTCCTCTTAGTTTCAGTGGAAGGAAGTACACCTTGGTGATAGTAGATGACTTTTCAAGATACACTTGGGTAGTGTTCTTGTTTAAGAAAAATGAAACTATCACTAAGCTGCCAGAATTCTTCAAGCAGATACAGAATGAGCAGAACCAGAGTATAGTCAGAATCAGAAGCGATAAAGGGACATAATTTTTGAATTCACACATTGCAGATTACTGCAAGGACCATGGGATTTTTCATGAGACATTTGCTGCCAGAACACCCCAACAAAATGGAGTAGCAGAAAGGAGGAATAGGACCCTCAAAGAAGCTGCAAGAACACTTCTGGCAGAGTACAACACTCCACAAAGGTTTTGGGCAGAGGCCATTAATACTGCTTGCTACACTCAGAATAGATGCCTAATTGCCCAGAGACATAATAAGACTCCATATGAGGTATGGAAAGGTAAAACCCCATCTGTTTCATATTTTCATGTTTTTGGATGTAAGTGTTTCATTCATGACAATGGGAAATCTAAATTAAGAACTTTTGATGCCAAAGTGGCTGATGGAATATTTTTAGGATATTCCAGCACCAGTAAGGCTTTTAGAGTTTTTAATAAGAATTCACTTTGTGTGGAGGAAACACCTCATGTTGTTTTTGATGAATCTGCTTTTGAGTGCAAGGTGGACTCTAAGTCTTCTGATGAGACCCAGAATCAGACTACTCCCAGAGTAATCAAAGTCAATCCACCTATCCTTGATTCAGATTCAGATTCAGATGATGACCCATCTCCTGATTCTCTGAAGCAGAAGCCTTCACAAGGAGCAGAACCAGAAGAGGTTGGAACTCCTGTAGGGGGAAGCTCTTCTGCAGGTGGTGATAATCACCAAGGTACTGCAGAAGATGATCACCCAGGCAAGACCACGGGAAGGAGGACCCTGGTTGATCACCCCAATAACCTGATCCTTGGAGATCCAACTAAGGGTGTCCAGACTAGGAGAACTCTTAACCTAGCTGCCTTATTCAGTTGCTATGTGTCCTTGATTGAGCCTAAGAACATCAAGGAGGCACTGAAAGATTCAAATTGGATTGTTGCTATGCAGGAGGAGTTGAATCAATTCACCCGACAGGATATTTGGGAGCTGGTAGACAGACCAAGACATCAAAAGGTGATAGGCACTAAGTGGGTTTTCAAGAATAAGAAAGATGAGAATGATGTCATTACTAGGAACAAGGCAAGGCTAGTGGCCCAGGGCTATTCTCAGTCTGAAGGAATAGACTATGATGAGACATTTGCTCATGTTGCCAGACTAGAAGCCATCAGATTGTTCTTAGCATATGCTGCTCACATGAAGTTCAAAGTATACCAGATGGATGTGAAATCTGCCTTTCTTAATGGGATTCTCATTGAGGAAGTGTATGTGGAACAACCTCCTAGTTTTGAACAAGGTGACAAGGTGTTTAAGCTTAAGAAAGCTCTTTATGGGCTGAAGCAGGCACCCAGAGCATGGTATGATACTCTATCTCAGTTTCTTCTGGACAATGGTTTTACTAAGGGTAAGATTGATAGGACCTTGTTTAGGAAAGAAGAGGGAAAGGACATCCTTCTGGTCCAAATATATGTTGATGACATTATATTTGGATCCCCTAACAAGAAGCTGTGTGAGAAGTTTGGTGAGCTCATGCAGAGTCAGTTTGAGATGTCCATGATGGGTGAAATGAATTACTTTTTAGGTTTGCAGGTAAAGCAATCAGAGAAGGGAATTTTTATTAATCAGGCAAAGTACATCAGAAACATGTTAGAGAAATTTGGAGTAGGATCTAGCAAAGCAGCCAAGATCCCTATGATGACAAATTTCAACATGGATCCAGATGAGTCTGGAGAGAGTGTGGACCAGACTCAGTACAGAGCACTTATTGGTTCTCTTCTGTACCTGACTGCAAGCAGACCAGATATTACTTTTGTTGTAGGAGTGTGTGCCAGATTTCAAGCAAATCCTAAGAAAAGTCATTTGGAAGCAGCTAGGAAAATATTGAAATATCTTAAGGGAACAGTGAATTTAGGATTGTGGTATCCTGCAGATGACAACTTGGAATTGAGTGGTTATTCAGACTCAGACTATGGTGGATGCAGAATAGATAGGAAGTCTACAAGTGGAACATGCCAATTTTTAGGGAATAAATTGGTATCCTGGTTTTCTAAGAAGCAGACTTCAGTTGCTACATCAACAACAGAAGCAGAGTACATGGCTGCAGGGAGCTGTTGTTCACAACTACTCTGGATTAGTCAACAACTTAGGGACTACCAGATTAGAGCTAAGGATATTCCTATATTCTGTGATAGTAATAGTGCAATTGCAATCACCCAGAATCCAGTTCTTCATACCAGGTGTAAACATGTTGATATAAGGCATTATTTTATCAGAGATCATGTTGAGAAGGGAGATATAAGGATGGAAAAGATTGCAACAGAGAAGCAAAGAGCAGCTATTTTAACTAAGCCTCTGGCTGAGACCAGATTCAGAGAGTTAGCTTTTGAGTTAGGATTGTTGGATCCAGAGACAGATTTGTTTTAGGGGGAACATCAGAGAAGTATCCTTTATTTATGCCTTACTGCATATTCTTTATTTTATTTTATAAACTAACATACCTGCAGATTAGACATATCAGAGAAGTTATATCTCCAGATGAGGTATGCACCAGGTGACACTTGTCCCAGATGAGGTGCTGAGTCAGATTCAGGAAATGTCCCAAGTCTTCTCTGACTAGGACCAAATGAGTTCCATCAGAGGAAATGTAACACCAGACTAGCTGTGGTATCATCTGGTTACAATATCAGGTGACAGGTATGCTTTTACTTCTCTGGCCTCTGATCATTGGGATACACTTTTCAAATTAGTAAGTACACTCAAAACGTTTCAACTTCGGAGTGTATTTATGACTAGGGTATAGGGCCTAGGCAATCATTTCGCTTTTTCTCTTGACTGCCACAAAACCCCTTTATGCCCAGTCCCAATGACCACGCCAACGCACCAGATTAAATCTGTATCTCACCTTTCATCGTGGCCATCAGATTTATTCAATGTGCAATATGTCAATCAATTCAAAAATTGATTTTGTTCCCTAAATTAAATTTGCTATTACACGCGTTCCCACTTCATTTATTAATCAAGCCACGCGTATTGCCCTATTTAAATCAAATTTCTTTTCAATTTGTCTTTTCACGTTTCCATATTTTCAAAACCCTAACTTCTCTCTGCAAAGAACTTCTCTCTCTCTCTCTCTCTCTCTCTCTCTCTCTCTCTCTCTCTCACAGAAATGGCCCCTCCGTGCAACTTCGACCATGAACTGATGATGAAGAAACAAAAAACGGAGATGGTGGTTGACTTCTACACCACCAAGAACTCGTCTGCACTGGCTATTCTGGAATTATTGAGGAGATCCGGAGTGGAAAGGCTGATTTCCACAGTCCCCAGGGATTTTCGAACTCTGGATGGTTATGCGGCCCAATTTCTGGTCCGTATGAAGATTAATGAAGACCATATTTCTTCAAAGATTGACAAGGAGGATTTGGTGTTTTCCAAGCATGACTTCTGTGCGCTGTTTGGAAATATTTCGGCAGAAGGGGTGGATCCTTTAACCTACAAGGAAGATGATATTGTGGGTTCTTTCAAGTTGTTTGCTCGTTCATCTTGCCAGAACATCACGAAGGGATTTTTAGACAAGCATCTGAGGCAAAAATACAAGGTTCTTTTTTATATTGTGGTGAAGGTTCTAATGTGTGAGAATCATAGCACGGATGCTATTTTCAACGGATGGATGTGTGTGATGAGGGCTCTGTATGACGGCGTTCAATGCAATTGGGCAGAGTTCTTTTGGGGAGTTTTAAGAAACAACAAGGTGAAGGTGAACAAGGAGGCTTGTCCTTCCAAGCCAGGGGAGATGCAGTTCTATTTTACTGCAAATGTTTCGTTGGGAACGAAACTTACTCTGATTTTGGACTCTTTGCTTCCAGAGAAGAAATGGAAGGAGTCTTGGTGCAGAGGATTTCACAAGTCTAAGGTATTGTTTTCAAAGGATGGTCCCCTTCATGGCCATCCTGATTCTGATGGTGAGCAAGCCATCCCTGCCCCTCCTCTACAGGCAGTACCTTCACCTGCAAAGGGGCAGAAGCAACAGCCAAAGCAGAAGACCCAAAAGAAAGCTGCTGCACCAACTGTCTCCTCTACAGTTGTTTTCTCTGGTTCCTCGGAGGAGGACCAGATTCCCCTTCTGAATATTCTGAAGAAGAAGGGTGAAGTGGCTGAGGCTACTAAGAAGGCTGGAGCAGCCAAGAGGAAGAGGCCAGAGGAGGCCAAGAAAGGCTCTGCTAAGAAGCATAGGACTAGCAGGAAGGCCAAGAAAACCCTTCTGGTGGATGAGCCATCAGAGGAAGAAGAGGTTGAGCCTCTTAAGAAGAAATCCAAGGCCAAGAGAGACATGTTTCAAGATTCAGACTCTGGTTCTGATCTTGGAGAGGCCTTGGAGAAGGCAATTGATGAGGCTTCTCAGATGATGGAGGATGTCTCTGCTCCAGAGCATGTTGTACCTGCTGATGTTGACTCAGCAGAGGTAAACCCTTCCAATCCATCTTCTTTTTCCCCCTCTGATCCTATTAATCTTGTTACCCCCACTACTTCCCCACCAGACACCCAAACTCAACCCATATCCTCTGCTCCTGGTGTTCCTATATCCACACCAGAGCAGACTTTACCAGATACCCCTGTATATACTCCCTCAACCATTCCTACCCAAACACCTTCTCCCCCAAATTCCCAGACACATCTTCCCACAAACCCCTCTTCCCCAGCTTCTGTACCAGAGGTGCCATCAACCTCTTCTGGTACAGAAAATCCACTTCCAAACACTTCCACTTCACAAATTCCCATCCTACCTTCTGTACCAGAGATCCCATCTTCTTCTGGTGCAGAGCAACCCATCCCCTCCACTTCTACCTCACAAAATCCTAACCCTCCCCAAACTCATACAGACCAGGACCCAACCATTTCTATGGCTCTGGGATTCGTTGGCCCTCCCCCTTCTCCCACCTGTTTAACAAGCGATGATAGTGAAGATGAGGAAGCTTCACTTGAGCCTTCTAACTTAGCACCTTCCTCCTCTGCCTCTGGGCCCAAACCCTTCACTTTCTCATCTGCAGAAATGGGTCCCATTAGGCAGAGTATGAGTGTAAGTGCTCAGATCTGGCTAAGAGAGCTTTTCCCAGTCCTTCTGGAGCACTTACCACTTCTGGCAGAGCTTACTGATGCCAAGGTCTGGAGCAAGGCCAGACTTGAAGATGTGGAGGACCTGATGCTTTTGCTTGAGGAAATGGGTTCCTCCAACTTCACTGCTTGGGAGATTGAGCTGAAGCAGAAGATGAACATTCAGAACCCGGCAGAGCTGGAGACCCCTGGTGTAGCTAAAGTCTTGATTCGCACCCTGCTCATCCAGAGAGGAGTAATGCTCACTCCAGAGGGCCCTACTTACAAGTTTGGGCCTCATTTTGTCTTCCCTCCAGAGCTTTATTCAGATGAGGAAGACTTTGAGATGTCTCCTGCCGTGCTCCAGAAGATGAAAGCCTTCTTCAACGAGCAGATCATGCAGATAGGGCACTTTTCCAAAGCTATTCAACATATGGCCCCTGCTATGATAGGGCATCAGATCAGGCAAGATAGTAGGATCTTCCTGAAGCAGATCAAGTCTACTCTGGCTGAAGTTAAAGCTTCTTTCAAGGCCAATGGCCTTTTTGTAAAGCTGGATGTTATGCACAGCCAGAAGCAGCTCCAGGAGCACGTGATGGAGCAGATGAGGCCAGTCTCTGTGCTGAAGGTTGAGATGGCCAGCCAGATGATCCAGACTGCCAAGCTGAAGGACTCCCTCCAGGAGATGTTGGAGAAGCAGGAAAGGCTTGTTGCTGAATCTAAAGCCTACCTGGAGGAAGCAAAGCAACTGCGTGCTTCACTCTTCCTCCAACATTGCCTTGCCTGATCTTATAAGGCAGGTAGTGGAGCCCCTCCTTGATGAAGTTAAAAAGGGCAAAGAGAAGGCCAGAACTGATCTGGCGAAGACCACTAATGAAACTCTTTTCAACCATGGAGCTCGTCTGGACCTGCTGGAGAACACCTTGGCCCAGACAGAGTTGCAGAAGAAGAAGAAAGAAGAATTCAAATCACTTACCAAGGCTAAGCAGCTTGCTGCAGAAGAGGATTCATTAGAAGCAGAGCATGATCCAATCTAAATCTCTGGACCTGCAAAGAGGAAGATCAGGAGAGTCAAGAAGAGCTTCCTGGAGACTGTTGTTGAAGAAGCTCAGAAGAGATACAAAGAAGAGACTCCAGAGGAGAAGCAGGCAAGGATCAGGAAGAACATAGATGAAGAGCAGAGGCTCAGATATGTTAGGAGGCAAAACAAGAAGAGCAGAGAAGCTGGTGCTTCTTCTGGTGCAGGTGGATCTAGCCAGAGGAGGAAAGCTCCCATTGAAGTGATGAACATTCTGCCTCTCAGGACAGAAGGGTCTTTTGACTCTACTGTGCCTGTGCCCTTGATTGAGAAATGGAAGGAGGCAAAGACTCTCTGGTTCATCCAACATTACATCCAGAGGCCAGCACCAGAGGATGATGAGCTGATCAACAGAACCTTCCACTCCTGGATGCAAGCTTATGATGCAGAGTTGTACAAGCAATTGATGGACTCTACCATTGAGTTCAACCTGGAGGTGACTACCCCTGAGTTCACTTATCTTAACACTCCCATGGTAGGAGACCAGGTTGATTGGGCTGAGCTGAAGAGACTGTACAAGACCAAGGTGTTGGTGAACTTCACTCCAACATCTTCTGCAGAGTTGAAGGCCGTCCAGGATAGGTTCCTTGACTGGTTCCTTGTCCCCAAGGAAAACAAGAGATATGCATAGAATAGGACTCTGAACTTCAATGTAATTTGTAATCATCTTGTCCTTATTATCAATGAAAATATCATATCTTTTCTGTTCAAAAGACAACCTCTTGTTGTCTTAATTATTTGCCTGATAAGATCTATTCTAGGGTCTTATATTTATTGTTTTCTTGCTTAAGTTTACTTTTTGATCAGTTCTGGTAGTGTTTTAACTCCATCAAAAAGGGGGAAATTGTTAGGATAAAAGTTGTATAGTTTGATGAGTTAAAACAAACCAGAAGATGTAATAGGACCATCTGGACCTGTTAGCCAGATGATGATCTAGATTAGGACTTAGTCTGGGGGAACTGCCAGACCAGAAGACTTCACCAGAAGAGTCACCAGAAGACCCCACCAGAGGACTTCACCAGAGGACTCCACCAGAAGACTTCACCAGATGAGATCTGACCAGAGGCAGAAGACCTTCCCCAGACCAGACGAGTCCGGACCAGACGAGTCTGGTAGAACAAAAGATGCTCAGTTTGATCCCCTGTTTCTACTGAGTATTCTGGTTGTTGACCAGATAAGGACCAGAAGACACCGAGGTTGCCTGGTGTCTGGTCTTGCCTTCTCTGGAGAGAATCAGAGTTAGGCAGAGGAAGCTATTGACCGTTGGTGATTCAAATCAAGTCAACAAGATCATGATTGGAAAGTATTTGAAGATAATCAATCCAAGGATCCCACCAACCCAATCAATCAATTAGGGAATTGATTGATTGAGGCTTCCTTAAATAGAGGATCTGATTGGATTAGCCCTCCAATGGCTAGCCCTAATCCCCTCTATAAATATAAGAGTGCAGTTCAAGAAAAAGCTCTAGAGAGACACCATACGCGCATAAGTCAATCCAAGCTTTTGATAAATCACTCTTAGCACTCTTATTGTTCATAATATATATCTACTCTTAAGGAGTTGTTGAAACCTCAACCTGTTCATCTACCAGATAAGGTTGAAGGCTGTTGATCTTTAGATTGAAGTTAAATCTAAAGAGTTTGTAAGAAGGAACTGGTACTTCCCAATTCCAGTGAATAAGTAAGTGAGTTGGTTGATAGTGAGACCCCTTGGATAAAAGGGAGAGTGGACGTAGGATATTCAGATCCGAACCACTATATATCCGGTGTTATTTACTGCTTTCATTTACTTATTCTCTTTTTGGTTTTTGTGCTTTTGTAAAAGAATTTGTTAAGACATTTAACTTAAGCTTCCGCAATTAATCTAACTAGTGGGACCAACAGAGATGCTTTCAAGTAATTTAATAAACTAAGGAAAAAGAAAAATATCTATGCTCTTGATTTTTCCAACACATGGAATTACGTACTTGGAGATGAAATAATCATCCCCTATTTATAATAGGTAGTGGCCGATTTTTTTAAGAATATTTGGGCCTTGAGAAAATCTTTTCTTAGACTCTAAGAAATCTTGAATATATCTCATATATTCTTTTCTCCATAATAAAATATTCCACAAAAATCTCACTCTCCTATTATTCTTGATGTTTTTCGAAAAATTATAGAAGAAATCCAAAGATTTGGATCTTCTTGAATATATGAGATATTCTTGTATTTCAAAAATACATATCTTCCATAATATCTTTCCAAGAAAATCAACAAAATCTTTTCTCTCCTAAATAGGCCATATTTTCGAAAATATCAATAAAAATCAGCATGATATTATCTTTTTATTTTAATCACCTTATCATTATTGGGCTACTTAATGGGTTACTTGAGGGGCCTTTAAGGAGAATTAAGATTGGACCTCCTAATGGACTTCTGAATTTCAATATTGAGCCCCTATATAATTCAGCCCATTAATATTAATTATTACCACTAATAAATTAATATTGCACTATCCATCTTAATCCACATTACGATAATATGGGCTCCCGGTTATTATTTCTCACGTCTAAGATTATCAAGTCCATTAATTAATTAAGCTTCTGAATAGCTCTAAATTAATTAATATATTTCACCTTGGAGTAAAGACAGCTCAACATTATTATTCGTACTGAAGAAACTAATTCTTCACTTGCAAGATTTGGTACAATAAAACTTCTGAGCCCACCAAGGGGACTAATCACACGAGCTGTACTCGCACGCGTTTCTCCGTATTAAATCTTAGCAACCGTCGTATGATTAATATTACTGCCCAAGACACAAAGTTCAAAGTCACAATGATTCTCACCCAACATGAATCAATTCTTCACCTTTCAGAACCACTGAGGTCTAATTCTTCACCTTTCAGAACAGAAGAATTTATCCTCGCTGTAGGTCCTCTTCAACACATTAAATGTGCTAGTGCATCTCTTAGTCAAGACAGACCAATCTGAGCCTTACACATCGACCTTTCACGACGGATTGTTCAATTCCACCTAGGTCGTGAAAATGTACGTTTAGTTACAAGTAAACTGTTAATGTTGTCTTCCGTGATCGGGTATCACCACATTAACTACAATGTAACATGTACTATATATTGAACGGTTTGCAATAGAAATTCAACATTCAATCATAACTAAAGCAAATGTGATAAAAGAACGAGTGTTTGATACATGAGTTATACAAAGTAAAATCATATTTTCACGTATAACTCCAACAATCTCCCACTTATACTTAAAGTCTGCTTTTAGTATACATCACGCATGTCTCAGTGTAGTAGCTCTACGTGACATCTCATGTCAACCTACACTAACCTAATAATTCCTCCCACTTATACTTAAAGCAGATTGACAATAGTCTTGACTCCCATTCCATCCACATGTCTCTCGAATGTAGTCTGAGGCAGACCCTTTGTGAATGGATCCGCTAGGTTGTCACCCAACGCTATCTTTGCCACCTCTATATCTCCTCTCTTAAGATTTCTCGTATAAGATGGTATTTTCTTTCTATGTGTTTGCTGGCCATGTGGGCTCTCGGTTCCTTTGAATTTGCAACTGCTCCGGCATTGTCACAAAAGACAGTTATCTTGTCGGGCAAATTCGGAACAACGTCCAAGTCCACTAAGAAGTTCTTGAGCCAAACTGCCTCTTTCGCTGCTTCACAGTCAGCTACATACTCGGCTTCCATGGTCGAATCGGCGATGCATTTCTGCTTTACGCTTCTCCATGAAATGGCTCCTCCTCCCATGCAAAACACACTACCCGAGGTTGACTTTCTTGAGTCTATGTCTGATTGGAAATCCGAGTTCGTGTATCCTACGGGAACTAGACTATCTGACTGGTAAATCAGCATCCGCTCCTGAGTTCTTTTCAGATACCTCAAGATGCACTTTACGGCAGTCCAATGGTCTTTCCCGGGATTACTTTGATATCTTGCTACCATGCCCACGGCAAAGCAGATATCCGGTATCGTACACAACATTGCATACATAAGGCTTCCTACGGCCGAAGCGTACGGAACACCTTTCATGTCATCTATCTCCGCTTGCGTCTTAGGGCTCATTTCTTTCGATAGATGGATTCCGTGCCTAAAGGTACAAAACCTTTCTTGGAATCTTGCATGCTGAAACGCTTCAAAACAGTGTCAATGTATGAAGCTTGCGATAAGCCCAACATCCTCTTCTTGCGATCGCGAGTGATCTTGATCCTAAGGATGTGACCGGCTTCCCCTAAGTCCTTCATATCAAATTGTTTTGACAGCCATACCTTTACGTCTGACAATACCTTTACATTGTTTCCAATGAGCAGAATATCGTCTACGTATAATACTAAGAATACCACTACAGTTTCGTCACGCTTCTTATACACACAACTTTCAAACTCGTTTTGATCAAACCCATAAGACTTAATTACTTGATCAAAACACTAGTTCCAAGTATGCAATGCTTGCTTAAGTCCATAAATGGATCTCTTAAGCTTGTATACGAGATTCTCTTGGCCTTTTTCAATGAAACCTTTGGGCTGTTGCATATAGATATCTATCCCGTCAAGACTTCCGTTAAGTAAAGCCGTCTTGACATCCATTTACCAGATCTCGTAATCTAGGTGCGCAGCGATCGACAAGAGAATACGGATGGACTTAAGCATAGCTACAGGCGAAAAGGTTTCCTCATAATCGATCCCTTCTTTCTGAGTATACCCTTTGGCCACAAGTCTCGCTTTGAAGGTTTCAACCCTTCCGTCCGGTCCTCTTTTCCTCTTGTACACCCACTTGCATCCAATGGGTTCAACCCCACTGGGTGACTCGACCAACTCCCACACTTGATTATGATCCATCGAACTCATCTCGACTTCCATTGCCGTTTGCCACGACACCGCGTCTTTGTCTTGGATTGCCTCGACGTACGTCCATGGGTCTGATTCAACACCGGGAACCAAATCTGAAGATTCTCCTATCCCCATGAATCTCTCGGGTTGCCTAGGAACCTTCCCACTACGACGGGGTTCCGGTTGTGAAGATGTGACGTGTGGTACATCATCTTGTATACTTGGTATCGAGGTTTGACCTCTCAATTCTTCTAAGGTAATTTCACTTTTAGGTTTCCAATTGTTCATATAGTCTTCCTCCAAGAATTTAAAGTGTGTACTTATCACGGTCTTTTGATCCTTGGGACTATAGAACATACACCATTTCGTTCCCGCAGGGTATCCTATAAACAACCTTAATTCCGAACGTGGATCCAACTTACCGGCTTCCTTGTCTAGCACGTATGCCAGACAACCCCAAATCCGCAAATGTCTTAGACTGGGCTTGCGCCCGGTCCACAATTCCATTGGGGTTTTAGGAACCGATTTGGATGGCACCAAGTTTAGAATGTAAGCCGCCGTTTCCAAGGCATTACCCCAAAACGACTTGGGTAAATCCGAATAACTCATTATGGATCTGACCATCTCTAAAAGAGTCTGGTTCCTTCGTTCCGCCACACTGTTCTGTTGAGGGGTTCCCGGTGCGGTCAACTGGGATACAATCCCTTCGTCCGATAGGTAGTTCAAGAATTCATCGCTGAGGTATTCGCCTCCACGATCTGATCGTAGAAACTTGATACTCTTTTCCCTATGTTTCTCGGCTTCGGCCTTAAACTCTTTGAACTTTTCAAAAGTTTCAGACTTATGCCGCATAAGGTAAATGTACCCATATCTTGAGTAATCGTTAATGAAGGTAACGAAATACTCATACCCCATTCTCGCTTTGATCGTCATTGGACCACACACATCGGTATGAACGAGTTCTAACACTTCCGTGGCTCTATTCCCCTTGGCTCCAAATGCCCTCTTGGTCATCTTACCCTCTAAACAGGATTCACAAGTTGGAAACGGCTCGACTTGGAGCGATTCCAAGGATCCGTCTTTCACCAATCTCTCTATCCGCTTTAGATTAATATGACCTAGTCTAAGATGCCATAGAAGTGTTTCGTTCATCTCCGAAGAACGCTTTCTTTTATTGCTCGAAATGATCGACGTGTTATTAGATTCATTATTTGAGTGGTGTGCACACTTAATCGTATAGAGATTGTTTACCAACGTTCCATGACAGATAACATCATTCTTAAAAGAAACAGTAACAACTTTATTAAAAGTAACTGAATATCCATCAAAAAACAACTTAGAAACTGAAATTAAATTCTTCCTAAAGTTCGGAACGTATAAAACATCTCTTAAAATTAAAACTCCATCTTCAAAAGATAGGTGCACGACTCCCACTGCTTCGGTTGCCACTCTTGTAGCATCGCCCAAAGTGATTGTGATCTCATTCTTGCTAAGTCGCCGGGTTAGCTGGAACCCCTGAAGAGTGAAACAAATATGATCAGTTGCCCCGGTATCCACTACCCAAACTTGGGCAGCATACGCCGCAACATATGTTTCAATGACTAAAGCATGAGACTTACCTTTCTTTACCGCCTTCTTAGGCTTAGAACAGGTAGACCTCCAATGTCCTCTTTCCCCGCAATTGAAGCACTTACTCTTACTGGATATCTTCACGCCGTACGGCTTGAAAGCTCTTTTCTTGCCTCCAAAAGTGAGTCTACTGGTTTGGTTCCGATCAACCACCTCCTTCTCAATCTTACCCTCCATTGGCCTAGATTTCGAGAAAAGGCTCTTGATCACCAAAGCCTCGTCCCTACTCCCCAAGTATGACTCTACCGTTATCAGGGCTTTGAGCAGGGTATCTAAAGTGAACTTGTGTTCAGATAACACGTATTTCCAAAAGAACCCATCAAAACTACTCGATAGCTTTAGGGATGGAATCGATTTGACTTTCTTCACTTTGTCCGGCACCAAGAAACTCGAGTTTCTCAAACTCACGCCTAAAATTGAGAACATGATCCCTTACAGGTGTTCCCTTCACCATTTCCTTCATGAGCTTCTCACGAATGGTGAACAGATTCGCCATGGGGTTCTGATGTTGAAACATCTCTTCAAGGTTATTCATGATATCAACAGCCGCTTCAATGCCTTCATGAATGCGCTTCAAATCTTCAGACATAAATGTCAAGATGATGTGCTTCATGTGCTCATTGAAATACTTCCAATCATCGAATATCGCCCTTTCCCTATTACTTGACTTATCATTAGGTTTCTTGGGTACGTCAACGCTAAATATCCAATAGTGTTCTTGCGCAGGAAGGACCATGTTTATATTACGTTTCCAATCAACATAGTTCTCACCAACAAGTTTATTATCTTTAAGTATACTATACAGTGGATTAAAAGGTTGCGACATGATGAACTGAGAATAAAACATACATTCATATCAATATCTAGAAAAATACAAAATTATCACATAATTCGATCACATCAATTATATTGAAACCTTAAAATAATATAATCATGCATCAGCAAACATCTCGAAACAATTTAAATGCGCCACGAGGGGTGGTCTATACATTTAAATACATTCAAGCAGATCACAAACTTAAAAGTTACAAATCCTTAATTCAAAATTAATAGTTGGCTCCCACTTTGACCACATAGAAATTGACAGGGACTCCGAGGGGAGTACGTTAATATCAATTTCCTATGCCTAAGTAATAACCATAATTAAATACAGGATTATTATTTCACTTTGAGCAAGCCACTCGGGGTGAGGGTCAATACCGCCACTAGTAATAATCCACAATCATCCTTTCGGAATTTATTCATGTGAAATCCGTTCTTTTGGCCGATCCGAGGGGGAAATGTATTTCAAAAGAATTTCACAAATAAATAAATTATGGAGGCCAAATTAATCCAATTTTAATATCCGGAATAAAATTGCGATTAAATAAACATACTTAGTAATTTTCGAAAGTAAGGTTTTTCTTGGACAATTAAATTCATGCAAACACATATTAACAAATAATAATAAGTGCACGAAATAAAACATCCATCAAAACAAAATCAAACACATTGGAGCACTCAAATCCAATTGTCACGGTTTAATTTCTTCACGTCTTGATGCGAAAAATCGTCCTTGTTGCTTTTCGACGTTCGTCTCGACACGCTCCCACTTGAACAGCAACTCTTCATAAAAAACAACATCGTTTGGGGTTCGGGACGACATTTAAAGTCACACGGAAAAAAAACACGAACCGAAAAATTCCACGGCCCGAGATACGGCGTGCGTTGGCCCAAAAAGCGCCGAAGCGCTGCAGGAGGCGCGCCGAGGCGCAGCCCCGAGACACACCCGAGGCGCTGCACAGAGGTGCGCTGAGGCGCCGCCCGGAGCGCCCCGAGGCGCCACAGGCCGTGCCGGCCTCCCGTCGCGCCCGGGTCGTGCGCCTTGCACCCCGTGCACCGTTTTTCGCCGTTCGTCCTCGTTTTCTTCACCCCTTGCATGATTTTACGTCCATACATGTGCCACGCTTGTATGCGTCGTTCGGGTACACCGTTTTTTATTCTTCGTTCTTCGTCACGATCCGGTTACAATTTATTTTACAAAAAAAATAAATACTAGATCTAGACTAGTCTATTACAATGATCGAATCAAAATAAAAACAACTAATCTACTCGTGGATTTTCTCACGAGAAAAATGAATTCGAACGAATCGAATTAAAAACAATTAATTCACACGCATGTAATTAACAACATTAAAACAATGACAATTGGATACCTGCAAAAAAGATCTAGCAATTCTACTATCCAATTTCAATTTAATGTTTAACAATTTAAATTCCAATTTAAAGATCAGAGCCCGAAACCATGGCTCTGATACCAGTTGTTGGGAAAATAGGGGTGCCCGGAATCTATTCGGGATAAAATTTAACTACGAATTTAAATACAATTATTACTAGCATGAATTAATCCTAATTAATTCAAATAATAATTCCAACAACTAATTTTCATCATGCATGTTGAATTAATTTCACATATTAACTATGGCGGAATAAACAAGTAAATATGCGATTAACGTACCTCTTGTAGAATTGACCTTTGGATATACGGAACAATTACGATCTCGCTCTATCGACCCAAAAACCTTCTCAAGTATTTCCCTTTTCACCTCACTTGATCATCGGTGGGAGATGCTTTCAAGTAATTTAATAAACTAAGGAAAAAGAAAAATATCTATGCTTTTGATTTTTCCAACACATGGAATTACGTACTTGGAGATGAAATAATCATCCCCTATTTATAATAGGTAGTGGCCGATTTTTTTAAGAATATTTAGGCCTTGAGAAAATCTTTTCTTAGACTCTAAGAAATCTTGAATATATCCCATATATTCTTTTCTCCATAATAAAATATTCCACAAAAATCTCTCTCTCCTATTATTCTTGATGTTTTTCGAAAAATTATAGAAGAAATCCAAAGATTTGGATCTTCTTGAATATATGAGATATTCTTGTATTTCAAAAATACATATCTTCCATAATATCTTTCCAAGAAAATCAACAAAATCTTTTCTCTCCTAAATAGGCCATATTTTCGAAAATATCAATAAAAATCAGCATGATATTATCTTTTTATTTTAATCACCTTATCATTATTGGACTACTTAATGGGCTACTTGAGGGGCCTTTAAGGAGAATTAAGATTGGACCTCCTAATGGACTTCTGAATTTCAATATTGAGCCCCAATATAATTCAACCCATTAATATTAATTATTACCACTAATAAATTAATATTGCACTATCCATCTTAATCCATATTACGATAATATGGGCTCCCGGTTATTATTTCCCGCATCTAAGATTATCAAGTCCATTAATTAATTAAGCTACTGAATAGCTCTTAATTAATTAATATATTTCACCTTGGAGTAAAGACAGCTCAATATTATTATTCGTACCGAAGAAACTAATTCTTCACTTGCAAGATTTGGTACAATAAAACTTCTGAGCCCACCAAGGGGACTAATCACACGAGCCGTACTCGCATGCGTTTCTCCGTATTAAATCTTAGCAACCGTCGTATGATTAATATTACTGCCCAAGACACAAAGTTCGAAGTCACAATGATTCTCACCCAACATGAATCAAAGCAGTAACCATTAAGCACACACGGTCCTATTTAAGTGACGGAGATTAAGAAATCAACAACCACTGAGGTCTAATTCTTCACCTTTCAGAACAGAAGAATTTATCCTCGCTGTAGGTCCTCTTCAACACATACTAAATATGCTAGTGCAATCTCTTAGTCAAGACAGACCAATCTGAGCCTTACACATCAACCTTTCACGGCGGATTGTTCAATTCCACCTAGGTCGTGAAAATGTACGTTTAGTTACAAGTAAACTGTTAATGTTGTCTTCAGTGATCGGGAATCACCACATTAACTACAATGTAACATATACTATATATTGAACGGTTTGCAATAGAAATTCAACATTCAATCATAACTAAAGCAAATGTGATAAAAGAATTATTCTCATAAAATGAGTGTTTGATACACGAGTTATACAAAGTAAAAGCATACTTTCACGTATAACTCCAACAAAAATGACTGGTGCTATCTAGCATGTTCTAAGTGCAAGAAGAAGTTGGAACAATGCGCAGGAACATACTATTGTGAATGCTGCGATAGCTTTGAGGAAAACAGAAAAATCAGGTAAAAACTCAATTTGTGTAACAATTTACATATATAAATACAACTTTATATTTATTGTAAAAAAAATTATACACAATGCAGGTATAAAATAGGGGTAAAAGTTGCTGATAACACAGATGAGACAGAATTCATAATCTGGGATAATGAAGCATCAACTCTTATTGGTAAAGAAGCTAATGAATTGAGAGATGAAGTGATTAAGGTAAGATTATACATTTTTTAATAATTTTTTAAAATTTACCAAATTGCATCTAATTCTTACATTTGGTGTCATAGTCAAACTTAGAAGGGACACCATCAGAAATTTTAATGTTGTGTGGAAGGAGGGCATTGTTTAAAGTACAAGTGAGGGCTGAGCAAGTGCGTAGGAATAACGGACCCTATACCGTAATGAAGTTAACAAATGACTCAAAACGGATTTCTAAATATGCAGCTGAATTGAATGGCAATGAGGTATAATAACATTGTTAAAGTGTTTTTTTGTTCAAATAAATGTAATTACTTAAAAGAAAGTTTATGTTAATGTGGGTTTAATATGGAACATGTTTTTGCAGACCTATTAAAGGTAGCAAATGAAGTTGTTCAAGTATAAATATCCAAGTACTAATTATTTCTCATGTGCACAATTAGTTACATAAGTAATAATTATTTCTCATGTGGTTTTGTAGCAGGTAAGTGGGACTGATGGGTACCTAAATTTCCAAGGATATAATGATTTGAAAACATTTGAAAATCAGGTATTAAACAACTTTGGGTTTCACAATAAACTTCTAATGTGGAGATTGATTAATATAGTTACTAATTTTTAAATTACTTATTTCAGCTTGAAAATGAGGAGATTGTGTTTGCACCACCAAATCCTCCAATCAATTATCCAATCAAGATATTTGATGATGTTGTAATGAGAGAGTTTCCAATGATGGGAAATGCAAAAAAATGTTTATTTAGTGAAAGTCCATCCAAGTCATACACTGAAGGTTCTAGCTCAAAGAAAGACATTAAAGTGGCCAAGGTCAAAGTCAAAGAAGAAGGTAAGTGAAGGCTAGAGAGTGAAGTTTGAAGAAACAAGCAACTTTTTTATTAAGGCAACATATCATTTTGACATATCTTAGTAGAAGACCCAACTTTTTGTTTTTGAAATAGTCCAAAACACTAATATGATTTTCAATTATGGTTAAATTGTTAGTCATATAAGTGTTTTGTAATGTAAGTGTTTTGTAAGGTCTTTCTACAGCACTACATTTTGATTTTGAATGATGCTAGAAGACTATTAACATATTTTTGCTAATGGTTAATGTAGACTATGTAATGATATGTAAGTGTTTAACTTGAATCAGTGATCATCTACTATTAATATTAACTGCTCACTCTTTCATATCAAATTTCATTTTGCAATATTTTAAGTTATTTATTTTAAATCATAGATGCTACTTAATAAAGTAAACATAATCATCGTCAACAGCAGGACCCGAAAAATAGGCCAACAATGATATTAACAAAGCATGTCACATTGAATAGCAGATTAACCAACCTTGACAAAATGTAGGACTTTGTACTTTAACAACTTCAACAGCTTCTGTGGGATCAATTTTTGGATCCAATGCTCTGTGTAAGATATTTACTTCAATTCAGTAAGTTACAAAGCAAAGACCAATTGATTAAAATACCAAAGGACAAACATCCATTAATAAAATTTATAAATTGAGTTTTTTTAGGACCTACAGTTGGACAGAAGTTTGTGATGTTTTGAATTTTGTAAATTTAAAAGGTGATGTATGCACAAGAATTTATTTATCAACAATAGTTTTTTTTAACAAACACTTGCAGTTTTAAACTGATCCAAACACTTTCAATTTTTTAAAAGATACAATTCACATTATTAGATAAATTTTAAATTATCTAAATACTTGGATTATCATAAATGTAAAAGTTGGATATTTGTAAATGGTTGGGATACAAAGAAAGAAACTCTTGTAAATGAATGCAAATAAAATAGTTGTTTATACTTTTTGCAGATGTGTGGACTTAAAATTATAATTTAAAACTTGGAGTGTTTTAAATATTTCAAAATCTTCATAATTGACAAATGATATATTCCTAAATGTTTGGAATACAAAGAAAGACACTGTAAGAAGTTAATGAAATTTAAATAGCTATCGGTTTGACAAAATCAGTAATTTATTTTAATCTAAAAAATAATACAATATGTCAGACTTCAAATTATAAATTGATGGGAAATGAGTATAAAAAAAGTGGCCAGTTGTAAAGCATATAATGTTTACAACCATTTTATTCAAAAATTTAAATATATATACTATTTGCAAATGGGGGGGGGGGGCAGATTCCATTTAAAATATATATATATATATATATATATATTATTTCAAAATAGAAGGGGCATAATCATTATTGACATGGCAGAATCCAATAATTTATTTTGAATTTAATAATATCTTCTCTCTCATACATCTATATATATGTGTACAACACTCTCAATTTTCAGTTTGGTCACCCACAAATATCCTCTTCTTCTCAAATTTGCTACTGAAATTTAGAAGATCTGAGTTTCAAATATATATATATATATATATATATATATATATATATATATATATATATATATATATATTCACATAAAAACTGAAAAAGGAGAGCATTTTGAATTTCCATGAGAAAGATAACACAAAGTACAACAATCAATTCAAGGAAAAGTAAGAGCAACATCTCTATTAAATGTTAGTGTGTTTAGTTATGTCTTTGGAGCATTAAGTTGCAATTTTCAGACTTATCTGCTTGATGTAGACTTTGTATGAATCCATTGACAATAATCTTGGTTTGAAGTTGTGTGAGCCTTCTGTTTGTATACTCCTACCAGTAAAATGACCTGCAAGTTATGCTATTAGAGTGATTACACATAAGATAAAAACAATATAGCTTTTAACAAATCTGTGAGATAACTTATCTTCTTTTTGTATAGAGAGGAAGCTAATAAAGTGCAGAACATGCAATTTTCTTAATAAACTTTGTTATAGTCAATCTGTAAATTAGAAAACCAACAGTTGAGTTCACTAATAGTATTTATCCCTAGAATAAAGCACATATAAAATTCGAAATTGCAGCCAAGGCAAGAATGCACATATAAGAACATGCAATACGAATATCAAAACTTACTGAATGCTTTAGTTCTGTGTCACATCTTTGTGAATGCCTCTCTTGATTGATCTTCTTCTCCTTCCTCACACTCCATTTCCATTTTTTTAGTTCCTTTGCATCATCCGAGAAAAGTATTTCAGATATTGGAATCTACACGGTGTTTATAATTTAAGTAATGAGATGATACCCCTGATGAGATTAATGATACTCTCTGATGAGATTATAATTTAAAATTGTTTCATGATAAGCTTATCATGAACTATTTTTATATAATACTTTGCCTTGTATGATAGTTAAAGGGTAACCTAATTATAATAAATTGTGCTGATGCGTTCTTTTTTTTTTTTGTTTTAAAAATCTGTATTTAAGTTTTGTATTCTAAAATTCAGTTTAGTTTGGATTTTAATATCAAAATTTTGAAATTTTAATTCTACAAATATATATATATAATTATACAATATCATTTACTATTACTAGGGATGTTAAAAGGGCTGACGCCTATAGGGTCAGCCCTATATGGCTGCGGGCCTAAACGATTTCGGGCCTTATCAGTTCTTTTTAATCGGTCCACTAACACTCGAAACATAACACTAACCCTAGCGGTCCGCGGGCTAAACGGGCCACTAACGGGCTCCGGGAAAAAAAAATTAAAACTATTAATTTTTAATATAAAATATAGATTTGTAATTGTAATACGCTACCATTTAAACTAAAAAATTCAAACATGGTTAAAAAATTATTCATAAAATTCATAATTGATAAAAAAATCAATCATTGTTCATAAAGTTCAAGCATTAACAATATTCAAAATTTAATATAAATAAATGTCTCAAGGCTCTTCAATTTTCGACATTCGATCCTTCTTTGGACAATAACAAAACATCATCTTCCAAACTGGGCGAGGGACTGAGCGTGACTGAAGGTATACTGTTGCCAATGGGCGGTGAAAGTGGGTGGCCGTGAAAGGCATAGGGTTCCAAACTTCCGATTTCAATTAGAAAGTAAATAAATGAAGTAACCTAAGAAAAGTAAAAAAAAAAAAACTTTCGGGCTAACGGGCCAGCCCTGTAAACCGGCGGGCTAATCGGTCCGGGCTAAAATAGCCCACATTTTAAACGGTCCATTAGACCCCTCGAACCTAACCCTGTGTGGTTCAGGGTTAAACGGGCTGGTCCGCTAACCCATGGCCCGTTTAACATCTCTAACTATTACACCATAAAATTAAAATCTATCCTATTCTAAAAAGGAAAAAAAAATAATAACACATATATAAAAAAATCCAAAATTACAAAAACCACTACTTTTCACAATCAGTTTTTAAAAATCACAAAGCATGAGTTAAATATAAAAGAATCAATTTAAAGAAAGAAATACATAACAACAAATTTAAATTTGTGGCTTCATTCATTCGTAGCATTATTTTTAGAAAGTATAGAGTGAAATTGATTTATATATGAATCATTGAAGGGTAATTATTTTTTTACTAAAGAGTATTAATTGTTTTTACGAAAGGATATTAGTTGTTGTAGAAATAATTAATACCCTTTAGTAAATCAATTACATTTTTTTTCCCAAGGAGAAGGGGGTGATTTGTTTGAAGGCGAAGAGGAGGGTGAGCAGAAGACTCTAGAAACATATTGATTTTTCTCCTCCTCTCTCGTGAAAAAGAAAAGAAGGGAAAAATCCTGTTAATTTCGTTTTTAGTGTAATAGTGGAAGAAAGTAGTAGTAAGCAATATGTCTTCAGCAATCCCATTCCCAACCCACCTACAATTGAAGCCCCCAATTTTTGTTAAACCCTCTTTGCCCCCTCTCGCAGTTAAACAGTTTGCAAATGTGGAGCACTATTCTCTTCGTCTTCAAAAAAGGAAGCAAAGGCTATGCTGCTCAAGGGCTTGCAGTGATGCTGCCCAAAACCAATCTTCAGCTTCTGTAAGAATCGCACACCTTATATTCCATTTGGTCTATTTGATTATTTCGACTGGTAATGTCATGTTTTATCGGAGCCTGAACTGCTGCTAATATCATAAATTGATTGCTCAACAACCACATTTCGTAGCTTTCTTTTATTTATTGAAAAATTGTTTTTTTGATTGTTGTTGCCAGTTTTGTGTTGTTTTGAAACTAATTGTCCAGAATGTTGAGACAACACTCTTAGCTTTCTTTTATTTATTGGCATAATGTATCAAAAGACCCCAAACTATCAAATTTTATTTTGAAAGGCCCCTGAACTAATTTTTATTTTATAAAGCCCTTAAACTATACATTCTTGTTCTATTAGGCCCCTAAATTATTATTTTTTTGTTTAAAAAAGCCTTTAAATATATGATTATTGATTCATAAGGCCCTTTCGACAATCCATTAAAGACACATTTTTTTGTTGGAATTCAATATTAATAGCATTGAATTTGGTTGATTTGTCATATTTTAATGAAAGACATTAAAATAACTCAGCAAAATCTGTGAATTTTCGTTACCAAGGGCCTCGTAAAACAAGAAGTAATAGTTTAGGGAATTATTAAAACAAAAAATAGTTTAGGGGTCTTTTAATGTATTTTTTTTATTATTGTTGCCAATTTTGTGTTGTCTTGAAACTAATTGTCCAGCCAATTTCAGAATGTTGAGACATCAAGGGACAACACTTTTAGTTCGAATGATGGTTATGTGGGGTTGTTTGTTCGCATGCTTGGGCTCGATAAGGATCCTCTGGACAGGAAGCAGGCCATTGTTGCTTGTGAACCTTCTCAAGTCCGACTCAGCTTCTGCTTGCGAAGCAGCTGCTGGTCTTCTAAGGGTTATATCGTCCATCAATCTTTACAGAAACTCAGTAGCAGAAAGCAGTGCAGTAGAAGAGATGACTGCCCTGCTCGCACGCCCTTCATTGTCTTTTAATGTAAAGCCGAAATTGGCATACTAAATCATCTGTTTTCTTTGTGTGGTTCATGGTTTAAGTTAAGTTGTATGCACTTGTGCTGCTGTGCAGGTTAAGGAGCAAACTATGTGTACCTTGTGGAACTTATCTGTGGATGAGGAGCTCAGTGCTCGTCTTTCTAGCTCTGAGATCCTTCCTTTACTTGTCAACTACTTGGACGATGAAGATATTAAAGCTGTGGAGGCTGCTGGGGGAATTTTGGCAAATTTATCATTAAGGCAGTCAAATCATAAAATAATGGTTGAAGCTGGAGTTATCCCGAAATTGGTGAGAGTCAGTTCTTAGCTTCTTTTTCAGTTATTGCATGATTTACTGACATAACAGACCTTGTGTGAGATAGAGACAGTGCTCCACGTAAGTATTTGGTCATACTCTTTAAAACATAGTTGGGTTGGAGCACCATAAGCTCATGTGTCATATATATAGTAAATGGGGTCCGTCTCGTACAAGTTTTTGTCGATAATGAAGTTACATGTTATAGTAGAAGAGCCATCAAGCTTAATCACAATGATTTTGGTTGAAATTTTACAAACATTGATCTTGCTCTTAAGTGTAGATATTTAACTCGTAAGACTTAAATATTCCATCTTATTAGCTAATGAGTTCACTCATAAGCACAACTTTTTTTTTTTGATTGGGCAAATGATGACTCGAACCCATGACCTCACATCATGGGTGGTGGGGCTCTAACCACTTGAGCCATACATATCTTATTACTTCTCCCATGTGGCTTCTCATATTTAGTTTGCAATTACTATCACATCTTAAACTCGAGATATTCTTCTGCAAATATTTATTCACTTCTAACAAGCATCATATTTCGGGTGGCATTGTATTTGATCACTGTATACACAATGCAGGCAAAGCTGCTGACAGATGTTGAGAACGAATCCAAAGTCATTAGGAAGGTAGCAAGAAATGCATTATTAGAACTCGCCAAAGATAAGTATAACAAAATACTTATCATGGAGGAAGGTCTAGTTCTAGTGCCTTTGGTTGGTGCAGCAGCATACAGCTCTTTTAGACCATCTTTGTACTCGTGGCCTTCTTTACCCGATGGTACAAAGATCGAACAGAGCTCCAAAGTTCCTTCCAGATACGGTGCTTCAGAACTGCTACTCGGATTAAGCGTTGATGAAAGGAATGCGGAGTTAGAGGAGGCAAAGAGGAACGCAATAGTCGAAAGAACACAGCAACAGTTTCTCGCTCGTATAGGGGCAATCGAAAGTGAAGATGATAGTAACTCTAACGGTGAAGGTTCGTCCGATTTTAGGTCCACACTTTTGACCCAAGTAGATGCCGTTGTATGCTTGGTTTTAATTCTTGGACTCGAAGATGAGTCGGCTATTGCAAGAGCTGCAGAGGCCGTTGTTGATCCATCCATTAATGAACATATGCGTGTCTCGTTTAAAGAAGCTGGTGCGATTAATCATTTCATTCAGTTAATTTATCATCCTAATCAAACTGTTAGACTCGCTGTTCTCCGGGCTTTGGACAGGCTGTCCATCAGGTAATACGTACCTGATTGATAAATCTGGTAGAAGTTAAGGTTGAAAATATCGGTATCGATAGATATATCGAGACCTTAAATTTGTGAAAATAACGATGGATATTGCGATATCGATATATTCGATATCGGTAAATCTGAAAAATTATGGAAATTTAATAATAAACCTTTAATACATAAATTTAACAATAAAAATAGAGTAAATTTTACATTTGTGATATTAATTGATATTTATCGAAATTATCGATATTTTTTCGATATTTCTCGTTATTTTTTCGATATTTTCCAATATTTTATCAATATTATGCTCAAATTGAACAAAAGTACAATTGAAATTGATATTGCATACTGATATTTATCGATATTACCAATTCTATTTACGGATATTATGGAAATATCATTACCCTCAATATCGATATTGGTGACCACAAAAATGGATATATCGAGGTTATTTTCATCCTGGACTGATTTTTTTTATGGAGGTGGGGGCTCAAAGAAAATTTTAGACACAAAAGGGGTTGTGGTGTTTTGGGTGCAAACTTTTCATATTATGATTTTAATTGATTTTATTGAACCTCTGTATTCACATTGGTATCCAGCAATAATGTTTGCCAGGCTCTCTTGTAAATTTGCTGAAGCAGTCTAAGTCAGATATCTCCATTGTCTCAATTTCAATGGTAGTGCTACATATATTTTCTCTCGAGCTGTATTACTTGAAGCATTTCTAATATAATCACTGAACTTGGGAAAATGTTGTGCTGAATTGCAGATTCTAAATATTCTTGCTCAGATTTTAGACCCTAACAAAGAATTGAAATCAAAGGTCTGTGGATATTAAACAATTTCAAGATATTTTCCATCATTTCTTCTTTTATGCAACATTTTTTCTAATAATTCGTCTCTCAGTTTTATGCTGAAGTAGGTAATGGGTTCGGAAAGGGATGGGACCTGACTAATGATATGATCTCATCAGAATTGGCCTCCAGGTTCTTGTCTTGAGTTTATATTCAAATTCCAAGGATACTACGGTAAAATCTTGGCACAATGTATTAAAAGGCCCCCAAACTATCAAATTTTGTTTAAAAATTCATTAGGCCCCTAAACTATTTTTTTGTTTCAAAAAGTCCTTAAAGTATATAATTCTTGTTTCATAAGGCCCCTACTGAAAATCCGTTAGAGATATATTTTTTGTTGAAATTCGATTTTAATAGTTGCTTTGTTTTATTTTAATGAAAAAATTAAAATAACTTAGCAAAATTTGTGAATTTTTGTTATTAGGGGCCTCGTGAAACAAAAATTAATAGTTCAGGGGCTTTTTAAAACAAAAAATAGTTAAGGGGTCTTTCGAAAGAAAATGCGATAATTCAGGAGCCTTTTAATGCATTATGCCTAAAATATTCTAGTTAGGTTGCACGTTGAAAGTTAAGTAATGGGTGTATAAAATATATCGGAATCCCTAAATAAGATTTAAATCTCATGTCATAAAAACATCAGATTCCTGTTTGAGTTCACTATGATTTTTGTTTTGCACAATCTAATTTGCATGCGTTCGTTAATGAAAATGACTATATGTGATATAATGATGATCGCTTTGACAGCAGACAGACTATTTCTGAAGGAGACCTTGGCGATTCGACGTTCCTTTTTTGCCTTGTGGATATCTTGAAGACATCAGTTCCTGAATTGCAGAGAAAAACAGCTTCCATCCTAGAGTTCATTGTGGTGATTGCACCTTCTACTGTTGAAAAGCTAATCTCAGCTGGTGTTGAATCCGGTTTAGAAATAGTTTTTCAACAGAAATCTTTAGTGGGTATGCTTGAGTAAAACCTTTTTGCTTAGGGTACGTTTGTTTTGGGATTTAAGTGTGCGGGGGAAGTCATGACTTTGAAATCTTAGGATGTGAAAATCTTGATGAATAATATGAGTATGTGTTTGTTTTGGGATTTTAGTAGGGTGAGATTTTACTTTATGTCAAATCAATGTTTATTAGTGATTGATGTTGTATTATTTTATTATATTGTGTAAGAGAAAAGTAGGAGAGAGGTTGAGTGAATGATAAAAAAATAATGATGTGATTGTATTTAATTATATGAAAAATAGTAATAGGTTTATAGGTAGGGATTGAGTTTGGGATTTGAAAACCCGATTTTAAATCCCGAACTCGTATGAGGCGTGGATTGCAAAGTCCAAAGTCCATCCGTGTGAGTCCCAAAACAAACATACCCTTAATGTCATAAGTTGGAGGGTATTATGAGATATTAATAGTCCTGTTTTTTAGGCTGTTATTTTTTATCATAAGTTGGAGGGTATTATAAGATATTGTGGGATCCATTTATTAATAAAATTATTGTTTATGAAATATATAATTATCATATTTTTCATAAACAATCACTTTATTTACAAATGGACCTCTCAATACCTGACAAAATCCTTCAGCTTATGACAAAAAATAATAGCCCAAAATACAGGACTACTAATATTGGACAGAGAGAGTCACTCAGGTGCACCAATTTCACCATGCAATGAAAGCAACTAACACTGTCCAGTGAAAACAACAAACGCTAACCAACTAATACCATTTAAAATGCCCTCGATTTACTCAGTCCCTTGTAGCAGAGACAGAGGATGATAGAGAAGTGCACCTCCTGGAACTAGAAGAAGCTGGTCTAGCGGCATCTGTAGCATCCCGTTTGCTTACAAAATTGCTCGATTACGAGCAGTTCCACCTAAATGCGAAGACACATCATTTCACCAAATTGCTTCGACCAATCCTGGTATCCAGCATTCCTCTTCAAAACAAAGACTGGGTTGCCGCTTGCCTAGTCAAACTTGCCTCTCTATCCGGCCACAATATGAAGTCAGCAGATTAAGTCCATACGGAAGTGACCCTTTACGAAACGATTCCCAAGTTGATAGAAAAGATAAAGAACTTGTTTTCCTCTGAAGTGCAGGAATCCGCTGTTTTGGAGCTCAACATAATCATATCTGAAGGGACGGTGGGGTCCACCAGAGCAGTTGCTTCGGGCGGAGGAATTTTTGCGCTGGTGAAGGTGATGGAAAATGGTGGCGATCGAACGGTGGAAGCCTGCTTAGCTATACACTATAATTTGAGCATGGATGAAGAGAACCATGCAGCGATTGTAGCGGCTGGAGCAGTTGCTGTGTTGAGGAAACTTGTGCTCTCACGGAGACCGCAATGGGCCACTGCGCTTCGTTTGCTTAGAACGCTACCTACATGATGGGAAAAGTGATGCAACTCCATTTTCTTCTCTTTTTTACTTAGAGATATACATAATGATGCATACAGAATTAGAGTTTTCTCCACGTGTATAAAATTTCAATTCGAAAATTTGTCATTCATGGGGTTGGTTGTCTTTGCTATGAATAAAAAAAGGGGTGAGATAAAAAGGATATCGTTCATTACAAGTAGAATTGTAGAGGTTATCCGAATATTTTTACATTGCAGGGTAGTAAAAAGGTGGTTAATAATTGATACTCCATGGTTTAGTTAATACTCTCTCCGTCCCAAATGAATTTGCACACTTTTCTTATTGGTGTGTCCCAAGCGAATTTGCACACCCCAAATAAGGAAAGTGTGCATTACACTTATTTACAAAATTACTATCACTTAGCAAGTTAAATATAAGCCCATGCCCACTTAATTATTTAATTTACTTATGTTAATCTAATTAAATCCTAAACAAGCTGGCAGAATATGGCGATTGGCTTTTGTTATGACTATATGGTCGGTTTGGTGGTTCCACAACAAAGCTTTCCATGAGAATTTGAGGCCTCCCCCGCGTCGCTGCTTGGCTACGATTGTAGCCTGGGTTCGAGAGTCTGCTTCCCTCGCGAAGGGTATCTCTGAGGCTTTTGGATAGGGCTTTCCATTGGAGGCCGAAATCACAGCTATTCTTTTGGCCCTTGATCATGCTTTTTCGCAAGGGTGGCAACACATTTGGGTTGAAACTGACTCGATGTTGGCTCTCCAGACGGTGAGATGAGAAATCCCATTTATTCCTTGGAGATTAAGGGGACTTTGGAGTCAGGTGATGTCAGGGGCGGATTCTAGGACGATACACTACTCACACATTTTTAGAGAAGGAAATCGAGTTGCTGATGCCTTGGTGGCCCTTCACGGCAAGACTAGACGGCTCGGGCAGTGTCCGAATTTCTTAGCTGCCTTTGTTTTTGCTAATATGAACTATGGGTTTTGTAGAGTTTAGGGCTGTTTCACCCCCTTTTTAGCCTTGTATTCTAGGCTCCTTTCTAGACCAGTCTCTATTCAACCTTTTAGGTTGGGAGTTTGGTCTCAGGGCTGGCTCCTATTTGCCTGTTGGCTAAGAGTTATCCTTTCTTTGCCTTGTATTCTGGGCTTTCACTTATTTTGGAACGAAGCATGTGTGGTTGGTAACGCTTTTTTGCCTACGCTGGTTTGTCCTCAAGGGAGGTTCGAGTTTTTTTAATGCGGCCCATACATTGCTTCATGTTTGGTTCCTAGACCCCGGTTTGTGGGGTCACCCGTACTCTTTTCCTTTCTCTTTTTATAAAATCGCCTTTTTATTTGCTAATAAAATCCTAAACCTAAAACCTAATAAATCAGTCAGCCTAACCCCCCCATTCCAACGACTTCTCATCTTCATCTTCTCTAGAACATTCAACTCTCTCTCTCTCTCTCTGCTATTCTCACCCTTGCCATCTCTCACCCTTGCTGTCTCTCACCTCTCCGTCTCTCGTTGTTTCTCACGGTGACAAAAACCCTAGTTTTTAAATATAAGAAAACACAATTACGTCCCAAATTCGTTATCCTCGTCTCTCGATTTAGATGATGGGGTTGATTCCTTATTCCCGTCTCTTGTTTTGGAGGCGTGGTTGAGTTTTGAGGTGGAGTCGGCGGTGCCGCTCTATTTTCTGGTAAATAATTCACCTTTACCAGATTGGTTCGTGGAGCTACCCGATCTATTCACTACGGATTCGATGGTGGCACCACTCGATTTGCCGATAGGGTCAAATTTTATGGCCGATTTGAGCACGGTGCCGCCCGATCTACAAGCCGGTTCAATTTTTGTGGCCGAATCGTTGGTAGCGCCGCTTGATCTACTTTTGGAAGAGTCATGTGTGCCCGAGACTCAAATGGAAGAGATTGTGCTTCCACCAGTGGTATCTTCCTTCGATACCCCACAAAAATGTGCCTTTTTTATGAAATTCCTTGTGATTCAAGCTCCTGCTGTTCTTAAGGTGACCCTGTAAAACCCTTTTTTTTGCATGATGATTTCTATTGGGTTATGATTTCGGTGGGTTATACAATTTTTGTAGGTTATATGATCTTGCCACTGCATATATGATATGTGGGTTATATTGTTGATGATGTGTTGGTTATGTGATGTTTATCTGTGGGTTATATTCATGATGATTTGTTGGTTATATTCATGATGATCTGTGGGTTATGTTGATGATTTTTTGGTTATATTGTTAATAATCTGTTGGTTATATGGTGTTTTGGTATATATACGATCTGTGGGTTATATTCATGATGACCTGTTGGTTATATTCATGATGATCTGTTGGTTTTATTCCAGTGGGTTATACGAGTTCTGATGGTTATATGATCTTTTGGTGTATTATATGATGACATCAATGTGTTTACTTTGATTTAGTTGAACACGGTATTCACATTAGGAGACATGAATCCATGCATAAACTATATGATGACATTTAACTTAAAAAAACATGTGTTAATTTGTTTACCTGATGCACAAGGCAAATTCCAGTCACATCTTTAGTGATTGAATCAATGGGTTGAGTCTCCATTGTGTCTCTCACTCTATTTTTGCTATTCCTTTGAGCTGGTACCCTCTTTGTGAATGGGATGATGCCAATCTTTCCATTAAAGATGAGTTCACCCTCAATAGAATAGAGTGGTCTTGCCACTGCACACATGAACATCACTTTCACAATGTACCTCTTACTTTTGCATGCTCTATATGACTCAACTTCCCCTGGTAATATATAAAACCTCTCACTTGACTTTGACATGTAAAACCATTTCTCATCAATGTGTATGACATTATGCATGGTTTGGAACTTGATTTGGTTAGAGTATATATCATTTTCCAATGAATGTAGGTTGTACTTCAGCCTTTTCAGCATGTTAACTGGTGTTAGAACATGATGTATAGCATTTGTATGGGGTAAAATTTTACCTTTTATGATCTATCTACCAACACTGCTCTTACTGGCTTTTAACTCCTTGGCCAATTTTCTTATTGTGTTTTTTTTGCTGAAAGGTACGAGCTTCATAGCTTCAACATTTACTTGAATTGTCTCATTACCTCCTAAACCCTTCTTTTTTTTACTTGAATAAAGCAGGAACACCATCTAACATTTGTTGTTTTGCAGCTTTCCAAGTGTATTGAATAGTCCTCCTTGAAACTCCAAATGATGATGCTGCTTCCTTGACCTTTCCATTGTTCACAACCCCATCTTTGTTGTTGGCAAGTAAAAATTGGTCAATCAACAATCTCTCTTCTTGGGAAAGATCAGGTGTTATCCTGTTGTTAACCATCTTTTTTATATATTTATGAGAGTGATTAGGCGTGAAATTGTCATGATTTGTCGCTCGAAATGCCCTTGTTTTGATGGGTTCATATAAGTATTTAGAGTCATTTGAGTATTATTTTCACAAACTAACAAATTTGTTTCTTTGATGCTTATAGATGGATAGAGGGGAGGAGTTCGTAGGACTTCGAATCGACTCAAACGGATACCCGGATGAGAAGATATGGAAGAAATACGAGAAGTATTAGTTCGAGCGAGCAAAAGTATCATTGAAGTACTCAAGATGAAGGTGCTCGAGTAAACACTACTCAAGCACTCGAGTAGTGCACTCGAGCAGAAGTCGGTCGAGTAGCCATTACTCGGGCACTCGAGTAGACTACTCGAGCAGAAGCCGGTCGAGTAGCCATTACTCGGGCACTCGAGTAGACTACTCGAGCAGAAGCCGGTCGAGTAGAACTACTCGAGCTAAGGGGCTCGAGTACTTTTCAGGTTCTGGATAATTTCAACACTCGAGCTTGCATTGCTCGAGTACTTTTTACTCGAGCTCTACTCGAGCTCGATGGGAATTTTGGCCCATGAGATCCCATTTCGACCCGTTGCCTATATATACCTCTTCCAAACACGTTTTGAGGGATCCCCGAACTCACCACATCACTTTTATACATAATTTTTAGAGAGAGAAGGAAGAGAAGAGACGAGCAAGTTTTAGTTTTACGTTTTTGAGGTTTTTCTTACGAATTCACATTACGATTTCACGTTGTAGTTTCGTTTCTTAATATCTTTTGTTCTTGAATACGTTGATACCTCGTTTTGCTAATTAATTTCAGTTTATTCTTTTATATCTTAAAACCCTAGTGTATGTTCGATCTTTTCTTCGTTTTAATTACCATGTTCATGTTCGTCACTTGTCTAATTGTTATTGTTTACGTTAAATCTATGTCTAGCTAAAACCCTTGCATGCTTAGGGTAGGATGAACTCGTAGAAGTAGGTTGTGGGTACGTAATTAGGGTAACTTGTGACGTTAGGTTTTAATTCTCTTGGTTAATGAATTTTTAAAATTAATCTAGACTTCGCTCTTGAATTTCGTTCGAAAGGTGTTAGAGAGAGGACGACCGCATCACTCTTTAACAACGAGTAGACTTGACGAGAGGGTTTAGGAAAGGTTAATTCATCTACCGGTTTAGCGAAGGAGGACGACCGCATCACCTTAGTTAAATTAGGGTCTCATTAATTAAGCACAATCTATTAACTTGTTAGTATATTAGTGAAGTCGAGTGTTAGGGTAAAGTATTAGGGTTTAGAATCTTGAGCTTTCACCTTGCATTCTCAGACTTAGGTTAATTCTTGTGTGTCACAGTTATTTTGATTATGTACTTGCTCCGTTAGTATACGTAGGGATTCCTATCTTAAGCATCACCATCTCATATTTGAAAACACACCGTTTGATATTTCGTTTCATTTTCCTTTTGCATTCGTAGGATAATTTTAGTTTAGTTTAATTACTCTTTCCAAAAAAATCCAAAAACAATACACTCATATTAACTACGATGCGTAGATCTTCAGAGATCTATTCGCATATACACTGTTCCTTGGGTTCGATATACCTGGTCATTATACTTGCTAATACTACAGTGAACCCGTTCGCTTGCGGGTGAGCGACTAGTAGAAGTTAGTAAAATCGCTTCAAGTCAATGGCGTCGTTGCCGGGGATGGCGTTATATGCTTTTTGAATAGGACTTGTCGATAGCTTAGTAGTTAGTAGTGAGTGCTTATTTTCTATTTTTATTTCTTATTGTTATTTTTATTTATTCGGCAGTTGCGTTTTGATCCTTCTGCTAGTGTGTCAGGTTTATGAAAACACGCTCACAAGGCAATACGAGCGAAGAGAGAATACAGTTGGACCCAGAGATAATAGCTAGAAGGAACTGAGCTTTCTTGAGAAGGATGAACGCTGCCGACTTAGGGAAGGAACCAATGGATATCAATAATGAGTTGGACGATGCTGCCAACGATTTTAATCAGGCAGTAGACCGGGTTGATGGCTCTGGAGGGAGTGGTGGTCAGAATCAAGACCAGTTCGTGGATAGTCAGAGCCAGAACCCGGGTGCACAAAATGTAAACAATCCAGCTCAGAATCTTGTCCAAAATCCTCTGAACAACCCTGCTTACCCACAAAACCCAAATAACCCTTTCAACAACCCAGTATACCAATATTACCCATACCCACCAAACCCTTATCCACCATACCCGTACCCTCCACCTCCTGTCTACAACCAACCACCTGTGTACCAACAACCTCCAGTTCAACACATACCAGCACCATCTGTTGCTCCTCAACCTGTGCCCCAGAACGCAGATCAGAATATGGCAATTCGGGGCAGGTTCGCAGCACAACCGCAGAGGTACTACGATAGAGTGGCATTGCCTCCAGTTGAGGCAAACAACTTCTCGATTTCCCCGGGAATTCTTAAGTTGCTTACCGAGAACCAATTCAAGGGGGAAGTTGGGAAGGAGAACCCTCACACTCACTTGAGAAGTTTCCTCATGATAGCATCTACTTTAAATTACAATGGCATGTCTGAAGATGCCAAGAGGCTCAGGTTGTTCCCATTCTCTCTTACGGGAATAGCCAAGGAATGGTACGATAACACGCTCCCACGGGGAGGTATTAACACATGGGCCGAGCTCGAGCGTCTATTCCTCGAGCGATTCTACCCTCCATCGAGAACGATTAAAGCGAGAATTGAGATCTCTTCCTTTCGCCAGAAGTCTGGAGAGGATTTACGCCAAGCGTGGGAGAGATACTCAAATATGTTGATCGAATGCCCGCAGCACGGGTACAACGAGGGAGATATTATGGCGTTCTTCTACAGTGGAGCCAGCAAGGCTGGCCAAGCCCACCTAGATGCATGTGCAAGTGGAGCTTTTCTGAACCAAGGGGTAGCGAGGTGTAGAGAGATCGTGGACAATATTGTCACGAATGCTGGTGCATGGAACGATGATCCAGAGTTTCAGAGGGTATGCAAGTTGGAGGAGAATGAGGGTACAAGGAAGTTGTTGATGGCTATGATGGAGAAGATCAGTAACCTTGAGATGGGGCAGAACTTGGTTGGAGGGAATGTAGCAGCAAGCGAGAAAGTGGAACCACCCACGAATCAGCAAGAAGAGGCCAACTATATGGGAAGGCCTAATTACCCACAAGGGGGGTATCCACAAGGTGGAAACCAGTATGGAAGACCTTCGTATGGTCAACCATTTGTACCTCCAGGCCCACAGCCGCCTCAAAATCAATGAAGGAACACACAAGGGTATCAAGGAGGCCAGCAGCCTCCTCAAAACACATGGAGGAAAAATGAGAATTTTTCTTATGCTAACCCAAAAGCTGGTATTATTGTTCCTGCCGAGAGAGCCTGGCAAGTATCCTTCAATGCCCGAGGATAACCCAAAGGAACATTGCAAGGCTATTGAGTTGAGAAGTGGGACCAAATATGATGGTCCCGAGATGCCTGCTGATTCTGAGACGCCCCAAGGGGAAGTTGAGACAGAAGGGATAGAGTCTCAAGGTGATGGAGTTGAGGTTGAGAAGGAAGGAGTTAAGATGAAAATTGATGATAAGAGTAAAGAGAACAATGAGTCCCAGAAGGAGATTGAGGAGATTGAGAGAATTCCAAAGTGGAAGAAGGCAAAGGAAGCAAGGGAGAAAGTGAAAGAAACTGAGAAAGATGAATGGGGGGTACCCAAATCTGTGATACCTGTCCCATATCCACAACGCTTCATGAAAAAGAAGCTTGATGAGAAGTTTGCTAAATTCCTTGATGTTTTTAAAAAGCTACATATTAACATTCCTTTTTATGATGCTTTAGAACATATGCCGAACTACGCCAAGTTCCTGAAGGACTTGATTGCGAAGAGACGGAGAATAGATGGACCCGAGCTAGTGCACTTGAACCACGAGGTGAGTGCTATGGTGCACAAGGCGCTTCCACCTAAGCTGAAGGATCCCGGGAGCTTCATCATTCTTTGCGATATCGGGAACGGGATCAAGAAAGGAGCTTTGTGTGATCTCGGGGCGAGCATTAATCTGACGCCTCTTTCATTGTTCAAGAAGTTGGAGGGAGTTGAGCTTCAACCCACGATGATGACACTCCAGCTTGCTGATAGGTCCATTACGAGACCTCAAGGAGTAGTGGAGGATGTTCTAGTGGCGGTGGAGAATCACGTTTTTCCCGCCGACTTCGTAGTACTCGAGATGGAAGAGGATGAGCATGTCCCGCTGATTTTGGGAAGGCCATTTCTAGCTACTGCCGGGATGGTGCTTGATGTAGCGAATGGGAAGATCACGGTCAAAGTTGATGATCAAGAAGTGAAGATAGCTATTTACGAAGCTATGAAATACCCCATGGGAGATGAGAGTTGCCACTTCATTGACATTACGGATGCTTGTATTGAAGACACACTTCTAGACCCTTGCTCTTTCTATGTTCATCAGTTTGATTATCCTATTCTTGACGATCTTTCTTATGATTCTTATGATCTTGATTATTTTGACAGCTTGAACGACAATGAAGACGTCAAGTTCTTGGAGTTGAAGAAAGTAGAGGATGAAGATGACTTTGAAGCTGAGGAGTCAACTTTTGAGAAGATGTTCGATAAGGCGCCACCATTGGAGGCGAAGAAGGAGTTGAAGCCGCTACCCGACCACCTTAAGTACGCTTACTTGGATGAGACCGACAAATATCCGGTAATTGTATCTGCCCTTTTATCTGATGATCAGCTTGAGAGACTTTTAGTGGTGCTTCGTAAGCACAAATCTGCTATAGGATGGTTGATCACGGATATTAAGGGAATTAGCCCCTCGATTTGCATGCATAGGATTAGATTAGAAGAGGGTAGAAAACCGATAGTGCAAAATCAACGTAGAGTTAATCCGGTCATTCAAGAGGTGATACATAAGGAAGTGTTGAAGTTGTTAGATAGCAACATGATTTTTGCTATTTCTGATAGTCCATGGGTGAGTCCGTTACACGTAGTTGCTAAGAAGGGGGGTACCACGGTGATTAAGACGGAGTCTAATGAATTGGTAGCCACTAGATTAGTGACGGGTTGGCGTGTATGTGTTGATTATAGAGAGTTGAACAAGGCAACGTGTAAGGATCACTTTCCTTTACCGTTCCTTGATCAAATGATAGATCGATTAGGTGGTTTTGAGTATTACTGTTTCTTAGATGGGTACTCGGGGTATAATCAGATCATGATAGCCCCCGAGGATCAAGAGAAAACCACTTTCACCTGCTACTATGGGACTTTTGCTTTTAGGAGGATGCCGTTTGGGTTGTGTAATGCACCCGCCACCTTTCAAAGGTGTATGATGGCGATTTTTCATGGTTTGATTGAGAAGATTATGGAGGTTTTCATGGACGACTTCTCCGTTTACGGGGAGTCGTTTGATAAATGTCTAATCAATCTTGAAGTCGTGTTGAGAAGGTGTGAAGAGACGGACTTAGTGCTTAATTGGGAGAAGTGTCACTTCATGGTAAGAGAGGGTATTGTTCTTGGACATCATGTGTCCTCGAAAGGTATCCAAGTGGACAAGGCGAAAGTGATTGCTATAGAGAAACTTCCACCACCTTCGACCGAGAAGGGGATTCGGTCATTCTTAGGACACACGGGTTTTTATAGACGTTTCATAAAAGACTTTTTACAAATAGCTAAACCCCTTTCGCGGCTTCTTGAAAAAGAGGTCGCCTTTAAGTTTACTAATGAGTGTTTAGTGGCTTTTAACAGGTTGAAGGAAGCGTTGGTGAATGCCCCGATACTTGTCACACCGGATTGGTCTAGCCCGTTCGTGCTGATGTGTGATGCTAGCGATTATACGATGGGGGTTGCTTTGGGGCAAATTCGTGAGAAGTGTTTTCACGCTATTTATTATGCCTCGAAGATGCTGAATTCTGCTCAAGTGAATTCACTACGACCGAAAAGGAGCTGTTAGCGGTCGTGTATGCTTTTGATAAATTTCGACCCTACCTAGTAGGGACGAAAACAATTGTATATACGGACCATGCAGCGATTCGGTACCTTATGAGTAAGAAGGATGCAAAGCCCCATCTCATTCGTTGGATCTTGTTGCTCCAGGAGTTTGATGTAGAGATTCGAGACAAGAAGGGATGCGAGAACATGATAGCCGATCACCTTTCGAGATTGGAGCTCACCAAGGAGAACACCGTGGAGGATCGAGAGGTGAACGATGAATTTTCGGATGAGAAGCTCTTTGGCTTAGGAGACATCCCTGTGTATCGAGTTGAGGGGAAGGCACCTTGGTTTGCAGATTATGCTAACTATTTAGCAAGTGGTGAGTTGCCCGTTGAGATAGACTCGGTGCATCGGAAGGCATTTTTGAAGAAGGTTCGGGAGTTCATTTGGGATGACCCCTACTTGTTCAAAAGAGGGATAGATCACGTGTTGAGAAGGTGTGTGCCAGAGGAGGAGTGGAGTGATATCATAAGGCGTTGTCACGCCTTGCCATGTGGAGGACATTTGGGTGGAGAGAAGACCGGAAGGAAAGTCCTTCAATCTGGTTTTTATTGGCCAACTCTGTTGAGAGATTGCATGGAATGGGTTAAGAGGTGTGAGAAGTGCCAACGATTCGGCTCCATTACTAAGAGGGACGAGATGCCCATGCACGTGTTCATGGAAGTCGAGATATTCGACGTATGGGGGATTGATTTCATGGGTCCATTTCCTCCTAGCAATGGATTCTTGTACATTCTCGTATGTGTTGATTACGTCTCGAAATGGATTGAAGCTGTCCCGACTCGAGTGAATGATTCCCGAGTGGTGATCGAGTTCTTGAGGAAGAACATTTTTGCAAGATATGGAGTTCCAAGAGCTTTGATTAGTGATGGGGGAAGCCATTTCGTGAACAAATGGATGGAAAAGCTGCTGTCCAAATACGAGGTAAGTCATCGAATCTCTACTGCTTATCATCCTCAATCTAACGGTCTTGCAGAGGTTTCCAACCGTCAAATCAAGGAGATCCTTGAGAAGACGGTGAGCATAAGTAGGAAAGATTGGGCGATGAAGTTGGATGATGCACTTTGGGCATATAGGACAGCTTTCAAAACTCCTCTTGGTATGTCTCCTTATCAATTGGTTTTTGGAAAGGCATGTCACTTGCCCGTGGAGTTGGAGCACAAGGCATATTGGGCGATAAAGAAGCTGAATTTTGATAGTGCCTTGGTTGGTGAGAAGAGATTACTCCAATTGCACGAGTTAGAGGAGTTTCGAGATAGTGCCTATGAGAATGCCCGAATTTTCAAAGAGAAGACGAAGAAGTGGCATGATGCACGATTGAAGAAGAAGGAATTCAAGGTGGGTGATCAAGTCCTCGTATTCAATTCGAGGATGAAGTTGTTTGGTGGGAAGCTTAAGTCCAAGTGGAACGGACCGTATATTGTGAGGGGAGTGCATAAAAGTGGATTTCTTGAAGTCGAGAAGGACGACGGACAGAAATTCATGGTAAACGGGCATCGAGTGAAGAAATTCTTTAACTTCTCTTATGAGAATAAGGGAGGTATTTTAGATTCCGAAGTCCCGTGAGCTCCTTCGAGCGCGGTCCGGCATTAGGACCTTAAAACTAGCGCTTAATGGGAGGCAACCCATTTTTACTTGCTTTTATGTGTTTTGTGTATTTTGGGTCGTTTTGTGAATCATAAGTGTTAACCTCGTTGTTGAGAAGTTTTTGTGTAGGCTTGTTTCGTGGAGTTTAGTTCGAGCAAGTGAGCTTAAGGAGAGTAAATCATGATATTGAGATGATTCGAGTAGGAAAGCATTCGATTGATGGAGTTAGAGGTAACCCGAACCCCAAACATAGACCTCTTTGCGAAGTCGAAGTTTGGGGGGGTGATGTTCTTTTTGTTCATTATTTTGCATTGATAGTGATTGTAGTTCATGAGAATTTAGTGCACTCACTCGTACGTACTCATTCTTTTCAAACTTTATTATTGCGTAGCAAGAACAAAGTTTGGGGGGGTGTATTCGTACTTCGAGTTTGTACACGAAATTCTAATGAAAAATTGGTCAAATTTTTCGAAAATATCGATGCATGAGGGTCGATGGATCGAATTAAGTGAGAGTGCTAAGTTCGACTTGAATTGGATTGGTGAATTGCACGTTTGGAAGAGACCTCAACTCCTCGTTCGAATGAGCGATCGGGCTTAAATCGAGGAGTTTTCCAGGTTAGTACTTGTGTTAGTCGTTAATCTTCTGAAATCGGGACGAAAAGGTCAAAATTTGAGTTGGAGTGGTAAAACTACTCGAGCCACCCTTGGTCGAGTAGACATTACTCGGGCACTCGAGTAGTGCACTCGAGCCAGTCTTGGTCGAGTAGATATTACTCGGGCACTCGAGTAGTGCACTCGAGCCAGTCTTGGTCGAGTAGACATTACTCGGGCACTCGAGTAGTGCACTCGAGCCAGCTTCGGTCGAGTAGACATTACTCGGGCACTCGAGTAGTGCACTCGAGCCAGCTTCGGTCGAGTAGTCACTACTCGAGCTGCCTAGGTCGAGTACTTTTGACGTTCTATAAGATTGCATTACTCGAGCGGGATGAACTCGAGTGCTCACTACTCGAGTGTGAACCGGTCGAGTATGACCCGGTTCAAAGACACCCTAAACCGGTTTTTCACCACCTATAAATACCTTTTCACACACAAGAACACACACACAACACGCTGGGAGTCGAATTTGGGCGATTTCTTTCAACACTTTTCTTCGATTCTTTGACATTTGTTCATCTTCCTTCATAGAATTCGTCGGTTCCTCACAAAAGGTAAGGATTCTACTACTTTCTTCATCCTATTCTTAGGCTTGAACTAGATTGTGTACGAATTAAGTAGGTAGAGTTAGGGTTCTTATGCTATTAATAGGAATTGGGGATTTTTCACATTACTTGATAGTTTTGCGTATACGGTGTAAATTGATGTCTCAATGCTATGGGTTTATCAATTCAAGAGTCAATTTTGAAATTGCATGAGTGAATTTGGTGAATTTCTTGAGAGAGAAAGTAGGAATTGACATGGGTATTGTGAAATTTGGAATATTTGGATGCTTTAAATTGAATTGAGAAGAAGAATGATGAAGTGAGTCTTGAGCATGTAAATTGCATGAATATGTGATGTTACTTCATGATAGATTTGTGTTTTGTTTATCTCATTAAGCTTGAAGGATTGAGAGAATTTTGAAATTGATTTGAGATGTTGAATCACCATGTGTGAATCCTTGAGCATGATTGATTGATATTGGAGGTTTGGATAGTACTTTACTTGAACTGCTTTGATGTTGATATGCATGGGTTGTGTTGTGTTTTGCTATATTTGATGAATAGGACAATGGCCCGTACAAAGAGGAATGAGGATAGAGAGATAGAGGGTGATGAGCTAATTGCCTTGACTGCCACCTTGACGAGTAAGGGATTGATGCCCTCTCGTTTTGACAATTTGACATATGGGGATAGGTGGTCCGTTCATGCTTATCGATGGAGCTTAGTAGCAGGGAAGGTGGAAAAAACTCGTAGGCCAAGCGTTCAGTTTATGCATAATTTGGGGATTGAAGACGAAGTGAAAAGAATTTTTGAAAAGAATAATATGACGGAATTCTATGAGATATTGCTTACCATGGATACTCATATAGACTTGGTGGAGCAATTCTTGGCTTCTATGGCAATGATGCGGGATAGGTCGTTCAAGTTTATGATCAGGAATCAGTGGTATGCGTACGAAGTGGGAAAGATCAATGAAGCCCTTCACCTGCCGCAACCGGGAGATACGAGCCGGAAGTCGAGCTTATTCAACGCAGAACAATTTTGGGAGCTTATAACTGGAGGAGTTGATGGGAAGTATTCATCGAAGGATGCACGAGCTTCTAGCATCCAAAACCCTGTTATCCGGTACATCGAAAGAATTTTGGGGAACACACTCTATGCAAGATCTGAAACAGGAACGGTGACAGCTAAGGAACTGTATGCATTGTGGTGCTTACTTCATCATAGAAAGTATAATTTTGGGAAGGATTTTCTTGAGCTGATGATTAAGGCTCCTTTCAAGTGTGGGTAGAAGACGTCTCGGATCCGAGGAGGGGGCTTGATTTGTGTGTTCCTGAAGCACGTGGAGATTGAGTCTGTGGTGGTCCCGGCAGTAGGAAGGGATATCGATTTCGAGCACATGTACCAAACCTGGATGTGTGAGCTTTGGCTTGATCGATACTACATGAGGCTCCGAGAGCATGAGATATTTCCGTTGCCAAATGTGAAGTTGGTAACCTTGAAAGGGTTGAAAGATGAGAACATCAGGATGGATGGACCGCATCATGTGTCAGTTATGGAGAAGTTCAAGCATAGATTGGAGAGCAATGGAATATGGGAACAAAGGCCAAGGAAGAAGGGCAAGAATGCAGCAGGGACGAGCGGAGCAGGATCAAGTGGACTCCAAGACCTTATGGAGGAAGAGGAAGATGAATATGAAGAAGGAGGAAATAATGCTGATGAGGCCGGAACTAATGTGGGGGGGGGAGGTCAAGGACCTCAAGAGATGGAGTTTGGGACACCCGAGGTGTCTACTCCCGTGTCGTGGTACCCGAACCAGCTAGAGTGGGATGGAATGCGAACTGATATTCAAAGTTTGAGGACTGATGTTACGGAGCTTCGCACCACTCAAAATCAGTGGTACACAAAAGCCACGGCTATGCAAGGACAGTTTCATGAGGTTCGATCTGAGGTTTCAGACTTAAGGAGATGGATGGAGGCGCTCTTTGTCTCCCATTTAGGACCGGACCATCCTAGCTATCGCCCACCACCGCCTCCTGATGCTTGATGATCATGGGGTTTTCCCCAGTTTCTGCTCCTTTTTTCTTATCTTTATCTTTCCTTTTCTTTTCTTATTTTGCTTGTGAGTTTGAGCTTTATTGTTTGAGTGGTGTGATGTGGTTATGGGAATTGTGATGGATTTGCTATTCAAATTTCGGGTTGTAATTGTGGTCGAACTCATTGAATTTTCTGAATTATTTCATGCTTGTTGACCCTCTTTACTTGTTAGTTGTCATTCTTGAGTATGAAGTGATGAGTAGAGTAGAATTGTGGATTAGAGTTAGGGATTCTCTTGTGTGAGTGTTTGAGCTAGAGTGGATTTGAGGAAGAACGTGTATGCTTGTGAACTTTTCTTTTGAATACTTGTGTGATGAGAGTGAGAATTCACTATAACTAGCATGGATGTGAAAGCCGTGAGATTTGAGCCTTATGAGATTTTGATGCATGAATTAATCTCTTCGTTTGTGAGTGACATCACCTTAGAGGATGCTAGAACTTGTGTGTGCTCTTGCTTCTAGATTGTGTCTAGTTTGATATGCCGAATAGGATCTTAGGCCATCTTTGATTTTATTGAGTCACTTAGCCAAAATTTTCCTTACCATTGATATTTATCCCTTGTTAGCCCCTTTGAGCCTAAAGCCTATTTTATTCGCTAGCACATATGAACACTATTCCAATTCCTAAGCCCTTTTGTCCCAATTTGAGTGGAGAATAGGAAAGTGTGAATGTGAAGGGAGTGAATTGAGTTGAAAAAGGAAAAGGTTGTTTGTTGAGTGAATATGAGAAGAAGGAGTGATGAAGTTATGAGATGTGGGAAAAAGAGAAAAAATTTGAGAATGAGCAAAAGAAAAAAAAAATGAGCTCTTGTGTTTGTGCGAAAAAAGAAAAAAAAATGAAGTGATTGAAAAAAAATGAAAAGAGTGAGAAAGAAAAAAAATTGAAGTATTGAGAGTATGGAACTGAAAGGGTGTTGATTGAACATGTTTGAAGTATTCTGTTCCTAATCTCGAAGTGCCAAAGTTTGATTTTTTATTCTCCATTCACTTTAGTCACTTTACCCTATATTGTTATCCCACCTGTCCAAAGAGCCTACATTACAACCTTGAGAAAAGTCCTTTTTGATTCGGCATTGATTTCTAGAGTACGGTCGAAGCTAAGAGCACTTACAAGCCTATGGCTGCCAATTTGTGTGATTGATTGATTGAGTGAGTCCCTTGATCATTGTTATACACTTGAGAGGGAGTGAAACACATCGTTGAGTGCACATCCATATTTGATTTCGGTGTTTCTTGCTGTTGTTGCATGAATATGATGAAGGAAGGTGAGTGAGTATACTTGTGATGCATCTTTGAAGCTCGAATTTATGTACTTGCATGATTGGATGCCTTGACTCATTCCTAACAATTTCACTTGACTTATTATTTCGTTGCTTGAGGACAAGCAACATGGTAAGTTTGGGGGGGGGTTGATTAGGCGTGAAATTGTCATGATTCGTTGCTCGAAATGCCCTTGTTTTGATGGATTCATATAAGTATTTAGAGTCATTTGAGTATTATTTTCACAAACTAACAAATTTGTTTCTTTGATGCTTATAGATGGATAGAGGGCAAAAAGAGGAGTTCGTAGGACTTCGAATCGACTCAAACGGATACCCGGATGAGAAGATGTGGAAGAAATACGAGAAGTATTAGTTCGAGCGAGCAAAAGTGTCATTGAAGTACTCAAGATGAAGGTGCTCGAGTAAACACTACTCAAGCACTCGAGTAGTGCACTCGAGCAGAAGTCGGTCGAGTAGCCATTACTCGGGCACTCGAGTAGACTACTCGAGCAGAAGCCGGTCGAGTAGCTATTACTTGGGCACTCGAGTAGACTACTCGAGCAGAAGCCGGTCGAGTAGAACTGATCGAGCTAAGGGGCTCGAGTACTTTTCAGGTTCTGGATAATTTCAACACTCGAGCTTGCATTGCTCGAGTACTTTTTACTCGAGCTCTACTCGAGCTCGACGGGTATTTTGGCCCATGAGATCCCGTTTCGACCCGTTGCCTATATATACCTCTTCCAAACACGTTTTGAGGGATCCCCGAACTCACCACATCACTTTTATACAGAATTTTTAGAGAGAGAAGGAAGAGAAGAGACGAGCAAGTTTTAGTTTTACGTTTTTGAGGTTTTTCTTACGAATTCACGTTACGATTTCACGTTGTAGTTTCATTATATCCCTTCTAAGCATTCTATTTCATCTGATATTTCGTAAGGATAAAATGAAGGGATAGAGTACAAAATAGACTTCTTTTTTTATTTCCATTTTCTTAAAACAATTTTAATTAAAACTAGTTTAAAGAAACCTTTCTTAATATCTTTTGTTCTTGAATACGTTGATACCTCGTTTTGCTAATTAATTTGAGTTTATTCTTTTATATCTTAAAACCCTAGTGTATGTTCGATCTTTTCTTCATTTTAATTACCATGTTCATGTTCGTCACTTGTCTAATTGTTATTGTTTACGTTAAATCTATGTCTAGCTAAAACCCTTGCATGCTTAGGGTAGGATGAACTCGTAGAAGTAGGTTGTGGGTACGTAATTAGGGTAACTTGTGACGTTAGGTTTTAATTCTCTTGGTTAATGAATTCTTAAAATTAATCTAGACTTCGCTCTTGAATTTCGTTCGAAAGGTGTTAGAGAGAGGACGACTGCATCACTCTTTAACAACGAGTAGACTTGACGAGAGGGTTTAGGAAAGGTTAATTCATCTACCGGTTTAGCGAAGGAGGACGACCGCATCACCTTAGTTAAATTAGAGTCTCATTAATTAAGCACAATCTATTAACTTGTTAGTATATTAGTGAAGTCGAGTGTTAGGGTAAAGTATTAGGGTTTAGAATCTTGAGCTTTCACCTTGCATTCTCAGACTTAGGTTAATTCTTGTGTGTCACAGTTATTTTGATTATGTACCCGCTCCGTTAGTATACGTAGGGATTCCTATCTTAAGCATCACCATCTCATATTTGAAAACACACCGTTTGATATTTCGTTTCATTTTCCTTTTGCATTCGTAGGATAATTTTAGTTTAGTTTAATTACTCTTTCCAAAAAAATCCAAAAACAATACACTCATATTAACTACGACGCGTAGATCTTCAGGGATCTATTCGCATATTCACTGTTCCTTGGGTTCGATATACTTGGTCGTTATACTTGCTAATACTACAGTGAACCCGTTCGCTTGCGGGTGAGCGACTAGTAGAAGTTAGTAAAATCGCTTCAAGTCAGAGAGCATTCAATGTGGTTGTTAAGAGAAATTGTATTTATAGGTCTTTTTTTAGTCTGATGAAGTTTGGAGGGACTATTACTTTTGAATTTTTGGTCATTCATCATTTAATGGTGATTAGATTGTTGAAATTGTGGTGGTAAATTTTTTCCCACCTTTTTTCAATGTAATTTTTAAATTTTTTAGATTATTTAAAAGAATTTTGAATTTTTTTATTGTATTTACTGTTCATCCGATTTTTGGTGGGAAAAATGGGAGGGAATAATTAACTCTTAAGCAAGAGTTAATTTTCCTCCCTTTACAGCTTTGAAAAGTCAACAATTGTAAGCTTTTGTCTTTTTCTTAATATGTGTGCCATCCCAGGGGTGCAAATTCCCCTGGGACGGAGGGAGTATAAGGTATAGTAAAACCTCTGTAAAATTAATAAACTCTCTAAAATAATAATTTTCTCCGATCTAGGTTTGGGCCAGTTCAAAAATTTACCAATTTCAATAAGATAATAAAAAAAAAAAATTCAAAATACACCTACATACATTAGTGGTCCCATCAATATAATAAATTAATAATTCCTTCAAATTACAAAAATAACTAGAACAATATAATACTCCAAATAAAAATCTATTGTTGAATGTATTAATAATTGTAGTTTGACTACCTTTCTAATAATATTTTTCATCAAGTTACGATATCAAATATTTTTTAGTATATGTGAAATGATATATTTTGTACTCACACAACATTTTACGAATTTAATCTGACATTGTTGATTTTGGAACACTTTTTAATTTAGAAGTCATTGTATTTTATGATTTTTAAGAATTTTTATTCTGTTTATATATTGTTTCCTTGGCTGATTGATTTATATATTAATGACTTTCAACTTCATACATACTGTTGTAAATAATTGCGTAAAATAAAAGACAGAATTTGTTCACCCAGTTCGTCGGGAACGACTACGTCTGGGGGCGAGTCAAGCCAGGAGTTTTCACTAATGATCTTGTGTATGAGTGAGTACAATCATGAATACAATAGTCTATTTATAAGAATAAAACCTCAGTCTAAGATATAAAGCCCATTGGGTTATTGGTTCATTAGTAACGTCCACATCAAATCTTCTAGATTTGGAATAATAAATCTTCTAGATTTACAACACTCCTACTTGGACATTACGACATAACATAAATGTCTTGTCATAAAAACACCACGTGCTAGGTATCGGCCAAATAATAAGTTAGGGAGGAATGTTATTGATCTTCTAGATCTAAATCTTTTAGATTTATTTCGGGGTTACCGCTCCCCCTGAAGACAACAACACTTTAAGTTTTTGCATCCCAATACCAAGAGCGTACTTTTCAAAAGTAGACGTAGGTAAGAATTTAGTAAACAAATCTGCTAGATTGTTACTAGATTGCACCTTTTGAATGGTAATCACGCCACTCTTCTGGAGTTCGTATGGGTAGAAAACTAAGGTGAAATATGTTTCGTCAGGTTTCCCTTGACGTACCTATTACTCATTTGTGTGATGCAAGCAGCGTTGTCTTCAAATATAACGGTGGGAGGTGTGTCGCCTTTAGCGATACCACACGAGTCACCAATGTGTTTTACCAAGGACCTTAACCAAACACATTCTCGTGCGACTTCAAATAAAGTTATTATCTCTGAGTGGTTTGAAGATGTGGTAACCATGGTTTGTTTAACCGACCTCCATGAGATCGTGGTACCACCACAGAGAAAAACGTAACCAGTCTGTGATATGGCGTTGTGGGGATCAGACAAATAACCAGTGTTAGGATAAAAATTTGTTAGTTTTGATGAGTTAAAATAAACCAGAAGTTGTAATAGGATCATCTGGACCTGTTAGCCAGATGAGGATTAGTTAGGACTTAGTCTAGGGGGAACTGCCAGACCAGAAGACCTCACCAGAAGAGTCACCAGAAGACCCCACCAGAGGACTCCACCAGAGGACTCCACCAGAGGACTTCAGCAGAAGAGATCAAGACCAGAGGCAGAGAACATTCCCTGACCAGACGAGTTCTGACCAGACGAGTCTGGTGAAACATAAGTTGCTCAGAATCATATCCTGGTTCTTCTGAGTAATCTGTTTCTTAACCGACTCTGGACCAGAGGATGCCGAGGTTGCTTGGTGTCTGGTCCTGCCTTCTCTGGAGAGAATCAGAGTTAGGCAATTGGAAGCATTGATCCGTTGGTGATTAATCAAGTCAAATCAAAATTGGATTGAGAAGATATGAAGACAATCAATCAAGATCTCACCAACCCAATCAATCAATTAGGGAATTGATTGATTGAAGCTTCCATATATAGAGGATCTGATTGGATTAGCCTCCCAACGGCTATGTCCCTAATCCCCTCTATATATACTTGAGTGCAGATCTAGAAAAAGCTCTAGAATTCCTCACGCGCACATAGCCATACTAAGCTTTTGATCACTACGTTATTTGCACTCACTTTGGCTCTTATTTACTCATCTACTCGTAAGGAGTTTATATACTCAACCTGTTCATCGTGTTAGACAAGGTTGGAGTAAGTTTGTCTTTAGATCGGAGTTAGATCTAAAGAGATTGTAAGAAGGTGCTGGTACTTCGGAAATTCCAGTAAGAAAGTGAGTTGGTTGGTTGATAGTGAGACCCCTTTGATCAAGGGAGAGTGGACGTACGATATTCAGATCCGAACCACTATATATACGGTCTTATTTATTGCTTTCCTTAATACTTGTTTGATTATAATTTGTGTTCTTACAAAAGATTTCTTCTAAAGACATATCGGTTAAAAAGGCTTCCGCAATTAATCTATCTAGTGGGACCAACAAGTGGTATCAGAGCGGTGTGTCCAACGACCACTGCTTTGAAAAGCTTTTGGTGGTCACCGGGCAGATCCATTGCTCATTTATTGTTTTTGTTCAAAAGATAAATCCTTTATTTTTGTAAATATGTCTTCGAAATCTTCTTATAAGAGTCGCAAACTGCCAGAATTCTCATTCGAGGATTATAGCCACTGGAGCTTCATGATGAGTAATCATCTTGGAGCTATTCACCACCGCATGATGGATGTGGTTGAAAGTGGCCCTATTAAATTTTACTGGACTCCTATTGATAGTGGCAGGTCTGAGTCCAGAGAAGAAACAAGTGAAGCTGCTCAAAAAGCTGCCGAGGATAGAGTCCCCAGGCAAAGAATTCTCAAAAAGAGAGATGAGCTTGATAATGATGAAAGAAAGCTCTACAACTTGGACCAGGTGGCTAGAACAGAGATCATCAACACACTTACCAAAGAGGTGATTGAAAAGGTCAGAACATGTGCCACTGCCAAGGAGATGTGGGACAAACTCGCACTTCTCTGTGAGGGAACAGAGAAGATCAAAGACAACAAGCTCCAAGCTGTTCAACACTCGTTTGACACCTTCAAGATGAAACCAGACGAGACCATTGACCAGCTGGACATGCGTCTCACAAATCTTCTAAACAAGGCTAGTGCCTTAGGTAAGACCTACTCTGAAAAAGAAATTAATAGTAAAATCTTGTGCTCACTAACAAGCAGGTGGAGAATTAAAGTCACTGTGATTAAGGACAACAAGGATCTCAATACTCTGGATCATCATCTTCTGTTGTCTGATCTCAAAGCCTATGAGTATGATCTTCAAGAGGAGGATCAAACAGAAGAGGTTTCCTCTTCTAGTCAGAAAGGTGTTGCATTCTCTTCAACCATCAAATCTGATGTCAAGCCAAAGGAGTCTACTGCAGATGACTTGAGCCTCAAGGAGCAGGTAGCACTTCTAACTCGAAAATTAGATAAAATGAGTTCTAAGTATGGCAGGTACAAAAGGCACTGGAAGGAATCTTCCAGAGATAGAAAGAGTTCCTTCAAGCCTGCAGAGAAGGAGAAGACATCTGGAGACTCAAGGGAGACCAGATTCAGAACTCCAGAAAGGAGGAGAGATGACAACCCTGGCAACTCTGGGAGATCAGATCATCAGAGGAGGGATGGTAGCTCTGGCAGACCTGACTACCAGAGGAGAGAGAGTAGCCCTGCCAGATCAGACTACAACCAGAGGAGGAGAGAGCCAAGTCCTAGTCCCAGAGGAGACAATGCCTGCTACACATGCAACAAGACTGGTCACTACAGTTATGATTGTCCTCAGCTTACTCCTAGGGAAAGAGAAGAGAAAAGAATCAAGAGAGATAGGAGATATGCAGATAAGAGAGCATTACTGGCAGAAGCAGAGGAGGAGGATACTAGTTCCAGATCTTCTTCTTCTGACTTTGGATCAGATGATGATTTGTGTCTTATGGCAGACATCACTGAGGTAAATGAAACTACTTTAGTCTTATCAAATTCCAAATGTACTGAATCCTCTAATTCATCTGGTAACTCCAGAGAGTCTGATATGCAACAAATGCTATCAGATCTCCAAAATTGTGTCCAACTCTGTCAAAAACTTGAGAAAGAGAATGGTAGGCTCAGAGTTGAAGTTCAATCTCTCTCTCATGAGTATAAATCCACCAGAGAACTCATGAAAGATCATTCCAAAGAAGTCTCTGAACTTCAGGATAAGATCACAGCAAGAGATACTCTGGTAGATCAACTCATGAAAGAAAGGAATTCTCAAGAGGATGAGATCACTGAACTTAGAGCCAAATACCAGACACTTATCAAGGGAAAACAAGTTGCTCACAACATAGAGGAGATACCTATGCCCAGAGAAGCTCCCAAGATACCATATGTTGTATCTATCATATCAGAGTCTTCTCAGCGCATTTGTGATAAGAGTGGTTTAGGATATTCTGGAATTACCACTAAAACTCATAAATACCTTTATAATAAAGACAAGTCTGTAAGAGCTGGTAAATTGGTAGAAATCTGGAATGATAAAGACTTAACTGGTAATGGTTACAAGGTGGTTCACAACCTGATTGGAAAAGGAATCACTCTGTTAATCACATAACTAATGGTCCAGAAGAGTTGACTGTTCTGGAAGAGAAGATGCTAGAGAATAAGTGTCAACAAGGGGAACCATTAAAGATTGATGGTTCTGTGAACAATGAGTCCCAAGGAGTAGAAATTACTCAAATTGGAGGACCCCAGAGAAATCCTCAAAGGGAACCTAAACAGATTAGGGGACCTCAAAGGAAAAACTCAAGAAAGGGGAATACCAATCAGAGTAACAAATACCAGAGAAGGAACAATGTTCGACAGAACCAGGTACCCCAGAGACAATTTTCTCAGAGGAATCAATTCCAGAATAGGTATACTCAAAGGAACAATAATCACCAGAGCAAGTCTAATTATCAGAACCAGAGGAGGTCTTCCAGACCCATCTATAGAAAACCAACTGATCTGGGAAGTTATGACACCAGAGATGGTTCTTCTAGGATGTACCCGTATAACCAGACCTTTAAGACCATGTCTTTGAGGCAGGCCATTCCAAAGGCCAGATTTGAGAAAAGGTACACCAGACCTGTTTATAGGAAAGGTGTCCTTATCAGACCAGTAGCTCAATATGTCATAGTAAGAGGACATGTGCTGGTAGATAGATTTGGAAGGAAGATAAGATCTCCTCATCCATCAAGGGATGATCTTTATCTTTGGATTCCTACAAAACCTGTAACTAACCAATCAGGACCCAGCACTAGTAGGGGACCTAATTGATCTCTCTGCAGGTAGATAAGAGTCCATTGGAGAAAGGATTTTCAAGCAACCATGTCTGGTACATTGATAGTGGATGTTCCAAGCACATGACCTTCCAGAAGGATAATCTCCAAGATTTCAAGCCATTAAATGGACCAAGAGTGATGTTTGGTGACAACAACTATGGAGTCACCAGAGGAGTTGGAAAGTTGACCTTCAATGGAGTATCTGTAGATGAAGTCTACTACGTAGAAGGACTCAAGCATAATCTGCTTTCAGTATCCCAATTCTGTGACAAGGGATACTCAGTGAAGTTTTCTAGTGATTCATGCACTGTTTTCTCTTCTGATTATAATGATATCTTGCTAATAGGCTTGAGGAAGGGTAACATTTATCTTGCAGATTTTAGCAGTTGCCCAAGAAATGCTTGCCTGGTTGCTAAAGGATCTGCAGAGAACAGCTGGATTTGGCACAAGAGATTGTGTCATCTTAACTTCAAAACATTGAACAAGATTGCCAGAAAAGGTCTCATTCGAGGTCTTCCTAATGAAGTGTTTAAGAAGGATCAGGTCTGTGGTTCATGCCAGAAGGGTAAACAACCCAAGACTTCCTTTAAGGATGTCCAGAGCACAACCACAACCAGAGTACTTCAACTACTTCACATGGACCTGTTTGGACCTGTTTCTCCTCTTAGTTTCAGTGGAAGAAAGTACACCTTAGTAATAGTAGATGACTTTTCAAGATACACTTGGGTAGTGTTCTTGTTTAAGAAAAATGAAACTATGACTAAGCTGCCAGAGTTCTTCAAGCAGATTCAGAATGAGCAGAACCAGAGCATAGTCAGGATCAGAAGTGACAAAGGAACAAAGTTTTTGAATTCACATATTGCAGATTATTGCAAGGACCATGGGATTTTTCATGAGACATCAGCTGCCAGAACACCTCAACAAAATGGAGTAGCAGAAAGGAGGAATAGGACTCTCAAAGAAGCTGCAAGAACACTTCTGGCAGAATACAGCACTCCACAGAGATTTTGGGCAGAGGCCATCAATACAGCTTGCTACACTCAGAACAGGTGCCTGATTGCCCAGAGACACAATAAGACCCCATATGAGGTATGGAAAGGTAAAACCCCATCTGTTTCATATTTTCATGTTTTTGGATGTAAGTGTTTCATCCATGACAATGAGAAATCTAAATTAAGAACCTTTGATGCTAAAGTGGCTGATGGAATATTTTTGGGATATTCCAGCACCAGTAAAGCTTTTAGAGTTTTTAATAAGAATTCACTTTGTGTGGAGGAAACACCTCATGTTGTTTTTGATGAATCTACTTTTGAGTGCAAGGTGGATTCTAAGTCTTCAGATGAGACCCAGAATCAGACTACACCCAGAGTTATCAAGGTCAATCCACCTATTCTTGATTCAGATTCAGATTCAGATGATGACCCATCTCCTGGTTCTCTGAAGCAGCAGCCTTCACAAGGAGCAGAACCAGAAGAGGTTGGAACTCCTGTAGGGGGAAGCTCTTCTGCAGGTGGTAATAATCACCAAGGTACTGCAGAAGATGATCACCCAGGCAAGACCACGGGAAGGAGGACCCTGGTTGATCACCCCAATGACCTGATCTTAGGAGATCCAACTAAGGGTGTCCAGACTAGGAGAACTCTTAACTTAGCTGCCTTATTCAGTTGCTATGTGTCCTTGATTGAGCCCAAGAACATCAAGGAGGCACTGAAAGATTCAAATTGGATTTTGGCTATGCAGGAGGAATTGAATCAATTCACCAGACAGGATGTTTGGGAGCTGGTAGACAGACCAAGACATCAAAAGGTGATAGGCACTAAGTGGGTTTTCAAAAATAAGAAAGATGAGAATGATGTCATTACTAGGAACAAGGCAAGGCTAGTGGCCCAGGGCTATTCTCAGTCTGAAGGAATAGACTATGATGAGACATTTTCTCCTGTTGCCAGACTAGAAGCCATCAGATTGTTCCTAGCATATGCTGCTCACATGAAGTTCAAAGTATACCAGATGGATGTGAAATCTGCCTTTCTTAATGGGATTCTCATTAAGAAAGCTCTTTATGGGCTGAAGCAGGCACCCAGAGCATGGTATGACACTCTTTCTCAATTTCTTCTGGACAATGGTTTTACAAAGGGTAAGATTGATAGGACCTTGTTTAGGAAAGAAGAAGGAAAGGACATCCTTCTGGTCCAAATATATGTTGATGACATCATATTTGGATCCCCTAACAAGAAGCTGTGTGAGAAGTTTGGTGAGCTCATGCAGGGACAGTTTGAGATGTCCATGATGGGAGAAATGAATTACTTTTTGGGTTTGCAGGTTAAGCAATCAGAGAAGGGAATTTTTATTAATCAAGCTAAGTACACCAGAAACATGTTAGAGAAATTTGGAGTAGGATCTAGCAAAGCAGCCAAGATCCCTATGATGACAAATTTCAACATGGACCCAGATGAGTCTGGAGAGAGTGTGGACCAGACTCAGTACAGAGCACTTATTGGTTCTCTTTTGTATCTGACTGCAAGCAGACCAGATATTACTTTTGCTGTAGGAGTTTGTGCCAGATTTCAAGCTAACCCCAAGAAGAGTCACTTGGAAGCAGCTAGGAAAATATTGAAATATCTTAAGGGAACTGTGAATTTAGGATTATGGTATCCTGCAGATGACAACTTAGAATTGAGTGGTTATTCAGATTCAGACTATGGTGGGTGCAGAATAGATAGGAAATCTACAAGTGGAACATGCCAATTTTTAGGGAATAAATTGGTATCCTGGTTTTCCAAGAAGCAGACTTCAGTTGCTACATCAACAACAAAAGCAGAGTACATGGCTGCAGGGAGTTGTTGTTCTCAACTTCTCTGGATTAGTCAACAGCTTAGGGATTACCAGATTAGAGCTAAGGATATTCCTATTTTCTGTGATAGTAATAGTGCCATTGCAATCACCCAGAATCCAGTTCTTCATACCAGATGTAAACATGTTGATATAAGGCATCATTTTATCAGAGATCATGTTGAGAAGGGAGATATAAGGATGGAAAAGATTGCAACAGAGAGGCAGAGAGCAGATATTTTAACCAAGCCTTTGGCTGAGACCAGATTCAGAGAGTTAGCCTTTGAGTTAGGTTTGTTGGATCCAGAGACAGATTTGATTTAGGGGGAACATCAGAGAAGTATCCTTGTTTTATTAATTTTCTTCATATATTTTCCTTATGCTAACATACCTGCAGATTAGATATATCAGAGAGGGTATACTTCCAGATAAGGTATACACCAGGTGACACTTATCCCAGATGAGGTGCTGAGTCAGAGATATGTCCAAAGTCTCTTCTGACTAGGACCAGATGAGTTCCATCAGAGGAGAAGTATCACCAGACTAGTTGTGGTATCATCTGGTTACAATATCAGGTGACAGGTATGTCTTTACTTCTCTGGCCTCTGGTCATTGGGATACACCTTTAAAATTAATAAGTACACTCAAAACGTTTCAACTTCAGTGTGTATTTAAGACTAGGGTATAGGGCCTAGGCAATCATTTCGCTTTTTCTCTTGACTGCCACAAAACTCCTTTATACCCAGTCCCAATGACTATGCCAACGCACCAGATTAAATCTGTATCTCGCCTTTCACCATGGCTATCGGATTTAATCACTGTGCAAAATGTCAATCAATGTTAAAATTGATTTTGTTTCCTCAATTAAATTTGAAATAACACGCGTTCACACTTCATTTAATTTTCAAGTCACGCGTATTACTCTATTTAAATCAATTTTATTTTTAATCTGTCCTTTCACGTTTCCATACTTTCAAACCCTAACCTCTCTCTGCAAAGCTTTTTCTCTCTCTCTCTCTCTCTCTTTCACAGTAATGGCCCCTCCGTGCAACTTCGATCATGTCCTGATGATGAAAAAGCTTAAGACGGAGATGGTGGTGGACTTTTATACCACCAAGAACCCAGTTGTGCTGTCGGTTCTGGAGATGTTCCAGAATGCAGGGGTGGAGAAGTTGATCTCCACTGTTCCCAAGGATTTTCGCACTCTTGACGGTTATGCGGCCCAGTTTCTGGTTCGCATAAAGATTCATGATGGTTACATCTCTTCAAAGATTGGTGAAGATGATTTGGTGTTCTCTAAGCACGATTTCTGCGCTTTGTTCGAGAACATTTCTGCGGTGGGAGTGGATTCGTTGACGTACAAGGAAGATGATATCATTGGATCATTCAAGATTTTTGCTCGTTCTTCCTGCCAGAATATCACAAAGGGATTTGTGGATAAGCATTTAAGGCAGAAGTTCAAGGTGCTGTTCGACATTGTGGTTAAAGTACTTATGTGTGAGAATCACAGCACAGATGCCATTTTCAATGGTAGGATGTGTGTGATGAGGGCTTTATATGATGGTGTGCAGTGTAATTGGGCGGAGTTCTTCTGGGGTGTGTTGAGGAAGAATAAGCTGAAGGTGAAGAAGGAGCCTTGTCCTTCCAAGCCAGGGGAATTGCAGTTCTATTTCACTGCAAATGTCTCTTTGGGGACTAAGTTAACTCTTATTCTGGATTATCTCCTTCCAGAGAAGAAGTGGAAGTCTTCTTGGTGCCACAGTTATCACAAGTCCAAGATCCTCTTCTCCAAGGATGGTCCTCTCCACGGCCATGCCGACTCTGATGGAGAGCAAGCCATCCCTGCCCCTCCTATTCAATCTATTCCCTCACCTCCTAAGGGGCAGAGAAAGCAGCAGAAGCAGAAGACTCAGAAGAAAGCTGCTGAAGCAACTGGTTCTTCAACCGTTGCCTTTTCTGGTTCCTCAGAGGAGGACCAGATTCCTCTTCTTGATGTGCTTAAGAAGAAGGGTGATGATGATAAAGCTGTTAAGAAGGCTGGAGCAGCCAAGAGGAAGCGGCCAGAGGAGGCCAGAAGAGGCTCTGCTAAGAAGTCTAAGACTAGCAGGAAGGCCAAGAAAACCCTTCTGGTGGATGAGCCATCAGAAGAAGAAGAGGAAGAAGAGGTTGAGCCTCTTGTGAGGAAATCCAAGGCCAAGAGAGCCCTTCTTCAAGATTCAGACTCTGGATCTGATCTTGGAGAGGCCTTGGAGAAAGCTATTGAGGATGCTTCCCAGATGATGAAGGATGCTCCAGAGTTTGTTGTGCCTGCTGGTGTTGACCCAACAGAGGTAAATCCTCCCCTTCCATCTTCTTCCCCCATTAATCTTGTTTCCCCTTCTACCTCTCCCCGAGATAACATTCCCCATACCCCATCTGCCTCTGGTATCCCTTTTGTTCCACCAGAGCAGACTATCCCAGATACCCCAGTCTATACACCCTCCACCATTCCTGCTCAAACACCTTCTCCCCCACACTCCCAAACACATCTTCCCACTAACCCCTCTCCCCCACCTTCTGTACCAAAGGTACCTTCAACCTCCTCTGGTGCAGAAGTCCCCCCTTCAAACACTTCCACCTCCCAGATCCCTCCTACACACTCTGTACCAGATATTCCTTCCTCTTCTGGTGCAGAACAACCCATTCCCTCCACCTCTACTTCACAAAACCCCAACCCTCTCCAAACCCATACAGATCAGGACCCAACCATGTCTATGGCTCTGGGATTCGTTGGACCTCCCCGCTCTCCAACCTGTTTAACCAGCGATGATAATGAAGATGAGGAAGCTTCACTTGAGCCTGTTGGCTTAGCCCCTTCCTCCTCTGCCTCTGGGCCCAAACCCTTCACTTTCTCTTCTGCAAAAATGGGTCCCATTAGGCAGAGTATGAGTGTAAGTGCTCAGCTCTGGCTAAGAGAGCATTTCCCAGTTCTTCTGGAGCACTTACCACTCCTGGCAGAGCTTACTGATGCCAAGGTCTGGAGCAAGGCCAGACTTGAAGATGTGGAGGACCTGATGCTATTGCTTGAGGAAATGGGTGCCTCCAACTTCACTGCTTGGGAGATTGAGCTAAAGCAGAAGATGAACATTCAGAACCCAGCAGAGCTGGAGACCCCTGGTGCAGCTAAAGTCTTGATTCGCACCCTGCTCATCCAGAGAGGAGTAATGCTCACTCCAGAGGGCCCACTTACAAGTTTGGTCCTCACTTTGTCTTCCCTCCAGAGCTTTATTCAGACGAGGAGGACTTTGAGATGTCTCCTGCTGTGCTCCAGAAGATGAAGGCTTTCTTCAACGAGCAGATCATGCAGATAGGGCGCTTTTCAAAAGCCATTCAACATATCGCCCCTGCTATGATAGAGCATCAGATTAGGCATGAGAGGAAAATCTTCCTGAAGCAGATCAAGTCCACTCTGGCAGAAGTTAAAGCTTCATTCAAGGTTAATGGCTTATTTGTCAAGTTAGATGTCATGCACAGCCAGAAGCAGCTCCAGGAGCACGTGCTGGAGCAGATGAGGCCAGTTTCTGTACTCAAAGTAGAAATGGCCAGCCAGATGATTCAGACTGCTAAGTTGAAAGACTCCCTCCAGGAGATGTTGGAGAAGCAAGAGAGACTTGTTGCAGAGTCTAAAGCTTACCTGGAGGAGGCCAAGCAGCTTCGTGATCTTCACTCTTCCTCCAACACTGCCTTGCCTGATCTCATAAGGCAGGTAGTGGAGCCCCTCCTTGATGAAGTTAAAAAGGGGGAAGAGAAGGCCAGAACTGATCTGGCGAAGACCACCAATGAGACTCTTTTTAGCCATGGAGCTCGTCTGGACCTGCTGGAGAACACATTGGCCCAGGCTGAGTTGCAGAAGAAGAAGAAAGAAGAGTTGAAATCTCTATCTATGGCTAAACAGCTTGCTGCAGAAGAAGAGTCATCTGAAGCTGAGCAGGATCCTTCTACCATTCCTGGTCCTGCTAAGAGGAAGATTAGAAAAGTGAAGAAGAGTTTCCTTGAATCTGTTGTCGAAGAAGCAGAGAAGAGATACAAGGAAGAGAGTCCAGAAGAGAGGCAAGCCAGAATCAGGAAGAACATAGATGAAGAGCAGAGGCTCAGATATGTTAAGAGGCAGAACAAGAAGGCCAAAGAAGCTGGTATTCCTTCTGGTGCAGGTGGCTCAGGTCAGAAGAGGAAAGCTCCTGTGGAAGTTATGAACATCTTGCCACTCAGGACAGAAGGGTCCTTTGACTCTACTGTGTCGTATCCTCTGATTGAGAGATGGAGAGAAGCCAAGACCCTCTGGTTCATTCAGCATTATATCCAGAGGCCTGCACCAGAAGATGATGAGCTGATCAACAGAACCTTCCATTCTTGGATGCAAGCCTATGATGCAGACTTGTACAAGCAGCTGATGGATTCAACCATTGAGTTTAACCTGGAGGTGACTGCTCCTGAATTTACTTATCTTAACACTCCCATGATTGGGAACCAGGTGGATTGGGCAGAACTGAAGAAGTTTTACAAGACCAAGGTGTTGGTGAATTTCACCCCAACATCTTCTTCAGAGTTGAAGGCCGTCCAGGATAGGTTCCTTGACTGGTTTCTTGTCCCTAAAGAGAACAGAAGATATGCCTAGAATAGGACTATGAACTTCAATGTAATCTGTAATTATTTTGTCCTCTGATTATTAATGAAAAATACATATCTTCTTTGTTCTAAAGACAACTCCTTGTTGTCTTATTATTTGCCTGATGAGATCTACTCTAAGGTCTCATCCCTTTATTGTTTTCTTGCTTCAGTTTTACTTTTGATCAGTTCTGGTAGTGTTTTAACTCCATCAAAAAGGGGGAAATTGTTAGGATAAAAATTTGTTAGTTTTGATGAGTTAAAACAAACCAGAAGTTGTAATAGGATTATCTGGACCTGTTAGCCAGATGAGGATTAGTTAGGACTTAGTCTAGGGGGAACTGCCAGACCAGAAGACCTCACCAGAAGAGTCACCAGAAGACCCCACCAGAGGACTTCACCAGAGGACTCCACCAGAGGACTTCAGCAGAAGAGATCAAGACCAGAGGCAGAGAACATTCCCTGACCAGACGAGTTCTGACCAGACGAGTCTGGTGAAACATAAGTTGCTCAGAATCATATCCTGGTTCTTCTGAGTAATCTGTTTCTTAACCGACTCTGGACCAGAGGATGCCGAGGTTGCCTGGTGTCTGGTCCTGATTTCTCTGGAGAGAATCAGAGTTAGGCAATTGGAAGCATTGATCCGTTGGTGATTAATCAAGTCAAATCAAGATTGGATTGAGAAGATATGAAGACAATCAATCAAGATCTCACCAACCCAATCAATCAATTAGGGAATTGATTGATTGAAGCTTCCATATATAGAGGATCTGATTGGATTAGCCTCCCAACGGCTATGTCCCTAATCCCCTCTATATATACTTGAGTGCAGATCTAGAAAAAGCTCTAGAATTCCTCACGCGCACATAGCCATACTAAGCTTTTGATCACTACGTTGTTTGCACTCACTTTTGCTCTTATTTACTCATCTACTCGTAAGGAGTTTATATACTCAACCTGTTCATCGTGTTAGACAAGGTTGGAGTAAGTTTGTCTTTAGATCGGAGTTAGATCTAAAGAGATTGTAAGAAGGTGCTGGTACTTCGGAAATTCCAGTAAGAAAGTGAGTTGGTTGGTTGATAGTGAGACCCCTTTGATCAAGGGAGAGTGGACGTAGGATATTCAGATCCGAACCACTATATATACGGTCTTATTTATTGCTTTCCTTAATACTTGTTTGATTATAATTTGTGTTCTTACAAAAGATTTCTTCTAAAGACATATCGGTTAAAAAGGCTTCCGCAATTAATCTATCTAGTGGGACCAACAACCAGCATCCGCATTACCCACTAAGGTTCTATCTTGGTTCTTACGATAAAACAGTCCAAGGTCTTGAGACCCTTGGAGGTACCGTAGAACATGCTTAACACCATTCCAATGTCTCCTTGTAGGAGAAGCGCTATATCTCGCAAGCAAATTGACAGCAAATGCAATGCCCGGCCGAGTGCAATTTGCGAGATAGAGCAATGCTCCAACAACGCTAAGATAAGGAACTTCTGGTCCCAGAATTTCTTCTGAATCTTCTCTTGGAATAAATGATTCCTTATCCACTTCAAGGGATCGAACAACCATAGGGGTGCTAAGTGGATGAGACTTATCCATTTGAAATCTCTCCAATACCTTCTTTACGTAGGTCGACTGATGAATAAGGATTCCTTCTGGGAGGTGCTCGATCTGCAAGCCGATGCAGTACTTGGTTTTACCCAAGGATTTCATTTCGAATTCGGCTTTCATGATTGAATTGGCTTCTTCAATCTCTTTGCATGTTCCGATTATGTTTAGGTCATCAACATAGACGGATATGATGCAAAAACCATCTTACGATTTCTTCGTGAATACGTATGGGAAAGCTTTATCGAATGTGTATCCCTTCTTCTGAAGGAACTCACTAAGTCGGTTGTACCAGATGAGACCCGATTGCTTCAGGCCATACTGATTGCCAAATTCGTTAAAGCAAAAATTTGAACTCACTCGCAAGTGTACGAGATCGTTGTTATAGTTAGGCAATTGACCAAGTAATAAAATTATCGAACCCTAGGGAAGCAAGTGGTTAGCTAAGTCGATTCACGTTGATATGCAAGGAAAATTAAAAGACAAGCTCGGGGTGATTACACTACTAAATAAGAAAATAAAAAAAACGAACTAACAAGCAATAAAAGAAATCTAACTAACTTCGAGACGAAGTGCGAAGGGATTTGATATGCCCTAAATGGTTTCCGTTATGTGATCCTTTGGTTCAAATATTGACTTATGCCAAAATCTCAATTGTTCATGGATTATAACAAGTAACACTTCACTTAAATATTCAACAGACTATCAAACGTTTAAGGCTTATTGACGGTATCCTACGTTCTAACTTTCTCTCGACGAGTTAGCACGAGATACACACATCTAAGCACTCTTTGCTCATACACAATGGTTTCATCAAATCAATGTAACTCTCGTCTACACTAAGAAGAATTCACACATCAATATGAACAATTCATGCTTAGAGCAAAGTTCAATTCCAATCAATAAGGATATAATTCCACAAACAATCAAAATGAGGCATAAATCAACAACCCAAACCTAATTCTCACATAACTTCCACTATTCAAGGCATAAGAAGGTGGTGATGCTTATGATATCTTCAACCTAGTGAAACTCAAGTAGGATTGTCAAGCCAATTCTATGCATCAATTTGGATTTACTAGGAGACCTCACCAATTACCTAAACAATCATCCAAGCAATTGATGTCTAATGATGGGGTTCTTTGCGATTAACTCTCTCGACGAATCAAACGCAAAATAGACGCATTCAATAATAAACCTCACACCCATTCATCTAATCATGCTCATGCAACTCTCGTCTACGCTAAACATGCCTCGAAAAACAAGCTACAAGAGATCAACAATCAAAGCTCAATACAAATCCATCAATAGAAGCAAAATCCAAATATCAACATAGAATAGGCAAAGAGCAATCTCAACTCAAGATTTCACATGGTATCTAACATCCCAAGCATCAAAACAATTAGCTCATGGTTTTAAAATGAAAAATCATAGCTAAACAAGAACAAAATAATAAACACATAGCTAAATAAAAATAAAATTGCATTAAAATGGAAAGAAGTCACCTCTATGGAGAGATTTAGCTAAAATACTTGAAATTGAACTTGAATCTTGAAATCCTAAGCTAAATTACTCTAAAACTTGAAAGAAAATAACAATCTAAGAATGAAGGTGAAATAAAACTAAATTGGTGTGTGGGGTGTATGTCCCCCAAGGGGGTGTATGGAATTGTGTGTATCTGTGTAATCTCCTTCTAAAATCTGATAAAATGGTATATGTAGTGTGGGAAGAGGGCTTGAGATGAAGAGGGCCTGAAAAATGATAAAAATTCGAATTTTTACCCAAATCTGCTGAGTTGACTCGGTCAACTCGATCGAGTTGACCTACTCGAGCTGGACTCCCGGTCGTGCACGCCGAATTTCCTCTCAACCTTCTGTAAACATCGACATCGACTCGCACGAGTCACCTGGCACGACTTGGTTTGCTGTGTTGCTTGCTCGAGTAAGGAATGGAAAATGCGTTTTTTGTTATATGGACTAAAGTGCTGATCCTTTTTTCTTTTCGCGTGGGTCCCGCAGATATCTTTATCTCTCAGCAGCACGTGGTATGGGCCCCGCAACACTAGGATAGCAGTTGCTCTTTCTCTCTCGTTCCCAGTTCCCCTATCTTCTTCGTAGAAGCGAAGCTACTCCATTCCCGATGAAGTGAGTTACAGATTCCGGCGAGGTCGAAGGTTGCGGCCTGCTGCAACTCCGGTGAATTGAGCTCCATTTCTGACGAAAGTAATAGCTTCAAACTCCGGCGAGGCTCGGTTTTCTTCCATCTTGAATTCGGCGAACAACATCTCCAGCGAGCTTTGCTCTTCGTCCAAGATTTTCCGTCGTGAATGGCTTTTCTCTCCGGCGAAGAAATTTCAGGCGACGACTTTTTCGGTGAGAATTCTGGCATCAATGGTGGCTTTGGTGCGAGGCAAATTCTGGCGTGAACTGATACTCCGGTGAACTCGAGCTCTTCGTGGATTTCAATTGTTGGAGATGAAAGCATGTTTTTCTCTCTCTTCGAATTGTAGCAGAAAGGAAAGATGAAGATGGGTTTCTTTTAAAAAAATGTTTGACCTTTCCTAATAATAGAGGTGGGACCCGCATGGCTTTGTTTCCTCAGTTCCTCCCTTTTGCTTAGCAATTCACGTGAACTCTGCATAAAATAGGCCACATGCATTGCTTGAAGAATTAATCAACAAGTTTGGGCCTTCAATTGCAACTGGGCCGAATTCTGGGATAAAATTAAACCCAAGCCCATCTTAATTTCTTCTTGAATTTTTATTCACATCTCGATTTCTTGGCTTCTTCTCGTCTCGCGATCAACCTCAATAAACACGTGTTTGCTCCAAAATTCATCAATTTCCTACAAAATAAATCACAAACACCTTTCTTGACAATTAAGCACATTTAGTCAATTTAATGTTGTTAGGATAAATATTGTATAGTTTTGATGAGTTAAAACAAACCAGAGGATGTAATAGGACCATCTGGACCTGTTAGCCAGATGATGATCTAGATTAGGACTTAGTCTAGGGGGAACTGCCAGACCAGAAGACTTCACCAGAAGAGTCACCAGAAGACCCCACCAGAGGACTTCACCAAAGGACTTCACCAGAGGACTCCACCAGAAGACTTCACCAGATGAGATCTGACCAGAGGCAGAGGATCTTCCCCAGACCAGACGAGTCCGGACCAGACGAGTCTGGTGGAACACAAGATACTCAGTTTGATCCCCTGTTTCTACTGAGTATTCTGGTTGTTAACCAGATCTGGACCAGAAGACACCGAGGTTGCCTGGTGTCTGGTCTTGCCTTCACTGGAGAGAATCAGAGTTAGGCAGAGGAAGCATTTGACCGTTGGTGATTCAAATCAAGTCAACAAGATCAGGATTGGAAAGTATTTGAAGTCAATCAATCCAAGGATCCCACCAACCCAATCAATCAATTAGGGAATTGATTGATTGGAAGCTTCCTTAAATAGAGGATCTGATAGGATTAGCTCTCCAACGGCTAACCCTAATCTCCTCTATAAATACAAGAGTGCAGTATCAAGAAAAAGCTCTAGAGAGATCCTACGCGCACAAGTCACATTCCAAGCTTTTGATAATTACTCTTAGCACTCTTATTGTTCACATTACATATCTACTCTTAAGGAGTTGTTGGACTTTAACCTGTTCATCTCTAAGATAAGGTTGAAGGTTGATTACTTTAGATCGTGGTTAGATCTAAAGGAGTTGTAAGAAGGAATTGGTACTTCGAAAATTCCAGTACGTTAGTAAGTTGGTTGGTTGATAGTGAGACCCCTTGGATAAAAGGGAGAGTGGACGTAGGATATTCAGATCCGAACCACTATATATCCGGTGTTATTTATTGCTTTCGTTTATTTATTCTCTTATTTATTTTGTGCTCTTATAATAAGAAGTTTGTTAAGACACAACTTTAAAGCTTCCGCAATCAATCTATCTAGTGGGACCAACAAGTGGTATCAGAGCAGTGTGTCCAACGACCAATGCTTTGTAAAGCTTTTGGTGGTCACCGGGCAGATCCATTGCTCTTTATTTATTTTGTTCAAATTCTTGTTAAATCCTTTATTTTAGTAAATATGTCTTCGAAATCTTCTTATAAGAGTCGCAAACTGCCAGAATTATCATTCGAGGATTATAGCCACTGGAGCTTCATGATGAGTAATCATCTTGGAGCTATCCACCACCGCATGTTAGATGTGGTAGAAAGTGGCCCAATTCAATTTTACTGGACTCCTATTGATAGTGGCAGGTCAGAGTCCAGGGAAGAAACTAGTGAAACTGCCCAGAAAGCTGCAGAGGACAGAGTCCCCAGGCAAAGAATCCTCAAGAAGAGAAAGAAAGAAAGCTCTACAACTTTGACCAGGTAGCAAGAACTGAGATCATCAACACACTTACTAAAGAGGTGATTGAAAAGGTCAGAACTTGTGCCACTGCCAAGGAGATGTGGGACAAACTTGCACTACTCTGTGAGGGAACAGAGAAGATTAAAGATAACAAGCTTCAAGTTGTTCAACACTCGTTTGATACTTTCAAGATGAAACCAGACGAGAACATTGACCAGATGGATATGCGTCTCACAAACCTCCTGAACAAGGCTAGTGCCTTAGGTAAGACCTATTCAGAGAAAGAAATAAATAGTAAAATATTGCGTTCCCTAACCAGCAGGTGGAGAATTAAAGTCACTGTGATCAAGGACAACAAGGATCTCAACACTCTGGATCATCATCTTCTGTTGTCTGATCTCAAATCTTATGAGTATGATCTTCAAGAGGAGGATCAAACAGAAGAGGTTTCCTCTTCTGGTCAGAAAGGAGTTGCATTCTCCTCAACTATCAAGACTGATGACAAGCCAAAGGAGTCTACTGCAGATGATTTGAGCCTCAAGGAGCAGGTAGCACTTATAACCCGTAAATTGGATAAAATGAGTTCAAAATATGGCAGGTACAAAAGGCATTGGAAGGAGTCTACCAGAGACAGGAAGAGTTCCTTCAAGCCTGCAGAAAAGGAGAAGACATCTGGAGACTCAAGGAAGACCAGATTCAGAACTCCAGAAAGGAGGAGAGATGACAACCCTGGCAGCTCTGGGAGATCAGATTATCAGAGGAGGGATGGTAGCTCTGGCAGACCTGACTACAAGAGGAGAGAGAGTAGTCCAGCCAGATCAGACTACAACCAGAGGAGAAGAGAAGAGAAAAGACTCAAGAGAGATAGGAGATATGCAGACAAGAGAGCATTGCTAGCAGAAGCAGAGGAGGAGGATACTAGTTCCAGTTCTTCTTCTTCTGATTTCGGGTCTGATGATGATGTATATCTGATGGCAGACATTAATGAGGTACAAGAAACTACTTTAGTCTTATCAAATTCCAAATATATTGAATCCTCTAATTCATCTGGTAACTCCAGAGAGTCTGATATGCAGCAAATGATATCAGATCTCCAAAATTGTGTTCAATTATGTCAAAAACTTGAGAAAAAGAATGGTAGGCTCAGAACTGAAGTTCAATCCTTATCTCATGAACAAAAATCTACCAGAGAACTCATGAAAGATCATTCCAAAGAAGTTTCTGAAATTCAGGATAAGATCACAGGAAGAGATACTCTGGTAGATCAACTCAAGAAGGAAAATAACTCTCATGTAGAAGAGTTAAATGAGCTTAGAGCCAAATACCAGACTCTTATCAAGGGAAAACAAGTTGAGCAAAATATTGAGATACCTATGCCCAGAGAAGATTCCATGAAACCAGATGTTCTATCTATTATTTTAGGATCTTCTCAACGCATAAATGATAAGAGTGGTTTAGAATATCCTGGAATTATTAAAAGATCTCATAAATATTGCTTTACCAAAGACAAGTCTATAAGATCTGGTGAACTTGTGGAACTCCGGAATGAAGAGGATCCTTCTGATAGCATGGTGGTTCACAGACCTGGTTGGAAATGGGACCCCCCTGCTGATAATTCAAAACATAATCCAGAAGAGGTGAATGTTCTGGAAAAAAAAAATTCTAGAGCATACAAGTCAGAAAAGAGAACCTATGAAGATTGGTGGTTCTGTTCAGATGCCTAACCTGATTAGAGAACCTCAGAGGAATCCTAAAAGAGTGGAACCTAAGCAGATTAGGGGACCTCAAAAAGGAGACTCTAAGAGGAAACCTAATCAGAATAGGAGATACCAGAGGAGGTATACTGAACCAGAGAACCTCAATCAGAATTAGGGATCTCAAAGATGGAATGCTTCAAGAAGATTCCAGAACAAGAAACCTCAGAAGGAATTTTATCATCAGAATATATCCAATTTTCAGAACCAGAGTAGGTCTTCCAGACCCATCTATAGAAAACCAACTGATCTGGGTAGTTATGACACCAGAGATGGTTCTTCTAGGATGTACCCTTACAACCAGACCTTTAAGACCATGTCTTTGAGACAGGCCATTCCAAAGACCAGATTTGAGAAAAGATATACCAGACCTGTTTATAGGAAAGGTATTCTTATCAGACCAGTAGCTCAATATGTCATTGTTAGAGGACATGTTCTGGTAGATAGATTTGGAAGGAAGATAAGATCTCCTCATCCAGCATGGGATGATCTTTATCTTTGGATTCCTGCAAAACTTGCAACTAACCAATCAGGACCCAGCACTAGTAGGGGACCTAATTGATTTCTCTGCAGGTAGATAAGAGCCCATTGGAGAAAGGACTTTTAAGCAACCATGTCTGGTACATTGATAGTGGATGTTCCAAGCACATGACCTTCCAGAAAGATAATCTCCAAGATTTCAAGCCATTGAATGGGCCAAGAGTGATGTTTGGTGACAACAATTATGGAGTCATCAGAGGAGTTGGAAAGTTGACCTTCAATGGAGTATCTGTAGATGAAGTCTATTATGTTGAAGGACTCAAGCATAATCTGCTTTCAGTATCCCAATTCTGTGACAGGGGATACTCAGTGAAGTTCTCTAGTGATTCATGCACTGTTTTTTCTTCTGATTATAATTATATCTTGCTAATAGGCTTGAGAAAGGGTAACATTTATCTTGCAGATTTTAGCAGTTGCCCAAGAAATGCTTGCCTGGTTGCTAAAGGATCTGCAGAAGATAGCTGGTTATGGCACAAGAGATTGAGCCATCTTAACTTCAAGACACTGAACAAGATTGCCAGAAAAGGTCTCATTCGAGGTCTTCCTAATTAAGTGTTTAAGAAGAATCAGGTTTGTGATTCATGCCAGAAGGGTAAACAACCCAAGACCTCCTTTAAGGATGTCCAGAGCACAACCACAACCAGAGTACTTCAACTACTTCACATGGACCTATTTGGACCTGTTTCTCCTCTTAGTTTCAGTGGAAGGAAGTACACCTTGGTGATAGTAGATGACTGTTCAAGATACACTTGGGTAGTGTTCTTGTTTAAGAAAAATGAAACTATCACTAAGCTGCCAGAGTTCTTCAAGAAGATTCAGAATGAGCAGAACCAGAGCATAGTCAGAATCAGAAGTGACAAGGGGACAGAGTTTTTGAATTCACACATTGCAGATTACTGCAAGGACCATGGGATTTTTCATGAGACATCTGCTGCCAGAACACCCCAACAAAATGGAGTAGCAGAAAGGAGGAATAGGACTCTCAAGGAAGCTACAAGAACACTTCTGGCAGAGTACAACACTCCACAAAGGTTTTGGGCAGAAGCCATTAATACAACTTGCTATACTCAGAACAGATGCCTAATTGCCAAGAGACATAATAAGACTCCATATGAGGTATGGAAAGGTAAAACCCCATCTGTTTCATATTTTCATATTTTTGGATGTAAGTGTTTCATCCATGACAATGGGAAATCTAAATTAAAAACCTTTGATGCCAAAGTGGCAGATGGAATATTTTTAGGATATTCCAGCACCAGTAAGGCTTTTAGAGTTTTTAATAAGAATTCACTTTGTGTGGAGGAAACACCACATGTTGTTTTTGATGAATCTGCTTTTGAGTGCAAGGTGGACTCTAAGTCTTCTGATGAGACACAGAATCAGACTACACCCAGAGTAATCAAAGTCAATCCACCTATTCTTGATTCAGACTCAGATTCAGATGGTGACCCATCTTCTGGTTCTCTGAAGAAGAAGTCTTCACAAGGTGCAGAACCAGAGGAGGTTGGAACTCCTGTAGGGGAAGCTCTTCTGCAGGTGGTGATACTCACCAAGGTACTGCAGAAGATGATCAACCAGGCAAAACCACGGGAAGGAGGACCCTAGTTGATCACCCCAATGACCTGATTTTAGGAGATCCAACTAAGGGTGTCCAGACTAGGAGAACTCTTAACTAAGCTGCCTTATTCAGTTGCTATGTGTCCTTGATTGAGCCCAAGAACATCAAGGAAGCACTGAAGGATTCAAATTGGATTGTTGCAATGCAAGAGGAGTTGAATCAATTCACCAGACAGGATGTTTGGGAGCTGGTAGACAGACCAAGATATCAAAAGGTCATAGGCACTAAGTGGGTTTTCAAGAATAAGAAAGACGAGAATGATGTCATTACTAGGAACAAGGCAAGGCTAGTGGCTCAGGGCTATTCTCAGTCTGAAGGAATAGACTATAATGAGACATTTGCTCCTGTTGCCAGACTAGAAGCCATCAGATTGTTCTAAGCATATGCTGCTCACATGAAATTCAAAGTATACCAGATGGATGTGAAATCTGCCTTTCTTAATGGGATTCTCATTGAGGAAGTGTATGTGGAACAACCTCCTGGTTTTGAACAAGGTGACAAGGTGTTTATGCTTAAGAAAGCTCTGTATGGGCTGAAGCAGGCACCCAGAGCATGGTATGACACTCTATCTCAATTTCTTCTGGACAATGTTTTTTCTAAGGGTAAGATTGATAGGACCTTGTTTAGGAAAAAAGAAGGAAAGGACATCCTTCTGGTCCAAATATATGTTGATGACATTATATTTGGATCCCCTAACAAGAAGCTGTGTGAGAAGTTTGGTGATCTCATGCAGAGTCAGTTTGAGATGTCTATGATGGGTGAAATGAATTATTTCTTAGGTTTGCAGGTTAAGCAATCAGAGAAGGGAATTTTCATAAATCAGGCGAAGTACATCAGAAACATGTTAGAGAAATTTGGAGTAGGATCTAGCAAAGCAGCCAAGATTCCTATGATGACAAATTTCAACATGGATCCAGATGAGTCTGGAGAGAGTGTGGACCAGACTCAGTACAGAGATACTTATTGGTTCTCTTCTGTACCTGACTGCAAGCAGACCAGATATAACCTTTGCTGTAGGAGTGTGTGCCAGATTTCAAGTTAATCCTAAGAAAAGTCATTTGGAAGCAGCTAGGAAGATATTGAAATATCTTAAGGGAACTGTGAATTTAGGATTATGGTATCCTGCAGATGACAACTTAGAGTTGAGTGGTTATTCGGATTCTGATTATGGTGGATGCAGAATAGATAGGAAGTCTACAAGTGGAACATGCCAATTTTTAGGGAATAAATTGGTATCTTGGTTTTCTAAGAAACAGACTTCAGTTGCTACATCAACAACAGAAGCAGAGTACATGGCTGCAGGGAGCTGTTGTTCACAACTACTCTGGATTAGTCAACAGCTCAGGGACTACCAGATTAGAGCTAAGGATATTCCAATCTTCTGTGATAGCAATAGTGCCATAGCAATCACCCAGAATCCAGTTCTTCACACCAGATGCAAACATGTTGATATAAGGCATCACTTTATCAGAGATCATGTTGAGAAGGGAGATATAAGGATGGAAAAGATTGCAACTGAGAAGCAGAGAGCAGATATTTTGACTAAGCCTTTGGCTTAGACCAGATTCAGAGAGTTAGCTTTTGAGTTGGGATTATTGGATCCAGAGACAGATTTGTTTTAGGGGGAACATCAGAGAAGCAGTATCCTTAATTTCATTTTTACATACTTCATTATTTTCTCAACTAACATACCTACAGGACATATATATCAGAGATGTTACTTCCCCAGATAAGGTATGCACCAGGTGACACTTGTACCAGATTAGGTACGTCCCAGATAAGGTGCTGAATCAAAACCAGAGTCTTATCTGATCAGAACCAGATAGGTTTCATCAGATGAGATGTCACATCAGACTAGCTGTGGTATCATCTGGTTACAATACCAGGTGACAGGTACGTTTTTACTTTTCTGGCCTCTGATCATTGGGATACACCTTTTATATTAGTAAATACACCCAAAACGTTTCACCTTCAGAGTGTATTTAAGACTAGGGTATAGGGCCTAAGCAATCATTTCTTGACTACCACAAAAATCCCTTTATGCCCAGTCCCAATGACCACGCCTACGCACCAGATTAAATCTGTATTTTGCCTTTTAATTTTGGCCATCAAATTTAATCACTGTGCAAAATGTCAATCAATTCAAAAATTAATTTTGTTCCCTAATTTATATTTGGAAATTACACGCGTTCACTTCATTTATTGTTCTTACCACGCGTATTACCCTATTTAAATCAAATTTCTTTTCAATCTGTCTTTTCACGTTTCCATATTTTTAAAGCCCTAACTTCTCTCTGCAAAGTTTCTCTCTCTCTCTCTCACAGCAATGGCCCCTCAGTGCAATTTCGATCATGAGTTGATGATGAAAAAGTTGAAAACGGAGATGGTGGTTAATTTCTACACCACGAAGAACCCTGTGGCGCTGTCGATTCTGGAGTTGCTCCAGAAAGCAGGAGTGGAGAAGTTGATTTCGACGGTTCCTAGAAACTTTAGGACTTTGGACGGATATGCGGCCCAGTTTCTGGTTCGTATGAAGATCCACGATGACTACATTTCCTGAAAGATCGACAAGGATGATTTGGTGTTTTCCAAGCACGATTTCTACGCGTTATTTGAAAACATTTCGGAAGAAGGGGTAGATCTATTGACGTACAAGGAAGATGAGGTTGTTGATTCATTCAAACTTTTTGCTAGATCTTCTTGCCAGAACATCACGAAAGGATTTTTAGATAAGCATTTAAGGCAGAAGTATAAGGTGCTATTCGATATAGTGGTGAAGGTGCTTATGTGTGAAAATCATAGCACGGATGCGATTTTCAATGGTCGGATGTGTGTTATGAGGGCCCTGTATGATGGAGTTCAATGCAATTGGGCTGAATTCTTTTGGGATGTTTTGAGGAAGAATAGGTTGAAGGTGAAGAAGGAGGCTTGTCCTTCCCAGCCAGGGGAGTTGCAGTTCTGTTTCACTGCAAATGTTTCGTTGGGAACAAAACTGACCTTGATTTTGGACTCATTGCTTCCGGAGAAGAAATGGAAGGAGTCCTGGTGCAGAGGATTTCATAAATCCAAAATCTTATTCTCTAAGGATGGTCCCCTTCATGGCCATCCTGACTCCGATGGTGAGCAAGCCATCCCTGCCCCTCCTCTACAGGCAATTCCCTCACCTGCAAAGGGGCAGAAACAGCAGCAGAAGCAGAAGACCCGGAAGAAAGCTGTTGAGGCAACTGGTTCCTCAACAGTTGCATTCTCTGGTTCCTCAGAGGAGGACCAGATTCCTCTTCTTGATATCTTGAAGAAGAAGAAGAGTGAAGGAGCTGAGATTGCCAAGAAGGCAGGAGCTTCCAAGAGGAAGAGGCCAGAGGAGGCCAAGAAGAAATCTGCCAAGAAGCCGAGGACAGGCAGAAGGGCTCCAAAAACACTTCTGGTGGATGAGCCATCAGAAGAGGAAGTAGAGGAAGAGGTTGAGCCTCTGAAGAAGAAGAAGTCCAGGGCCAAGAGGGCCATTATTCAAGATTCAGACTCTGGCTCTGATCTTGGAGATGCACTGGAGCAAGCTATTGATGAAGCTGCCAGAATTATGCAGGACTCCTCTGCTCCAGTCCCTTCTGAAGAGGTAATCCCCCCTATCTCTACCTCAACCCCCATTAATCTTGTTACCCCTTCCACTTCTCCCCCAGATAATCCTCCCCAAAACCCATCTGTTTCTGGTGCCCCCATTGCCTCACCAGAGCAGACTCTCCCTGATACCCCCATTTATACTCCCTCCACCGTACCTACACAAACACCTTATCCCCCACCTTCACAAACACCCCTTACCACAAATCCCTATCCCCCAGCCCCTGTACCAGAAGGGACATCTACTTCTGGTGCAGAACTCTCCATTCCCTCCCCTTCCACATCACAAATTCCAATCCCACCCTCTGTACCAGAGATCCCATCTACTTCTGGTGCAGAGCAACCCATTCTTTCATCCTCTACCTCCCAAAATCCAAACCCTCCCCAAACTCAATCAGATCAGAACCCAATCTTGAACCCTCTTTCTATGGCATTGGGATTCCCTGGCCCTCCCCATTCTCCCACATGCCTTACCAGCGATGATAGTGAAGATGAGGAAGCTTCACTTGAGCCTGATCACTTAGCCCCTTCCTCCTCTGCCTCTGGGCCCAAACCCTTCACTTTCTCATCTACAGAAATGGGTCCCATTAGGCAGAGTATGAGTGTAAGTGCTCAGCTCTGGCTAAGAGAGCATTTCCCAGTTCTTCTGGAGCACTTACCACTTTTGGCAGACCTTACTGATGCCAAAGTCTGGAGCAAGGCCAGACTTGAAGATGTGGAGGACCTCATGTTGTTGCTTGAAGAAATGGGTCCCTCCAACTTCACTGCCTGGGAGATCGAGCTGAAGAAGAAGATGAATATTCAGAACCCAGCTGAGCTGGAGACTCCAGCGGCGGCCAAGGTGGTCATTCGCACCTTGTTGATCCAGAGGGGAGTGATGATCTCCCCTGAGGGTCCCTCTTATAAGCTTGGGCCTCATTTTGTCTTTCCTCCAGAGCTCTACTCTGATGAGGAAGATTTTGATATGTCTCATGCCGTGCTCCAGAAGATGAAGACTTTCTTCAATGAGCAGATCATGTAGATTGGGCGGTTCTCAAAGGCAATTCAACATATGGCCCCTGCTATGATCGAGCACCAAATTCGGTAGGAGGGGAGGATTTTCCTTAAGCAGATCAAGTCCACTCTTGCTGAAGTTAAAGCCTCTTTTAAGGCAAATGGCCTCTTTGTGAAGTTGGATGTGATGCACAGTCAGAAACAGCTCCAGGAGCACGTGCTGGAGCAGCTGAGGCCAGTTTTTGTGTTGAAAGTTGAGTTGGCCACTCAAATGCTGGAGACTGCTAAGCTCAAGGATTCACTCCAGGAGATGCTTGCCAAGCAGGAGAGATTAGTTGCAGAATCTCAAGCTTACCTGGAAGAAGCAAAGTAACTTCGTGATCTTCACTCTTCCTCCAACACTGCCTTGCCTGATCTCATAAGGCAGGTAGTGGAGCCCCTCCTTGATGAAGTTAAAAAGGGGGAAGAGAAGGCCAGAACTGATCTGGTGAAGACCACCAATGAGACCCTATTTAGCCATGGAGCGCGCCTGGACCTGCTGGAGAATACTTTGGTCCAGGCTGAGCTGCAGAAGAAGAAGAAGGAAGAGCTCAAATCTCTTACCATGGCTAAACAGCTTGCTGCAGAAGAGGAAGCATCAGAAGCAGAGCAGGATCCTACCTCAATCTCTGGACCTACAAAGAGGAAGATCAGAAAAGTCAAGAAAAGCTTCCTAGAAGAAGTAGTGGAAGAAGCTCAGAAGAGATACAAGGAAGAGACTCCAGAGGAGAAGCAAGCTAGGATAAGGAAAAACATAGATGAAGAGCAGAGGCTCAGATATATTAGGAGGCAGAACAAGAAGAGCAGAGAAGCTGGTGTTCCTTCTGGTGCAGGTGGATCTAGTCAGAGGAGGAAAGCTCCTATTGAGGTGATGAATATTTTGCCTCTCAGGACAGAAGGGTATTTTGACTCTACTGTGCCTGTGCCCTTGATTGAGAAATAGAAGGAGGCAAAGACTCTCTAGTTCATTCAACATTATATCCAGAGGCCAGCACCAGAGGATGATGAGCTGATCAACAAAACCTTTCACTCTTGGATGCAAGCTTATGATGCAGATCTGTACAAGCAATTGATGGATTCTACCATTGAATTCAACCTGGAGGTGACTGCTCCTGAGTTTACCTATCTCAACACTCCTATGAATGGGAACCAGGTTGATTGGGCAGAGCTGAAGAGATTGTACAAGACCAAGGTGTTGGCCAATTTCACTCCAACATCTTCTGCAGAGTTGAAGGCCATTCAGGATAGATTCCTTGACTGGTTTCTTGTCCCTAAAGAGAACAGAAGATATGCATAGAATAGGATCTGATCTTCAATGTAATCTGTAATCATTCTATCCTTATGTATCAATGAAAATCATATCTTCTTTGTCTCAAAGACAACTCCTTGTTGTCTTATTGTTTGCCTGATAAGATCTACTTTAAGGTCTTATCCCTTTATTGTTTTTCTTGCTTATATTCTGTTTTTGATCAGTTCTGGTAGTGTTTTAACTCCATCAAAAAGGGGGAAATTGTTAGGATAAATATTGTATAGTTTTGATGAGTTAAAACAAACCAGAGGATGTAATAGGACCATCTGGACCTGTTAGCCAGATGATGATCTAGATTAGGACTTAGTCTAGGGGGAACTGCCAGACTAGAAGACTTCACCAGAAGAGTCACCAGAAGACCCCACCAGAGGACTTCACCAGAGGACTTCACCAGAGGACTTCACTAGAGGACTCCACCAGAAGACTTCACCAGATGAGATCTGACCAGAGGCAGAGGACCTTCCCCAGACCAGACGAGTCTGGTGGAACACAAGATATTCAGTTTGATCCCCTGTTTCTACTGAGTATTCTGGTTGTTAACCAGATCTGGACCAGAAGACACCGAGGTTGCCTGGTGTCTGGTCTTGCCTTCTCTGGAGAGAATCAGAGTTAGGTAGAGGAAGCATTTGACCGTTGGTGATTCAAATCAAGTCAACAAGATCAAGATTGGAAAGTATTTGAAGTCGATCAATCCAAGGATCCCACCAACCCAATCAATCAATTAGGGAATTGATTGATTGGAAGCTTCCTTAAATAGAGGATCTGATAGGATTAGCTCTCCAACGGCTAACCCTAATCTCCTCTATAAATACAAGAGTGCAGTATCAAGAAAAAGCTCTAGAGAGATCCTACGCGCACAAGTCACATTCCAAGCTTTTGATAATTACTCTTAGCACTCTTATTGTTCACATTACATATCTACTCTTAAGGAGTTGTTTTACTTTAACTTGTTCATCTCTAAGATAAGGTTGAGGGTTGATTACTTTAGATCGTGGTTAGATCTAAAGGAGTTGTAAGAAGGAACTGGTACTTCGAAAATTCCAGTACGTGAGTAAGTTGGTTGGTTGATAGTGAGACCCCTTGGATAAAAGGGAGAGTGGACGTAGGATATTCAGATCCGAACCACTATATATCCGGTGTTATTTATTGCTTTCGTTTATTTATTCTCTTATTTGTTTTGTGCTCTTATAATAAGAAGTTTGTTAAGACATAACTTTAAAGCTTCCGCAATCAATCTATCTAGTGGGACCAACAAATGTAAATAATTGCAGAAACTCAATAAAATAAGCAAATAAAATGCACAAATTTCAACCAATATTCACACTAATCACATACAACAACTTTTGCAGTTTTATGCTATACATACTGCGGTTTTCACCATCCCTCATCTGAGAAATGTCAAATCCATCGGGGATTTTCATATAAATGTCGGCATCTAGTGATCCGTATAAGTACCCGGTTACTACATCCATTAATCTCGTTTGGAGATTCAATTTAACTGCCAAAGATATCAAGTAGCTGAACGTTATTGAGTCCATGACGGGAGAATAGGTTTGATCGAAATCAATCCCGGGTCTCTGCGAAAACCCTTGAGCTACAAGCCTCGCTTTATACCTCTCCACAATAATGTTCTCATTTCGTTTTTGTACAAATACCCATTTATAACCTACGGGGATAGTGACTTGAAGCGAAAATACTAACTTTCTACTAGTAGTTTCCCCGCAAGCGTACGGGTTCACTGTAGTATGAGTAAGTATAACGACCAAGTATATCGAACCCAAAGGATGGAGTGTATGCGAACAGATCCCTGAAGATCTACGCGTCGTAATTAATATGAGTGTATATTTTTGGGCTTTTTTTTTAAAATAAAATATAATCTAAACTAAATTATTCTATGAATGTAAAAATGAAAATTAAACTACGAAAGTAAAAGTGTTTTCAAGTATGAGATAATGATGTTCAGGATAGGAATTCCTACGTATACTAACGGAGCAGGTACATAATCAAGATAACCATGACGCACAAGAAATAACCTAAGTAAAAGATTGCATGATGAAAGCTCAAGAATTAAAACCCTAATACTTTATCCTAACAATCGACTTCACTAATCCACTAACAAGTTAATAGATAGTGCTTAATTAACAAGACCCTAATTTAAACTAAGGTGATGCAGTCGTCCTCCTTAGATAAACCGATAGATTAATCAACCCTTTCTAAACCCTCTCATTAAGCCTAATAGTTATTAAAGAGTGATAAGGTCGTCCTCTCTCTAACAATTTTCATACGAAATTCAAAAGTAAAGTTAAGAGTTTTTACGGAAACAAAATCAATTGAAGAAGTAACGAATACGAACATAATGATTTTAACGAATAAATTATCAAACATCAACTAGGGTTTAAAGAAAATAAATGCTAAGAACTCAAATTAAATTAATAAAATGAAGTCTCAATGTATTCAAGAACAAAGGTCTAAAGAAACGAAACGAAAAAGCAAAACCGAACTATGAATTCGTAATAAAAACCTCAAATATGTAAAACTAAAGCTTGCTCGTCTCTTATCCTCTTTCTCCTTCTAAAAACTAACTCTCTAAGCGATATGGTATCAAGTGGTATGTGGTGTTGTGTAAAAACGTGTTCGGGATGAGTATATATAAGCATCGGGCCGAATCAGGAACTCATGGGCCAAAAAACGACTCCGGAAGCACGAATCTTGAAAGTGCTTGAGCAGGCCTACTCGAGCGGTGGCGCTCGAGCTATGTAGCTCGAATGGTGCAAGGGCTCGAGCGGTCTCGCTCGAGCTGGTCGAATGGCCGAAATGTTCTGTATGTTTTGGGGCGCTTGAGCAACGCGCTCGAGCAACGCGCTCGAGCGGTGGCGCTCAAGCTGCTCGAGGGGCCAAACTTCTCTGGACAAATTGGGCGCTCGAGCAACATGCTCGAGCGGTTGTGCTCGAGTTGCTCGAATGGAAGAAACTTTCTGGAAGATTTGGGTGCTCGAGTGGCACGCTCGAGTGGAACCACTCGAATGGATCCTTCTTCTTCTTCAACTGATACTTTTCTTTTTGCGCACTAATACCAATCGTATTTCTTCGATATCTTCTCATTCGGGCATCCGTTTGAGTCGATTCAAAGTCCTACGAACTCTGTTTTTCACCCTCGATTCACCTATGAGCATCAAAGAGACAAATTCATAAATGTGTAGAAATAATACTCAATTGACTCTAAATACTCAACAAAATCGACCAAAACTGGGGTATTTCTAACGACGAATCATAACAATTTCACGCCTAATCAGCCCCCCAAACTTACCATATTGCTTGTCCTAAAGCAATAAAATAATAAGTCAAGTGAAATTATTAGGAATGAGTCAAAGAATCAAATCGTGCAAGTAAATGAACTCGAACTTCAAAGATCAATCACTCGTATACTAACTCACCTACCTTCATCATACTTATGCAATAACAACAAGAAACACCAAGATCAAATATGGATGTGCACTCAACGATGTGTTTCACTCCCTCACAAGTGTATATCAATGATAAGGGACTCACCCAAATAATCAATCACACATATCGGCAGCCATAGGCTTGTAAGCACTCTCAACTCCGACCATACTCTAAAAATCAATACCGAATCAAAAAGGACTTTTCTCAAGGTTGTAATGTAGGCTCTTTGGACAGGTGGGATAACAATATGGATAAGTGACTTAAGTGAATGGAGAATAGAAAATCAAACCTTGGTACTTCGAGATTAGGAACCGAGTACTTCAAATATTTTCAATCAACACACTTTCAATTCTAATACTCTCGACACTTCAATTTTTTTCTAACTCCTTTCATTTTTGTTTCAATCACTTCACCTTTTTTCTTTTTCGCACAAACACATGAGCTCATTTTTTTTTCTTTTGCTCATTCTCAATTTTTTTTTTTCTTTCCCACAACTCAAAACTTCATCACACCCCTCTTTTATCACATCTCAACCATCATAATTCCTTTTCTCAACTCAAATCAATCTCTTCACATTCACACTATTCCTATTCTCCACTCAAATTGGGACAAAAAGGCTTAGGAACTTAGAATAGTATTTAAATGTGCTAGCAAATGAAATAGGCTTAAGGCTCAAAGGGGCTAACAAGGGACAAATGTCAATGGTAAGGAAAATTTTTGGCTACGTGACTCATTCAAATCAAAGATGGCCTAAGATCACATTCGGCATATCAAACTAGACATAATCAAGAAGCGAGAGCACACACAAGTTCTAGCATCCTCTAAGGTGACGACTCACTCACAAACGAAGAGATCAATTCATGTATCTAAATCTCAAAAGGCTCAAAATCTCACGGCTTTCACATCCATGCTAGTCCTAGTGAATTCTCTCTCTCATCACTCAAGTACTCAAAAGGAAAATTTGCAAGCATACTAGTTTTCTCTCAAATCAGCTCTAACTCAAACACTCACACAAAAGGATTCCTAACTCAACCTTACAACTCAACTCTACTCACCAAATCATACTCAAGATCCATCAATAAGCAAGTGATACGAGTAACGAAGCGTGAAATAAATCAATCATCAATCAATTCATAACAAAGCATACCCCAATAATTTAAAGTGCTTCCAATACAATCCCATTACTCATCTAAACACTCAAACAAGTTCACACTCCAAAAGCAATAAATAAGAAAAGAAAAAGAAAAAGGAAAAGGAAACAAAAACTGGGGAACTTCCATGATCCTCATGCATCAGGAGGCGGTGGTGGGCGGTAATGGGGATGATCAGCTCCCAAATGAGAGACGAAGAGCGACTCCATCCAACGGTGCATATCTGAGAACTGGTCCTCCATGCGGGCTGTTCTCGTGTCCAACCTATCTTGCGTCTCACGCAAGTATGTCACGTCCGTCTAGAGCGTCTGAATTTGGTTGTCCATCTGAGTCCAATCATCGTACGTCGGGTACCACTGCCCAGGCGACTGCATTCTGGGTGACTCCACCTCCATCTCTTGCGGGCCCTCGCCCGCTGCTCCTCTTTTCTCATCATGCCCTGCTTCATATTCTTGTTCCTCCTCTTCTTGTAAATCTGCCACTCCACTCGAACCGGCACCACTTGTGTCTTCTCCTCGGTTCCTCTTCACGGGCCTAACATCCTGGAGTCCTCTGCTGTCAACTTCAGCTGTATACTTAGCACCTATAGCAAGGTGCTGCTCTCCGTTCATCCCCATGTTTTGCTTCTTCTTTCCCTTCAAAGTCACAAGCTTATCGTTCGGCAGCGAAAATAGGTCATCATCCTTGTATCTTATGCAGTAACTCCCCATCCAACGCTCGAACATCAGGGTGTTGTTCATCTGCTCGAAGCTCAAATCCATGCCTGGGCAGGGACCCAAACAAGGCTCGAATCCTAGACTCTTCACGAACACAGAAATCAATTCCCCTCCTCGAACTTTCGAGGTCTTAGCTCCAAGCTTAAATGTTGCCTCGTAGTGATGCTCCAAGAAATCCCTTCCAAAATCGTGATCCTTAGTATACAGAAGACACCAAGTTCCATAAAGTTGCTTACTCGTGACAGTTCCCGTCTCAGAACGAGCATATATGGTGTTTCCTAGGATCCGCTCTAAGTACCGAATCACCGGGTTCCTAATCGCCGAGGCCCTTGAGTTCTGCCCTTTGTACTCCCCGGCCATGCCACCCGTGATGTCATTCCAGAACGAACTCACCTTATACGACTTTGACACACGGTTGGGCCTAGATAAGGCTGGGAGCCCAAGTGCAATGTTGACAGCTCCAACATCGCAATGCTGCCACTCGTTACGGTATTTGAATTTGAAGGAGTTTTCGTCCTTCTTCTCAACAGTGGCCAAGAACTGCTCCACCAAATCAGCATTGATGTCAATGGTCAGCAGCAGCTCGAAGAACTCCGTCATGTTGTTTCTCCTAAAGATTCTTCGGATTTCATCCTCAATCCCTATGTCGCGCATGAAACTCACAACGGGCCTCTGGGTCCTCTCCACCTTCCCGGTTACCAAACTCCATCTGTAAGCTATGTATCGCCAACTCCCCTCGTAATCCAGATTGTTCCATCTCGAGGGTAGCAGACCCTTCCGCCTCATCTCACTCGTGACCTCTTCTAGCTCAACAATACTCAAAATTCGGTCCTCATTTTTCTTAGGAGCCATTGTACCTAAGCAAAACACAACAATGTATTTCAATTTCATTCTTGACATTCTACGCAATTCAAAGCAATTCCAAAAGTCTCAAGTAGCATCAATTTCAATTCATTCACATTCAATCTCAACTTGAGTTCAATCAATTCCAAATCTCATGCTTCCATTCCAAAGTTCTCAAGTAGTTAACAAACAATTCATCTATCTCAACTCACTAATGCCTACATTTAAGTCTATCATGAAGTAACATTACCCAAATTATGTAATTTACATGCTCAAGGCTCAATTCATACCTATTCATGCTCAAGACAATCTCAATTCGCAAAATCTTCTTCTCAACATGCAAAACTCATTTCCTTTTCTCAAATTCCTACTTTCTCACTCTAGAAATTCACCCCTTCTACTCATGCAATTCCAAAATTGAAAGTAAAAAAGCAAACCCATAGCATATTATCAACATTCATCAACAAGGAATCAAGAATCAATAAGTTTTGCAAAAATCCCCAAAAAAATTCGAACTACTCATGAACCCTAATTCTCTTGCTTAACTCATGCCAAATTCAAGCCTAAACTACGAATTGAATGACAAGAGTTAGAGATTACGTACCTTGCTTGAGGATTTAAGGAAGATTTGTGAAGAAATCGAGCAAAATAGTGAGCAATCGTTCGAACCCAGAAAGAAATCGCCCAAAATCGCCCCTTGAATATGTGTAAGTGTGTGTAAAAGTGTGGGGAATGGGTATTTATAGGTGGGCTCAAATTTGGGCTGAAACCCGCGATCCGCTTGAGCAGACCAGCTCGAGCGGTCGCGTTCGAGCATAGAGCTCGAATGGCACACGGGGTCGAGCGCCCACACTCGAGCTGCTCGAACGAGCAAAAGTTTCTGGACATTTTAGGCGCTCGAGCAACACGCTCGAGCAGCTCCTCATTTCAACTTCAAACAATGACGTTCAAAACTCAAAATTTCATACGAACTAAACTCGAGACAATCATCAAACTCAACCAAAACATGAACTAACCTGAGAACTCCTCGATTTAAGCCAGGTCGCTCATTCGACCGAGGAGTTGGGGTCTCTTCCAAACGTGCAAATCACTAAGCCAATTCAAGTCGAACTTAAGCACTCTCACTTAATTCGATCCAACTACCATCATGCATCGATATTTTCGAAAAATTTGATCAATTTTTCATTAGAATTTCGTGTACGAACTCGAAGTACGAATACACACCCCCCAAACTTTGTTCTTGCTACGCAATAATAAAGTTTGAAAGGAATGAGTATGTACGAGTAAATACACTAAATTCTCATTAACTTAAATCACTATCAATGCAAAGTAATGAACGAAAAGAAACACCACCCCCAAACTTCGACTTTGCAAAGAGGTCTATGTTTGGGGTTCGGTTTACCTCAAACTCCAACAATCGAATGAGTTACTACTCAAAACATCTCCAACTTCATGAATTTCTTCACCTTAAGCTCATTTACTCGAATTTAAGCACCACAAAACAAGCCTACACCAAAAATCTCAACAAACGAGGTTAACACTTACGATTCACAAAATGACAAAAACAAACAAAACACGTAAAAATAAATAAAAATGGGTTGCCTCCCATTAAGCGCTAGTTTTAAGGTTCTAATGCCGGACCGAGCTCGCAGGAGCTCACGGGACTTGAGAATCTAAAATACCTCCCTTATTCTCATAAGAGAAGTTGAAGAATTTCTTTAGTCGATGCCTGTTCACCATGAATCTATGTCCATCCTCCTTCTCGACTTTAAGGAATCCACTCTTATGCACTTCCCTCACAATATATGGCCCGTTCCACTTGGACTTAAGCTTTCCACCAAATATCTTCATCCTCGAATTGAATACGAGGACTTGATCACCCACTTTGAACTCATTTTTCCTCAATCGAGCATCATGCCACTTCTTAGTCTTCTCTTTGAAAATTCGGGCATTCTCATAGGCACTGTCTCGAAACTCCTCCAACTCATGCAATTGGAGTAATCTCTTCTCACCAACCAAGGCACTATCAAAATTCAGCTTTTTGATCGCCCAATATACCTTGTGCTCCAACTCCACAGGCAAGTGACATGCCTTTCCAAAAACTAATTGGTAGGGAGACATACCAAGAGGAGTTTTGAAGGCTGTTCTATACGCCCACAGTGCATCATCAAGCTTCATTGTCCAATCCTTCCTGCTAATGCTCACCGTCTTTTCAAGGATCTCCTTGATTTGACGATTCGACACCTCTGCAAGACCGTTAGATTAAGATGATAAGCAGTTTAGACTCGATGACTTACCTCATATTTTGACAGCAGCTTTTCCATCCACTTGTTCACAAAGTGACTTCCCCCATCACTAATCAAAGCTCTTGGGACTCCATATCTCGCAAAGATGTTCTTCCTCAAGAACTCGATCACAACTCGAGAATCATTCACTCTAGTCGGGACAGCTTCAATCCACTTTGAGACGTAATCGATGCACACGAGAATGTACAAAAATCCATTGCTAGGAGGAAATGGACCCATGAAATCAATCCCCCATACGTCAAATACCTTGACTTCCATGAACACGTGCAGTGGCATCTCGTCCTTCTTAGTAATAGAGCCAAATCGTTGGCACTTATCACACCTCTTAACCCATTCCATGAAGTCTCTCAAGAGAGTTGGCCAATAAAAACCAGATTGAAGCACCTTCCTTCCGGTCTTCTCTCCACCCAAATGTCCTCCACATGGCAAGGCGCGACAATGCCTGATGATATTACTCGACTCCTCCTCTGGCACACACCTTCTCAACACATGATCAATCCCTCTTTTGAACAAGTAGGGATCGTCCCAAATAAATTCCTGAATTTCTTCAAAAATGCCTTTCGGTGCACCGAGTCCATCTCCGCCGGTAACTCTCCACTTGCTAAATAATTAGCATAATCTGCAAATCACGGCGCTTTCCCTTCAACTCGATATACTGGAATATCTCCTAAGCCAAATAGCTTCTTGTCCGGAAATTCATCGTTCACCTCTCGATCTTCCACCGTGTTTTCCTTTGTAAGCTCCAACCTCGAAAGGTGATCAGCTATCATATTCTCACATCCCTTCTTGTCTCGAATCTCGACATCGAACTCTTGGAGTAACAAGATCCAATGAATGAGACGGGGATTTGCATCCTTCTTACTCATAAGGTACCGAATCGCTGTGTGGTCCGTATATACGATTGTTTTCGTCCCTACGAGGTAAGGTCGAAATTTATCAAAAGCATACACGACCGCTAACAGCTCCTTTTCGATCGTAGTGTAATTCACTTGAGCAGAATTCAGCATCTTCGAGGCATAGTATATAGCATGAAAATGCTTCTCACGAATCTGCCCCAAAGCAACTCCCATCACAAAGTCACTAGCATCACACATCATCAAAAACGGGCTAGACCGATTCAGGGTCACAAGTATCGGGGCATTCACCAACTCTTCTTTCAACCTGTTGAAAGCCACTAAACACTCATTAGTAAACTCAAATGCGACTTCTTTTTCAAGAAGCCGCAAAAGGGGTTTAGCAATTTGTGAAAAGTCTTTTATGAAATGTCTATAAAATCCCGCATGTCCTAAAAATGACCGAATCCCCTTCTCGGTCGAAGGTGGTGGAAGCTTCTCAATAGCAATCACTTTCGCCTTGTCAACCTGGATACCTTTCGAGGACACATGATGTCCAAGAACAATACCCTCTCTCACCATGAAGTGACACTTCTCCCAATTAAGTACCAAGTCTGTCTCTTCACACCTGCTCAACACAACTTCAAGATTGATTAGACATTTATCGAACGACTCCCCGTAGACGGAGAAGTCATCCATGAAAACCTCCATAATCTTCTCAATCAAACCATGAAAAATAGCCGTCATACACCTTTGAAAGGTGGCGGGTGCATTACACAACCCAAACGGCATCCTCCTAAAAGCAAAAGTCCCATAATAGCAGGTGAAGGTGGTTTTCTCTTGATCCTCGGGGGCTATCATGATCTGATTATACCCCGAATACCCATCTAAGAAACAGTAATACTCAAAACCACCTAATCTATCAATCATATGATCAAGGAACATAGAGGAAAGTGATCTTTACACGTTGCCTTGTTCAACTCCCTATAATCAACACACACACGCCATCCCGTTACTAATCTAGTAGCTACCAATTCATTAGACTCAGTCTTAATCACCGTGGTACCCCCCTTTTAGCAACTACGTGTAACGGACTCACCCATGGACTATCAGAAATTGCAAAAATCATGTTGCTATCTAACAACTTCAAAACCTCCTTATGTATCACCTCTTGGATTACAGGATTAACTCTACGTTGATTTTGCACTACCGGTTTTCTACCCTCTATGCATGCAAATGGAAGGGCTAATTCCCTTAATATCCGCGATCGACCATCCTATAGCAGATTTGTGCTTACGAAGCACTACTAAAAGTCTCTCAAATCATCACATAAAAGGGCAGATACAATTACCGGATACTTATCGGTCTCATCCAAGTAGGCGTACTTGAGGTGATCGGGGAGTGGTTTCAGCTCCTTTTTCACCTCCAATGGTGAATGTTGACTCATCGGCTTCCAAGTCGTCCTCATCCTCTACTTTCTTCATCTCCAAGAACTTGACATCTTCATTGTCTTTCAAGCTGTCAAAATAATCAAGATCATAAGAATCATAAGAAAGATCGTCAAGAATAGGATAATCAAACTGGTGAACATAGAAAGAGCAAGGGTCAAGAAGTGTGTCTTCAACACAAGTGTCCGTGATGTCAATGAAGTGGCAGCTCTCATCTCCCAAGGGGTATTTCATAGCTTCATAAATAGCTATCTTCACTTCTTGATCATCAACTTTGACCGTAATCTTTCCATTCGCTACATCAAGTACCATTCCGGCTGTAGCTAGAAACAGCCTCCCTAAAATCAGCGGCACATGCTCATCCTCCTCCATATCGAGTACCACAAAGTCGGCGGGAAAAATGTGATTCTCCACCGTAACTAGAACATCCTCCACTATTCCTTGAGGTCTAGTGATAGACCTATCAGCAAGCTGGAGCGTCATCATCGTGGGTTGAAGCTCAACCCCTTCCAACTTCTTGAACAACGAAAGAGGCATCAAATTAATACTCGCTCTGAGATCACACAAAGCTCCTTTCTTGATCCCGTTCCCGATATCATATAAGATGGTAAAGCTGCCGGGATCCTTCAACTTGGGAGGAAGTACCTTGTGCACCATAGCACTCACCTCGTGGTTCAAGTGCACTAGCTCGGGTCCATCTACTCTCCGTCACCTCGCTATCAAGTCCTTCAAGAACTTGGCGTAGTTAGGCATCTGTTCCAAAGCATCATAAAAAGGAATGTTAATATGTAACTTTTTAAAAACATCAAGGAATTTAGCAAACTTTTCATCTAGTTTCTTTTTTCATAAACCGCTGTGGATATGGAACTGGTATCACAGATTTGGGTACCCCTCATTCATCTTTCTCAGTCTCTTTTACATTCTTCCTTGCTTCCTTTGCCTTCTTCCACTTTGGAACTCTCTCAATCTCCTCAATGCCCTCCTCTTCAGGCTCTTTGCTCTCTTTGGACTCATCCATATCTTTACTCTTCTGAATTCCTTCACCCTCAACCCCTTTCTCAACTGTCTCCCCTCCATCTTTCTTATGTTCTTGTCCCTCTATCTCAATCTCTTCTTGGGGCATCTCAGAATCAGCAGGCATCTCAGGACCATCATATTTAGTTCCACTTCTCAACTCAGTAGCCTTGCAATGCTCCTTTGGGTTTCCCTCGGCCATTGAGGGATACTTGCCCGACTCTCTCGGCTGAGACCTCACAATTTGACTAATTTGATACTCAATAGAAGTGAACCTGCGGTTGTTTTCTTGTTGAGCTCGATTCCAATCTATGTCTCTCTTTTGGAGTTCTTGATCACGCTGATCACCTTTCTTATGCAACTATTTAACATCATACTCCAATGAGGACAATCTCTTGCTTCCTTCCTCCACCTTCTGAAGGATAGCTCTCAACATCTCCTCAGTTGAGGCACCGCCTTCTCCACCCGGAGGCTTTGAACCCGGATCAACACCTGGAGAAACTGTAATTCCGGCCTTCGGATTAGCATATGAAAAATTCTCGTACTTCCTCCATGTGTTCTGAGGAGGCTGCTGGCCTCCTTGATACCCTTGTGTGTTCCTCCATTGATTTTGAGGAGGTTGTGGACCTGGAGGTACAAATGGTTGGCCATAAGAAGGCCTTCCAAATTGATTGCCACCTTGTAGATACCCGTCTTGTGGATAGTTAGGCCTTCCCATATAGTTGGCCTCTTCTTGCTGACTCGTAGGTGGGTCCACTTTCTCGCTCACTGCTACATTCCCTCCAACCAGATTCTGCCCCATCTCGAGGTTACTAATTTTCTCCATCATTGCCATCAACAGCTTTCTCGTCCCCTCATTCTCCTCCAACTTACAAGCTCTCTGAAATTCTGGGTCCTCGTTCCATTCCCCGGGATTCGTGATAATATTGTCAACGATTTCTCTACACCTCGCTATATCTTGGTTCAGAAATGCTCCACTAGCACATGCATCTAGATGGTCTTGACCAGCCTTGCTGGCTCCACTGTAGAAGAACGACATGATATCCCCCTCATTGTACCCGTGTTGCGGGCACTCAATCAACATGTTTGAGTATCTCTCTGTGGTACCCCAATAAGTACCCGTACCACTCCTTTGCTATTCCCGTCAAAGAGAATGGGAACAGCCTGAGCCTCTTGGAATCTTCAGACATGTCGTTATAATTGAACGTGGATGCGATCATCAGAAAACTCCTCAGATGAGTATGAGGATTTTCCTTCCCAACCTCCCCCTTAAATTGATTCTCGGTAAGCAGCTTTAGAATTCCAGGGGAAATTGAGAAGTTGTTTGCCTCTACAGGGGGCATTGCCACTCCATCATAGTACCGTTGCGGTGAATCTTTCTCGAATAGCCATATTCTGATTTGCATTCTGAGGAACGTGCTGAGGATTAACAGGTGGTACGGGTACTTTTTGGGGTGGTGGTGGTTGATAAGCCGGTGGTTGGTTGTAGAAGGAGGTGGAGGGTACGGGTATGGTGGATATGTATTTGGTGGGTATGGGTAAGGGTAAGGTAAGTTATTTTGTGGGAAGTTGTTCAGTGGGTAAGCAGGGTTGTTCTGAGGGTGTTGGATAAGGTTATGAGCTGGATTATTTACGTTCTGTATACCCGGGTTTTGGCTCTGGCTGTCCCCTAACGGAACTTGATTCTGACTACCACTCCCTCCAGTGCCGTCAACTCGGTCCATTACCTGATTAAACTCATTTGCAGCATCATCCAACTCATTACTAATGTCCATGTTCACGTTCTCATTCTCTCCTCCGACAGCGTTCATCCTTCTTAAGAAGGCTCTGTTTCTTCTTGCTATTGTCACAGGATCTAGCTGTAATCTCTCTACGCTCGTATTACCTTGCGAGCGTGTTTTCATAAACCTGAAACACTAACAAAAGAATAAAAATGCAACTGTCGAACACGTACGAATAAAACTGAAAAGTAAAGCACTCACTACTAACTACTAAGCTATCTACAAGTCATATTCAAAAGACATACAACGTTATCCCCGGCAACGGCGCCATTAACTTGATGCGAAAATACTAACATTGTACTAGTAGTTTCCCCACAAGCGTACGGGTTCACTGTAGTATGAGTAAGTATAGCGACCAAGTATGTCGAACCCAAAGGATGGAGTGTATGCGAACAAATCCCTAAAGATCTACGCGTCGTAATTAATATGAGTGTATATTTTTGGGCTTTTTTTTAAATAAAATATAATCTAAACTAAATTATTCTATGAATGTAAAAATGAAAATTAAACTACGAAAGTAAAAGTGTTTTCAAGTATGAGATGATGATGCTCAGGATAGGAATTCCTACGTATACTAACGGAGCAGGTACATAATCAAGATAACTGTGACACATAAGAAATAACCTAAGTGAAAGATTGCAAGATGAAAGCTCAAGAATTAAAACCCCAATACTTTATCCTAACAATCGACTTCACTAATCCACTAACAAGTTAATAGATAGTGCTTAATTAACAATACCCTAATTTAAACTAAGGTGATGCGGTCGTCCTCCTTAGATAAACCGATAGATTAATCAACCCTTTCTAAACCCTCTCATTAAGCCTAATAGTTATTAAAGAGTTATAAGGCCGTCCTCTCTCTAACAATTTTCGTACGAAATTCAAAAGTAAAGTTAAGATTGATTTTAAGAATTCATTAATTAAGAGAATTAAAACTAAACGTCACGAATTACCCTAATTATATACCCACATCCTACTTCTAGGAGTTCATCCTACCCCAAGCATGCAAGGGTTTTAGCTAGACATGGTTTTTATGGAAATAAAAATCAATTGAAGAAGTAACGAATACGAACATAATAATTTTAACGAATAAATTATCAAACATCAACTAGGGTTTAAAGAAAATAAATACTAAGAACTCAAATTAAATTAATAAAATGAAGTCTCAATGTATTCAAGAACAAAGGTCTAAAGAAACGAAACTAAAAAGCAAAACCGAACTATGAATTCGTAAAAAGAACCTCAAATATGTAAAACTAAAGCTTGCTCGTCTCTTCTCCTCTTTCTCCTTCCAAAAACTAACTCTCTAAGCGATATGGTATCAAATGGTATGTGGTGGTGTGTAAAAACGTATTCGGGATGAGTATATATAAGCATCGGGCCGAATCGGGAACTCATGGGCTGAAAAATAACTCCGGAAGCACGAATCTTGAAAGTGCTTGAGAAGGCCTGCTCGAGCGGTGGCACTCGAGCTATGTAGCTCGAATGGTGCAAGGGCTCGAGCGGTCCCGCTCGAGCTGGTCGAATGGCCGAAATGTTCTATATGTTTTGGGGCGCTCGAGCAACACGCTCGAGCGGTGGCGCTCGAGCTGCTCGAGTGGCCAAACTTCTCTGGACAAATTGGGCGCTCGAGCAACATGATCGAGCGGTTGTGCTCGAGTTGCTCGAATGGAAAAACTTTCTGGAAGAATTGGGTGCTCGAGTGGCACGCTTGAGCGGTGGTGCTCGAGTGGAACCACTCGAATGGATCCTCCTTCTTCTTCAACTAATACTTTTCTTCTTGTGCACTAATACCAATCGTATTTCTTCGATATCTTCTCATCCGGGCATACGTTTGAGTCGATTCAAAGTCCTACAAACTCCATTTTTCTCCCTCGATTCACCTATGAGCATCAAAGAGACAAATTCATCAATGTGTAGAAATAATACTCAATTGACTCTAAATACTCAATAAAATCGACCAAAACTGGGGCATTTCTAACGATGAATCATGACAATTTCATGCCTAATCAGATAACGCGCGTGGGTGTACGAATGATAGAGCCAAATACTTATCTTTTGTTAAGCGATGCGAGCTCTGCATCAATTGCCTCTTTCCATTTAACCCAATCGGAGCGCTTCCGGTACTCAGTGATTGTTTTGGGTTCTGGATCTAGATCATTTATAATGGAAAGAGCCATTGACGCTGCAAATATGTCGTCGATGATAGTAATATTTATATTGTATGTTTCTCCCGCATTTGTGAAGTTCACAGAGACTTCGACGTTTACGTCAACCAGACTTTCCTCATTTCCTATTGTATCTGGGTCTGGTTGTTCCATGGTCCTAGTGCATGAAATATTTTGTGCACGTGCTTCATCACTAGGACGCTTGTCTCCAAGAGACTTTGATGTTATCTAGACGGATCTCTTCTAGAGATTTTACATTCGACTGACCGGTTTTGCTAGTCTTTCGTTTAGGTGTATTACTATCTCTTGAGGGTCCCTTACGCTTTTGGCGTGTGGGGGCATGGGTACTTATTTTTCTTGGGACCTCAACCCTTTGGGGAACATTTACTGCAGATATATGCGATTTAGTTACACCTCTATGGTGAGTGAACGCGTCAGGCAGATTATTTGCTAAATTTTGCAAGTTAATGATCTTCTGAACTTCTAGTTCAGATTGATTAGTGCGCAGATCTAGATACTAAAGATTACTTACATTCCACATAAGCTCCCGGCATTCATTCAATTTTGAATTCGGATCTCCCCCTAATGCTGGGAAGTAATCTTCATCGAACGTGCAATCAGCGAACCAGATCGTTAGTTGATCCCCGGACAAAGGCTTGAGGTATTTCACGATGGATGGAGAGTCAAATTCGACGTAAATGCTGAGTTTTCTTTGTGGGCCCATAGAGGTCCACTTTGGTATCGTTATTGGAACATATACCGCACATCCGAAAATACGCAGATGGGAAATGCTAGGTTCTTTCCCACGCACTAATTGTAGAGGGGAATGATCATTATATGCAGTTGGACGAATTTGTATTAAGTGCGATGAATGTAGGACTGCATGCCCCCAACATGAAGTGGGTAGTTTGGAGTTCATAAGCAATGGTCTCGCGATAAGTTGGATACGTTTTATTAGCGCCTCAGCAAGACTATTTTGGGTATGGACGTAGGGGACCGAATGCTCCACTTTAATTCCCAGGGTCATACAGTAATCTGTAAAGGCCTTTGAGCTGAACTCAGCGGCATTATCCATGCGAAACGACTTGATTGGATAATCCGGGAATTGAGCTCTAAGCTCTATAGTTTTCGCAATGAGCTTCGCAAAAGCTTGATTGCGGGTAGACAGCAAACAGACATATGTCCACCTAGTGGAGGCATCAATAAGGACCATGAAATAACGAAATGGTCCTGATGCTGGGTGAATCAGTCCGCAAATGTCTCCTTGAATTCGCTCTAGGAAAATCAGAGACTCTAGTCCAACCTTAGTGCGCGACGGGCATACTATTAACTTACCCTTAGAACATGCATCACGAATATATTCATCAACATGAGGGATTCTATTATTCAAAATATTATGACCTAACCGCTGATGCCATAATTTAAAGGAATTCGGGTCATGGAATTTCATACTCATCGCTAGATAGGAACTAGACGGCCGGATGTAGGAATAGTACAATTCGGAGGAGAAGGAAGGAAGTTTTTCTATAACTTTTTTACGGTTACCAAGAGTAATAATCATCAAAAGGTATTCGTTATTGTTCTCAGTTTTAGTTTCAATGTGATATCCGTTTATCCTAATGTCTCTAAAACTGAGTAGGATAGATTGTGGAAATAATAAAGTATTATCGATTATGAGTTCGGTACCCATGGAGAGGACAATGGAAGCTCTTCCGGAGCCCACTATCAACGTACTATCATTGGCTATTGTAGTTATACTCCCCTTATGTTCTATCAAGTTATGAAAATACTTCCTATCTTTTAGGATTATATGTGTGGTGGCGCTATCTATCAAACATAAATCACTATGTGCGTCCATCATGCAAGAGAAAATTGTCCAAACCTAATAGTTGATATGTTTACAAGCCATAAATGAGAACAACAATATCCAAATAAAAGTAATGGACAATTATTAAAGGTAAACACATCAAAGCTAAAATAATAAATTCATTCATAAAATAAAATATCCGAAAGAAAGAATCCACAAAACATAAAATTGTCTTATTAAAAAACAAAGTACTAGAATTAATTAAATACATAAATCACTCGTCATCTCCAAAGTCCTTAAGCTCAATGCACATGGGATCTACGTCGTCTTGGTCAATATCTGCTTCAGGCAGGCTGGTATGGTGAGATTCAACTCTAGGAGCTTTTTCCGTATCGTCCTTCTGCTGCTTTTTGTAAGCCTCAACCAAGTATTTGGGAGTTCGACACGTGCGGGACCAATGGCCATTGCATCCGCATCTGTAGCAAGACTGCTCAACCTTATCTTGATTATCAGATTTTTGAGTAGCGGGATTCGTGTTAGGTGCAGCCTTTCCACGCCTGAGCTTGATTATCATTCGAGGTACCTGGACCACCGGACTTACTACGACCTCGGCCTTTGCTACGAGTTCGTTTACTTCCTCTCCCCCTTCCACGCTTGCGGCCTCTTGTACTACCTTGAGCTATAGCATGTGCTTCGGGAAAAACTTTTGAGCCAACCGGCCTCGCGTTATGATTCTGCATAAGGAGTTGGTTGTGTTTTTCCACTATTAAAAGTGCAAAAATTAGCTCAGAGTTTACAGTGTAGTTCTTAGCACTATACTGCTGCTGGAGTACAAGGTTGCTTGCGTGGAAAGTCGACAAAATCTTCTGGATTAAGTCATCCTCAGTTACAGTTTGCTTGCATAACTTTAACTGAGACACAATACGATGTAGGGCTGAGTCGTACTCCGTTACAGGCTTAAAGTCTTGAAAACGGAGGTTCAACCAATTGTATTGTGCTTGAGGGAGGAGTATATCATTTTGTTGTTGGAAACGGTCCTTCAGGGACTTCCACAATGTTCCGGGGTCTCTCTCAGTGAGATACTCATTTTTCAGGTCCTGATTAAGATGACGTCTGAGGAAAATCAGAGCTTTCGTCTTCTGGGCGTCAGTTGATTTTGAATCATCGACAATTACAACGCTTAGGTTGGTTGAGGCTAGATGTATTTCAACATCTAGCACCCATGTCAGGTAGTTACTACCATAAAGAGCAAGCTCAGCGAATTCTCTTTTGGTAATATCAGACATTATTCACTACAATTATTAATGTGACATGGATAAGAGGAATGACCAAATTTACTGACAACGGGGAGACAAGGATTCACTTAATTATTCTAGAGCACATAGATACAAGTATTGAGCACCGTCTAACCAAAACATGAATTTATGGTCCGTCAAATACCGGGCGCCGCCTACCCGGGCATAATATGCGGACCATAAAGAAATAAACTATGTGCGCAAATATAATGCACGTAGGATAATTAAATCACGTATACATGCATAAATAATTTAGGAACAATAATCACATGAAAATAATTTCTAGAAAAATTTACGACTTAGAGGGGTGTATTCAATTGGGATTCTAATGGATTTTTTTGGACTTTAAAAAGTCTGTGGATTTATAAAATCTATTGACTCCATGCAGAGTTTGACTGACTTTTTTTATTGATTTACTTGGATTTTCATAGACTTTACAGGATTGTGGAATATATATATATATATATATATTTTTTTTTTTTTTATTGATTTACAGGGATTTCCATAGACTCCGGCGCTGTAACCATTGACGCAAATGTATATGGAACACACTTGTATATAAAAAAAAGTTATCCAAATTGATTTAAAAAAAAATATGTTAGTTAAAAAATGGTAAAATACATTATTATTCTCATCTTCATTTCCATCACCGCTATGCCCCGCCCTCATTAGAAGTCTCTCGTTGTTAGAAGAAATTTTGGAGAGTAAAATATATTTATATTTTTTGAAGAGTAGACTTGGCAGCGGGGCGAGAAATCCCGATCCCCGTGGAGATCCACCACAAACGAGGCGGGGAATCCCCAAAGTGAACGGGGATAGGGAATTTTTTTGCCCCGTAGGCGGGACCGGGATAGTATTCCCAGCCCCGGGGGATCCCCGTCTCGTTCCCCGCGGGGAGCCGCATTATTTTTTATACAATTAATATATTTATATATATAATTTTAATTTTAAAGTAAATTACAAATGAATATTTCATAATTTCCTACTCAATTAACTATTTATTAAAAATTACATCTATATTTTATTTAATATTATGTTATTAGTTCCAAATTATATAATTTTCACTTTAGTATATATGTTAATTAAAAATATTAGAATTAGAGGTTCTTCAAATTATTTAAATTAGTTTTTTTAACACCAACTTAAAGTAATTGTTGTGAATGATTAAATTTTTTAATTTAAATATTTTTTTATATTTTTTTATATTTTAAAAATGAGATAAAAAAATAATTAAGCGGGGAACGGGGAATCCCCGCGATGGGATCCCGATGAGACGGGAATCCCTAGTGGCGGGGATGGGGGAGAAATATTTCCGACATCCCAATGGAAGAGAATCAAAGAAAGTTCATAAACTGTTGAATACCTAAAAAATTTTTAAGACTTTTTAAAATCCGTAGAAATCTCTGGTTAATAGAAGAGATTTTGGAGAGTGAAATCTATTTGTATTTTGGAAAAGAATCAAAGAAAATCCATGGAGTATTAAAATCCATAGACTGTTGAATACCTAAAGATTTTTTAAGACATTTTAAAATCTGTATTGAATACCTCAGGATTTTTAAAGACTTTTGAAAATCCAGATTGAATACCCCCCAGACTTTAAAAGTCTAAAAAAATCCTAGAGACTCTATAACCAATACACCTCTCTTAATAGACATTCATATTCATAAGGCTAAATATTTCATGTACATTAATGAAATTTAACGAAATATTTTCAGGATTTTAAAATAAATTAATACGGATTTTGTGATATCAAGAACGGAATCGCAATTGGATTAAGAAATCACAAAATCCGGGGGAAAACCACCACATGGGTCGCGCTCGACGCACAAGAGGCACTGTGCGGAGGGCAGCGGCCGTGAACACGCGGCACGACACGATGGGCGCGAGCGGCAGGTGGTAGGCGCGACGGGCGCGCAACGCGGGCGACACAGGTGCACGGGAGCGCGGCGTTGGGGAGAGCACAACACGGGTGCGCACGGCGATGGGCGCGGGGTGTGCACGGCACGGGCGCGATTGGCGGGGGCCACGAGCAGGGGGCGGCGGCGGCCGCGCGAGCAGGCGGCGCGCTCGACGGGGCGGTGCTGGCTATAGGGCGGCGGCACGGGCATCGCTCGTACGCCTTCGGGACGTCGGTCGTTGCTCGTCAATTCAAGTCACAATAATCTTAATTCGAATACAAATATGATTCAAATAAATTCATATCAAGGGTACACATCAAAGTATGTAATTCATATGAAATATAATTTAGGGCGTACCGTATAATCTCGGGTAGAGACTCGTGCTGATAATGTGTTGTAAATAATTGCGTAAAATAAAAGACAGAATTTGTTCACCCAGTTCGTCGGGAACGACTACGTCTGGGGGCGAGCCAAACCAGGAGTTTTCACTAATGATCTTGTGTATGAGTGAGTACAATCATGAATACAATAATCTATTTATAAGAATAAAACCCTAGTCTAAAATATAAAGCCCATTGGGTTATTGGTCCATTAGTACTGTCCACATCAAATCTTCTAGATTTACAACACATACATTGATGGATATGATGTATGATGAATATATATGATTTTTATGTTATGTATGATGAATATATCTATTATATAAGTAGTTCAATGAATATAATGCATATATTAATTCAATGATCCATTTTTATATAAATAAACTTTTTATTCATCTTACTGATAAACCACTCTTTATATTAATAAATTATTAATTTACAGATAACTTAATACCCCTTTAAAATAATAAATTTTTACGGTTCCAATATTATTAAATTATATAGGTTTTATGTAGGTGCAAATTGAAGGTAAGATATTTGTACATGCGGCCCTGTCCTGTTATCATGGGTTACTTTTATTTTTTTCACAAAATAAAATCGTTTTGTCTTTATATTAGTACTTGGAGGGAGGGTTGCTGCATAACAATAGCATAAATTAATGGCTATCCTTAACTGCAATTCCATTATGAAACCAGGGGTTGTGGCTTCTTTAAATGATTCATCACCACCTTCTATTTCTCAGAACCCCCAACTTAAGCCCAACAAACCACCTGGAACACAAATTTACCGAAAGCTAAAAAAGCAGCAGTCGCAGCAGCCTACCGTGTTTGAAATTGAACGGGCGATTGGTGCAGACGTGTTTCGGGACAGAGAGCCTAACAGGCAGGCAATCACAACTCCTTTTTACAACGTTGAAGAAATTATGTGTGTTTTGTTTTGTTGAAAATAATGATGAATTGGCTGACAGCGAAGGAGAAGAAGAGAAGGCAGGTTTGCTGGATAACATTCTGAAAAATACAGTGGGGAGGAATGAAGGGGATGTGGAGAAGAGACTTAGTGAGACTGGGGAGTGGCTTATTAGTCGATCCGAGTCCACCTCTCGTTCTGCAGGTAATCTAATCTAATCTAATCGTTTTCTCCATCTATCTATCTCCATAAATTAATAACGGGAAAATTTATTATTTTTAGAGAGATATTAATTTATTTAATAATTTATTAATTAAAGGAGTGTTTTTTCAGTACGCAAAGTGAATAATGCATTTAACTAATATATGTATTATATTTTATTGAATTATTATACATAATTATTTTTCTTATTGTTCGCTCGAACTAAGTATCATTGAATTTAAATTATCCAACATTGAAGAAGATATTCAAGAAATAGAGAAAATGATAAGTGATTTCGATTACCACAACAAAATGAAATGCAGTATGAAAATACAAACGCCAAAACCATTGGATGAAATAAGAAAAGTTAGAGAGGTGATCCAAGTAGAATTAAAGTTTAACAAAAAGTAATCAATAACTTCTTATTTTACTAAAATTGACCTAATTATTTTTATAATTTGAAGAAATTATTAATTTATGATATTGATGAGACCACTACTTTATATAGTTTTTTTGAAAAGTTATTATCTTATTATTTTATCGAAATTGGTAAATTTTGAACTGGCCCAAGTCGGAACAGGAGAAAATTATTATTTTAAATAAATTATTAATTTATAGAGTATTAATGTATAAAAGTTTTAGTATATCTATCTGTTTGAATTATTGGAATTGCAGGAAAGCAAATACTTGTGATTATGTTTGTATGGGTGATACCGCTATGGATGTCTGCGTTTCTTGTTGCGTCTGGGATCATACATCTCCCATTCCATTCCCCATTTCTTGACTCTCTCCTCAATTCCTGAACAATGTCTTTTCATTTCCCTACGCACTTTGGATCTTATTTTTACTTTGGAATGATATTTTTTAGGCGTTTCTATGGATAGATGGATGGATGAGTCATCCATTTTTTAGGTCCACCCATTCTGTTATTTCATTTTGATAATCAAAAGAAAGAAAAAAGAATATTGGTATTTGGTGGTGTAGGTAAAACCATCCAAAGTTGACAAATGCACAACATTTGTCAGCGAGAGGGTGGGGTATGCGACCTGTTGAATCTTCTACTATTCAACTTCATTTTTATTCAAATATTGGTAGGCTAAGGTTATATACCCTTATATTTTTTTTAATACATCCCACTAAAAAAATATTCGGAAAAAAATTAAAAAATTTAAACAATTTTTGATAAAAAAAAGTTCCCATAGGTACTATATTGCATTTGAATCAGATTTCGGATCAATCTATATTGATTGACTGCCTCCATTATGTTGTTGCTAGCAATAGCAAATACCACTATTTTTTTGTTTTGAATCTTCCAAATCATTCCCGCAAGAGATCTGGACCCATTTTTTACTGATCCTTCGAGAAAAAGATTCATTCTCTTCATAAAAAATAGGAAGTAGAACCAATAAAGATATCTTTTACGATTTATTCCTGGCCTCATTCAAGAATTGTTTTTGATCCATTCCGTAGGAATCAATAGAAAAGGGAAACCCCTTATAATACACCAGATTCGGCTCGGTTATTAATAGAGTGAATAGATCTGCCAAATATACAATATATATATATATATATATATATATATATATATATATATATATATATACCCTAAACATATGAATTTAAAAAAAATTCAAAAAATTATTACATTTTTCAGAAAAAAAATTCGAACATTTTTTTAGGTGGAGTATATTAATAAAATATGAAATTGTATTTAACCTGGGCCATATAGGTATCCATTAATTTATACTCGAGTGAATGTTAAAGAGTCTTAGTTCCAAATAAAATTATAATATTTTTGTAAATTGTAATTGAATTAAAAATTTTGAATCTTTGCAAATAAAATTTTAATTTAATATTTGTTTACAATTTAAACCAACTAAAATAAAAAATAAAAAAACTTATGGTTTAAAAAATGATGGTTAATCTACTTGACAATGAATAATTAATCGTATCACTATGTTTAAATTTGTTTGGATGACAATACATAATTAAATATTATGTTCGTACAGATTGGAATTTGTTTTTTTGGTTAAAATTACTAACATATTTTAAATTGAGGTTTTGTTTGCAACGATTCAAAACTTTAGACTAAATTGCAATTTGCGAAAAGATGGTATTTTATTTACCATTAATGCTAAGTTTATAAAAATAACATTAATATTAAGAGTTTATTGAATTATAATTACTAATAAAAATAGATAATATATGATTTTATCTTATTGATAAAATATTAATTTTCATATGTAGTGTGACACACTTTTTAAGAAAAATTGTTTTATTAACTTTTTGGATCAATGAATGAAAGAGTATTTTGAAATAAAGGGAATAATGTGGGAGTGTTTTATTTCTATGTTTTAGAGTGTGAAAGTTATTGTGGAACGTAAAAAAAAATGAAGATTATTGGAGGACAGAGAGAATATAATTTTTTGTAAATGAGATAATTCACAAGAATTTAAAATAAATTTATTGAATGTACTTGACAAAATGTAATGGTAAATCATTAGGTGGAAAGGATACAAATGAAATGTCTTAGGATATAAGAAAATTAGTTAAAATAATAAAATTTATTGGTTTGGCTATAAGAAAACTTTTCATTTCAATATCAAACTCAGGTATGTTTTAAACTTTATTGTAAAATAAAAAATTATTTTAATTGATTTTTGTAGTAAAATCAAAATTGAGTATGTTTTAAAATAAAATTATTTTTAAAGTGGAGTATTTGAAAAGAAAACCATTTAATTTATGCAATTTACTAAAAAAATCAATTCTAAAAATCCAATTTTTTTTTAACTTCTCCAAAATAGATTTTAAATTTAAAAGTTAGTGGTTACAAATAATATAGACTTGATTTTTTTTTTAAAAGAATCAATTCTAAGTGCAGAGTAGTGATGGCAAACAATTACTCAGTATGCAATTTTTTTAATGGAAAATGGCATTAATTCAAATGAGAATAATTGACAACACACAAATAAAATAAATTCTCAATTACAATAAAACCTCTATATATTAATAATGTTGGGACCGGAGGATTTTATTAATTTATAGAGATATTATTATATCGATAAATTAATAATTTATTAATTTAAAGAGGTTTTAACGTATATGCACAGTTGACCTTCAAAGTTCCAAATTCTTTGAATAACTTTAAGTATACATGCATAGTTATTGATGAAAATTAAGTTAAAATACAAATGTACTAGTAGAATTCCATGAACACAAACTCACGTGGAAGTTGGAATGACTTGTTTAAATTAATTGGTTTTGGAAAATACAAAAATATGGTTCATTGGACTAACATTTGTGCATTGAATCATGGATAGAAGTCAGCACTATATATTTATCCATTGGAATCTTGGTAAATCACACACAAAAATGGCCACTCATCTAAAAGGAATTCAAAAATCAACCATGACCAACCAACAACGAAAGATGTTATGTGAGTATAAGAGAGATCAACCTGGATGCACTTAGAATGATTTGGTGAAATAGGTTGAAAAATCTTTCAATTTGAAAGTTAGCCAAGCAACAATTTCGAACACTCTTAAGAGATCTACAGAATTCCTATCATCTGACTTTGAGAAAGGTGGGTCGTCTAAGCGTCAGAAATCAGCCAAGTATCCGGACCTTGAGAAGGTTATTTATGAGTGGTTTCTCCAACATCAAGAGCATGTGAATATAACCGGGGAGCTAATCTTAGAGAAGGCGAATGAGGCGCTTAAGCTTTTACATCCAGAGGATCCCGCAGATCATCGCCTTTCACAAGGTTGGCTTGAGAAATTCAAATCAAGGCATGGTATCAAATCACATCGCCGTTTCGGAGAGAGTGGATCAGTCGACATGCATGATATGGAGAATAAATTGGAGTCCATTAGGGAGAAAATTGATCAATTTCCAAGGAAAGATATTTTTAATATGGATGAAACTGGTTTGTTTTACAGGTTACAGGCTGATCATTCACTTGCAACAAAGCAACTTGAAGGTAGAAAACAAGATAGGGAGAGGTTGACAATTGTTATTTGTTGCAATGAAGATGACTCTGAAAAAATTCCTCTATGGATTATTGGTAAGTATGCAAAGCCCCATTGTTTTAAGAATGTCAATATGAATAACTTGAACTGTCAATACCGTGCCAACAAGAGAGCTTGGATGACTGGAGTGCCTTTCGAAGAATATGTTCATTGGCTGGATGAACAAATGCATGGAAGAAAAATTCTTTTGGTAGTCGATAATTGTCCAGCTCATTCAAACAATATTCAAGGTTTACGAAACATCGAGTTATTTTTCCTACCCCCAAACATGACCTCAAAAATTCAACCATGTGATGCCGGCATAATAAAAGCCTTCAAAATGTATTACCGCAAAAGATTTTACCGTAAGATTTTGGAAGGCTATGAGTTAGACATACCATCTCCAGAAAAGATCAATGTTTTAGATGCTACCAATATGGCAGTGTCAGCTTGGACCGAAAATGTTCATCAAGAAGCAATAGCAAATTGCTTTCGACACTGCAAAATTCGCTCGGAAAATCAAAGCGACTTAAGTGCAAATGATGCAACTCCTGGAGAAGACATTCGTGAGCTTGAGAATTTGATCACCGGTATGCAATATTACCATAAAATGGATGTGAATCAGTTGCTCGACTTTCCAGGTGAAAATAATCAATGCCACGAAGTTCAAAGTCTAGAAGAGATAGTGGCCGATGTCATTCATAATCCGGAAGATGATGAATCAGAGGATGATTCAATAGCTTTGCAACCGGTCACTCTAAAAGAAGCATTGCAAGCATCAACAACTCTTCATAACTTTTTGTTGCAGTACGAGAAGACAACGCCACAACTATTGGGTGCAGTAAGGAGATTTAAAGATGAGATCAACATAGATTTGAAGTTCAAGAAAAAGCAAGTTACAATAGATTCTTATTTTACTAAGTTGTCTTAAGAATATTCAAGTGCATCATATATATATATATGGATTATTTTTAATAATTATTAATTTATAGTTTCGTCGGGACAAATATATATACACTGGGATCTCAAAAAAATTATTATCTTATAATTTTATTGATTGGATTCCAAATTTGTACTGGTTCCAACTTGGGACCTGACAAATTATTAATTTTAGCGAGATAATTAATTTATCGAGTATTAATTTAACGAAGTTTTACTGTAACATGACATTATGAATGTTTTGGATGGAATATTTTTGAGTCAGTAAAATGGGTTGGGGCGAATTTTGAGCTTAATTAATTAATGAAAAAGGAAAAGGGATTATGATCGTGGAGGTGCCGCCAAAAGCCACCACCAAATAATCAAAGGCATATAAAAAAAATACTTTTCGGTCAAAAATACAGCCAATCTTCTGTTTTGCAACAACTCATTTCGTCTCATCGTTTCTCGTTTGAAAAATACCAAAGCAACAGCAAGAAAGAGAATAACATAAATCCAAGAATCAAGGAAAGGGAGAGGATTATAGAAGGGAGTTGGAATCTTTAAGTAATTGGAAGGGAAAAGAGGCGATCGAGAGGGAAATGGGGACACTTCAGACATGGAGAAAAGCATATGGCGCTCTTAAAGACAGCACTAAAGTCGGCCTTGCCCATGTCAATTCCGATTTCAAGGTTTTAATAAATGTACATTATATCGGAATTCCAATTATGGGTTTTTCGATTCCAATTATATCCGTGTAGGGTTGTGTGTCATTTTCCGGAATAGAGTGGTAATCAACAAGTTTTAGTGCTTGGGCTTTTCATTTTGCTTCTTCTTCTGTCTAAAAATAGGATGTGGATGTGGCAATCGTCAAGGCAACCAATCATGTGGAGAATCCACCAAAAGAGAGACACGTCCGAAGTGAGATTTTCCTTTTTCAATTCTTGTTGTAAGATCCAATAGTTTATGTGTTGTACACTTTTTTTTCTGAAGGGTAATTGGTTCAAGGGTTTTACTATATATGAAGGTCTGAGAATTTGTTTTGCTAAGTGCTGGAATTGAGTGTCCAAATAGGTTTTCTTTTTTAGCACAACTTCGTTCCTAAATGGGAAACATATGAGTCTTTGGTCTTGGTATTGTTGGAGATCTCTATTGTAAAGTTCACTTCCAGGGATGAATTTGGGCGCTTTGTTTAAATTATTTAGTGGGAATGGTAACGAGAATCACTTTTCCCTTTACGCCTTCATAATAAAAGGAATATGTTGGAAGAATGGTTGTCCCAATGTTGGAATTAATGGTTTAAAAAATGATTGTTGGTTGATGAATAGTGAAATGATTATAGGAGGGGAGGTAGTTAATTGAATCGTATTACCATTTAGGAGTTTAGAGCCCAGTGCTCGCTTGGTATCTAGAAGATAAATGTCTATTAGTATTCTGACTTTGTCTTGAGCTATATATATATATATATTTTTAGTCTAACTTGTTGAAATGCACCTTTGCTGCTTGCAGAAATTATGGTTGCTACATCAGCAGTGCGGCCCCAGGTAGATGTTGCATACTGCATACATGCTCTTGCGAGACGACTGGCAAAGACACACAACTGGATGGTACGGATTGTGATGTAATGATGCTTCACTTTAATGCTCATTCTATGTACCATTCTTTGATTTGACTGCAACTATTTTCAAACCGATCTTACTAAGGACTTAATTTTTTATCATGATATTTTGTTATGTTTCTATATCGATGAGTTTTTGGATGACTCTTCAGATCGTGTTCCTCTGTCTGCTATTTCACTATCAATGTCTTTTCTGTAATTACCCCCACCCCCACTCAGGGTGTTTGTGCGTAGCGGCCAGCATTTTATCAGATATATCTATAGTTTATGCAGTGTCATCTTTTGGTTTGCTAGTTCTCAATTTTTCTTCGATATGTGCAATATTTTTGGAATTCAGCATTTTGGATTAGTATTATTTATTTCCCTGGAAGATCTTTGTTTACCTATTTAGTTTCAGTTTTTGTTGAGAAATATTGATCATCACCAAGGGATGAATTGAACCCCCCAATGGGATATGTCTATCATGGTTTCCCTCCTATGTCTCGACAGGTTGCGTTAAAGACACTAATAGTCGTTCATAGAACTCTAAGAGAAGGCGATCCCATATTTAAAAGGAACTCTTGAACTTCCAACAGAGGGGCCGCATACTCCAAATGTCTAATTTCAAGGATGATTCAAGCCCCATTGGTAAGTAGTAGATGTTTTTGTTAAGTTGATCTGGTATTTTATCTTCCTGAAATTACCACTCAAACGTTACAAATATATAAATAAAGCGTAAAGCAAGAAAACAACAGCCATTACAACCTAAAATAATGGATAGTTGTACTCTTTAGCAGCTTGGGATTGCTCTGCTTGGGTAAGGACCTATGCACTGTTTTTGGAAGAACGCCTAGAATGCTTTAGGATTCTTAGATACGACATTGAAGTTGAACGACTTCCTAGACCTGCACAAGGACAAGATAAGGTATTTTTTTTAGTTTAATGTTTACTCAAGTCTCATCTGAAGGTTTGGTCGTGTGAAAACCAGTGCGAATGTGTTGGTCAATTTAATGTCTTATTTAAGTTATATATACCCAAACTAAATGGTAATTGTGTTTATTACTTTACGAATTGAGAGATTTCTCTTGTTTCATATGTTGGTCTCAGGGTTACAGTAGAACTAGGGACTTGAACAGTGAAGAACTTTTAGATCAGTTGCCTGCTCTGCAGCAGCTACTATATCGTCTTATTAGATGTCGGGTAATCTCTTGGTCATAATAATAAATAACTATTATATCTTTTGGTACGACTATTCTGGTTTTGGACCAAGTGTTCATGTTGTAATTTGTTTCAATTATGGGTGGTTTTGCAGCCAGAAGGAGCAGCTGTGGGAAACTACCTTATTCAGTATTCCCTTGCTTTGGTGTGTAATTTCCCACTTCACTTTTCATTATCATACTGCATTTAATCTTAATGAATTAAAAAAATATGGTATATTGAATACGAAGTGATCTGAATGTGAAGTTGGGGAGGGATTAATTGGGTGCAGGGAAGGGTAGGTATTTGATCGTATAGCCCTTTTGTGCTCTCCTCTATGAAGAAGAGAAGGCAACATCGATCATGATTTTTTACAAATTTTTTTATTTTAGTTCCTTGTAGCTTTAGTGTGTTAGAATATTTTGAGTAGGACTTGATCTTTTGAGACTTCACTTGTGAATGTTTTAGGTGCTCAAAGAGAGTTTCAAAATATATTGCGCCATAAATGACGGGATAATCAATCTTGTTGACAAGGTAGAATGATTATAAATTATGATGTTCAATTTTATTTTTTTAATTGATACATGATTTTAAGAAATTTTCCACGTCATTGAATTTGCCTTCAGTTTTTTGAGATGCCAAGGCATGAAGCCATCAAATCCCTGGATATTTATAGAAGAGCTGGGCAACAATTAGGTTCTTGCTCTGAAGAACTGAGTATTCTTTTTTTTTTCTTTTCGCTTTGGGATTTTTATGCAAACATTGCTAAATAATACTTTAATGGAGTTAGATTTGCTTTCTGCTCTGTCATTATCATGGTTATGCTCTTATTTCAGGCTGCTAGTCTTTCTGATTTTTATGAAATTTGTAAAGGACTCGAACTCGCTAGAAATTTCCAATTCCCTGTGTTAAGAGAGATAAGTACTCTGTATAAGCTTTTGTTCTTCACTTTTTAGATTTCTTTTTGCTAAAATATTTTTGGATGTTGGTTGCTTCCCAGCCTCCACAGTCGTTTCTCGTAACCATGGAAGAGTATATAAGAGAAGCTCCCAGGATGGTTTCCGTTCCAACAGCCTTGGTTAGTGTTCTTAACCCTTTCCTATGCAAATTTCCAACACTTTGATATGAAGAATATTGTTGTTTTGTACTCTATTAGGAATACCCAGAAAGACTGATGCTGACATATAAGCAAGAAGACCTTCCTTCAGCATCTGAAGATAAAATAGTGTTAGAGGAGGGAGCCGGAGCAGCACCACCGTCCAATGAAGCTCCCGTCTCGACTGCTGAGGTTGCAATTACTACACCTCCACCGAGCTTATTGGATACAGATGATCTACTGGTTAGTTTCTAAATGCATGTTGTTCTTGTGTACATGTTATTTGGGCAGGACGTTCGCTTATTAATTTATGAATAACACTTGGGTGCACCAGCTAGTGACAACCAAGGATGAAAATATTCCGAAATTTACACAATATATCAATTTTTCGTGGTCACCGATATCGATATTGGAATAACGATATTTCCATAATATCCGTAAAAAATCGATACAATCGTTATATAAGATCAATTTCGATAATTTTTTTGTGCAAATTGAACATATCGCTAAAATATCGAAAAAAAATCGTTAAGTATCGAAAAAATATCGAGAAAATATCCATAATTTTGATAAATATCACAAATCTAAAATTTGGTCAAATTCTATTCTAAATTTTATACATTAAAAGTTTGTTATTAAATTTTCATAATTTTTTAAATTTACCGATATCGATATACGATATCGATATATTCATCGATATTTCTACAAATCTAAGGTCTCGATATATCCTTGGATACCGATATTTTTAACTAATATTGTTCATTGAAAACAACTACTCCCTCCGCCCCCTATTAAACTTCACATGTAGATGGACACACTTTTAAAAAAAAGTGGTTTCTTAAGGGTTTTGTTTGAATATAAAATGATGTTGTGGGGGGGGGGGTGTTATTTCCATTTTAGGGGTGTGAAGATTATTGTGGGACGGAGGGAGTATTATTGTTACAGACTTGAGTGAAAACTAATACTGGCCAACTAATATCTTTTAGTAGAATAACTTATACTATTTGGAAATGCACTTGAGTTGCACAGGCAACTGGTGCATATAAGTATGTGTCTTAATTTTATTCATTCTTGTGAATCAAAATTACTCCAGGGGTTGAATGTGACAACACAACATGCATCTGTCATTGAGGAAAGCAATGCATTGGCTCTAGCTATTGTTCCATCTGGTCAGAATTCCATTTCTCTGCTGCATGACAATTTTTTTTTTTAATCATCTTTTTTATGGTGTTATTATCTTATGCATGCTTCAGGCAGCACTCCGGTTGAATCCGATGTTTCTCAAGCAAGAGGTTTTGATCCTACTGGATGGGAACTTGCCCTGGTTACAGCTCCTAGCACCAACTTATCAACAGTTTAGGAAAGGTAATTGGTACGTACTTGTGCTACCTTAAAGAATCTTGAATGCCTTTCTGCTAGCCCATTCCTCTATGTAGTTTATGTTTAGCCATGTGCAATATGATTTTTGTGATCTCTTTAGTTGGTATGTTCGTGTTCAGAGTGCACATTTTTTACTCTGTGTGTAGTGTTTATTTTTTTTGAGGAACTAAGAGCTTGTTTGACTAAGTTTATTTGAAACATCTTATAAGCTCTAATATCTTATAAGTTATTTTAAAAGCTTATAAGATGTAATTTTTAAGTAGTTTATAAGTTGCTAAAGTGTTTGACTAATACAACTTATAAGATTTTTGGTAATTTATAATAAAAAAATTTAAATTTAAATTTTAATATAAAATAATATTTTTTTTATGTCGAGATAGAGGTGGATGAGGGCAGGGGAGGGGTGAGGTGGTTCCAGGGTGGTTGGGGATGAAAATAAGTTGGGAAATCCCAACTTATTTTTTTTAAAGTTTATAAGTTAGGAACTTATTTTATGATCTTATAAGCTGTTAAACATCTTATTTTGCTAAACACATTGATAGTGTTTATAAGCTCTTAAACAACTTATAAATTGTTTTAAAGAGTTTATAAGTCAAGTTAAACACCCTCTAAGATGCAAGTGTGACGAACTTGGTTTGTGGGTGATTGAATGGCAGGCGGGTGGACTGGATTCACTTACCCTCGACAGTTTATATGATGAAGGGGCGTATAGAGCATCCCAGCGGCCAGTATACGGAGCACCTGCTCCTCCTAATCCATTTGAAGTTACCGATCCATTTGCTATGTCTAATTCTAATTCGGTTCCCATGCCTCAAAATCAAAACAATCCATTTGACCAGTTTCAGCCTGTTTACCCACAACAACAGCATTTCCTGATGGGCCCACCGAATCCATTCTTTGACGCAGGGTTCGGAGCATTTCCCGCTGGTCAACCCCAAACAAACAATCCGTTTGGGAGTAGCCTTTTGTAATGAAAGAAAAAGTAAAATAGATGCACAGATGAATGTAATTTACTTGGCTTAGTTGATTTTGATATCATTATCATATTCAAGGTGAGAAGTGGTGGTTGAGTTTGATTCATGCACCTACTATGTTGTAAAAGCGTTTGTTCAGCCAACATTCATATTTGGTCAGATTGTTTATATGGGATTAGAGGATGTACCTACCTTCATTATCCATTTATTTTTTAGGTGTCTTCTGGAAAAACAGAAGATTGGAGTATTTTTCACTTTGTAAAATAAGAAAAGAATTGAAGTCATTGGAGGATAATTTCAAGATTGTACATAGAAAATGTTGCGCCGGTGCATTAATTATCACGTGTTGTAGGCAAGGATGAAAATATCCGGAAATTTCCCCAATATATTCTCAATATATTAATTATTTGTGGTCACCGATGTCGACATTGAAGGTAGCTATATTTTCATAATATCCGTAAAAAAATCGATAAATATAAGTATGCAAGGTCATTTAGACTATGTTTTTATGCAAATTGAGCATAATGTTGGTAAAATATTGGAAAAATCGATAAAAATCGAAAAATATCGGTAAAGTATAGAGAAATGTTGAGAAAGTATTCATAATTTTGATAAATATCACAAATGTAAAATTTGGTCTAATTCTATTGTAAATTTTATGTATTAAAAGTTTGGTATTAAATTTTTTTAATTTTTAAAATGTACCGATATCGGTATATCCATCGATATTTCTACAAATGTAAAGTCTCGATATATCCATTGATACCGATATTTTCAATCTTTGGTCGTAGGTAACCATGCATGCAAGATTTATGGGACTGAAATGAGATTCAAAATAGATATTTGGTTCAAAGAAATCACTATATAATAATAAATGTGGCCTATATAGGTTAGTATTTCCTTAAGGTCAAGTCAATTGAGAAAGATGATTTCCCCCACATAACATAATAATATTGTAATAAGACCAATTTGTTTGTGACTTTTAAAAGGTCTAATTAGTTTTTGTTTGTTTTCACATGTGTTTACAAGTTAAATGAGGTCAATGCGGCCGGCTGTCTCTTTTGGAATTTTCTGTTTTTCTTGGGTAACATAATCAATTTGGATTACGCGTTGTTACAATACAATTCCAATTTCAATTGCATTGATGAGATGGTAGAATTAATGAGATGAGCAACAAGTCCAAAAGAAGCTTTCTCAAAAACCTCATCAACCCATTCGCATCCAAACCAAGTAAAGGTAAGGTAGTCGATTCTCTTATTTCCAATTCTCATCATCATCATCATCATCATCATATTAATTTATAAAATTAATTAAGGTGAAGACGAAGTGGATTTGGAGAAACTGGCCGCACAAGAACAAAAGGAGTTCTGTTTTGAGACCCTTGTTAAAGCAACCGCCCATTTTAATCCCAGTAACAAGCTTGGGGAGGGGGGTTTTGGTCCAGTATTCAAGGTAATTATATTATTATCTAGTGTATGTATGTATGTGTAAATTAGGGGTTGGGTGCTGATGAAATTGGATTGGGATTTGAAGGGGAAATTAGATGATGGGCGAGAAATAGCAGTGAAGAAATTGTCGCAGAATTCATCACAGGGGAAGAAAGAGTTTGAGAGCGAGTCAAAGCTGCTGGCGCGCGTGCAGCATAGAAATGTGGTGAATTTGTTGGGATATTGTGTGCACGGCCCCGAAAAGCTGCTTGTTTATCAATATATCACCAATCAGAGCCTTGACAAGATTCTATTCAGTAACTAATTCCAACCCATTTTTTTTAAAGGTGAATTTGGTTAATAAATGAATCGTTGAAAAATATTAGTTGTTTTTATTAAAGAGTATTAATTGTTTTCATTGAAGAGTATTACTTCCTCCGTCCAACTATAATATTTTTGTTGATTTGTTTAAGAAAGTGTATTGTAATACCCCGTCCCGTTTTATACCCTTTATTTTCCTAGAACCCTTATTTTATATTTATTATCTTTGTTTCTTTTTATTTTATTATTTTGTGTGCTTTTGTGTAATTTAAATATATACCCTTTTTACAAATTCCTAAATTCGTAGAAAGAATCGAACCTTTCAAACGAATAAAGGACTACGAGAAATTAAATATTCAAGTTTGAAATTAGGATTTCGATCCGTATAAATTATTGAGAATAATTCAAATACAATAAAATATTATTCGAATTTTAAAACTGTATTAATTCTCAATTCGGGATTAATCTCGTGAACCAAACTATCCCTAAACCGTATCAAGTGGGAACGAAAATATCAGAATTAAAGGGGGTTAAATTCTGGTCACATAATATACTTTCCTTTTTGAATTAATTTTAATTAGAAGATTAAATCTCATCCACATATTATTTCCATCCTTTAAAATTAATTAATAAAGAAATTAATTTCCAAATCAATTATCATTCTCTTTGCTCTCAAACTAAGAAAACGCGTACATCATTTCTTCCTCTTCATTTTTTTCCAATTTTGCTCTCATCTCTCTTCTCTCGTCTATCTCCTCTCGCCTCTTCTTTATTTCCGACGGACGACCGTCGTGCTCCGCCTCTAGCCGCACGCCGTCTTCCTCCTTCCGGCGAAGCAGCACCGTCGCGCCTCCTCCAGACGCAGGTCGCGACGCCTCTCTGTCCCGCGGCCCAGCGACGACCGCCGCCTTGCGTCGCGCCACCAGTCGTGACGCGATGCCACCGCCGAAGTTTCGTCGCCGCCGTGCACGCCACGCCGCGACCCAGCGCCTCCTCCTCCGTCGAAGCTGGAGCGCCGCTGTCCTCTTCCTTCCGGCGAACGAAGCTCGCCGTCGCCTCCTCCTTCCCACCGCTCAGCGCTGCCGCATCGACGGCCACCGCTCCGCCCAGCCGCGCCGCCGTAGCCGCCGCCGCTACCGAAGCCTCCTCCTCTCCTCTTCGATCGGAACAGCCGAAGCTCCGCCTCTTTTTCCTTTTCCGGTAATTGAAAACCCCCTTTCAATTTCTATTCTTTAAAGCTCAATTTCAATTTTGAGTAATTTGATTTGTACCGATTAAACTCGATTTCTAACCGAAGCCTTTTATCGTTCAATTTTCCGATTGATTTGACGCCGTTGAACCGGTTGATGTTGCCGAATTTCTAGAAATCCCAACCGACGCCGTTAGGCCGTTCGATTCATTTTTCCGAATTCCCGAACGACGCCGTTAGGCTGCCCGATTTGGGACTCGTAAGATTGCTAGTCTTTTCTCTTTAATTTCCGTAGTGTTTGAGATAGGAATTGATCACTTTTAGTCCCCCTGTTGAGACTTTGTAAATTTAAGAACTTTTGTTTTGTTTTGAATTTGAAACTTGTAGATGGACTGTTGGTATTTTGTTGTTTGGTATTATTGAATTAAGCTGTTTAGTACTCTTGGGTTAGATGTTTAGTATTATTAGTTTAGTTAGATGGTATTATTGAATGAATGAAATTAGTTTGTTTTAGTGTTAATTGAGTTTTTGGAGACAAAGGGAAACTCGTCTTCCCCTTGTGCGACTGTTAGAAAATTAAAAACGAAAAGATAAGTCGTTTTATATTCAAAATTTAGTAAACAAATGAAAAAGGTAGAAATTAGTATTATTCTTTTGTTTAGAAAGTGTCACTAATCAATTTTTAAAAGTGTTACTAATATTAGAAAAGAAAAGTACTTTTTATAAACTTCTTAGAAAGTCTAAGTTTATTAATAAGATTAATAAAGAGTTTTATTTATAAAATATGATTTATTTATATTCAAGAATCCTTTTAAAAATGAGGAATAGAATTCTTAAGAAAGAAAAACCTTTTCTTTAATTTTATTAATATTTTTCTAAGTAAATTCTTATTTTTCTAAATAATTCCAAGGTTAATAATTATATTATTTCCTTAAAGGGCCTTTATTAAGGACACCCCTAAATTCAGTAAATACACCCCCCTGTTACACCACAGAAATCAGTAAATACACCGTCCTGTTACACCACTGCTTTCAGTAAATACACCCCCCTGTTACACTACTGAATCAGTAAATACATCCCCCTGTTACACTACTGCTTTTAGTAAATACACCCCCCTAATACACCTCCTCTTAAAAGGGGTGTACTTATCAAAAGATTGTTTTTGTAGTAATTGAAATAGTCATACCACAAGTATACTAGTAAATACACTCACCCAATACACTCACCTTTCTAGAAGTAGTGTATTTACCAAAATAGGGTGTGACCCTTAAGCAAGTCCTTTTGAGTTTATAAGACCACAACTTTCTCGATTCTCGTAACGCAAACTCTCAAGTTTTCCTAAACGTTTTCAAAGGTCAACTTTTAATTAAATATCTTCCTACTAGGATTCGGTACTAGTTGGAACGCACACGAGGTTTTCGACCATCTGTTCGCACATCATTCCCGGGACTCGAAACAATCAGGTGGGTGATGATCTGTTGATTGATCTGCTATTAATAACGTCGTGCCGGTATTTTCTGAACTCGAATAAATCAAATCAAAAGTATCTAATCCAACATAATTGTAACACCTATCTATATAACTGTTTGGATTATGTGATATAACTACATATGTTATATATTAGCCTGTTGTTTTGTGAATCGATCACCACTGCATGAGTAAACACCTTACGTGAGCATGAATCTGTTCAGTTGTCAGTCAAGTATTTTCTCAGTAAAGTTGTTGTATCAGTTTTATGGAAAATCAGTAAGTACGGAGTTGTGATTTAGGTATTATTTTCCGGCCTCCGGGGACAGCTGTCGTTGGACGCCCTCGGAATCAAGGTCGTTGATTATTTTTCCGGCCTCCGGGGACAGCTGTCGTTTGACGCCCTCGGAATCAAGGTCGTTGATTATTTTCCGGTCTCCGGGGACAGCTGTCGTTGGACGCCCTCGGAATCAAGGCTGTTGATGGTTGGAGTTGAAAAGGATAACTATGATGGAAGGGGAATGGTTGTACGTTTATGGTTTGATAGTTGTGATAATACGTGATATGACTTTGGGCTTTGCCCTAATGTGATCCAACTTGTGCTATTTCAATTATATCATGCGAAATGTGCTTAATTACCGTTTAAATCTTTATAATCTTTTATATACGTCAAAATAAAATAAACCTTTATCAATGAGTATAACTTAATATATTTCGGATTTACCGATCCCATGATGTTGCAAATCACCCATATGTGAGAATTCAATTCTCACGCCCCATTTTCCTAACCCCTTGCAGATTACAATTTCGTGGAGCAAGGACAGTAATAGAGACGACACAGAGTTCCCCACTTAAACAAAACATTCCATTAATACTATGCCTTATGTACACATATATGTGTGAGAGATACATATTGAAATTATTCTATTCATTTCTTCCGCTGCATAAAAACTCATCATCTCTCATTTCCGTTATATTTCCTTCAAAAATTTTATGTTTCGGACTTTTTATCACAATAACACTTCGAATTCGATATAATTAATATATATTGAATTTCGGGGGCGTTACATGTATTGTTTATATAGTGGGTCATATGTTAAATTTTGTGTAAAGTAGTAAAAAGTTGTGAAAAAGTAAAGAGAAGTTGTTTAAGAAAGTATTTGCTTATTATATATGAAGTGTTATTTTTTTTTTATGGAATATGAAACTTATAGTGGGACGGAGGGAGTAGTTGTTTTCGCTAAAGAGTCTTAGTTTGTTTTCAGTAAACAATTAATACTCTTCAGTGAAATCAACTAATACCTTTCAATGAAAATAACTAATACTTTTTAATGAAACAACTAATACCCTTCAATTCATATATGAACCATAATTGCTAAATACTTTGTCTTCTTTTTATATCTACAAATTTTAAAAAACTCAAATGATATGAATTAATTTAAAGTGGGGATGCAGAATCTAATAAACTACAAATACTGGATTGGAAGAAAAGGTATAATGTGATCACGGGAGTTGCAAAGGGGTTGCTTTACCTTCATCAAGAGGCTCACTGCCGCATTATACATCGGGACATCAAAGCTAGCAACATCCTACTTGACGATAATTGGGCTCCCAAGATTGCTGATTTGCCTCTATCCCGAAGATCAAACACATGTCAACACCCGCATAGCTGGTACCAAGTATGCCATTCCGCACATGAGTATGTAGTATTGAGTGAAATTGGTTCATATATGAAACATTGAAGGGTATTAGTTGTTTTCACTAAAGAGTATTAATTGTTTATACTGAACAATATTAGTTGTTTTTATGGAAGAATCTTAGTTTGTTTTAAGTAAATAACTATAATACACTTCAGTGTAAACAACTAATACCCTTTAGTGAAAACAACTAATACCCTTCAATAATTTATGTATAAACCATTTTCCCTCTATACTTTGTCTCCGCACATATATATATATATATATGCATGTCTCTCATTCTGCTAATTCCCAATATGTGGGCAGTGGATACATGGCACCCGAATACCTGATGCATGGCCATCTTTCGGAGAAAACAGACGTGTTTAGCTTTGGGGTTGTGGTTCTGGAGCTGATAACCGGAGAGAAAAATTCTAAATTTAACCAAGATCCTGAGTCTCGAAACCTGCTTGAATGGGTAAGCTAGTATTAATATCTGTTGTGGTTGAAGACATGGTTCATTTCCAAGTAATTAATGTTATAATCTGCAGGCTTACAAGCTTTACAAGAAACAACGGAGTTTGGAAATAGTTGATCCAACGATAGCGTCTTCATCAGAGCAAATAGGAACATGCATACTGTAATACCCTAGGTTTTCATGATCCTATCTGCTTTACTAAGTACTTCATAATTCTATATGCATCTATGTGACGCATTTACATTCAAATTTATGCAAATGCATGTTTATGTGTTTTAATTACTCGATAGTTACAATTACTGCATTATTTGCTCAATACATGCTTATTCTCGAGACTTTATAATTTTTATATGTTCTTTATTTTATGTCTTAAATAATTTGATATGGAAATTAATATAGTCCTTAAGTCTAGTATTTTATTTTACACGTTATAAGTTGAAAAATGAACGTTTCTTCAAGAAACGAATTACGTATCGATTGCTCGATATATTTTTATGATTAGTATATAGACTTTATAATTATTTAGAGCCTTAGAAGAATTTTAATTTTATTTTATAAGATAGTATAAGTAATTCTATGCATAATGTACCTTAAAAGCATTAAAAAAATTAGAAAATCATAATTTCTTTTATTTTTTATTTATCAAATTCAAAGCCTACATGTGTCTTAATTACAAGACACAAAATTTCTCTTGAAACTTCATAAAAATTTCGAAATTTATAGAAGCATTAGGAAAAGTAATGAAACTTCAAGATTCAAAGTCAAAATTAGAAGAAAAAAAAAGTTAAATTTTGCTACTACTTATAAATTGCCATGTGTTTATTATTGTAACTTGCAAGAATACTCCATAATCTTCCTAAATCTTCTTCAAGGTCGGTTCTAAGGACTTGGAGTAGTCTCCAAGTATTTCTCCTCCTATAAATACAAGAACAAGCATGCATAAATAGGTATAAGCTTAAAGAAAGAAAATTAGAACAAATACTACACTTATACTTAGATTTTGCAAAGGAAGGAGAAGAAATTTCTTGTAGCAACCTATCTCTAAGTAAGCTTATCTTCTTGAGTGAGTAATTATTTAAGTGGTAGTATGAAGTTTATGCATGATATGTGAATTAAATGATGGGAAAATGAGTTTTTGATGGGTAATTTGCATGTTATCCATGTTTTACTTCATGTTTGAATGTATAATTCAATTTCTTCATGAGTTATGACCAAAATCATGTTTATTATTTGATTATATATGCTTTAGAAGTAGAAATCATGAAATTATGTGGTTTAAAGTGAGTTTAAGATGTTATGTTCTTCATATATGCATGAAAACCGAAAATCTGGACAACTTGTGAAGGAATTTCGTTTTTGATCCAAATTTTCGATGGAAAATTCTGAAATTTTTATATGTAAAAATAGACTTGTGAAGGAACTTATGTTTAAAATTTCATAATTTTTGGACTGGTATTCAATTCGTGGTAATTTTTCGAAATAGAGCTAGGGTTTTGGACGAAAATACAGGAACATTAGAAGTTTGCTATGATCTGAGAATAATCGGTTAGTTTTTTATAGAAAACCAAAGTATTTTGATAAATTAAATGAAGTTTGGAGTTCATGGTTAAAATTTCATGAGTATTGGACATGTGGTTGATTTATGGTGAATTTTTGAAGTTAAGTGACCAGAATCTGTTACTGTGTGTTCATTATGAAATATTTGATTTTTGGTAAAGTGTTTGAGAAATCTGGAAATATGGTGATAAACTTTATTGAGTTGGTAATATACTGTTAAAATTTCGTAATTTTTGGACTTATGGATAATTTAATATGAATTTTCAAAGTTAGGCGTGTAATCTGCCAAAATTGAATTTTGTGTGAAAGGTTCAAAATGGTCCGATTACATTTTTACAGTCGATATTTATTTATAACTTGCTATTTGATGATTTTATACACTTAATTGATATTTGTGTGTTAGTATACAATATTTGAATATGTATTGAAATTGAATTCAAGTCTTACAATTTACAAAAGTGAAGGGATAAGTAACAATATTTTTATTTTAAAAATTTTACTTGTAGGTACAAACCTGCAAGGTGGGGAATCACTTCGCTCTTCACCGAGTGTTCTATTATTATTTAATTGCACTTATTAAATGTTGAATGTTAAATATTTTGAGTCTGGCCCGCTATCGACTGGCCCCTGAGATAGTCCAACACTATGTTGGCAAATGAGATAGTCCGGTCGTTCCGGCACCACGGGTTGGTCACGCCACCCAAGCATATACCCGGTGAAACTCCGGGGGCTCACATATTATAGACAATTGATGTTTAGTTTGTGCAATTAACAAGAGATTTCCCACTAAGTGTTTACAAACACTTATCCCTTCCACTTTAAATTTTTACAGATGCTGTAGATCCGAATGTGGGCGAATGAACTCGGCAGGCTGTGAAGTTTTCTTAAAGACTTTATGTTTTCAAGAATAATATTTTTAAATTTTGGCTTGTATCTTAAATTACGATCATACTTATTTACTACTTCCGTTGTGTAAATGTGTGGCGTGTGTATATTTTAATACAAAGTACTATTTTAGTAACGTTCCTACTTGTGCCACATCATATTTTCCGTACTATTTTAAGTGGGGGCGTTACAGGTGGTATCAGAGCAGGTTCGCCTGCTAAAGTATTTTAAAAAAAGAGTGTGTTTTAAAATTTTAAAAAGGAAACAGCCACACCGAGATCATTCTCCACGACGGGATCAGGTAAATATTTTATATGTGCTTAAATTATGTTATTTATTTGAAAGTGTGATTGATTATTTGAAAGTTTGTATAGTTATTGCATTGCATTGTTGTTTGAATAGAATTATGAATCGTAGAGGAAACCAAAATAACTCAGGTATGAGCGAGGATCTAACTTCCGTCTTAAGGGGGTTAGCTCAGCAACTAAATCACCAAAGCCAATCGTCCCAAACACCTGTATCCTCAACCCAAAACCATGAAATTGTTAGCCAATTTAAGAAGTTTAGACCCTCAACACTTACCAGAAGGGAAAACCCTATGGAAGTAGAAAACTGGATTCGGAGCTTGGAGAAGATATTCGCTTACCTTAAGTGCACCGATGAGCAGAAAGTTTCTTGCGCTATATTTCAGCTGACTGAGGATGCAGATTATTGGTGGGAAGCTCACTGTAGGACAATGACTGAAGAAGAACGAACTACAGTTACTTGGGAGAAATTCGTAGAAGCAGTGGTTAAGAATTACATACCACAGTCATTCTTAGATCAGAAAGAGACCGAATTTCTACAGTTGAAGCAGGGAAATCTGACAGTACAGGAATATGAAAGAAAGTTTAATCAATTGGGAAGATATGTTTCTCATTTGATTAATACTGATGAAAGAAAAGCAAAAAGATTTATGCAGAATTTACGATCGGCAATCAGTATTATCTTAGCGGCACAAGATATTAAGTCTTATACCTCGGCATTCGAGAAAGCTCAGATGATAGCAGCATATATGAAATCAGAGGACGTAAGAACGCCAGAATCACAACAAAACAAAAGGAAGTGGATTGGTACGAACCAAGGAAGAAATTCTAAGCAAGTTAAAAGGACAGAAATAGTGCCACAACAGAGGCCACCTAAGTGCAGAAATTGTGGGAAGGAACACCTTGGACAATGCCTGAAAGGAACAGGGGTATGTTATAAGTGCAAAGAACCTGGACATCTTATAACTAATTGTCCAAAGCTGAAGGGACAACAGAAGATAGCACCTGCTCGAGTGTTTGCTATAACTCAGCAAGAGGCAACAGCAAATCCAGAAGTGATGGCAGGTATGTTCAAAATATTCCAAATACCTATTTTCACATTATTCGATACTGGTGCTACGCATTCATTCATCTCTAGAAAGATGTTTGAACAAATTGAGACCGCCCATATTATGATAGAAGAAGATTTCCTAGAAGTAAACATTCCCTCTGGTAGTACGACACAATCCTTAGGACGGTGTAGGAATGTGAAGATTGATTTTGAGCATGCAATACTCCCGGCAGATCTACATATAATAGAAATGAAGGATTTTGATGTTATCTTGGGAATGGACTGGCTTATAGCAAATCATGCTCTCATCAAGTGTCAAGAAAAAGAAATATCAGTACGGAGATCAAATGATGAGAACATTACACTATATGGTGCTAGAATTGGAACTATACCTGGGGTAATTTCAGCAGTAAAGGCTCGGAAAATTTTAAGGAAAGGAGAATGTACAACATTTCTAGTAAATGTTGTAGCAACAAAGTCTGATGGTCCAACATTGGACGATATGCCGGTAGTATGTGAATACAAGGATGTATTCCCAGATGATTTGCCAGGACTACCCCTAGATCGTCAGTTAGAATTTACTATTGATTTAATTCCCGGAGCAGCGCCTATTTCAAAAGCACCTTACAGAATGGCACCAAAAGAATTGCAAGAATTGAAGGTGCAACTGCAAGAATTACTGGATAAGGGTTTTATTCGACCAAGTGTGTCACCCTGGGGAGCACCGGTATTATTTGTGAAAAAGAAAGATGGTTCATTAAGAATGTGCATCGACTACCGAGAATTGAATAAGCTTACCATCAAGAACAAATACCCTCTTCCCAGAATTGAAGATCTGTTCGATCAATTAAAAGGAGCTAGTGTGTTTTCAAAGATTGATTTGAGATCGGGGTATCATCAAGTGAAAATAAAGGAAAGCGATATTCCGAAGACAGCTTTCAGGACTCGATATGGTCATTATGAGTTCGTGGTGCTACCATTTGGACTCAGTAATGCACCAGCTATTTTTATGGATTTGATGAATCGAGTATTTCATCAATATCTGGATCAATTTGTGATCGTTTTCATTGATGATATTCTGGTGTATTCGAGGAATCAAGAGCAGCATGCGGAACATCTTCGGAATACACTAGAAATCCTGAGAAAAGAAAAATTGTATGCTAAATTCAAGAAATGTGAATTTTGGCTGGATAAAGTGGTATTTCTTGGACATACGGTTTCAGCCCTGGGAATAGAAGTTGACCCAACAAAGGTAGAAGCTGTAAACCAATGGAAGACACCAACTAATGTAAACGAAGTCAGGAGTTTTCTTGGTTTAGCCGGGTATTATCGAAGATTCATTGAAGGGTTTGCTCGGATTGCAAAACCTTTGACTCAGTTGACTCGGAAAGAAACAAAGTTTGAATGGACAGAAGAATGTGAAAGGAGTTTTCAAAAACTAAAGCAAAGATTAACAACGGCCCCAGTTCTTACAATTCCTGAAGGTACAGAAGGATTTATTGTGTACAGTGATGCTTCTAAACAAGGCTTGGGATGTGTACTTATGCAAAACGGGAAAGTAGTAGCATACGCATCAACACAATTAAAACCACATGAGCAGAACTATCCTACGCATGATTTAGAGCTAGCAGCAGTTGTGCATGCACTCAAGATTTGGAGACATTACTTGTATGGAAGTAAATATCAGATCTACACAGATCATGAGAGTTTGAAGTATATCTTCGAACAGAAGGAATTAAACATGAGGCAAAGGAGATGGTTGGAGTTGGTGAAAGATTATGATTGCGAGATATTATACCATCCGGGAAAGGCAAATGTAGTAGCAGATACCTTAAGTCGCAAGGGAAAGATCAATGCTTTGGTTGTGAAACCAACACTGAAGGAAAGAATAGCAAAAGCCCAATATGAAGATGCATTCTTAGAGAAGATAAAGCAAAAGATCAAGGAAGGTAAAGCAAAGGAGTTTTCAGTATGTGAGGATGGTACATTGTTATGTCAAGGAAGAATATGTGTCCCAGATAAAGAAGAATTCAAGAAGGAAATATTGGAAGAAGCACATTCTACACCATATACAGTTCATCCCGGAGGAACGAAAATGTACCAAGAATTAAAGAAGTTGTTCTGGTGGAAAAATATGAAGAGGGATATTGGAAATTTCGTACAGAAATGTTTGACATGTCAGCAGGTAAAAGCTGAACATCAAAGACCATCGGGATTGCTGAGGCCACTTGAGATTCCTGAATGGAAATGGGAACACATTACGATGGATTTTGTGGTAGGATTGCCCAAGTCAATACAAGGAAACGAAGCTATTTGGGTAATTGTTGACAGATTGACCAAGACGACACATTTTCTACCAATGAAGATGACGTTCACATTGGATAAATTGGCTTAGATTTATATTAAGGAAATTGTCCGATTATATGGAGTTCCAATTTCTATTGTGTCAGATAGAGATCCGCGATTTACATCAAGATTCTGGTACAGTCTTCAAGAAGTTTTGGGTACTAAGTTGGAATTCAATACAGCTTTTCATCCTCAAACAGATGGTCAATCGGAAAGAACAATTCAAACTTTGGAAGATATGTTGAGAGCTTGTATCATCGATTTTGGAGGAAGTTGGGAAAGGTACATACCTTTAGTGGAATTTACCTACAACAATAGTTATCAAGCTACGATTGAAATGGCACCGTACGAAGCATTGTACGGAAGGAAGTGCAGATCTCCACTATGCTGGGATGAAATTGGAGAAAAGAAATTGTTAGGACCGGAATTGGTGGAAGAAACTAACAAAGTAGTAAAGAAAATTAAAGAGAAGATGCAAGCGGCTCAAGATCGACAGAAAATGTATGCGGATAGGCGAAGGAAAGAATTAAGTTTTGAGATTGGAGACAAGGTATTCTTGAAGGTATCTCCAATAAAAGGAATTTTCCGCTTCGGAAAAAGAGGAAAGTTGAAGCCCAGATATATTGGACCTTATGAGATATTGGAAAGAGTTGGAGATTTGGCTTATAGGCTAGCGCTACCACCATCCTTGGCAGGATTACACAATGTATTCCATATCTCGATGCTCCGAAAGTATGTACCCGACCCTACCCATATAGTAAACCAATCTGAATTAGAACTGGATACCGACTTAACCTATGAGGAGATTCCCACAGCCATACTTGATAGAAAGCTTCATAGATTAAGAAATAGAGATATTCATATGGTTAAGGTTCAGTGGAATAGACATGGGGTAGAAGAAGCTACATGGGAGCGAGAGGATGAAATCTTAGCAAAGTACCCCTACCTCAATATCCACGGTAACACTTGAAATTTCGAGGACGAAATTTATTTAAGGGGGTTAGACTGTAATACCCTAGGTTTTCATGATCCTATCTGCTTTACTAAGTACTTCATAATTCTATATGCATCTATGTGACGCATTTACATTCAAATTTATGCAAAGGCATGTTTATGTGTTTTAATTACTCAATAGTTACAAATACTGCATTATTTGCTCAATACATGCTTATTCTTGAGACTTTATAATTTTTATATGTTCTTTATTTTATGTCTTAAAGAATTTGATATGGAAATTAATATAGTCCTTAAGTCTAGTATTTTATTTTACACGTTATAAGTTGAAAAATGAACGTTTCTTCAAGAAACGAATTACGTATCGATTGCTCGATATATTTTTATGATTAGTATATAGACTTTATAATTATTTAGAGCCTTAGAAGAATTTTAATTTTATTTTATAAGATAGTATAAGTAATTCTATGCATAATGTACCTTAAAAGCATTAAAAAAATTAGAAAATCATAATTTCTTTTATTTTTTATTTATCAAATTCAAAGCCTACATGTGTCTTAATTACAAGACACAAAATTTCTCTTGAAACTTCATAAAAATTTTGAAATTTATAGAAGCATTAGGAAAAGTAATGAAACTTCAAGATTCAAAGTCAAAATTAGAAGAAAAAAAAAGTCAAATTTTGCTACTACTTATAAATTGCCATGTGTTTATTATTGTAACTTGCAAGAATACTCCATAATCTTCCTAAATCTTCTTCAAGGTCGGTTCTAAGGACTTGGAGTAGTCTCCAAGTATTTCTCCTCCTATAAATACAAGAACATGCATGCATAAATAGGTATAAGCTTAGAGAAAGAAAATTAGAACAAATACTACACTTATACTAAGATTTTGCAAAGGAAGGAGAAGAAATTTCTTGTAGCAACCTATCTCTAAGTAAGCTTTTCTTCTTGAGTGAGTAATTATTTAAGTGGTAGTATGAAGTTTATGCATGATATGTGAATTAAATGATGGGAAAATGAGTTTTTGATGGGTAATTTGCATGTTATCCATGTTTTACTTCATGTTTGAATGTATAATTCAATTTATTCATGAGTTATGACCAAAATCATGTTTATTATTTGATTATATGTGCTTTAGAAGTAGAAATCATGAAATTATGTGGTTTAAAGTGAGTTTAAGATGTTATGTTCTTCATATATGCATGAAAGCCGAAAATCTGGACAACTTGTGAAGGAATTTCGTTTTTGATCCAAATTTTCGATGGAAAATTCTGAAATTTTTATATGTGAAAATAGACTTGTGAAGGAACTTATTTTTATAATTTCATAATTTTTGGACTGGTATTCAATTCGTGGTAATTTTTCGAAGTAGAGCTAGGGTTTTGGACGAAAATACAGGAACATTAGAAGTTTGCTATGATCTGAGAATAATCGGTTAGCTTTTTATAGAAAACCAAAGTATTTTAATACATTACATCAAGTTGGGAGTTCATGGTTAAAATTTCATGAGTATTGGACATGTGGTTGATTTATGGTGAATTTTTGAAGTTAAGTGACCAGAATCTGTTACTGTGTGTTCATTACGAAATATTTGATGTTTGGTAAAGTGTTTGAGAAATCTGGAAATATGGTGATAAACTTTATTGAGTTGGTAATATACTGTTAAAATTTCGTAATTTTTGGACTTATGGATAATTTAATATGAATTTTCAAATTTAGGCGTGTAATCTGCCAAAATCTAATTTTGTGTGAAAGGTTCAAAATGGTCCGATTACATTTTTACAGTCGATATTTATTTATAACTTGCTATTTGATGATTTTATACACTTAATTGATATTTGTGTGTTAGTATACAATATTTGAATATGTATTGAAATTGAATTCAAGTCTTAAAATTTACAAAAGTGAAGGGATAAGTAACAATGTTTTTATTTTAAAAAATTTACTTGTAGGTACAAACCTGCAAGGTGGGGAATCATTTCGCTCTTCACCGAGTGTTCTATTATTATTTAATTGCACTTATTAAATGTTGAATGTTAAATATTTTGAGTTTGACCCGCTATCGACTGGCCACTGAGATAGTCCAACACTATGTTGGCAAATGAGATAGTCCAGTCGTTCCGGCACCACGGGTTGGTCACGCCACCCAAGCATATACCCGGTGAAACTCCGGGGGCTCACATATTATAGACAATTGATGTTTAGTTTGTGCAATTAACAAGAGATTTTCCACTAAGTGTTTACAAACACTTATCCCTTCCACTTTAAATTTTTACAGATGCTGTGGATCCGGACATGGGCGAATGAACTCGGCAGGCTGTGAAGTTTTCTTAAAGACTTTATGTTTTCAAGAATAATATTTTTAAATTTTGGCTTGTATCTTAAATTACGATCGTACTTATTTACTACTTCCGCTGTGTAAATGTGTGGCGTATGTATATTTTAATACAAAGTACTATTTTAGTAACGTTCCTACTTATGCCACATCATATTTTCCGTACTATTTTAAGTGGGGGCGTTACACATACAGTTGGGGTTGTTGTGTGTGCAGTCGGATCCAAAATCAAGGCCGGACATGGGTCGGGTCGTTTTGATACTTGCGAAGAAGCCAAGGCTTCTCGAAGAACCTACAAGACCCGGATATCCTGGTACCAGGTACAGGCTTCCTCGTTCAACTGCGTCAACCTCTAGATCCTCTTCTGTCCTCGTATCTACCTCATTTGGGTCCACCACCACCACATCATTTGATCCCCATCCCAAGCCTCCTACCATACAAGAATACATACCCCCACGCATTTAATAATTTTCCTCCTACATGTAAATATATATATCAGACAATAGAGATGAATGAATTCATCATTTCATTTCTTTATTTAAGCGATTGATTGAATTGAATGTGGATAACAATTTCCTCTTCTCGTTACAGTGCAGTATTTTTACATGTCTTGCTTGGAATCGCCGCTAAAATTAAGCTTGATAAGATTTATATCCTAATCCTAAACTTTATATAGCAAAACCTCTATATGCCTATGTGACATTTCTAGGAAGCCTCAAATTCAAAAATGGACCTTTCTTATTCATTCATTTATTGTAAAATCATCTCGATCGTTTATTTTTATTGTATTTGATCGTGTTCGTTCATTTATCCTACTTATTATCTATAAAATGCTACACTATATCCTTCTTTTCTTCATTCTATCATTTCTTTTCATATTGCCCTAGAGAAACAAGCCATGAAAATTCTATCATTTCTTTTCATATTGCCTTAGAGCAACAAGCCATGAAAATTCTACCATTTCTTTTCATATTGCCTTAGAGCAACAAGCCATGAAAATTCTATCATTTCTTTTCCAGTCCATTCTCATCTACAATCACCCCCTTCACATTGTTGTTGTACCGCGTAAAATTGTTTGTTTGAGGCACCGTGAGATTCTACCCGTCACCCTCATGGATCGTCCCACCATCTCCTTTGTTGATGATTCGCGGGGCAGTGGAAATTGCGTGAAGATAGAAGCATAGTTAGTTTTTGTTCGTTTGATGATGATTATTAGTTTGGGTTTCTCCCCTTTTTCTCTATTTTGTAGTTGTATATTGTAAATTTCTTTCATTCATCATGAATAAATTTTTTTTATTTTTGTTAAATTGTTTGTCATTATACGTTTCATGCATATTAATGTTATATGCATATTAATGTATCTTGCAAGGATTTTTTGCATGTGAATGTAATATGACATTTTTTCTAAATCCGTGTAAATTTATAAATAATACTATTAATTAATTTACATCTTAATAACAATGTTTCTATAAGTGATAATTGGAATGAAATTTTAATTAATTTAATTGGTTAAAATTATAAGAGTTGATTTTGTACGAGTTAATTACTTATTGTAATTATATTAAATTATCTTTCAGTTAAATAGATTCAATTTTTTAGTCTTAGATTTTAATATGCAGATGAATAATCGTGTGGCTTCTAAATTTACATTTTCATAAATTAAATTAATTCTATTTAATCTAACGTTGACTCTGTAAATTTGGTTTATTGTATCGTGTCATCTAAGATTATATTTTCATAAATTATTTTTTAGTCTTAGATTTTGATATGCAAATGAATAATCATGCCTAATTAATGCCTAATTAATGGGTCCCAAATTGAAATGAAGATCTTAAATTCAATTAAATATACAAATGAGTAAGAGTAAGTCTCTTGTGCATTTGGTGTATGATGCACTCATTCAACAGTTGATAATGTATACACTGAAAAGTTAGTCACAATCACACTGAAAAGTTAGTCTCAATTACACTAAAAAGTTTACATTGCAAATCAATTTTCAGTGTAAACTTTTCAGTGTAATTGAGACTAACTTTTTAGTATATACAGTATCAAATGTTAAGTGAGTGCACCGTGCACTTGGTGCATATGAGACTTTGCCAATGAGTAATCATGCCTAATTAATGTGTTCCGAAGTCAAATGACTAAATTAATTATTCCACTGAATTTTTTGCCACATATGCTTAGTTTAAAAAATCCTAATTGTGACTTCTAAATTTACATTTAATAAATTAGATGAATTTTATTTAATCTAACTTTGATTTTGTAAATTTGGTATATTTTTATATATTCCAAGATACTTAATTTATTTTAAAATTATATTTTAGAACGTGGGTTATTAGAATAATTAGTCAATTTGAATGGTTTCCTAATTTTAATTTAGAACGTGGCTACCTAATATATGTCTAAAGGATTAATGCCTAATTAATGTGTCCCGAAATGAAATGAAGATCTTATATTCAATTAAATATGCAAATGAATAATCATGCCTAATTAGTGTGTTCTGAAGTCAGATGAATAAATTAATTATTGCACTGAATTTTCGCCACTTATGCTTAGTTTAAAAAATCCTATTTGTGACTTCTAAATTTACATTTTCATAAATTAAATGAATTCTATTTAATCTAACTTTGACTCTGTAAATTTGGTATATTGTTATATATTCCAAGATACTTAATTTGTTTTAAAATTATATTTTAGAACGTGGGTTATTAGAATAATTGGTCAATTTGAATGGTTTTCTAATTATCTATACTATATTAAAAAGTGACAATGCAATGAGAAATATTTTTGGACAATAATGCCCTCTACTTTTTTTTACCCCGTCATTTCAGCCCCTTACCATTTTCTGTTTCAAAATTAGATCACCCCACAAATTCTCCTCCCAACCCCCCGCCTTCCCCAGTACCTCCAAACAAACGACACCATTCGATCTCGGAAGTCAAACGACTGCCGCCGCCACGCTACTCCATCCTGAATCTTACTGCGCTTCCCCAATTTCGATTTATACTATTCATTTTTTTATCACTCCCTGCCTTCTTCTAATCCACCCTACCTCCGATTCCATCAGAAACCGTTCGATCTCGAAAATCGTCAAATTACCGTCTTTATTTTATTTTCGGTATTTTATTTATTGATGTTGGTGGGTTGGATTAACAATGGGTTTGTTCGACTCACCCTTTTTCTCCCTTTTCTTATTCAATTCAATTGTTTCACAGAAAGTCCAGGTTTATCAAATGGAATAGTAAAATTTTCAAGAGTAGGAGTAGTAGCGGTGGGTTTCGGTGCTCAATAACCCCTCTTTCTGGTGTACGAATATATGGTGTGGCATGATTCATATAGACCAGTGAACAGTAGCGTCGTTCATGCTAAGTTTAAGTCCAATCTTCCTCCCAAATCCATGGTAACTGAAATTTTAGTAGATAGGAAGAGAGAGTGAGAGAGAGAGAGATAGTATAATTGTTGTGTAGTTTCTGTTGTTCTGATGATTTATGGACTTTTTCTGAAACAGGGTGCCAGAGTGAGGGTTTTCATGTACTCGAGCAATATTTGAGGTGAAAATTCTAACTCTACTACTTGAATTGTATGAATATGCATTCCAGTGCTTGATAACAATAGCCATTTCGATGTTAAACTGGATATGCCGGAGACGATATTGATTTTTCTGGTTCATGGAATTTGCTGAATTGTTACATCTCTTGATTTTATATAGTGAGTGCATTATTAAGAAATCGGAATTGCTTGGAAATGAATTTTACTGGTTTTTGAATTTTTTTTAAACTATTTTCATCCCCATATTGTAATACAGAATATATAATGATCATTACAAATTTAGAATGATAGTGAAGTTTCCCTTTTGTATATGAGAAACTGAGAAACACTCATAGGTGTAGTTTGTTTCTTCTGTGGCTGGGAGACCTTTAGAAAATGAAAGATCATTAACATTAACTCTAATTAAGAATGAATAGGGTAGGCCTAAATGGAATTAGAAATGAAAGAGCACGACTTAAATCTAAATGAGAACACGTGTTTTAAGTTTACATGATGGATCAGTAAACTACATCCAACTATGTGGGATTAAGTTTAGGGGGGATTCACATGCACCTCTTGTGGTAAAGAATGGTTAATGAAGGTATAATTGTCATTTCTCAGCATTCGTTGCAACATATTTTATGATGACATAACACTTATACATTTTCACTTGAACAAATGTATAGCATGAAACATTTGAAGCATGTATATAATTCCTCCACATATTCTAATCTAGGAGTTGAGAAAATGCTTCATTTCCAAACATTTAGGGGTCGCTTGGTTAGGAGTAATAATTTTAGTGTAATGAGAATGATTTCATTAGTAGTGCTTGATATTATTCAATAAATTGTAATAAGTTTGAAAATTGGTTATTATTTACCTATCTAATGACTCCTCATTCATTATCCCTTACTTGAATGACTCTTCAAACACTTTAATTCCCATTACTCTATAGTCATTTCACCCAACCAAGCATACCCTTAATTTTTGTGCTCTGAAGATCACAACAATGAAATTGCATTGTGCATGCTTTGACTTCATTTTCAGGTCTCAATGATTCATAACTTGTTTGTTGAGAAATTGTGTGTTACTTTCATCTTAGATGTGGCAACATGGAGCCATCATTCACGGGTAATATCCTGGTCCATTTTCGTTTACTTTTGTTTTAATAAATGAATCTTGCCATTTGTTATGTTTTGTTGTTTTTTCCTAATAAGGTCATACATTTTGTTTTATAGATGTTGGAATTGTGTCATTTGTTGTTCTTATTAGAATAAACTCCGTTCTTTTGTTTTTGCAGTGATTTTGGGGCTCGTTAAAGATTTTATTTGCCTTGGTGGTACGGACAAAGACCTCACAATTTAACTCTTGTTTTGAGTTCAGAAAAGAAGCCGTGTTGTGAATTTGTATTACCAATTTTTTATTTCCAGCGACTCTCCTCTTACAATGGAATTCAAAGAAAGAATTTTTAATTTTAGCAAGTGCTCTGCTTTTATATTTTTATTTTAGCAAATGATAATTTCGCCTTTGTTATTATAGACTGACTCATCATTGAATTTTACATTGAAAAAAGAGTTCACATGCGGCAAGTCAAAGAGATTTCTAATGGGCTTATGTGGCGAGTGGGTAAGTCACCATCTTTTAATTGAGGCAGTCATCTTTAGCACCAAGCCAAAATCTATTCGAAAATTCTAATGAAATAAATAAGTTTATTGGGAGGCAAACTATCTCAGAGTCACTATACGTTTTTCCTTAAGGTATATAGGATGCACGCCATGGGCAACAAGAACACGAATCTTATATCCTGTTGAATGGTGGGTCATTGGACAATAGATAATTGAATTTTTTTAGTTTTTTGTTTTATATTATGGACTTTTATATATATGTATATTAGTGAACAAGATATAGGACATAAAAGTATGTTTGACGAAAAAAATTACCTACTTACTAAATACTTGCGTGTAACGTGTTATACAACTATTGTCACAAGGATAGTATAATATAATAAATATATTTAAAAAATTATATAAGAGAGCTTACTTTTTATATTTCAGAGCAGAAGCTATTGATACAACAAAAATAATACTAAGTACTGATTCAAAAATGAAAGCCACACTTTAATTTTTTTTATATCTACTAATATACTAGAATAAATAATAACACATTTAAGAGAACACCTGCAAAAGTCCAACATACTGGTCTTTAAAATAGTTACTCGGCAAAATCGTGCTTAAGAAACCTTATTTTTCAATGACAAAAAAATCAAACTTCTTTGCCCCATCGCTCTTCCATTTCAATTTGACAAACAAACTTTAAAAAAATCACTCCAACTAAACAAGTGTAGTAAACAACAACGTGCGTTTACCTAATATATGTCTAATTTAAAACGTGGTTACCTAATATATGTCTAAAGGATTAATGCCTAATTAATGTGTCCCGATATGAAATGAAGATCTTGAATTCAATTAAATATGCAAATGAATAATCATGCCTAATTAATGTGTTCCGAAGTCAGATGAATAAATTAACTATTCCACTGAATTTTCGCCACATATGCTTAGTTTAAAAAATCCTAATTGTGGCTTCTAAATTTACATTTTCATAAATTAAATGAATTCTATTTAATCTAACTTTGACTATGTAAATTTGGTATATTGTTATATATTCCAAGATACTTAATTTGTTTTAAAATTATATTTTAGAACTTGGGTTATTAGAATAATTAGTCAATTTGAATGGTTTCCTAATTATAATTTAAAACGTGGCTATCTAATATATGTCTAAAGGATCGTGATTGTTCCCTATTGAATATGCCAATCATGCCTTATTAATGGATTTTGTTTAAATCATATTTAATTAAATACGCAAATGAATAATCGTGCCTAATTAATGGGTCCCGAATTCAGTTGAATAATTTCAGTGCAAAATATGTTTTATTGTGCCTATTTGTTGGTCCCGTTTTTTCATTCACAAACAAGGACAATATGGGAAATTAGGAGAAATTTTTGTTTTAACACTGATGTTATGCAAGTCAGTAAAGCAATAAAGAACACAACAATGTAAAGTGGTTCGGAGGCTCAAGCTCCTACATCCACTGCCTGATTTAACAGGAAATCCACTTCCCGGGATTCTTGTTTTTAACGTGCCAAGGTGCACTCACAACTGGACTCACACCCCTCCGCGGAGCTGCCTCTCGAACTGGCCTCACATCCCTCTTCACTCAGGGACTGCCTCTCCTCACCTCACTGCAACACCTAACACTATTCTGGAAAGGGTTTAGTTTGGTTTGGTTCTCTCCAACTAGGTGAGATTTTCCCTTACATGGTTTTAGCCTTTAAGCTAAGGTTGGGAAAATCTCTCTAAGCTTAGGATGTATATGATGAGCTCGAGTATACAAACTGGAACACTCAAATATGACTATGAAGAATTCATTGTCAGTGTTCTTGATGGAGATGGTGCACCCTTATGACTCCCTCATGACTTGCACCACTCTCGCACCACCAGCTCTCTTTCAAATGAAGCTTGAGTTTGTATTTATAGTTTGGATTTGATTGTTACCGTTGGAGAAAGTAACATTCAAATCCAGACTATCTCTGGAGTGAAATTCTCCTTTTCAGTGAAGTATGGCCTTGTCAGCTTTTGTCAGATTCGCTGCCTTGACTTGATTGGTCCACGTGGACTGAGTCCAACGGCTCTTTTCTTCAGGGTACTTGATCAGGGTAGTCCTGACTTCAGGCGACTTGTCTTCAGCTGACTTGTAATCCTCTCAGGATACCTTTCTTCAGTAGACTTGAAGTCTTCATAGGAACCATCATTGGACTTTAAGTCTTCTCAGTGGACTTCCTTCAGTAGACTTGAAGTCCACTCAGGGGAGTTGACATAAGGCTATTTGTCAAGCTTCCCAGCCTCAGTAGCCTGACTCCTTCAGGTCCTACTAGGCACAACACTGATCCTCTCAATCATGCTCTTCACTGAGTAGTCCACTGACCAGCTTAGAAAGTCAGGTTTATACTCAGTGGGACTTCCTTCAGGCTTCTCTTCAGGTTCAGGTCTTCTGACATGGCTTCAGTCGTTCTCCTTGATGTCATCTTGACTTCCTCAGGCTCTATCAGTGAGTTCCCCCTCACTGAGTTCCCCCTCAGTAGAGTTCCGCCTTCAGCTGAGTTCCCCCTTCAGCTGAGTTCCCCCTTCAGCTGAGTTCCTCTCAGTAGAGTTCCCCCTCACTGAGTTCTTCCTCCACTGATAACCTATTCTACTGAGAAACAACCTAGCCTGACCTGAAACTAAAGATACAATCCTGACTGCTTTCAAACCTATTACATGTGGTTTTGGAAAATCATCAAAACTAAAATATATCCCAACAATTTCCCCCTTTTTGATGATTCCAAAACTTCTAACCAAATGATTTTCTATTACAAGAATGATGTCAGAACACAAGTAATAATATGAAATATGCAGAAATTCCCATAGCTTAAAACATTTAAGATCTGTTCGGTTGACCATTTTTCTTAACAAAACTGGATCAGTGGTCATGTGAACAACCCGCTTTGATACCAATTGTTGGTCCCGTTTTTTCATTCACAAACAAGGACAATATGGGAAATTAGGAGAAATTTTTGTTTTAACACTGATGTTATGCAAGTCAGTAAAGCAATAAAGAACACAACAATGTAAAGTGGTTCGGAGGCTCAAGCTCCTACATCCACTGCCTGATTTAACAGGAAATCCACTTCCCGGGATTCTTGTTTTTAACGTGCCAAGGTGCACTCACAACTGGACTCACACCCCTCCGCGGAGCTGCCTCTCGAACTGGCCTCACATCCCTCTTCACTCAGGGACTGCCTCTCCTCACCTCACTGCAACACCTAACACTATTCTGGAAAGGGTTTAGTTTGGTTTGGTTCTCTCCAACTAGGTGAGATTTTCCCTTACATGGTTTTAGCCTTTAAGCTAAGGTTGGGAAAATCTCTCTAAGCTTAGGATGTATATGATGAGCTCGAGTATACAAACTGGAACACTCAAATATGACTATGAAGAATTCATTGTCAGTGTTCTTGATGGAGATGGTGCACCCTTATGACTCCCTCATGACTTGCACCACTCTCGCACCACCAGCTCTCTTTCAAATGAAGCTTGAGTTTGTATTTATAGTTTGGATTTGATTGTTACCGTTGGAGAAAGTAACATTCAAATCCAGACTATCTCTGGAGTGAAATTCTCCTTTTCAGTGAAGTATGGCCTTGTCAGCTTTTGTCAGATTCGCTGCCTTGACTTGATTGGTCCACGTGGACTGAGTCCAACGGCTCTTTTCTTCAGGGTACTTGATCAGGGTAGTCCTGACTTCAGGCGACTTGTCTTCAGCTGACTTGTAATCCTCTCAGGATACCTTTCTTCAGTAGACTTGAAGTCTTCATAGGAACCATCATTGGACTTTAAGTCTTCTCAGTGGACTTCCTTCAGTAGACTTGAAGTCCACTCAGGGGAGTTGACATAAGGCTATTTGTCAAGCTTCCCAGCCTCAGTAGCCTGACTCCTTCAGGTCCTACTAGGCACAACACTGATCCTCTCAATCATGCTCTTCACTGAGTAGTCCACTGACCAGCTTAGAAAGTCAGGTTTATACTCAGTGGGACTTCCTTCAGGCTTCTCTTCAGGTTCAGGTCTTCTGACATGGCTTCAGTCGTTCTCCTTGATGTCATCTTGACTTCCTCAGGCTCTATCAGTGAGTTCCCCCTCACTGAGTTCCCCCTCAGTAGAGTTCCGCCTTCAGCTGAGTTCCCCCTTCAGCTGAGTTCCCCCTTCAGCTGAGTTCCTCTCAGTAGAGTTCCCCCTCACTGAGTTCTTCCTCCACTGATAACCTATTCTACTGAGAAACAACCTAGCCTGACCTGAAACTAAAGATACAATCCTGACTGCTTTCAAACCTATTACATGTGGTTTTGGAAAATCATCAAAACTAAAATATATCCCAACAATTTCCCCCTTTTTGATGATTCCAAAACTTCTAACCAAATGATTTTCTATTACAAGAATGATGTCAGAACACAAGTAATAATATGAAATATGCAGAAATTCCCATAGCTTAAAACATTTAAGATCTGTTCGGTTGACCATTTTTCTTAACAAAACTGGATCAGTGGTCATGTGAACAACCCGCTTTGATACCAATTGTTGGTCCCGTTTTTTCATTCACAAACAAGGACAATATGGGAAATTAGGAGAAATTTTTGTTTTAACACTGATGTTATGCAAGTCAGTAAAGCAATAAAGAACACAACAATGTAAAGTGGTTCGGAGGCTCAAGCTCCTACATCCACTGCCTGATTTAACAGGAAATCCACTTCCCGGGATTCTTGTTTTTAACGTGCCAAGGTGCACTCACAACTGGACTCACACCCCTCCGCGGAGCTGCCTCTCGAACTGGCCTCACATCCCTCTTCACTCAGGGACTGCCTCTCCTCACCTCACTGCAACACCTAACACTATTCTGGAAAGGGTTTAGTTTGGTTTGGTTCTCTCCAACTAGGTGAGATTTTCCCTTACATGGTTTTAGCCTTTAAGCTAAGGTTGGGAAAATCTCTCTAAGCTTAGGATGTATATGATGAGCTCGAGTATACAAACTGGAACACTCAAATATGACTATGAAGAATTCATTGTCAGTGTTCTTGATGGAGATGGTGCACCCTTATGACTCCCTCATGACTTGCACCACTCTTGCACCACCAGCTCTCTTTCAAATGAAGCTTGAGTTTGTATTTATAGTTTGGATTTGATTGTTACCGTTGGAGAAAGTAACATTCAAATCCAGACTATCTCTGGAGTGAAATTCTCCTTTTCAGTGAAGTATGGCCTTGTCAGCTTTTGTCAGATTCGCTGCCTTGACTTGATTGGTCCACGTGGACTGAGTCCAACGGCTCTTTTCTTCAGGGTACTTGATCAGGGTAGTCCTGACTTCAGGCGACTTGTCTTCAGCTGACTTGTAATCCTCTCAGGATACCTTTCTTCAGTAGACTTGAAGTCTTCATAGGAACCATCATTGGACTTTAAGTCTTCTCAGTGGACTTCCTTCAGTAGACTTGAAGTCCACTCAGGGGAGTTGACATAAGGCTATTTGTCAAGCTTCCCAGCCTCAGTAGCCTGACTCCTTCAGGTCCTACTAGGCACAACACTGATCCTCTCAATCATGCTCTTCACTGAGTAGTCCACTGACCAGCTTAGAAAGTCAGGTTTATACTCAGTGGGACTTCCTTCAGGCTTCTCTTCAGGTTCAGGTCTTCTGACATGGCTTCAGTCGTTCTCCTTGATGTCATCTTGACTTCCTCAGGCTCTATCAGTGAGTTCCCCCTCACTGAGTTCCCCCTCAGTAGAGTTCCGCCTTCAGCTGAGTTCCCCCTTCAGCTGAGTTCCCCCTTCAGCTGAGTTCCTCTCAGTAGAGTTCCCCCTCACTGAGTTCTTCCTCCACTGATAACCTATTCTACTGAGAAACAACCTAGCCTGACCTGAAACTAAAGATACAATCCTGACTGCTTTCAAACCTATTACATGTGGTTTTGGAAAATCATCAAAACTAAAATATATCCCAACACTATTGATTGAGTATTTTTAATTTTAATCCCCACATGTTAAATGAAAATTAATTTAATTAAAGTGGAAATTTTAATTCTGGTAAATTATAGTGGTCAATGTCAATATACCTAAAAAAATAATTCGCATTGTTCCCTTATTAATTATATTCATTATGTAATTTTAGTTAATTTTTTCTTTAATTTCGCACATAATTCCAAAATTTGCTAACCAAACGTGGAGATATTTTGTTAAAGATAGGTCCTAGCTATTTTGTTAAGAATTACTCAAATTTAATAAAAATCGTTGTCCACCCATATTTGTTGAATTTGTCAAATACTAATTTTTTAAAATATTAATTTTTCGAAAATATATTTCACTAGATGGTTTCAACCGATATTTTGATCACCTTATATGATAGAATCTCCAATATATTTATAATAAATCTTCTAATTTTGTGGTTTAAATTATTTTTTTTCGGGCTAGAGATATTAATTTGGCCCTATAACTTAATATCTATATTAAGGTCTCATGAAAAAACTTGTATAATATTTTAATTGACCTTCCAATTTTTAATTGTGCTAGATTCATGTTAATTTTAGTTGACCTTCCAATTCATGTTATGCATATTTTCCTAATTTAATATTACACATTTTTTTTTATATACTTCACTTCGGTCTTCTATTTTATTGATCATTTTTTTCTTTGCTGAAGATGAATCGTATTATTTTCGAAGTTAATGTCAGGGCTATACTTCGTGACTTAGTTCTACTTTTAAATTCAGTCTATGTGACTTAGTTCTACTTTTAATATATATATATTATAGTACAATTATAGGATATGTTTATCTATATATTTTTGGAATAATGCTAATATCTTGTTAGTCCCACTAGATAGATTAATTGCGGAAGCCTTTTTAACCGATATGTCTTTAGAAGAAATCTTTTGTAAGAACACAAATTATAATCAAACAAGTATTAAGGAAAGCAATAAATAAGACCGTATATATAGTGGTTCGGATCTGAATATCCTACGTCCACTCTCCCTTGATCAAAGGGGTCTCACTATCAACCAACCAACTCACTTTCTTACTGGAATTTCCGAAGTACCAGCACCTTCTTACAATCTCTTTAGATCTAACTCCGATCTAAAGACAGACTTACTCCAACCTTGTCTAACACGATGAACAGGTTGAGTAAATAAACTCCTTACGAGTAGATGAGTAAATAAGAGCAAAGTGAGTGCAAAATGCGTAGTGATCAAAAGCTTAGTATAGCTATGTGCGCGTGAGGAATTCTAGAGCTTTTTCTAGATCTGCACTCAAGTATATATAGAGGGGATTAGGGACATAGCCGTTGGGAGGCTAATCCAATCAGATCCTCTATATATGGAAGCTTCAATCAATCAATTCCCTAATTGATTGATTGGGTTGGTGAGATCTTGATTGATTGTCTTCATATCTTCTCAATCCAATCTTGATTTGACTTGATTAATCACCAACGGATCAATGCTTCCAATTGCCTAACTCTGATTCTCAACAGAGAAGGCAGGACCAGACACCAGGCAACCTCGGCGTCCTCTGGTCCAGAGTCGATTAAGAAACAGATTACTCAGAAGAACCAGGATATGATTCTGAGCAACTTATGTTTCACCAGACTCGTCTGGTCAGAACTCGTCTGGTCAGGGAATGTTCTCTGCCTCTGGTCTTGATCTCTTCTGCAGAAGTCCTCTGGTGGAGTCCTCTGGTGAAGTCCTCTGGTGGGGTCTTCTGGTGACTCATCTGGTGAGGTCCTCTGGTCTGGCAGTTCCCCCTAGACTAAGTCCTAACTAATCCTCATCTGGCTAACAGGTCCAGATGGTCCTATTACAACTTCTGGTTTGTTTTAACTCATCAAAACTAACAAATTTTTATCCTAACAATTTCCCCCTTTTTGATGGAGTTAAAACACTACCAGAACTGATCAAAAGTAAGACTAAAGCAAGAAAACAATAAAGGGATGAGACCTTAGAATAGATCTCATCAGGCAAATAATAAGACAACAAGGAGTTGTCTTTAGAACAAAGAAGATATGTATTTTTCATTAATAATCAGAGGACAAAAAAAAAATTACAGATTACATTGAAGTTCATAGTCCTATTCTAGGCATATCTTCTGTTCTCTTTAGGGACAAGAAACCAGTCAAGGAACCTATCCTGGACGGCCTTCAACTCTGCAGAAGATGCTGGGGTGAAATTCACCAACACCTTGGTCTTGTAAAGCTTCTTCAGTTCTGCCCAATCCACCTGGTTCCCAATCATGGGAGTGTTAAGATAAGTAAATTCAGGAGCAGTCACCTCCAGGTTGAACTCAATGGTTGAATCCATCAGCTGCTTGTACAAGTCTGCATCATAGGCTTGCATCCAAGAATGGAAGGTTCTGTTGATCATCTCATCATCTTCTGGTGCTGGCCTCTGGATATAATGCTGAATGAACCAGAGGGTCTTGGCTTCTCTCCATCTCTCAATCAGAGGATATGGCACAGTAGAGTCAAAGGACCCTTCTGTCCTGAGTGGCAAGATGTTCATAACTTCCACAGGAGCTTTCCTCTTCTGACCTGAACCACCTGCACCAGAAGGAATACCAGCTTCTCTTGCCTTCTTGTTCTGCCTCTTAACATATCTGAGCCTCTGCTCTTCATCTATGTTCTTCCTGATTCTGGCTTGCCTCTCTTCTGGAGTCTCTTCCTTGTATCTCTTCTCTGCTTATTCGACAACAGATTCAAGGAAACTCTTCTTCACTTTTCTAATCTTCCTCTTAGCAGGACCAGGAATGGTAGAAGGATCCTGCTCAGCTTCAGATGACTCTTCTTCTACAGCAAGCTGTTTAGCCATAGATAGAGATTTCAACTCTTCTTTCTTCTTCTTCTGCAACTCAGCCTGGGCTTATGTGTTCTCCAGCAGGTCCAGACGAGCTCCATGGCTAAAAAGAGTCTCATTGGTGGTCTTCGCCAGATCAGTTCTGGCCTTCTCTTCCCCCTTTTTAACTTCATCAAGGAGGGGCTCCACTACCTGCCTTATGAGATCAGGCAAGACAGTGTTGGAGGAAGAGTGAAGATCACGAAGCTGCTTGGCCTCCTCCAGGTAAGCTTTAGACTCTGCAACAAGTCTCTCTTGCTTCTCCAACATCTCCTGGAGGGAGTCTTTCAACTTAGCAGTCTGAAACATCTGGCTGGCCATTTCTACTTTGAGTACAGAAACTGGCCTCATCTGCTCCAGCACGTGCTCCTGGAGCTGCTTCTGGCTGTGCATGACATCTAACTTGACAAATAAGCCATTAGCCTTGAATGAAGCTTTTACCTCTGCCAGAGTGGACTTTATCTGCTTCAGGAAGATTTTCCTCTCATGCCTAATCTGATGCTCTATCATAGCAGGGGCCATATGTTGAATAGCTTTTGAAAAGCGCCCAATCTACATGATTTGCTCATTGAAGAAAGCTTTCATCTTCTGGAGCACAGCAGGAGACATCTCAAAGTCCTCCTCGTCTGAATATAGCTCAGGAGGGAAAGAGAAATGAGGACCAAAGTTGTAGGAGAAGCCCTCTGGAGTGAGCATAACTCCTCTCTGGATAAGGAGAGTCTTGATGAGGATCTTGGCCGACTCTGGTGTCTCCAACTCTGCTGGGTTTTGAATATTTAGCTTCTTCTTCAACTCAATCTCCCAAGCAGTGAAGGTAGAGGGAGACATCTCCTCCAGCAGAAGCATGAGATCTTCAACATCCTGGAGTCTAGCCATACTCCAAACCTTGGCATCAGTCAGATCTGCCAGGAGGGGTGAGTGCTCCAACAAAATTGGAAATTGCTCTCTTAGCCAGAGCTGAGCACTCACACTCATACTCTGCCTGATGGGACCCATCTCATCAGAAGAGAAAAAGAAGGGTTTGGGCCCAGAGGCAGAGGAGGAAGGTGCTAAGTGAGCAGGCTCAAGTGAAGCTTCCTCATCTTCACTATCATCGCTTGTTAGACAGGTTGGGGAGGGGGGAGGAGCAGGGAATCCCAGAGCCATAGCAATGGTTGGGTCCTGATTTGTATGGGTTTGGGGAGGGTTGGGGTTTTGTGAAGTAGAGGTGGAGGGAATGGGTTGTTCTGCACCAGAAGAGGAAGGAATATCTGGTACAGAGTGTGTAGGAGGAATCTGGGAGGTGGAAGTGTTTGAAGGGGGGACTTCTGCACCAGAGGAGGTTGAGGGTACCTCTGGTATAGAAGGTGGGGGAGAGGGGTTAGTGGGAAGATGTGTTTGGGAGTGTGGGGGAGAAGGTGTTTGTGCAGGAAAGGTAGAGGGAGAATATACTGGGGTATCTGGGATAGTCTGCTCTGGTGGAAGAATGGGGTTACCAGAGGCAGATGGGGTTTGAGGAAAGTTATCTGGGGGAGAGGTAGAAGGGGAAACAAGATTTATGGGGGAAGAAGATGGAATGGAAGGGTTTACCTCTGCTGGGTCAACACCAGCAAGTACAACAGTCTCTGGAGCATCCTCCATCATCTGGGAAGCATCCTCAATGGCCTTCTCCAAGGCCTCTCCAAGATCAGATCCAGAGTCTGAATCTTGAAGAAGGGCTCTCTTGGCCTTGGATTTCCTCACAAGAGGCACTTCCTCTTCTTCCTCTTCTTCTTCTGATGGCTCATCCACCAGAAGGGTTTTCGTGGTCTTCCTGCTAGTCTTAGACTTCTTAGCAGAGCCTCTCCTGGCCTCCTCTGGCCGCTTCCTCTTGGCTGCTCCAGCCTTCTTAACAGCTTTATCATCATCACCCTTCTTCTTAAGCACATCAAGAAGGGGAATCTGGTCCTCCTCTGAGGAACCAGAAAAGGCAACGGTTGAAGAACCAGTTGCTTCAGCAGCTTTCTTCTGAGTCTTCTGCTTCTGCTGCTTTCTCTGCCCCTTAGGAGGTGAGGGAATAGATTGAATAGGAGGGGCAGGGATGGCTTGCTCTCCATCAGAGTCGGCATGGCTGTGGAGGGGACCATCCTTGGAGAAGAGGATCTTGGACTTGTGATAACTGTGGCACCAAGATGACTTCCACTTCTTCTCTGGAAGAAGAGAATCCAGAATAAGAGTTAGCTTAGTCCCCAAAGAGACATTTGCAGTGAAATAGAACTGCAATTCCCCTGGCTTGGAAGGACAAGGCTCCTTCTTCACCTTCAGCTTATTCTTCCTCAACACACCCCAGAAGAACTCCGCCCAATTACACTGCACACCATCATATAAAGCCCTCATCACACACATCCTACCATTGAAAATGGCATCTGTGCTGTGATTCTCACACATAAGTACTTTAACCACAATGTCGAACAACACCTTGAACTTCTGCCTTAAATGCTTATCCACAAATCCCTTTGTGATATTCTGGCAGGAAGAACGAGCAAAAATCTTGAATGATCCAATGATATCATCTTCCTTGTACGTCAACGGATCCACTCCCACCGCAGAAATGTTCTCGAACAAAGCGCAGAAATCGTGCTTCGAAAACACCAAATCATCTTCACCAATCTTTGAAGAGATGTAATCATCATGAATCTTCATGCGAACCAGAAACTGGGCCGCATAACCATCAAGAGTGCGAAAATCCTTGGGAACAGTGGAGATCAACTTCTCCACCCCTGCATTCTGGAACATCTCCAGAACCGACAGCACAACTGGGTTCTTGGTGGTATAAAAGTCCACCACCATCTCCGTCTTAAGCTTTTTCATCATCAGGACATGATCGAAGTTGCACGGTGGAGCCATTACTGTGAAAGAGAGAGAGAGAGAGAGAGAGAGAGAGAGAGAGAGAAAGTACTTTGCAGAGAGAGGTTAGGGTTTGAAAGTATAGAAACGTGAAAGGACAGATTGAAAGTAAAAATTGATTTAAATAGAGTAATACGCGTGGCTGGAATATTAAATGAAGTGTGAACGCGTGTTATTTCAAATTCAATTTAGGAAACAAAATCAATTTTAGCATTGATTGACATTTTGCACAGTGATTAAATCTGATGGCCACGATGAAAGGCAAGATACAGATTTAATCTGGTGCGTCGGCATAGTCATTGGGACTGGGCATAAAGGGGTTTTGTGGCAGTCAAGAGAAAAAGTGAAATGATTGCCTAGGCCCTATACCCTAGTCTTAAATACACTCCGAAGTTGAAACGTTTTGAGTATATTTACTAATTTGAAAAGTGTATCCCAATGATCAGAGGCCAGAGTAGTAAAGACATACCTGTCACCTGATATTGTAACCAGATGATACCACAATTAGTCTGGTGATACTTCTCATCTGGTCCTGGTCAGAAGAGACTTTGGACATATCTCTGACTCAGCACCTCATCTGGGATAAGTGTCACCTGGTGTATACCTCATCTGGAAGTATACCATCTCTGATATATCTAATCTGCAGGTATGTTAGCATGGAAAAAATAAATATAAGGAAAAATGAAGAAGCAAGGATACTTCTCTGATGTTCCCTCTAACTCAAATCTGTCTCTGGATCAAACAATCCCAACTCAAAGGCTAACTCTCTGAATCTGGTCTCGGCCAAAGGCTTGGTTAAAATATCTGCTCTCTGCCTCTCTGTTGCAATCTTTTCCATCCTTATATCTCCCTTCTCAACATGATCTCTGATAAAATGATGCCTTATATCAACATGTTTACACCTGGTATGAAGAACTGGATTCTGGGTGATGGCTATGGCACTATTACTATCACAGAAAATAGGAATATCCTTAGCTCTAATCTGGTAATCCCTAAGCTGTTGACTAATCCAGAGAAGCTGTGAACAACAGCTCCCTGCAGCCATGTACTCTGCTTCTGTTGTTGATGTAGCAACCGAAGTCTGCTTCTTGGAAAACCAGGATACCAATTTATTCCCTAAAAATTGGCATGTTCCACTTGTAGATTTCCTATCTATTCTGCACCCACCATAGTCTGAATCTGAATAACCACTCAATTCTAAGTTGTCATCTGCAGGATACCATAATCCTAAATTCACAGTTCCCTTAAGATATTTCAATATCTTCCTAGCTGCTTCCAAGTGACTCTTCTTGGGGTTAGCTTGAAATCTGGCACAAACTCCTACAGCAAAAGTAATATCCGGTCTGCTTGCAGTCAGATACAAAAGAGAACCAATAAGTGCTCTGTACTGAGTCTGGTCCACACTCTCTCCAGACTCATCTGGATCCATGTTGAAATTTGTCATCATAGGGATCTTGGCTGCTTTGCTAGATCCTACTCCAAATTTCTCTAACATGTTTCTGGTGTACTTAGCTTGATTAATAAAGATTCCCTTCTCTGATTGCTTAACCTGCAAACCCAAAAAGTAATTCATTTCTCCCATCATGGACATCTCAAACTGTCCCTGCATGAGCTCACCAAACTTCTCACACAGCTTCTTGTTAGGGGATCCAAATATGATGTCATCAACATATATTTGGACCAGAAGGATGTCCTTTCCTTCTTCTTTCCTAAACAAGGTCCTATCAATCTTACCTTTAGTAAAACCATTGTCCAGAAGAAATTGAGATAGAGTGTCATACCATGCTCTGGGTGCCTGCTTCAGCCCATAAAGAGCTTTCTTAAGCTTAAACACCTTGTCACCTTGTTCAAAACCAGGAGGTTGTTCCACATACACTTCCTCAATGAGAATCCCATTAAGAAAGGCAGATTTCACATCCATCTGGTATACTTTGAACTTCATGTGAGCAGCATATGCTAAGAACAATCTGATGGCTTCTAGTCTGGCAACAGGAGCAAATGTCTCATCATAGTCTATTCCTTCAGACTGAGAATAGCCCTGGGCCACTAGCCTTGCCTTGTTCCTAGTAATGACATCATTCTCATCTTTCTTATTCTTGAAAACCCACTTAGTGCCTATCACCTTTTGATGTCTTGGTCTGTCTACAAGCTCCCAAACATCCTGTCTGGTGAATTGATTCAATTCCTCCTGCATAGCAACAATCCAATTTGAATCTTTCAGTGCCTCCTTGATGTTCTTGGGCTCAATCAAGGACACATAGCAACTGAATAAGGCAGCTAAGTTAAGAGTTCTCCTAGTCTGGACACCCTTAGTTGGATCTCCTAAGATCAGGTCATTGGGGTGATCAACCAGGGTCCTCCTTCCCATGGTCTTGCCTGGATGATCATCTTCTGCAGTACCTTGGTGATTATCACCACCTGCAGAAGAGCTTCCCCCTACAGGAGTTCCAACCTCTTCTGGTTCTGCTCCTTGTGAAGGCTTCTGCTTCAGAGAACCAGGAGATGGGTCATCATCTGAATCTGAATCTGAATCAAGAATTGGTGGATTGACCTTGATAACTCTGGGTGTAGTCTGATTCTGGGTTTCATCTGAAGACTTAGAATCCACCTTGCACTCAAAAGCAGATTCATCAAAAACAACATGAGGTGTTTCCTCCACACAAAGTGAATTCTTATTAAAAACTCTAAAAGCTTTACTGGTGCTGGAATATCCCAAAAATATTCCATCAGCCACTTTAGCATCAAAGGTTCTTAATTTAGATTTCCCATTGTCATGGATGAAACACTTACATCCAAAAACATGAAGATATGAAACAGATGGGGTTTTACCTTTCCATACCTCATATGGGGTCTTATTGTGTCTCTGGGCAATCAGGCACCTGTTCTGAGTGTAGCAAGCTGTATTGATGGCCTCTGCCCAAAATCTCTGTGGAGTGCTGTATTCTGCCAGAAGTGTTCTTGCAGCTTCTTTGAAAGTCCTATTCCTCCTTTCTGCAACTCCATTTTGTTGAGGTGTTCTGGCAGCTGATGTCTCATGAAAAATCCCATGGTCCTTGCAATAATCTGCAATATGTGAATTCAAAAACTCTGTTCCTTTGTCACTCCTGATCCTGACTATGCTCTGGTTCTGCTCATTCTGAATCTGCTTGAAGAACTCTGGCAGCTTAGTCATAGTTTCATTTTTCTTAAACAAGAACACTACCCAAGTGTATCTTGAAAAGTCATCTACTATCACTAAGGTGTACTTCCTACCACTGAAACTAAGAGGAGAAACAGGTCCATGTGAAGTAGTTGAAGTACTCTGGTTGTGGTTGTGCTCTGGACATCCTTAAAGGAAGTCTTGGGTTGTTTACCCTTCTGGCATGAACCACAAACCTGATCCTTCTTAAACACTTCATTAGGAAGACCTCGAATGAGACCTTTTCTGGCAATCTTGTTCAATGTTTTGAAGTTAAGATGACACAATCTCTTGTGCCAAATCCAGCTGTTCTCTGCAGATCCTTTAGCAACCAGGCAAGCATTTCTTGGGCAACTGCTAAAATCTGCAAGATAAATGTTACCCTTCCTCAAGCCTATTAGCAAGATATCATTATAATCAGAAGAGAAAACAGTGCATGAATCACTAGAAAACTTCACTGAGTATCCCTTGTCACAGAATTGGGATACTGAAAGCAGATTATGCTTGAGTCCTTCTACGTAGTAGACTTCATCTACAGATACTCCATTGAAGGTCAACTTTCCAACTCCTCTGGTGACTCCATAGTTGTTGTCACCAAACATCACTCTTGGTCCATTCAATGGCTTGAAGTCTTGGAGATTATCCTTCTGGAAGGTCATGTGCTTGGAACATCCACTATCAATGTACCAGACATGGTTGCTTGAAAATCCTTTCTCCAATGGACTCTTGTCTACCTGCAGAGAGATCAATTAGGTCCCCTACTAGTGCTGGGTCCTGATTGGTTAGTTACAGGTTTTGTAGGAATCCAAAGATAAAGATCATCCCTTGATGGATGAGGAGATCTTATCTTCCTTCCAAATCTATCTACCAGCACATGTCCTCTTACTATGACATATTGAGCTACTGGTCTGATAAGGACACCTTTCTTATAAACAGGTCTGGTGTACCTTTTCTCAAATCTGGCCTTTGGAATGGCCTGCCTCAAAGACATGGTCTTAAAGGTCTGGTTATAAGGGTACATCCTAGAAGAACCATCTCTGGTGTCATAACTACCCAGATCAGTTGGTTTTCTATAGATGGGTTTGGAAGACCTCCTCTGGTTCTGATAATTAGACTTGCTCTGGTGATTATAGTTCCTTTGAGTATACCTATTCTGGAATTGATTCCTCTGAGAAAATTGTCTCTGGGGTACCTGGTTCTGTCGAACATTGTTCCTTCTCTGGTAGTTGTTACTCTGATTGGTATTCCCCTTTCTTGAGTTTTTCCTTTGAGGTCCCCTAATCTGTTTAGGTTCCCTTTGAGGATTTCTCTGGGGTCCTCCAATTTGAGTAATTTCTACTCCTTGGGACTCATTGTTCACAGAACCATCAATCTTTAATGGTTCCCCTTGTTGACACTTATTCTCTAGCATCTTCTCTTCCAGAACAGTCAACTCTTCTGGACCATTAGTTATGTGATTAACAGAGTGATTCCTTTTCCAATCAGGATTGTGAACCACCTTGTAACCATTACCAGTTAAGTCTTTATCATTCCATATTTCTACCAATTTACCAGCTCTTACAGACTTGTCTTTATTATAAAGGTATTTATGAGTTTTAGTGGTAATTCCAGAATATCCTAAACCACTCTTATCACAAATGCGCTGAGAAGACTCTGATATGATAGATACAACATATGGTATCTTGGGAGCTTCTCTGGGCATAGGTATCTCCTCTATGTTGTGAGCAACTTGTTTTCCCTTGATAAGTGTCTGGTATTTGGCTCTAAGTTCAGTGATCTCATCCTCTTGAGAATTCCTTTCTTTCATGAGTTGATCTACCAGAGTATCTCTTGCTGTGATCTTATCCTGAAGTTCAGAGACTTCTTTGGAATGATCTTTCATGAGTTCTCTGGTGGATTTATGCTCATGAGAGAGAGATTGAACTTCAGCTCTGAGCCTACCATTCTCTTTCTCAAGTTTTTGACAGAGTTGGACACAGTTGTGGAGATCTGATAGCATTTGTTGCATATCAGACTCTCTGGAGTTACCAGATGAATTAGAGGATTCAGTACATTTGGAATTTGATAAGACTAAAGTAGTTTCATTTACCTCAGTGATGTCTGCCATAAGACACAAATCATCATCTGATCCAAAGTCAGAAGAAGAAGAACTGGAACTAGTATCCTCCTCCTCTGCTTCTACCAGTAATGCTCTCTTATCTGCATATCTCCTATCTCTCTTGATTCTTTTCTCTTCTCTTTCCCTAGGAGTAAGCTGAGGACAATCATAACTGTAGTGACCAGTCTTGTTGCATGTGTAGCAGGCATTGTCTCCTCTGGGACTAGGACTTGGCTCTCTCCTCCTCTGGTTGTAGTCTGATCTGGCAGGGCTACTCTCTCTCCTCTGGTAGTCAGGTCTGCCAGAGCTACCATCCCTCCTCTGATGATCTGATCTCCCAGAGTTGCCAGGGTTGTCATCTCTCCTCCTTTCTGGAGTTCTGAATCTGGTCTCCCTTGAGTCTCCAGATGTCTTCTCCTTCTCTGCAGGCTTGAAGGAACTCTTTCTATCTCTGGAAGATTCCTTCCAGTGCCTTTTGTACCTGCCATACTTAGAACTCATTTTATCTATTTTTCGAGTTAGAAGTGCTACCTGCTCCTTGAGGCTCAAGTCATCTGCAGTAAACTCCTTTGGCTTGACATCAGATTTGATGGTTGAAGAGAATGCAACACCTTTCTGACCAGAAGAGGAAACCCCTTCTGTTTGATCCTCCTCTTGAAGATCATACTCATAGGCTTTGAGATCAGACAACAGAAGATGATGATCCAGAGTATTGAGATCCTTGTTGTCCTTAATCACAGTGACTTTAATTCTCCACCTGCTTGTTAGTGAGCGCAAGATTTTACTATTAATTTCTTTTTCAGAGTAGGTCTTACCTAAGGCACTAGCCTTGTTTAGAAGATTTCTGGTCAATGGTCTCGTCTGGTTTCATCTTGAAGGTGTCAAACGAGTGTTGAACAGCTTGGAGCTTGTTGTCTTTGATCTTCTCTGTTCCCTCACAGAGAAGTGCGAGTTTGTCCCACATCTCCTTGGCAGTGGCACACGTTCTGACCTTTTCAATCACCTCTTTGGTAAGTGTGTTGATGATCTCTGTTCTTGCCACCTGGTCCAAGTTGTAGAGCTTTCTTTCATCATTATCAAGCTCATCTCTCTTTTTGAGAATTCTCTGCCTGGGGACTCTATCCTCGGCAGCTTTTTGAGCAGCTTCACTTGTTTCTTCTCTGGACTCAGACCTGCCACTATCAATAGGAGTCCAGTAAAATTTAATGGGGCCACTTTCAACCACATCCAACATGCGGTGGTGAATAGCTCCAAGATGATTACTCATCATGAAGCTCCAGTGGCTATAATCCTCGAATGAGAATTCTGGCAGTTTGCGACTCTTATAAGAAGATTTCGAAGACATATTTACTAAAATAAAGGATTTATCTTTTGAACAAAAACAATAAATGAGCAATGGATCTGCCCGGTGACCACCAAAAGCTTTTCAAAGCAGTGGTCGTTGGACACACTGCTCTGATACCACTTGTTAGTCCCACTAGATAGATTAATTGCGGAAGCCTTTTTAACCGATATGTCTTTAGAAGAAATCTTTTGTAAGAACACAAATTATAATCAAACAAGTATTAAGGAAACCAATAAATAAGACCATATATATAGTGGTTCGGATCTGAATATCCTACGTCCACCCTCCCTTGATCAAAGGGGTCTCACTATCAACCAACCAACTCACTTTCTTACTGGAATTTCCGAAGTACCAGCACCTTCTTACAATCTCTTTAGATATAACTCCGATCTAAAGACAGACTTACTCCAACCTTGTCTAACACGATGAACAGGTTGAGTAAATAAACTCCTTACGAGTAGATGAGTAAATAAGAGCAAAGTGAGTGCAAAATGCGTAGTGATCAAAAGCTTAGTATAGCTATGTGCGCGTGAGGAATTCTAGAGCTTTTTCTAGATCTGCACTCAAGTATATATAGAGGGGATTAGGGACATAGCCGTTGGGAGGCTAATCCAATCAGATCCTCTATATATGGAAGCTTCAATCAATCAATTCCCTAATTGATTGATTGGGTTGGTGAGATCTTGATTGATTGTCTTCATATCTTCTCAATCCAATCTTGATTTGACTTGATTAATCACCAACGGATCAATGCTTCCAATTGCCTAACTCTGATTCTCAACAGAGAAGGCAGGACCAGACACCAGGCAACCTCGGCGTCCTCTGGTCCAGAGTCGATTAAGAAACAGATTACTCAGAAGAACCAGGATATGATTCTGAGCAACTTATGTTTCACCAGACTCGTCTGGTCAGAACTCGTCTGGTCAGGGAATGTTCTCTGCCTCTGGTCTTGATCTCTTCTGCAGAAGTCCTCTGGTGGAGTCCTCTGGTGAAGTCCTCTGGTGGGGTCTTCTGGTGACTCATCTGGTGAGGTCCTCTGGTCTGGCAGTTCCCCCTAGACTAAGTCCTAACTAATCCTCATCTGGCTAACAGGTCCAGATGGTCCTATTACAACTTCTGGTTTGTTTTAACTCATCAAAACTAACAAATTTTTATCCTAACATATCTTAAGAATACAATGATGTTTAAAAAATGTAATGGAATGTTTTATATATATCTCAGATAATAATTACACACTTCTTATAATAATTATAAATCTTTAGTATCTTATATAATAATTTTGTTTCAAATACACGACTATGGACATTTTTTTTAATGTAGAAAGATCGAAATTTTTGTTTCTATATACATATGAATGATTTGGTATTGAAGCAAAGATTGAAGTACAAAGATGGAAGAAATTAGTAGTAGTCCTAAAAGGCATGTTCCAAGGCTCGCAAAAGCTATCAACAAAATATTAATTAAAATGTCAATATCTCTCATTTTGTTGTATTCAAGTATACCTCAAAGTCCTTGACAGTACATAAAATATACATCACCTGCATTTATCTTTTTCTTTAATCTCTTTTTAATTTTTGAAGCAGTTGGGATAATCGCGATCATGTCAAAATTAACTGATAATTATTTAATTTAGCACATAAAAAAATCATACAACTTAATACAATCTAAATATAAATATTTATTTAACATTCAAATCAAGTTTTAATTACAATTAAGTTCTTGACATCATTTAAAATTCGTTGAAATGCATCCCCGGTATTTTTTTTATATATATAATAATTGAATGGACAATCCGTTATAATTTTTTACATCAAAATTATATATTGTTTCTGTAGATATAGTTGGAACAGGGGAATGAAGGGCATGAGATATTTTTGGGGAGGTTAACAAGAAAGAAGAAAAGGATCATTTCGTATATATTAGTTAATAAAAATCAATTATTATCCAACTTGAGCATCTCTCTATAATCATTATCCTTCATTTATTCAACCACTCCTCAATTAACAATTAATTTTTGCTTCATTTAATTTCTAAATTAGAGCTAACTACTAACAGTTAATAATTTTAATCACCCATATGGGTTATTAATGTGATTTATATCCGGTTACTAATTATTTAAGTTTGGTATTTGGAGGGATGATTGTGGTAGATACTTTTAGAATATCAATCAATTGTGGTAGATCATTGTGGAGAAATAATTGTGATAGATACTTTTAGAATATCAATCAATTTGGAGGAATAATTGTGGTAGATAATTTGTGTATGACTTCTATTTAAACATTATACGTATTGATTTTTGTATACATCATAGTTTGTAAAAAATAAAAATCTCTTATAATGATCACTCCTCTATTGTTCCTTTGTTTATCTGAAATATGTTCCTTTATAGTTCATGTAAAAATTTTACAAACTTGGATTTCTTGTGGAGGAAATCATATGAATATTATGATGATGGATAGTCAGGTTAATATTTATTTTAGTGTCTACAATTTTAAAAATAATCATTGTTTAAATTTTAATTATTCACTATATAATTACTATTTGATGGTCCCGTTTTCGATTGACTTTTTCAGGACAAATGGGAATCCAGGAGATACAAAATAAATTTTTTTTAAAACCTTACTCAGGGAGTTCAGTGAGAGTGAAGAATACTCAAGTCACTGCATTGCTAAGAGTCAGAGACATCAAGTCAGCGTACTGACTTGAGGGCTCAGTCTCTTAACAAGGCAGTGACTCGAGAGGTTACACTGATACTGAACTCTCGAGTGCGTTGCCTGAACTAGTCAGTGAGATGAATCTCCCTGACTGAAATACTTAACTAAAGTTTCTTTTAACAATGCTCTCAGTGAGCAGATTTTCACAACACTTTAGTAAATACTTAAAACAATAAATACACACGGCTCTTACATCCACGGCCTGATTTAACAGGAAATCCACTAACTGGGATTCTTGTTTTTAACGTGCCAAGGTGCACAGATACACTGGACTCATGCCACTCTCTGGGCTGCCTCTCCTCCCCTCACTACAAACCTAACATTCTTCTGAAAGGGTTTAGTTTGGTTTGGTTTTCTCCAACTAGGTGAAGTTTTCCCTTACAATGTGTTAGCCTCAAAGCTAAGGTTGGGAAAACCTCTCTAAGCTAAGAGTTACAAGATGAACACTCATTTATGTATACATGTGAACCCTAAAGGTCAGTGAACAAGGTGTGAATCGTGCCTCCTTATAACTCCCATACAATGCACTAAACACTCACACCTTCACAGCTCGTAGGTGTTGATTTTTCTCTTCACACACACTTCAAAACGCAGCTATGAGCTTGTATTTATAATGTGGATTCAAGTGTAACTGTTGGAGAGAATCACATTTGAATCCAGCATTAAATGGTTTCAACCACTTTTCTTGGAATGCGGCCTTGTCAGTGTCAGATATGTTGACTTGACTTGATTGGTCCACGTGGACTGAATCCAACGGATCTTTGACTCAGTGTGCTTGATCAGAGCGCACTGACTTCAGTTGACATATCCTCCACTGACTCTGACGATCTTCAGTAGATATTACTGTCTTCAGTGTAGTTGTCCTTCAGGGACTCTTGAAGATCTTTCCAAGAAGTTTGTCATAAGGCTGAATGACAAACTTCCCTGACCACAGTAGCCTGACTCCTTCAGGGCCTACTTGGTGCAACACTGATCCTCTTGATCATGCTCTTCACTGAGTGGTCCACTTGACTTAGCTTAAATCAGCCAGGTTTACACTCAGTGGGACATCCTTCAGGCTTCTCTTTAGGTTCAGGTCTCTGGCATGGCTTCAGTCAGTTCTCCTTGGTGTCATCTTGATATCCTCAGGCTGTGTTGCTGAGTTCCCCCTCGCTGAGTTCCCTCTCAACTGAGTTTTTTCTCAACTGACAGCCTATTCTACTGAGAACTAACCTAACCTGGCCTAAAACAAAAGATACAATCCTGACTGCTTTCAAACCTATTACATGTTGTTTTGGAAAATCATCAAAACTAAACATATCTCAACACTATTTATTAATCTATTTTTTCAATACAATTTAATTGCATGGTACTAAAATGTCTTGTTTCGTTCCGCAATTTTTGGTGGCGAAGTTTGCAAACTTTATCATTGAGGGAAGAGAGTATTATATACAATATTTTAGTGCTGTTCTGAATATTGTTCCTATTAGATATACTAAAAATCATCATAAGATGGAATTTATAAATCAAACAGAGGTACAAGAGATTTTTGGTGGAAATATTACCAGATCATTGTTTCACTTTATTACTTTTTCCGAAATTATAAACCAGATGAACTCCGAGAATTCTATATTACGCGGTGAATATTTTTTAAAAAATACTTTTATTTTTTAGGTAGGGATCGTTGAATTATATATTTTTTACGTTACACTGATGTGCATTTTTTTTTTTGTAATATGTTTTTATTTCAATAGATGTATATGGGCGGTTGATACATGTTGGTCCAGTTAGTGTTATTGATTTACCTACATCTCAATGTGTTAGATTTGTGCAACTTCTCTTGCAGGATAATAGGTACTTCAGTTTTTTTTATAATCTCTATTATAGGTTATACCTACTTTTTCTGTATGATTTGACTCATGTACCCTTTTAATCTCTTAGGTGTGTTCGAATGCACTGTGTCTTGGTGAATGAAACGTGTGATCGATTCATTGATACTATTGTTGGACATCCCTTTCTTCCATTGACTATTGTATTGCAAAATGCAAGAGTATTTGTTTCAAATGGAGGTTTTTTTAATTTTGTTTATTTTTTTATTTATTTTCCCTTTTTGTCATTTTTCCAAACTTTATAATAATTGTTTTTTTTAGAAAAACGACTGGGCGTTGTTCCGCAGGCTACTAGAAATTTTTTTATGACGATGTTGAAGGCAATTTGGGTCATCGCTTGGCCATGATTAGTGTTTGAAATTTCTAGAATTGTGGTTTATTAGAATAATGAGTATTATATATAAGCTCCAATGTTTGGTATTTGAATAAATTATGGAAAACTAAGATATGTTTAATTCCATAATCATATTTTTCAAATTCATAATAATATGAAGTTAATGTTTTTAGATCTATAATTATGTAAAATATTTTGGGTGTTATATTTTTGTGGTTTTTAATTGAAATTTTATTTATGATTGTACTATTGGAATTAATAGTATCTTTGTATACATTATTTATTGGAAATAATGAATTTATTGTAACTTTTGAATTGTAAAAAATAGTAAAACCACCCTATTAAACAAATATAATTTTAAAAAAGTATATTGAAACCCGCGAGACTCGCGGGTCTGCAACTAGTTATATATATATGCATTCAGCTCAGGCCCCATCAAAATCACTCAATATGATGTCAAATAATTGATTTATGTCTAATCCCCAACAAATAACTACTCCCTCTATACGAGTCATGCTATATGCACATTGATAGTACATTTGATGGGATGGGAATGATGTGAGATGATGATGATTAGAGTGATGATTGGATGATGATTATTAAAAAATATTATTTATTTAGTTGTTTTATTTACTCTAATTATTTATTTATTTACTTTAATTATTTTACAAAAATATATTAGTACAATGTTTAGGGTGATGATGGGATGATACTATTTGTCTTTATTTATTTACTCTAATTATTTTATAAAAAATATTAGTTGTTTCATTAAAAAGTATTAATCATTTAGAGTAACTATTTTTTTAATATTACAAAAATATTAGTTACTTAATTCAAAAGTAATAGTTGTGAAGAAGGGCATATATATACAATTCTAACAAAAATACACTTACTATAGGAAAAAAATACACCCATTACATATTTTTCATTTAAAAAAAAAAAAAGAAAAACAGATTTTTTTTGCTTGTTTTTTGGAAAATTGAATTCACTTATAGAGTTTTTTTGTCCTAAATTTTGATGCAATATATGATCAATAAATCTCACTAAATAATAAATACATATTTTTTTCTTCCGTTCCACAATACTTTGCACACAACTAAAATAAAAATAATTATCTTTTACAAAAATTTATAAAATATTAAAATGTTATTATTTTATTAAATTTTATATTTACATATTTTTTTAAACTACTTATTTTAAAGTACTAAAGGTTTTTAAGATTAAGAGAGTATAATTTAAATTATTGATCAATAATTTTTTGGTTGTTTAGGGACATCAATGTTTAATCAATGTGCATATAGCATTTCTGCTCTATACCCTAATACATTTCATATACATTTTAGGGAAATAACTTTATTGATTTTTTAGCCAATAAATGAAGATTATTTGGAAATAAAATAGGTATTATGAAAATATTTTATTTCAATTTTAGGGATGTTCAGGGTTATGTGGGATATTTCGAAAAGAAAAGTGTAACGCTCCAAATTCGAAACGTAACCTACCTTGGCTTTAACGCTTCAGACTCGAGTTGTCACTTAATAATATAAGTAAAACTTTGTTTTTTTTAAACATAACAAGGTTTTCATTTTAGATTTCTCCTTTGAAAAACTAATCGTGCAAAACATAGAATAATAGTAATAATTTGCAGCAGAAAAGAAATTCTATTCATGCAGGGTCTAAAACAGTTATTTAGTAATTAAACATGCATAATCAAGATAGTGACTTAAGTGTGATAGCTTTTAAGTTATAAGTGTTAGAGTGTAAAAAGGGTGATCACTCAACTTAGAACATATTATCCAATATATAATAAATGTAAATGACAAGATCAGTTTTAATATTAAACAATGGCGGGGAAGGTCTGGCCTACAGCTGCTCCATTCCCCTGTATCACTACCTGAAATTGTTTGTAAGATAGGGAGTGAGATTTGAATTCTCAGTATGGGTGATTTCTACGCTATTAAGACTGACATATTTCAAGCATCTTGTATACTATTTTCGAGCATGAAAATCATTTGGCACAACTATTTCATCAATGCCTATGGGCAGTCTTAAGTTCAACATACTCTGCAGATATGTCTTAATTTCAACATATCTTGTGGATACATCTTAATTTCAATATACCTTGCGATGCATAGCACCGAGAAAACCACACGTATAATTTCAATAAAAAAATACACAAATTCACACATACTATCCAGGCAAAACAGATATGAACCACCCACATTTTTCAAAGAGCTTTCGTAAAGTTGAGGACAGTAGCACGTTTGAACCCTTACGCGAAGCGCACTCAACCTAGCACGGATTATTAATCACATTTTAGTCCATTATTTTCTTATAAGAATCTCTCTCGTAAATTTTATATGCAACACGTTGGTCCCAAAGAGGACTTTTGACATAATTAGTACTTCCGGTTCTTTTAGTGCACGTTTACAACTTTTAGTGTTAGCACAATTTCACTAGAATCACCTAATAACACATTTCCAAAGAATAAATCACCTATTTTAAGATCAAAACCCTTAAACATGAAATTTACTACCAAAATTCTATCCACATGATATTAAGGTTGATGGTCCCATTTTCGAAGGGCAAAATGGGAATTCAGGAGAATTTTTTTTTTAACTTTTAGCTCAGGGAGTTCAGCAAGAGTGAACGATACTCAAGTCACTGCATTACTCAGAGGCTGGGTTACCAAGTCAGTGAGAAGACTTGGAGACTCATACTCTGAGCAACCCAGTGACTCGAGAAGTTACACTTCAAGTCACTGCCCTACTTAGAGGCTGAGTTACCAAGTCAGTGCGAAGACTTAGAAACTCATGCTCTAAGCAGCACAGTGACTCGAGATGTTGAACTCTCGAGTGCGTTGCCTGAACTGGTCAGTGAGAGGAATCTCCCTGACCTGAATACTTAACAAAGTTTTCTTAAAACAATGCTCTCAGTGAGCAGACTTTTCACAACACTTTAGAAAGTACTTAAAACATTAAACGCTCAGTTTAACGTGGTTCAGAGACTCAAGCTCTTACATCCACGGCCTGATTTAATAGGAAATCCAATAACTGGGATTCTTGTTTTTAACGTGCCAAGGTGCACCAGATCTATACTCCAGATCTTACTTCCTTCCTCACTTCCTTACAAACAACTTACTACCAACAAACCTGACAATGGTTGTGGTTTCAGTTAGGGTTTCTCCAACTAGGTGAGGTTTTCCTTTACAATGTGTTAGCCTAAAGCTAAGATTAGGAAAACCTCTCTAAGCTATGAGTTACAAGCTGAACACTCATTTGTGTATATCTATGAACTCTAAAGTTCAGTGTACAAGATGTGAATCGTGCCTCCTTATAACTCCCAATACAATGCACTAAACACTCACACCTTCACAGCTCGTAGGTGTTGATTTTCTCCTCTCACACACACTTGAAATGAAGCTATGAGCTTGTATTTATAATGTGGATTCAAATGTAACCGTTGGAGGGAATCACATTTGAATCCAGCATTTAATGGTTTCAACCACTTTTCTTGGAATGCGGCCTTGTTAGTGTCAGAGTTGCTGCCTTGTGTTGATTGGTCCACGTGGGCTGCTTCCAACGGATCTTTGACTCAGTGGGTTGACCAAGACCCACTGACTTTAGGTAGCTTCCTCCTTCACTGACTGATGATCTTCAGTGGACTGAATCGTCTTCAGTGTAGTTGTCCTTCAGAGACTGTTTGAAGATCATTCCAAGAAGTTTGTCATAAGGCTGAATGACAAACTTCCCTAACTACAGTAGCCTGACTCCTTCAGGGCCTACTTGGTACAACACTGATCCTCTTGATCATGCTTTTCACTGAGTGGTCCACCTGACTTAGCTTAGATCAGCCCGGTTTACACTCAGTGGGACATCCTTCAGGCTTCTATTCTGGTTTAGGTTACAGCAATGGCTTCAGTCAGTTCTTCTTGATGTCATCTTGACTTCCTCAGGCTGTGTTGTTGAGTTTCCCCTCGCTGAGTTCCCCCTCAACTGAGTTCTTCTCAACTGATAGTCTATTCTACTGAGAACTAACCTAACCTTACCTGAAACAAAAGATACAATCCTGACTGCTTTCAAACCTATTACATGTTATTTTGGAAAATCATCAAAACTAAAACATATCCCAACAAAGGTGTTTCAAGTCCTTATTCTATCATGCAAGACAAATATGGAGCATTTAAACATGAATAACATTTCAAGTTATCAAGTTAAAAGTGACACAGTTTGTTCTCCTAGGTCCTTTACTTGCAACTTTGGCCTGTGTTTGACTCTCTTTTCCAGCTAAAAGGGGCAGCCATTGTGGGGTCCAGGGTTGTCCAATCGGGTGGCTTGGTATTTTCAAACGCGGTGTAATTTTCAGTGTTGAAATTGAGTGTTTTTTTGCTAGATTTTGGGTTCTGAAACTTAATATTTTGCTCGTTTTGTCATCCGAAAGTTTAGATTTTCATTTTATTTATTATAACTGGTATTTAACTTTATTTTGGGTTTGTATTTATTCGTCGAATTCGAAATTCATGAGTTTTAGGGTTTTTTCATTCGACTTTTGGCGACAAAAGTATAATTTTATTTGAGAACTTTTCATTAAGTTAAAGGCCTTAAAATTCCTATTTTAGGATTTCATTTTACTTATTTGGTCAGTCCGTCGTTTCGTATTTGTTGTGCTAGTAGTGTTGTCAGTTCTGATTCGTCCATTTCTAGTTAAGTTATAGGCTTTAAATCGCAAAGCGTTACATTTTGAAAATATTCATGAGCTCTTTTCACTTTAAAATGAAGATTATATATAACAACAATAATAATTTAGTTCGGAGTATTACACAATAAAGAAATGATCATCTTAATATCGAGCCTAACAAACTCAACAATTCCTCGTGCATTTACTGCTCATTTCTTGCATTTAGCACACTTCAAGTTTTCTTCATTAATTGAAGCATTCATTGCTTCAATCCTACATTTATTACTTATTTTACTCTATTCTTAGTCACATCCACACCGTTAATCCAAAACTTTTACTCGATATTTTTCTTTATCATACACACATAATGTGAATGAAAATCTGTAGATTTAACATGAAGAAATTGATCGACAATGATTTTCTTAAAGTGAGAAAAATGAGGGGACATTTCTACAGGTTGAACAATAGTGGTCGTTTATGTTTGTTGACTAAATTTAAACATTGAAAATAAACAGTGGAGATTAAAAATAACTTTGACCTGACGACTGAAAAAGATGGGGTATTTAACCTAGGGACGCAGCAGCAAGACTCTTAAGGTCTCATGGAAAAGAGCTCAAGATAGAGAATGAGATATGTTTTAAGGGTGAAATGTATTTTTTGGTGCTTGGTAGAGTATAATATATTTAATATGAATGTTTGGTAGAATATAATCAAAATGATATGTTTTTAATAAATTTGTTTGGTAGAAGATATAATTCCTATGAAAACAATGAAATTACTATAGTACCCTTCAATTGAAAATATGCAAAATCACAAGTCTAGAGAAATCTGCCATGGAAATCTACAATTCCCAACAATACCAGAACAATTCAAAAAAAAATTAGAATTGAAAATCAGAATGAATCATACTTGTTAAATTGAACAGTAATAGAAACTCAGGAACTTAAACACCGAAGAACAATTCAAATCCTATAAATCAATCGAACCCGAAACACCAAACTGCAAAATGAAATCCAAATTACTGAACCAACATTCGTAAATCCCACCCAACACCTGCAAATTTCGCTGAAAGTTTTAGAATATCACAAACAAAATGAAGAAGAAGGGATAGCGACGGAGCCCTAAGCGGTAAAGAACAATGTTTTAGCAAATAAAGGTGGTGCGAGGATCGTGAACTGGTGGGCGTGCGATGATGGAAAAATAGAGCTTGGGCTATGACAATTTATGGTGACGACACAGCATCACGATGAACGGAGACAAAAGGGGATCTGCGAAAATTCTACAATAAGAGAACAAATGAGATAAGGTTATTATCGAAATTTCCATAACTTATATTCCGCTGTGTTGAGTCATGAAAGGCAATTGGAGGGTGGTGTACCGATGGGATAGCTGAAGAGCTACAGTAAACTTCAAGAAATGTTTACCTGGCCGTCTCTTTTCTCAAGCAAGGCTAAAACCTTTTAGATTCTACCAAACATACAAAGGTCTGAAACAGTTTTTTCATGACCTTATCTTGGTACCAAATGAGTCCTAACATTACATATGAGGTTATTAAAAATTAAAAGGAGTAGTTATTATATACTACTCCCTCCGTCCATGAAATATAGTCTTGTTGCTTTATGCACAGTTATTAAGAAAGTTGATATAATATGTAAAAAGTAAGAATATTGTGTCACATCAAGTACAAAATAAATTATTTTTAAAATGGTATGTGTGTAAGTTGAAAAGTGTAGATAAAGTTTATTATTTCTATTTTAGGCAACATGACTATTTTTCGTGGACATCCAAATAAGGCAACTAGGACTATATTTCATGGACGGAGGGAGTATAATCCTAAGACCTTAAATACAAAATAGGGTGCAATAAATCCCTTGTAACCTTTTGCTACATTTTGTGGTCCCTACTCACCTTTCCAAAACCCCAAATTTATACAAAACTTAAAGTCATTAATAATCCAGATAAAAACAAAAACCTGCAACTAATGTGACATTTAATTTGGTAGGTGAGGGTTCTTTTCGTAGCTTTTGTTGTTTTCCCGAGAAAATGAAGATATGAAATACTATTACCAAATTCAATTTCAGCAAATTTCACAACAAATTACTCCACCAAAAATTTGAAATTTTATCCAGTTTATATAGGTGATTTCCGCAAACCACCATTTCATGTGTGAAATTTCACAACAAGAATACAAAATACGGGTTTATAAAAGGTGAGACTCAACCTTTTTGTTCCGATATCTAAGTATTTGTTTGAATTTCTTTGGGTTTCTTTTGGTTTGTAGGATTTTAGTTTTTGTTCAAGATTTTGTGTAAAAACTTCTTTCGTATGTTACAGTGTAGTTTGCTATTAAGATTTATCGATTATTGATTTCTTTCATAGTTAGGGTTTAGCTAAAAATGAACATGGTTTGTTAGATTTACATGTATATTAACATAACAAGTATATGATTTTATTTTTTTTGTAATAGACCCAGAAAAAATGGTGCGAAGCCGAAGGTCCTCGAGTAACAGGGATAGCGATGAGGATGGTAGAAGAAGCACAAGGTCAAAGAGATCTAGTGATACTTGAAAACAGAGACTGAGCATGAGAGGTACATTTTTTCATGAGATTTTTATTTTGAAATTTGGAAATGATCTTATACATGTCATTATTTTTGTTGAATAGTGAAAGGATCCCCGAGCAGGGCCGACTATTAGGGGGAGCAAGGTGATCTCTCGCACAGGGCCCCCAATTTGTTAGGGCCCCATTTTTTAGTGTCTACTTTATTTTTTATATATCTATTTTTAAATAAATATATATATAATCCTTTACATTTATATATGTATATGTATTTTTATGGAGCATAATCAATAGAGAATTTATTTTTCAAAGTTAAAGCTACTTAAATCTTACTTGCACAGTACTATGTCAAAAGAAAGACTTAATGGACTTGCTTTGGTGGCGATCAAGAATGATATTTTTGAGAAAATTGATTATGATGACTTGACTGATAAATTTGCTTCAAAAAAATGCTCGGAGGACGAGACTATTTAAATGATACTTTTGTAAATTAATTACTTTTGTTAAGATATTGAAAATATGTGTTTAATGAAGGACCCCATTTTTTATTTTGCTCAGGGCCCAAAAAATGTCCGAGACGGCCCTGTCCCCGAGTTCAAAAAGAAGATTCAAGGAACGTTGACACAAAAGTGAGAATTTTTTTATTTTTGTATTTTCTTTCATTGTTGTGTAATAGTCCAATTTATAATATTGATGTTTTGTTCTTTAATCTGAACTAGGAGGGCTTGATTTGAAATATGTATACACATCCTCTGAATATGGTAATTTGATTATGTTTATACTAATTCATTTCTAAGGATTTATAGATTGTATAACATATTTGTTTATTTCAAAATATACAGAAGATTATAGTGGGCAGGTTGGTAGGACTAGAATTAAGAAGAAAAAGGTGAAAAGGAGGAGGTCAGAATCAGAATCTGGTGGTATGAGAATTTTTTGAAAAAAATATATAAATTGCAACCGTTCAATAAGTTTTTAACGAATATTCAATTATTAACGCAGACAGTGATCATTCTGGGTATAAGATGCGGAAAGATAGGGGTTTGAAAATAAGAGATTGTGGTGATGGTATAGTATATATATATATATGTAAAGAGCTAAATGTATATAATGTGCATCTTTTTTTTTGTTTGTTCAAACTTGTATTATGATTGTTCAAAAACTAGGAAGAAACAAAATGGAAGGAAAAAGTGTAAAGGAAAAGAAAAAAAAAGGAGTAGTGACTCAGAAACAGAAAGTCAGGGTATAATATTAAAATTTATAGTGTCAGTTTACCTGTATAATAAAATATGTTCACTATTTTTTATGTGTATTAATTTATAATATTTTTTATACTAATATAGATAGTGAGATTCCAGAATCTGTTGTGCCGATAAGTTAGGGGAAAGGGTAGAGTAAAGTTTCTGAAGCAGGTTGTTTAATGTTATATAATATTCTGGGAAAACAGAACCAATCTCAGGTAGAACTTAATTTATGAAACAAGTTGTTTAATGATGCAGGAAACCATAAACAGAGACTGAAAGATAAAGAAAAGGTGGTAGATGCTAAAGAAAGATTACCAAATAATGATGTAGTGCGTGCAATAAACTCTTTTGGCAAGATTATTAAATAATGCATGTGGAGTTGAACTGGAATTTTATGTTATGTCTGATATTATGTATGTTAGTGTGAAAATATAAATTTTGCATGTTAAAACTGAAACGTATTAACGGATTGACGATTTTGATTTATGTAGTGGGGCTGGATGAGGAGAAGACTGACACTTATTACCGGAGCAATCTGCGAACGATAATTAAGGAGCTGAACACATTAGATCTTGGTGAACGGCAACTTGAGGCAATGAAGATGACACTGTTGGGAAAATAGGGGTGCCCGGAATCTATTTGGGATGAAATTTAAATACGAATTTAAATACAATTATTACTAGCATGAATTAATCCTAATTAATTCAAATAATAATTCCAACTAATTTTCATCATGCATGTTGAATTAATTTCACATATTAACTAGGCGGAATAAACAAGTAAATATGCGATTAACGTACCTCTTGTAGAATTGGCCTTTGGATATACGGGACAATTACGATCTCGCTCTATCAACCCAAAGCCTTCTCAAGTATTTCCCTTTTCACCTCACTTGATCACCGGTGGGAGATGCTTTCAAGTAATTTAATAAACTAAGGAAAAAGAAAAATATCTATGCTTCTTGATTTTTTCAACACATGGAATTATGTACTTGGGGATGAAATAATCATCCCCTATTTATAGATGAAGTGGCCGAAATTTTTAATATTTTATGGGCCTGGAGAAAATCTTTTCTTAGTCTCTAAGAAATCTTGAATATATCTCATATATTCTTTTCTCCATAATAAAATATTCCACAAAAATCTCACTCACCTAATTAAGGGGTATTTTTCGAAAAACATAGAAGAAAATCACAAGATTTGGATCTTCTTGAATATATGAGATAATCGTGTATTCCTAGAATACTTATCCTCCATAATATCTTTCCAAGAAAATCAACAAAATCTTTTCTCTCCTAACAAACACTATTTTCGAAAAATATAAGAAAAAATCAGCAAGATATTATCTTTTTATTTTAATCACCTTATCATTATTGGGCTACTTAATGGGCTACTTGAGGGGCCTTTAAGGAAAATTAAGATCGGACCTCCTAATGGACTTCTGAATTTCAATATTGAGCCCCAATATAATTCAACCCATTAATATTAATTATTACCACTAATAAATTAATATTGCACTATCCATCTTAATCCATATTACGATAATATGGGCTCCCGGTTATTATTTCCCGTGTTTAAGATTATCAAGTCCATTAATTAATTGAGCTTCTGAATAGCTCTAAATTAATTAATATATTTCACCTTGGAGTAAAGACAGCTCAACATTATTATCCGTACCGAAGAAACTGATTCTTCACTTGCAAGATTTGGTACGATAAAACTTCTGAGCCCACCAAGGGGACTAATCACACGAGCCGTACTCGCACGCGTTTCTCCGTATTAAATCTTAGCAACCGTCGTATGATTAATATTACTGCCCAAGACACAAAGTTCGAAGTCGCAATGATTCTCACCCAACATGAATCAAAGCAGTAACCATTAAGCACACACGGTCCTATTTAAGTGACGAAGATTAAGAAATCAACAACCACTGAAGTCTAATTCTTCACCTTTCAGAACAGAAGAATTTATCCTCGCTGTAGGTCCTCTTCAACACATACTAAATGTGCTAGTGCAATCTCTTAGTCAAGACAGACCAATCTGAGCCTTACACATCGACCTTTCACGGCGGATTGTTCAATTCCACCTAGGTCGTGAAAATGTATGTTTAGTTACTTGCAAACTGTTAATGTTGTCTTCCGTGATCGGGTATCACCACATTAACTACAATGTAACATGTACTACATATTGAACGGTTTGCAATAGAAATTCAACATTCAATCATAACTAAAGCAAATGCGATAAAAGAATTATTCTCATAAAATGAGTGTTTGATACACGAGTTATACAAAGTAAAAGCATACTTTCACGTATAACTCCAACAATCTCCCACTTATACTTAAAGTCTGCTTATTCTCATAAAATGAGTGTTTGATACACGAGTTATACAAAGTAAAAGCATACTTTCACGTATAACTCCAACAATCTCCCACTTATACTTAAAGTCTGCTTTTAGTATACATCACGCATGTCTTAGTGTAGTAGCTCTACGTGACATCTCATGTCAACCTACACTAACCTAATAATTCCTCCCACTTATACTTAAAGCAGATTGGCAATAGTCTTGACTCCCATTCCATCCACATGTCTCTCGAATGTAGTCTGAGGCAGACCCTTTGTGAATGGATCCTCTAGGTTGTCACCCGACGCTATCTTTGCCACCTCTATATCTCCTCTCTTAACGATTTCTCGTATAAGATGGTATTTTCTTTCTATGTGTTTGCTGGCCTTGTGGGCTCTCGGTTCCTTTGAATTTGCAACTGCTCCGGCATTGTCACAAAAGACAGTTATCTTGTCGGGCAAATTCGGAACCAAGACTTGGTCCTACACCCTGATTAGTGTCATTATTGCATCATTTTGTTGCTTGATTTGTAAGTTCTTATAAGTATTTGAAGCATAATTGATGTTTATTTGTGCTAAACTGTCCATTTAACTCCTCTCCTCGAGTTTGGTGTCATTGTTTAGGAAAATGAGTGAAATATGTCCAAGACTGAAGAAGAGTCGAGCAAGGATATTCAAAGGAAGAAGAATCAAGTTAAAATGCAAGTTGGAATGCAAAGAAGAAGCAAAATATGCCCAAAAAGTGATCAGACCGGTTAGCAATGTTCCAGACCGGTCGGTATCCATAGCCCAAACCGGTATCTTCACTTCGGAAGCTTTAGACCGGTTAAGCTCGTTCAGACTGGCCGGTACGAAGAGGCCCAACCGGTATCTTCGCTTCGACATCAATTGACCGGTTAGCAATATTCCAGACCGGCCGGTACAAACTAATGCAAACCGGTACAAACCTCCTCTGCTCGCGAAAAATCGGAAATTTCAACTTTTGGAGGACTTAAATGCAATTTCGGCCAAGGGTTTTTAACCCACATATAAATACCATCTTTCAGAGAATTACAAGGCATTCCCCATCAGATTTTAGATCAAAATTAGGTTAGAGAGAGAGTTCTTCACCATTTCCATTTCTCTTTGGTTTTATTTCAAATTCCAGCTAGATTTTTCATTAGATTTCGATTATTGTTGCATTCAAGCTCAAGTATGGTTGTAATTGAAGGATAGATTGAAGATGTTGCTGAGTTTTCTTCTATTTAGGTGTTTTCTACTCTTGATCTTGTTTACCCATTTGCTTAATTTCATTTTAATGGCTACTTCTCTAATTTCAATGAATGTTTTGTTGATTTCTATGATGTCTAGCTAAATTCCTTGTGTTTGGGTGTTTGGAATTACATGGGTAATTAGGTACATGATTTGATTGGAGATTGTTGCTCTAGTTGGAGGTCATTCTCATAGGATTATGGTTTTGATTGTTCGATTGCATGAATTGCTCTTGTAATTTGTATTAGATTGTGTGATTGTCTCAACGAGAGTTGGATGCTTGCATGAAATAGTATGGGTGTGAGTAGTTCATGTGATTTGAGTTAATATTGAGGCATCGCAACGAGAGTTGGGTGTTTTCATTAGAATTACATAATTCCTACATTAGTTGCTTGATTTAGATATTGGGTAATTAGTGAGGAGAATACAATCCAAGGGTTTTAATTGACGTGTTTGTCTAGGCTTATCAAGTACGATTAATGCGTAATATTTAGTGATTGCTCATTTTTGATGACCGAAGACTAGAGTGATGATTGCTAATTGAACATGTACTTGATTCTCATGTAAGGAAGAACACCCGAACACCTTTTCACATTTGTCAAAAACTTAAAAATCTCTTGTTAATTATTTTTGTTCTCATTTACTTTCCTTATTTCATTCTAAGTTTTATTTAGTACTTTCCAAATCAAACAACCTTATCAAAAGTGATTTGCATTACAATTATGTGGCGACGTATATTCCTAGGGCTATGTTCATCAATTTAATCCTTTGGTTCGATATTAAACTTGGTCAAGTGCTTACAACAACAATGAACTCGTGCACTTGCGAGTAGTTGAATTCGTGTTTAACAAATTTAGCAAACAAGTTTTTGGCGCCGTTGCCGGGGATTAATTGATTTGAATATAACTTAGGTCTAGTTGAGCATGATTGATAATGTGTTTAATTTTAATTTGTACTTGATTATTGGATCTTTTGTTCTCACTCTTGATTGATTCTCTAGGTGTGCATGATTACAAGAGCAAGAGGAATTGATCTAATTCCCTTGGACTTGGAGATCGAAGCTATGGCTAGAAGAAGAAATCGGGAGAGGAATAGGAGAAGAGCTAGAGTCGAAGCAAATTGCGAATGTCAATCAGAATCCGAATGCGGAGATTCGTAATGAAGGAAATGAGCGTGGGAGGCCGATTAGAGAGTATTTTGAGCCACCGGTTCAAAATTATTACGATGGTATAGCCCGACCACCCGTGGCGGCTAATAATTTCGAGATCAAACCCGCTCTCATTGACATGCTCTCAAAGCGACAATTTGGAGGTGATGCCGCACATGAAGATCCCAACCGCCACATTGCTCAATTTCTAGAATATGCCGACACAGTTAAGATGAATGGTGTAAGTGAAGACGCTTGGAGAGCTAGACTCTTTACATTTACTTTGAAAGGCCAAGCTAAAGACTGGATAGCCTCCTTGCCCAAGGATAGCCTTGATTCGTGGGAGAAATTGTGCAACAAATTCCTTTTAAAGTTCTTCCCTCCCTCGAAGACTCTACAATTCAAGACTCTCATATGTGGATTTCGTCAAAAAGACCATGAAGATATGTATGATGCATGGGAGAGGTTTAATGAACTTCTAAGAAAGTGTCCACAACACGGATTTGTGGATGAACAAATTGTAAGCTTCTTTTATTATGGATGCAATGGGGTGTCAAGGGATAAGTTGGACTCATCAGCGGGTGGATCGTTATTCAAGAAGACGGGGAGAGAAGCCTTATAATTGATAGATGAAATAACTAGCAACACGGCTAGTTGGACAACCGAAATGGATCTTCCACGAAGAATTGCTCACATACAAGAGGGAGAAACGGTTAAGTCTCTAGCCGAAGTGATGAAGTCCTTGCTCACAAAGGTTGATAGTTTAGTCGAAGGACAAAAGAAGAACGTGATGAGTGGAAATGTGGATATGCAAAACAGTTTTGAACAATTGGAAGAGGCGAGCTACATGGGAAAGCAACCTTATAACCATGGTAACTTTCAAGGAAACCAACAATTTCCCAATCACAATCCTCAACCCTATCAAAATCGATACCAAAATAATCCACCATTCCAAAACAATGCCCAACAACCACCATTTCAACACCAACCCACACCTACATTCCCAAATACCAACACTTATAATCCCAACCTTCGAAAACATGAAAACTTTTCCTACTCTAACCCAAAAGCCGCTATAACACTTCCACCGGGGATTGATCCGGGTGCACGAGCACCTCATAGTGAAGGGAAGTCTTCTCTTGAAGATGCGTTGAATACCGCCATCGCTACATTGCATACTTCTAATACCAACATGGGCGTACTCTCCGGCCAAATTCAACAATAAAATGCTAAGACGGAGATGAGATTTGGAAAAATAGAAGAGCAACTAAGCACACTTAGCTCACTTAGCCAACTACCATATGTGGTAGAATCGTTATCCAATCAAGTGAAGAATTTGTAGTTTCAACTTGGGCAAGTGGCATCTTCAAGTGGAAGTGGTGAGAAAGGCAAGTTCCCATCAACAACGGAGGTTAATCCTAAGGAGCATTACAAGGCTATAGAGCTTAGGAGTGGAATGAAATACAATGGGCCAAGCATGATAGTGGAAGAAGAAGATGGAGAGGTGAAGGAAGTAGAGGAAGAGAAGGCGATAGAGGATGAGAATGAGTTGGTGGATGATCAAGACAAAGAGGAAGAAGAGGAGAAAAAGATTGAGGAAACAAAGGAAAAGTGGGTACCTAAGTGGAAGAAAGCAAAAGAGGCAAGAGAAAAACAAGAAGAGGTGGAGTGTGATGAATGGGGAGTTCCAAAAACTCTTGTTCCACCACCATACCCTCAAAGGTTTATGAAGAAGAAGATCGATGAGAAGTTCTCCAAGTTTTTAGAGGTGTTCAAGAAAGTGACCATAAATGTCCCTTTACTTGAGGCCTTGGAAGAGATGCCTACATATGCAAAATTTCTCAAGGATCTAATTTCGAAAAAGAGAAAACCCGAGGAAAGGGAGACAATCAACTTAACTTTGGAGTGTAGTGCTCTATTGCAAAGACATTTGCCACCGAAGTTAAAGGACCCCGGAAGTTTCACTCTTCTATGCGAATTGGGGAACCAAGAGAAGAGACATGCTTTATGCGATCTTGGAGCAAGTATCAACCTTATACCTTTGTCGATATTCAACCGATTGAAGATTGGAGAGATCAAGCCCACTTCAATGACACTTCAATTAGCGGATCGTTCGTTTACTTATCCTAAGGGGGTAGTTGAAGATGTCCTAGTAAAGGTTGACAAGTTTGTTTTTCCTGCGGATTTTGTAGTCTTGGACATGGTAGAAGATGATCGTGTACCATTGATTTTGGGGAGGCCCTTCCTTGCAACCGCTCGAGCGGTCGTGGATATGTTTACCGGAAAAATCACTTTGAAGTTGGATAAAGAAGAGATCACTTTTGACATATACAATGCTATGAGACATCCCAATGATGATCATGAATGTAAAACAATTGATGTGCTTGAGCATTGTGTGCAAGAAGTGTTGGAAAATTCTCTCAACCCTCTCTATCCTAACATTTTCACTAATCCTATCTTTGAGGATAATGTTAATGATTCTTCTCTTATTTGTCTTGATAGGTGCAATGATGGAAAGGAGGATGTGAGCCAAATTTGGGAAAGAAAGAAACCATTTCTACCATTGAGGATACCCGTGGAAGGAGTACCACAAGAGGAGAAGAAGCAAGGTCTAAAGCCATTACCGGAACACTTGAAGTATGCCTATCTTGGTGAAGGTGAAAATTTTCCGGTAATCGTATCTTCTACTTTGAATGATCATGAGTTGCATGCTTTACTTGATGTACTTAGGAAGCACAAATCTGCCATAGGTTGGTCTATTAGTGATATAAAAGGCATTAATCCCGCTATTTGCATGCATCATATTCATTTAGAGAAAGATAGGAAACCTATTGTGCAAAGTCAAAGGCGTGTTAACCCTATTATGCAAGAAGTAATTAGGAAAGAAATTTTGAAATTCCTTGATGCTAATATGACTTTTCCTATCTCGGATAGTGAATGGGTTTCACCGTTGCATGTGGTATCTAAAAAAGGGGGGATGACGGTCATGAAAGGGGATAATAATGAATTGATTGCAACTAGGATAGCCACGGGGTGGCGTGTTTGTGTGGATTATCGTGAATTGAACAAAGCTACATGTAAAGATCACTTTCCCTTGCCCTTTATGGATCAAATGTTGGATAGGTTGAGTGGATTTTCTCATTATTGTTTCTTGGATGGATACTCCGGGTACAACCAAATCATGATTGCCCCGGAGGATCAAGAAAAGACAATATTTACATCTTTGTATGGCATCTTTGCATGGAGGAGGATGCCGTTTGGGCTTTGTAATGCCCCGGCTACCTTCCAACGTTGTATGATGGCCATCTTTCATGATCTTATTGAGAACATTATGGAAGTGTTTATGGATGATTTCTCCATTTTTGGAAACTCGTTTCATTCGTGCTTGCATAATTTAGATGTTGTTTTACAAAGGTGTGAAGATACTAACCTTGTTTTGAATTGGGAAAAATGCCATTTTATGGTTCATGAAGGAATTGTGTTAGGACATCATGTGTCGGAAAAAGGTTTACAGGTTGATCATGCCAAAGTGGTAGCGATTGAAAAATTACCCCCACCAACCACGGAGAAAGGGATAAGGTCGTTCCTTGGCCATGCGGGGTTTTATCGTCGATTTATAAGGGATTTTTCTAAACTCTCTAAACCCCTTTCTCATTTGTTAGAAAAAGATGTTCTGTTCAATTTTAATGATGAGTGTTTGATTGCTTTCAGGGCTCTAAAAGAGGCTTTGGTATCATCCCCTATCTTGATTAGCCCAGATTGGACCGAGCCGTTCATTCTAATGTGTGATGCAAGCGATCATGCCATGGGAGTAGTTCTTGGGCAAATACGAGAGAAGACATTTAGAGCCATTTAATATGCCTCCAAGACGTTCAATTCGGCCCAAGTGAACTACACAACAACCGAAAAAGAATTGCTTGACGTGGTTTATGCCGTAGATAAGTTTCGCTCGTATATCCTAGGAGGAAGGACGATTGTCTATACTGATCATGCTGCAATCAAATATTTGATGAGTAAGAAAGAGGCTAAACCACGGTTGATACGGTGGGTACTTCTACTTCAGGAATTCGACATTGAGATTCGAGATAAAAAAGGGAGCGAAAATGTCATAGCTGACCACTTATCAAGACTTGAAAGGGAGGAGGAGTACGTTGATCTAGAGGGAGAAGTCCAAGATGAATTCACGGACGAAAAGCTTTTTAAGATAGAAGAGTTGAATGTAGTTGACGTGCATCCTACTATGAAGGTCGGAGTGGACATTCCTTGGTTTGCCGATTTTGCTAACTATTTAGCTTGTGGAAGACTACCAAATGACATGAACTCATATGCTAAAAATAAGTTTTTGAGAGATGTCAAGGGATACATATGGGACGATCCCATTCTTTTTAAAAGAGGTGTTGACTCTATCATTAGAAGATGTGTGCCACAAGAAGAAGTTGAGGCTATTTTAACGCATTATCACTCTATGCTGAGTGGAGGTCACTTCGGGGGTGACAAAATAGCGAGGAAGGTATTGCAATCGGGGTTTTATTGGCCTACTCTTTTCAAGGATAGTCATGTGTTCGTTCAAAGGTGTGATAGATGTCAACGAATGGGGACAATTACCAAACGAGATGAAATGCCATTGACCATTTTCTTGGAGGTCGAGTTATTTTATGTGTGGGGGATGGATTTCATGGGGCCATTTCCTCCATCGTTTGGATTTCTTTATATACTTGTGGGAGTGGATTATGTTTCCAAATGGGTCGAGGCCATTCCAACCAAGAAAAATGATGCACAAGTGGTGATTCAATTTCTCAAGAAGAATATTTTCTCTCGTTTTGGGGTACCAAGAGCTCTTATTAGTGATGGAGGATCACACTTCGTAAACAAGATCATGGAGAGATTGCTAGAGAAATATGGGGTGAAACACAAGGTTGCTACAGCATATCATCCCCAAACAAATGGGTTGGCGGAAGTTTCCAATCGTCAAATCAAGCAAATTTTGGAGAAAACCGTTAGAACAAATCGGAAGGATTGGGCCATTAATTTGGATGATGCATTGTGGGCTTATAGGACCGCTTACAAAACTCCATTGAACATGTCTCCCTATCAACTTGTCTTTGGAAAGTCTTGCCATCTTCCTGTGGAGTTGGAACACAAAGCTTATTGGGCTATTCGTCGTTTAAATTGGGATAGTGATAAAGCGGGGGAGAATCGAATTCTCCAACTTCATGAGTTGGAAGAATTCCGAACTAATGCATATGAGAGTTCGAGAATTTTCAAGGAAAAAACAAAGAAGTGGCACGATCAAAAACTCAAGCCAAAGGATTTTCAAGAGGGTGATCAAGTGCTCCTTTTTTATTCTCGCTTGAAGTTGTTCCCAGGCAAGCTTAAGTCTAGATGGAGTGGTCCTTTCACCGTTGTGAAGAGTTTTCCACATGACCAAGTTGAATTGAAGAACGCAAAAGAAGAACATTTTCTTGTAAATGGTCATCGTATCAAGCCGTACCTATCCTTGTCCCAATTAGGGACCGTGTGTGAATCCTTTTTAGAGGGTTGAGTTGTTATAACTCCGTCCGGCATAGGACGTTAAAACTAGCGCTGAATGGGAGGCAACCCATTGTTTTATTTTTTGTTTTTGGTTGTTATTTTATCCTTGTTTATTTCATGTCCTTTTGTTTTACATGTGTTGAACCTTTCTCTAGCCGTGGGGTGTATGATCGGGGAGCTTATCGAAATTTGGTGCTCGGTGTATAGTGAGGTACAAAGACCCCGGGCTCTAACTTAAGTTTGCTTTGCAGAGCTTAAGTTTGGGGGGGTATTTTACATTTTCGTACATTGCACCGGTGCCCGGTTTATTTGTTGTTACTCTTGATTGGCTTTATGTTTAGTCATTTGTTGAAATTTGGTTGAACTTGTACATTGAGCTTATTGATCTTGAGTTATGCTTGGTTGATTATGATACGTTGTGGCACGTTAAATTTCAATCACTAATTTGCCAAACTTTTAATTGCATAGCAATGAAAAAGTTTGGGGGGATGTGTCGTTTTTTGAAATTTTAACGTTCATCAACGTATTTTCATTTAATGTCTATATAATGTGTGCATTTAGAGGTTGATCTTGATGGATATTGAATATATATTGAGAACTTGAGGCTTATTTGATGCTATTGTGTTAGTGTGATTGTGTGTCAAGCTTGTTGTAGGTGAAAAGGAGGTGAAATTTGAAAAAAATGAGCAAAAGTGTTGAAAAAAAAAGTTCAGACCGGCCGGTACAAAGAGGCCCAAACCGGTACAAACTGATGCAAACTGGTACATTTGCTACGGCGTGACAATACCGGTTAAGCTCGTTCAGACTGGCCGGTACGAAGAAGCCCAAACCGGTATCTTGGCTTCGGCATCAATAGACCGGTCAGCAGTATTCCAGACCGGCCGGTACAAACTGATGCAAACCGGTATGGACCCGTCTGAAAACAGGTAAAAATCGGCCGGGTCGAATTTTCGACCCGTTTTTCTTGTAAATTCAGCCCGTTTCACTTATTTTTAACCCCTTCCAAACTCACACATTACACACACACATTTCTTTCTTCTCTCAAAGCACACACATTCGGTTCTCTTGTGCCAAGAAGGAGAAGTTCTTCATTCTTTCACCAATTGCACTCCAATTTTGTGCTTCAATTCACAAACCCAAGGTATGTACTCTCTAATTCTTCTTTAATTATGACAAGTTCTTGCATTCATTGAAGGATTGTGATGAGAATAGGTTGAGACTTGAACTTTTCATGAATTTGAGTTTGAATGGGTTTGATGATTTCTTGCTTTATTGGTCCATTTTTCGAGTTGTTTAAGGTCTATTGTGGATGGGTAACTCAATTCCTTGTCTTGTTTGTGTCAATTTGATGATTTCTTGATGGAATTTGGATTTTCATATCTAGGGCATGAATAGTGACGAAAATTGAGGGGTAAATTGAAAAGTGATGCTTCTATGCTATTTTCTTCCATGAATTAACTTGTTTGTTGCTTACTTGTTGTGGGTAAAACATGGGCATGTTGATTTATGTTTTGAAGGTTCAATTTTGAGAAGATTGATGAAGATTGATACTTGTATATGAAGAAATAGCTAGAATTTGGAATTTAGGAAAAGAAGAAGTGAAATTCATGACTTTCTTTGTACAATCTCTTGGTTAATGAGTGTTATATTGTGAGCATTGTATATGAGGAGTGAATAAACTTTCAATTTTCTTGAATGGGCTTTACTTTGACATTAATAGCAACTTGTTTAATTTTGTGACTCTTGTGAATGAGTGGACTTGTTAGAAGAGAATTTGTTGCTTATTTAGGAATTGAGTTAGCCATATGCTTTATTTTACTTCATGAATGATCTAAAAGGTGAAAATTTCTTGTAGGAAAATGAGCAAGAGAGATTGTCGGGGAAGAAACCGTGAAAGAGGTGAGAGTAGCAATCCAGTTCCAGTTATCCAAGATGAAAATGAGCTCAGAAGGATGGTGTACAAGGAGATGGAAGTCGCTATTCAGAATGAATGTGGTCACCGTCCTTCACAACACGGGATTTACTTTGGTGACGAGATTTACAAGTACAGTGACAACTTCATCAGGGTATCAGAGATGGAATTTGGGGCTAACCGGTTCTACGATCCCAAATGTGCTGACTCACTTGGCATACGAGAGGAGGTTGAAGAGCTTTTCGAAAGAATTGGGTGGAAAGGAATGCTAGATGTAAGAAAACCTATTTATCCAGACCTCTGCTTGGAATTCTTGAGCACAATGGAGGTGAAAGAAGATTTTGGAGGCGTGCCACAAGTCATCACATTTCGTGCAAGGAATCAATCTCACAGCATGGACCGTGAAGAGTTGAACACCATTTCCAATACGGAGAAGTATGTGCCAAACAATCAGTACATCAAGAATGTGCCATTCGATACCCAAGCCTTTTGGAATGAAATTTCTACAACAACTGAAGGGGAGAATCGCTACAAAGCAGGGAGGTCAAAGGCATCAAGAATTAGGAACCCGATTTTCAGACTAGCTCATCGAATCCTTGCGAGCACTATTTTTGCAAGAGTTGAAATGGGATGCGTCAAAGATGAAGAGTTGTTTCTAATGTATTCTATGACAGACGGGTTGACTGCCAACTTTGGGGCATACTTGATGGCTAGCTTGGTGGAGCAGCGCTCGAGAAATTCAATGGTCAACTGCCATCTTGGAGGGTTCATAACTAGCATTGCCGAATCAAGAGGATGGACCCCTATGCGTACGCCTAGAGTTAATTATGAGTTGTTGGATATGAAGCAAGTGGTAAAGATGAGGATGTACAAGTTGGTCGATAATATACCTTGCGTGCAAATCGAGAATGAGTTGCCTTTTCCCATGAATGATCTATCACTCATTTCATGGAAAGGAAAAGATGAAGGGAATTGGTTGTTGAATTCTAGGGAGCACATTGTACATAGAGATACCTTTCATGCTCCGAGGATAGCAAAGCGTAGAAGGGTTGCTAGAAGTGGAGAAGGGACGAGCAGAGAAGCTGAAGAGGAGCCTAGAAGAGAAGAAGAGAGAGAAGAAAGAAGAAATGAAGAAAGTGTAAGGCAGACACCTCCACTTTTGGTGTATGGGAGAAGGAGAAATGACATAGAGAATCTAAGCACGAGGATGGATCGGTTGCAAGTGACAGTTGAAAGACTTGACACGAGATATGGAAGAATTGAAGATACACTTCGAGATCAAGGTTGGATCCAGCAAAGCATCTTGAGTGGGCAACAGGCCATTTTGAATTGGCACATCCAACAGGGTCACTTTCAGTACGATCACCCTCCACAATGAAGTGATGTGTGCTAACGTCACGGTGGATGTGGGTGGTATTGCCTTCTCGCTCTATCTCCTTTAGATCTTTGAAAAGAGTTCTTAAATTCGTAGTTATATTTGGGTGTGTATTAAATTCTAATTTTAGGATGATGATGATGTTTGGATTTGCTTTGATTTTGATGATTAATTGTGATATCTGTGGATTTTTATTGTTGATGATTGTGGTCATGATTGCTTAGCTAATGTTGTGTAATCTAATTCTTTGAAAATTGTTGATGGATCTTGCAATAGTGGAAACTCGGAATTTGATTTTAGAAAAAGATGAGCATGAAATGAGAAGTAAGCAATAATAAATGAACCCGTGAGATTTGAGCTTAAACTGTTCATATGCAAATGGTTTGTTTTCTTTGATTGAGTAGTCATTTTGGTACTTTGTGCTCTAGAACTTGCCCTTGTGCTCACTTGATAACTTGACTTGTGGATCTTTCTCAAAATGATAAAAGGCCATCTTTGTTTTAAAAGTCACTTGAGCCAAAGAATTATCCCACCTTGGAACATTTTACCCTAGTAGCTCATTTGTGCCTTAAAGCCTTATTTTCTTTGGATAGCCAAACAAATCAAACTTAATCCTTTCTTGAAGCCTTCTTTTACCCTTAATAAGTGGAGAATAGGATTTAAGTGAAGTTTGTTGTGGAATGAGGAATGTACACGGGGCATAGATGTTTTCTAAGTTGAGAAGTTTGGTGGGTTGATAGAAAGAATGAAAATTTTTGCAAGAAATGTAATGCTTGAATTTTGAGAAAGTGAAAGGAAGCATAAAAACAAGAGTGTGAGTGAAGAAGAAAGAAAAGAAAAGTTGAGTGAAGCGAATCATTCTTGAACGTTGATTGAAGGGTTCTTTATACATTGCTGTGAGAGTGAACGTGAAAACAAAGGAACAAAAGAATTTTGTGAAAGGCGGAAGTGAGTGGATTAGATGAGGAAACAATCAAATCGTGATAAAAAGTTGACTTGTTGGCAAATGGATCCTTATTCTCCACTTGAATTGAGTCACTCTTAGCCAAAAATTCCCTACCTTCCCCAAAGAGCCTAACGTTACAACCGAATGAAAGTCCTTTTTGATTGAGAAAGTGAATCATTGTTTGACGTAAGAGATGGAGAACCTGGGCAAGCATATGGTAGTACTTGTATTGAAATTGACATTGAGCGTTCCTTCTATTCATATGAGTGCTTGAGTGATACACATCTTGTGAGAATTATTGCTTGTTCTTGATCTTTTCATGCTTATTCGATTTCTAATTGAGATTGAAGGGTTGATACAATTGTTTGTGAAGTTGATGGTTTGAATAGAATTGGTTTACGTTTCATGTGTTAGCCTTGGAGCACAATCTGATGCAATCATTCCCCTTGTTTTATCTTTTTCGTTGCTCGGGGACGAGCAACACTCTAAGTTTGGGGGGTGATTAGCGTCATTATTGCATCATTTTGTTGCTTGATTTGTAAGTTCTTATAAGTATTTGAAGCATAATTGATGTTTATTTGTGCTAAACCGTCCATTTAACTCCTCTCCTCGAGTTTGGTGTCATTTTTAGGAAAATGAGTGAAATATGTCCAAGACTGAAGAAGAGTCGAGCAAGGATATTCAAAGGAAGAAGAATCAAGTCAAAATGCAAGTTGGAATGCAAAGAAGATGCAAAATATGCCCAAAAAGTGATCAGACCGGTTAGCAATGTTCCAGACCGGTCGGTATCCATAGCCCAAACCGATATCTTCACTTCGGAAGCTTTAGACCGGTTAAGCTCGTTCAGACCGGCCGGTACGAAGAGGCCCAAACCGGTATCTTCGCTTCGGCATCAATAGACCGGTTAGCAATATTCCAGACTGGCCGGTACGAACCTCCTCTGCTCGCGAAAAATCAGAAATTTCAACTTTTGGAGGACTTAAATGCAATTTCGGCCAAGGGTTTTTAACCCACATATAAATACCATCTTTCAGAGAATTACAAGGCATTCCCCATCAGATTTTAGATCAAAACTAGGTTAGAGAGAGAGTTCTTCACCATTTCCATTTCTCTTTGGTTTTATTTCAAATTCCAGCTAGATTTTTCATTAGATTTCGATTATTGTTGCATTCAAGCTCAAGTATGGTTGTAATTGAAGGATAGATTGAAGATGTTGCTGAGTTTTCTTCTATTTAGGTGTTTTCTACTCTTGATCTTGTTTACCCATTTGCTTAATTTCATTTTAATGGCTACTTCTCTAATTTCAATGAATGTTTTGTTGATTTCTATGATGTCTAGCTAAATTCCTTGTGTTTGGGTGTTTGGAATTACCTGGGTAATTAGGTACATGATTTGATTGGAGATTGTTGCTCTAGTTGGAGGTCATTCTCATAGGATTATGGTTTTGATTGTTCGATTGCATGAATTGCTCTTGTAATTTGTATTAGATTGTGTGATTGTCTCAACGAGAGTTGGATGCTTGCATGAAATAGTATGGGTGTGAGTAGTTCATGTGATTTGAGTTAATATTGAGGCATCGCAACGAGAGTTGGGTATTTTCATTAGAATTACATAATTCCTACATTAGTTGCTTGATTTAGATATTGGGTAATTAGTGAGGAGAATACAATCCAAGGGTTTTAATTGACGTGTTTGTCTAGGCATATCAAGTACAATTAATGCGTAATATTTAGTGATTGCTCCTTTTTTATGACCGAAGACTAGAGTGATGATTGCTAATTGAACATGTACTTGATTCTCATGTAAGGAAGAACACCCGAACACCTTTTCACATTTGTCAAAAACGTAAAAATCTCTTGTTAATTGTTTTTGTTCTCATTTACTTTCCTTATTTCATTCTAAGTTTTGTTTAGTACTTTCCAAATCAAACAACCTTATCAAAAGTGATTTGCATTACAATTATGTGGCGACGTATATTCCTAGGGCTATGTTAATCAATTTAATCCTTTGGTTCGATATTAAACTTGGTCAAGTGCTTACAACAACAACGAACTCGTGCACTTGCGAGTAGTTGAATTCGTGTTTAAGAAATTTAGCAAACACACCCGTCCGGAATGATGGGACGTCGTTATCGTTTTGTGCGTAATCCCGTCTTCCGAAATAATGGGACGCCGTTTTCGTTTTGTGCGTAATCGGGTAGGACGTAATTGTTGCGGAACCAAGACTTGGTCCTACACCCGTCCGGAATGATGGGACGTCGTTATCGTTTTGTACGTAATCCCGTCTTCCGGAATAATGGGACGCCGTTTTCATTTTGTGCGTAATCGGGTATGACGTAATTATCGCGGAACCAAGACTTGGTCCTACACCTGTCCGGAATGATGGGACGTTGTTATCGTTTTGTACGTAATCCCGTGGGACGTAATTATTGCGGACCCCGGACTTGGTCTTCCGGAATAATGGGACGTCGTTATCGTTTTGTGCGTAATCGGGTCGAACATAATTGTTGCAGAAGTCGTCACCGCTCCTTGGGTATTCAGACATTTTACAAGACTTGGAATTATTTTCGAAGCACCCCAATGGAGAGAGTCATCCCATTCCGGGGGTGCTTTGGAATTAATCATCAAAATGTCCTAGATCGAACAATTTTATTATCATGCCCACCCGAAAATATTTCAAGTCTTATTTTATTTTTGATCGATGCCGCAACAAAAGGGTAACGACGTGCAACCCCGCCCCGCGACTACTGCATGTTATTGACGATGTTGGTGCTCGTCCAATGTGCTTGATGTTGGAATGAGGTGCACCGTTTTACTTGTTGCGCATGCAACCCACGTGGCGATCGTTGCATGTTATCGAAGAATTTGGTGCTTGTTATTAATGCTTGACAATGAAATACAATGATTGTACGAAATATTTGGGAGTGGGGATGCAAAGAAATGCAATTGCACAAAAAACCATGAAAAATCGGCAAACCGGTAATGCATAAAACAAAAATACGATGCAAATTGATCAAATAAATCCAAGCGCACGGTGCTGCACGGTGCCGAGCAGCGCCTGCTGATTAGGCGTGAAATTGTCATGATTCGTAGCTAGAAACGCCCTAGTTTTGGTCGAGTTTATAGAGTATTTAGAGTCAATTGAGCATTATTTCTATACATTGATAAATTTGTCTCTTTGATGCTCATAGGTGAATAGAGGACGAAAAATGGAGTTCGTAGGACTTTGAATCGACTCAAACGGATGCCCGGATGAGAAGATATTGAAGAAATACGATTGGTATTAGTGCGGACGAGGAAAAGTATCACTTGGGAGGAGTTTGAAGTCACTCGAGTGACTAGGTCGAGCGGACGCGCTCGAGCGCTTAAACTTACAGAACCATTCTTGCGCTCGAGCAGCTCGAGCGCCACCGCTCGAGCGAATTGCTCGAGCGCCCAAAACATGCAGAGAGATTTCAACGCTCGACCGGCTCGAGCGGAATCGCTCGAGCGATTGTGTCATTCGAGCTACACTGCTCGAGCGGGACCGCTCGAGTGTTTTGCTCGAGCACCCTTGGATTTTTGCCTCCGGATGCGTATTTTCGGCCCATTAACTCCCGTTTCGACCCGTGCCTATATATATCTCTTCCAAACACGTTTTGAAAGAGACCCGAACTTTATAAATCACTTTTAGACTTAGTTTTTAGAGAGAGGAAGAGGAGAAGAACGAGCAAGCTTTACTTTTACGTTGTTGAGGTTCTTCATACGAATTATTAGTTTCTTTTTGTTTCTTAGTTTCTTTTCATTAGCTTGATTATTTTAAACGTTTTAAACTTCGTTTTAGTTAATTAAATTTCAGTTCTTAGAATTATTTTCTTTTAAAACCCTAGTTCATGTTTCTTATTTTCTTCATTCAATTCATTATGTTTATGTTCGTTGTTTCTTCTATTGCTTTTATTTTTGTTATAACCATGTCCGGCTAAAACCCTTGCATGCTTGGGTTAGGATGAACTCGTAGAAGTAGGATGTGGGTACGTAATTAGGGTAATTGGTGACGTTAGTTTTAATTCTCTTAATTAATGAATTCTTATAATTAATCTTAACTATACCTTTGAATTTCGTACGAAAGTGTTAGAGAGAGGACGACCGCATCACTCAATAACAATTAGTAGTCTTAACGAGAAGGTGTAGGAAAGGTTAATTCATTTACCGGTTTAGCGAAGGAGGACGACCGCATCACCTTAGTTAAATTAGGGTCTCATTAATTAAGCGCTATCTATTAACTTGTTAGTGGATTAGTGAAGTCGATTGCTAGGATAAAGTATTAGGGTTAGAAATCTTGAGCTTTCATTCTACGATTTTTTACTTAGGTTAATTCTTGTTTGTCACGATTACTTTGATTATGTACCAGCTCCGTTAGTATACGTAGGGATTCCTAACCTGAGCATCACAATCTTATATCTGAAAAAACACCTTAGATATTTAGTTTAATTTTCCTTTTGCATTCGTAGAGTAATTTAGTTTAGATTATTTTCTCTTTTCTAAAAAACTAAAAAAAAAAACATTTCACTCATATTAACTACGACGCGTAGATCTTCAGGGATCTATTTGCATATACACCATCCCTTGGGTTCGATAATACTTGGTCCCTATACTTGCCCATACTACTGTGAACCCGTACTCTTGCGGGGTAGCTACTAGTAGAAAGCTAGTATAATCGCTTCAAGTCAATGGCGCCGTTGCCGGGGATGGCGTTATATGCTTTTTGAATAGGACTTGTCGATAGCTTAGTAGTTAGTAGTGAGTGCTTATTTTCTGTTTTTATTTCTTGTTGTTATTTTTTTTATTTATTCGGCAGTTGCGTTTTGATCCTTCTGCTAGTGTTTCAGGTTTATGAAAACACGCTCACAAGGCAATACGAGCGAAGAGAGATTACCTGCAGATCCTGAGACAATAGCTAGAAGGAACCGAGCCTTCTTGAGAAGAATGACTACTGCCGTGGGGAACAAAGACAAGATTTCTGATGAACTTGGGGAGTTAGACAAAATAGCTGCAGAGTATACTGCTCTTGTGGAATGGGCAGAGGGTGCCAATGGAAACAACAGTAATCAGCAGATACCCATAGGGGGAACTGAGAGCCCACACCCGAACCCACAAGACACAATCAACTCTGCACAAACACAACCCCAAAACCAGAACCAAAACCCTGCTTACCCACAAAACCCAAATAACCCTTTCAACAACCCAGTATACCAACATTACCCATACCCACCTTATCCTTACCCACCATACCCGTATCCTCCACCCCCAGTCTATAATCAACCACCTGTTTACCCACCACCACCCCAACAAGTACCAGTACCTGCTGCTAATCCTCAACACGTTCCTCAGAACGTAGATCACAATATGGCTATTTGAGGGAGGTTTGCAGCACAGCCACAGCGGTACTATGATGGAGTGGCTTTGCCTCCTGTTGAGGCGAACAACTTCTCGATATCCCCGGGAATTTTAAAGCTGCTTACCGAGAATCAGTTCAAGGGGGTGATCGGGAAGGAGAATCCTCATACACATCTGAGGAGTTTTCTCATGATAGCCTCCACCTTCAATTACAATGGCATGTCTGAAGATGCCAAGAGGCTTAGGCTGTTCCCATTCTCACTGACGGGAATAGCCAAGGAGTGGTACGATAATACGCTCCCACGGGGAGGTATTACCACTTGGGCCGAGCTCGAGCGTCTGTTCCTCGAGCGATTCTACCCTCCATCTAGGACGATCAAGGCTAGGATTGAGATCTCTTCCTTTCGCCAGAAGTCTGGAGAGGATTTACGCCAAGCGTGGGAGAGATACTCAAACATGCTAATAGAGTGCCCGCAGCACGGGTACAATGAGGGTGATATTATGGCATTCTTCTACAGTGGTGCCAACAAGGCGGGGCAAGACCATTTAGACGCCTGTGCGGGAGGAGCATTCCTGAATCAAGGCATAGAGAGGTGTAGAGAGATCGTGGACAACATTGTCACGAATGCCGGTGCTTGGAGTGGAGATGCAGATTTTCAGAAAGTGCATCAGGTTGAAGAGGGAGAAGGAACGAGAAGGCTGCTGATGGCCATGATGGAGAAGATCAACAACCACGAGTTGGGGAAGAGTTTGGGTGGAGAGCATGCAGTGGAGAATGAGAGAGTAGACCAGCCCAGTGGACAGCAAGAGGTAGTCAATTACATGGGAGATCCGTATTACAATCAGAATGGCTACCAAGGTGGAAACCAGTATGGAAGGCCGTCTTATGGTCAGCCATTTATACCTCCAGGCCCACAGCTGCCTCAAAATCAATGGAGGAACACACAAGGAGTTCAAGGAGGCCAGCAGCCTCCTCAAAACACATGGAGGAAAAATGAGAATTTTTCTTATGCTAACCCAAAAGCTGGTATTACTGTTCCTGCAGGTGTTGATCCGGGGTCTAAACCTCCTGGTGGAGAAGGCGGTGCATCAACCGAGGAGATGTTGAGAGCGATCCTTCAGAAGGTGGAGGAAGGGAGTAAGCGATTGTCCTCCTTGGAGTACGATGTGAAGGAGTTGCATAAGAAGGGTGATCAACGTGATCAAGAGCTCCAGAAGATGAATGTTGAGTGGACTAGAACTCAACAAGAGAACAATCGAAGGTTCACTTCTTTAGAGCTCCAGATGAGCCAGATTGCAAAGTCAGTGAATAGAATGCCGGAGGGGAACCCGAAAGAGCATTGCAAGGCGATCCAGCTTAGAAGTGGAACTAACTATAAAGGTCCTCAGATGCCTGTTGATTTTGAGACGCCCCAAGGGGAAGTTGAGACTGAGGAGAAGAAAGTTGAGAAAGGGGTTGAAAGTGAAGGGATTGAGAAGCATAAAGATATGAATGAGTCCCAGAAGGAGGAAGGCATTGAGAAGGGTGAGAGAGTTCCTAAGTGGAAGAAGGCAAAGGAAGCAAAGGAGAAAGTGAAAGAGACAGAAAGAGATGAATGGGGGGTACCCAAATCTGTGATACCCGTCCTGTATCCACAGCGCTTCATGAAAAAGAAGCTTGATGAAAAATTCGCTAAATTCCTTTATGTTTTTAAACAGTTGCATATTAACATTCCTTTTTATGATGCTTTGGAACAGATGTCGCATTATGCGAAGTTTCTGAAGGACTTGATTGCGAAAAGACGGCGAGTGGATGAGCCGAAGTTGGTGCAGCTGAACCACGAGGTGAGTGCATTAGTGCACAAGGCGCTTCCACCGAAGCTGAAGGATCCCGGGAGCTTCACCATCCTATGTGACATTGGGAACGGGATCAAGAAGGGAGCGTTGTGCGACCTCGGGGCGAGCATTAATTTGATGCCGTTGTCGTTTTTCAAGAAGTTGGAAGGTGGTGAACTTCAACCCACAATGATGACGCTTCAACTAGCCGACCGGTCTATTACTCGACCTCAAGGTGTGGTTGAAGACGTCCTCGTGAGAGTTGGAGATCACATTTTTCCAGCCGACTTTGTAGTCCTAGAGATGGAGGAAGATGAGCACGTGCCCCTGATCTTGGGAAGACCGTTCTTAGCTACGGCGGGGATGGTACTAGATGTGGCAAATGGGAAGATCACGTTGAAGGTTGATGATCAAGAAGTGAAGATCTCTCTATATGAAGCCATGAAGCAACCGAAGGAGGATGAGAGCCTGTATTGCATGGATGCCATTGATCCTCGTGTTGAAGACATGCCTCCTATCCCTAATCCTTCTCATATTCATGATTTTGTTAGTCCTTCACTTGATTATTTAACCCATGTGCATTATGATCGTGATTATTTTGATAGGGATAAAGTGAAGAAGTTGAAGGATGAAGAGGTGAAAAGTGTGGATGTGACCCAGTTGGAGGGAAAATGAGGAGTTAAGAAGAAAAAGTCCAAATTCAAGAACCTGTTTGGTAAGACGCCTCCAGATAAAGGTGAGAAGGAGTTGAGACCTATACCACTTGAGGTGGGGAAGGAAGCAAAAGAGCTCATGATGGAGGGGCATCAAGGAAAGGAATGCAAACACCACTCTTATGAGAGTGAGGGAGGTAAATTTGAGTATGATGTCCCATAAGCTCCTTTGAGCTTGGTCCGGCATGAGGACCTTAAAAATAGCGCTGAATGGGAGGCAACCCATTTTTATTTGCTTTCATTTATTTTTAGTGTCTTTTTATATTATTAGGGTGTTTTGAGTCGTATGTTTAACCTCGTACTTGAGAGTTTTATTTTGTAGGCTTGTCTCTAAAGGAGTAAAGGTATCATGGAGTTATTTAGATTGAAGGAACCAACTTGAGACAAGGGAGTGTGCAAAGCTATTGAGAGAATTTTAATTATTTGGTTGAGGTAACCCACAACCCCAAACTTAGACCTCTAGCAAGGTCGAAGTTTGGGGGGGTGGAGTTTTCTTTTATTTGTTTTATGATTACTTTGCACATGCATGCACCCCTTATCTTTTGAGTTGAGTTTGATTGATTATTGGTTTGTTGAGATACTCCTTGGGGTGATTTTGATTTGACTTGCTATGACATCTTTCATGCTTATTGACCCCTTCTACTTGTTAGTTGCTATCTTTGAGTATGATTTGATGAGTAGAGTTGAGTTGTAAGGGTGAGTTAGAAATTCTTTTGTGTGAGTGTTTGAGTTTGAGCTGATTAGGGAGAGAACCCGTATGCTTATGAGTTGTCTTTTGAGTGCTTGTGTGATGAGAGTGAGAATTCACTAAGACTAGCATGGATGTGAAAGCCGTGAGAGTTGAGCCTTACGAGATTTAAATGCATGATTTATTCTCTTCGTTTGTGAGTGGATCGTCACCTTAGAGGATGCTAGAACTTGCATGTGCTCTTACTTCTAGATTGTGTCTAGTTTGATATGCCGAATAGGATCTTAGGCCATCTTTGATTTGATTAAGTCACTTAGCCAAAATTTTCCTTACCAATGACATTGATCCCTTGTTAGCCCCTTTGAGCCTAAAGCCTATTTTATTTGCTAGCACATATGAACACTATTCCAATTCCTAAGCCTTTTTGTCCCAATTTGAGTGGAGAATAGGAAAGTGTGAATGTGAAGGGATTGAGTTGAGTTGAGAAAAAGGGAATTTTGATGGTTGAGTGGTGATAAAAGAAGGAGTGATGAGATTTGAGTTGTGGGAAAGACCAAAAAAAAAAAATTTGAGAATGAGCAAAAGAAAAAATGAGCTCATGTGTTTGTGCGAAAAAGAAAAAAAAAATTGAAGTGATTGAAAAAAGTGAAAGAGTGAGAAAGAAAAAAAATTGAAGTGTTGAGAGAATTGGAATTGAAAGTGCGTTGATTGAATATGCTTGAAGTAGTCTGTTCCTAATTTCGAAGTACCGAAGTTTGATTTTCTATTCTCCATTCACTTGAGTCACTTTACCATATTGTTATCCCACCTGTCCAAAGAGCCTACATTACAACCTTGAGAAAGTCCTTTTTAATTCGGCATTGATTTCTAGAGTATGGTCGAAGTTGAGAGCATTTACAAGCCTATGGCTGTCAATTTGTATGATTGATTGATTGAGTGAGTCCCTTTATCATTGTTATACACTTGTGAGGGAGTGAAACACATCGTGGAGTGCACATCCATGCTTGATCTTGGTGTTTATTATTATTGTTGCATGAGTACGATAAAAGAAAGTGAGTGAGTATACGGGTGATTGACTTTTGAAGCTTGAGTTCATTAGCTTGCATGATTGAATTTTTTTGACTCATTCCTAACAATTTCACTTGACTTATTATTTCATTGCTTGGGGACAAGCAATATGGTAAGTTTGGGGGGGTTGATTAGGCGTGAAATTGTCATGATTCGTAGCTAGAAACGCCCTAGTTTTGGTCGAGTTTATAGAGTATTTAGAGTCAATTGAGCATTATTTCTATACATTGATAAATTTGTCTCTTTGATGCTCATAGGTGAATAGAGGACGAAAAACGGAGTTCGTAGGACTTTGAATCGACTCAAACGGATGCCCGGATGAGAAGATATTGAAGAAATACGATTGGTATTAGTGCGGACGAGGAAAAGTATCACTTGGGAGGAGTTTGAAGTCACTCGAGTGACTAGGTCGAGCGGACGCGCACGAGCGCATTGCTCGAGCGCTTAAACTTACAGAACCATTCTTGCGCTCGAGCAGCTCGAGCGCCACCGCTCGAGCGAATTGCTCGAGCGCCCAAAACATGCAGAGAGATTTCAACGCTCGACCGGCTCGAGCGGAACCGCTCGAGCGATTGTGTCATTCGAGCTACACTGCTCGAGCGGGACCGCTCGAGCGTTTTGCTCGAGCGCCCTTGGATTTTTGCCTCCGGATGCGTATTTTCGGCCCATTAACTCCCGTTTCGACCCGTGCCTATATATATCTCTTCCAAACACGTTTTGAAAGAGATCCGAACTTTAGAAATCACTTTTAGACTTAGTTTTTAGAGAGAGGAAGAGGAGAAGAACGAGCAAACTTTACTTTTACGTTGTTGAGGTTTTTCATACGAATTCTTAGTTTCCTTTTGTTTCTTAGTTTCTTTTCATTAGCTTGATTATTTTAAACGTTTTAAACTTCGTTTTAGTTAATTAAATTTCAGTTCTTAGAATTATTTTCTTTTAAAACCCTAGTTCATGTTTCTTATTTTCTTCATTCAATTCATTATGTTTATGTTCGTTGTTTCTTCTATTGCTTTTATTTTTGTTATAACCATGTCCGGCTAAAACCCTTGCATGCTTGGGTTAGGATGAACTCGTAGAAGTAGGATGTGGGTACGTAATTAGGGTAATTGGTGATGTTAGTTTTAATTCTCTTAATTAATGAATTCTTATAATTAATCTTAACTATACCTTTGAATTTCGTACGAAAGTGTTAGAGAGAGGACGACCGCATCACTCAATAACAATTAGTAGTCTTAACGAGAAGGTGTAGGAAAGGTTAATTCATTTACCGGTTTAGCGAAGGAGGACGACCGCATCACCTTAGTTAAATTAGGGTCTCATTAATTAAGTGCTATCTATTAACTTGTTAGTGGATTAGTGAAGTCGATTGCTAGGATAAAGTATTAGGGTTAGAAATCTTGAGCTTTCATTCTACGATTTTTTACTTAGGTTAATTCTTGTTTGTCACGATTACTTTAATTATGTACCTGCTCCGTTAGTATACGTAGGGATTCCTAACCTGAGCATCACCATCTTATATCTGAAAAAACACCTTAGATATTTTGTTTAATTTTCCTTTTGCATTCGTAGAGTAATTTAGTTTAGATTATTTTCTCTTTTCTAAAAAACCAAAAAAAAAACATTTCACTCATATTAACTACGACGCGTAGATCTTCAGGGATCTATTTGCATATACACCATCCCTTGGGTTCGATAATACTTGGTCCCTATACTTGCCCATACTACTGTGAACCCGTACTCTTGCGGGGTAGCTACTAGTAGAAAGCTAGTATAATCGCTTCAAGTCAATGACCCGCACGCATCCGGCGCACGGTGCCGTGTAGCGCCCCCGCGCATCCGGTGCACGGTGCCGCCCAGCACTGCCCGTCGACACGTTTCGATGCCGTGTGACTCAAACTTGTGTTTATTTTACATTGCCGACTGGTTAAAGTTGTGTTTATTTTTATTTCTATAATTTCCATAATTTTTTTAATTTTATTTTAATTTTTTTATAATTTTTTTTAATTTTTTAATTTTATTTTAATTTTTTTTCCGCATTAAAAAACCTTAAATGACAATTTTAAATTGAGGGGAATAAATTTTATGGCCAATTCTAGGCCTTGGAATTAAAAAAACACAAAACATAGGCAAAAACAAAAATTTTCATTCTCCAGCCATTCAATATCTACTTAGGTGATAGAGCAGACAGTGTTTTAAACATATATGAGGGAGGGGTGATACTTGAGTTGAGGTGGGCGGGCGGGAATGCACGGACTAGTGCTAGTACTGCCCGAGCTCGCCTCTTCACCCCCGAACCCGGACACGAGGTTTCTGCAGCGGTTGGGGCTCCCTTTCTCTTTCGAAAACTCCAAGTCCCACGAAAAATTCCAAGTCCCCCGAAAAAATAAGTCCAAGTCTTGCAAAATTTCCGAGTACCCGACTTCCCAGTTCGGAAGGGTAGAGTCTGTCGCGAGACTTGAAATTATTTTTAAAGCACCACAGCAGCGGGAGTCATTCTCCATGGGATGTCCATACCTGGTCCTACACCCTTCCGGAATAATGGGACGTCGGTATCGTTTTGTGCATAATCGGGTCGGACGTAATTGTTGCGGAACCAAGACTTGGTCCTACACCCGTCCGGAATGATGGGACGTCGTTATCGTTTTGTACGTAATCCCGTGGGACGTAATTGTTGCGGACCCCGGACTTGGTCTTCCGGAATAATGAGACGCCATTTTCGTTTTGTGCGTAGTCGGGTAGGACGTAATTGTTGCGGAACCAAGACTTGGTCCTACACCCGTTCGGAATGATGGGACGTCATTATCGTTTTGTGCGTAATCGGGTTGGACGTAATTGTTGCGGAACCAAGACTTGGTCCTACACCCGTCCGGAATGATGGGACATCGTTATCGTTTTGTGCGTAATCGGGTCGGACGTAATTTTTGCGGAACCAAGACTTGGTCCTACACCTGTCCGGAATGATGGGACGTCGTTATCGTTTTGTACGTAATCCCGTCTTCCGGAATAATGGGATGCCGTTTTCGTTTTGAGCGTAATCGGGTCGGACGTAATTGTTGCGGAACCAAGAC